>JARYZH020000004.1:9208589-10513589 GCA_030021035.2 Notholithocarpus densiflorus
AAATACCTAAGTGTGATCCTTGACCCCGTGTGTGTTTTGCCATGGATAGTGCTTTGTATGCCTCTATGCATGTTTTGGATGTTGATGAATGTAACATATTACGTGTTTGTGAAAATGCCTCTATGAGTGATAATCCTCATGATTGTGATGCTATGTTACATGAATCCTTGGGTGTTGTTGATATTCCTAACATTAAACTCTTGAAGAAAAATGCTAAGAAGTTTCATAAGGATTTGAGCAAGTTATTTGGTGAAAATGATGATTTGATTGCTAAACTCAATGAATCCAACAAATTGGTTGAAAAATATAAAAAAACTTGCTGAAATTTCTCTTGAAAAACTGAAAGAGTTTGAATGTTTGAATATGGACTTAGATGCTAAACTTGTTTTGTCTAACAAACTTGTTGATGATCTTAAATGTGAAAATGAATCTCTTAAGATGCATGTCAAGTGTTTGATTGCTGAACCTGTTGCTAAAAAGAAAGATAATATATGTTGCAATCATGTTGTGGTACCTGATTTTGTCCCTATTGTGAGTTCTACCTCAAAAGACATATCGGTGTACATTCCTCCATATAAAAGAAACCAAAAAGTGGAGAGAAATGCTCTTAAGCCTAAGCCTCTGTTTAGGTCCCATCCTAGGGAATTGAGTGGATCTAAGTTTGTTCCTACTTGCCACCATTGTGGTGTGATCGGTCACATAAGACCCCAATACCCCAAGTTAAAGAGAGAACAAACCCATGTTGCTAAATCCCTTCCTAAAAGGCCTAGTGGACCTAAACACATTGTTTGTCACCATTGTGGTGCCCTTGGTCATCTTAGACCTCATTGCTCTAAGTTTCAAGCTCTTAAAAGAATAAAAAGAAAAGAGAAACTTGAGCTTCTTGGAAGTTGTGCTTTGCAAGCTAAACCAGATTTGATGGAAAATGGTAAGTTGTTGAAGAAAGTTTTTAATGTTCTTACCTCCTTGTCTATGTGCATCTCTGGTTCTCATTCTTTCAACCCTCGTCTCACTTCTCATGAGACACTCATTCCAAACAATCATTCCGTTTGGATGAGGAAGGGTTCTTATGGTTGAGCTTTTACTCTTTTGGTCCTTGATCTAATTCTTTCGATTTTTGTAGGACCCTTCATGCATTAGATGCTTCATTGTCATGCATTTGTGCATCTTGCATTTATTTGTATGCATTGCTTTTGTTTTTTATTTTACTTTTATATTTTAGTTTTGTGTGAGTAAAAAAAAAAAAAAAAATCCAAAACCACATAAAAAGTGAAAAATTCAAAAAGTTTGATCGTATATGTTTGAGCACATATCTCATGTGAGTTTGGCCTAGTACCTTCGTACTAATGGCGTAGTGCATTTACGAGCCTAGCTTGTTCTGTATGCATATAAATATTTATGGGAGAAATCTTGAAATCTATATGTGATTGTTGTAAATAGATCTTCAAGCTTGTCATGAATGATTGGTCAATAGTCTTGATGGTCTTGATACTTGCATAGACTTGTGCCTATATCTCTTCCCACTTTATTTTTATGTTTTTGCAATAGAGCTCACCTAATGTAAATCTCAAAATGAAAAGAGATAATGAGCTGCAAAAGCCTGTCGCACTTACTAGTATTTGACTAGGAAAAAAAGAAAGCGACTCTTGTATTGAAATTGTATGGTACTCAAAAAGCCAAAGGCTAACTCTACATGTTGAAATATCAAAATTTCAAGCACCGATCTCAAAAAGAGATGTTGTATCCAAAAAGGATCAAATGTTATGATTTGTGCAGAAGCCAAATGAAAAGCTTCTAAGATTTGTAATCATTTTTCATGTGGGAGGTCATATATGCTCATTTCTATAATTGAGATTGTCCACTTGACTTAGTACTAGTTGTGTATGACTTGGTTGAATTGATCATTAAAACTTCACTCTAGACTAAGGACTATTCTATATTTGATACTCACACACAACACACAAGTTTATTGTTCAATGAATACTTATTTCATTTGTGTGATTGTACATGATCAAATGTGATGTGTGTGTGCTCAACCATATGTGGATCAAATCAAAAAGATTTTTGTTCTTTTTGTTTGCTTTTGGATGTGATTTGTACTACCCATGTTTTTCAAAGTTTTTCAAGTTGTTTTTGTGTGAAAAAACATGTTTTCTGAGTGTTTTCGTGACTTATTTCATGTGTAAGTTCAGTCACGAGTTACAGGGTCCAATTCTCAAGTTTTTTTAGTTTTGGACAGAAAGTTTTGCGACTGTTTCGCGAGTAAATCTTACCAGCGAGATTTCGTGGGTATGTAACCAGCAAAACTTCCCACGAAAATTTCCAGATCAGCTTTTAAAGGGCATTTCATGGGACATTTGTTCTAAACGTCTACCATCTTTTTTCAAACCCCTGTTTTAATGTTTCTACATCAAAACCCAACTAAATTCAAGTGTTTTTCATTTCATTAACATCTCTAAGGTAATTTTTAACACTTTTCATTGATTTTGATCCTTAGATTATGTTTTTGAGGGTTTTATGTTCATAGTTGAGATTTTCTCAAATGGGAGTTGGAAAACTTAATTTTTGTCAATCTTTTTGATTGGGCTTTGTTTTAAATGATGATTTGCTTTGGTTGTTGGCCCCTTGTGGCAAAAATAACATGTATTTAGGCAAGATTTTCATAAATTCTTGCATTGTTTAACATACATGTGTAGTGTGTGCACTCTAAGTGTTTGATAAAATGCCCAAATGGCATTTTCTCATTGTTTTGGACTCCGATGAGTACCAAACTTTGGGGATCACCATAATTATTAATGTTTATCATGTTTTGATCATTGGTAGTGTGTTTTATACACTTTGCCCCGTGAGTGCTTATTCATGCATTGGTCATGCATCTCACATGCACACTAGATGCACCTTTGCTGCACACACTTGATCACTTGACATGTTTTTACATTTACTCATGTAAGATTAAGTCTTTTTAGACTTTTTAGCACATATAACATGGTCTTGTGTATATGTCATGCCTAGGTCCATATCATGTTCTATCATTCTTAGCATGTCATGTTTACTTTATGCTTTGTAGCATTGTGTCTTTAAGATGTTTTATCTTTTGTTTGAGCTTCATTTTCTCATTCATCTTGCACCCTTCATGCATCATACCCTTGCTCACATCTTCTTTTCTTTCCCTCCTTCCTCTTGATTGATTTGTCTATTCGTGACAAAAAGGGGGAGTGTATACCGGAGAGTATACCGATTTGTATCGTCATTTCTATATGACTCATGTGCACACTCTTAGGAGGAGTAATTCTACCTCGTGCACATTCGTAGGGGGAGAAAGTCATAGGGGAGATGTATATACCAAGAAGGAGAAGACATTCTTTTTTTAGAAAACCTTGTTTTACTTTATACTTGTTTTCTCGTTGCTTTATGGTGCTTTGAGTTATATTTAGTATCATCTATGCTTTACTGCTCTCATCGCATCATGCACTTGTGCCCTAGTAGGATCTTGTTCCTAGATGCATATACTTCATGTATTTTGCATTGGTTGTGTGTTGGACATGCTTTTATCTTTATACCATTGTGCTTTATTGGTTGCATGTTTGGATGATCATTTGCTTTGCTATATGATCATTGTGGTCATTTGCTATATGATCATTGTGGTCATTTCCATATGACTGTCATGTGTTTGATCAAGTTGCTCATATGTTTCACAACATGTTTACTTGATCGCTATTTACTTGTTATATTATACTTGTCCTTTTTATCACTTAATTTACCTTGAGGGTCTAATGTATTTTGTGCAAGTGTTTCAGGCTACAAGTATATATGTTCCAAGTGTTACACAGCTTCTAGATTTAGGTGTGAGTGAGTTTTGCCATTGTTCTCAAACTCATGTTTTAGTCTGGAGTTTGTTATAGGGTGTTTTGTCACGGAATAGCCAAAGTGGGAGATTGTAAAGTTGTGATTTACAACTATGTTTTATGTTAGTTTTATTCCATGACAAAAAGTGTTGTAATTGTTTTAAGTTATTTCCTTGTATTTTATGAGATTTTATTGTATTAGGTTTAATATTAAGTTGGTGAAGACTCAAGTTTAAAATGAAGAATCAGTGGATTTCGCGAGTGTCTCGCTAGAAGCTAACCCGCAAAAGAGCCATGTGAGAAGCACATGTTGGAAGCTGAAGAGTAATGCCACGCTGTCATTTTCGCGAGTGTCTCGCGGGTAAGGCCTTCTTGCGAGATAGTCGCGAAACATTCTACCTAGAGGATTTTTAAGTGAGACTTTCATACCCTTCACCCATACTATATATACCCTCATTACCCACAAATGTAATTGAGGCCATTTAGAGAGAAAAACCCTAGATAGGTTTTCTACAACACACACCCATCTTTTAGAGAGAGAGCTACTCATCCTTAGTGAGAAATCATTGTAGCCTCTTCTCCATCCCTCTCCTATTGTCATACCTTGAGAGTAGATTTGTACCCAAACACAACCCACACTTTTTCAGTGTGTAGAGAGTGTTTTGGAGCTTGGGAAGTTTTGGGGAATTACCAAAAGAAGTCAGTGAGGCTTGGTTGATGCTATGGGCTATAGCGGGATCCGGTAAGCTAGAGAAGACAAAGGTTCGGCGTAACCTCATTGGAGCAAGAAGCTTGGAGGGCTTAGGTGCACTGGGTGGATTAGACTTGGAGGGTCTTCTGCTATTCGTGTATCCCAACTACATTCTTTAGTGGATCATTGACGGATGCAATCGGGCGTATTGCAGGATCCGGAGAGCTAGACAAGATACGGTTTCGAGAAGTCTTGTTGGAGGCTTGGAGGGCTTAGGTACATTGGGTAGATTAGGCTTGGAGGGTCTCTTGCTATTCGTGTATCCTAACTTATTGTCTAGTGGATCGATTTACCGCTTGGAGGGCGGTGGAGAGGTTTTTCACCGAGTTCTTCGGTTTCCTCTTCGATAACACATCGCCGTGTTATCTTGTGTTTGCATCTATCTTCCCTTACTCTTATGCTTTACTTTTATTGTTTGTTGTTCATGTTTATGCACTAGAGTAGTATCAGTTGATTGCGTTTCATTTACTCTTGTTTCCGCACTTAGATAAGTTAGAGTAAAAGCAATCTAGCCGTAATTTTTAATTGGGGGTCTAAATAGCTTTTGTGTTTTTTAACACATTTTCGAGCTTTCAATTTTGTAAAAAAAATTAAAAAAAATTATTTTATGGTTTTTCATGTATTTTTAAAAAAGTGATTTTCGTACATGAACCACTAAACCCTACGCCTGTGACTGTATATGATTTTTTTTCATCGTTTAAAGTTTAGACTCGTTAAAATTTAAAACTTATTGCTTTATGGGTTCGTGTACTTTTTTTTCTTTTTCTTATATTTCTTTTTTGAATAGTCATATATTTTTTGAATTATTTCAATAACTTATTCTTTAATTATATATCTTTTTTGGCATTTTGGAAGTTTTAACATCTGAATTTATGTTAGTTTTTGGAATATTTGAAGCTAATCAATTTTTCTTTTATATTTCTCTATTGTGTAATTATATACATTTTGTTCTGTTTCAAAATTTTCAAAAATTTATAGGAAGTAAATCTTATGATTCTTTAATATTTTTCAGCCTTTCAAAAATTTTAACATCTGAATTATTCTTTTGATGGTAACACATCTTTCTCTTATATTTCTTTGTTGTGTAGTCACACACACACACACACACACACACACACACACACACACATATGTTTATATATAAATATATATATATATATATTATCTATAATTTGTAGACTCTGAATCTTTGGATTCCTTTCAATAGTTATAACCATGGATTATTCTTTTGAATGTAACTCATCTTTCTCTTATATTTCTCTATTGTTTAGTCATATATATTTTGTTTTGTTTCAATAATTTCTAAGCAGTGAATCATCTGATTCTTTAATATTTTTTGGTCTTTCAAAAATTTTAATATCTGAAATTTCGTCCTTGAAAATAACAAAATCCATGCAAACATTAAAATAAAAGTTAATATTATATAATATTAAAAATTTACAAATTAGAATAGTATTCCTGAATACGAATTTACTTTATGTGAGTAAAATTTAGGATATTTTTTCTCTTAATATTTAAATGTGCATTTTTATATGGTATTTCTGAGTAGATAATGTAAATCCATGCAATATATTAAAATCTCTATATTATTTTTTCAATTTTTTATAAGCCATTGCATGTTCAAGCAATGGTTTCTTCATCAAATTGTAACATAAATTGAAGTCATACAAGAGCAAATCATGCAACGGTGTAGTTTTTTAATCAATTTAAGATTTTGTAAAGTTGTGATTTACAACTATGTTTTATGTTGGCTTTATTCCATGACAAAAAGTGTTGTAATTGCTTTAATTTTGTTTCTTGTATTTTGTGGGATTTTATTGTATTGGGTTTTGTATTAAGTTGGTGAAGACTTAAGCTTAATTGAAGAATCAGTGGATTTCGTGAGAAGCTCGCGAGAAGCTAACCCGCGAAAGAGCCACGTGAGGAGCACATGACTGGAAGTTGAATAGTCGTGCTAGGCTGTCGTTTTCGCGAGGTACTTGCGGGTAAGGCCTTCCCGCAAGGTACTCGCGAAACATTCTGCCTGTATGATTTTTAAGTGAGATTTTCATACCCTTCACCCATACTATATATACCCTCATTACCCACAAATGTATGAGAGGCCATTCAGAGAGAAAAACCCTAGATAGGTTTTCTACAACACACACACCCATCTTTTAGAGAGAGAGCTACTCATCCTTAGTGAGAAATCATTGTAGCCTCTTCTTCTTCCCTCTCCCATTATCATACTTTGAGAGGAGATTTGTACCCAAACACAACCCACACATTTTCAGAGTGTAGTGAGTGTTTTTAGTGTTGTTGGGAAGCATTGGAAGATGTTAAGGATGGCGGATGCAACATGGAGTTTGTTGCGGGATCTGGAAAGCTAGACAAGACACGGTTCTGAGAAGCCTTGTTGGAGTAGGAGCTTGGAGGGCTTAGGTACATCGGGTAGATTAGGCTTGGAGGGTCTCTTGCTAACCCATGTATCCCAACTGATTGTCTAGTGGATCGATTATCGCTTGGAGGGCGGCGGAGAGGTTTTTCGCTGAGTTCTTCGGTTTCCTCTTCGATAACACATCGACGTGTTATCTTGTGTTTGCATTCTCTCTTCCCTTACTCTTGTGCTTTACTTTTATTGTTTGTTGTTCCTGTTTATGCACTAGAGTAGTATGATGTTGATTGCGCTTCCTTTACTCTTGTTCCGCACTTAGATAAGTTAGAGTAAAAGCAATCTAGCCGTTATTTTTAATTGGGGGTCTAAACAAGCTCTTGTATTTTCACACAATTTAGAGCTTTCAGATTTTATAAAATTATTTTAGTCTACTTTACAAATAGGACAGTTCCCATGCATAGCACGGGTTAGTGACTAGTTATATATTAATAGCCAAAGCTGAAAGAAAATCCAATTAGATTTCAAATTGGAATTCAATTAGAGTCTAATTTTATGCCACGTGTCTCATCTAATCTAAATTTTAAATTTTTGTGACAAGTAAGTTAATTCAGTGTAAAAATTGGATTTTAATTATAGTTTAATTTTGTGTCACGTGTCCCATCTAATCTAATTTTTTAAATTTTTGTGCCAAATGAGTAATTTAGTGTAGAAAACGAGGAGTTCAATATAAATAAACAAAAAAAAAAAACCTAATTATATAACTAAAAACAATTCAAATTTATAAACCATTTATGTAATATACCATGAGGTCCATGACTATATATAGTCCATTACTAACTAGGTTATATATATTAAACCAAAGTTTAGAGAAAATTAAATTAAAATCAAAATTGGATTTTGTTTTTGTTAGCTTTCCATACAAATAATGAACATATTGTTTTTGTTAGAGAAAATTAAATTAAAACCAAAGTTTGCCGTTATTTTTTCTCTGAAATAATGAACATATTTTTTATACAGGTTCTATTTAGATATTTTTTTATGCGAAGATATTGAACATAACAAATTGTAATTTAGCTGAACGATCCCATGCACCCATCCTCATTCAATTTAGAAGATACTATTTGACCAATTTATTATTTTTATTTTCTGTTGTATTTATTAGAATTTCACAAACAATAATTGTGAATTGATATTGTATATGTAGTATCCAATAGTAATTTTTAAAATTATATACATAATAGCAATGTAATGAGAAACTTGGGATAACCAATATCATGAAAATTGTAAGAAATAACTATTTTAGTACCTCCAAATTCAGACTATATCCTATATGTTTAATAACCCAAGCTAACATCAATAGCACCACTACAATTCATCATTCTCGTGCTTAAGCACGAGTTAGATACTAGTTAGTTCTAATGTAAATTCATTACTGAAATTACTTTATTACTCATCAATAACACTCATAACAAATTAATACCTAAGATTTAATATAAAATTGTTATGAATGAAGCGTTTCACTTCGAAAATAGGAAAATTAATTAAAAAATTGTACTTTTAAATTGAAACTGGTATGACAATTTCTCTATAAAAAAAAAAAAAAAAAAAAGAAAAAAAAAGAAAAAAAAAGAGGCTTGACCACATATTATTAAATTCTACCTTAATGAACTATGGTGCACAACCTTTAGGGAAAGAAGGGCCTTAACACCCCCCCCCCCTAAATCTATAATTAAAATAAATATATATATATAAAATTTAATGTTAGGATTTTAAGCTCTGGTTGTGATTAGGTTAACCGATTTAATCTAGATCGTTAATTAGTTATATTATGATCCAAATCTAAATTTGTAAATATCACATAAACATTGATCACACATGACAATTCAGGAAAATCAATGAAACAGACCGTTTCACAATAAAAATCAAGAGGCCTTTTACCTTACAATCCAAGGTAAAAATCCACTAGAATATAATTGATGCTTCAATATAGACTGGTAAAAAAGGATCTTCAATATAGAAGTAGAACTCCAATTGAGGCTTCAAGAGAGCTTGGAAATATCCTAGATATGTGTACAAAAATATAGCTTTCATAAAGTCTTGTAAAAGTTACTCTAGGTTGCTTTTATTTGTGTCTTGTTGTGGGCGCTGTAGACACCGCATTTTATACCCCTTATGACTCGAGCCTCCATTCCCGAATGATGTTAGAATTTTAAAGCCCAAGGTTGGTTTAGGTCCCAATTAGATGAAAATTGACTTGAGTAAAGTTTTTATGAAAAATATAACTTATTTTTGGAACAAATAAACTATTTTTGAAAAAGAAAGGTCACGGAAACCCTAGGGCGTACATATGCATACAGGCGTATGCATATGCATGCTCAAGCTCTGCATACGCATGCTAGGATTCTAGAAACTATGTAAAACAAGTTTTCTGCATTTAAAACTTGGTTTGGAATGAATCCCACATCGTCTAGAAGCTGCCCCAAACCCTTATTTTTTACTATATAAAGCTATAAAAAGGTTTTTTTTTTTTTTTTTGAGAAGGACGGATTCCAGTGGTAAAACACATAAGATTCACTAGAAAATAGTGAATCAAAGAGGGAGTTTTTCACAAAACATCCTCAAGTTAAATTTTGTTTGATTATGACCTTTTCTAGTCTTGATCTTTGAGTTCTAAAGTTTACTAACTTATTTTGAATTGGTTGTAACTAGATTGATTGAGGGGAACGGTCAAAATCAAGATCTAAAGAGTTCTAGTGTTGAGGTAAAGTTTCTAAATTTTGCTCTTCGCATTTCTTTGTTTTTCTTTGTTTCTTTATGTTTTTATATGAGTTTAAGTGTTCATAATATGTTTATTTATTCTAGGTTTACTTTATGTTTGTATCTAAAGCATGTTAGGCTGCTAGATTCTTAGTTTCCGTGTTTCTGTTGCAGGTTTCTGGATTAGGGTTCTTAGGCATGTATGCGTGCGCATACTGCTTGCATGCGTACGCATACTCATAGTATGCGTATGCATACGCTGGCCAAGAAACCCTAATTCACTTTTTGTTTGCTTTTTCTTTGTCTTATTTACATTTTTCACCTTCTATTTAACCTATTTTGTCATATCCTTGAGTCTCTGTCTTTCTGTTTTTTTTTTTTTTTTTGCTTTATTTTATTCCTGTTATGCTTATCAGGGTTTTATTTTGTTTTAATGCCATGAACATGCATATGAATATGACCATGCATTGATGCATAGGTGCTATGATGCAGTGAGGTAAGTCATGCATAATGCTTTGAACATGCATTTGATTTGGTTGATGGATATGATATGGTTGATATGTTTGGTTGAATCCCTTGATCTTGAGGCTTGAATGCTATAACATGTTGATCCTAATCTGCCTAGTGATGTTTTTGCCCTTGGAGATATATGCTTATATGCCACGATAGATGAATGCTAGGTTTGGGGATGATTATGTCATGTTGATTGCTTTAGATGCATGCTAGAGTGTGTGTGAGTTAGAATAACACGTTAAATTTGTCTTTAATGAGATTAAGATTTGGAACACAATGAGTGGAAGCCGACCTATGGATCGAGTGGGGTTGGGTACCAACACCTTTCAATCCCCATACCTAAACTCTAGACACATGCTCTGGTAAAAGATCACTCTTTCCTTGAAAGGGCACTATATTTATGGTTCCTAGACCTAAACTAGGTGGTGACTCCATTTACACCCTCTGCCATGGTCCACCCTAAGCCAAGGCGTACTTCCCACGAAGGAGAGGATGACCCACGTCACGGGCGCTTGTGCCTGCGACAACCCCTTTTGCTTGTTTTGGGATTTCCCCTCAAGAAGGTTCGTGCGAAGTATGCCTTGGCCTAGGGTGGGCTACGGCAGAGGGTGTAAATGGAGTTGCCACCTAAACATCCAAGCATCAAAGCTCATGGTTTTCAAATAAACATATTAAACAATTTAACTATCAAACATTCAAATGCATGTTCACGTGATTTATGCATGACTTATCTCACTTGCTTCACTGCATCACAACACCTATGCATCAATGCATGTTCATATCCATATGCATATTCATGGTATTCAAACAATCTAAAATCCTAATAAGCACTAAGAAGATAAAACAAAAATAAAACAAAACAAAACAAAGAGGCAGATACTCAAAGACATGAAAAAAGAAGTTAAATAGAGGCTAAACGGGTAAAAGAAAGCAAAGGAAAACAAACAGAAAAGAATTAGGGTTTCTGGGCATAGGTGTGTGTGCGCATACATAGGGCATGTGTGCGCAGTCTAACTATTTGTGTACGCACACCACGAGTATGCGTACGCATGCATACAACACGCATACACACCTAAAACACAAAACCCAGCAAACAGAAAGGAAACTATACAAAACCACGAAACTAATAACCAAACATGCTTATAACACAAACACAAAGTAAACCTAAACTAAACAGATATGTTATAAACACAAAAATATATATATAAGCACAAAAACAAAGAAAATTTAAGAGCCAAAGTTAGAACCTTTACCTCAACACTAGAACTCTTTAAAACTTGATTTTGACCATTCCCCCTCAGTTAATCTATTCACAACACTAGAACTCTATTCCCTCTTTAATTCACTATTTTTCTAGTGAATCTTGCGTATATTTTCCTCCTTTTCTCTGTATATTTAGAAAAGTGCCTCTTATGGATTTATATAATTGTAAAATGGGGGTGTGGGGCGGCTCCCCAACAATGTGGGATTCATTCCACACAAATTTAAGTGAAAAAAGCTTCCCCTACATAGTTTTCAGGAACCCTAGCTGCGTACGCATGCTGGGGCATACATGCGTGTGCCCTAAGCATGCGTACACATGGCTTGAGCATGCGTACACATACGCGTGTATGCATACACACACTTAGGGTTTCAAGCAGCCTTTCTTTTTCAAAAATAGGTTTATTCTTCCAAAAATAATTTTATATTTTTTATAAGTACTTCCTCAAGTCAATTTTCATCGGATTGGGCCCAAAACCAACCTTGGGCCTTAGAGTACTACCATCATTGGGGAACGGGGGTCTGAGTTGTAAGCGGTACAAAATGAGGTTTCTACAAATGCCCCTTTTTGATTTGTGAGCTCCACTAACGAAATCAAAAGAAAAAGAGACAAAATATTTTGTTTCAACGTGCGGCTCAGGCCCAACCCATGCACACGGCAAACAACACACATACATGGGATAGGATGCAACTTCGCAGAGTTACGTGGGATTTGTATGTCCGAAGTCCTATGGGTGTTACTCGGGAAACGAGTAATGACAGGTTCACTATCCCAGAACCTGGTTTGCCAATTGCAAGCAAAAGGTGAGTGACTCACTATCCTAGAGTCACTTAAAAAGAAAAACAAACATGGCCAACAACCTCAACCATCAACCAAATAAACAAAGTGCTCTTACGAGCTAAAGGGATATATATCTGTGATGTTTTTTCTGGGGCTCTTGCCTCAAACTTCTCTAGGTGGCTCTTGCCTCTAGATGATTTTTGTCTCTATCCCAATCTCTTCACTTCTAGATGGCTCTTGCCTTTGTCTTAAACTCTTCTATTCCAAGTGGCTTGCGCCTCAGTTTTGGTGTACATGTTCAATTCTAAGAAGGATATTTTCTCAATTTCTGTATTCTTCTTTTTTGACTTATCTTAGGAGTTTGTGCTTGCATATTCAATTTTTGAAGGATATGTGCACAAGTATGGTGGTGGTTATGCTCTTGGGCGGAAAGCTCACTCTAGGGGCTTTCCAAACATGCATGGGGGTTTTCTCGGTAATTTTTTACTTACGAGGAAGTCCTTGATGATGCATGATTGTGGACTAATGGAGTCGCCACCTAGATTAGGTCTAAGAACCATAAATATAGCATCCTTATGTGGAAGGACTAGTCTTACTACCAGAGTATGGGTTCAGAGTTTAGGTATGGGGATGGGAAGGTGTTAGGCACCCAACCCCACCCGACCTGTAGGTCGGCTTCCATCCATTGTGTCTTATGTCTTAATCTCATTAAAGGCTCATTTAATATTGTTATCTATACTCACACACACACTAGCATGATGGAAAAATACATGTTTGTATCCCATACTAAACATACACAGCGGAAAAATTAACGGATCTACTTCATTCACAATCGATAACATGTACTATGTAAGTTTCAGAATTTAAGAATAAGAGAGTGTACCTTGGTGCGGTGAAAATCAAAACCAAAGATCAGAAGTTCTTAAGAACACTTTTAATCTTCACTCCAATTCCAATTATGCCCAAGAAGTGTGGTCTCTCAATCAGTTTCTATGAATGTTATTCAAGGGAGAATTAGAGAGTGTCCAACACTCACATACAAAACATTTCATGTACTTCCAAAATTCTGTATGTTCCTCTCCTTATAACTGATTATCTAATTGGGCTAGCTTTTTGGGCATTTCCAATTGGGCTTTAGTATGTGGCTTGGAGTGGGACCAAAAGGGAACAAATAAGACACTAGCTCTAATGGGCCTTGGGCTTTTCTATCAACTCTTGACAAGTCCAAAGTTACCATTAATTATATTTGATACCACTATATAAATATAATTTCACTCTAGGCTTTATTAATAAATTATATCCCAAGACTTTATTGTACATTGCAACCCATTCATAAAATATTCGTAATAATATAAAATCCTTAAGGTAGACTGCCACTTTGTAGACTACTATATCTTAATCCTTGAGTACCCAATTTAACCCTTTATGTTATTCATCATATTTTTATGAAATCCAATTCCATAAATATATACTTTAGTAATTTCTTACTAAAGTGGTTAGGCCTAACACTTTGAATAACCGTACCCATTAAACTTATTTCAAAGGAATAGTTTATATCTCCGTTAAGAGACTATGAATTCTATCTTGAAAATATATGTTCCATCAACACTAAATGTGGCTGCCCAACATACTGAGGTTTTGACCGTATTTTTAAATCTCACTCCTGATATATCAAAGCAACCTACACTTCATGATCAGGTCCATTATTCTCTCAGGATTAAGAATTCATGTAAATAGAAGTCGTGAGATTTATTATTCATTTAACAGTCGTTAGGAGAATAATAAATCTCACAGCGGTTCAGTTCAATATGTCTTAACTCTTAAAACATATCAACATATCAACTAGAAGTCTCCAATTCCATGATCAAGACAAATCATCTTAGTTGATATGTTATAGTCTTCGCAGATGAAATGCCCAATTTCATCACCGACTACGAACTACAATTCTGAGTTTACAAGGAACTTATGACTTATATCTTTTGTGACTAAATCACATAAATCACATACAATGCATCTCATGGACTATATGATAATGTCCGAATATTCATGTTACCATTATTTTAGATAATAATAAAATAATTTCATTAAACACAATATTAAGTCATACATAATGTCATACATAATATCATACATAGAATCATACAATAGGATTTTAGGGCACTAATCCTAACAATCTCCCACTTGCTCTAAAAACTATTGTGCACTAATCTAACTCCCATTTCCTCCAAATGCGACTCGAAAGTCCTTTGAGGCAAGGTTTTGGTAAAGGGATCTGCTAGATTATTTGCACTTTCAATCTTTGCTACTACTACATCTCCACGAGAAATTTATGTAACGAATGATGTAGTACTTTCTCTCAATGTGCTTTCCTTTCTTATAATTCCTTGGATCTTTGGATTGTGCAACTGCTCCACTATTATCGCAAAACAATGTGATTGGAACATGATCCATTCTAATAACACCAAGATCAGAAAGGAATTTCTTGAGCCATACAGCTTCCTTTGCCGCTTCACAAGAAGCAACATACTCAGCTTCCATGGTGGAGTCCGCAATACAAGATTGCTTAACACTCCTCCAACTTATGGCTCCATCTCCCAAGGTGAATACACATCCTGAAGTGGATTTTCTGAAATCTAGATCCGATTGAAAGTCTGAATCTGTATAGCCAATGGGAATCAAATCCTCACAATGATAAACAAGCATACGATTCTCGTTCTCCGTAGATACTTGAGAATATGCTTTACAGCTTGCCAATGTTTTGGTCCTGGATTTGATTGATATCGGCTGACCATGCCAAATGAATAGCAGATATCTGGTCTAATACAAAGCATGGCATACATGAGACTTCCCACTGCAGAAGCATAAGGAACTTGTCTCATAATATCTACTTCCTCTAGAGTCTTAGGCCTTTGGTCATCAGACAGAGGAACTCCATGTCTGAAAGGAAGTAATCCTTTCTTGGAGTTTTGCATGCTAAACCGTTCTAGAATCTTATCTATATATCCAGCTGGTGATAAGCCTAACATTTTATTCTTGCGATCTTGCCAAAGCTTGATCCCTAGAATAAAGTTAGCTTCACCCAAATCCTTCATATCAAATTGGTTGGACAACCAAATCTTTACTGATGACATTACCCCTTACATCATTTCCAATGAGTAGAATATCATCAACATAAAGCACTAGAAACATTACTACTTTGTCTTGATGTCTTTTGTACACACATGGTTCATCAAGATTTTGTTCAAAACCAAATGACTTGATTGCTTGATCAAATCTGATGTTCCATGACCTAGATGCTTGCTTAAGTCCATAAATGGACAACTTCAATTTGCATACCATATGCTCTTGGTCCTTTGCTATGAAACCTTCTGGTTGTATCATATATATTTCTTCTTCAAGATTGCCATTAAGAAATGCAATCTTGACATCCATTTTCCAAATCTCATAATCATAATGAGCAGCAATGGATAAGAGAATTTTGATAGATTTAAGCATTGCTACTGATGAAAAGGTTTCCTCATAATCAATACCTTATTTTTTAGTATACCCTTTCGCCACTAGCCTTACTTCAAAGGTTTCAACCTTTCCATCTATCTCTCTCTTCCTCTTGTAAACCCGTTTGCAACCAACAGGTTTAATGTCGTTAGGTGTCTTTACAAGATCCCAAACTTGATTGGAATACATTGAATCTAATTCAGATTTCATAGCTTTAACCCAATGATGTGCATTTATATCATTCACTGCTTCATCATAAGTGTAAGGATTAGTTTCGGCCTTTTCTGAGATAGCTTCATAAGTTTCTCCTAGACCTATAAATCTTATAGGTGGCCTAACAATCCTCCCACTACGACGAGGCACCTGTGTACTAGACATCTCATGAGTAGTATCTTGTGGTGTATCTAATACAACCACATCATCCCTAGTTTCATCTATAGGTTGTTCAATTACAGGTTCATCTAATTCAGCCAAGACAACTTAGTTCTAGGATTAAAATTATTCACATAATCATCTTCCAAAAATTTGGCATGGGTACTAATAAACACTTTGTTATCCTTATGATTATAGAATAAATAACCATTTGTTTCCTTTGAATACCCTAAAAACATGCATACTTCTGTTTTAGCTTCCAACTTATCAGACTTCCCTTTCAACACATGTGCTGGACATCCCTAAATGTGGAGATATTTCATGCTAGGCTTGCGCCCACTCCACAATTCCTTAGGTGTGTTGGGAACAGATTTTGATGGAACTAAATTAAAAATATACATTGCAGTTTTTAGTGCATATCCCCAAAAAGAAACTGGTAAAGTTGAATAACTCATCATGGACCTAACCATTTCCAAAAGAGTCATATTCCTTCTTTCTGCTACACCATTTTGTTGGGGAGTTCCAGGTGCAGTCAATTGCGATACAATCTCATTTTGAGTTAAGTAATCCTTGAAATTCCCAAGAAGGTATTCGCCACCACGATCAGATCGAATGGCCTTTATGTGTTTACCCAATTGATTCTCAACCTCAGCCCTAAACTCTTTGAACTTTTCAAAGGCTTCGGACTTCCGTCTCATTACGTACACATAACCATATCTTGAATAATCATCGGTAAAAGTGATGAAGCACTCATAACCTCCTTTTGCTTGGGTTGACATAGGACCACATACATCAGTATGAACTAATTCAAGCAACTCTTGGACTCTTATACCTTTTGCATTAAAAGGTCATTTGGTCATTTTGCCTTCTAAACAAGATTCACAAACTGGAAATTCATCAAAGTCCAATGGCTTTAAGAGACCATCTTTGATAAGTCTTTGAATCCTGTTTGAATTAAAATGACCCAAACGCAAGTGCCAAAGATATGCATCGTTAGTAGAAGGAAAATTTCTCTTTAATGATTTTACATTAGAGTTATTATCTAATTCAGAATTATATAATTCATGCTTATCAGGAGTTAAAATATAAAGACCATCCACGATATTGCCAGAACAGATAAACATTTTACCCTTCTTTATTACAACATTGTCTTTAAGGATAACACAATATCCATGTTTACCTAAATAAATTGCAGAAATTAAATTCCTATGAACATTAGGTACATATAGACAGTCTTCTAATATTAAAACCCTTGACTCAAAACATAAATTAAAAACACCAACAGCTACAACCGGAATCCTGCTCCCATCAGCCAAAGTAAGAAACAATTCACATTCATTAAGTTTTTTGGTTTCCTGGAACCCCTGCAAAGAATTGCAGATATGATTAGTACAACCTGAATCCACACACCAAGAATCTGTGGGATTTTGTACTAAACATATTTCAAGGAGGAATGAATTATTCATACCCTTATTATTGGCAGCTCTGAATTTTGGACAATTCCTCTTCCAATGTCCTTTCTCACCACAATGGAAACACTTTCCTTTGATCTTCTTTCCTTTGTCGGCAACCCCTAAGGCAATTTGTTTACCATCTTGTTTGGTGAAGTCCTTCTTCTTCTTCTTCTTACCCTTGCCTTTCGACTTAGGTTGAGAAGTAGAAGCTTCAGCCATATTAGCATCAACACTAGAAGTACCAAGAATGCCTTCCGCCGCTACCAACTCATTCATTAATTCAGACAATGAATAAATCTTTTTGTTCATATTGTAATTGAGTCTGAATTCCTTGAATGATTCCGGTAGTGACTGGAGTATCATATCCACTTGGGATTCTCCATCAATATCGGCACCTAAAACTTCTAGTGTATTCAGATTAGAGATCATTGTAAGACAATGCTCCCTCACTGAACTTCCATCAGTAATTTTGGTATTATAAATTTGCCTCATGGTTTCTTGCCTTGCAGAACGGCCTTGCTCACCAAACATCTTCTTCAGACTTAGCATAATGTCCGAAGCTAGTTTTACATCCTGCATTTGATGTTGTAGAACATTTGAGATAGATGCTAGGATGTAGCACTTGGCCATCTCATTGGATTTCTACCAACGATCATATTGCTGTTTTTCCTCAAGAGGAGCATCTAATGAAGGAAAGCTAGGACATGGTTTAGTAAGCACATATTTGTGCTCTTCAGCAGTAAGAACAATGTCCAAATTTCTTTTCCAGTCAACATAGTTGGATCCAGTCAGTTTGTTTTGATTAAGAATAGTAAAAAGTGGGCTAAATGATGCCATGTTCAAATCTGAAAATAATAAACATGAATATAATAAGTAAACTAGACATTATCAATTTAGCATATAAACATATAGTATGGAACCTTAATAAAACCATAATATAAAATATGCAACAACAACCCAATCCATATCTATAATTCCTTGGTAGCAAGTTTATTATAAACACATTAATTGATTGAGAACTATTCTTATTATTAGTGCTATCATGATAACTCTTATCAAACACTAATAATATGCCGTATTAACTTTAGCCTCTAAGTAATAATGACATAGCTCCTTTGGGAGGTTAACATTACACTTAGTCTAGTGTACACCATTATCTAGAATCATGTGTAGTCACATTTCATCTCCCTTATAGTGTTTAAACTTATAGTACCATGGAACAAAACACCCTCCTTTGGGATCGCAAAGCATATACGCCAAGACGAGGTGCTTGTCCACACTACTTTAAACAGGTAAGTTCAATCTTGTAGTACTATGAAGAAAACACCCTCCTTTGGGATTGCGAGGCATATACGCCAAGATGAGGTGCTTACCCACACTACTATGAACTAATAATGGAGGCCGTGAGATCCAACCCTTGTATCTCTCTCCCACTAGATGTTTTAGAATAAAGGTTTTTAATTATAAAACATGCATAATCTAATTACACATTGCCTTGCTCCTTATACATAGAAAACTCTTAGAAAAATTCTAAATTCCCGGTTCTCGATCAATGCTTGATCGCTTCTTGATCGATCGAGCCTCTGAATTTCCAGTCTTGATCGATTGAACGTGTATCTCGATCGATCGAGAAACAATCTGGATGCTCGATCGATACTCGATCGATCGAGCGTCATGAAATTCGAATTTCCAGAAATTTTCAAAAGCAGTTTTTAACGTTTTTTCATGAACAAACAACCATCATATGAACATGATTGACAAAGATGGATATCAAAACCGAATTCTATTGATGCTATAGCCTTAAAGTTCAATTTAGCATACTTAAATTCAAATTTAAACAACATCATAACATCAATATCAGTTTTTATCAAATCATAGTTTTATCAACCATGTAGAAAATTAAATAGGTATAATCTTCTAACATCATGAAACTATTATCTCTAATTCTAAAACTCATAAAACATGTTACACAGACTCGAAATTGAAGACCGTTCTGATACCATTTGATGGAAAAATATATATTTGTATCGCATACTAAACATACACAGCGGAAAATAATAACTCTTAAAACATACTTTAGTACTTTCTTACTAAAGTGATTGCCTAACACTCTGAATAACCGGTTTAACCCTTTATGTTATTCATCATATATTTATGAAATCCAATTCCATAAATATATACTTTAGTAATTTCTTACTAAAGTGATTGCCTAACACTCTGAATAACCGTACCCATTAAACTTATCTCAAGGGAATATTTTATATCTCCGTTAAGAGACTATGAATTCCATCTTGAAAATATATGTTCCATCAACACTAAATGTGGCTTCCCAACATACTGAGATTTTGACCATATCTTTAGATCTCACTCTTGATATATCAAAGCAACCTACACTTCATGATCAGGTCCATTATTCTCTCAGGATTAAGAATTCATGTAAATAGAAGTCGTGAGATTTATTATTCATTTGACAGTTATTAGGAGAATAATAAATCTCACAGCGGTTCAGTTCAATATGTCTTAACTCTTAAAACATATCAACATACCAACTAGAAGTCTCCACTTCCATGATCAAGACAAATTATCTTAGTTGATATGTTATAGTCGATATGTTATAGTCTTCGCAAATGAAATGCCCAATTTCATCATCGACTACGAACTACAATTCTGAGTTTACAAGGGACTTGTGACTTATATCTTCTATGACTAAATCACATAAATCACATACAATGAATCTCATGGACTATATGATAATGTTTGAATATTCATATTACCATTATTTTAGATAATAATATAATAACTTCATTAAACACAATATTAAGTCATACATAATATCATACATAGCATCATATAATAGGATTTTAGAGCACTAATCCTAACATAGCATACATCTAGAAATCAACATGGCATCAATCATCCTGAAAACCCTAACATACATCTATCATGGCAACTCACATCATGCATATCATATCATCTCATCCAAGGTAGCAAACAACAAGATATCACGAGGGCAGAAACATAGACATGGCAATATCAAAGGAACATGTGATTGCATTATAGACATCAAGAACACATCAGCATGTTCAACTCATCATTAAATATATATCCAGTGCATGTTCATGTGTACACATGACTTACCTTACTGCATCTTAGCACCTATGCATCAATGAATGGACATGTGAATGCATGTTCATGGTATTAAAGCAAGAAAAGTAAAGAAAACCATAATCTAGCATGTTAAAGACAAACAAATAGAGGAACAAAGACTCAAAAACATAAAAATGAGCCAAAACAAAGGCATATGACACAAGGAAATAATGAAAAAGAAGCAGAAAAACTCGAATTAGGGTTTTTGGGTTGAAGTATGCATGCACATACATAAGCTTGCGAATGCAAACTAGTTGTATGCGTACACATACTTCAAGCCTACATGCGTATACAAAATTATTTGTGCGCAGACACGCCCCCAGAAACCCTAACTTAGAAACTTAGAAACACAGATACAAAGCAGAAACAAAAACTAAGGAAACTAACAAACTAAGGAAACTATTCCTAAACATGTATTGGATCTAAAAAAAAACACGAACACACTTAACACATCAAAATATGTTCATCGAAATATCCAAACATTCAACTCTCTAATCAAAATATGGTGAGACACAACAAATCAAAAAAAAATAGAATCAAATCATATTTCTATAGAATATACAACATATAAATCAATTAAGAACAACAAGAACAAGTTATAATAAAAGATCCAATTCAGGGAAAAGCCATAAAGGGAGACTCACCTTGCTTTATGGAAACACACTTGATTGATATTTAACCGGCCCCTCAATTCTTACAACACAAAGATTAAGTTGAGAGAACAAGAGAATTAAAGAATACAATAGTTTTTGATAATCACAACTCAAGAACAAGATTAGTTTTGAAAAAGGTTTTGAGAAATCAAATTGGGAAAATAGTTTTTGCCTTAGAACTAACTAAAGAGAGGTTTTTAATTTGTAAAAAACATGCAAAGGTGCTGTCTGGGAGTTTTGGAAAAGTGAATTAGGGTTTTAGAGAAGATGGAGGCCAAAGGATCACTCTCCCTAGCTAGGGTTTTGATTAGAGGCATAAGATGAGTATTTATAAGTTAAAATTAGGGTTTTTAGACTTTTTAATGATCTTCAGACGCTCTCAAGGGTCCATGGCCCGGCCCACATTAAAGCATTATGATTTGGGCCCTTAAAATGATGTTTTAAAACCTAGAAAATCGGACTACCCAGTTGGCCCAACTTCAAACAGTGATAAAACAAGCAATATAAGTCCAAATTAGGCTCAATTTGTGTTCAAACTGAAGCCCAGGATGTCTACTTTCCAATGAGATAAACTTCACTCAAGAATCCTTTGTGGATCAAAAATTATGGTCCAAACAATGAGCAATGGTCATTTTTCAGTATCGATTTCAAAGAGATTTGAGCACTTTTGAGTTGTGATTACTTCCAAACTATTGTGAACTCTTTAATTACCCTTAGTTGACATATGTCAAGCTCATCATTGGGGCTGGGGACCAAAATTTATTAACGGGTACAAAATGCAGTGTCTACAATGATCCACTGGGGAAAATCTTCTTTTTGTGACTCATTTGGGAGTTGTGTTGGTGGTTTTGACTCACGAGAGAGTTTCCTTGGTGATTCTAACTCATGAGAGAGTTTTCTTTAAATTTTCATGCCATTTGACCCACTAAAGGGTATTTCTTTCATTTCAGTGTGTCTTTGTAACTTCTGATGCTTCATGACCCACAGGGGATGATTTTGAATTTTTTCTTTTCATTTCCTACCTTCTAGAGTCTATTGGGGATGCCCTAAAAAATTTTTTTTTTTTACTAAAATACACGTAGTTTAGTGGGGGCCTAAACTACATGTAGTTTAGCCACTGGGTGCCTTTCCCGCCTCTTCATTTTCTCAACGGTTATGAACCGCTTCTTTTTCTCCTTATTCTCTTCATCTTCTTCTTCTTTTCTTTTACTCTCTAACTCTTCAACTACCGCTCTCCCTACAAAAATGTTGCCTCCCCCTCACTTCTTCACCCTTTCACAATCTGAGAATATCTTTCTCCCAAACTCTCTCAATCTCTCCAATGGCACCTAAGGCCAAGAAATCCTCCTACTTGATCACCGGTGATGTGTTCAACCTTACCCACTGGATTAGAGCCATGAGGCTAAACGAACCTCCTCCATTGCTCTACAGATCAAATGACCATCTTTCCAACAATGCACGGGTTATATTGGTAAGTTTTTCCAAACTTTTCTCATTTTCGAGTTTTGCTCTGATCCTCTGTTTTAATCTGTTTTTAGACTTGTAAATGCTTGGGTTTTGCTATAGGGTGGGTTTAGATGAAAACATAATGTCCTAGGAGGGGTAGGAACATGTTTAGGATGAGTATTGATCCATGGTAGGCTGAAAATGTCGAAGGACCCGTTTTGGTTGCACCCATGCATATGCATGCGTGCGTAGTCAAGTCGTATGCGTGCGTGTACACTTGGTATACATACGCATAGATGTTCATAAAATCACATGGACGTACGCCTCAGCATGCGCAGGCGTACACAGGGTATGCATACGTATACACTTAGTACGCGCATGTATAATGAGACTTAGAATCACGGTTTTATGCCTAGTTTGATTTTTCCTTTTTCACTTATTTTTGTCCAAAATGATTCTTATGCTCCTATTTTTATCTCCTACAAGGTTTGCAGCCTTACTCGAGTAAGGGTAGTGCTAGCCATATATCCACATGGTATCAGACCTTGATGGTCAAGATGAGGGCATTGGTGAACGCGGCCAGCTTCGGGCCACTTATACATCTTCTTCTAGAGGATGCAACTAGCGACATACTAGTTCAGGCCCTTGCTGAGAGGTGGTGGGACACTACCCACACTTTCCACATCGTTGAGAGGGAGATTACTGTGACTCCTCACGATTTCCACCGGATGACTGGTTTGAGATCACATGGGCCTGTCATCAACTTGGAGGGTGAGTCGGGCATTCAGCTGGGCATGGACTTGCTAGGGTGTGCCTACCCTAGTGAGTGTATTCTCTACTTTGATCTAGAGAGGGACTACAAGCCTCTTTCTTAAGCAACTTCGTATGATCGTGCCTAGATGGCCAGGGCAGTTTTGCTATATGTGGTAGGGGCATATCTCTTTGCCAATGGGGGTCAGACAGTGTCCCTAAGGTGGCTTGCTCTCTTCTACGACTTTGAGCAAGCTTGGGAGGTCAACTGGGGCCATGCTTGCCTTGCCTACCTCTACTTGGTCATGAATATAGTGAGTCAAGGGACTCTACGCTAGTTAGCGGGGCCTTGTAAGCTCCTTGAGGTTAGACTCTTTTCCCTTACCCATGTAATTTTACAAATTGTACTTCGTACTTTTGTAAACTATATACATTTCATATCCCTAAGATGTCATCTAGGTTTATAAACTGCATTTCATGCTTTGGCAAATTGTATCTTACTTCCTTGCAAACTGTCTTCTTGCAAACTGTACCTATGTCCTTTTTCTTGCAAACTATATTTGGGTTCCTTTTCTTGCAAAATATCATCTTGCAAATTGTATCTGGGTTCCTTTTCTTACAAACTATCATCTTGCAAACTGTATCCATGTTCCTTTTCTTGCAAACTATCATCTTGAAAACTATATCTGTGTTCATTTTCTTACAAACTAACATGTTGCAAATTGTATCTGTGTTCCTTTTCATGCAAACTATCATCTTGCAAACTGTATTCATGTTCCTTTTCTTGTAAATTATCATTTTACAAACTGTATCTGTGTTCTTCTTCTTGCAGCATTGGGCCTTATCGTATGGTCTCATCTCTCGTGGTGCAAACGTGAATCTAAAGGTCTTCCTCTCGATGCAAGCTCATCTCAACAACCTTACATTTGACTCAGTGAGCAAAATTCCTCTTGTTCAGTTATCATCATATGCATCAAAGGTTTCTTTCTAATCATAAGTGTCTTTGCAGATTGTTTGGGGACCTTGGGCAGGTGTTCCTCCGATTGGTGATCCAAATCTAGAGGCGGCTGCCATCGTCTCTTCT
This sequence comes from Notholithocarpus densiflorus, assembly GCA_030021035.2. Classification (NCBI taxonomy): domain Eukaryota; kingdom Viridiplantae; phylum Streptophyta; class Magnoliopsida; order Fagales; family Fagaceae; genus Notholithocarpus; species Notholithocarpus densiflorus. The sequence continues at coordinate 9,233,272 of JARYZH020000004.1, forward strand.
GAGACCTCTCAATTTCTTAAGGGTGCTGTGGGCGCAATGTGCTTTTCGGGCTTTGGGGAGTACGCCTCGGCTGAGTGGACTAGGGCAGAGAAAAGAAAACAGAGTCACCACCTAGTTTAAGTGTAGGAACCATATATATAGCGCCTTTACGTGGAAGAACTGATCTTACTACCAAAGTATGGGTTCAAAGTTTATGCTATGTTTGGAAGTTTAGAGGGAGAGAAGAGTAGAGGGGAGGAGAGTAGTGGGGAGGAGAGTAGAGAGAGTAAAGGGGAATGGTTATCCTTCACATTGTTTGGATGTTTTTAAAATTAAGTAAGGGAGAGAGGAATAATTAGCTTTTTCATAATTCATAATTTTGGTAATATGGTATGGGTAAATTTGGTAATTCATTTGGTCAGGCATTTCTATGCTCTACTCTCCCTCCAAATCTCTCCAATTTGGGAGAATTAAAAATAAGAGGTTAGAAGTAGTTAGAACCCCTCCAAATCCCTCCCCCTCCTTTAAAAAACATCAAAACAAGGTAATTTAACTTACTTTCCCTCCCTCTACTCTAGTCCCCATATACTCCCCCTCCACCCAAACAAGCTATTAGGTATGGGGATTGGAAGGTGTTAGGCATCCAACCCCACCCGACCCCTGGGTTAGCTTCCACTCATTGTATCTTATGTCTTAATCTCATTAAAGGCATGTTCAATATTGCATTTAAACTCACACACACACACACACTAGCATACATCTAAGCATACAACATGGCATCAATCATCCCAAAAACCCTAATATACATCTATCATGGCAACTCACATCAAGCCTAGCATACATCTATCATGCATATCATCACATCACAAATCCTAGCATATTCCTATTAAGATGATACATACTCCTAAGGGCAGAAACATCGTCAAGGCGGCAATCAAACAAACATGTTGTCATATCAAAGAAAAACATAGGCATGTTAAAAAAGTTATCACATCCATGGCAAAGCATTCATAAATATCATTCATGTTCATCAAAGCAAGATCAAGATCATATTTCAAGCGAATGCATGTTCGTGTGAATGCATGACTTACCTCACTTACCATATTGTACCACAGTACCTATGCATCAAATGCACGGTCATATCATATGCATGTTCATGGCAAAACAATGAAAACATAAAGAGGGAAACCTTAATCTAACATATTAAAGGAAAACAAAAAATAAACAGAGAAGTAGGAACATATACATGTGAAAAAAAGCTAGAATAGAGACATATTGGTTAAATAAAGTAAAGGAACAGAAGCAGAAAAGGTCGAATTAGGATTTCTAGGCTTGAGTACGCGTACGCATACATAGGGCCTACGTATGCAGCCTAGTTGTATGTGTATGCATACTTCGAGTATGTGTACGCATGCAGAAGCATGCGTACGCACACACACCCAAAATCCTAACCTAGAAACAGCAAGAAAAAAAGCATAGCAGAAACTTAAAACAAAGAATCTAACAATCTAACATGCTTTAAACGATAAAACCAAGAAAACCTAAGTTAAGCAGACATATTATAACATAAATAAATAAGAAAAATAAAGAGAAGGATTAAAACAAGAAAAAGCAAGGAAATGAAAGAGAAGGTTTAGAACTTATACCTCCAAAACAAAAGCTCTTTGGCTTGATTTTGACCGTTTCACTCAGTCAAATCTATTCACAACCAAACAAAATTGATTAGAAAACTTCAAGATCAAGACCAAAAAAGGTCTTAATCAAAAGAAAATTGACTTGAGGATGTTTTGTGAAAAACTCTCCCTTTGATTTACTATTTCTAGTGAATTTTAGGTTTTTCCTTAGGATTTTCTGTGTATTTCAAAAAGGTACCATGTATGGCTTTTCATATTGAGAAAATGGGGTTTGGTACAGCTCCTAGACGATGTGGGATTCGCTCCAAACCTCAGCTTTAATGCAAAAAACTTGTCTTTCATAGTTTCTAGAACCTTAGCATGCGAACGCATGCCTGTATATGTGTACGCATGCATGAAGCTTGTGTATGCAGGTTTGGAGCATGAGTATGCATACGCGTGTTTGCGTACGCATGCCCTAGGGTTTTCGCGGCCGTTGTTTTCCAAACATAGATTTATTTTATTCATAAAAGTGTTATATTTTCTAAAATACTTTCCTTAAGTCAATTTCAATCTGATTGGGCTCTAAACCAACCTTAGGCTTTAGAATTTTACCATCATTGGGCAATGCGATGTCTACATATGCCTTTTTTTGATTCGTGAGCTCCGCTAACAGAATCAAAAGAATAAGAGACAAAACATTTTGTTTCGAAGTACAGCTTGGGCCCAACCCACGCACATGGCAAACAACACACATACATGGGGCGGGGTGCAACTCCGAAAAGTTACGTGGGATTTGTATGTCTGTGGGTGCAAAGGAGAGTACACCTCGGCTGAACTGTGGCAGAGAAAAGTAGAGTCGCCACCTAGATTAGGTCTAGGAACCATATTAGGCCTTTTAGGCCAATCACTTACATACATGGATCCATATACCAGATTATAGGTCTGCAGTTTAGGTACGGCTTGGGAAGGTGTTAGGCACCCGAGACCACCTAGCTTGGGAAGGTTGAATTAGGGGTTCATCAATGCATGTTCAAATTCTTATGAATGTTCATGTGATTCATCAAAGTATAAACCCTAATCATCAATCTATCAATTCAAGCATGTGAAACGTGTTATTCTACTAACCCTACACCTAAACATGTGAAAACAAAACTCAACAAGACCTAAATAGAAGATTAAAACTAATCAAAACACACAAAATAGCAAGAACCTTAAATCTGCATTTCTAGGCACAAGTATGTGTGTGCATACATAAAGTATGCGTACTCATGCCTCGAGTATGCGTACGCATACATAAATCATGTGCATGCATACGTGCCTAGAAACATAATTTTAAAGAAGCAACAAAACAACAATCAAACATAACCTAGCATGCTTCTAATATCCAATTCAACTGTACACTCAAAGCATGGTAAGACAAAACAAAACAAAATCAAACAAAGCAAAACATATTTCTAAGCATGTATAACAAATAAAACAAGTTAAGAATCATGTGAATCCTATGTAGCAAAGTGAGAAATCATGGGAAAAAAGGCTCACCTTGCTTTAGAATCATAGATTTGAGATTGTTTATCCGACCCCTCTGTGCTTACAACACAAAGATTAGATTAAGGACAAGAATAATCAAAAGAACACAACAATAGTTCGTAATCACAACTTAAAAACAAAAGATTTTGAAAAAGGTTTTGAGAAATCAATTTAGAAAAATAGTTTCTTCCTTAGAACTAAATAAAGAGAGGTTTTTAATTTTTAAAAAACGTGCTAAGGTGTTGTGTGGGGCTTTTAGAAAAGATGATTAGGGTTTTAGAGAAGATGGAGGCTAAAAAATAACTCTCTCTAGCTAGGGTTTTGATTAGAGACATAAGATGAGTATTTATAAGTTAAAATTAGGATTTTGGGGAGGGGCTTTTTAATGATCTTTGGATGTTCTCAAGAGTCTATGGGTCGGCCCACATCAAAGCATGATGTTTTAGGCTCTTAAAATGAAGTTTTAAAACCTTGAAAATCTAACTGCCCAGTTGGCCCAACTTCAAATGGTCATAACTTACTCAATATAAGTCCAAATTAGGAAAATTTTGTATTCCAATTGAAGCCTAGGATGCCTACTTTCCAATGAAATAAATCTCACTCAAAATATCTTCGTGGATCAAAAGTTATGGTCAAAACAATGAGCAAAGGTCATTTTTTAGTATCGATTTCAAAGCGATTTGAGCACTTTTATGTTGTGATTACTTCCAAACTATTGTGAACTCTTTAATTACTCTTGGTTAACATATTTCAAGCACATCATTGGGGCCGGGGACCAAAATTTATTAACGGGTACAAAATGCGGTATCTATAGATGTCCCTCTTTTAACTTTACTTGCACTACAAGTTCAGTTAAAAGCCTGAAGAAACAAACATTTTGCAAGTTAATAAACTTTGAGTCCACACACACATACTACACACAAACACACAAACACACAAACATGCAAACATGGGGGTGTGCTAAAAAAGGTGATTGGTGCACTTCCAACAGTAAGTGTGAAAAACCACATAAAAGAAAAAAAAAAAAACTGAGATGTTTTCGAGTTTTAAGGACTCTACCTTCATGATAGACATACATGCAAGCAATCATGCAAACAAGAAATGCATCATAAGAGACATAAAAGAAAATTTGAGATGTTTTTGAGTTTTAAGGACTCTACCTAAAGTTGGGAGGACCACTCGAAGTGAGAAATTTACGTCCAAACACAAATAGGCCACTCAAGAATGAGAAATTTACGCCAAAGGGGACCACTCGACCGAGCAATTTACATCCAAACACAAGCAGGCCACTAAAAAATGAGAAATTTATGCCAAAGGGACCACTTGACCTAGTAATTTACTTCCAAACACAAATAGGCCACTCAAGAATGAGAAATTTATTCCAAAGGGGACCACTTGACCGAGCAATTTACGTCTAAACACAAATAAGCCACTCAAAAATGAGAAATTTATGCCAAGGGGACCACTCGACTAAGCAATTTACGTCCAAACACAAATAGACCACTCAAAAATGAGAAATTTATACCAATGGGACCACTCGACCGAGCAATTTACGTCCAAACACAAATAGGGCACTCAAAAATGAGAAATTTATGCCAAAGACACAAATAGTCATACATGACTCACACAAACACACAATTGCACAAGGTTTGCAAAAGCAAACACACAAGATTCATGCAAACATGCAAGAATACAAACCATAACCACACATGACTCACATAAGAAAAAGAATAAACAAACACAAAAGACTCACATAAAACACCAAACAAACACGTGATCACAAAATATAACAAAAAGGATGAACTCAACAACGTAGGAGGCACACAAACATAACAAAGCATGCAAACACACAAGATGCTAAACAAGATGGGCTTAGGGCCTAAGATAAAACAAGGAAGGGCCTAAAGCTCGACACAATGCAAGGACAGGCCTAAGGCCCAAACGGAGTATGAGATAGGCCTAAGGCCCAAGATGGAACAAGGACACAAACAAGCAAACAAACACATATGACATAAAAACAAATAGCAAAGATCAAACTGCAAGGATTGCAAACAAACATGAAGACACCAAAGATAAGGACAGACAAGACAACTTCTAAAAAAGCGATAAACGCACAAAACAAAGGGTAACAAAGATGACAAGGACACAAAACATAATGTCAAACTTTTGAGATGTTCAATCATTAGAATGCATTAGAACGCATCCTCCTTGGTTTATAGATAACTTTTAAGATGTTCAATCATTAGAACGCATCCTCCTTGTGGGTTCCACCTTGCCCCTAAATTGACTGATTCACTTTCTTTTATTTATTTATTTATTTATTACCTTTTTCCTAGGCCGCCATTGATGGAAATATGAGAGTGCGCAGTAGAAAAATTAACGGATCTACTTCATTCGCAATTGATAACATGCACTATATAAATTTCAGAATTCAAGAATAAGAGAGTGTACCTTGGTGTGGTGAATTTCAAAACAAAGATTGTAAGCACTTGGGAATACTTCTAATCTTCACTCCAATTCCACTAACGCCCAAGATGTGTGGTCTCTCAATCAGTTATATGAAATGTTCAAGAGAGAATTCAAGAGTGTCCAACACTCACATACACCATTTCATGTAAAAGGTTCTATCTAAAATTCAGTAAGTTTCTCTCCTTATAACTGATTATCTAATTGGGCTAGCCTTTTGGGCCTTTCCAATTGGGCTCTAGTATGTGGCTTGGAGTGGGAAGAAAATGGACCAATAAGAAACTAGCTCCAATGGGCCTTGGGCTTTTCTGTCAACTCTTGACAAGTCCAAAGTTACCATTAACTATATTTAATACCACTATATAAATATAGTTGCACTCTAGGCCTTATCTATAAATTATATCCCAAAACTTTATTGTACATGCAACCCCTTCATAAAATATTCGTAGTAATATAAAGTCATGAATGTAGACTGCCACTTTGTAAATTACTACATCTTAATCCTTGAGTACCCGGTTTAATCCTTTTAAGTTATTCACCATATATTTATGAAATCCAATTTCATAAATATATACTTTAGTCTTACTAAATTGGTTAGGCCTAACTCTCTGAATAACAAACCCATTAAACTTATCTCAAGGGAATATTTTGTATCTCTGTTAAGAGACTATGAATTCCATCTTGAGAATATATGTTCCATCAACACTAAATGTGGCTGCCCAACATACTGAGGTTTTGACCATTACTTTAAATCTCACTCCTGATATATCAAAGCAGCCTATACCTTATGATCAGGTCCATTATTCTCTCAAGATTAAGAGTTCATGCAAATATAAGTCGTGAGATTTATTATTCATTTGACAGTCATTAGGAGAATAATAAATCTCACAGCGATCCAATTCAATATGTCTTAACTCTTAAAACATATCAACATATCAACTAGAAGTCCCCACTTCCATGATCGAGACAAATCATCATAATTGATATGTTAGAGTCTTCGCAGATGAAACGCCCAATTTCATCACCGACTACGAACTACAATTCTGAGTTTACAAAGAACCAGTGATTTATATTTTCTGTGACTTTTCACATAAATCACATACTATGCATCTCATGGACTATATGATAATGTCCGAATATTAATGTTACCATTATTTCAAATAATAATAAAACAACTTTATTAAACACAATATTAAGTCACACATAATGTCATACTTAATATTATACATAGCATCATACAATAGGATTTAAGGGCACTTATCCTAACAATCTCCCACTTGCCCTAAAGACTATTGTGCTCTAATCTAACTCCCATTCCTTCTAAATGCGACTCGAAAGTCCTTTGAGGCTAAGCTTTGGTAAATGGATCTGCTAGATTATTTGCACTTTCAATCTTTGCTACCACCACATCTCCACGAGCAATGATATCTCGAATGATATGGTACTTCCTCTCAATGTGCTTTCCTTTCTTATGATTCCTTAGATCTTTTGATTGTGCAATTGCTCCACTATTGTCACAAAACAAAGTAATGGGAGCTTGCTCCATTCTTACTACACCAAGGTCAGAAAGGAATTTCTTGAGTCATACAGCTTCTTTTGCTGCTTCACAAGCAGCAACATATTCTGCTTCCATAGTGGAGTCCGCAATACAAGATTGCTTGACACTCCTCCATGTTATGACTCCACCTCCTAAGGTGAATACACATCCTAATGTGGACTTTTTGAAATCTAGATCCGATTGAAAGTCTGAATCTGTATAGCCAATAGGTATTAAATCCTCACAACGATAAACAAGCATATAATCTCTCGTTCTTCGTAGATACTTGAGAATGTGCTTTACAGCTTGCCAATGTTTTGGTCCTGGATTTGATTGATATCGGCTGACCATGCCAACTGAATAATAGATATCTGGTGTAGTATAAAGCATGGCATACATGAGACTTTTTACTGCTGAAGCATAAGGAACTTGTCTCATTATATCTACTTCCTCTTGAGTCTTAGGCCTTTGGTCATCAGACAGAGGAACTCCATGTCTGAAAGGAAGTAATCCTTTCTTGGAGTTTTGCATGCTAAACCGTTATAGAACCTTATCTATATATCCAGCTTGTGATAAGCCTAACATCTTATTCTTTCGATCTCGCCAAAGCTTGATCCCTAGAATAAAGTTAGCCTCACCCAAGTCCTTCATATCAAATTGGCTTGACAACCAAACCTTTACTGATGACATCACTCCTACATCATTTCCAATGAGTAGAATATCATCAACATAAAGCACTAGGAACATTACTACTTTGTCTTGATGTCTTTTGTACACACATGGTTCGTCAAAATTTTGTTTAAAACCAAATGGCTTGATTGCTTGATCAAATCTGATGTTCCATGACCTAGATGCTTGCTTAAATCCATAAATGGACATTTTCAACTTGCATACCATATGCTCTTGGTTCTTAGTTACGAAACCTTCCGGTTGCATCATATAGATTTCCTCTTCAAGATTGCCATTGAGAAATGCAGTCTTGGCATCCATTTGCCAAATCTCATAATCATAATGAGCAGCAATGGATAAGAGAATTCTAATAGATTTAAGCATTGCTACTGGAGAAAAGGTTTCATCATAATCAATACCTTCCTTTTAAGTATACCCTTTCACCACTAGCCTTGCTTTAAAGGTTTCAACCTTTCCATCTATCCCTCTATTCCTCTTGTAAACCCATTTGCAACCAACAGGTTTAATGCCGTTAGGTGCCTTTACAAGATCCCAAACTTGATTGGAATACACGGAATCTAATTCAGATTTCATAGCTTAGACCCAATGATGTGCATCTATATCATTCATTGCTTCATCATAAGTGTAGGGATCCGATTCAGCCTCTTCTGAGATAGCTTCATAAGTTTCTCCTAAACCTATGAATCTTATAGGAGGCCGAACAATTCTCCCACTACGACGAGACACCTGTGTACTAGACATCTTATAAGTAGTATCTTGTGGTGTATCTAATACAGCCACATCATCCCTAGTTTCATCCATTGGTTGTTCATTTACAGGTTCATTTATTTCAACCAACACAACTCTACTTCTAGGAGTATAATCATTCATATAGTCATTTTCCAAGAATTTGGCATTTGTGCTAACAAAAACTTTATTATCTTTATGACTATAGAATAAACTTCCAATAGTTCCTTTTAGATACCCTACAAATAAAACCACTTCTGTTTTAGGCTGTAACTTGTCAGACTTTCCTTTTAACACATGTGCTGGACAACCCCAAATATGGAGATGTCTCATACTAGGCTTACGCCCATTCCACAACTCAACAGGTGTTTTAGGAAAAGACTTCGAAGGTACTAAATTTAGAAGATACATTGCAGTACTCAAGGCATATCCCCAAAAGGAAATGGGTAGAGTTGAATAACTCATCATGGACCTAACCATATCTAAAAGAGTTTTATTCCTTCTTTCCGCTACACCATTTTGTTGTGGAGTTCCAAGTGCAGTCAATTGGGATACAATCCCATTTTTAGTTAAGTAATCCTTGAAATCCCCAAGAAGGTATTTGCCACCTCGATCAAATCAAATGGCCTTTATGTGTTTACCTAATTGCTTCTCAACTTCAGCCCTAAACTCTTTGAACTTTTCAAAGGTTTCGGACTTCCGTTTCATTAGGTATACATAACCAAATCTAGAGTAATCATCAGTGAAAGTAATGAAATACTCATAGCCACCTCTTGCCTGGATTGATATAGGACCACACACATCAGTATGCACTAGTTCTAGCAAATCTTGGGCTCTTCTACCTTTTGCATTAAAAGATCGTTTGGTCATTTTACCTTCCAAACAAGATTCACAAACTGGAAATTCATCAAAGTCCATGGGCTCTAAGAGTCCATCTTTGATCAGTCTTTGAATTCTGTTTGAATTAATATGACCTAAACACAAGTGCCAAACATATGCATCACTAGTAGAAGGAAAATTTCTCTTTAATGATTTTACATGAGAGTTATTATCTGATTCAGAATTATATAATTCATGCTTATCAGGAGTTAAAATATAAAGACCATCTACAATATTGCCAGAACAGATAAACACTTTATCCTTCTTTATTACAACATTGTCTTTTAGGATAACACAATATCCATTTTTACCTAAGTAGCAGAAATTAAATTCCTATGAACATTAGGTACATACAAACAGTCTTCCAATATTAAAACCCTAGATTCAAAACATAAATTATAAACACCAACAGCTACAACCGGAATCCTGCTCCCATCAGCCAAAGTAAGAAATAACTCCCCTTCTTTAAGCTTTTGGGTCTCTTGGAACCCCTGCAAGGAATTGCAAATATGATTAGTACAACCTGAATCCACACACCAGGAATCCGTGGGATTCTGTACCAAACATATTTCAAGAAGGAATGAACTTTTCATACCTTTATTGGCAGCCCTGAATTTTGGACAATTCCTCTTCCAATGTCCTTTCTCACCACAATGGAAACATTTTCCTTTGAGCTTCTTTCCTTTGTCAGCAACCCCTAAGGCAATTTGTTTACTCTCTTGCTTGGTGAAGTCCTTCTTCTTCTTGTTCTTACCCTTGCCTTTCGACTTAGGTTGAGAAGTAGAAACTTCACCAATATTGGCTTCAACATTAGAAGTACCAAGGATGCCTTCCACCGCTGCCAACTCATTCATTAATTCAGACAAAGTATAAATCTTTTTGTTCATATTATAGTTAAGTTTGAATTCCTTAAATGATTCTGGTAGTGACTGGAGTATCATATCCACTTGGGATTCTCCATCAATATCGACACCTAAAACTTCCAATGTATTCAGATTAGAGATCATTGTAAGACAATGCTCCCTTACTGAACTACCTTCAGCCATTTTGGTATTATAAATTTGCCTCATGGTCTCTTGCCTTGCAGAACGGCCTTGCTCACCAAACATCTCCTTCAGACTTAGCCTAATGTCTGAAGCTAGTTCTACATCCTGCATTTGATGCTGTAGAACATTTGAGATAGATGCTAGGATGTAGCACTTGGCCATCTCATTAGATTTCTGCCAACGATCATATTGTTGTTTTTCCTCAAGAGGAGCATCTAATGAAGGAAAGCTAGGACACGGTTTAGTAAGCACATATTTGTGCTCTTCAGCAGTAAGAACAATGTTCAAATTTCTTTTCTAGTCAACAAAGTTGGATCCAGTCAATTTGTTTTGATTAAGAATAGTTACAAGTGGGCTAAATGATGCCATGTTCAAATCTGAAAACAATAAACATGAATATAATAAGTAAACTGGACATTATCAATTTAGCATATAAACATATAGTATGGAACCTTAATAAAACCATAATATAATATATGCAACGACAACCCAATCCCATATTCAATATCCCTCAGCATAGAGTGAATATAAAATACTATGATTGATTGAGAACTATTCTCATTATTAGTGCTATCATGATAACTCTTATCAAATACTAATAATATGTCGTTTTACATTTGGCCTCTAAATAATGATAGTAAGAACTCAGCATAGAGGATACTATAATATTTAGTCTAGTGTATACCATTGTCTAGAATCATGTGTAGCCACATTTCATCCCCTTAATAAGCTTATTTTGTAGTACCATGATACAAAACACCTTCCGCATGGAATGCAAAGCTCGAGGCTAAGACAAGGTGTTTGATCAAACCACTATAAACCAAGATATTCAATCTTATAGGACCATGAAATAAATACTCTCTGCATGGAATGCTAAGCTCGAGGCAAAGACAAAGTATATATTCCACACTACTATGAACCAACAATAGAGGCCGTGAGATCCAACCCTTGTATCTCTCTCCCACTAGATGTTTTAAAGGAAAGGTTTTTTAATTCTAAAACATGCATAATCTAATTACACATTGTCTTACTCCTTTTACATGTGAAAACACTTAGAAAAATTTCTGGTTTTCTTTATTTCGATTGATCGAATGTGCCCTTCGATCGATCGAAAAAATTAAGAAATTCGAAGTCTTATCACTGTTTCATTCGATCGATCGAAGGTGATTTTTGATCGATCGAAAATTGTGAAACTTGAATTTCCAGAAATTTTCCAAGGCAGTTTTCTACGGTTTTTCTTGAACAAACAACTTACATACGAACATGATAGTAAGAGAATGATATCAAAACTGAAATTCATTGATGCTATAGCCTTAAAGATCAATTTAACATACTTAAATTCAAATTTAAACAACATCATAACATCAATATCAGTTTTTATCATATCATAGTTTCAACAACTATGCAGAAAATTAAATGTGTAATCTTCTAACAACATGAAACTATAACTTCTAATTCCAGAATTCACAAAACATGTTATACAATTCAAAATTGAAGACCGCACTGATACCAATTGATGGAAATATGATAGTGCGCAGCAGAAAAATTAATGGATCTACTTCATTCGCAATTGATAACATGCACTATGTAAATTTCAGAATTCAAGAATAAGAGAGTGTACCTTGGTGTGGTGAATTTCAAAACAAAGATTGTAAGCACTAGGGAATACTTCTAATCTTCACTCTAATTCCACTAACGCCCAAGATGTGTGGTCTCTCAATCAGTTATATGAAATGTTCAAGAGAGAATTCAAGAGTGTCCAACACTCACATACACCATTTTATGTAAAAGGTTCTATCTGAAATTCAGTAAGTTTCTCTCCTTATAACTGATTATCTAATTGAGCTAGCCTTTTGGACCTTTCCAATTGAGCTCTAGTATGTGGTTTGAAGTGGGACCAAAAGGGACCAATAAGACACTAGCTCTAATGGGCCTTGGGCTTTTCTGTCAACTCTTGACAAGTCCAAAGTTACCATTAACTATATTTAATACCACTATATAAATATAGTTGCACTCTAGACCTTATCTATAAATTATATCTCAAAATTTTATTGTACATGCAACCCCTTTATAAAATATTCGTAGTAATACAAAGTCATGAATGTAGACTGCCACTTTGTAAATTACTACATCTTAATCCTTGAGTACCCGGTTTAATCCTTTTAAGTTATTCACCATATATTTATGAAATCCAATTTCATAAATATGTACTTTAGTCTTACTAAAGTGGTTAGACCTAACTCTCTGAATAACAAACCCATTAAACTTATCTCAAGGGAATATTTTGTATCTCCGTTAAAAGACTATGAATTCCATCTTGAGAATATATGTTTCATCAACACTAAATGTGGCTGCCCAACATATTGAGGTTTTGACCGTTACTTTAGATCTCACTCCTGATATATCAAAGAAGCCTACACCTCATGATCAGGTCCATTATTCTTTCAAGATTAAGAGTTCATGCAAATATAAGTCGTGAGTTTTATTATTCATTTGACAGTCGTTAGGAGAATAATAAATCTCACAGCGGTCTAGTTCAATATGTCTTAACTCTTAAAACATATCAACATATCAACTAGAAGTCTCCACTTCCATGATCAAGAGAAATCATCGTAATTGATATGTTATAGTCTTCGCAGATGAAATGCCTAATTTCATCACCGACTACGAACTACAATTCTGAGTTTACAAAGAATCTGTGATTTATATCTTCTGTGACTTTTCACATAAATCACATACTATGCATCTCATAGACTATATGATAATGTCCGAATATTCATGTTACCATTATTTCAGATAATAATAAAACAACTTTATTAAACACAATATTAAGTCACACATAATGTCATACATAATGTCATACTTAATTTATACATAGCATCATACAATAGGATTTAAGTGCACTTATCCTAATAGCCCTTATGGGTTTTCAACCTAGCAGGCATTTTTTACCTTTTTTTTTACTCTTTTTCAAGGCCCTAACTTTTGCCTAGACCGCCCTTGCGGGTTTTAAGCCTAACGGGCTCTTTCACTCTTACAGAAGTAAACAAATGGGATGCAATGAACAAGTGCCACGACTTATCCTCAAAAACATGAGTTGCATAATTTACGTGGTGTGATGTGGTTGCAACTCACAAGGTTGCCTACATATTCAAAAGGGATCAAGCCTAACGTAGTTCACACGAACAACTTCAATTGATCAGAGAGGACTTTTACTTGGCTTCTAATGAAGGCTTTGCTTCTTGGCTCATAAAGGAATGGATAACAAAGGCTCAAACTTACTTTCTTGAGGGTTACAACTTGGTGAAGAATTACTTTTCATCACTTTTGAAGTTTCTTCACTTTCACTTTTTTTTTTCACTTCACTTTTCATCTTTCTTTTTTTTTGTTTACTTTTGATTCACTTCTCTTCACCTTTCATTTTTTCTTTTACTTTCACCACTTTATTCCACTTCTTGCCCCTAGTGTAGGGGGTAATCCTTGACAAGGGTTACTTTGAAAGAAAATAACTTTGAAGGCTCAAAAGGGGTGAGCGAAGGGAAATGTGTTTAGGATAGTAGAATAATGGCCTCTCTTCATCCCAATTTCCATTGTTCAATTATGGGCAAACATGCAACATCACATATTGAGAATCAAATCTTGAAACTTTGAGAACTTATCATAAAACTCAAACCATTGCAAACCACTTTATTGAATAATTAAAATAGAGTACATGAATTGAAAGACTCACTGAATTAAAATACATTTTTGAATTGAAATAACAAAGACACACTGAATTAAAATAACAACACTTCTGAATTGAAAAACACATTGAAATGAAAGACTCTTGTGGAATGCAATAATAAAGACTAAAATTCTCAATCAGTCAACCCCAATTAGGAGGAGGCACACCATGGTAGTTGGGGAGAGGATTAGTCTTGATGTTTGGGAGGTTGATAGGTGGCAAAGGGACCTTGCCATATTGAATGAGGTCTTCAATGTCATGATAGAGACGATTGCACATATTAGTAGAATGACCATGGCTCTGATGGTACTTGCAGTACTTACTTGCATTGTAGTTTGGAGCAGAGGTGTTTAGAGTATACCTTCCAAGATCCAATGGCTTGATGAGTCCTTTGGTTGACAATTTTTTAAGTGCTTGGGATAAAGTCATTCCCAATGGAGTGAACTTTCTTCGAACATTAATAGCATTAACTTCACTTGTCTTACCACCATTGTTACTACTATTACTTGAATACCTTACCCCAAACTTCTTTTGAGGTTTTGCATTTCTCTTCTCAATAAGTCCACTATTAATAGTGATGATGATCAACAACAAGTGTTCTTCATCCATAGTGGTCGTCCAACATTAACAACACCCAGAACAGCCCTCAAAAAGGTAAAAGAAGGAGTACGCATCACAACACACAATAAAGACTCACAAGCAGGCCATCAGTCGTCCAACTAGTATTTGGTCGTCTATAGAGAACGTGGTCATCCATACCATAGTAGAGTATGGACGACTAATAAACACTTAGAAACTTTCTGAGTGTTTTCTACAATCTCAAATGGTTAGGTCACTAACCTTCACCTCGGAACATGGGGTGAATTCTCCGAAATTCGCTTCGCTCTCCCCACTAAGTCCACACATCTCCCATGATGTCAGTAGTTCCTATCAAGTAGACCCACTCCAAACTCTCTATAAAAAGGGCCGAGCCTCATCCAACCCGATACGTTTTACTATTCATTTACCTGCTATCCTTATGTTCTAGAGAGAAAACTGACTTAACCATCGAAGGGTTCTTGGCCGGTTCACCCCAGTCTCCTTCGATAGTTCACTTCTTCCTTTTCAGGTTCATCCAACCGCCATTAAAGCTGGAGCATTCAGCCTGCTGATTTTTGTGCATCATCAGTTGGCGCTGTCTGTAGGGAAGCTTTGTATTTTAATCACCTTGCTTTCTAAGACAAAAAAGGCTGCATGGTCCAGACTAGGTCAATGGCTACGAGTCCAGACCACCACGACAATGGAAATGCTTCTAGCCATCCTAATCGTGCCCCACTGCTAAAGACTGCTCCACTACTAGCGTTTGTCTAGCAGTAAGTGCAGTCTATGGCAGCCGTCATGGCAGACCTAACGCACCAAAACCAGGAGTTAACCTGAGAAGTTAACATGCATAAGCAACATCGCTAATGGCATACAGAGGGTCCTAGGCAAAATTCAGGGGCAGGAGAAGCGAAGAACAATGCTGGGGGTGGAGAGCAGTCAAGAGGCACTGTCACATGTAGGGTGCCACATCTGGAGAAGGAGATGGATCAAATGAAAAAGGCCACGGAAGAGATAAAGGACTCCATGAGAAGGACAAACCACGTTGATGATCTCGTCCATAGAACTGACTCTCCTTTTACTATGTCCATCACCAGTCACCCCTTGTCATCCAAGTTCAAGATGCCTACCTTGGATTGATATGATGGAATGCGAGATCCGTGCGATCACATTGACACATTCAAGACTACTATGCACCTTCAAGGGGTTCTAGACGAGATAATGTGTAAGGCCTTCCCTACCATGCTTAAAGGTCCAGCTCGGGTATGGTTTGGCAAGATACCACCAAATACTATAACTTCTTTCCAGGAGTTGAGTTAGCTGTTCGTCAACAATTTTGTCGGAGGTCAAAGACATAAGCGCTCTTCGTCAAGTCTGTTGAACATAGAACAAGGGGAGAATGAAAGTTTGCGGTCTTTCATTAGTCGTTTTAACAGAGAAGCTTTGTTGGTAGATGATATGGACGATAAAACCTGTTTGCAGCTTTCCATATTGGAGTCGCTTCAGATCTGTTCATTCACAAGCTATATGACTAAGAGCCACAGACGATGGCCGAGTTAATTCACTCAGCTCAAAGTTTCATGAATGTAGAAGACACGATTATTGCTAAACAGAAGAAAAAGGCTGAACGAGCAGATGCTGAATATTCGCGTCATCTAGAACAAGGCCCTAATCCAAAGAAAGCCAAAAAGGGAGAAAAGAGAGACAGATATGGCAAGAAGGCAAGATCGTCTTCAGGACGAAATTCAAACTATACACCTTTGAATGCCCCGCTTGACCAAGTATTGATGAAGATCAAGGACGACTCATCCTTGAAATGGCCGGGGAAAATTAAGAGGGATCCTAGCAAATGGAACAAGAGTAAGCATTGTCATTTTCAACGAGATCATGGGCATGATATGGACGAGTGTTATGACTTGAAGTAGTAAATTGAAGTTCTTATAAAATAGGGAAAGTTAAAGAATTTTCTTGGACAAGATCATAAGGACGAAAGGTTACCACTGAAGGGCAAAGCAGAAGAACCACTATGTCCACTGCTTGGTGTGATAAGAGTTATTGTGGGAGGAACCTCAACTGGAAGTTCGTCAAAAGCTAAGAAGACCTACTTACAAGTAGTACAGAACGTCCACCAAGGGTGCTGGGTATAAACGAACTAGCCATTTCCTTCACTAACGAGGATGTAAGAAGATTGCATCATCCTCATGACGATGCAATTGTTATCACTTTGACGATTGCGAATTACATAATGAGAAGGGTGTTAGTTGATAACAGGAGTTCTGCAAATATCCTTTACTATCCGGCCTTTTAGTAGATGAGAATTAGTAAGGAATTGCTTCATCCAGTGAAAGTGCCTTTGATCAGATTTGGAGGAATGAAAGTTCTACCAGTGGTTACAGTTTCCTTGCCATTTGTGGTTGGCTCTTACCCACGACAGGTAACCAAGATGTGAACTTCCTCGTCGTTGATTGCTCGTCCTCATACAATGCCATCATAGGGTGACCAACCCTAAACAGTTGGAAAGCTGCAACGTCCACTTATCATCTATCTGTTAAGTTCCCGACGGAGTATGGTATAGGATAAGTACAAGGTGATCAGCTTGCGATCAAAGAGTGTTATTTAGCTATGTTGGCAATGGACAAGCAAATGCAGACGATGAATATTGTGGAAAGGAGAACAATTACAGAGCTGATGGAAGTATTAGAGGATGTTTTCTTAGACGAGTCCAATCCAGAAAAGTTTACTAGGATTAGAACAAGTATGGAGGAGGAGACGAAGAAGAATCTTGGCCAGTTCCTTAAGATGAGTATCGATGTTTTTTCCTGGAGCTATGAAGATATGCCTGGGATTAATCCAAGTGTTATTACCCATCATTTAAATGTATCCTCATCCCACAAGCTCGTCCGTCAAAAGAGAAGAGTATTCACTCCGAAGTGACAGCAGAGTTCGTTCGAGAGGTTTATTACCTTGATTGGCTAGCAGACGTAGTGATGGTTAAGAAAGCGAATGGAAAATGGAGGATATGCGTGCACTTCATATATTTGAACAAAGCATGCCCTAAGGATAGCTATCCCTTGCCACGTATTGACCAATTGGTGGATTCAACAGCGAGCCACCAATTACTAAGCTTCATGGACTCATTTTAAGGGTATAACCAGATCAAGATGGACGAGGCAGATCAGGAGAAAACATCCTTCATCACCAGCCAAGGTTTGTTTTGATACAACGTGATGCCATTTGGTTTGAAAAATGCGGGGGCAACTTACCAGAGGTTGGTCAATCATAAGTTTCGTCCACAAATAGGGCGAAACATTGAGGTATATGTAGACGACATGTTGGTCAAAAGCACAAAGGAGGTACTTCACTTGGACGACCTTCAAGAGACTTTGGATACGCTTAGATGATACAACATAAAGCTAAACCTGAGAAAATGTTCCTTCGAAGTTTCATCGGGAAAATTTTAGGGATTCATGGTCTTACAGAGGGGAATTGAAGCAAATCCTAACAAGATCCAAGCAATACTAAGTATAGAGCCCCCAAAGAATGTCAAAGAAGTGCAGAGCCTAACTAGACGAGTAGCTTCCCTTAACAGGTTTGTCACAAAAGCTACCGACAAGTGTTTGCCATTTTTCAAGGTGTTAAGCAAAGCATTCGAGTGGATGGATGAATTTCAACGAGAATTTGAAAATCTTAAGACTTATCTTACCACAACCCCCCTGTTGAACTCGTCCAAGCCGGGTGAAAAGTTGTATCTGTATCTAGCGATATCTCCTTATGCAGTGAGCTTAGCCTTAATCAGGGAAGAAAGGAAGGTGCAGAAGCCCGTCTATTACACCAGCAAAGCATTGAGGGGAGCTGAAGGACGGTATCCACCGACAGAAAAGTTAGCTTTTTCATTGGTGACAGTAGCAAGGAAGCTTAGGCTTTATTTTCAAACTCATGTTATCAACGTCTTGACAGATCATCCACTTAAGAAAGCTATGAACAAACTAGAGGCAGTTGGATGACAGATTCAGTAGGCAGTGGAGCTCAGTGAGTTTGATATAAGATATCGCCCAAGAGAAGCAATAAGAGCCTAAGCACTTGTAAACTTTATCGTAGAATTTACTCTAACCCATACCAGTAGAACGAAGGAGAAATGGCAAAACAGTGGATCGACCATGTGGATGGTTTGTCTACTCAGTATGTAGGAGGAGTTGGTGTAATTCTACAATCACCCGAAGGAGATCGTCTAAAATATGCGATACGTCTACAGTTTCAGACGACCAACAACGAAGCTGAGTATGAAGCCCTCTTTCAAGGCTTGGAGTTGGCTAAGTCACTAGGAGTAGAATTAGTAATCATCCAGGGAGATTCATAGCTGATTATAGGTTAGGTGAATGGAACATGTGAGGCCAAGGAAGAATGAATGGAAAGGTATTTGAGCAAAGTCAAGCATTGCATCAAAAGTTTCATATCGACCAAGTTTTATCAGATCCCAAGAGAGGAGAACATGGAAGTGGATAGCCTGGCCAAAGCCACCTCTACGGACGGCATCATGGATGAGCAAGTTAGAATCCAGTACATTCCAAGCATTGACATCCCTAAAGTACAATAGATAAACGGAGAAGCCAACTGGATTACACCAATTGTATCTTATCTCAAGGACGACATACTTCCTAAGGATAAAGAAGAAGCTCAAAAGCTAAGGGCTATAGCAGCTAAGTTTGTCCTTATGGTCGAAGTGCTATACAAGAGGAGTTTCTCTCAACCCTACCTGAGATGTTTAACTCTAGATGAGTCAAACTATATCATGAGGGATGTCTATAAAGGTGCGTGTGGAAATCATTCAGGAGAAAGGTCCCTCATCCACAAGATTGTTCATGCAGGTTACCACTGGCCCTCTATGCAAGCAAACACAAAAGCATATGTCAAAGCATGAGACAAGTGTCAGCGCTTTAGCAATGTGCCTAGACAACCGTCAAAATACTTTACCCCGTTGATAGCCCCTTGGCCATTTGTCCAATAGGGACTTGATATCCTTAATCCTTTTCCAATAGGAACCAGATAGATGAAGTTCCTAGTAGTAGGAATTGACTACTTCACTAAATGGGTGGAAGCGGAACCTTTGGCAAAGATCACATAGTAGAACATCAGAATCTTCAAATGGAAGAACATTGTCTGCCGATTTGGGATTCCTAGGGTACTTGTGTCAGACAATGGACGACAATTCGACAACACACCCTTCAGGGAATTCTATGAGCAGCAGGGAATCAAGAATCACTACTCTTCACCCTCCCACCCATAGGCTAATGGATAGGCAGAAGTTGCAAACCGATCCTTGTTGAAGATCATCAAGACTTGGCTTGAGGAGGCAAAGGGGATATGGCTAGATGAGCTACCCATCGTCCTTTGGGCAAACAAGACAACAGTAAGAACTCCTACTGGGGAAACTCCCTTTAAGCTAACATATGGAAATGATGCAATGATACCTGCAGAGGTTGGCCTAACTAGTTACAAGGTGGCCCATTATAAGGATGAGGAAAATGAGAGACAACTCCATCTAAGCCTCGATCTCATTGACGAGTTGAGGATGGACGCAGAACAGTTTTTTTTTTTTTTTCTCTCAAACACTTAGGAGAATGTGTCTTATACATCTTGCATATGTAAAGAATTTTTTTCATAACACATATTTCATACAACTAAGACTTTACAAAATGCATGATTAGTTGTGATGGTTGGAGTTTGGATTATAAGGTCAATTGGTGTGACTTATCTTTTTGACTTATCTCCGATACTCTTATACACAGAATAATATACAGGCAAGACATGTGTTCTAAAGTAGTCATGTGTCAATCTTATTGGAGGTTGCATTAGAGGTAATTGGGTTGGAGAAAATTATGGAAGTCATGAACAGTTATTTCATAACTGAAAAGCTTATCTCTTGGAAATTGAGATGAGGTTTTGTCTGGTGAGGATAAGGAAATTGATGATCTTCTACCGCCCTCATATAGCACCTGTAAGGCCTAATGCTGTTGTACTGTTTGTTCATGTAATTGACAAATCTCTCTTTCTTTTAATTTTGTTTTCTGTTATGTATCAATTGGATAAAAATAAAATAAAAAGTTTTGTTTTCTGTTTGCATGATTGATTGATGGCATTTATGTCTCATGGTATAACGGAGGACCACTACTAAAGTTACCTTGAATTTACAAAGTTCCTGGGATACACAATGGGACCCTACATGTACTAGGATAAAGCCTACAATGAACATCATGCTTTACAGTTTACCCTATCTTCTTATCCTACTCTCTCTCTCTTTTATTTTTTTTCGTGAAGTTTTTTTCTTTTTTGGTTTTTCCTTCCTTTCTTTCTATTTTTCGGATCTATAAGATATTCCATAGGATATGTACATAGCAATCAACGTATATTCTAGTACTGTAGGCTGGTGGAAATCCAAGAATATTCTCACAAGATGATTTGTGTATATTCACTGTCAACCATCTTCTCTCAACTCCAAATTTCAAGTCCTGTGTTTCACCAATTCCTAGTTCTATAAGGAACACATTTATTCAGCCAAGAACATATATATATATATTTATATATATATATAAGAAAACATTTGACAAAATCTTTCAAAGAAAGGCGTTAATTAATATATTAAGACTCAATAATTAGGTTAAATTTTCATTTCCATGCGGCAAAAGCTTAAAACACCCATGCAATTATTTGCAATGGGCAATTATTTTTTGGGATGGGAGAGTTTAGTTTTAGAAAGAAACAAAAGGGAATATTCGAATCAATTATCTACATTTCAGGAAGCTGCTACTCTTTTAAATATAATAAGCCAGCCTAATTGATGGCTTATCTTGTAGTATTCACCTATGCTAGTTAACCAGCTTTCTCTCTACGTGAACTTTGTTAGGTTGGTGACTGATATTCCAGCAACTACAGGGGCAAGCTTTGGTGAGTATTACTACTACTATTATTTCCTACACACACACACACACACACATATATATATATATATATATGCTATTTATTATTAAGAGATGTACTACGTCTATAATATTTTCACAACATTTTCATAACAAATCATAGATAGTTAGTTATTATTAATTCTACAATTAAGACACTTTTTTCTTTTTCTTTTTTCTTTTTTCTTTTGATAATTTAAGAGCTGTAAACTAAGCACAGTCAATTTCAACAAATGCTTGTTTTTCAACATGAACAAAGGTAATTTGCAATGAATGAACTCAATCCTACTCTTAATTCTCTTTTTCTTGTCTCACTTTCAACATCATCTCTTTTGGAAGGTTGTCAGACCCGGACTAGACAAGCCGGTCCACCTGAGTAACCTTGAACCGGATGGAAATTCGGTTCGTTAACTAAGATATACGGTTTAATATTATTCTATTTTAAATATAAAAATATTCAAATAGATGGGGGGGAGGGATGAAACCTGGGAATCCAATATTTCATATTTTATTTATTTTAAGTTTAGATTATAATTTTCAAATCAGAGAAACAGTTCATTCTTGGATTCAATATTTTATTTATTTTAAGTTTAGATTGTAATTTTTAAATTTATAATATTACCCCTTCTCAATCTATTATTATTTGATAATTTTATTAGAGGTTCAAGAATTATTCCTTTTAACATGTGAATATACAATTTATTAATTTATTTTGAAAATGATTTTGTTTTAGACAATTTTTTTTTTTATTTGAAAGATTACTAAACACAATTTTTTTACACTTTTTTATACTTTATTATTTTTC
Organism: Notholithocarpus densiflorus; assembly: GCA_030021035.2. Taxonomy (NCBI): domain Eukaryota; kingdom Viridiplantae; phylum Streptophyta; class Magnoliopsida; order Fagales; family Fagaceae; genus Notholithocarpus; species Notholithocarpus densiflorus. The sequence goes on from JARYZH020000004.1 coordinate 9,255,799, forward strand.
TATAAACCTTATAAAAATGGTGAAAATTAAGGGTCCGTTTGGATTGAAATTATTGTTGCTGAAATTGAAAACTGAAAATACTGTAATAAATAAATTTTAAATGTGTAAATAATACCGTGGGACCTATTTTTAATATTTTTTAGTGTGTAAACAGTGCTGTGAACAGTGATAAACAGTGCGTGAACAGTGTTTTTGTTCTCTGTACAGTAAAATCATGTGATTTTACTGTTCACGCAGAGAAAGAAAAAAAAAAAAAAAAACCCGAAAACGTAAAACGTAAAACGTGAACGCAGGATTCAGTTGAATCCAAACGGGCACTAAATTGAAAGCTGTTTAATTTTTTAAAACGTATTTTTAGTAAAATTTTGTCACGTTTGCCAATTTAATACCTTTATTTTTATTTTAGCATTATTAATCAATAATGACATCATCAAGGTTCAATCTCAGTTGAACATTGGTCCGACCTTAAAAATCGTAAACCTCTACTTTTTACGGTTCGTTCGGTCCGGGTTTGAAAAGTATTTTTTCATGAACAATTTTTTGCTCTCTCAGGCAAACATAAGGGAGGTGAAAGAGGCCTGTGTCATCGGAAGGCTTTGTTGACACAAAAAATAAAGTTTTTTTCTTTTTCTTTTCTGGTAAATAAACATTTCTTTTTAAGTAGCATTTTAGCACGAAGTCACAAATACTGTAGAAATGGTCACTAGCTATATGTAGGTTGTTGAATTGACTAAAGTTTTCTACTATTTATGATGACTAATTTTTACTTAATACAAACGTTTCTGTGGTTCAAAAAATCATCATCATCATCATCGTGATCATCATCATCATCATCATCATAATAATAATAATAATATATTATTGTTGTTGTAAAACTCTATATAAAATGTTAATTACAAAGTTGTGGATTCATCCACATCAAACCAACATGCCATATATATGACTTAACCTTTTTATTTTGTGAAATATATATGACTTAACCTAAATACTTCTAACGAGAATTTTTCTGCAGGGTCATTTTTGAAATCTAATTTCCACATAATTTGTGATTTACTTCAAATAAATTTTTTTCTCAAAAAAAAATTTAAAGAATACATTTAAATATAAATTATTTATTTATGACTAGTAAGTCTATATTGTTCACAAGAATTAGTATCCAGTGAAATACTTTCCTTAAAAAATAAAAATAAAAAAATCCGGTGCAATACTAACTATGTGCAATTATTCTCTTTTCTCTTATAATTTTTTTTTATTTCTTCACTTCTTTTACTTAATAACTGAGATTAAAAATTATAATTTTTAAGTCTTAATTTTAGTCCTAATAACAACTGCACTTGATTCAAACTTAATCTCAAGCCCTGTTCATACTAAGGCATATGGGCTGCCCAATGTCACATCAAAAGGGAGACTGTGGGGAAGGTTGGGTCCAAGGCACCACTAGCTCCATGAATCCTACTTAAAAAAAAAAAAAAAAAAAAATCTGAATCCAACTGTCTACAATGCACCGTTTCTCGCTATCGTTGCCTCCCTAATTCACGGATGGTCCCAATATTGATAGGATAAAAAGTTGATTTTTTTTTTTTTCTTTTCTTAAGAGAGTTTTAATTTATAGTGTCTACTCTTGATGATAACTTTTTATCATTAGATTAAGACACCAATCAATTTTTGATGTAGACAGAAATTGAACCTCAAATTTCATATTTAACCATCAGACACTTTACTAATTAAACTAACTGAAACTCATTAATAAAAGTTGATATGGTAAGTCATATCCATGAATAATGCAAATTATAATGAAATGTGTAATGTGGGGCGTCAAATTCTCTAAAATATTGCCTATGACTTGAACTTCTGTTCAGAAATGACATGTCATTTTCTAATGCATTGAACTGGAGTTTTCTTCATAAAAATAAAGCAATTAGATTTTATGTATGACATTGATATGAATTATTATTTTATTAAAGTTAAAATTATTATATGAATATTAAATAATAAACAAATATTATTTTAGTACATCATAAATTAAACATTTATGCGATACATATATTGAGATAGATCAGTTTATGATTTTATTGTCATGCCATGCCACCTTATTGCCAGTAGTTTGAACAAATTATTGAGTCTAGCTTCAGCTTCACCAGCCTTTAATGCATCTGTCTAATATCTACGTACATTGGACTCAGAGCTAATGTGCTACTCATCCAAAACCCAAATATTGCCATCTCATGAAAGGTGGTAATAAACAGCTTTGATTTTGAAGTTCAGTTATAAGGTTTGTTCGCCTTTATAAGTTTTGAATCATCGGACTTTTATTATTGTAATTATTTTTGTGTGTGTTCTAGTAAGTATTATTGTTTATTCAAAAAAAAAAAAAAAGGAGTAACATCTAATGCATGGAAGCAATTGTAGGGCAAGAGGTTGTCTGCTATGAAAGTCCACGGCCAACAGTGGGGATTCATCGGTTTGCTTTCGTGTTGTTCCGTCAATTGGGTAGGCAAACAGTGTATGCACCAGGGTGGCGCCAGAATTTCAATACCAAGGACTTTGCTGAACTTTATAATCTTGGATTGCCAGTGGCTGCTGTTTACTTCAATTGCCAGAGGGAAAGCGGCTCTGGTGGAAGAAGAAGATAGGAGAAACACTCTACTATCTTTTTTTATTTAAAATAATAATCTAGCAAGTAGCATTATAAAAGTGTTTATGCATGTACTATGCATGTATGAGCTAAATTTACCTACTCACACCTTGGCACTCCTTCCTTCTCCTTACATATATAGGAGATGTTTAGCAGTAAGAATTCTGGGATGTGAACATATATTATAACAATAATAATATAGATGGAAGTTTAATAGTCTATATCCTTTCTTTGATCTGATTGAGATGTGCTAGCCAAACCATTAGAGATTCTAAATATGCTTACGTCATCTCCCGCTCCCCCCAACATTTTAGTACTTCGGAGAGGTGTCAACTCGCCCAAAAAATGATGCAGTGATCATAAATTCCTTATCTCAAATGAATATTTATTTTGCACTGCTTTAGTTCAACACTTTGTTAAATTAATTTCAATGGGATATATGTGGCCTCCCCTCTCTTCTACTCTCCGCATCTATCTTCCGTAGCCATAATGTTTTAAGGAATGATTAGAAGCTTAGAACATTCACATCTGCTCATGCAAAAATTTTGGTCTATTTTAACATAAGTGTAGATACCGTATTTTGTCCATCCTCGATTTGCGTGCCAAACCCTGAAAATTCCAAAAGATATTATCTTTTCCCCATTGGGCCACGGAACACATCTAAATTGACGTGGCGCAACTCGTTCAGGCATCGGAGCACTCGAATTGCCATTTCAGGTCAAATTGACCAAAATGCCCCTGGTCGACCCTAGGTTGACCAAAAGTCAAAGTTGGATCAAAATCATCTCAAAATAACATTTTTCATGTTTCTACATCAAACCCGAGCTACTCGGTGATTTTCATCGACTTTGACCAAGTTTGACCCAAGGTTGACTCCCACCAGAAACCTTAATTTTGATCCGACTGTCAGAATGGGTTGGAACCAATGTCATTACTAAGATTATCAAATTCCCTTTCCAACCACTATTCATGGGTCGAAATCGGAGTTAAAACGATTGAGATATCCAGAAAACCGTAAAAAGCACGTCAACATGCTTCCCGATACCATAACTTTTGATCTGACCGTTTGATTTTCATTTTCTTTAGTGTTCTAAAAACTAGACATCCAGAGATTTCCAGGGACACTAATATCAGCTTAATCCTAGTCCAGTAAGGCCTTCAAACATGCATCCAAAGTTGAACTGGGATAAGGCCAAAATTGCTAATGTCAGCAAGTTGGTTGGCGGCCCTACATGGTGCGTCGGTAGCTAAAGGTTCACTTTTTCACTATAAAAACCTCCAAAAAAAAAAAAAAAAAAAAAAAAACGAATTCTGAGCAGTATTTTGGGCGGATTCTCTCTCTTGTCTCTCTAATTTATCTCCCAAACATACCCAAACACATCAAAACACTTTAGATTCTCACATTTTCTCTACAATCTTCAAGGTAGTGTTATTGCACCTAACCTTCCTCTCCTTGGTTCCATACCCTGGATTTGAGGTTTAGGGATGTGGATGTAGCTTTTTAGCTACAATCCACACCCCTTTCTCTTTATAGCTCTTCCTAGCTTCTTTTTGCTTAATAAAATGCTTTATTTTCTTTTCCTTGCATGTTTTAGCTTCCTAGCATGTTTTATAGCTTTCCTAACATGTCTACTTGCTTTTTGTCATGATTTACCGCTTTGATGTTGTTAGCCTAGCTTTCTTGGGCTAGGATATGTCTAAATTTCATATTTGTGCTTAGACCCACATGCTTTTAGGCTCCTTGCCACGTTTATGCTTAGATCTACATGTTAGTGCTTAGATCTATGTCCCTATGTTTAGATCTATGTGTTTATGTGCTCCGTGCCATGTTTGTGTGCTAGATCTATGTTGGTTGCTATGCCATGTGCTACTTTAGCCCTTTTTGTGCCTTGATATCTCTCTTTCTTGCTTTTTGGCCCTTCCGGTGGGGTGTAGATCTAGATCTTGTGGTCTAGGCCTACATCCGTACACCTAGGCCTATATCAAAGGGTTTGGATCATTTCCTTCGCATGTCTATGTTTGCTTGCTTGCTTCTATGTTTTATTTACATGTTAGCCTCTCTAGATCTAGGCTTTGCGATGCTTTGTGCCCTCCGTTTGGCTTTCTTTGGTAGTATGTTCTTTCATATGCTTAGCATGCTTTGTTTGCCTCCATTTGTCTTTCTTTGGTAGTATGTTCTTTGCATGCTCTCCCTATCTCCTTTGTTCGTTTCTTTGCTTGTCTGCTGGCTTCTTTCTTTTGACTTTGCATGTACACACATGGAGCAAGGAAGCAAGGGTACGACTTCCTAGGTGCGAGCAAAGAGGGCAAGGATGCGAGCCCACAAAGGGCAATGATCAGTAGATTAGGGGGCTTAGCCCCCTTCAAAGCAGTCTTCTCTTTCTTTCTCTCTCTAAGCCTCTTCTCTAGAGCATGTATTAGGGTTCCCCTCCATGTACCCTTTTATTTTCCCGCTCCTTGCTTGGGCCGCATTCCCTAGGTGTGGAAATGTCTGTTTTACTTTTCCCATACCTTACTGGGCCATATCCTTGGAACGTTGGCAATGTCTGGTTTATTTTCCTACTTGATGTGATAGCATTGTGCATGATGCATGTTTTATATTTATATATATATATATATATTTCTGTGTGTGTGTGGGTGATTGTGCACTTTGTATGATGGACTCTCGTGGCTATGTGAGTGACCCTCTCTAGTCATGAAAGCTCTTAACCTTGTAGTATGGGCATGTGCTCAAGGCGATTGTCGTAGGTGCATATTCACACTATATTGTGTGCACAATCAACACAGTGTGATTGTCTTGATCCATGTCACCAACTAACATTGGTTTCCCCATGTATGAGACACAGATCAGCATGTTCTAACACTTTAGAGGGCTTCGGCTCATCATAATGCGAGCATGTCGATACGTGTCGTATACACAGACACGAAACCTTGCCGGTGCGCCATAGCACACCAAATGCAAAACTCTGCCGGATTTTCAGCGTGAAAATGGGGCATCTTCATTGCCGTATTCTCACATTGAAAGCTTGGTGAGAATAGCGTTTGGCGTGCTATGACGCATCTGAGGCGAAGCGCTGTTGGGTTTCTGCCACTAAAATAAAGCAAAATGCTGCCGAATAATTGCCATGGAAATTTGGTAGCGACTTCAAACATACTTGGAAAGCATCAATTGGGACCACACCCATTCCGAAACCAAACCTCAAAACCCAACACAATTAAAGCCCCAAAAGCTAATGCCAATAGCTTGTTTTCAAATGCCAATGTCCGAAAATTATGATTTTACTAAAACAAAGGTCTGTCTTCAGACAGGCATTGTGGGGTGCCTAACACCTTCCCCATACATAACCAGACTTCCGAACTCAAGAATCAAGATTTTTTGCCCATCCACATTAGATTAGGAAAAACGACATTTTCTTAACCTAGGATTGGTAATAAAATCAAATAGAGTCAAGTGACCAATCACACCTTAGAAAAAACCCAATGATTGGTGGCGACTTCACACACCCGAGGTACAACCCTCCTCCACATGTATAGCGCGCGAACCGTCACCACGATGGGTGGTTGATCAGCTGTGAGGCGTCGACAATAAGAACTTACTTTTTCTATTTTACATACTCACTTTTCAAGACACCATACATCAAATTATCTATTTTACACTATATTTCATTAAAATATATCAAATTTTCTTGCTTTTTTTAATCGTTTCTCTTTTTTTACACACAACAACCTCCATCCACTCTCTTCCCCCATCCTCGAGATATGTAAAGAAAAAATAAATAATTAAATACAAAATGAATAGTGTCAGTGTAAATTTATGAAAGCTCGAAAATGTGTTGAAAACACAAGAGCTGTTTAGACCCCCAATTAAAATTATGGTTAGATTGCTTTTACTCTAACTTATTTAAGTGCGGAAACAAGAGTAAATTAAGCACAATCAACTGATACTACTCTAGTGCATAAATATGAACAACAAACAATAAAAGTAAAGCACAAGAGTAAGGGAAGAGAGATGCAAACACAAGATAACATGGCGATGTGTTATCGAAGAGGAAACCAAAGAACTCGGCGAAAAACCTCTCCGCCACCCTCCAAGCGGTAATCGATCCACTAGACAATCAGTTGGGATACATGTGTTAGCAAGAGACCCTCCAAGCCTAATTTACCCGATGTACCTAAGCCCTCCAAGCTCCTACTCCAACAAGGCTTCTCGGAACCGTGTCTTGTCTAGCTTTTCGAATCCCGCAACAAGCTCCATGTTGCATCCACCATCCATGGCATCTTCCAATGCTTCCCAGCAACACTAAAAACACTCACTACACTCTGAAAATGTGTGGATTGTGTTTGGGTACAAATCTCCTCTCAAGGTATGATAGTGGGAGAGGGAAGGAGAAGAGGCTACAATGATTTCTCACTAAGGATGAGTAGCTCTCTCTCTAAAAGATGGGTGTGTGTGTTGTAGAAAACCTATCTAGAGGTTTTCTCTCTGAATGACCTCATTTACATTTGTGGGTAATGAGGGTATATATAGTATGGGTGAAGGGTAAGAAAGTCACTTTAAAAAATCCTCCAGGCAGAATGTTTCGCGACTACCTCGCGGGAAGGCCTTACCCGCGAGACACTCGCGAAAACGACAGCCTGGCACGACTCTTCAGCTTCCAGCATGTGCTTCTCACATGGCTTTTTCGTGGGTTAGCTTCTAGCGAGACACTCGCGAAATCCACTGATTCTTCATTTTAAGCTTGAGTCTTCACCAACTTAATACTAAACCCAATACAATAAAATCCCACAAAATACAAGGAACAAAATTACAGTAATTACAACACTTTTTTTCATGGAATAAAGCCAACATAAAATATAATTGTAAATCACAACTTTACAATTTACATAGTTACTATAGCAAACTTGTAAATTTACACAATTATACATTGACTAATATAGGTCAATTTTAGGCAAAATTGTATAAATTTTATACATTTTTCTATTATACATGTGTTAGGACATATGTGGAACTTGTTAGAACATATGTTATTGTGAATTGGCTAATCTTTTGACAAAACGCACTTTACTTATAATTGGATAGATCTAGGATGGTTTAGTACTTCAAGAAACAAGAGTTCAAGCCTAGTATTGAAGTCATACAAATCTATCCAAGAAACAAGTGAAGAAGTGTTGTTCATTAAAGCTCGACAGATAATATCTATCGAGGTTTAATAAGGAATCTTGACAGCTGCTCGACAGAAACAGTATTTATCGAGAATTACAAAATTTAGATTTCTAGATCTGTTTTTCACACATATCCAAGTTATTTGTGTAGGGTTTCTTTTCTCACAACTCTAGACATATGTAAGAATTATTTTAAGGGCCGTCAAAGGTGATGCAAGGTTATGCAACGTGATGCAAAGTCATTTTGCATGCAAATTGTAACCGGAGACATTTTGCCCTAGTTCATCATCTTCTTTGTAGAAGCTACTGCGTCTTTGCGCCGAGGGTTTTGTAACCAATGAGCTTCTTGATCTTCATCGTCTAGATGAACTGAAGAACTTTGCAGCCAACATCTTTCTCAAAGTTGGTGTGTTAGTCACGTACTGGGAGCCGTGCACTGAAAGGAGAGATTGTCACTACATTACAAGTCCAATTGGGTATTGGGGTAAGGGTTCAACTGTAGGTTGGTATTGGATATTGGGATTCATTTTACTTATAACCGCTTGTTTTGATAATAGTGGATTCTTGGGAATGGTGATCTTAAATTCACCCGGTGGGGTTTTGCCTCGATGGTTTTCCCTATTCATAAACAAATCACCCATGTCAAATTTATTTTCCACTGCATTTAGTTTAATTGGTGATTTGTTTGTGCTACCACGCTTATTGCATGTAATTGAATCTTATTAATTAACTTGGCTAATTAATTGATTAATTTACCAAAGGGGTCAATACATTCTTGGCCTATCAACATGGACTAATGTGAACGCTCTTAAAAAAGAGAGAAACATACTAGAATGAGTAAATTAAACTAATAGAATAAAAGGGTACCTATAAAAAGAATAGAATAAAATGAAAAGGAAATATTTTCTCAACAAAAAGAAAATGTGAAGGAATATAATATATTTTATATGGTTTGTTGGGGAGATTATAAAATAGAGAAATAAAGAGAGAGAAATATATAAGCTTATTATTATACTCTTCAACTTTTTTATCTTTTTTAGAATAAGGACAAAATCGATATTTCACATATATCTCATTAAATAAATATTGCCCCACTTTTAATAAGTATGCTTAGAAGGGAATGGAATAGGAAAACCATTTCCTCCAAATCGAGAAATTATTTATTCTTATGGGAAGAGTCATCCTCTCACAGGGAGTGGGGAACCTAGTGTGGGACCTATGATAGGGCCTAGCTTGTGAGAGGGGGGAGGACTCTTCCTATAAGAGTGAATAATTTCTCTAGCAAAAGGATACCATGTTTTTTCATTAAACTTACAAACAAGGAAATAAATAAATTATTGCTTAAAAGTATATGTTAAACAATCCATTTCACATTCTTTTCCTCTCCCAAATAGGTTATTAAGTAATCAATCACTTGCAACTTATTGTGTTGGTCTCAATTCATTCATTTCAAGATGAACCTCGAAAACAAAATTTAGAGCGAGAAGTTGAGAGAGGAGTGTTTACTTCACTAAATTCTTGAAGTGTCCTTAATAATATGTTTGGGAATTATAAAAGAATGAATGTAATAGAATCGGTGGATAATAAAGGAATGGAATGGAGCATGACATATTTTGTTTAATATGTTTGGTAGTTTATAAAATACTGAATTGAAAAAAGAAAAAATATATAATTTTAGAGAATAAATCAATAACAACATAGTGTAAACCCTCCCTATTGCGAGAAAGTATATGATGTTTCAGGAACTCCAAATCAGCATACAGTTGGTGTTTCTAAGCCCAATAAGAAATGGACACCTGGCCTAAAAAAGAAACGTAAGTGTATTGAGCCATTTAAACTAAAATGACTAAATTGCCCCTGAAAAATTTCAAACACCCGCCATTTTTACTCTCTGCAAAACCAAAAACCAAAAACTTTTCCTCTTTTCAAAATCAAATCTCATTCTCTCTCTCTCTAGTCCTCATGCCACCGTAGCCCCAGCTCTCTCTCAAACCCCAACCCTGACAGCCACTGCCCAGCTGCAGCGTCTCCGACAGCACAACACTGCCGAACATTGCAAGTTCCGACGAGACCAGCCTTTGTCTCACAAGAAAATCTCAATCTTCTTTTTCTAGCAAAACCATCCAATGCCAGAAGCTTTCTTGCTCCTTCCAACACCCGACAGCCACAAGAAGGTTTTTTTTTTTCCTCTCTTTTTCTGTTTATTTTCTGTATTTTCACATCTTTTTTGTATGCTTTCTTCTTCCCAAAATTACAGATTTAAAAAAAGAAACTCCAAATGAATGTTTGTGTAGAAAGGAAATTTGTACCTGTTTGATAAAATGTCTCAATGAATATGGACGCACTCCTTTGTTCTTAAACTATTCTCAATCAATGGAATATACAATATACAATAATGGGTTAATCTTTTTCTTTTTTTCAAATGTTCTTTTGAATCAGATTAAAGTTGGGTTTTTTTTTTCACATTTTTTTTTTTTTTTGGTTATAGTTTCATATGTAGTTTTTGAGGAGAACATAAATCAATAGTTTTTGGTGGTAATGAAATATGATAAGTACTTGATCAATTTCTTTTTTGTTTATGCCAAGGTGCAAAGGTTGCTTATAGTATGAGAGACAATGATTGGATTCTACCTTGTGATGATGTTGCCTTCTAAAATGGTTAGATTTACATGATGATTAAGTTTGATGATACGGTGGTCTTGAACAAGTTCATTTGAAGTGTATGAATTTATTATAATATTTGGATTATAATATTCAGAGAAAAGCTCTTGAAGTGGGCTTTAGCATTCTCCTTAACATCAGTGCTAGATTTACATGATGTTAATTTTCGAGGCAATGTTGTTTCTCTTTTACTATTCTGATTGCATTGTTGATAAGCACGAGTTATTTGCATATGTTAGCTGTAATATTGGCATGCCATTAAATTGTTCTTTGACGATTTGGAATGAATAATGAATTGCTTTTGTTAAAGGCAGTAAAGAAATGGACCAAACTAATGGGTTTTCTTCCAAATACTTGATTGTTATTACTTATTAGTTGATGGTTATGATGTTTAGAAGCTTATTATTCTTAATTTACTCTTAGTGGTAATTTATCAAAAGCCTATGAGAAAGCTTTTTTTTTTTTTTTTTTTTCCCTACTAAAGCTAATATTAATGCAAAACAGAGACAACAACAACATGGAGGAAGATGATTTAAATTTTGAGATTCACCATGGGAGAAGGCTTAGGAATCTTAATGGGTTAATTCATGTTCAGGAATCTTAATGAGGCAAGGTTAGCTTTGTGCTCTTATGTTATTTTTATTTTTTAGGGGGGATTAATATTTTGATGCTTATGTATTTATTGTTTTGTGTGTTATAATGTAGGATACATTGTCTACCAATGGTCAGAAGACACCTACATGGCTACAACAAGTACAGCAAGTGTTGGAGGTGGAATTACTACTACTACAAGGGCTGTTTTTGTAATTGAAACTACTACAAGGGCTGGTGAAGCAAGGGTTGCTGCTACAAGTGCTAGAGATTCAACAGCTGCTGGTGCCGCAAGTGCTAGAGATGCTGGAGATTCAATAGCTGCTGCTGCAAGTGTTGGAAATTCAAATTCAAAGGATGTAGGCCAAGAAAAAGAACAAACCTTGGAGGATTTTAGAACATATAATATTAATTTGTTTTATGTAATCCACATACATTTGGTGGTGATAATTTTAGAGCTTTGGGTGATATAGATTATGTAGCCGCAAATAATTCTGGAATTTTTTTTTTTTGTCCTTAATATAATTCTGTAGCTTTAGGTGATAATACTCACCTATTTGTCCTGAATAAAGCTGCATTTTTACAAATTGCATATTTAGGTGATATACATGACTATGTTGCTACATCAATAGCATGGGAAACTCTTATGGGAATACCTATTCTGTCATACTAGAAAACATGTCATTGCAAAATGAAATACTTCTGTCAAAGCTTGAGTAAGATTTTTTTTTTTTAGACACAATTCTGGAATTTAGATTATATGTAGTGTCACTGTTGTTTGCCTCAATACCTATAATTTAGATTATATAAGGTGCAACAGTTTTGTTTACCTGCCTTAATTAGTGGTGTTGGTGTTGTCTATCTTTGGTACCCAATGATTATCAAAGTTAACAAAAAGCTAAACTTTCACTTAAATTCATAAACTAACAAAAGGTAACATTAATCTACAATTGTCTAGTAAACCAAAAGCTAACATAAAGATACATTTTCTAATACACCACTATCATTGGCATCAATATTCAAAAAGTTACATCAAGGTAACAGCATATAGGCTACTTTTGTTTTGCCGGCATACATAAACGCACCAAAACAAACTACAAAAAATAGCCTTGACCCTATTGATGCCTACTTCAGCTTCTTCACAACTATTTTGTATTTATCCATCATTGATTGATACTTCAGAGCTTCAATTTATCCCACTGCTTCATATTTACATCTTCATTGCTTTAATGAAAAATCTTACATAGTTGACGACCCCCTACAATAATCCAACAAGAAAAAAAATTTATTAATTAGTATAGCCAACAACAATATTGGATTTTTTTTTTTTTTTTTTTTTTTTTGTGATAGGTAAATAAATCTTCACTGCAATTATGATGAAAAAGTACAAAGAAAAAGACAAAGCAGGCAATGTGCTAAGTTCATATTGCCATATGCACATGTAAGAAAGTATATAAATAATCAATGTGCCAATGTGCTAAGAACCATAAAAATAGAAAACTAATATATAAGAAAGTATAACCATCTAGCAAATCTGGTAAGGAATTAAAAGCAAAAATATTTGAAGTATGCTTAGGTCACTCTTCGTGCTTACTGCCTCAGTTCAGATTGCCATATGCACACGTACGTTGAAATGAAGAATAAAATAATAGTTGGGTAAGAAGATGTAGTTATAGATTTGGAATTTAGTTTAGTGATTTGTAAATCATGTAGAAAAATTTAATTTGCGGAAATCAGTGAAGGGTGTGAAGCAAGAGCCTTCAGAAAAAAATTAGGAAGAAAAATTACCTGAGAAAACACAAAATCCTTTCTCCACACGATCTGGAATTGAGGGAGAGACCGAATTCAATGTTTTCAATTTGGGGTAATTTTAGTCTTTCTGTTTTTTGGGACTAGGTCTGGGACTGAGGCTAGCAATTAATCTGGGACAAAGTATGCAGCACAACTTCAAAGTACCTTCAGCAATAAACTTAACAAAAGCAATACAAAGTATGGGATTGGGGTCAACAACCTTCACACATGAAATTAACTTGTTCAAGACCAAAATTTCAACCACTGTATCAGCAAACAATTAATTTTTTTAAAAAAAAATACATTCAACCGTCCCCAAATTGACAGGGGTGCAAGATTTTGTCAAACAAAGAAAGAAGCTTTATGTTTCTACATATGAAACTATAACAAAAAAAAGTGGAAAAAAAAAACCCCAATTTTAATCTAATTCAAAAGAAAATTAAAAAAGAAAAAAAGATTAACCCATTACTGTATATTGTATATTCCATTGATTGATAATAGTTTAAGAACAAAGGAGTGCATCCATATTCTTTGAGACATTTTATCAAACAGGTACAAATTTCCTCTCTACACAAACATTCATTTGGAGTTTCTTTTGTTGTTGTTTTTTTTTTTTTTTTTTTTTTTTTTTTTTTTTTTTATTTGTAATTTTGGGAAGGAAAAAGCATACAAAAAATATGTGAAAATACGGAAAAGAAACAGAAAAAGAGAGAGAAAAAAACCTTCTTGTGAGTGTCAGGTGTTGGAAGGAGCAAGAAAGCTTCCATCGTTGGATGGTTTTGCTAGAAAAAGAAGATTGAGGTTTTTTGACAAGACAAAGGCTGGTCTCGTCGGAAATTGCAATGTTTGGCAATGTTGTGCCGTCAAAGACGCTATAGCTGGGCAGTGGCTGTCGGGGTTGGGGTTTGAGAGAGAGCAGGAGCTATGGTGGCGTGAGGACTGGAGAGAGAGAAAATAAGATTTGATTTTGAAAAGAGGAAAAGTAATTGGTTTTTGGTTTTGTAAAGAGTAAATGGCGGGTGTTTGAAATTTTTTCAGGGAAAATTTTAGTCATTTTAAATGGCGGGTGTTTAAATGGCTCAATACATTGACGTGTCTTTTTAGGCCAGGTGTCAATTTCTTATTGGCCTTGAAACACCAACTGTATGCTGATTTGGAGATCCTGAAACATCACATACTTTCTCCCCTATTGCACCCTCCAATAACACCTAGTCACATCATAATCCTTCACATATCCCTCCAATAACACCTAGTCACATCATAATCCTTCACAAATCGAAATATTTCAACACACATATGGACACTCGGAAAAGGCCAAAAGAAGAAGTATGCCAAGCTGTGGACGCTTGGTTTTTCTCAATTCTTCTTTTGTTGGTTTCACGTGTTGGGGGCTTTATGGATGCCCCAAAAAAGCTAGAAGGGCTTTTTGGCTTGTTGTACTTTGGGTCCATGGCAACGTAACTCTACTTGTGTGCACGTGTTTCTAGGGTGAGGTGTGAGTCAATTTTTCTTATTTTATTTTTAGGAGTCACTACCAACCATTGGTTTTGTATTAGATACTTGGCATTTTATTTTTAGAAAAATATTTTGTACAAACAATATATATATATATATATATACACACGCACGCACATGTGAGTATTTATTTACATATTACATATCATGTGAATATTTATGTCAAAAAATTATTTACAAACAAAACATGTGAAATATATGTACATAACATGAGAGAGTTTACTACATTACAAAAATAATACATATAATTTAACATGTGGGTATTACTTATTACATACTTAACATGTTAATACATACATGAAAAATAAAAGAGAGGGAAAGAAATATATCACCTTTTAGAAAATTTATCCTCCAATTTCTCATTCTCGCGCACAAACATAATGAACCAAAATATTAGTGCAAATGTATGTTAGCTTGATTGGTGTCTATTGGTTCAATGGAAGTGAACCATATACACAAACCTCAAAAAGATTGCACCTCCAAAAGATTCAAAAAAATGCATAAGAATGGAAACCTTAAATTTTACCTTTGGAAAGATGAGAAATTTCTTTTAGGAAAACTCGTGACTTTTGGAAAAGTTTTATTTTGCAAGTAAGGTTTACACTTTTTTGAAAAAGACTTAAAAAGAGCTTCTGTTTATTATGAAAGGATTTTTCTTTAATGTAAAAAGCATAAAGAATGTGTTAATTTTAAGGAAATGGACTTGGAAAACAAAAGTATTTTTATGAACAAGATTTTATAGAAACTAAACTTTTAAAGTTAAAAAACCTCTTGGATTTTTTTTTAAGAAAATGAATCATCAAACTTTTTAAAGAGAATTTTCCAAAAACTTGATTTTAAATATTTGAAAAAAGTGTTGCATTTGAAAAAGAATTTTCATAAAGACAATAATATAAACTTTTTTAGGAAATGAATTTTTAGAGACCAAATTTGAAACCAAAGTTATTTATGAAAAAGATTTGGGTTTTCAAGAAAAGTGATTCCATGGCTTTATTGGGAAACCACGGTTTTTGTTCACTTTTTAGGGGTAGAGCAACACTTTAGTTTTTAAAGAGGGTTTTAAAAGGGGAAAATTTTAGATTAAAAACAATTTTTTTTTTTCAAAAGAGGATTTCCATCATTTTTAGAAAAAGGACACCCAAAACACAAATCAAAACTGAAAGCTCAAATAGTGTGAAACACCATAGCCAATTTAGACCCCCAATTTTAAATTACAGCTTGATTACTTTTACTCTAACTTAACTAAGTGTGGAACAAGAGTAAATGAGTCGTAATAAAACCGGAACACTACTCTAAGGAATAAGCAAGTAAAATAAACAATAAATGTAAAACTCAAAGAGTAAGGAAGATTGATATAAATACAAGATAACACCAAGACGTGTTATCAAAGAGAAAACCGAAGTACTCGGCGAAAAACCTCTCTGTGGCCCTCCAAGCCGAAATCGATCCACTAGTGAATAAAGTTGGAGTACATGAATAATGAAGAGACCCTCCAAGCCTAATCTACATAATGTACTTGAACCCTCCAAGTTCCTGCTACCAACGGGCTTCACGGAGCCATGTCTTCATTAGTTGTTCAAATCCCGCAATCAGCTCCAAATTGCATCCGCCACTCAGTGGCTTCTTCCAATGCTTCCCATATACACCAAAACTTCTCTTAACACTTAGATTGGGTGAGGTAAGTGTTTGAGTTAAGAACCTCTCAAGGATGTGTAGATGGAGAGGTAGGAATAAAAGAAATTTTAGAAAAATGGTGTAGATGATTGTGGGTATACAATCTCTAACTCTCAAGTGTTTGGCTAGGGTTTAATCTCTCAAAATTTTCTTGGAAAAACTCCTTATTACAATTTCATGGGTAATGAGGGGTTATATAATATTGGTAAAGGTATGTGAAAAGGCACACTCAAAATCATCCTGGCAGAGAGTTTTGGGGTCACTAGCGACTTGGCCTAAGTCGTAAAGTGACTCGCAAAATCTAGCCTAGCAAAGACTCTTCAAATTACAACATGTGCTTCTCACATGGCCTTTCAAGGGTTGGCACTCGCAAGCCAGTCACAAGCTAGTCACGAATTCTTCAATTTCACAGAATCTTCACCAAACTCTCACACATAACCCTTACAATAACTCCCACAAGAATACAGGGAAATGATTGAACATAAATACAATCAAATTTGACACGGAATTAAAGCCAACATAAAAATTGTTAGGATACACGCCCTTTAAATCCTATTGTATGATGCTATGTATGACATTATGTTGTCATTAATAAAGTTGTTTTATTATTATCTAAAATAATGGTAACATGAATATTTGGACATTATCATATAGTCCATGAGATGCATCGTATGTGATTTAGTCACAGCAAATATAAATCACAAGTTATTTGTAAACTCAAAATTTTAGTTCGTAGTCAGTGATGAAATTGGGCATTTTATCTGCGAAGACTATAACATATCAACTAAGATGATTTGTCTTGACCGTGGAAGTGGAGACTTCTAGTTGATATGTTGATATGTTTTAAGTGTTACGACATATTGAACTGGACCATTGTGAGATTTCTTATTTTACTAACGACTGTCAAATGAATAATAAATCTCACGACCTCTATTTACATCAACTCTTAATCCCGAGAGAATAATAAACTTGATCATGAAGTGTAGATTGCTTTGATATATCAAGAGTGAGATCTAAAGTCACAATCAAAACCTCAGTATGTTGGGCAGCCACATTTAGTGTTGATGGAACATATATTGTCAAGATGGAATTCATAATCTCTTAACGGAAATATAAAATATTCCCTTGAGGTAAGTTTAATGGGTTTGGTTATTCAAAGTGTTAGACCTAACGACTTTAGTAAGGAGTTACTAAAGTATATATTTATGAAATTGGATTTCATAAATATATGATGAATAACTTCAAGGAGTAAACCGGGTACTCAAGGATTAAGATGTAGTAATCTTCAAAGTGACAGTCAACATTCATGACTTTGTATTACTATGAATATTTTAATGAATGTGTTGTATGTATAATAAAGTCTTGGGATATAATTTATTAATAAGGCTTAGAGTGAAATTATATTTATATAGTGGTATTAAATATAATTAATGGTAATTTTTGACTTGTCAAGAGTTGACAGAAAAGCCCAAAGCCCATTGGAGCTAGTGTCTTATTTGTCCCTTTTGGTCCCACTCCAAGCCACATACTAAAGTCCAATTGGAATGGTCCAAAAGGCTAGCCCAATTAGATAATCAGTTATATATAAGGAGAGAAACATAAAAAATTTTCATATGGATGGAAATGGTGTGTATGTGAGTCTAAGCCACTCTCTTATTCTTCCTTGAACACATATATATAAACTGATTGAGAGGCCACACTTCTTGGACATAAGTGGAATTGGAGTGAAGATTAAAAGAGTTCCCAAGTACTTCTAATCTTTGATTTTGAATTTCACCACACCAAGGTACGCTCTCTTGTTCTTAAATTCTGAAATTTACATAATACATGTTATCAATTGCGAATGAAGTAGATTCGTTAATTTTCTACTGCATATGTTTTGTGTGCGATACAAACCATGTTTTTCCAACAATTTGTATCAGAGCGGTCTTTAATTTCGAATTTGTATAACACGTTTTGTGAGTTTTGGAATTAAATATAGTAATTTCATGATGTTAGAAGATTCTACAATCAATTTTCTGCATGGCTGTTGAAATTACTGTTTGATAAAAACTAATATTAATGTTATGATGTTGTTTAAGTTTGATATTATGTTAAATTGAACTTTAAGGCTATAGCATCAATGAAATTCAATTTTGATATCAATCTCATTCTGATGTGATCAAGAAACTATGTTTTGTTCAAGTGAAACGTCAAAAAACGGTTACTAGAAAAATTTGAAACAAATCAGTTTCACGAGTTTTGATCAATCGAGAATCACTTTCGATTGATCGAATTTTTTTTTTCGATCGATCGAGTCAACCCAAGACTTTGTGATGAATTTCTTCAATTTTTCGATCGATCGAAAATTCATTTCGATCAATCAAAATTTCCTTTTCGATCGATCGAACAAGAATCGAAAGTCGATCGAGTCATCCAGAAACTTGAAATGAATTTATTGAATATTTCGATCGATCAAGAAATACCTTCAATCGATCAAAATGAACTATTTTTTGAATTTTCACTAAGTGTTCACATGTTTTCTAATTAAAAACCTTTCATTTAAAATATCTAGTGGGAAAGAGATATAAGGGTTGGATCTCACAACCTCCATTATCGGTTCATTGTAGTGTGGGTAAGCACCTCGTCTTGGCATATATGCCTCACGATCCCAAAAGAGGGTGTTTACTTCATAGTACTACAAGATTGAACTTACCTATTTGAAGTAGTGTGAACAAGCACCTCGTCTTAGCGTATATGCCTTGCAATCACAAAGGAGGGTGTTTTGTTTCATGGTATTACAAGTTTAAACACTATTAAGGGAGAAGAAATGTGGCTACACATGATTCTAGATAATGGTGTACACTAGACTAAGTGTAATGTTAACCTCCCAAAGGAGCTATGTCATTATTTGCTTAGAGGCTAAAGTTAATACAGCACATTATTAGTGTTTGATGAGATTTATCATGATAGCACTAATAATGAGAATAGTTCTCAATCAATCATGATGTTTATAATATACTTGCTACCAAGGAATTATAGACATGGATTGGGTTGTCGTTGCATATATTATATTATGTTTTTATTAAGGTTCCATACTATATGCTTATATGCTAAATTGATAATGTCCGGTTTATTTACTATATTCATGTTTTTTACTTTTAGATTTAAATCATGGCATCTTTTAGCCCACTTGTTGCTATTCTTAATCAAAACAAACTAACTGGATCCAACTATGTTGACTGGAAAAGAAACTTGGACATTGTTCTCACTGCTGAAGAGCACAAGTATGTGCTTAGTCAACCTTGTCCTAACTTTCCATCATTAGATGCTCCTCCTAAGGAAAAACAACGATATGATCGTTGGCAGAAATCTAATGAGATGACCAAGTGCTATATCCTAGCATCTATCTCAAATGTTCTACAGCATCAAATGCAAGATGTAGAACTAGCTTCAGACATAATGCTAAGTCTAAAGGAGATGTTTGGTGAGCAAGGCTGTTCTGCAAGGCAAGAAACTATGAGGTAGATTTATAATACCAAAATGGCTAAAGGTACTTCAGTAAGGGAGCATTGTCTTAGGATGATCTCTCATCTGAATACATTGGAGGTTTTAGGTGTCGATATTGATGGAGAATCCAAAGCGGATATGATACTCCAATCACTACCAGAATCATTCAAGGAATTCAAACTTAATTACAACATGAACAAAAAGATTTATACATTGTCTGAATTAATGAATGAATTGGTGGCGGCAGAAAGCATTCTTGGTACATTTAGTGTTAATGCTTATATGGTTGAAGCTTCTTCTTTTCAACCAAAGTTGAAAGGCAAGGGTAAAAAGAAGAAGAAGAAAGACTTCACCAAGCAAGATGGTAAACAAATTGCCTTAGGAGTTGCCAACAAGGGAAAGAAGAAGGACTACGCCAAAGGAAAGTGTTTCCATTGTGGCGAGAAAGGTCATTAGAGGAGGAATTGTCCAAAATTCAGAGCTGCCAATAATAAGGGTATGAAAAGTTTATTCCTTCTTGAAATATGTTTAGTACAAAATCTCACAGATTCCTGGTGTGTGGATTCAGGTTGTACTAATTATATCTGCAATACTTTGCTGGGGTTCCAAGAGACCAGAAAGCTGAATAAAGGGGAATTGTTTCTTACTTTGGCTGATGGGAGCAGAATTCCAGTTGTAGCTGTTGGAGTGTTTAACTTGTGTTTTAGTTCTAGAGTTTTAATATTGAAAGATTGTTTGTATGTACCCAATGCTCGTAGGAATTTAACTTCTGCAACTTATTTAGGTAAACATGGATATTGTGTTATCCTGAAAGACAATGTTGTAATAAAGAATGATAAAGTGTTTATCTGTTCTGGAAATATTGTTGATGGTATTTATATTTTAACTCCTGATAAGCATGAATTATACAATTCTGAATTAGATAATAATTCTCATGTAAAATTATTAAAGAGAAAGTTTCCTTCTACTAATGATGCATATCTTTGGCACTTGCGTTTGGGTCATATTAATTCAAACAGAATTCAAAGACTGATCAAAGATGGACTCTAAGTGCCACTGGACTTTGATGGATTTCCAGGTTATGAATCTTGTTTGTAGGGCAAAATGACCAAACGACCTTTTAATGCCAAAGGTAGAAGAGCCTAAGAGTTGCTTGAATTAGTTCATACAGATGTATGTGGTCCTATGTCAACCCAAGTAAAAGGAGGTTATGAGTACTTCATCACTTTTACGGATGATTACTCAAGATATGGTTATGTGTACTTAATGAGACGAAATTTCGAAGCCTTTGAAAAGTTCAAAGAGTTTAGGGCTAAAGTTGAGAATCAATTGGGTAAATGCATAAAGACCATTTGATCTGATCAAGGTGGCGAATACTTTCTTGGGGATTTCAAGGATTACTTAATTCAAAATGGGAATGTATCCCAATTGACTGCACCTGGAACTCCTCAACAAAATGGTGTAGCAGAGAGAAGGAACAGGACTCTTTTAGAAATGGTTAGGTCCATGATGAGTTATTCAACTTTACCAATTTCCTTTTGGGGATATGCACTAAAAACTGCAATGCATATTTTAAATTTATTTCCATCAAAATTAGTCCCAACACACCTAAGGAATTATGGAGTGGGCATAAGCCTAGTATGAAATATCTCCACATTTGGGGATGTCTAGCACATGTGTTGAAAGGGAAGTCTCATAAGTTGGAAGAAAAAACAGAAGTATGCATGTTTTTAGGATATTCAAAGGAAACTAAGGGTTATTTATTCTATAATCATAAAGATAACAAAGTGTTTGTTAGCACCAATACCAAATTTTTGGAAGATGATTATGTGAATAATTCTAATCCAAGAAGTAAAGTTGTCTTGGCTAAATTAGATGAACCAGTAATTGAAAAACCAATAGATGAAACTAGGGATGATGTGGTTTTATTAGATACACCACAAGATTCTACTCATGAGATGACTAGTACACACGTGCCTCATCGTAGTGGGAGAAACTTATGAAGCTATCTCAAAAGAGGCTAAATCTGATCCTTACACTTATAAAGAGGCAATGAAAGATATAGATGCACATCATTGGGTCAAAGCTATGAAATCTGAATTGGTTTCAATGTATTCCAATCAAGTTTGGGATCTTGTAAAGGCGCCCAACAGCATTAAACCTGTAGGTTGCAAATGGGTTTACAAGAGGAAGAGAGAGATAGATGGAAATGTTGAAATCTTTAAAGCAAGGCTAGTGGCAAAAGGGTATACATAAAAAGAAGGTATTGATTATAAAGAAACCTTTTCACCAGTAGCAATGCTTAAATCTATCAGAATTCTCTTATCCATTGCTGCTCATTATGATTTTGAGATTTGGCAAATGGATGTCATGACTGCATTTCTTAATGTCAATCTTGAAGAAGAAATCTATATGATGCAACCGGAAGGTTTCATAGCAATGAACCAAGAGCATATGGTATGCAAGTTGAAAATGTCCATTTATGGACTTAAGCAAGCATCTAGGTCATGAAACATCAGATTTGATCAAGCAATCAAGTCATTTGGTTTTGAACAAAATCTTGATGAACCATGTGTGTACAAAAAACATCGAGATAAAGTAGTAATGTTCCTAGTGCTTTATATTAATGATATTCTACTCATTGGAAATGATGTAAGGGTAATGTCATCATTAAATATTTGGTTTTCAAGCCAATTTGATATGAAGGACAATGTCAAAGCAAACTTTATTCTAGGGATCAAGCTTTGGCGAGATCACAAGAATAGAATGTTAGGTTTGTCATAAGCTATATATATAGATAAGGTTCTAGAACAGTTTAGCATGCAAAACTCCAAGAAAGGATTGCTTCCTTTCAGACATGGAGTTCCTCTGTTTGATGACTAAAGGCCTAAGACTATTGAGGAAGAAAATATGATGAGCCAAATTCCCTATGCTTCTGCAGTGGGAAGTCTTATGTATGACATGCTTTGTACAAGACTAGATATCTGTTATTCAGTTGGCATGGTCAGCCGATATCAATCAAATCCAGGACTTAAACACTAGCAAGCTGTAAAGCATATTCTCAAGTATCTACGGAGAACGAGAGATTATATGCTTGTTTATCGGTGTGAGGATTTGATACCTATTGGTTATACAGATTCAGATTTTCAGTCAAATCTTGATTTCAGAAAGTCCACTTCAAGTTGTGTGTTCACCTTAGGAGGTGGAACCATAAGTTGGAGAAGTGTTAAGCAATCTTGTATTGCCGACTCCACCATGGAAGCTAAATATGTTGCTGCTTGTGAAGTGGCAAAGGAAGCAATTTGGCTCAAGAAATTCCGTTCTGATCTTGGTGTTGTGAGAATGGAGCAAGTTCCTATCACCTTGTTTTGCGACAATAGTGGAGCGGTTGCACAATCCAAAGATCCAAGAAATCACAAGAAAGGAAAGCACATTGAAAGAAAGTATCACATCATTCGAGACATTGTTGCTTGAGGAGATGTAATAGTAGCAAAGATTGATAGTGCAAATAATCTAGCAGATCCTTTTACCAAAACCTTGCCCCAAAGGACTTTTAAGTCACATTTGGAGGGAATGGGAGTTAGATGAATGCACAATAGTCTTTAGGGCAAGTGGGAGATTGTTAGGATATGTGCCCTTTAAATCCTATTGTATGATGCTATGTATGAAATTATGCATGATGTTGTGATTAATAAAGTTGTTTTATTATTATCTAAAATAATAGTAACATGAATATTTGGACATTATCATATAGTCCACGAGATACATAATATGTGATTTATGTGATTTAGTCACAGAAGATATAAATCACAAGTTCTTTGTAAACTTAGAATTTTAGTTCGTAGTCAATGATGAAATTGGGCATTTCATCAACAAATACTATAACATATCAACTAAGATGATTTGTCTTGATCATGGAAGTGGAGACTTCTAGTTGATATGTTGATATGTTTTAAGTGTTAAGACATATTGAACTGGACTGCTGTGAGATTTATTATTCTACTAATGACTATCAAATGAATAATAAATCTCACGACTTCTATTTACATCAACTCTTAATTCTGAGAGAATAATGAACATGATCATAATGTGTAGGTTGCTTTGATATATCAGGAGTGAGATCTAAAGTCACGATCAAAACCTCAGTATGTTGGGCAGCCACATTTAGCGTTAAAGGAACATATATTCTCAAGATGGAATTCATAATCTCTTAACAAAGATATAAAATATTCACTTGAGATAAGTTTAATAGGTTTGGTTATTCAGAGTGTTAGGCCTAACCACTTTAGTCAGGAGTTACTAAAGTATATATTTATGAAATTGGATTTCATAAATATATGATGAATAACTTAAAGGATTAAACTAGGTACTCAATGATTAAGATGTAGTAATCTTCAAAATGGCAGTCAACATTCATGACTTTGTATTACTACGAATATTTTAATGAAAGGGTTGTATATATAATAAAGTCTTGAGATATAATTTATTAATAAGGCCTAAAGTGCAATTATATTTATATAGTGGTATTAAATATAATTAATGGTAATTTTGAGCTTCTCAAGAGTTGACAGAAAGGCTTAAAACCCATTGGAACTAGTGTCTTATTTGTCCCTTTTGGTCCCACTCCAAGCCACATACTAAAGCTCAATTGGAATGACCCAAAAGACTAGCTAGCTCAATTAGATAATCAGTTATATATAAGGAGAGAAACATACAGAATTTTCAGATGGATGGAAATGGTGTGTATATGAGTGTAAGCCACTCTCTTATTCTCCCTTGAACACATACATATAAACTGATTGATAGACCACATTTCTTGGGCATATGTGGAATTGGAGCGAAGATTAAAAGTGTTCCCAAGGACTTCTAATCTTTAGTTTTAAATTTCACCGCACCAAGGTATGCTCTTTTATTCTTAAATTCTGAAATTTACATGGTACATGTTATCAATTGCGAATGAAGTAGATCCATTAATTTTCCGCCGTGTATGTTTTGTATGTGATACAAACCATATTTTTCCAAAAAACATAGTTGTAAATCACAACTTTACAATCTCCCCCTTTGGCTATTCCATGACAAATCCCCTAAATAGACTTTAGACTTAAAACATGAGTTTGGGAACAGAGGCAAAACTCACTCACACCTAAATCTAAAACTTGTGAAGCACTTGAACCATATACACCTGTATCTTGAAACACTTGCACATAAAAAATAATTCATTAAGATCGAGACAAGTAGAATACAAGGCATGTATATAGAGCAAGTAAAATGCGATCAAGTAAAAATGAATGAGATATGTGTTGGGGTTTATGCCCTAAAATCCAATTTATTGGCATGTCATAAATAATTAAATTGTTTAATTATATAAGACTATTTATAAATGAACTAATGAGACATTATCTTAGACCATGAGATGCATAGTATGTGATTTATGTAAAAAGTCATAGAAAGATATAAATCACAAGTTCTTTGTAAACTCAGAATTTTAGTTCGTAGTCGGTGTGAAATTGGGCATTTTATCTGCGAAGACTATAACATATCAACTAAGATGATTTGGCTTGATCATGGAAGTGGAGACTTCTAGTTGATATGTTGATACGTTTTAAGAGTTAAGACATATTGAACTGGACCGCTGTGAGATTTATTATTCTCCTAACGACTGTCAAATGAATAATAAATCTCACGACTTATATTTACATCAACTCTAAATCCTAAGAGAATAATGGACTTGATCATGAGATGTAGGTTGCTTTGATATATTAGGAGT
The DNA here is from genome assembly GCA_030021035.2 of Notholithocarpus densiflorus. Taxonomy (NCBI): domain Eukaryota; kingdom Viridiplantae; phylum Streptophyta; class Magnoliopsida; order Fagales; family Fagaceae; genus Notholithocarpus; species Notholithocarpus densiflorus. The sequence continues at coordinate 9,281,085 of JARYZH020000004.1, forward strand.
GAGATCTACAAGTCACGGTCAAAACCTCAGTATGTTGGGCAGCCGCATTTAATGTTGATGGAACATATATTCTCAAGATGGAATTCATAATCTCTTAACGGATATATAAAATATTCTCTTGAAATAAGTTTAATGGGTTTGGTTATTCAGAGTGTTGGGCCCAACCACTTTAGTAAGGAATTACTAAAGTATATATTTATGAAATTGAATTTCATAAATATATAATGAATAACATAGAGGATTAAACCGGGTACTCAAGGATTAAGATGTAGTAATCTTCAAAGTGGCAGTCTACATTCATGACTTTGTATTACTACGAATATTTTAATGAAAGGGTTGCATGTATAATAAAGTCTTGGGATATAATTTATAGATAAGGCCTAGAGTGCAACTATATTTATATAGTGGTATTAAATATAGTTAATAGTAACTTTAGACTTGTCAAGAGTTGACAGAAAAGCCCAAGGCCCATTGGAGCTAGTGTCTTATTGGTCCCTTTTGGTCCCACTCCAAGCCACACACTAAAACCCAATTGGAAAGGCCCAATAGGCCAGCCCAATTAGATAATCAGTTAAATATAAAGGGAGAAACATACAGAATTTTTTCATTAGAAAAAGAGAGACATCAATGTGAAATGGTGTGTATGTGTGAGTGAAGCCACTCAATTATTCTCCCTTGGAAACTTATTGAGAGATCACACTTCTTGGGCATAAAGTGGAATTGGAGTGAAGATTAAAAGTGTTCCCAAATACTTATAATCTTTTGTTTTGAATTTTATTACACCAAGGTACGCTATCTTGTTCTTAAATTTTGAAATTTAGATAGTGCATGTTATCAATCATGAATGAAATAGATCCATGTTTATTGCTTCCGCTGTGTGTTTTATATGAAATACAAAACCAGATTTTCCAACAATATGAACATATAGCATAACCTAATCAAACATGAACAGTCATTAAGAAATGACCTCAATGAACATTCAACGAGTAAATGAACATTTGGACACGCAAGCAATTAAGAGCAATGCAAAAATTAATTGCATGTCTAACAAGCACATGACGCATTAAAAAAACTAAAGCAAGGGGCAATAGATAACTAAAAGCATCAAGAAACAATATCCTTGAAATTCCTTCATTTAAAACTAGATGGGGATAAGGGATTTCTTTTGGGTTATTAAATGACACATAGTATGATACAGTCAAAACAGGATATTATAGTAAGAAATAAATAGATTTATACCCCAGAATCAGATAAGACTTAGCCTCTCCTTTTCCATCTAATTTAATTGGTTTATGTTCATTCGAGGATAACAAGATGGTTAGAAATCCTTTATTTGTTCAACCCAATCGCTCTTTTGATTTTGGAAAAAAAGGATTTTTATCTTTATCAATAGACTGCTTTTTCTACACATTTACCCCCACACTCTAATGGAGAATAGCTACTAATAATTAGGATTTAAAAATAAATTGATGATCCACTTATGGGAAAAGCATTTCCCGCATCAAGGACTAATCTATTTTTAACGTTTAATTAGATCGGGTAATCGTTCAAATTAAGAACAGAAGCTCGTTTCTTTTTTTTTCTTTTTTTTTTTACCTATAATTGGAGCCATGTCCTCATCTGGTGCTCTTTCTTCCTCTTCAAGACCACGAAGATGAGCTTTGCTCCTAGTCATGGTTAGAGCAGAAATAGGATCTTCCCTCTTTATGACTGGAAAACCTGAGGGAATCTTGACCCTCTTTTAATGAGAGATAGACATGATCAATCCCGGGAATGGCAGAGTCATCTGGGTCTTCTTGTTGTTGACACACTTTGCAAGAAGATAGTAAATATGAGCACAAATGTCAATGCCTTTCTTTTTTACAAGTCATGAAGGAATAGTGCTCGTGGTTGAGAGAGAGTTGTCAGATTCCTTACTAGGTAGAGGTTGAAGAGCATAATGTAGGCCAATGTTCTCATATCTGGAGAGAAGCTGATAGTATGCAGGGATTGTCTCTTCCATTCTCCCCCAAGATCCAGAACTACTTCTAAAACTGGTGTTTTTCACTTGTCATAAGGAAGAGAAGACTCGAGGATCACTGGTCGAATCTGCAGCAAGTTCTAGATTGACATGGTTGAGATAGAGAACTCATTTTCCTCTTACCCAACAGTTGAGGTGATCTCCTTCTACGAGGGCATTCGAGAAGAACTCTCAAATCAAGATATCATGCTCCTCTACTAAGCCTCTGAGAAGAGGAGCCCAAGTGCAGTCTCTGAACACATTAGGAATGAAGGTGTTCTTAAGAGACTTAAGGTCCACTTCTCTCTCCACAATAATCACAGCCTCCTTATAGAAGTCCATGAGTGCCTCAAATGCATCTCTATTTCTAAAGCGATGTTCTTCGTATTGTTGACACTTAAGAGGTTTCTTGGTAGTGGTTTTCTTGGAAGGAGACATCTACAAAAAGAAACAAGCACAAACCATACACAAAAATGGCAACAAACTTGATTAAATGCAAGTTAGTACAAAACCCAAGTAAATAACTCTTAAAAACTAAGTAAAATAGCATAAACTAGAACAAAAATACATGATAACAATGCTAGAAGTCTAATTAGACAAAGAGCATGAAAATATGCATGACATGTCAAGTGTGATAGGGTGTGTGCATGTGCAATGCATAAGCAACGCATGAACAAGTACCCATGGGGGAAAGTGTGTAAAACACACAAGCAAAGACAGAAACATGTTACAATTAAGTAAACATGGCAATCCCTAAAGTTTGGTACTCATCAGAGTCCAAACGAGTGCAAAAATGCCTAAGGAGCATTTTATCAAACACTTAGCATGCGTATAATTACCCTATATGAGAAAAAATGCATGAACATATGAAAATATGCCTCAAATATATGTTAAAATTCCACATGGAGCCAATACAAACAACATCAACACAAATGGGACTAAGCCCAATCAACAAAATTAAAAAAAAAAAAAAAATTGCAAGAAATTAAGTTTTCCCAACCCAACACAAAAATAAACCCAACTTTAGGTTTTAAGCATTCTAAAACAAAACCTAAGGAATTGAAAGAATAAAAGAGATGGAAAATACCTTAGAGAAGTCTTAGAATAGAAATCCAAAGGAGTTTGGTTGAGTTTTGGTAGGTGGGAGTCACGAAGTGCAAAAAGACAAGGTTTTTGAAAACTTAAATTTCGAGCCCTTCAAAACTGTCTTTTTCTGCATTTTGCGAGTCAGTGACTTACAAACCAATCATGAGCCTACTCGCGAAATGTGCAGATGCAAAGGGCAGATTTTCATGGGTCAGGGCTGCGCCGCAAAGCACTCGCGAGGGAGCCGCGAAACTCTCTGCTTGAAATTTTTAAGAAATTGAAATTTCTTAAAAATCTCGTGACTTGGATCCACTTGCGAAAGGAGTCGCGAAATGGCCAAACACAATGTTTTTCAACACAAAGAATTTGACATTTTGAGAAAAACTTTCAAAATCAAAGTGACAAAAAATCACTTCCAGAAACAAATAAAATACTCAAAAATCATTTTAGGTTTGATCATCAAGAAATTAAGCATACACACATCACATTTAAATACGTACAATCACACAAATGAAATAGATATTCATTGAACATTAGACTTGTGTGTTGTGTGTGGGTATCAAGTATGAACTAGTCCATAGTCTAGTATGAAGTTTTAATGATCAATTCAATCAAGCCATACACAAATAGCACGAAGTCAAGTGACCTATCTCACTAATAAAAATGAAAATATATGACTCCTCACCAAAGTGTTTACAATGATTGAAAGTTTTTCATTTGGCTTCCATTTTTCATACTTTTTGATCAATACAACTCAATTTTTTTTAAGCAACAATGCCATGAAATTTTTTATATTTCTTTGAAGAATAAGTCTTTGGCTTTGGCATCATACATTTTGAATACATTTTTGCTCCACATTTTCCTAGTTTAACTAGATTTCGAAGCAAGGCTTTTTAAGCTCTTTCTCCTTTTAGAGATTGACGTTTAAAGAGATTTTTGACATAAAAATAAATATGAGGAGATATATAGGATCAAGTCTACGCATGTATCAAGATCAATCAAGACTATTGGCTAGACATTCATGACAAGCTTGAAGATCTATTTACAACAATCAAACAAAGATTTCTAGATTTCACTCACATTCAATATGTGCATGCATAACAAGCTAATCTTGTAAATACACTATGCCATTAGTACGAAGGTACTAGGCCAAACTCACATGTGATACAACACAACACAAGCGATCAAACTTTTTGAGATTTTTTACTTTTTATGTGCTTTTGGATTTTTTACTCACAAAACAAAAACATTAAAGTAAGATCAACAATAAACATAACCTTTTAAACAAAAAGAACTAAAAGAAACAAGCTAGAGAAGAAGCATTGTAGCAAGAAGAGTGCGCATGGTATTATGCATGATACTATGACCCTAAAACATCAGAAGTATAAATGCGTGGACATAGTAGATGAATCATGCATGAGTACCCTTCTTCACCCACACTGCACGGGTGTTTTGGGTGAGATCCTTAGACAGAGGGATACGACCAACATAACTCTCAAACCTCGAGGTGAAGCTAGCTAGGCCTGATGAGATGTTCTTAAGCATTTCCATGACATCTCCAATGAGTTGACCATCATTTTCTCCCTTAGCTTGCTTTCCTCTTGGCATTCTTCTTTCATTTCCTTGAGCATGTAGAGAATCAACCCTTTTAAGAGCGTGAAGCTTGAAGCAATTTGGTCTAATGTACCCTCGAATACCACAATGGTGACAAAAATGCTTCACTTGAGGTCCCCTTTGACTCTTAGGCAATGAATTTCCTTTTGCCTTTGATTTTGGCTCAATGTCCTTCTCAAAGATAGGGATCTAAATCTTGAGCTTTTCCACAACCTTTGCCAATACGAACTTCATCTCCCTTCTTGGTTCTTCACTTGAACTTCCTTCACCGGTGTAACCTAGACCGATTTTGTTTGAAAAAGCCTTCTGAGATGAAACAACATTATCAAGCTTCTTGGTTGTGATGCACTCTACTTTAACATTAGCTTGAATCACTTCAAGTTCAAGAAACTTGATCTTTAAGTAAGCATTCAGCAGCTCCTCTTTCAAGTATTCAACTTCACATTTGTCATCCTTGAGTTGTGCAAGAGTGGATTTATGGTCTTCTTCAATTCTCTTCATTTCTGGACCGCACTCTTAGCAACTTTTGCATACTTGCCACAATCCTCAGGCAATGCTTCATAAACATCTTGAAGTTTCTTATCACCTTCATTAAGGTACACTTTCTCATCATCCGAAACTTCATCTTCTTCAACATCGGTGTGTACACCGAGTTCCTCAACCAATTCTCTCAATTCTTTTTAATCAACCGAGGTAATTGCCATAAATGCAAAGTAGTTACCATCACCATCACATCCTTCTTCAAAATCTGAATTTGAGCTCTCCGAATCACTAAGGGTGGTTGTTAGCACCTTAACCTTTGCTCTCAAATAGTTTAGACACTCCTTCTTCAAATGTCCATGCCCATTGCATTCATAGAAAACAATTCCTCAAGGTGGTGATGACTCTCTTACATCCTTCTTCTTGAAGCCTTTCTTGTCATTCTTGAAGGATGAGAATTTTCCTTTGCCAAATGACTTTCCATTGTTCTTCATCTTTAGAAATTTGCGGAAGTTCTTTGCAAGATAAGCCGCCTCTTTCTCAACATCATCCTCATCCGAGGAATCACCGGTTCTTTCGTTTATAGTTTTGAGAGCAAGTGATTTGCTAGACTTGTGAGAAGCCAAGCCGAGCTCATAAGTTTGAAGAGAACCAACAAGCTCTTGGATCTTGATCTCATCCAAGTTTTTACTTTCCTCAATGGCAGTGACTTTGGCTCGGAAGCTTTCAGGTAAGGATCTTAAGACTTTCCTTACAACTTTGGCATCCCCAATATTTTCTCCAAGATTGAGCTTGGCAATGACAATCTCATTGAAACTACCATAGAATGAGTCAAACGTCTCATCTTCACTTCCTCAAACCGGGTAGTGAGGATTTTCAATTTGGTGTCCTTGACCTTCTTGGTTCCCTCATAGGTAGTCTCAAGAATTTTCCACGCCTCTTTAGTGGTCTTCACATGAGAGATCCTGTGAAATTCATCAGTTGAAACACCACAAAAAATTGTATTAATAGCATTGCTATTGGCATTTGCCAAAGCAAAGGCAGCATTGTCCCACTCGGCCTTGAGTGTTGTTGGTCTCACCAATCCATTCTCAACGGAGTCCCAAACAGTCTCATCAATAGCACATAGAAAAGCACGTATACGTACTTTCCAAAATGCATAGTTACTCCCATAAAAGAAAGGAGGTGCTTTGCGGGATTGAGATCTATCCATCTCAAATGTGGTCTAGGATCACACAAGGATAATGAAATCCAAAAAGTGTACCTGGTCTAATACAAATTAAAAGCACAAATAGTGTGAAACACTACAGCCAATTTAGACCCCCAATTTTAAATTACAGCTTAATTACTTTTGCTATAACTTAACTAAGTGCGGAACAAGAGTAAATGAGTCGTAATAAAACCAGAATACTACTCTAAGGCATAGCAAGTACAATAAACAATAAATGTAAAGCTTATAAAGTAGGGAAGAGAGATGCAAACACAAGATAACACCAAGACGTGTTATTGAAGAGGAAACCGAAGTACTCGGTGAAACACTTCTTCGCAGCCCTCCAAGCTGAAATCAATCCACTAGTGAATAAAGTTGGAGTACATGAATAACGAAGAGACCCTCCAAGCCTAATCTACCCAATGTCCTTGAACCCTCCAAGTTCTTGCTACCAATGGGCTTCATGGAGCCATGTCTTCACTAGTTGTCCGGATTGTGTAATTGCCTCAAAATTGCATCCGCCACTCAATGGCTTCTTCCAATGATTCCCATATGCACCAAAACTTCTCTCAACACTCAGATTGGGTGAGGTAAGTGTTTGGGCTAAGAACCTCTGAAGGATGTGTAGATGGAGAGGTAGGAATAAAGGAAACTTTAGAAAAATGGTGTAGATGATTATGGGTATACAATCTCTAACTCTTAAGTGTCTAGCTAGGTTTTTCTTTTTCAAAAGTTTCTTGGAAAAACTCCTTGTTACAATTTTGTGGGTAATGAGGGCTTATATAGTATTGGTAAAGGTATGTGAAAAGGCACACTCAAAATAATCCAGGTAGAGAGTTTCGTGGGTCACTCCCGACTTGACCTAAGTCGTGATGTGACTCGCGAAATCCAGCCAAGCAAAGACTCTTCATATTCCAGCATATTCTTCTCACGTGGCCTTTCACAGGTTAGCACTGGCAAGCTAGTCGCAAATTCTTCATCTTCACAGAATCTTCACCAAACTCTCACACACAGCCCTCACAATAACTCCCACAAAAATACAGGGAAATGATTGAACAAAAATATAATCAAATTTGACACAAAATTAAAGCCAACATAAAAACGTAGTTGTAAATCACAACTTTACAAAAACCATTTAAGAAAAAGAAATTTTGAGAAAAATGGGTAGAAGCCATTTTTCACACTTACATGTTTTCACACATAGTGATTCGCCTAAACAATTTGTACAGTTTAGGGCTCAACCATCACAACATTAATTTTATGTATAGTATTTGCGGTGGCCTCAAAATTGGTTATTACCTAGAAATCCATGACCCTACAGTGAGGCTAATATCGTGCCTCCTCAACTCCAATAGGAACTCTGCGGGGGAGTTTGTAAAAGTGAGCGGGAACTGGCTCGCAGGTGAACTCACGTGCCCGACTTCACCTCAGCAAATCGATCGGTACCTTTACTTCCTGACCACACGTAGTATAGGGTTGATTGCCTTGTCCTACCTTTCCCTATCTCATTCTTACATGTATCTCATTATAAAATTTTGTCCTTTTACTGTTCTGCTTCATTTATTATTCTGTACAGAAGATTTTTATTGACTCTTCATTTTTTACTGACCTTGTCTTTGGTTTATTACGTAGTTTCCAACCACTTCAAACCAGGCCTCCATGCCATCCATGTTAGAGAATGAACTTCGTCCTGCGTTCGGAGATCTTCATACACTACAACGAGCAGCTCAAGGCATCATACCTGATCCTCGGTTGCGTTCCATCCTGCCCCAACTACTAGGATCCTAGATCTGCCCCGATAGTTGGTAGCCCCTTGCTGTCGTACATTGACATTCGCCTGCCCAAATTCCTACCAAAGGGTCTCACTGTAGGCGAAGCTCAAGAAAGAGGACCTCTCTTTATAAGAGAGGGCTTTTTAATGCCAGCTAGGGATGGTTTAGCAGACTCAGTCTTCCAGGGTAGAGCCAAACACATACATGTCAAAGATTCACTCAACACAAAGCCAGAAGATGACATGGTTCAACGGCGTAACATGAACTTCGAGCGCTTCTTCCCGGCGCTCAACCCGCCGGGGGCCAACTGGTCCCCTAACAGGCTTCTCAACAAATGCCTCCCCCCACACCCCGGACTCGCAGCAAGAGGCCGAGGATTTCCAACGAGCCCTCCACGGAATCCGGTGTTCCTACTCCGAGGATTTCCAACTGCCAATTAGGGACACTACTTCGAGGTCAAAGTAGGCCAAGCAGCCGGTGGTCATCAGGTCCATCGTGGCCTCCACTTCTTCACCCCCTTCCTCAGGATGGTAGAGCTCTTTCATGTTGGGGGACAAACCTCTCCCCAACGACTCTTCAGTTCAAACCTAAAGGAGCAGGCTAGGTGGTCAAGTTACTGATAATCTCAGTTAGGTGCTGGTTTTGCCCGAGGATATGCAACGGTACTCTAGCTACCGGGATGAGGATATTGCCCTTAAACTAAAGTGGCATACCATAGCTGTAAGTACCCTATCATCCCTTGCTGGTCCTGTGTGTTTGTTGTTGTTGTTGTTTTTTTTTTTTTTTTTTTTGCTTAAGTGTTAGTCCTCAGTTCATGTTTAACCCTTTCACTTTTTCGTTATTGCTCCAGGCCGCCCAAATGACCCACATTCTCGAAGGTTGGCTTAAGGTTGTTATGGAGGAAGTGGACAAGGAAAAGGCCCTGAAGCAGGTGTCTAAATCCACTCTCCATGATAAGGTCCTTGAGCTGGCCTCAATGGAGCCAAGGATGGTGGCTGTTGAGAGGGCCCAGGGTTTTGTCGAGTAGAAGGCGAGAGTGTTGTAGGGCAAACTGGAGGAGGCTGAGTCCAAGTTGGCCCAGGCTGAAAGCGTGGTCTTGGCCCGTGATAAGAAGCTTGCTAACTTAAAAGAGACGATGAAGCAGTCCGAGTAAGTGTTCTACAACATGGGCTTCACTGATGCTAAGAATTCATGCAGCCTCGTCGTCTTCGAAGCTCGGAGGCTAGGATTTGTCAAAGGCCGAATGGCAGCCGTGGATGCTCTGAACCTCCCCGCAACTTCTCCATTCAGGGATCTCGCCCAAATACCTCTGTCCAACGATACGCCTATTCAGGCCCTAATCGACGAGCAGTCTGCCGAAGGGGGCAACGAGGAAGGGGAAGATAGCCTAGTATGAAGGATTTGGCCAAGCAAATCGACTCTCATGTGGCAGTGATTGACGTGGATAACCTAACCTCCAACATTGCTCTCGAGGGCCTAGGCAATTCAAAGATTAACTTTGCACTGACCCCCCCAACATTCGGATAAGCTTCCCAAATCCCTTCTGCAATTGTCCAAGATCCCACCCCTTGAACGCATTTAATTATTGACGTATTGATGATGATATTTTTTAATTGTTAGCAGTTATTCTGCATTTTGTATTTGTTTTGTGGACTAAACGATGTTTTGGCTATTGAATTTTGGAACAGTTTTTATTATATATATATATAAATATATATTTGGCTAAACTCGTTCCGGATAACTCTAAGTTTAGTTCTAGAAATCATCTCAAGTGTTTATAATAGGCACATATTTCTATAACCGGACATTTTAATCTAAGCGATACCTTATAACAGCACTTAGATTAATTAATCAAGGTTTCCACCTAGTCGATGACCGGGGTCAAACCGAGGCTAGGTTTCTGCCCTACGGTAAATCCTTTAAGGTTTCCACCTAGTCGGTGACCGGGGTCAGGCCGAGGCTAGGCTTCTATCCATAGAAAAAATCCTTTAAGGTTACCACCTAGTCGGTGACCGAGGTCAAGCCGAGGCTAGGCTTCTATCCTTAGTAAAAAAATCTTTTAAGGTTTCCACCTAGTCGGTGACTGGGGTCAGGCCGAGGCTAGGCTTCTATCCTTGGTAGAAAATATTTTAAGGTTTCCACCTAGTCGGTGACCAAGGTTAGACTGAGGCTAGGCTTCTGTCCTTGGTAAAAAATCTTTTAAGGTTTCCACCTAATCGGTGATCGGGGTTAGGTCGAGGCTTGGCTTCTGTCCTTGGTTCCTTCAGAGAAAAACCACGTAATGCAATTGAGAGAATAACTGCCACAATGAAGGGAAAAACAATCATCTCCATTCCATATTTTTTTTTACTCAATTACATCACAAGACATCCATTATAACAGTTACAACTAGTGGTAGTACTTCTTCAAATTGCTCATGTTCCAAGATCAGGGGAGTGGTCTTTCCTCCATATCGTCCAAGTAATACACTTCAGCTCCCACCACTGTAGTGATTCGGTATGGGCCCTCCCAATTTGGAGCCAGCTTTCCAACACTTAAATCCTTCATACTTTCCACCACCTTTCGTGGTACTGGATCCCCTACAATGAACTCTCTTGGTCTTACACCTCAATCATATCTTTAAGCCAATTTTTATTGGTAATTTGCCAGTCTGATCAAAGCCATCTCTTGTCGTTCTTCCAAGAGGTCCAGCTGCTCGGCCAAGCAGGTGTCATTACTCTCCAGGGTGAAATATGAGACCCTCATGCTACATAACCCTATTTCTATGGGGGATCATCGCCTCGGCTTCGTAAGTCATTGAAAAAGGCATTTCTCCTGTGGGCCTCCTAAGCGTTGTGCTGTAAGCCTATAGCACATTAGCCCATTTCAACCACTTCTTGAGTCCGACAACTATTGCTTTATTCGTTGCCTCTGCTTGCCCATTGCTTTGAGGATAAGTGGGGGTGGAGTATCGGTTCTTGATCCCTAGGTCACTGCAATACTTTCGGAAAGCCTTGCTGCCAAACTGTAACTCGTTATTCGAAATCAGTGTTTCTGGGACCCCAAACCTAGTAATAATGTTCTTCCAAACAAATTTCTTCACATCTACATCTCAGATGTTTGCCAATACTTCAGCTTCAACCCATTTCATAAAATAATTTGTAGCAACTATGGCAAACCTCCTGTTGCCAGTGGCCCGAGGAAAAGGCCCCACAATGTCTAATCCCCATTGAGCGAAGGGCCACAAGCAAGAGATCGGGTTCAGGTTTCCCCCCAATCGATGGATATTCGGGGAATGCTTCTGACATTGATCACACTTCTTTACGTACTCAGCAACATCCCTTCGCATTTTCGGCCACCAAAAATCTTTCGTCATTGCTCGGTACGCCAGCGATCTCCCACCGGTATGACTCCCACAGATTCCTTCATGCAACTCAGCTAAGAGACTTTCCACCTTCTCGAGATGGAGACATAATAGATACGGTCCTCCGAATGACCGTCAGTACAATATCTTGTCTCTACATAGCCACAATCGAGCTGAAATTCTTTGTATCTTTTCTGCCTCCTTTGCTTCGTTCAATAGAACGCCGTTGGATAAAAACGCTATAATCGTGTCCATCCAACTTAGACCGAGCACCAAAACTACAAACACATTTAGCTAACGTTCTATACTCGGCTTCTCTAATGCCTTAACCGAAATTACACGAGATACCTTTGCCTTCTAAAAATCGGCTAATAATGCACCCACCATCTTCAAATACTCGACCATTCAAGGATATCTAGCCTCAAAACTTCCTTCCACCTAGCTTACCACCAAGTGAGAATTTGAGAAAATCTCAACCACTTGTGCATCTAGCTTCTTAGCTGCCCTGAGCCCCGCACTAAACGCCTCATATTCGGCATCGTTGTTGGAAGCCCTGAAGCTCAACCTCAATGAGCGCTCTGACCTTACACCCTCAGGTGATGTGAGCATAATGCCTACTCCGACCCTTTGGGCATTAGACACCCCGTCCACGTATACTTGCCTGGGCCTCAACAAGACTTGACAAACCCGATCCACACTACTCATGGTGGGGGTAAACTTTGCCATAAAATCCGCCAATACATGTCCCTTAATAGCACTTCATGGTTTGTACCACACATCAAATGACCCAAGCCTTATTCCCCATTTTACTATTCTCCCCTTGAAATCAGATCTCCTTAATAGCGACTGCAAGGTATGTTCGGTTAACACATAGACCGTGTGAGGCTAGAAGTAGTAGGGCAACTTCCTCATCACGTGGACCAGAGCTAAAGCCAACTTTTCCAATGGTAGGTACCACGTTTCAACATCCACTAGGGTCTTGGTGATATAATATAACGACCACTGTGCCCCATCTCGAGTTTTCAACAATAATTCGCTCACCGCATGATCGAAGACTGCTAGGTACATATACATGTCTTCCCCAGGATCAGGACTGGACAAGATGGGCGGGCTCATCAAATAACATTTCAAATCTTGAAATGCCTCCTCGGTCCACTAAAACCCTTTCCACTTTTTTAGGAGTTGAAAGAATGGCCTGCATTTGTCCGCCGACCTTGATACAAATCGATTCAGTGTTGTAATCATCCCCATGAGTCTTTGCACATCTTTTGGGTTGCTCAGTTGAACTAGCTATTGTATGGAATTGATTTGATCTGGATTCACCTCAATGCCCTGATTAGTGATCATGTACCCTAAGAACTTTCTAGCACCTATGCAGAACGCACATTTGTTGGCGTTTAGGCGAAGCTTGTGTCGCCTAAGGATCTCAAATGTTTCGTTCAAGTCTATCACATGCCTTTCCTCCTTCCTGCTCTTTACTACCATGTCGTCGATATAAACCTCCACCATGCACCCAATCTTATCCTTGAACATTCTTGTCACCATTTGTTGGTAAGTGGCCCCTGCGTTCTTCAACCTAAAGGGCATCACCGTGTAGTGATCATTTCCCTCAGGGGTTATGAAAGATGTCTTCTCTTGGTCCTTGGGGTCTAAGGCAATCTAATGATATCCCTAAAAAGAATCTAAGAAGCTCATCCTCAGGTGCCCACATGTGGCATTAACTAGCTAGTCGATCTTTGGGACTAGGAAAGGGTCATCCCGGCATGCTCAGTTTAGATCAGTAAAATCCACGCATACTCTCCACTTCCCGTTCTTCTTCTTCACTACCACCATATTTGACAACCATTCCAGGAAGAGAACCTCTTTAATAGCCCCAACTTGTTTCAACTTTGCTACTTCTTCCTTCATGGCCTCCACATGCTGCTTTGCAAACCTTCTCATCTTTTGCATTTTGGGTAGGAACAGGGGGTCCACATTCAATTTATGAGTGATGAAGTTAGGATCAATATCGGGCACCTTGTATGGACTTCACACAAAAAAATCCAAATTCTACACTAAGGCCAAAAGTACGGCAACTCGATCCCCCAATTGTAGACTCCTTCCAATTTGAAAATACCTATCTTCATATGGAAGGATTCTAATCTGTATTAGCTCTTCTACACTATCAGCCCTCGTGTCCACTGCACACTCCAGTAATTGCTATAACGGTTCGGGCTCCACTTGCTCCTTTAGTTTGATCTCGTAGTTGATCGCAACGACCAAACATTGTCATGCAGCTTGTTGATCCCCCCTGACTACGACGACTCCATCCTCGATAGGAAACTTAACCTTCATGTGTAGTGTAGACGACACTGCTCCCATGGCATGAATCCACAGTCGACCTAAAATGGCCGTATAGAGAAAGAAAGCATTGACCATGATGAAATTTACCATCACCTCATTCCCTTCGGTCATAACGAGGAGCGAAATTTGCCCCTCAGGCACCACCACATTTCCGTCAAACCCTACTAAAGGCGTTTCATATTTAGTGAGGTTTTCCAGCTTCAAACCCAAGCTCGTGTAAAGGTCAGGATACATTATCTCAACCCTGCTTCCCTAATCTATTAACACCCTTTTAACCAAAAAGCCCTCAATCCTCGATGCCACAACCAATGCGTTGTCGTGCGGCTAGGACGTCCCCTTCAAATCATCATCCCCAAAATCGATCGACTCTGTATTCGGCCTCAACCTCTTCTTTGGCTGATCACCGGCTTTTGACCCCTGTTGCGAGGTAATACTTAGAACCCCTTTTCGATGGTTTGCCCTTGTGTTGACAGAGGCTACATGGATTACTTCAATAATTCCCAAGTGTTGAGGGAATGCATTCTCTTGGTTCCCTGACGTTTGCCCCGCCGTGCCAACACCTTTTCTGACCATAAACTCCTTCAAATGCCCTGCCTTGACAAGTTGCTCCAAATGATCCTTAAACACTCTGCACTGTTGGGTGGTGTCCTACTTCTCTCGATGATAGGTGCAATACAAGCTTTGGTTCCTCCTTGATGCGTCTCCTCCCATCTTACCCGACCAACGAAAGTATGGTTCATTTTTTAGCTACTCAAGAATCTTATGAACTAGTTCCTTAAACTCCACATTTACACTTCTTGCCCAAACCTCGAGCTCTGGTACCCTAGATTCCCTCCTCTGTCTCTTTTGAAAGCCCCGGGGCCGTGAGTCTCTATTATATTGGGCTATAGTCGGAGCCTTTCCTTTACTCTGTTTCCGGTCATTTTCCAACCTTTTATGCTCTTCAATCCTCCTCAAGAGTTAATGCATGTTCTTGAGAGGTCGCATAGTCAGGGACTCCCTTAATTCCGACTCTTACGGGAGCCCCAATTTGAATGTGCTCACTGCGACCTGCTTATTCCCCCTGCCTATCTCATTGTATAACTCCCAATACCGGTTAGCATAAGAACGGAGGGTCTCCCCGTTACCCATCTTCATAGACAGCAATGCATCGATGGGCTGAGGGACCCCACTATAGGTGATAAATTGGGCCCCGAACGCCTGAATCAGTTCTCTAAAGTTGTGTATGGACCCTTTCCTTAAACCGTTGAACCACCTCATTGCCGTGGGCCTGAGGCTGGACAAGAATACTTTGCACATCAACCCGTTATTCCAAGAATACAAGGACATCATCTGAATATAATGGCTAACATGTTCCATAGGGTTGGTTTTGCTGTTGTAGTAGGTAAATGGTGGGCAATTGTAACGCCTCGGCATCTCAGTACGTTCTATCTCATCAGAGAATGGTGATCAGGGGACTCTCCAAAGTGCCCTGCTCATGGCGTCTAGGGCCGCACTAGGGTGCCCGTGCCTATCCTTTGTCGACGTGTTGGAATGACGCCCCTTAGTTTTGTTGGACCTATCTCTTAATTGCCATGAATCACTCTGGTGAGAGGATCCAACTGTGCTACCTCCGGTATATTCAAGATCGCTAGATAATCCCTCACAGTCCCTCTTACGACATGCCCCTAATATCAATTTCCAACTCCTTAACTTGCTTCGATAGGTTTTCTATCTCCTGGTCCCGTTCACAACGATACGAATGCTCAGGATTGTAAGATACTAATCTTTCCCCTTGTGAAGATCCCTCATCCGAATCAAGTCTTGTCTCATGCCAATCTAGCGTACAGTCCTACTCCCTTTTTTGTTCCCTCCCCAATCTCCTCAGGCCTTGAGACGAGGCCTTTGAATGATTGCCTCCAACACCTACCGATCCCTCTCCTGCATGTGGCTCCTCCATTTTGGGCAGTGATAAACTAGCTTTGGATCTTCAATTGAGTAGGAGATTCCCACAGACGACGCCAATTGTAGAACCCTAGCCCAAAGTGCATAATGGACTTTCAGGTCAGACCCCCAATTTACTTGTATGATGTGGGTAAAGAGTTTCCTATTACGAGAAAACCTCTTAAGGCCAACCTAACAACCCAAGTGAGGGAGCTTATGACCCAGCTCGTATTCTACTACCCTATGTATGTATCCCGAGAAGGCTCAAGCTTAGAAGTGATCCTATTTAGGGGTTTCTCCCAATTTTCTCTTGTGTATCTCTCTTTCCCAAATTTACCAACCCGCCTTCTCACTCCTTCGGCCCCTATTTATAGACTTCCCTCAGTGGGGCTGTCATGATGATGGGAGAGGCTTTTTTTATGTTGGTGGGGCTCATCTAGGATATAATCCTGACTAGATGGGGCCCACTTCTTATGACAAATGTGACTATCTTGAAACTTGCACCCGCAAAAACGATGCCCAATAGGTGATTTCCCCCAACGCGATCTCCTATGCTCTCTGGAAAAAGGTAATTACTTGGTTCATCAGTTGCCCCCTATTCCGTGGTCGTCATTACATGTGATAATGATCACAGAAATACGAGGGGCCATCCCTATCCAAACGTGGCTTTTGAGATTCCATTTTCTTTGCATTTTATGTGACATGATGGCGCCGCGCATGTTGTGGCCATGTATCACGCTCTGATTGGCTAGAAGTGGTGCTTTTCTTGAAAAAACTCTTGGGCTTCCCGCGGTTTTGGCTTTCCAAGGATGCTTTTTAAACATCCTATTCTCTTTCTTTTCTACTATACCTGTTTCCTCCATTTTCTATGCACTTTTCTTCCTTCGAGCTCGATTTTCTTCGCTTCTTTTTCTCAAGTACGGTCCTTTCCTCTTTCCTTTGAACAAAAAGTTTTTTACCTTTTTATTTAATGGTTGATCATTCTAAAATCAGGCGTCTTTCTCCTTCTATTTCATTTTTCTTTGCTCTCTTAGGGGTTTTCCTTGGGTCCTCTAGTGGTTGTTGCCCCCCAATTAAAGGTTTTGTCTCTAGGGATAGTAACCTAGGTTTGGTTTTGGCTAATTTGTACCCTTTGTTGCATCAATCTTTAAATTGATTTCGAGAGACGTCTATGGAAGAGAGGGTGGGGTCCAAGATAAGGTCTAATGAGTTAGAAACAAGTTTATCATCTAGTGATGACCCTGCTGAGATGGATAAGGATACTACTACTTTGGTGACCTCGTCTTCCCTTTCACCTCGTCGGAGAGAAACTAGGTCATTCCATGCTTTTAAGGAAGAGTGCACCTTGGACGAGGATACCCTAAATAGGTTTAAGGATAGGTTTTAGTTCCCCAATGAGACTAGGGTTCATCTCCCTCTTTCAGGTGAAAAGTCTTGCTCCTTCGCTCCTGGTGAAGTGTGCTTCTATGAGGCTGCTTTCTTGTGTGGCCTCAGGTTTCCCATTCACCCCTTCATAATGAAGCTCCTTCATTACTTGAACATCACTCCTGGGTAACTTATGCCCAACTCATGGAGAATCGTCATTAGTTGCATGGAGATATGGATGATTGTTACCGAGAGATATGGATGATTGTTACCGACGGGGACATGATCAGGTTGGACGAGTTTGTTCACCTGTATCAATTAAAAGAGTCGAAGGAGTTTAGGTATTACAAGCTTCTACCTTGGGACAGGAGTTTCGATGTTGGAAGTTTAGGTACTTCTTCATGTCTAGTGATGGATGAGAGACACCCTCAGACGACCACTGGGTGAGGTTCCTAGGCCACAGCGTAGATGGGAGACCCTAAAATTAGGTACGTCATCATTTGCAAGTGTTTCTTCAATGAATTTTTATTTTCGTCCATCCCTGACCCTGTAGTTTTTTTTCTTGCAACCAAGAAGTGTCCAAAGCTCAAGAGCAGGTATAAGGGGCGTGTCCAGGCAGCCATTGAATACACGAAAACTAATGAGGATTTTGACGACCTTATGGATCCTTGGACTTAAGCTCATCATTTCATAGGTCCAGAGCCTTCTCCTTTCGTCTTGTGAGCTATACAAAGAGAGGAGAAAAGTGAGTCCATTTGAATGGACTCATCTCAATTATGTAGGCTTTATTTTACGCTAACTTCTTTTGTGTTGTTGTTTCAGAGATGATGACTAAATTCAACCAGAAGATGTATGCTCGAATGAAGGCTAAAAAGAATGAGCCTCTTTCTAGCATAGGCCAAAGAAGGGTACGGGTCGTCCAGAAGGAGGTCCCTGAAAAAGCCCTGTCTACTCCCGCTCCTGAAAAGACTCGGGTTGCTTCTCCAATAGTTTCCCTCAAGGAGATCGCTCCTTATCCAAAGAGACGCAAGACTAGAGAAAAAGCCAATGAGAAGGTTGGTGCCAGCTATAGACACCGCATTTTGTACCCCTTACGACTCGGACCCCCATTCCCTAATGATGCTGAAATTTTAAGACCCAAGGTTGGTTTAGGGCTCAATTAGATGTTAAATTGACTTGAGAAATGTTGAAATGAAAATATAACTTTTAATGAGCAAAAAAATCTATTTTTGGAAAAACAAGGCCAAGGAAGCCCTCAGCATGCACACTCAAGAATCAACTTGCGCGCGTAGCCATGATGCATGCGCACGCAGGCACGATCCTACGCGCGCATGTAGTGTTCTAGAAATATAAAAAAGACAAGTTTTCTGCATTAATGCTGAGGTTTGGAATGAATCCCACATCGTCTGGGAGTCATTCCAAACCCCCCATTTTCACAATATAAATAACCATACATGGTACCTTTTCAAAAACAGACAGAAATCCTAAGAGAAAACACTAAGATTCACTAGAAATAGTGAATCAAGAGGCAATTTTTCACAAAACATCCTCAAGTCAATTTTCTTTTGGTTAGGGCCATTTTTGGCCTTGATCTTTGAGTTTAAAATTACTAATCAGTATTTTGTTGATTGTGAATAGATTTGACTAAGGGGAACGATCAAAAATCAAGCTTGAAGAGCTTCTGTTTTGAGGTATTAGTTCTAAGCTTTTTCTTTTATTTTCTTTAGTTTGATTCTTTTTTTCTTTTTTTTTTTGCTTGTTTTATGTTTTAACATGTTTATATAGTTTAGTTTTAAGTAGCTTAGCATCTTAGAGCATGTTAGGTTGTTAGATTTACTGTTTTAAGTGCTGCTCTGTTTTTGAGTAAGCCTGCGCACACATGCATTATGCATGCGCACACAGGTCAAAGCTTACGCACGCAGGCGTTTGAGCCACGCGTGCAAACTTCTGCATACGCACATAGGCCACTGCCCAGAAACCCTAATATAGGTTTTTTCTTTGTTTTCTATACTTATTTCACATATTATGCTTCTGTTTTAATCCTTTATATATATATAAATATATATATATAGTTTTGAGCTCCTATTTCACATGCTTGTTATTTGTTTTCTTTCCACATGTTTAAATTAGGGTTTATTTTCTTTTTCTTTCTTTGATGTTATGAACATGCATTCATATGTACATTCATTAATGCCATAGGTGCTGTGATGCAGTAAGGTAAGGAGGTAAGTCATGCATTCACATGAACATGCATTTGTTTGTTCTTAAAGCCTTATCTTTTCTTGATGAACATGTATATATGTAAGTCTGTACTATGCTTTGTGTAACATGATTTGCTTAATGCCTATGTTTCTGCCTTGGGTTAATGATTA
This sequence comes from Notholithocarpus densiflorus, assembly GCA_030021035.2. NCBI lineage: Eukaryota > Viridiplantae > Streptophyta > Magnoliopsida > Fagales > Fagaceae > Notholithocarpus > Notholithocarpus densiflorus. The sequence continues at coordinate 9,300,592 of JARYZH020000004.1, forward strand.
TATGTTTCTCTCTTGGATGTGATATGATGCTAGATGAATTCTAGGATGATGTGATATGCCATGATAAATGAATACTAGGCTTGGTTTGTGATACGCCATGATAGATGAATGATTAGGTTTTGTGATGATTGATACCATGTTGTATGCTTAGGTGTATGCTAGTGTGTGTGTGAGTTAGAATGCAATATTGAGTATGCCTTTAATAGGGTTAAGACATAAGACACAATGAGAGGAAGACAACCCAAGGTTGGGTAGTTTTGGGTGCCTAACACCTTCCCAAAACCGTACCTAAACTCCGAACCAATATCTCTAGTAGAAAGTTCAAAAAGGTCCTTCCTCGAGAGGACGCTATATTTATGGTTCCTAGACCATCGCAAAAACTAGGTGGCAACTCTTTGTTGTGTCCACAATGGCGACTCCGCTGGGGACTAATGAGTTTAATTCCTATGTGTCCTATGTCTTGACCTTAATAAAGGTTTATTCAATACTTGTTTGCACACACTTTCACTAGGTTCTGTTGTCCCTTTTACTTCGATTGGTGATGAGTGGGAAGATGGAAGGCTCCATTCAAGCCCAAGTCTTTCGAAGTTCATCCCACCAACTCATAATGTGTGCCATTGCCTATGATGGGCTTTGAGTATGTTAACGGTTTGCCACCAATCCACAAAGGTCCACGTAGGCCCTCGGTTGGAATCATGGCCCACCTAGCTGTGAGTGACCTACTTATCTATCCTTTAGCCTTAAGGAGCTTGCCCACACTTAGAGAGATCCTAGATCCTATCAAAAGATGGTACCTTTCTATATCTCTTGTTTGTTCAACCATATATCTTGTGATCACCTAATTCTAAAGGACAAATAAAAGATATTAGAAATGGAAGGATGACCCTAAAGTTATGGCATACCCTAAGACAATTGGGATAAAAGAAAAGAAGTTCTCACATGTAAGAGGCTTATCCCTAAATCCAAAGGTATATCTTAACTTGAAAAGTTCATAAGACCATAGTCTAATTGCTATCATAAGCCCAAATCAAAAAGCCCTTTTGAAAAAAAGGACTTTGGGCCTAAGATAAGAATTATGCTATGGACTTAGCATCCAAAATCCAACAAAGTCGATATGAATTTCCCTAATCTTGGACCTCTTTGGTGTATGCCTAGGCCCAAAATGATGAGAACTTCATGGACCTTGAGAGGAAGGCAACAATATATTCTAGCTAGAGGAATGTTGAAATGAAATAGAAGAGCCCAAAGGTGATGAATATATTGTAAGCCCATGTTTGAGACAAAGGGTTAAAAATCTCTAAGTACATTCTAATGAAAGCCCTTGAAAGTAAGATGAGAGCATTACTGTAAATGGACCAAAGCCCAATGAAATGAGGGGCAAGGTTCATGAGAGGAAAGGGAGTGATTTTGTAATTGAGCCTTCATTAAAATGGACTTAAAGATTTCTTAAGAACATCTAAAATTCTAAAAGGAACCTTTTAATGGGACGTGGACTTAATGAAAATAGGACTTCTTTTTAGGCACCTGAAAGCTCGAAAATGTGTCAAAAACACACGAGTTGTTTAGACCCCCAATTAAAAGTTACGGCTAGATTGCTTTTACTCTAACTTATCTAAGTGCGGAAAAAAGAGTAAATGAAACATAATCAACCGATACTACTCTAGTGCATAAACATGAACAACAAACAATAAAAGTAAAGCACAAGAGTAAGGGAAGAGGGATGCAAACACAAGATAACACGACGATGTGTTATCGAAGAGTAAACCGAAGAACTCGGTGAAAAACCTCTCCGCCGCCCTCTAAGCAGTAAATCGATCCACTAGATAATAAGTTGGGATACACAAATAGCAAGAGACCCTCCAAGCCTAATCTACCCAATGTACCTAAGCCCTCCAAGCTCCTACTCCAACAAGACTTCTCAAAACCGTGTCTTGTCTAGCTTTCCGGATCCCGCAATATGCCCGATTGCATCCGTCAATGATCCACTAGAGAATGTAGTTGGGATACATGAATAGTAGAAGACCCTCCAAGCCTAATCCACCCAGTGCACCTAAGCCCTCCAAGCTTCTTGCTCTAACGAGGTTACGCCGAACCTTTGTCTTCTCTAGCTAACCGGATCCCGCTATAGCCCATAGCATCAACCAAGCCTCACCGGCTTCTTTTGGCAATTCCCAAAAGCTTCCCAATCTCCAAAACACTGTCTACACTCTGAAAAGGTGTGGGTTGTGTTTAAGTACAAATCTCCTCTCAAGGTATGATAATGAGAGAGGGATGGAGAAGAGGCTACGAGGATTTCTCACTAAGGATGAGTAGCTCTCTCTCAAAAAGATGGGTGTGTGTGTTGTAGAAAACCTATCTAGGATTTTTCTCTCTGAATGGCCTCTCTTACATTTGTGGGTAATGAGGGTATATATAGTATGGGTGAAGGGTATGAAAGTCTCACTTAAAAATCCTCCAGGCAGAATGTTTCACAACTGTCTCGCGAGAAGGCCTTACCCGCGGGATACACGCGAGACACAGCTGTCTCCATCTGTACTGACTCTTCACATTCCAGTCACGTGCAGGGCACATGTATCCTCTCGCAGGAAGCTTAGTCTCGAGATACCCACGAAAACCTTCTTTTCTTCAACTGTTTGAGTCTTCACACTCTCTCTCACTATCACACAAGCCTTACAATAAATTCCCACAACAAATACAGGGTACATAAGATTGAATAAAATTACAATCAAATTTGGCACGGAATAAAAGCCAACAAAATACATATTGGAAAATCACAACTTTACAATCTCCCCCTTTGGCTATTTCGTGACAAAACCCCTAAAACAGACTCTAGACTTAAACGTGAGTTTGGGAACAAAGGCAAAACTCACTCACACCTAATCTAGAAACTGTGAAGCACTTGCAAGTAAATACCTGTATCCTGAAACATTTGCACACAAACAAAACTTTCATTAAGCTTATGACAAGTTGAACACAAGGTATGAACATGAGTAAACAAAGTGTGATCAAGTATGTAAACATTAGATATCATGTAAACAAAAAGACTTGATCAAACAAGTTCAGTCATTAAATAATGACTACAATGAACATTTAGCAAGTAAGTGTTCATCCGGACATACAAACAAAAAGCAATCACTTATGATCACTTGTATGTCCAACACACAACCAATGCAAAATACACGGAGTATTTGCATCTAGGAACAATCCTACTAGGGCACAAGTGTGAAGTACTCAAGACATATTAGAAATATCTTAAAAGTACACATAAAATGCTACAAAAGCATTGAGATAGTCACAAATACTATAGCTTGGATCCTAGCAAGACTAAAGTATGGAATGAGCTAGTACAGTTGTTTGTGGATCAATTCATCTTCAATACTATGATTGATGTAACTTTAAGAGATTTAGAGACCACTAAGCAAGGAGTGGGGGAGACATTCTCCGAATACATGACAAGGTGGAAGGGAAAAGCATCTAGGATGGTTAATAGGCCAAATGAGAAAGACCAAATCCACAAGATTATCAAGAATCTGCTTCCAGCATATAATAGTAGGCTCTTGTCATCACCTATTAGTTCTTTTAGGGAATTGTGTGATTGCGAAACTAGGATAGAGGATGCCTTCAACAATGGACAATTGGAGAAGGATGAGAGCAAACCTCCAATCAAGAAGACATATGGAGGAGGAGCGATTACCTCTAAAGCACTCAATCCTGTAAATGTAAGTGTCATCATACCTCAACAAACCTTAGCCTACCCAAGCTTCACAAAGAAAGCCCGCCGAGAATTTTCGACTTAGGAATGACCCTTGCCCAAGCATATGAAAACTTGACTTCCAAAGGATTCATCAAACCTCTAGATCCCACACCTATGCCTAATTTTGTGCCTCCTACTTGGAACCTCAATAAGTATTGTCACCACCACCAAAAATCCTACCAAAAAACTGACAATTGCTTCTGCCTTAAATACGAAATACAAGATCTCATCGATAATGGAACCCTCCTAAATCCCAATATCATCACCAAGAGTAGCATTAGGAAAAACCCTTTATCTCATTATCATAGAGCTCCTCCTCCGTATCAAAATTGGGTGTAAATAGATGAGATCAAATGGGATTGTTCAAAGTTAATAGAAACTATGGAGGTTAACGCCGTGGAAGTCCAAGGAATATGGGATGAGGAAGAAGAGATTTTAAAGAATGTGGTGGCTGTGTGGGGGATACTTCCCAAAGGAATGACTGAGCTAAAGAAAAGAGTCATGGAGGACAATGTGGCCAACATTACTAGGAGTGGAAAACACTACAAACCGTCTTTTTTAGAGAGGGATCAGCCTGGTAGCGATAAAGGAGAAGGGTCTAGGCCCACAAAACCTAAAGTGAAAGAAGAGAAAGAGAAAGAAGGTCAAGTTTTGACTCAATTGAAGAAAAGTAAAGCTCATGTGTCGATATGGGGCTTGCTTATGGCTTCTCACAAGCATTGTAGTGCTCTCTTGGATGCTTTGAATGGGAATGAGGTGCCCATAGAAAATACACCACAAGAAGTACTGTCTCTCATGGGAGTTAAGGCCCCATCTCATCCTTTTCTTGCTTTTTCCGACGAAGAGCTTCCTCCTGAAATAGCCACTCACATTAGACCTTTGCAAATCACCATTGAATGCATGGGTGCCAAGGTTCCCATGGTGTTGATTAATAATGGATCCACATTGAATGTATGCCCTTTCAGGACTGCTCTTACCAGTGGCCTAGATGTAGAGACAATTATACCCTCTCCCTTAACCGTTAAGGCATATGACAATAGTTCCAGCAAGGTTATGGGAACTTTCAAAGCTCCTTGCAAGATTGATCCAATGGAGACAATTGTGGAATTCCATGTCATGGACATCACTCCTAACTACAACATTCTCCTAAGAAGGGCATGGCTATATCCTATTAGGGCTATTCCCTCTTCTCTACACCAAAAGATGAAGATCCCATAGAAGGGAGGGATTATCATAGTACTTGGTGATGGTGAAATCCTAGCACCGGTTTGTGGACTTGAGGAAAGGGGAAGTGACCTCCAAATGAGTGGCTTTGAGTTTGTGAACATGGCTAATTATGGATTGAAGGATGAAAGGTATACTACGAATTTGGTCCCATATTGTAGCCATGAGGTGATTGCAATAATGAAGAACATGGGGTATATGTCTAGTATGGGTCTTGGGAAAGAAGGAAAAGGGGTGGTTGAATTCCCTAATTTCAAGACTCAATTGACCAAGGAAGGTTTGGGATTCTTTGAAGGCTGCGACGGAATCAAGAAGAACCTCGGTACCCTTAATGGAAACTTTGTAAAAGAAGGGGGAGTCTTCCTTTTTTGTGGCTTTCCTGAACTTTGGGTAGGAAAGGATGGAGATATTCTTCAATGAGAAGCTTACTTTCAAGGAGAAGCCTACTGTAGTGATCAAGGAAGTTCAAGTGGAAGTCGACTGGATGGACTACATGGATGCTAAAGTATGGGGACTATGCTGAAGATGGAAGGGGACGTGTTTGCCATCACCAACGAGGAACCAAATGATCCTTCTACCTTCATCATGTCTGCTATGGAGCAACTTAATAATTGGACTTGGGTTGGGTTTTTTGAGAATGTGGGAAAGAAAGTTTGTAATGCAAGTCCCAATGTACTTTTCAACATTTTTAATAAGATGAATTCTGATTTGGCTTATTTTGATGCGTCCTATAATATTGAAATTCTGCACTTAAAAGATTCTAAAGAATTTGAAAATGAAATTAATAAACAATTGGAAAAGAAAATTTGAACCTATGGAACCAACTTTTGAGACTCTTAATTTGGGCAATGATGAGAATCCACGCTTAATTAAAATTGGCTCAACCCTAAACGAGAAAGAAAGAAAAGATCTTAAAAAGCTGCTTACAGAATTTCATGAAGTGTTTGCATGGCCCTATGAAGATATGCCTGTATTGATCCCAAGATAGCTCAACACCACATTGACACTCATGCTCACATGGTACTCGTCACGCAAAAGTTGAGACGTATGAGAACCGAATGGCTTCTAAAGATCAAAGAGGAGATCACCAAGCAATTGAAGGTAGGGTTCTTCAAACCCGTACACCAAGCTGAATGGATAGCCAATGTTGTGCCCATACCCAAGATAGATAGGAAGGTAAGAACGTACGTGGATTTTAGGGATTTGAACAAGGCTTGCCCTAAGGATGACTTTCCTCTTCCACACATAGATGTTTTAGTGGATAACACAGCTGGTAGTGCCTTGATGTCTTTCATGGATGGTTTCTCAGGATATAACAATTAAGATGGCTCCTAGGGATTTGATCAAGATCACCTTCACCATAGAATGGGGAATTTATTGTTACACCGTGATGCCATTTAGGCTCAAGAATGCGGGTGCAACTTATTAAAGAATGGCCACCGCTCAATTACATGATATGATGCACAATGAAGTAGAAGTGTATGTTGATAATATGATTGTAAAATCCAAAGAGAGTGAGGGTCACATCATTAACTTGAGGAAGTTCTTCGAGAGAATTGAGTATAGACTGAGATTAAACCTGCAAAAATGCACGTTTGGGGTAACCGCGGGGAAGTTATTGGGCTTCTTGGTAAGTGATAGAGGAATAGAAATTGACCCATCAAAGATCAAAGCCATATTAGAAATGCCTCCACCCAAGAGCGAGAAAGAGATAAGAGGATTCTTAGGTCGATTACAATACATCAGCCGATTCATTGCCAAACTCACTTCCACTTGTGAGCCCATCTTCAAGCTCTTAAAAGAGAATGAACCTCATGAATGGAATGATGAATGTCAAACTGGTTTTGAGCTCATTAAGGAATATCTCCTCCATCCACCTATCTATGGGTAGTAGCCAAAATGGATCCATTGAAGTACTTGTTTGAAAAGCCCGCCTTGAGTGGAAGACTATTGAGATGGTTTATCCTACTAGCAGAATTCGATTTGAAGTATGTGGCAAGGAAAACCATCAAAGGAAGCATCGTGTCAGATTTTTATGCTGAGAACCTCGTGGAAGGAGAGGATGGTAAAGAAGATTTTCCAGATGAGGACATTTTGGACATTAAGCTAGGGGCATGGAAGATGTATTTCGATAGAGCGATGAACCAATATGGGAATGGGATAAGCATACTCTTGATCATTCCTAAAGGATCTCACATACCCTTGGCAGTTAAGTTGAACTTTGAGGCCACCAATAACATGGCAGAATATGAGGCTTGAATCGCCGGAATGAAAGCTATCGAGAATTGGGGGTGAAAAAGGCCGAGGTCTTTAAAGATTCAACTTTGGTTATAGCTCAAGCACAAAGGTTATGGAAAGTGAAGGAAGTACACTTAAAGCCCTATCAACAATATTTAGAGAATTTGACCAAAACCTTTGACAAGATTGAATACATAGTCATCCCTAGAGCTCAAAATCAGTTTGCAGATGCCTTGGCTACTTTAGCTTCCATGGTTGAAATACCCGAAGGAGTATGGACATGACGTTTAGAGATTGAACAAAGTTATGGGTTGGTACACAAAAAGAAGGCTGAAGCTTCAGTCTTGGTTATAGAAGAGGAAGGGGTTCCTTGGTATTATGACATCATGAAATTCTTAGAATCAGGGGTATATCCAAATGGTGCCAACAAGAGAGAGAGTCGTTCGATTAGGATGGTGGCAACGCAATACATCTTATGCAAAGGTCAGCTCTATAGGAGATCCTATGATGGAATGCATCTTCGTTGTCCAAAGAAGGAAGAAGCCGAGAAAGTCATGAAGAAATCCATCAAGGGATTTGTGATCCTCACATGAATGGGAGAATGTTAGCCAAGAAGATCTTAAGGATAGAATACTATTGGAACACGATAGAGACCGATTGTGTAGATGTTGTGAAGAGTTGCCACGATTGCCAAACGCATGCAAATTTGAATCACGTGCAACCTAGTGAGCTATACAGCATGACCTCTCCATGGCCTTTCTCAGTTTGGGACATAGAAGTGATTGGAAGAATAGCGCCTAAAGCCTCGAATGGGCACGAATACATCCTAATGGCAATTGACTACTTTACCAAGTGGGTGGAAATGACCCCCTACTCCTTGTTAAAAGCCAAGCATGTGGCTCGATTCATAAAGAATAACATCATTTGTCGATATGGAGTACCCCAAGAGATTATCTCCGATAATGGTTCCCACTTTGAGGGAGAGGTTAAAACAATCATGGAACTGTACAAAATTGAGCATCACAAGTCTTCACCATATCGACCACAAACCAATGGGGTTGTAGAAGCAACCAATAAGAACATCAAGAATATCCTAGCCAAGATGGTTGTGACATACAAGGATTGGGCCGAGAAGCTCCCATTTGCCTTATGGAGTTACAGAACTTCTATTGGGTGCATCAACTAGGGCAACCTCTTACTCTTTGGTCTATGGTAGTGAAGCGGTGCTTCCCATTAAGGTGGAGATACAATCTTTGAGAGTATTAGCGGAAACCAAGGTCCTAGAAGGAGATTGGATGAAACAAAGATATGAGCAATTGGCTTTAATAGATGAGAAAAGAGCTAGGGTACAATACCATACGCAAGGATACCAAAAAAGGATTGCTAGAGCATTAAACAAAAAGGTGAGACCTAAAAACCTTAAGGAAGGGGACTTGGTCCTAAAAGTGCTTAGAGGTGAAACTTTTGATCCAAGAGGAAAGATGAAGGCAAGATGGTCTGCACCTTTTATTATCAAGAAGATCATGTTAAGAGGTGCTACAAGAATTATAGATTTGGATGGAGAAGAGATGCTTCACCCAATCAACATGGATAGGCTCCGAAGGTACAACATTTGAAATAAAAATATAATAAAAAAGAAGCCTGCTAGGTTGAAAACCTAAAAGGGCGGCCTAGGCAAAAATTAAGACAAAAGAACCCTGCTAGATTGAAAACCCAAAAGGGTGGTCTAGGCAAAAGGTAGGGGAAAAGACCATGGGCATGGCGAAAATTCCTCAAAGGATGTCATGGGAAAAAATTACATGTCATGGGAAAAAGAAAAAAGAAAAGAAAAGAAAAATGATAACATAAGCAAAGATAATAAATGGATGGTTATCTCATTGCTCAAATTAAAAGATGATAAACTATTTCTGATGGTGAACTGAAAATTGAAGTCCAATTCATCCATGAGGATCGTCCGAGCCAAGAAGGCAAGAATGGCTATACCTAGCGAAACGGTCGTCCATGAGGCAAGCGCCTTGACGACCCCCGACACTTGGAAAAATTCCATAGAGATTTATCTACAAGAGCCAGTGAAATTGAACCACATGTTATTATTTCAAGACAAAAGTAAAATCCTGGTTCATCACTATAACTTCCTACAAGTAACCGCTTCAAGAGCACACTATAAGAGAGAAACTAACTTAAGCATCGGAGGGTTCTTGGCCGGTTAGCCCCGGTCTCCTTTGATCGTTTGTTTTTCTTTTCAGGCCTTTCAAGCAATTATTAGATCATTGAAGCCCGGAGCATTCAGCCTACTGATTTTCTATGCATCATCAGTTGGCTCCGTCTGCAAGCACTTTGGAATCAAGAATCATTATTCCTCACCCTCCCCACCCACAATCAAATGGTAAAGCAGAAGTGGCAAACCGATCCTTGTTGAAAATCATCAAGACTTGGCTTGAGGGGGCAAAGGGAGTATAGCCAGACAAGCTACCAGGAGTTTATGGGCTTACAGGACAACTGTGAGGACCCCCACAGGGGAAACCCCTTTCAAACTAGCATATGGAAGTGAAGCAGTGATACTTGCAAAAGTGCACATGGCGAACCACAGGGTGATGAAGTATCAAGACAAGGATAACAAGGAGCAACTTCTCCTCAACCTTGATCTGATAGACGAAGTAAGGATGAACGCAAAGCAAAGGACTGCGAGGTATAAAAACCTCATGGCTCGATAATATGATGCAATGGTCAAACCCAAGCGCTTCAACATAGGGGACCTCGTCTTAAAAAGGGTCTCTTTCACAACCAGAAACCCATCCCATGGGAAACTGGGACCTAATTGGGAAGGACCCTACAAGGTTATCAATTGTAAAAGACAAGGGTCGTATTACTTGGAAGCCCTAGACGGGAGAAAGTTGGAGCACCCTTGGAATGTTGAGCATCTAAGAAGATACTATCAGTAAGATATTAGCCTAGACGAGATCATCCAAGATGTTGTCACTCTGGACGAGCTAAAGTTTGTGTTGCTTTCTGTTACATGTTCGTTATTAACATTATATGTTGTATTTTAATTCCCTAAAGGTGTATTAGTTTTTAAACTATGCGCTATGAACTATGGACGAAGTCATAGACTTAGATCATTTGTTTGTATTTATAATTCCCTAAAAGGCACTAGCTTCTAAAGCATGTGCCATGCTTGTGAACGATGTTTATGTTACATATATATAGTTTGGATTTCCAATATATGTGATGTATAAATTTCTAATTTTCATGATTTCATCCACAAGAAGGCTAATGGCCTAAGACGAGTAAAATCTCTGGACGCAGGGAGGTAATGTCTATTAAGCTTTCCTTAAATAGGGATAAAGCAAAGAATAAAGGCACATTTGTCTAAACAATGGACGAGGTAAAGCCTGAATCATATTCGTCCAACTAATGGATGTGGAAATGCGCGCGCGTAAGAATATTCAAAGTCCATGTATAAGTATAACCAGCCAAAACAATCCAATCTTTGGACAAGTAAAAAGCTAGAAATGTCTTGCCTAAAAGGTGAGTCCCATGGACAAAAATAGAACTAGCTACTAAGTCTTTGGACAATTAAAGCTGGCAGAACCAATGCCATTCGTAAGGCGAGTTATACTTGCAAAAATTTAAAGAATGGTGAAGATGTTAAACGTGAGAAAATTCTTGTCATGGATGAGACAAATGCCTTCATGAGTGGACGGACCACACTTGAAACCAATATAATGAATGATATGAATAAAAATAATAATAATAATAAAAACGAAAGTTCATCCATACAATAATATGTTCAATAGTAAATAAAAAAGTGATGGAAATAAACATTCATTCATCAAAGTTTAGAAAATGGTAGACGACCACCGTCTAAAAACCCTTATAAAATAAAAGCCTAAAAGGCAACTGTTTGGAAGCTCGTCCTAAGTATTATGGATGAGTGAAATGTACTTGTTCAACTTCAAATTGGTCCAAAACAACAAACCTCATAAAAAAAAAAAAAAAAAGAGAAAAGAGAAAGGTAAGCTAAGACGTTAAAATTTAACATTTTCATTGTAGGGGGTCATCTCCAACATTCGGCTCTTCCTGGGGAGGCTAGATAGTGGTATCATCTTCGATATTAACATCTTCAGATCTCGTCTAGAGGAGAAAGCTTCCAGCACCAAGGTTGAGCTTGATGGAGCTAAAGTCCACTTCAGGGAAGTTTTCCATAGCATCCATGTGAAAGTCTTCAAACCCAGCCACATGGTTGGTGTCCAACAGATCAATGAACTGTTTAGAAGCTCTGAACTCCACTACCATGTCTTCTTTGGCCTTGTTAAGAAGGGTACTCAGCTCGTCATTCCCCTTTTGGAGGTAGTCAAGATGAGTATCCTTCTCAACAATATCAGCTTTTAGCTCTTCAACAAAGTTTTGCAGCTCCTTGGCCTCGTCTTTAGCCTTAGCTGCCACCTCAGCCCAGCCCTTGCAGTCATCCTTGACTTCCTGGATCATCGTCTCAAACAGGATCCTCGTCTTGTCCATCTCTGTGGCCTGCCTAGACGCAGCTATAAACTTTGACATGGCCTACACAAGTGATTAAAAATTTTGTTAAAATATATATATACACACACATATTACTATGACAAGACGAGGTAAAAGTGATTACCTTGAAAAGATCATGAACACCAGAATGCTCAAATTCTTTCAAGGACATGTCATAGCACGCTGCCACGTCCTCACCAGTTACAGCCTTCTCAAACCTCTCCCAAGCCAAGTCCTTATTTTCCAGAAGGTTCATAAGAACCCTCTAGGAAGGTTGAGACGAGGTGGGAGCATTGGTCTTGGCCGGAGTGACTTCAATGGGAATGGACGAGTCAACATCAAAAATTTGGATAGACGGTTGAGAGGTGGGAAGACTAGGCTTGACAACCCCAGGCCTAGACGACCCATGCTTCGCCTTCTTCCCTCGACAACTGGGAAGGTTTCCCAAGTCCAGCGTCTTGGGTAAAGTTTTTCTTTTGTCCCCAACGGAAGGACGAGGCTGGGATTGAGCCTCAAGCCTGGTTGCCTCGTCCACCACCTCTTTTCCCTTATTCTCCTTCATGGTTGCCATCCCTAAAAGAAAAACATAAAGTATTAGCTAAATAGTATAACTCAAATAGTACTCAGGTAATTTCTAAGTAAAAAAGAAAACTCACGTCTACGAACAGTGAGCTCGTGAGCAAGAGCTTCAACAGATGGCTCAGGACCAAGTCCCCACGTAGCAAGACATTGAAGGGTCACCAACGAATGGAAACTCGTATCAGCGTGTAGACGAGCTCTATGGACGTGGTCACGGTGGAATTTGCTTAAAGAGGGTCGTCCAACAGCTATAAAAAGAAAGAGAGAGAAAGGTTAGACAATTAATAGAAAAAAATAAAAACACTTTAAAACAAAAACAAAAAAACAAAAAAAAAAAGCAAAAAAAAACATACCTTCAGGACGAAGGTTCCCTAATTCTCTAGTATAAGGGGTAAATGGATCCCTGCCAACCTTAAAAGGGTGCCCAGACCAGAAACCAGAGACGAAGAAAAAATCCGTCTTCCAGTTTCTGTCAAACGTTACCAAAGCTGTGAATTGATAAATGCCAAGGGATTGGTTAATTTCTGAGGGTTTGTAGCAAAAGAGGAACTCGTCCACAGTGAAAGGACGATCCCCTTCAAACACCTCCTTCCACAAAACTTGCATAGAGACGACCAATCTCCATGCGTTGGGGTTAAATTGACACACTCCTAAACCTAGCCTAGTGAGTAATTCCCTAGCAAAAGCATTAAGGGGTAACCTAAGCCCCCCCCCAAAAGATACGCTTCATAGATGCCTATCCCAAAATGAGGGTTACAACACCACTCTCCATAGATGGCTAACCTAGGGTTAAGATCGTCTGGGATCTGGTACCAACGCCTAAGTGCTGCAAGCCTCCTTTCATCTATTTTGGAAGGGATGCCTACAGCACAACTGTATACAGTCTCTACTGCATCTAATGGAGGGGACGAAGGAATACTCGTCGAGGTGCCAACTCGAGACCCGGAAGCTACCCTCATCCTAAGATATTCCTGGAAAACCTCTAGAGGAACTCCAGGAACACAAGAGGTGTATTCCTCATCCGTGGTATTCCAACTACTACTACTACTACTACTAGAACCACTATAACTAGTTGAGTCATGGTACTTGTCTATAGCTTTATCTACACTATTACTGAACGAAGAGACGACAACTTCAGACATGTTGAAATTTGAAGGAAAACCTAAGAACGAGGATGAGGAGAGTACCTAGCTTTAGACGAAGGAAGACTAAGGACGTGGGAATACTTCTAGACAAGGCACTGGACAAGGAATGTCAAGGGAGAGAATTTGAGAAATGTGAAGGGTAGGAGAGGAATTCCGCTATTTATAGGCAGTAAATTTTGGCATCTAAAACGACACAACCAACTAGAAAATGACACGTGGCATATTCCTCGAAAAGGTAAATCGACGCGACCAATCACCAATGAGGTCATGACACGTGGCACGACGTTTAACAACTAATGTAAAGGCACGTCCAAAGAACAGCTGTAAATTTTACAGTGCTCTGGACGACCCTTGGATAAGGGAGCAACTGATGGTGAACTGAAAATTGAACTCCAATTTGTCCATGAGGGTCTTTTGAGCCAAGAAGGCAAGAATGGCTGTACCTAGCAAAATGGTCGTCCAAGGGCATATGGGTCGTCCATGAGGCAAGCGCCTGGACGACCCCCGACACTTGGAAAAATTCCATAGAGATTTATCTACAAAAGTCAGTAAAATTGAACCACATGTTATTATTTCAAGGCATGAGTAAAATCGTGGTTCATCGCTATAACTTCCTACTTAGTACTTAACTTCCAATGACAGTTATAGAAAAAATATTCTAACTCCTATAGCGGTTGTGGAAGTTAACCTTAAACCCTCTGACCTCCTCAAATATAGGGGAAGTTACAAGACAAGTAAACTCTTCAAGACCACACTATATAAACACTCATTCACAACAAATGAAGGTACGTTTTTTAGACAACTCCCAAAAAGTTGGAACTCCAGAATTTAAGAGAGAAACTAACTTAAGCATCGGAGGGTTCTTGGCCGGTTAGCCCCGGTCTCCTTTGATCGTTTGTTTTTCTTTTCAGGCCTTTCAAGCAATTATTAGATCATTGAAGCCTGGAGCATTCAGCCTACTGATTTTCTATGCATCATCAATTTCTATAGAGGATTTAGAACATTCCAATCCTTTATTAATTCATAAGAAAAGAAATGAGAATCATAAATGCAAAAAAGTAAAATTTAGAGCATATCAAGGTAGTCGGTCAGTCTTTCTTTCTTTTGATTGGACTTTTGTAAGCTTTCTCAGCTATGTGAATCCACTTCATGACAGCCTCTAAGTCATTTCTTATACCCTAAAGTTGGATAAAGCAATTGGAGCCTCTTGTATGGCCATATCTGGAAAAGGTGAGAGAGAATGAGAGAAGGCGCAAATGAAAGTAAAAGAAAGAGAATGTAAAAAAGTAAAAATAAATTCAAAGACGATATAAGAAGCCTCGATAGGTTGAGAACAGAAAGGCAATCCATGCAAAAGTTAGAGGAATCCCGCTAGGTTGAGGACCTAGGCAAAAATTAGGGATTGAGAGGAAAGATTCATCCACTTTGACTTGATAATATGGGAAAGATGCAAGAGAGACCAAAAGGAGTGAAAGCATCTTTGAAACTATGGCCAAGAAGTTCTACCGCGAAAAGGTATTGGGAAGTGTTTTCTGAGTTTAGAATGTGTTTGGTGAAGGTTTGGAAATGTTCTTAAATACAGCCCAATGTCTCAAATCAAATCCAAAGTGCAGGAATGTATGCTAAAAAGAGAAAAATGATAAAAGCAACAAAAAAAAAAGGAATATGCTATGCTGTGTCTGTGTCTGTCTGTCTATCTGTAAGGTCACCAAAAACACCTCTTCCTAGGCTGATAGCTCAGAGTTGACTCTGAATCTCCACCACCATCGCCACCATTGCCGTCATCATCATCATCATCATCACCAACATCCTCACCGCCATACAGCTGCCTGGATTACTCAGTCACCTCCAGCTTGAGGTTCCCCGCAAGCCAAACGAGGTCCTCATACTCCTGCAGGGTAGGATGAATTGAAATACAACAGTGTTAGGATAAGGGTTGAAAGATGCAAGAAAAGTAAAGGGAGAATGAAAGAAAACTCACCGCCCGTGTACCATCAGGAAAAAGGTAGCCCGTGACATTTGTATTGCGACCAACGGGACGCTTCCAAGTAAAGCCATCAGGGCCATAAGCATAAACCGACCAGGGCAAACAGGGAAGGTTAATGAGAGCACCAGCAGCAGGGCCAGCCTGACACAAGTGTTTCATTTGAATGTTACCAATGTACAAGAATTCAAATGATGATTAAATGAAGGGAAATGAGAGAAGCAAGAACATATACCACAGTTGTAAGGGAAGGCATGAGGCGAGTCCCACTAAAATCATCATAATCTAGCTCATCAATGACTCGCTCAATGAAGGGGATCTCCGGCACCCACAGATCATACTCCGCGGTCGTCATAAAGTGAGGGGCAAGCATGAACACTAGAGGATCCATCGAAACCTAGGGCACATCCTCACCTGCCAGCTGGAGCACACCCTCTCTGCCAAATAGATCACCCTCAACCCAGCGCCCTCAAGGGACTGGGAGATCCTAGAAATGACAATAGCAGCTGCCTCCAAGTTTGGGTCCGCTATAGGATCAACACCGGCCCAAGGACTCCACACATTCTGTGACAACACGTGGGATTAGAAAGAGAATCTTAAGAAGCATGCAAAAAGTGGAAAGCAATATATTCCTAACTTACATCATCTGGAAAGGGCCTATCAAGGTGGGCCCGAATCGAGGTAACGCTCTTCAACTCCACTGAAGTTCCTCGAGCAATGAGGCCATACTCCATGGCCCAACGCTAAAAAGATGACAGTTTGCAAGAGGTTATGGTACAGTTTGCAAGAGAACATGATGCAAGAGGTTATGGTACAGTTTGCAAGAGAACATGACAGTTTGCAACATGGCAGTTTGCAAGATACAAATATAATAGATTGCAAGAAGTTATGGCACAGTTTACAAGGCACATATATGGCAGTTTACAAAATGATAGTTTGCAAGATGTGGATATGAATGCAGTTAGCGAGAACATGATACATAGCCTTAACCTAAATGGCATGTGGATATATGACCATAAAAGTGAGAATGCATGAGCTACAAGAGAAAAGGTAAAGAAACTACCTCAAGGAGCTTTCAAGGCCCCACTAACTAGAGCAGAGTCCCTCAGCTGAGTGTGTCCAAGGAAGAATAAAAGTAGGCCTAGCATGCTTAACCCCAGTTGGAAGTCCTAGCCCTCTCAAAGTCTCAGAAAAGGGCCAGCCACCTCAAAGAAACCGTCTACCCCCCAGCTATCCGGGCACATTACTCAGCCATCCCATATGGACGACGCATGAAGTTCGCCTTAAGATCGGTATAGCGAATCGTCTCCGTAGCATACCTCCTCCCGAGCAACTCTGCACCTAGCTGAATGTCCAACTCATCCTTCAAATTTATCGGGACTTCATCAAACCGCAGGCCAGTCATATGGTGGAAGTCGTGGAAAGTGATAGTCATCTCCCGATCAGCAATGTGGAAGGTGTGAGTAGTATCCCACCACCTCTCAGCTAAGGACTGTGCTAAGACAACACTAGCAGACCTTTCAGGCAGCAAGTAGAGGACAGGATCAAAGCCTGCAGTATGAATGTTACCCCAAGTCTCCTCGGTAAGGATGCTGTACCATACCAACGGCCGACTAGTACTCCCTATACTAAAATATGGAGATAAAACCTGCAAAAATGATATTGCAATCATAATAGAGTGAGATGAGATGTGAGGCATAAAGTGGGATGCAAAAATGGTGAGGAATGATGTTAAAATTGCAAACAGATGAAGAACATATGAAAAAGGAGTCCAAAAGCCTACACTAAGGTTTCTACCTGGCGCCACGCGCACACAAGAATAAGACTACGTGCGCAAGATGCTGAGGAACAGACACACGCACGCAAGAACAAGTCTACGTATGCATGAATATAGGCTACGCGTGCAAGAACATGTCTACGCATGCAGACCCGAACCTGCGCATGCAGGAACGAACACAAAAGGGTGTTTTTCGACTTTTTCAAGGTTTTCTCAATCAAAACTCATCCTAAACATGTTCCTACCCCTCCTAAAATGTTAGGTTTTCATCTAAACCCATCCCATAGCAAAACCCAAGCAATTACAAGCCTAAAACTGATCAAAATGGAAAATCAAAGGAAAAGCTTGAAAATGGAAAAAATAGAAAAAATAAAAATAAAACTCACATATCTAGCCCTCGCGCCCTCAAAAAGATGTTGCTATGATCTGTAGGTCAAGGGAGAAGCCTCAGCCAACCTTACCCATTCCAGCGAGTGAGATGAAATGCATCAGTGGAGAGGATGTAGGAACTCTTCTTGGACTTGGGTGCCATTGAAGGAGATGAGAGAGTTTGAGAGAGAAGTTAAGATTGAAGAAGAAGATGAGGGTCAGATTGTGAGGGAATGAGAGAGAGGTAGAAGGCTTTTGTAAAGGGAGTTAGAGAGAATATGAAAAGATGAGGGAGATGAAAAGAATGAAAAAAAGAAACAGTTGGTAGCCATTGGAAAAAAAAAAAGGATGAAAATGTGAGAACATACTTGATTGCTAAACTACATGTAGTTTAAGCCTCCCCGCTAAACTACGTTTAGTTTAGCAAAAAATAAAAATTCCAAATGTCCCCATGAAGTCTCCAAGAGGCTGAAAACGTAAAGGAAAATTCAAAAATACGTCCAAAAATGACAAAAATGCCCTCAATAGACAAAGAACACAAAGACCCTAAAAGGCATTCCCATGGGTCGAAAGCATCAAAGGCATCCCCAGTGGATCAAAAGCATCAAAAACATCCCTCAGTGGATCAAAAATCATCATAAACATCCCTCAGTGGATCAGAAATCATCATAAAAACTCCTCCATGAGTCAAGATCATCAACCAAGTCCCCAAGCAAACTTCAATATCATAGGAGGGCTTCCCTATGGGTCCAAGACACAGAAGCAGCCCCCTCGAGAGTTGCAAAATGAAATTTCCCCAATAGAGTTGATGAAACCCCCTCTTGGGTGAAGTCAATATCGATCCCTACTGAGTCATAAGAAAGAAGAAGATACTTTTTCCCCAGTGGAGGAAAGTTCCCCAGTGAGCAAAACACCATCAAGAAATCCCCAGTAAGTTACCCCCTCTCTAGTAGACCGTACACCATCAAGACTTCATGGTAGGTCAGAATCATCATCGATACACTTCTCAACAGATCACACTCCCCAGTGAGTTCTTTAGCATCCTCTGTAGATCTTTCCTCCAAAAAATAGTCAAGCAAGTCAGAACACAAAATTCGTGCACATATCCCACAGGAATTGAACATACAAGCACGAAACCCTATACAAATCAAAAAGGAACAACCTAGAAATTGTGCACATACTTCAAGGGAATTGAATATGCAGGCATAGATTCTATACAACACAGAACTTGTGCACATATCCTACGGGAACTGAATATGCAGGCACAAGCCACACACCAGTCAAGCAAAGTCGGAATACAAAAATTGTGCACATATCCTCCGGGAATTGAACATGCAGGCACATCATACAAAACTTATGCACATATCCCGAGGGAATTAAATATGCAGGCATAGTGGAAGAGGTAGAGATAGAGATAGAGACCAAGGTCACCCCGAGGCAAGAGCCTCACCAAAGCAGGTAGAGATAAAGATGGAAAAGACAAGTATTACCCAGAGGCGCAAGCCACCTGGAGAAGTTTGAGGCAAGAGCCCTAGATGGACAACACAGATATATATCCTTTTAAGCTCGTAAGAGCACCCTTGTTTGTTTGGTTGATGGTTGCGGCCGTTGGCCTTGTTTGTTTCTCAGATAGTGAGTCACTCGCCTTTTGTTTACAATTGGCAAAACAGGTTCTGGGATAGTGAACTAGTCATTGCTCATTTTCTGAGTAACAAAGGTGGGAATTTGGACATACGAATCCCACACAACTCTACTGAGTTACACCCCGCCTTGTGTATACGTGATATGTGTCGTGTGCGTGGGTTGTGCTCGAGCCATACGTCGAAACAAAATGTTTTGTCTCTTATTCTTTTGATTCCATTAGTGAAGCTCACGAATCAAAAGAAAGGCATATGTAGACACCACATTTTGTACCCCTTAAGACTCGAGCCCTCATTCCCTAATGATGCTAAAATTCTAAGACCCAAGATTGGTTTAAGGCACAATCAGATGTTAAATTGACTTGAGAAATATTGAAATGAAAAATATAACTTTTAATGAGCAAATAAATCTATTTTTTAAAAAATAGGGCCAAGGAAGCCCTCGGCATGCGCACATAGGAATCAACCTACGCATGCAGCCATGATGCATACGCACGCAGGCACGATCCTGCGCGCGCATGTAGGGTTCCAGAAACATAAAATCGTCAAGTTTTCTGCATTAATGCTGAGGTTTGAAACGAATCCCACATCATTTGTGAGTCGTTCCAAACCCCCATTTTCACAATATAAATAGCCATACATGGTAACTTTTCAAAAATAAACGGAAATCCTGACGAAAAACACTAAGATTCACTAGAAATAGTGAATCAAAGAGAGAGTTTTCACAAAACATCCGCAAGTCAATTTTCTTTTGATTAGAGCCTTTTTTGGCCTTGATCTTTGAGTTTAAGATTACTAATCACTATTTTGTTAACTGTGAATCGATTTAATTGAGGGAAACGATCAAAAATCAAGCTTAAAGAGCTTCTGTTTTGAGCTATTATTTCTAAGCTTTTTCTTTCATTTTCTTTAGTTTGATTCTGTTTTTGTTTGTTTCTTTGCTTGTTTTATGTTTTAACATGTTTATATAGTTTAATTTTACGTAGCTTAGTGTCTTAAAGCATGTTAGGTTGTTATATTTACTATTTTAAGTACTACTCTTTTTTTTATGCTTTCTGTGTTTCTGGGCTAGGGTTTCTGAGTAAGCCTATGCACGCATGCATTATGCATATGCACGGAGGTCAAAACTTGCGCACACAAGCGTTTGACCTGCACGCATAGACTTTTGCATGCGCACGCAAGCCACTACCCAGAAACCTTAATCTAGGTTTCTGCTTTGTTTTCTTTACTTATTTCACATGTTATGCTTCTGTTTCAATCCTTTATATATATATATATATATATATATATAGTTTTGAGCTCCTATTTCACATGCTTGTTGTTTGTTTGCTTCCCACATGTTTAAATTAGGGTTTATTTTCTTTTTCTTTCTTTGATGTTATGAAAATGCATTCATATGTACATTCATTGATGCCATAGGTGTTGTGATGCAGTAAGGTAAGAAGGTAAGTCATGCATTCATATGGACACGCATTTGTTTGTTCTAAAAGCCTTATCTTTCTTTGATGAACATGTATATATGTAAGTCTGTACTATTCTTTGAGTAACATGATTTGCTTAATGCCTATGTTTCTGCCTTGGGTTAATGATTATATGTTTGTCTTGGATGTGATATGATGCTAGGTGAATGATAGGATGATGTGATATGCCATGATAGATGAATGCTAGGCTTGGTTTGTGATACGCCATGATAGATGAATGATTAGATTTTGGGATGATTGATGCAATGTTGTATGCTTAGGTGTATGCTAGTGTGTGTGTGAGTTAGAATGCAATATTGAGTATGTCTTTAATAGGGTTAAGATATAAGACACAATGAGAGGAAGCCAACCCTAGGGTTGGGTGGTTTTGGGTGCCTAACACCTTCTCAAAACTGTACCTAAACTCCGAACCCATATCTTTAGTAATAAGATCAAAATGGTCCTTAATCGAATGGACGCTATATATATGGTTCCTAGACCATCGCAAAAACTAGGTGGCAACTCCCTGTTGTGTCCACACCAACGTTTGGGGCGATGCTGGCATAGCCTTGATGAAGTCACACAACGTCATCACTCCTAAAGACCTTAAAGAGCTCTCCAGGGTTCCTTCTCACGAGATAGTGAACCATAATATTCATAAGCTCATCCAGGTACTTACTGGTCTTCTAGCATCTTTCTCTCAAAATGTGTTATCTTCATCCTTACACTTATCGGTGCCTAGTGTTGGGATAGACGATTCATATCACCACGGAGTACCTTACCCACAAAGAGAAAGCAGTTGTGGCTAGCTCCAAGGTGGAGGCACTGGAAGCTGAAAGTTCCAAGTTGAGGAAGGAACTTATAAAAGCCATGGACGAGGGCAACACTACTAGGGAGAAGTGATAAGCCAAGAATGTATTGACCCCTTGTGATGAATTAATTGATTAATTAGCCAAGTTTATTAATTAATCAAATTAAGATGCAATATGCGTGGTAGCACAAACAAATCACCAATTAAACTAAGTATGCAACGGAAAATAAATTGACACGGTGATTTGTTTACGAATGGGGAAAACCTACACGGCAAAAACCCCACCAGGTGATTTTAAGGTCACCACTCCCGAGAATCCACTATTATCACAACAAGCGGTTACAAGTAAAGGAATCCCAATACCTTATACCAACCTACAGTTGAACTCTTACCCCAATACCCAATTAGACTTGTTCTGTAGTGACAATCTCTCCTTGTAATGCACAACTCCCAGTACGTGACTAACCAATTGCGCGGATCCCAGTACGCGACTTGAATCACCAACTAGAGAAGGTTGTTGGCTGCAAAGTTCTTCAGTTTATCACATGATGAAGATCAAGAAGCTCCTTGGTCACAAAACCCTACGGTGTACAAACACAGCAGCTTCTTCACAAGAAAGATGAACTAGGGCAAATTCTGTCTCCGGTCACAATTTGCTTAAACAAAACTTTGCTCAACACTTGTGCAACTTGTGTCACCTTTGATGGCCCTTAAAATAATCCTTATATATGTCTAGGGTTATGAGGAAAGAAAGCCCAAACATATAATCATGAATTGGATGAAAAACATACTCGAAAATCTGAGTTTCATAAACCTCGACAGATACCCTATCTGTCGAGCTGCTGTCGAGCCATGGGATTCAGACAGCTCTAAGTGTTGATAGATGCTAGCTGTCGAGCTTTAATGAACAGCACTTTTCACACTTGATTCTTGGACAGACTTGCATGGCTTTAACACTTGAACTTGAAACCTTGTTTCTTGAAGCATTAAACACATCCTAGATCTACCCAATTACAAGTAAAGTGCGTTTTGTCAAAGGATTAGCCAATTACATAAAATAGTGACATATGTTCCTAACATGTGAAACACATATGCCCTAACAAGAAGGTCAAGGCTTTGACCGAGGAGCTCAAGGTAGAGAAATTGTTGACAATGCAGAAGGATGAGCAACTTCAATCAGCCAACCAGAAGATCAAGACCGTAGCTGCCAAGACTATACAAGATTTTCAGCTTACTGAGGAATATAATACCCTTTTGTTCAACTGGTATTACAAAGGCTTCGAACTCCTTAGGAGGTATTTGGTGAAGCATAATCCGGGAGTTGACTTGGAGAGCCTGGACTTTGAGCTGATAGATAAGGAGATGGAGGCAGACGAAGCTGCTTAGGCTATTGCTGCTTCTGCTAAGCGGAGTGTGCCTGAGCCCGAGATTGATGCCTCTGGTCCCGTTGACAAAGATGATGCCCCAGCTGCTTAACCATCTTTAACTTTCCCTTTTTTTCCTTTTTTTTATGTGTCTTTGTGGTTCCCTACATGGTTTTGGGCTTTTGAGGATTTTAGACAATTTCATTTCTTAATGTTAAGTATTTTGTTGACTTCTTCATATATATGTTTGTCTTCTTTGCATGACTGAGTTTTTTTTTTTTTTTTTTTAATAATTTACCTCACTTCTGTGATCACCACTTGATACTATTTTCTAGTTCTTCACCTGTTTTATGTCCTTGGACTCGTCATGTGACTTGCATCTTCCTAGGGATTTCGTCACTTGCCCCGTCGAGTGATCCCTTCGCTTCGTCTTGTGGTTTATATCACTTAGGTTAGTGAATTTTGACACTTGATCTTGTCATGTGATTTACATCCCTTAGATTAAGGAATTTTATCACTGGCCTCGTCATGTGATTTACATCCCTTAGATTAGGGAATTTTGTCACTACATCCCTTAATTAGGGAATTTTATCACTGGCCTCGTCATGTGATTTACATCCCTATTTTGAACATAATGTTGTAAAAATGTACTGAAAAGAGAAATCATGAAAATGACGATAACCTCACCCTGCACAATTAGCTAACATTACAGCAACCCTATTTAGCTTGGCTGGAATGAAATTGAATTTCCACTAATGTAATCCTCGGAATAGAGTATAATATATTAAAATATCAGCAACTAAAAGTTCATAGCGTTAAAATTTGGAGTTAGAAGATTGCATAGCAAAGATCACCTGCTAAAAATTTGTTCGAAAATAACATAAAAAATTCCAACATTAAGAGCAAATCAAGACACAACCAATAGCCTTAATTTTTTTAGAAGAACTTGCAATTATTTGCACAAAGCTACCCTTTATAAAAATTCCTAAACCAAAACATCAGTATTTTGCAGAAAATGAACAGCCCAATATACTTGAAACCATATAGCAAGCGGTGTATTCCATCTACTAATACCCGGCACTGGTAATAAATTCGTTTTGCAATCTTATTGTGATAGCCACCACTACAGTAGAATCTTATAAGTTATGGGGAAACAGGGACCTTTTTTTTCCAGTAATAGGCATATAAAATAAAATCAATCTAAGCCATCATATACGGTTAACAGAAGCATTCAACTTTTATATTTGAAAATTAAAATCATAATTATGTTATCACATAGCCAAAAATAAATTTTGAGTTGATTATAGATTATACACCAGCACTGAGGGTAATGGGATTGCCTCTGTTCTCTTCTCATGTGATGAAGAACTATTAGAGCCTACTGGTTTCCATTATTTATTTCAAGCATTCCACCATCAAAAATATATCTTGTAAAGAAAAAAAAAAAAAAAAAAAAAAAGAACAGACATAGTCTAAAAATTAGAAGAAGAGAAACAGAGATAGACCTAGTGAGGCCAACCAAACAAAGTGTGAGATTAACGCAAATTAGGGTTTACAAATAAAAGCCAATTCTAAATCAAAACCTTAATTAAAACTGAACCTAACCCAATTAGGTAAATCAAAACCAACCAACCAACCAAAATACCCAAAACTAAATTCTATTAAACGCCCAAATTTTAAAAACAAAAAAAAAAAAAAAAAAAAAAAAAAAAAAAAAAAACTGAAGACATCGGGGGTCTGACGCTGGCAAGAGGTTGGACAATAATTTGGCTGTGCAAAGGCTTGAATCAACCATGAATCGAATTAGTGAAAGGCCAGAGGGAGGTCTGCGTTTAATGAGACTGAGGAGAAAGAAGAAGGTTTGTCAAACAATAGTCAGTGAGATTGAGGAATGAGTCCTAAACGTTCTTATGTTATGTATTGTGTGGCACTTCTACAATCCAACGAAAGAATAAAAGAAATTACAATGAGGTGTAAAAATTACATGCACAAACCTAAGCCTAAATTAAAACCAATTCAGAAAGCAATGCAGAATTTTGATTGAATTACTGAAATACAAAAGAGAGAGCAATGCAGCCAATAATTGAAATTAACAAAACCCACTACGAGCTCCAAACCCATCAATCTAAGCTAATCATTCAAAAGAAACATTCCAAAAAAAAAAACCCTAAATCATATTAAACAACCAAAATTATAGTACAAAATTAAAAACTTACCAGTAATGTTTGTGAAGAAAGTCTGGTCTGATGGTAAAGCCTCAAAATCAAAAACTTTCTGCCATTGAAGGAGTGGGAGGCTGGCACCCATGGACTATAGTTTAGGGGTTTGAGAATTGAGAGAGGCAGAGGCAAAGAAGGAGAGGGTAGTTTGTCGGGTTAGGAAGTAAAAAACTTAATAAAAAAATTTATTTATTTAAAAAATAACAATATTTTTAGTTTATGTATTAGGTTTTACAAATATAAAATTATATTTTGTGTTTTTTTTTTAATTATTGGGTTTTAGAAATATAAAACCAATCATAAAATGCTGATGTGTAAAAATGTGGGAGCTTTAAAAAAAGTCAAACGCTAAATCAAAGGTTTCGGTTATATATATATACTAGTCGCTAACCCGTGCTATGCACAGGAAAGTTTGGCAATTTTATTTTAATTATTATACATATTTGTTTTCTTTATTAAGTACTAATAAATTTTAAAAAAAAATGTCAATTAATTTCATATTAACATGATATAATATTATATATGTTATAGTATCAAAAAAATATATATTATATATGTTATCTCTAGAGTATATATGAACAAATAAATCAAGGTTAATAGTAACTTGAGGGTTATTTCATAGGTTCATATAACAATTTCCACATTAAAATTGCAATAATATAACAACAAAAACTCACATACAAATAAATATGAAAATAATTTGTTTATGCTGGTATGCTTCCACTTCTCATGGATGGAAATCTCCATTACTGTATACGGTCGTATCTTTATATTGCTATATATTCTACAGAGGGATTGTATTTTTGTATGATGTAGTCTCATTTTTCACCTCAAGGTAAAGTTAAACATGGCCCCAAACAGCAACAAAAAGTTGTTTTTAGGCCCTTAGCAGTGTTCTTTCTTTTCCATGGTACCCTAGATACTCCCAAAAGTGCAGCTTATATGCCTTGAAAAAGAAAATAACTTATTAACTTCCTTGACAATAACAAACAATAAAAAAGACCTCCTTATGAAAATGTCCACTTAACAAAATAATAATCTTATTCTTTAGTTTCACTAATCCATAGTTGAAGAAAAGTGAGGTTTAATATTAGAAAAAAAATACACTTTCCACCGGTTTCTTCCTTCACCCTTTTAACAAAATCCTCCATCTTATAATTGATGCAAACATTAGCTCCACGATCCTTGCAAACAGCTAATTTTTCATCATTTCCTGCCAAACACAATCTAAAATATATTATACATGGAAACTAAACTTGTGCATGCATTAGAAGAAAAGTGATATTGTATTGTCATCAACAATACTGAATTGCAAATGTACCAATACTCCCATGAAAATGAAGTTTTAATATTCATCCGTTACGCATTGGAGGTACCATATATCATACATAGTTGTTAATACTATCATCAAACACATATATTGTCTAACTTCTCTTATCATAGATATTTCAGATTTTATGGGGGGGAAATTAAAAGAGAAAATGTGTTTTTTTTTAATTTATTTAGAAAGATCTACAATGGCAACCTTCTAGGCTGGACCATGTTGTCCTTTATTTTATGGTTGTAGTCAATAAAAATCAACATTAAGCAAGCAAGAATTTTAGTTCAAGTTGATCAAATGATGTGCGTGAAGAGTGGCAGAAAAACATCTTTGAATGTAAAATAGGATTCCACTCATCATATCATAACTTAAAGATTACTTCCAAACAGCTCTGTTACGTTAGTGAAGTCAGCAACAGAAAGCATAGCGATGTGAAGGTCTATTGACATATTAGAGACTTGTAGTAGAATTTAACTTGCATTTTCTTTATGCCTAACATCATAAAGAGAAAAACATGACTTAATATACAAAGAAAACAGAAACTTGGGAAGAGAACAACTTTTTGATAAAATAGTATTAAAATTACTACAACTTGAATCCACCCAAAAACTACACCCATGACAAACTAAACACTTTACAATTGAACAGATATAGTAGCATAGCCTCCTCTAATAATACTTTACCACTAAACACCCTTGCATTTTTCTAAATCCAAATATATATATATATATATATATTAATAGAGGCAGCCCAAGCCAACTTGAATAATGAGGAATTACGTTTAGGATGTAACCAACTGATTTGAGGACTAATTTGTACATGAATTACGTTTAGGATGTAACCAACTGATTTGAGGACTAATTTGTACATGAGTTTTGACATCTGACATGATTTACATCAATTTATAAACCAATAACCCACAAATTGGAAAAAAAATCTTAAAAATTATTAATTTCAAGAAAATTTCTAAAATTAGAATGTAGCATAAAACCAAGAATGCACAATCCAAACATAAATCAAAAGGTGTGGGAATGAACTCATTAGATAGTCCAAATAATTATATTTCCACTATTCAAAACCAAGACAGCATATCCCCAGTCTGCATAATGCAAAAATGCACACCTCAAGTACAATGTCTAAGATATTTATGATTATTGCGATAAATAAAAGTAAATAAACATAAATACAGAACTTAATGGGTCATCATCAAATTGTTTATGACAGTTCATCTATACTATAATCCCAACACCTGTATAGGCTTGTAAACTAACATAAATGCAAAAATGTCAAGTAAAACCAATTGCTTTTAGAGGCCTTTTGTCGAACACTTAGCATATATAACCAAAAAATAGAACTTGGTTAATCTAGAGGTGTTGTAATAAATTTGACTACGGTTAGAGAGTGAGAGAGAGAGAGAGAGAGAGAGAGAGAGAGGGTATCGGGTTTGCTTTCCACAATTTTGGAAAAAAGTTTGGGCTACTTGTTATTATTATTTTTTTTAATTTAATTAATGCTGATGTGGAAAATTGTAGGAGTTTCAGAGGTTTTGATTTTATATATATAGATTAGCGATTAACTCGCGCAATGCGCGAGATCATTTTAAAATTCAAAATTCGTCAAGGGCATGTTGTACAGCCCCTCGTTTGTCCTACTTGCAGGAATGCTCTATAAAATACAATATCACTCCATTTAAAATCAACTCCAATTATCTTTTATAGAATTTAAAAAATATATATCATATGTTACAATGGTGTCCATCTAGAAACAAAATATCAAGCACATAGTGAGCATCATATGTCATTGGAAACACACAGGCACCAACCCAAAGCAAATTAACCACAAACTAAAGCCCTTTTATGTTGGGGTGATTTTTTTTTTTTTAATAATAAGTTTTGGGTTTATAGAGATAAAACATAGCTTAACTCACAGCACATACTTTAAAAACATTCTGTTTTTTCACTTTTCAATTTCCAATGACAATTGCTCTATTGGTTTCCCATGTTAATATGTCAAGCTTACCACACCAATAAGCCAAGCTCATCTAAGTAAAACAACTTCAAATTGTTAAATGCATGCTAGATCCAAACGCAATGGACAAAGTTAGAACTTAGAATTAGTGGAGTCAACGCCAAAAGTGAACTCTAGAACAAATGTAAACTACCTATGCAAATTGAATCAAGATGTAACTAAGCAAATGAATTAATAGGTGGTTTGATACTGAAGCATTAGCAACAATTAACTTTAAAAACCAACCCCAAATAGCAAGCCCACCCAAAAACTGAATGCACAATTCAGTGTACTTGTATAAAATTAAAAATACAAAAATAAAAATCTATAAACTTACCTAACACCAGCATCACCAATAATATCAATGGGCAAACCGATCAAAATGTGCATAACCAAGCATTCTAGCCATAACAACTGGGACAATGAACTTCATCTTCATTTCAGGCCTCATCATACCCATCAACACCACACCAATACCATTATTGATTGTCCTATAAGTAGCTCTCATACCTAAAAGCCCAAAAATCTAACCCAAAACAGACTAAAAAATAACACAATCCCTTCCAAAAACAAAGCAGCTACTTCTTCTTTTTCTCCCTAACTCTTGCATTTTTGTGGTTCTATTAGTCTAACTTAAACAACCTAAGATTGAAAATTGCATTAAGATTGAAAATAGTATGACACAAAACATAGAAATTAGCAGAGATCAAAATACTTGTAGCAAGTAAACTATTTAATAGAATTTGCAAATTACAAATTTCTCAAATGAGTATTAAAACCAAATTATGCTCAAGTAGAAATTGTCCATCAAAAGAATAATGCCTGCTACAAAAAAGCTTATCATAGATATAGGATGGCAAGATGCAGAGAAATAAGTTTCAAAGAACAAAATGCCCATTGTTCCTAATTTCCTGCTTCTTTGCCAAGTTTGCATTCTATTACATGTTCGAATATATATTTTTTACATGTTCGAATATTTTTTTTTTTTTTAAATCAATAGAACTAAAGGGGAAAATCCCTAAACTTACCATTAAATTATGATATTCATTGTAACGCAATTGCATGCCTCAATCACTGTGATTTGTGAACTCTTTGACCTTTACGTCACAACCCCAGGAAAAACAATTAAAAAAAAGAAGCCCTCAAAGAACTTGTAAACAACGAAATAAAAAGAACATAGGAAACCAAATAATAAAGAGGAGCATCATGTGAAAAATAACACCTAGTATGAATTTCAAATTAAATACATAGATAACTATCACAATCAAATTTATAAATGATTGGATTATAGTATTTTTATGAACTGCATCAATAACTAATAAGCAGAATTTTTGAAAAAAAAAATGGTTCAATGAACGAAGCAAGTTAAATTATTGATAATGAGGAGATATCTGATAGAATTTTAATAACAATAATTAATTAGAAATAGATAAAAATAAATAGGTTTAGAAAGTATAATTACAACTATAATTTCCAAAACAATATGCTTCTTACAAATATATTTCTTTCTAGTATATTATCAGCAACTAAAGTGTTTGGTAACATCCCCTGTGATGGATACAAAATATTAGCCAAAAAAAGAAAGTTAAAAAGAGAATGATGAGAATATTCTTGGAAGAAATTTGGTGGAGAAGACAACTTGGTTGTTGTCAGCTTCATGTTCTTTGTCTTAAAACTTCTTCGTCTGAGAAGAAATAGATCAAACGAAGCTATAATTTAGATCAAATGAAGCTAATTTATCCAAAAAGAGAAAAATAAAATGAGGCTAAATTAAAACTACAAATATTCAAGAAGTTTAGACATCAAATTTAGCACCAACTTTGATAAGACAATTACAATTATAAAAATTACAGCCTAACCCCAAGAAAATTTCCTCAGGAGCAAAATAGTTGTAGAACCCAAATGATATGTTTCCCATATTCTATTCAACAAAATCCAAGTGGGAAAAGAAAATTCATCTAAAAAGCGTGATGCACTTCTAAGAAACTTGACAAAAATTAAGATTGTATCCATCAACTTCTAAAACAAATTTATACAATACCGGATAGAAACTACTTAAAAGAAGCTATAAAGAGCTTTTTTTTTTTCTTTAATATTGAAGAATGATGTACAATATGATCAAGTTAAGACTCTATTTGAATCCATATAAGAAATTATATAACTCAACAAAAATATAAGCGTTTAAAGCCTATAGGGATTCTCTATGAAATAATTTATTTTACTGGTCTCATAGAATGCAATAGGAATAATGATTTTGCAGCCATAAGCAAAGGTGCATAAGTCATAATTGCTCATCCATCCCCCATAAAATTCATTAATTTATACATACACGAATAAATGCTACAGTGTATATAAACATGTTAACCACGGTGAGAATAAAAGAATGGGTAAAATGACAATGATATGTAATATGTTACAAAACTTAGAAAATGTTTTCATATGATCTAGAGGATGAGCCAATAGGCAATATGAAAAAGTTATTCTAAAAGAGATCCAAGTAATAGCATAGTTATATATTATGTAGGTATGTGCATGCCACCAAGGACGATAAAAGTTTTTCCAGAGCATCAAAATCTATAGTTGATGACATCTAAGCCCACAAAACTGTGAAGATACAGAAAATATATATATATATATATATATATATATAGGCAAACATTCTTTAAAAAAATTCATAAAAGGAAGCTAGAACCTATTGGGAAAATCATTCTTTGTGAACACAAAACAAAAGCTTCCCACTTCTAAAATTAGTTCAAAATTTTGTCGCTCGTCTGTGGCCATTGCTAGGAAGATGAAATTTGGGATTTGATGTATATACAGGGTTGTATATAAAAAAGAAGGGAACCAAAATTGATTGAATTAAAAAGAGGGTGCACCCGTATCAGACTCCACACCACACACTCGCCTTTGCTAAACCTTGACAAACAAACATTTATCACCATCAAGACTTCTACCAACTTAAGCAAATATGAAACACACAACTTCTCCCATATATTTCTACTTTAACAAAAAAAAAAACACATAAAACTAACAAAGAATATCTTAAAGCAATCCAATATGTATTCAATCTCTCAACAATCATCTCCTTTTGGCCAAAACAAAATTTGTTTTTCGAAACTCTGAACAAATAGAAGTCATGAAAAATAAACATTACCGCTACACACAATAAGGCAATTCATATATTTACCATTGCAATAAATATTAGGATGAGATGTTTTGATTTTTGGGGATGGTAAATCTATCCCAATTAATCACCCTGCTTAGTTTATCATGAAAGAGGGGGTGGATAATGGTCTTAGTTCTTCTATGCATTCTGTGACAGATCTTATTGATCAAGATGGATTTTGCTGGATGACCTTTTTCATTAAGACCCTTTACCATCCTTCAATGGCAGATGAGATTTTAAGGTTGCCACTGTTCAATGGGAATCTTAAGAATAAGGTCATTTAACCACACTCACAGACTGGGATTTATTTTGTGAAGAAAGATTATCATCCATATAAAGCACAAAAGCTTAGATGATCAATTGAGTTCTGCTTCTTCTGTCAGGCAGAAACTTAGGACCAAGTTATGGATGCTGAAATTGCCTTTCGAATGCTTGGTCTTTTCTTTTGGAAGTTCGTACACAATGCTTTACCTGTTAAAGAAAAGTTGGTTAAAGGACAAATTATATCTTCCGCATGTGTACTTTGTGGTGAGAATGAAGTGATTGCAAACCACTTGTTTTTATCTTGTTCTATTGCTAGAGCAGTTTGGTTTTCTTGTGAATGTGGAGTCAGACTTGATCTGTTGTAACCATAGTCAATTGGATTCTGAGTAGAACATTGTATTAATGCTTTTTATGAGGATGGCTCTGTTAACTCCTTGTTTATGGCTGTGGTGGTTGGGAGTTCTGTGGTCTATGGGGTTTTCCAAGAACAAAGTTGCTTTTGAAGGCTGGTCTATTTCACCTAATGTGATGGTAAAATATGGAAGGGGGTGGATGGTTAGTTGTTCAGATGATGATGCTAAAGTGCAGGTTTTCTTCTAAAAGAAATAAAATTGACTGGCTTTGTTTTTTAGTGCAAGGACAGGTTGGGGAGAAGTATGCTGCTTGGATGTTATAGTCAAGCAATGACAACCAAGAAAGAAAGAATGCCACTTTTTAAGCTCATGAAAAGAAAAAAAAAAAAAAAAAAAAAACAGACACACTCTTGTTTAGAAAATGACCAAGCTGGCATCAACACATGATCTAGAAAAAATGATAATTGGAATCTCATAAGTTATAACTAATGCAGATTTGGTTCAAGGTTTTTCTGAAGGTTGTGGGTTTGAGAGAATATAGTTATTGATCAAAAAATTTTGATTAACATCTTTAAATGTATTCTACAGTGTGAAACTTAAAGAATAGGATGTGTCCTCCAACCAAACATGGTCTACTAAATGAATTACATGCAAAACTTTCCAACTTAATAGCAACCACACTCATTGTTTTGTTAATGCAATTCACACACCAGCAACCATAAAGCTACAACAACAAAACACATTGTTTGCAATTGTCTACCATTAAAACAAAAGTTTAAAGTACCTAACCTGATAAAATAAAACAAAAAATACCATATAATAACTTGCAAATCACTTATAACAAAACTTATCTACATTGACTTGCTAAACAAAATTACAAAAAATCATACAACTGTAATTTTCTTTTGGTCTTCATATAATAACTTTGGAATATTGTTTGTCATACGTTACAACAGAAAAAGGCATTGAATGAGGTAAGTAACATAATGAAATAGATAAATAGTACCTAAAAGATGCACTAAAAAAGAACAAATTACTTTATAATTGTGCGCTATCTAATCTCTTTAGCAGTTCCATCTCCTCCCCATTAGAAACTTCAGGATCAATATAGCACAACTGGAAGTATGAAACAAAAACAAAGTATCGTGCCCACCATCAAATTGTAGTACACTGTCAAACTGTAGTAAGACCAAGTACCAAAGTTTACTATAGACATATAACCCTTCTATTTATGATAATTTTCAATACATAAGAATATTAAAGGTGGATTATAATATTCAACATATTACCTACAGCCATCCAAAATTCATACTTTCAGAAATGATAATATGTATTTGTACAATGATCATCTATTGTTCATGGTTAGGATTAATTGTCTTTTGTCAAGTGGAATGTTCAACGACAATTGCTGCTCTTCTATTGTTTTCTCTTCACATTTAAGTGCCAAAGGAACTTTTTAAAAAAGTACATGAGAATATAGACATTATCCATCACCAACTTTAACATACCCCTGTTTTGTCCTCTAT
Source organism: Notholithocarpus densiflorus (assembly GCA_030021035.2). Lineage (NCBI taxonomy): Eukaryota > Viridiplantae > Streptophyta > Magnoliopsida > Fagales > Fagaceae > Notholithocarpus > Notholithocarpus densiflorus. The sequence continues at coordinate 9,334,311 of JARYZH020000004.1, forward strand.
AATTCTATGAATTTTAAACTTGGGTAAATTGGTACAGGCATACATTAAGGAATTTATGAGGATATGCATATGTGTAGACTTTTGGTGGAGAAGCACTGATATTAAGAGTGGATATTTAACACTTTTAAGAGGCATCAGAAAAACTCAATAAATCTTTATGTTGGTCATGCCAATATGCACTAAAAATATGAAATAAAATAACATTTTAAAATAAGATAAGTTTGAAGAATCAATTAATAGAGTGTGCCATATAAGAAAGGTAAAGAAGAATTAAAAGTTTAAAATCTGTGTTAGTGACAGATTGTTGTAGACAGTAAAGGGTATCTCGCAAAGAAGATTAGCCAGAAGCATTGGGTCTACCAATCATGTTGAAATTGCATCCTTTGTTGGTAATGCCAATTTAAAATAACCTATGTCCACACCCTTATAATTCCACACAGTCCAGAGGCTCCAACAAAAGTCAAACACAAATAGATAAACCAAGATTTTGAATCATGAATTTAACAAAAAACCAAAGACACGAATTTAATACATAAATAAAAAATAAAAGAAATCATAAATTAGAATTCAGATTTCCTAAATACAGTAATTAAAAATACTCAATTGAATTCTACAAAGTTAATGATTGTTCACAGAGATGAAAAAATTACCAGATTATGCAACTTAGTTTTTCTTCACTAATAGCTAACATGTCCTCTTAGTTAAACCTAACTATTAAGTTTCATTCGTTGACTAAATTCACTTGATGTAAGATATTAATAACCTCAGCATTAGTAAATAACACTAAACAAAGTTACAGCAAAGTACCATACACACTTCCTCTCACTTACATTTCAAAGATGATTTGACTTAAATCCAATTACTGTAGCCAAATCCAAATCTAACTCAAATACATAAATCCAAACATATCCAACCAAATGACTAAACATAAAAATAAAGTTATGGCGTAATTTAAAAACGAATAAAAATAAAAATAAAAATAAAAACCTTTACCTGTAAGCAGTTTCGGCTACATGACAGATTCTCTACTTGTCTCCTCAACTTATTGAAATTTCATGGTATTTAAATATCAGAAGTAATCTACAATTAGCAAAGTAAACGTTGAGATATGCTGTTGAATTACATGCTCTTTCTAAAGATAACTCCATCATTGCCCAACCTTTCATTAAGCTTTGACCTATATCACATTAAAAGTAAATCCCTCTCTCCCACCCTCAGTTTCACAATGATTATAAAATTAACACAATTATTATATGATGATCACAAGGAAATCAGTAAGGCTGAATGTCTCGAACGTTGATGATCTGTGTTACTTGGAATATCCTGAAAAGATGAACACAAAGTTAGAGGAGACCAGTGGAGGCCGGCCAAAGGTTCTCCGATGATAAAGTCAGCGAATTTTGTAATTCCAAGTAAAAAGGAAGTATATATATTTTTGTGGAAGTGTCTGATTGCGTTACCTTCCCTTAGAAGAGTCCTTATATAGTGTTTGTCTGAGGCGGTTACTTCTCCTACCATTGTGGAGTTCGGAGGATTCAGAGATAACTTCTGTAACCTCCATGGAGGTTACATTATTTAGGGTCCGTTTTCCATAACCGTTTATTGGGGGAACGGTTTGTAGTCTGATAGGAAAACAGAGGCCGCTCCAAGGAAAATGTTCAGGACGCTCATCTGTCCAGATAGACGGACGGACGAGCTTATCCTTTGGACGAACATGCATCATGCCATTTGATCTTTCCTTAGGATAAGCCATATGGACGAGTTTGGGAGTTGGTCTATTTTATAACACCATCAGCTGCCCCCTCCTCCACATGGATCGTCTAAGGGACTGTGTAGCTCAGCATCATTTCCCTGGACATATGTATTTAATGTCTACAGTTAGATGTGCCACATGTCATAATTTTATTGGTGACTGGTCTCATCGATTTATTTTCTCGAGGAGTGTGCCACGTGTCACTTCCTGATTGGTTGTGTCGTTTCAAGTGCTTAGGTCAGCTGCCTATAAATAGCAGAATACCTCCTCTACCCTCTACATTTTCTGAAATTTTCCTTCATCTAGATCCTCATCTAGAAGTCTCTCCGCATCCATAGTCCTCTCTTGTCTAAAGCCAGGTATTCTCTTTCTCCCTCATCTTTAGGTTTTTGGTTTCCAAAAGATGTCAGAAATCGTTATTTCTTCATCTAGCAATAGTATAGAGAAAGCTATAGACGAGTATTATGATACGACCAGTGATAGTAACCACAGTAGTGAGGGGAGTTCTACGGACGAGGGATATACCTCTGGTGTCCCTGGGCTTCCTTTAGAAGTTATCCAAGAACAACTTAGGAAAGCATCTGGTTCCCAAGCTGGCTCCCCGTCCAATGTCCCTCCGTCTGATCCTTTGGACGAAGAGGAGACCGTCTATAGTTGTGCTATAGGTATTCATTCTAAAACGAATGAACAAAGGCTTAACAATCTTAGGACATGGTACCAGATCCCGGACGAGCTTAATCCTAGGTTGCCCATCCGTGGAGAATGGTGCTGCAATCCTCGTTTTAGAGTAGGTGTCTACAAGGCTTATTTCTTGGGGGGCTTTAGGTTGCCTTTGAACGCATTTGCTAGAGAGTTACTAGTTAGGTTAGGTTTAGGCATGTGTCAATTCAACCCTAATGCGTGGAGATTAGTTATCTCTATGCAAATTTTGTGGAGGGAGGTATTTGGAAGAGACCATCCTCATACTGTGGACGAGTTCCATTTTTGTTACAAACCTTCAGAAATAAATCAATCCCTTGGCTTTTACCAATTCACAGCTAAGGGTAAAGATTATAGATTAATCAAGTCCTTGGCCTCGTCCGACAGGAATTGGAAGACAGAGTTTATCTTTGTCTCTGGTTTTTGGGCAGGGACCCTTTTGCCCCTTACTCTGGGGACTTAGGGAACCTTCGTCCTGAAGGTACGTCCCTCCCCTTTTTCATCCTTCTTTTCTCTTTTTATCTCATTTTTTATTTGTTTCTAACCCTTGTTCATCATTCGCTTTAGAGGTGTTAAGCGACCATCCTTAAGTAAATTTCACCGTGACTGCGTCCACAGGGCTCGTCTTTACGCCAACAGGGATTTTCATTCTTTGGTCACCTTACGGCATCTTGCCAAGTGGGGACTTGGTCCTGAACCATCAGACGAGGCTATTGCTCACGAGGTCACAGTGCGAAAAAGTAAGTTCTCATTTAATGGTCATTTGAACATCTTATTATATTTCTTAATCAATTTACAATTCGTCACTCATTGTTATTGTCTTTTGCCTTAAGGATGTCAACAATGAAAGAAAACAAAGAGAAAGAAGTTACAGGTGAGGAGAATCGTCCTAAGACTCAGTCTCAAGCTCGTCCATCAGCTGGGAAAGTTGTAAGTGAGGAGAGTCGTCCTGAGACTCAGTCTCAAGCTCGTCCGTCGGCTGGGGACAAAAGGAAATCTTTGCCTAAAAACCTTGATTTGGGAAATCTCCCCAGCCAACGAGGCAAAAAGGCTAAGCACGGGTCGTCCCAAACAGTCAAGCATAATCTTCCTCTGTCTCAGCCATCCATCAAAATACATGATGTGGAGTCGTCCACTCCAATTGAAACTACTCTGTCTAAGACTCATCCGCCCAAGATGACTGTGCCAGCCACGTCCCAGCCTTCACAACAGATCCCTTCAAATATTATTGAAGATGAAGATCTAGCCTGGGAATGCTTTCAGAACGCTATTTCTGATGAGGATATAAACACTTGCTATGACATGTCCCTAAAGGATTTTGAACACTCTGGTGTTCATGATCTTTTTAAGGTAAATAATTTCTTCTCTGCCTCGTCTTTATTATTTTATAAAATTTTTTTTTTTTTTTTTATCATTTGTTCTTTACCTTTTTATAGGCTATGTCAAAGTTTATAGCAGCGTCTAGACAGGCCACAGGATTGAACAAGACGAGGATCCTATTAGAGACGAGGATTCAGGAGCTGAAGGACGAATCCAAGAAATGGGCTGAGGTAGCTACCAAGGCTAAAGAAAAGACGAAGGAGCTACTAAACTTGGTTGAGGAGTTGAAAGCTGATGTAATGGAGAAAGATACTCGTCTTGATCATTTATAGAAAAAGAATAACAAGCTGAGTACTCTTCTTTCAAAGGCAAAAGAAGATGCAGTGACTGAATTCAAGGTGTCCAAGCAATACACTGATCTTCTGGACGCCAATTATGCAGCAGGTTATGAAGATTTTCGAATGGATGCAAAGGAAAACTTCCCTGAAGTGGACTTTAGCTCCATTAAGCTTAACCTGGCAGCTGCTACTAGTTCTCTTCTTCAAACTAGCTCTGAGGACAATGTGGAAGACAACGCTTGTACTCAGCCTCCTCAAGACGACCCTAACGTGGATGCCCCCCCTGCATAGAAAATATTCTAATCTTTGTATTCCTGTCTTTTTTTTCTTTTCTTTTTTTGGGACCTTTTTAATGTAATCCAAGTACATTAAGCTCGTCTGTGGTTTTAGGACAAGTTGTTAAAACAATTTTATTTCACGAGGGTGTTTGGACGTTGGTCGTCCGCCTTTAAGCAACTAAATGAATGTTGTTCTTTTCTATTATGATATGGACGAGAGTTTCTGTTTTCATGATAGATTTCGAACTTTGGCTTGTCCATAGAAGAGACTTTGGCTCATCCATAGAAGGAATTTCTCCCTATTTAAAATGAATATATACTTATTCCATTCCTTGAATTTCATTAAGTATGATTCGTCCATGTGAAATGTTAATTATCAACGTTGCTCGTCCTTAGACTTAGCTGATTTTCACATTTTATAAAGGCAAGGCCCAACCTTTCACTCGTCCATAGGTTGGATTGTTCGGTTGGTGTCCCAATCAATAGATTAAACATTTTCTTATGCCTTTGCTTATGCATTTCCTCATCCATGGTTTGAACCAATGTAACAAGTGCTCTAACTCATCCATTATTTGGACGATTTATGGCTTCGCCCAAGTCTAAGGCTTCGGCTCGTCCATGGTTTGGACGAGTACGCCTTTGTTTTATCCTTGAGAATTTAGACAATACATCCCTGCGTTCAGAGAATTTACTCGTCTTGGGCTCTTAGCCCTCTTAGGGGTTATTTTCAATGAAAATAGTGGAAACCAAGAATTCAAGCACAACATTATGTACATAGCATAAATATTGTTCATAGACGAGGCATGCGCTTTAGAAGCTAATGCCTTTAGGAAAATAAATACAAGCCAATCCATAACTTCGTCCATAACCCCAACATAATAACAATAAAGCAATACTAAAAATGTAGATAAACAAGCTTCTTATGTAGATAAACAAGTAGATAAACGGACTTCAGGCTCGTCCAGAATTACATTTGTCCAGGCTGGCACTTCACTGGTAGTACCTCCTCAGGTGTTCAACATTCCAAGGATGCTCCAATTTTCTCCCGTCCAGGGCCTCCAAGTAGTAGGATCCTTGTATTTTATAGTTGACAACTCTGTAGGGTCCTTCCCAGTTAGGTCCCAATTTCCCATGAGCTGGGTTCTTGGTTGCCAAAGAAACCCTTTTCAGGACGAGGTCTCCTATGTTGAATCGTCTTGGCTTCACCATTGCATCATATCGCCTAGCCATGAGGTTTTTGTATCTTGCCGTCCTTTGTTTTGCGTCTGTTCTTACCTCATCTATCAGATCGAGGTTCAAGCGGAGTTGCTTCTTGTTATCCTTGTCCTGATACGCCATCACCCTATGGTTGGCCATGTGCACTTCCACAGGTTTGACTGTCTCGCTTCCGTAGGCTAGCTTGAAAGGAGTTTCTCCTGTAGGGGTTCTCACCGTTGTCCTGTACGCCCATAAAACACCTGGTAGCTCATCTGGCCATACTCCTTTTGCCCCCTCAAGCCGAGTCTTGATGATTTTCAACAAGGATCGGTTTGCAACCTCGGCCTGACCATTGGCTTATGGGTGGGCGGGTGAGGAGTAATGATTCTGAATCCCGAAGTGTTCGTAGAAGTCTTTAAAGAATGCATTGTCAAATTGTCGTCCATTATCGGAAACCAACACTCTGGGCAGCCCAAACCTGCATACGATATGTTTCCAGACGAAGTTCTTAATATTTTGTTAAGTGATATTTGCCAAGGGCTCTGCTTCCACCCACTTGGTGAAATAGTCTATCCCCACCACTAAAAATTTCATCTGTCTGGTTCCGAGTGGAAAAGGACCCAGGATGTCTAGGCCCCATTAAGCAAAGGGCCACGGGGCCATCATCGGGGTGAGATACTCTGATGGTTGTCTGGGGACATTACTAAATCGTTGGCATTGGTCACATACCTTGACATAAGCTTTTGCATCTGCTTGGATAGTTGGCCAATAGTACCCTGCACAGACAACCTTGTGGATGAGTGATCTGGCTCCCGAATGATTTCCACAGGCTCCTTCATGAACTTCCCTCAACACATAGTTCGCCTCGTCCGGAGCCAAACACCTGAGATAAGGTTGAGAAAAGCCTCTCTTGTACAGAACTTCATCCATAAGGACATACCTGGCTGCTCTAACCTTGAGTTTTTTGGCCTCATCCTTAACTTTCGGAAGCCTTCCGTCCTTCAAGTACGATACTATTAGGGTCATCCAATTTTCTTCATTCTCTATTTGCTGTACTTCCGGGAGATCTATACTTGGGACGTACTAAACTTCATCAAACTCGTCCATGGCTCCAATCGCTGAGGCTTCCTTCGCTAAAGTATCTGCTACCACGTTCTCCTCCCTTAGGATTTGAATGAAGTTAGCTTCCTTGAATTTCTTCACAAGCCGTAACACTTTTTCTAAGTATTTTTTTCATTCGTCCTTCCTTTGTCTCATACGTCCCATTTATTTGGCCCATGACCAATTGAGAATCTCCCCGGATGAGTATTGACTTCGCTTCCATAGACTTAGCTAGTTCCAACCCTTTAAGAAGGGCTTCATACTCAACTTCATTGTTAGTTGCTTGGTATTGTAGACGGATCTTATGTTTCAACTTATCTCCTTCAGGGGATTACAAAACCACTCATATTCCTCCTGCATGTTATGTGGACGAACCATCCACTTGTACAACCCATTTTTTACTGTCTTCCACTCTTTCTACGTCATCGCAGCTTGGTGTGAACTCCGCAATAAAGTCTGCCAGGGCCTGAGCCTTTATAGCATGCCTTGGTTGGTATCAGATGTCAAACTCACTGAATTCGACAGCCCACTTAATCAATCGTCCTACGGCTTCCAACTTGTTCATGGCTTTCTTGAGCGGGTGGTCTGTCATAACATTGATTACATAGGCTTGGAAATAGTGCCTCAGCTTCCTGGAAGCTGTGATAAGCGCGAAAGCTAGCTTTTCTATTAGCGGATATCATCATTCCGCTCCTCTCAATGCCCTGCTAGTATAGTACACTGGCTTCTGTACTTTTCCTTCCTCTCTTATCAATGCTGAGCTCACGGCATGCGGGGTCACTGCCAGGTATAAAAACAACTCTTCTCCCATCACGGACGGACTTAGCAACGGAGCCGTAACAAGATACGTCTTCAAGTCTTGAAAGGCTCTTTGGCACTCATCCGTCCATTCAAATGCTTTCTTTAGAACTTTGAAAAATGGTAAACACTTGTCAGTAGCTTTAGAAACAAACCTGTTAAGGGCAGCAACTCGCCCGGTAAGAGACTGGACTTCTTTGATACTCTGCAGAGGCTTCATATCTAGAATTGCTTTAATCTTTTCCGGGTTTGCCTCGATCCCTCTATATGAAACCATGAATCCAAGAAATTTTCCTGACGCTACTTCGAAAGCGCACTTATTGGGATTCAACTTCATACTATACCGCCTGAGTGTATTAAAGGTCTCTTGCAAGTCATCCAGATGTTCTCCCTCGCCCAGGCTTTTGACCAACATGTCATCCACATAAACTTCTACGTTTCGTCCAATCTGAGGACAGAACATGTGGTTGACCAGTCGTTGGTATGTTGCTCCAGCGTTTTTCAAGCCAAAGGGCATTACTTCATAACAGAATAATCCTTGACTAGTAACAAAGGATGTCTTCTCTTGGACGGCCTCGTTCATCCTTATTTGGTTGTATCCTGAGAAAACATCCATAAAACTAAGTAATTTGTGGCCTGTGGTAGAATCCACCAATTGATCAATGCGCGGCAATGGATAGCTGTCTTTGGGGCAAGCCTTGTTTAGATCAGTAAAATCTACACACACCCTCCACTTGCCGTTTGCCTTTTTGACCATTACTACATTAGCCAACCAATCTGGATAGTACACTTCTCGTATGAATTTCGCCGCCATCAACTTCTGAACTTCGTTTTTAATAGCATTATCTCTCTCAGGGGCAAACACCCTTTTCTTTTGTCGCACTGGCTAGGAGGAAGGACATACGTTTAGACGATGGGTGATGACACTAGGATCTATACCTGGCATATCCTCATGACTCCAAGCAAATACATCAGTGTTTTTCTTTAAAAACTGGACGAGGTCCTTCTTAATCTTTTCTTCTAGATCTGCCCCAATCCTGGTACACCTCTCAGGATTGTTCTCATCTAAGGAAATATCTTCTAACACTTCGGTGGGTTCTACCACAACTCTCTTTTCTTCAATATTCATGGTCTGAACTTGCTCGTCCGTGGCCAACATGGCCAGGTAACACTCTCTTACTGCTAGTTGGTCTCTTTGTACTTGTCCTACTCCATAATCTGTTGGAAACTTAACCGACAGGTGGTAGGTAGATGTAACAGCTTTCCAACTGTTTAAAGTTAGCCTTCCAATTATGGCGTTATAGGAGGATAAACAGTCTACCACAAGAAAATTCACGTCTTTGGTGATTTGTTGTGGATATGCCCCCACTACCACTGGTAATGTAATAGTACCCGCAGGTTGCACCTTCATTCCACCGAAACCTACTAGGAGGGAATTCACTGGACGAAGCCGGTCTCGTCCTAACCTCATCTGCTGAAAAGCTAGAAAATACAAAATGTCCACCGAGCTTCCGTTATCCACCAGCACCCTTCTAGTCATGTAGTCAACAATAAGCAAGGTAATGACGATAGCATCGTCATGAGGATGGTGAATTCTTTAAGCGTCCTCCTCCGTGAATGTGATTGCTTGCTCGTCCGTGGTCCTTACTCTGGGTGCCCGTCCAAAGAGTTGGACGCTCTGCACTACCTTCAGGTATGCCTTCTTGGACTTGGACAACTGGCCTGTTGAACTTCCCCCTATGATAACTCTGATTTCTCCGAGCGGTGGTTGTGACGACTCTTCTACTTTGCCCTTCAATTTCTCGTCCTTGTGATCTCGTCCAAGGAAACTCCTTAACTTTCCCTACCTTATAAGATTCTCAATCTGCTGCTTTAGATCAAAACACTCGTCCGTATCATGCCTATGGTCTCTATGGAAGCGACAATATTTATTTCTATTACGCTTATTGGAGTCTCCCTTCATTTTCTCTGGCCATTTCAAGGAAGGATCATCCTTGATTTGCATAAGGACTTGTTCGAGCGGCATGTTCAGTGGTGTGTATTGTTGACTCCGTGCTGGTAGACCAGCCTTTTTGCCATCTAGGTCTTTTTTATCTTCTGTCCATCCCTTTTTTGGACGAGGGCCCTGCTCGGAGTGACGCATGGGGTTCACTTCCATTCTCTCAGCTCTCTTCCTCTTCTTAGCTATGATCGTGTCTTCCGCATTCATAAAGTTCTGGGCTGAATGGACGAGTTTAGCCATGGACTGAGGCTCCTTCTCATAAAGCTTGTGGATGAACAAGTCAGAATTTACCCCATTGTGAAAGGCCGCCAAGAGTAGCTTGTCATCCACTTCATCCACCGTCAGGGCTTCCCTGTTGAAACGAGTGATAAAGGACCGTAGACTTTCATTCTCCCCCTGTTCTATGGTTAATAGGCTGAAAGAGGAACGCTTGTGTCTCTGTCCCCTAATGAAATTATTGACAAATAACTTACTCAATTCTTCAAACGAACCCACTGTATTCGGGGGTATTTTGCTGAACCATACCCATGCCTATCCTTTGAGAGTGGTAGGGAAGGCTCTGCACATAATCTCATCAGGGACTCCTTGAAAATGCATCGTAGTCTTAAAAGTGGCAATGTGCTCAAATGGGTCACGCGTTCCATCATACGAATCCAAGGAAGGCATCTTGAATTTTGGAGGCAAGGGGTGACCATTGATGGAAGCCGTGAAGGGGGAGTCTGTCCGATGAACTAGATCCTCTACGGGGTTTGCTCTTCTCATGTTCTCCCTCATCTCATCCGTAACCTTCCTCATCTGGTCAATCTATTTTTCCAAATGTGGCACCCTTCTTGATGTGGTGCCCCTCGATTGGCTTTCAGGCTCAGCGTTTGTTCCATCTCCCTGGCTCTGGCATTGTTCTTCTCCATATGCCTCATGCCACTGCCTCCTGAGATTAATCTCCCTTGTCAGTTCTTGGTTCTGGCGAGTTAACTCTGCCATAGCGGCTGCCATGGATTGCACATGTTGAATAGAGGATGGTGGAACTACAGGCGCAGATTGACGATCGCGGTGAGGATTGCTAGAGGCATCCCTACTCTCTTAATGGCCTGGGCTAGTAGCCATCGATCTTGTCCGAACCATTGCAGCCTTTTTTTTTTGGAGAAAGGAATTGTAGAACTCGAAGATGAAATCTAACAAAACGTTCCCCACAGATGGCACCAACTGATGATCACAAGGAAATCAATAAGGCTAAATGTCTCGAACGTTGATGATCTGTGTTACTTGGAATATCCTGAAAAGATGAACACAAAGTCAGAGGAGACTGGTGAAGGCCGGCCAAAGGTCCTCCGATGATAAAGTCAACGGATTTTGTAATTCCAAGTAAAAAGGAAGTATATATATTTTTGTGGAAGTGTCTGAGTGCGTTACCTTCCCTTAGAAGAGTTCTTATATAGTGTTTGTCTGAGGCGGTTACTTCTCCTACCATTGTAGAGTTCGGAGGATTCGGAGATAACTTCTGTAACCTCCATGGAGGTTACACTATTTAGGGTCCGTTTTCCATAACCGTTTATTGGGGGAACGGTTTGTAGTCTGACAGAAAAACAGAGGCCGCTCTAAGGAAAATGTTCAGGACGCTCGTCCGTCCGGATAGACGGACGGACGAGCTTATCCTTTGGACGAACATGCATCATGCCATTCAATCTTTCCTTAGGACGAGCCATATGGACGAGTTTGGGAGTTGGTCTATTTTATAACACCATCATTATATAATAAGAAGTAAATTACTGATTCCATACAAACAAAAAGAAACTATAAAATAAACTGATACAAACTCGAAGGAAATAGAAGCCAATGATTTGAAATATTGACCATGGCCAATGTAGATGTTGAACTTTTTAGGTAATCAGGTCATTTAGGTACTATTGGGAGAATTATACACATCATAAAACTTAAATTATAAACAATAAAAATAAATTTTAGAATAAAAAACAACAGCAAAATTTTATCAAACAATTGGTGAGCATGTTACTAAAATGTAGTTACCATTTCCATTAGTGGATTCTTTCTAAGGTGGAGACCATTAATTACATACAGTAGGGTCAATATTTGGATAGGAAATGGCAGAGTGTTTTTTGGTGGACTACCAACACATACTTATTTATCTTCAAAAGGCTAAAATTGAGTGATTTGTATGACTCAAGCTGTAATGAGCTTTCTCTTCTAATAACAAAGAATAACAAATACACCAGCTTTCTTGTCTTCCAAAACAGCAAGCATCATTATTTGATTTTAAAAAATCTGATGTTCGATAACGCAGTATTATCCATAAGAGAGATTATATAAGCCATTCATATACTGAATGTGATAGGCAGAGAATGTTCATTAGTTTAGATAACTATAATTAAATTGGGCATAAGAAAAATGTTATCTTTTACCTTCAATGACAAATACATTCAAAGAACTTGAATTTGATGAGAACAACAACAAACCCCAAAAAAATAAATCATACCAATAATAAACATGTCTATAAGACATTTATCAAACAGGTAATATGTACATGGTACAAATCCTTTTTCTTTTTTTTGTGATGATTGCAAACTCTCCAACATAAGCGCTAACTTACCGGATATCTAAAACCATATTATATTAAAACTGGTATTATAGTATTATACTGTAGAAGGCATTGTTAATGGAAGCCTAACACAAATAACAAAATCTAAACCAATCCAACCAAGAAATTCAAGCCTAAATCATATTCAATCCCCAAATTTATAAAATGAAAAAAAAAAAAAAAAACAAAACAAAAAACAAAAACAAAATCAAAAACTTTACCTGTTATGGCTAAACGGCCTATCTCTCTGTGCCTATGGTTCCAACAAACCTTAACCGAACAATTTGCTTTGATTAAATTAGAGACTCTAGATTATAGAGAGATTCCACTTCATTTCTGCAAAGAAAGAAATTTAATGATTTAAATCCAAAAGAGAAGAATTCAAACAAACCCATTACCGAAAATATTTAATAAAAAATAGTCACATATCATAATTCCGATTTCCTTAACCCTAATTCTTGGAACCAAAATCTAACTGTGATTGTATAAATGGAAAACATATAGCAAAACTAATTTAACTTTAAATTTGGTGGGAAAAAAAAAGTCAGAGAAAGAATAGGGTCCCATTGGAGGCATTGTTAATCAAAAAGTCAGAAGAAGAAGGAAGAGTATTTGAAAGGAACTGGGAAACAGTTCTCTTTTTTCTTGATCGGAAACTATGGGGTATAGTAGTTTTTGTCTGATTTCTCAAATTTTTCTCTCTCCCAACTCTCTATGCCTAATCGACTCATTCTCTCTCTGTTTATCAAACTCTCTCTTAGTCTCTTTCAATTTAACGGTATTTTTGTTTTAAACCGTGTGTGGTTTCCTTGATTTTAACAAATACAGAGGAAAAGGGTTATGAATCCAAATTCCTAAATTGACAATAAAAAAAAATAAATAAATAAAAATAAATAAATAAAAAAGCAAAAGCAAAAGCAAATATCTACAAACATTTTGATAGAAAACCCTAAAACCCAAAAAAAAAAACGAATCAAATCTAAACCTATCCCAAAAAAAAAAAAATAAAAAATAAAAAGTAACACTTCATACCCAAATCTAAAAAATGGAAGAAAAAAAAATTACCAGTGCCAGTTCCGACAATTTGGGTGTGGTTGATATATGGCCTAACGGTTTCTTTCTGTGCTTGCTGTTCCGATGGTCTAAGTCTGGCCAGGGAACGAACAATGGCCGGCCTTGGATATTTCTCTCTTTCTCTTGGGGCCTTACAAACTCTGCCTCTTTCTGTCCCAACCTATTGATCCGATGAACAACTCTGTTCTCTCTCTTTCTCCGTATACGGGCAAGCCTTTTGAATGTAATTTACTCATTTAAGCGGTTAGTTTTGTATTTATACTCAGAGACCATCAGACTGTTTTAACGTGGAAGACTCTCCAAACAGTGCGCCATACAGTTTTTTTAAGATTAAACTGTATACGTGGTTGTTTTTTAAGTGGCCTTTTTTCCTAACGTGGCAATACCTCCTTAATTGCAGGAAAAGGCTTCTGCTATTATATATAGTATATGAATAGTGTTTAACCCGCGCAATGCGCGGGATCATTTTATGAATTAGAAAACAATCAACATAATATATTTCACTTAATATGATGGTAAAATATGGAAGGGGGTGGATGGTTAGTTGTTCAAATAATGATGCTAATGTGCAAGTGTTCTTCTAAAAGACAGACATAACCTGGCATCAACACATGATCTAGAAAAAATGTTAATTGAAATCCCATAAGTTATAACTAATGTAGATTTGGTTCAAGGTTTTTTTGAAGGTTGTGGGTTCGAGAGAATATAGTTATTGAAGTATGAAATAAGTAGAAGGGAAATTTGGCTAATAAAATCAATTTGTAAAGAAAAAAGTTTACTAAAACATATGAGATAAGTAGAAGGGAAATCAGACTATCCTAACCTATCAGTTTGTTCCAGCAACGTTGCGAACATTGTAAGGAAGTTGATAACAGCGTCTAAAAATCTGTTGCAAAGTGTGTAAGATACGTTAGTTATCAATCTCTTTGTTTATTATTTTAAAATGCAGTAATTAACCCAAAAAATTCAATAATCCCATTTACAAAAAATTATAATTACTATACATTCTAAAGTATGCATGTTGAAATCTGGTAATTAAAATCAAGGGTGAAATCCCTAATGCTCCAAAACAAAATAAGAAAATCGCAAGCACCTTATGCCGTTAGCAGTTTCTAAGTCCAACATCTTTTTTTTCTCTTTGAAATAGCTAGAGATGATAGCAAATCAAGTGCCAAAAGAAAAATATAATAAAATTGTACAATAGAAATACAACTTGACATTTCGAGATACACTTTCAAAACTACAACTATACATAAAATTTGTTCCATTCTTAAAACAGCATTAGAGATTCCCGGTTGACTAGAAACTATCTAGATCAATAGTGCTTTTCTTTTTGCTAAGATAGTTCAATAGAATTAGAATTTACCATTAAATAAAAATTTATTCTAGATTTCCCACCTAATCAATTTCATAATGTCTTCCTTTATTTTAACTCAATAAGAAACTTTGAAAGTGTACTATCCTACATATATTGTAATTATGGTAGTGAGTACTTTATAAGAACACAATGTTTATCAAATTTATTTTTTTAACATGTATATGAATGTTTCATAATATATATTCATATTACAAAACCATTATTGCAAGTGCATTATTCTTCTTCATTTGCTTCTTCTTCTTCAACGAATAATTCCTTTTATTCCTTTTATTCTCATACAATCATTTGAAGCAACGCTCACATGTTAAAAATAATCATGACTATGCCAATGCAATTGAAACAAATCAATTCAGAATCTCAGATTGATAGATTGGTAAGACTAAAATAAATTATATTGAAAAGATTGTAATATGAGCTATCTAATGATCTATATTGATGGTTTTGTGCCTACTGGCTAGGCAAATGATAGTGCATAATGCTAACCCAAAATAACATCAATTAGAATATATCAGATCATTTAATAAATAGTTTTAAAATTATCAAGTGATTGTAGAAATATTACTTGGTAAGCTCAAAATAATAAAAAAATAAAAAAAACAGCTAGCTAGATGGGTTAGTTTTGAACTTAACTTTCATCCAATGAAATTGATTCCTGGAACACATCATGTTTTTACTGCAAGAGAGACCAGCAAAAAGAAGTAGATTATCTAGATATAATTACAAATAATCAGAAAATTTGCAGGCATTGAAGAGCTTAAAGGGAAGAAGATATCAGATAATTTGATGATTTTTTATTGATAAAGGAACAATGTCAGCACCGAATCACCCCGCTCTTGAGAGACCATTAAGATTCTAGTAGAAAAAAAATTTTATCGACGCATCACAATCCTTAAAAGTAGTAGAAACATTGAATCAAAGAACACTAAGAAAAGTGTCAAGTAGAGTCAGTATTAAAATCACAATTACTTGTAATTATTTGAATAAGTCTCAAAGATGAAGTTCCTCGGGAATATATTTCAGCATCAATGTCCAAGTTCTATCTTACGTATAGCAAGCATTAGCAAAGTATCCATGACCTTCCTCCTTCGGAAGTCACGAAGCTACTCCAAAGAAAAATTGTTAAACCCATTTTGACAATTGAGTGACTATTGTTAAACCCATTATTTTGGTTTAAATTTCGAAGTAACATTATTGGCAGACCTACTTTCAATTTAAGTTTATGGTTTGGAATACCAGGGAACTTCAATGAATTGAGAAACTCTATTGAATACATGACATCTCGGTCTAGAATGTTGCTTGAAGCTTTACATAATGAATCTGCACTAAGATATGTCTCTTCATCAACATTAATAACAAATGTAAATGTAAACAAGCCCGTTATTGGATATAACTATCAAACTAATGATTAATAAAAAAAACTATCAAACTAATATAAAAGACATAGGCGGTAGGAACATTAAAAAATCTTATCAAATTAATATGGAATTGAAGTATTCTAAACAACGGAATCAACCTAATGGAAGTCATAGGATAGAGAATGAGAAGAATGATAGTTAGGCCGTCCTAACCTGCCACTTTAATCCAACAATGTTTCTTGAAAACACCTGGTGAATGTTATAAATCTGTCTAAACAGAGGTAATTCAAACAACAAATACATAATGGATAGAATCTATTACAAAGTATGAGATAAACAAAGGAGAAATTAGTCTTTCGCAACCTATCAGTTTGTTCCAGCAACTCTTCTTACCAAAAATTACTCAAGTTTTATACTTGACAGAGAACTACAGCAAATCTGAATTTTAACGAAATGACAGGGTAAGAAGGTTTGTTAAAATTACCTAACTTTCATATTTTAAACTATCCAAGTATTTTCACTATACTCTTTAAACTTTCAGATTTTAAATAGTTTAAAACAAAAACATATACACATTGGAGAATTAATATTATAATTTGTAAAGGAAAAGCTATGGTGAGAAGTTTCAGAAAAAAAGTATTTGAAGAAAAAAAGAGTATGCTAACCTTTAAAAAAAATGTTGCAGAGAAGAGATAAGGCAGAGCAGCAGATCATATGGCAGTTGGAGTAAGTTAGCAATACATTTAGTTTACTCTTCTAAGAAAAAAAGAAGACTTAACAATACAATGAAATACATTAAAATTCATAGAGTAATGTAGTATATCCATTTGTTTGTCTTGTTTGTAAGAGTATGTTATTTATAAAATGGATTGAGATACATTAGACTTCAGATTTTTTTCTTCTTTGATGCAATTTGCTTAGTACCCTTTTGACGTTTTTTAAGCATTTGGAGTGGCATTCTTTTATCACCAGTTCTTCCATCTTTAGTAGTTATAGGAGCAGTTAATTGAGGTCTTTCAACAGATGTTTGTCCTATTTCTATTTTTTGACTGGCTATGTACTTGTCCTTCCTTGATTTCCTTACAATTTCCTCCATTGTGTCCTGCAATAATTTGCACTTTTATTAAATGGTGTCTCAAAAAATGGAAGAATATATGTATGTTGCTTAAAATTTAGAGTACATTCATTGTACTATACTGACTTTGATGGTATCATACTAAATTTTATATATTTTTTCTTATTTTGATGATGAATTCTTATGTATCAGTTAGATATGTATAGTAAGTCATGTGTAGACTAATGTTTAAATCATATAGCAAGCAAGGTGAAGTGTGCATGCTTCAATTTCACTGAACAATATCTAAAGCATAGTGGAAATACCATGTAAAGAATAGTTATGAATTCTATGGTACTTAGGTGTATGACATACATTAGTTATCAATCTGTTTATTTGTTATTTTAAAATGTAGTAATTAGCCCAAAAAATCCCATAATCCCACTTACAAAAAAATTATAATTACTATACACTTTAAAGCATCCATGTTGAAATCTGTTTATAATCCCTAATGTATAATACAATAGACCAAAGAAAAATAACAGTTTATATCTTGTACAAAAGAGAAACATTCCCGGCAGAATTCCATTCAAGCAAACTATAATAAACTATAAAATGGTTTTATTTTTCAATAATCTTCTCAATGTTCCCCTTAAATTAAGGAAATCACCATATCTAGAGGTCGGTCTGATTTATATATAGACATTATTATATATGTCCTTTGGAGATGGCCTCTCATGATTCTAGGGATTTGTCATTCTTCTCTATGCCGTAAGAATTTCAAAGCATATAAAGAAAGAGAATAAACATCCAAATTTCAATTCAAATTTGAAGACAGAGAAGCGATGTGTACCTTTCGTTGGTCTGTGTTTAGTTCCGATTATGTTGGTCACGGAGTAGTGCCGATCCTCAATCTCAATTCCTATGCGCTTACGGACTGTATCTATGTCTCTCTATTTCTCTGCATCTGCCTCTCTCTATCTCCGTATCTCAATACCTCTTGGACCTTTTGTCGTATTTAATTTTGACCGGTGGTAGTTCTCTCTATCTCCATATCTCAATTCGTGCATGCACCTTTAGGTTACCAATGCCAGTTGCGGTGGTCTAAGTCTGGCAAGGGATTGTGATGGTTGGCCGTATGAACTCTGTCTCCTCTGTATCGCAAGCTTTTTTTTTTCTCATTCCCTTTCTCTGTACCGCTAATTTCTTTTTTAGTTGCAAGCCTTTTTTTATTTTATTTTAACCGGTTTTTTTTTTTAATATATATACACAAAGACTATCAAACGGTGTTAAGGTTGTGAAACAATATAATTGATTGCTTTTTTAACTTATACGTGGTTGAATTTTAGATGAGAATTTTTCCTACATGGCAGCACCTCCTTAATTGTAGAAATCAAATCTCTCTCAGCTTCTGCTATTATATATAGTATATGATATATATATATATATATTTATAGATGAAACATTCATATACATGTTCCAAAAACAAATTTGTTAAACATTGTGCTCTTTTAAAGTACTCTCTACCATAATTACAATATATGTTGGATTGTACACTTTCAAAGTTACTTATTGAAATTTATTTTCTCCAAAACAAATTTCTCTATACGCATGAAGCTGATGTTTTGTGAAAAATATGCACAAAAAATTATGGGACCAAAATTTCTTGGAAATTTGTTATATTAACTTTAGAATTTAGCTTTAACCTTCTTCTTAAGAGTTTCGTTTTTTCCTAATGAATCAAAATCTGGAAACAGTGATGAGCTGGTGCCTAATCAAAAGTCCTAAAGTCCAATGAAGTGGCATAATGGAATGAGGTGAGGGGCATCTTTAAGTTTAAACCCCAAGCACCGATATATGAATATTAGAGGACAGTTATATGCAGATTTCCCCATGGGCTACTCTCTACCATATTTAGAAGCAAAGAAATGTTACCAAAGATCAAAGCAAGGTTAAAATAAATGAAGACATTATGCAATTGATTAGGTGGGAAATCTAGAATAAAGTTTAGTTTAATGGTAAATTCTAATTCTATTGAACTATTTTAGCAAAAAAGAAAAACACTATTGATCTAAATAGTTTGCAGTCTACTGGGAATCTCTGATGCTGTTTTAAGAGTGGACCAAATTCAATTTTCAAGAGAATGAGTGGGGTGTATTCTGTTGCCATGTTTGGTGTCGTGTCGTTTAGGTCCTCTAAAGGACTATTTTTATGTATAGTTGTAGTTTTGAAAGTGTATCTCGAAAAGTCAAGTTGTGTTTCTGTTGTACAATTTTATTTTATTTTCTCTTTAGTGTCTAGACTTCTTGTCATCTCTAGCTATTTCTATAGTTTGAATGGTAGCTTAATTTGATGTAAAACATTCCTTTCAAATATTCAACAAAATAAGAAAAATAAACCTAATATTTCTTTAAATCTCATTTTCAATAGTTTTCAATCTTTTCAATTTAGCATTTTGTTAATTTGTTAAGTGGACAAAAATATAATCATATATATTATATTAAGTGGAAGTACAATTAGAACTCAAATTAAACCCAAATTATTTTTTAAGTGTAGTCTAAAACAATATCATAAAATTTGTTTAATAACTTAAGCTTAACATTAATAGCATCACTACAATTGACCATTCTCGTGCGTAAATACGAGTTACATACTAGTAGATTATAAATAGCAACTGTCATTCCTCTATCAACTTGTAATATTTCCTTTAGGAGACCAATTGCCAGTTGACGTTCTTAGGGCCATATATCACATATGCATCCAATGTTCAATTGTTCTTAAGGCCATATGACAAGGATTTAGCTTGCATCCAATATTCAATTGTTCTTAGGGCCATATGACAAGGGATTTGACTTGTCAACTGCATTAATGTACTGATCAACTGCATCTAGTACAAGATACGCACGTCACTGAAGATCATGCACTGAGCACTAAACAGGAAATGATCTTCAGTAATCATGTTTAGTGCTCAGTGCATGATCTTTAGTGACGTGCATATAGTTGATCAAAACATTAATTCAGATGCTCAAACTAGTTCTAGGGTTATTTGGACTCGAGAGTTCAGAGCTTTGCTTAATCTTTGCAGTTGGGTTTGGTCCAAATTTTGACCCATCGTTAAGCTCACTTGTGTATCTAATATCTTTACTTTGGTGCTCCTTTCTTGGCTTTTACTGCGATTAGACCACTTCATCACCTAGTAAATGCCACCCACAACCCATACGATAGATACAAATATTTCACCACCGCGCACTCTTGATGCGATGGTCACTCCGCAAATATAAGTGTTTGTAAGATGTGAGAGGACAAGCGACGAAATTCAAGTCTCCAGGAAGAAATTTCACACACATATACACTTAAATTAGGCTAAATTAAAATTTATATCTTGTATAAAATAAGATTAAAAATATTTCTAGTAAAGTTTATTTTGAGGAAAAACACTCTTTAAAATTAATGCAACAAATGAGAGTTGCTTTGCTAATCCAGTTTTCAGAAGCGAACGCATGCCACAACCATACTATGGCACTAATGAGAGTTGCATGGCTAATATCACCAATGAACCCCATGACCATACTATGGCACCGATCAAAGGTTGCAGCTAGCTTGTAAATATTGCAAAATTGCTCAAATAAACATTTCCTGAATTCAGTCTAATTAACGCAAGCTTTTTCTTGCCCTTGGTCCACTCTTGTACGTGTGCAAACAAAGCACTTGAAAAGAATGTTTTGCAAAACAAATTCCTTCTAATTCATCTGTCTAAAACAAAAATGGTCACAATTCAGTATACAGAAGGATCAGGTGATTGATAAAATACATGAACATGGGCAAGAGGGAGAAAATTGTAAGGGAAACTAAACAAAAGCAAGGATGCTACAGATGATTATATGTGCAACTGTTCTTATTGGTCAGTGAAACTTGGCTTCAAAGATGGCTGAGGTGAGGTTTCATTGGGGTTAATATTTCTACCAGCAGGTGGCAAACACCTTTTTGAGAAAAATGTAGCTATACTTTTCGTCCTCCCACCACCCTTTACTGGGAATGAAAAAAAGAAAACTGACTTAATCTCAGAGAAATATATCCTTTAAGATAAGTTCAAGAAAATCCAGATCAGTGTGCAGATATACCTGGCGAAATCGACATGCCAAGTTTGTTGAGAATTTCTTTCTTGACCTGCATCACAAGATATCATACATTAAGAAAACTTGTTTTCACCAACTTTAGACTGCGTCATGGACCTGTCACAGACCTATATTTTCAAAACCGGTAAGCAGCATCTTCAATGATGTACTATGTAGTGACATCATGAAGGAGCATATCCTTAGGGGCAAACAAAAAAATAAGGGAGCAGACCCAAATGTGAAAGCTTAAGAATTTAAGCCCTCTCTAGGGCAGAAGGTGGTTAAATGGGTGAATTGCACTATTAGGTGTAACTAGTCGGAAACCCGTGCGATGAGTGGGAAAATTTTGCCTAAAAGTATGTTGGTTTCAAGATTTGCATAAAAAGTATAATTAAATTATATTAGTCTCAAACTGAAACAATAAATACTACAGGAAGACTTAAAAAAAATAAAAAAAATAAAAATTAGTGTTCATCTAACTAGAAGTTTTTGCAGTCCTCTCTAGTTTCTATCATATGGGATACCAAAATTATTTTTGCATCATAGATTATATGCCAAATATTTATGGCTAGAATCCTATAAATTGTTTTGATTTTCAGAAGGGACAAATGCTATTAGAATCTATGATCGTAGTATCTCAATTGTTTGTCAATATCTGAACTTATGATGATCTTTATGCTTATGATGGACCTACCACTTTCATGCATTTGTGAAAAATAAAATAAAATAAAACACACCAGTAATTCTAAGGCATCACAAATAGTTTGGTCCAACTTGTGAATTTCTTAATCGGCTATAGGAAGCCATTAACAAATTGGTCTTCATACCTAGTACCATAGCATCACAGATGCCTCAAAATTTAATATGAATATAGTTGAATGCAATATGACTATTGGTGACTATGCCATATCGCATACCATTTGACATTTTCTGTAACACAGCAAGAGAAACACTCATTATCTTAGTAGACAATCTTTCCAATGTGTAGTCTATTGATAAGATTGAATATTATCTTCTATTTGGGAAATTCTAATATACCACTCAAAATGTGTGAGAGAGAGAGAGAGAGAGAGAGAGAGAAAGAGGTTAGGCTGTATATTTCCTTTTTTTTTTTTTTTTTTAGAGTGATTGTATATCTTCCTTGACCATACATCTCCATTAGTTTACACAAAAGGGCTGAATTAAGACTTGTAAAATGAGCAGGAACGTTGGTTTGGTCAAATCGGATCACTGAATCTAGCCTGCAAACCATTGTTTGCAAAAAAGTTGAAGAGTGTGTAGTCAGAAGGGAAGCTCGTATAGAGGAAGAGAACTTCTAAGTGAGTCAAGGTCTTGACTTTCAAGTTTCATCATTACGTGGGGGAGGAGAAAGAGAATTTGTAAGTGGGTCAGCTTTCATCTACACGTGGGAAATGATCATGCTTAGGTCCTAATATGTAAGGGAATAAGTGGGCTTGGGCTTTTCATAAAGTTTGGTCTGATTTGGCCTAATTTTCAACAACAGCCCGTCTTTTAGATGATAGTAAAAAGAAGTTAACCTGATCTTTTGGGTAACAATAAAAAAATTTAATGAGAAAAGGTTAAAGAGGCTAAATGCAAATTAGACCACCACATAGCAAGACCTCACGCTCTCCTACATGAAGTTTCTGCTTTTTTATATATATATTGATTAGGATGACCCGTCAAGGAGAAGCACATCAAAAAGGGCATGATGCATATATTAAGAAGTTTGTATGTAATTGAATCCTCTCTTTCCCTCTTCATTTTTTTGGGCACATGTCTAGCTTTACTTTTAACATTGGATCAGTTCATCCAAATTTCTAACCATTCCCCAATGTCCATAGTGCCACAAGAAAGTCAGTTTGGAGTTTGGGCATTCCCATTCCCTCTCTAATAGTGTGTATATATTTATAATCCAAATAATTTTCCAAAATCTCCATTTTCATAATTCTTTACTAATGCTTGAAGAAATGCATGCACACAGGTATCCTAGCCCTCACCATTCAGAAAGAGTCACTGACCTGCCAACGATTATCAACAAAATCTGATATTTCTCGCACTCTATTTTTTAACACAGACTTTGAGGCAGCAGGGAACTTCTGCTGCAAAGATTCTATAACCTTATTGATACCCTGTGGGGATGACTGAATTGCAGACACCTGAGGGGAATAGAAAAAGGCAGGCTACTGTTAGTAGCCAAAGATTGTATGCCATAATGCCATAACAATAAAATCAATGGCAGAAACAAAACATTTGTAATAATCCTACTCCCTCCTGACATTTCATAGTATCAATAAGAGCAGGAAAAAAAAAACATTTTTCTCAAGAACTTCTAGCTTTTACATCTAGAATGAAATGCACAACTTACAACTGTAGGCAAGTCTGTGTCTGGAATGTTATTCACAGTTGAGACCAGTGTGGTACTGCTCTTGCCACTTGATAGGCAAGCTTCTTGATCCTCATCTTCCATGTTTTCAATTGATATCTCTACACTATCAGGGAAAACACACATACTCAGAGCTTGCAAACACATCTGCTCCAGTTTAGGAGTACCAATAAGATCTTCTGCAATTAAGAGAGCAGCCTTCTCATGCATCAAATTTAATACAATCAAGGGCTGGTTTCTCCGAAGAGCTTGCTCTGTCAAATTGTTTAGATATTTTTTCTGTCGAAGCAATGTGCAGAACTCCCCACTCTTTGAGTCTTCCTTACAACTAGGAGAGCTTCTTGCCTCCTCAACTACGACATCAGTTTCCATTCTGTCAACTTGTACTCCCTGCAGCACAAATCAAGCAATTTTTTTTTTAAATAATATATATACATATGGAGAGAGAGAGTATTTGAAATGGCTTTGATATATTGTGAAAGGACAGATGCTAGAGATAGTCTTTTAGGTGGCTTGTGTGGAATGCGCTCAAGATTATTGAACTTATGGCTAGATATTAGTCCCTTGGGATCAGTAAACAAAGAGTGAATTTCTAGTGACAATCCCATTCGTGATCCATTCTTTCATTCCATTTCATCTTTCAAAATTTTTAAGCCATCAAATATTTATATCTTTATTATCTACAAACAAACTGTGAGTCTCAGCAAAGTTACAGCAAAATTTTATTGCAAACATGCAAAGACCTTTTGAGACCCTAATACAGTAAACTAGACAGGTTTCAAATATGTCCATGAAGCTACTACTTAAATGTACTTCAATGAGCACCACATTCTCATGACTCAAGTATCAAACAGCTAAGACATTCTATTATCTTCTTGGGACCTCATAATTAATGAAAAACATTATACAGGTTGACTATTAGTAATGCAAGAGCATAACCAAAAGTTATCTCAATATTTCATTTTAGATTTTCAGTGGATAATATCAGATTGTAACGTAGTTATTTGTTTAGTTTGGATTGGTAATTGAGTTTGGTTAGAATTAGTAGTTTATCATTATCATTTGTTTAGGATTATTGGATTAGTATTTGAGATTGTTTAGGATTATCAGATTAGTATTTGAAATTGTTTAGAATTGGTTTAGGAGAGTTTATCTTTATCTTTGTGATCCCTGGAAGCTGCATGTAAAGCTCCATATGATTTCTTTTGTAGGACAGATTATTATTATTATTATTATTATTATTATTATTGAGATTATTTGCAGAGATTGCATAGTATTTGTTTGGTGGTGATTCCAAACACCTTAGGTGGGAAGCCTAAGGTTCTTCGGTAGGACTAATCTAGGCGGGAAGCCTAGGTTGTCCTACATCAACTTGGTATCAAAGCCCAACCCGATCTCCCCTTTCAACAACCAAAATCACGACTCACAACCCACAGCCACACTCACCATCAGCAAACAAATCAACCACCAGACATGCCATTACTCAAATATTTACCCCACGAGATTTGCAAACCAAAGCAGCTCAATTTCTTACCTCATGAGATCTGCAAACCAGAACCTGAACCAATCCGTACCATATACCCCCTTTGGCCACACGAATTCTTCATCCCAAAACCTACAGAGAAACCCACTACTCCCTCCAAACCCACCAGATCAGAGACAGAAAAGTTTGAAAGGCAACGAGCAGCCGCCGATGTCACTAATGGAATCACGTCGCCAAGATCCACCTACGCCGACACGCCGTCAACACCGCTCCCACCATGCCACTTCACGCTTCACGGGTTCCATCACTGCGATCTGATTTGCGAGCTCCGATCTCCACCATCGAGCACCGTTGACAGTCACCATCGACGAGCCCATACTGCCTCTTCGCCGTCGACCTAGCGAAGCCATCATGACTGCTCCCTAAAGTTCCTTCTCTTTTTAGTTTTACCCTGTACTTCTTTCTTTAGTTTTAGTGTTTAGTGTTTGACGTGATACTGTTTGGTAGGCTTTAGTTTTATATTGTGGTCTTTCTTTATTGTATTTCCAAAAAAAAAAAAGTCAAAGGCAGAAAAGTTCCAGCAAACACTAGAGATCATTTACAAGCCACGCTCATCAAGCCCCACATAATGTTCAACACAGAGCACCAGCCAAAGCCCAAATTACTAAGCCCATGTTCATTTCAAAGTGTTGAAAGTCTATTCCAGTGAATCATGGTAGTCTTAGAAGCGCCAATATTTGATGGACATCCAGATCCATGGACCCTCATCAATTGGCTAGATCAGATGGATCAATTCTTTAATCAAATATGTCTGCCAGATGCTAATAAGGTATCATATGCTAATAAGGTTAGGTTTGCCAGGTTGAAATTGAGGAGTAGAGCTAGAGACTTTTGGCGTAGTATCAAGAATCATCGCAAAGGAAGGAGCAAGCCTGCCATAACTAATTGGAATGAAATGAAACAAATACTTACAGAGAAATATGTTCCCTAATGCTATCAAGAGAATTATCAACCTCAATCCTCTCATGGGAATTTTCTACACCACAGAGGCAGTATTCAGCAAGAAAACACCTCATCCTTCCGTCAAGAACTCACTGCCATAGCTCAAGACTTAAGAAAAATAATGGTTTTGCTAGACTCTTCTACTCAGAAAAAGGATGCTCAGGTTCCACCAAAGACAAATGTTGAAATAGAGGTACAAGTGCCAATAGATGATGTCTTAACATTCATGCAGCAAGAAGAACCTATTACAGAGTCTACACAAGAAGAGAAATTTCAACAAGTGAGCAAAGATTTAGAGGGTGCACTTGATGTGGAGGTTGATTCTGATGAAAGTAGTACTGAGCCCTTCATGATCCATGAGGTTGATGATCATCTACAAGTTGTTGAAGTCCAAAAGGTTGATACTATGATTCAAGATAAAATTGTGTCTGTTCAACACATTGATTTTGTGTTTCCAGAGGAGTTCTATAGTATCATGGAATTGAAGGTTATTCTACTCTCAGTGCTTCCTAGGGTGATTTCTGATTTGAAGGAAGTATTAAGCACCAAAGTCTTAATTCTTCATCACTACAAAACTCGAGGTCGAGTTTTCTTAAACCAAGGGAGTATAATGCAAGAGCATAACCAAAAGTTACCTCAATATTTCATTTTAGATTTTCAGTGAATAATTTCATATTGTAACGTAGTTATTTGTTTAGTTTGGATTGGTATTTGAGTTTGGTTAGGATTAGTAGTTTATCATTATCATTTGTTTAGGATTATTGGATTAGTATTTGAGATTGTTTAGGATTATCAGATTAGTATTTGAAATTGTTTAGGATTGGTTTAGGAGAGTTTATCCTTATCTTTGTGATCCCTGGAAACTGCATATAAAGCTCCATATGATTTCTTTTGTAGGACAGATTATTATTATTATTATTATTATTATTATTATTGAGATTATTTGTAGAGATTGCATAGCATTTGTTTGGTGGTGATTCCAAACACCTTAGGTGGGAAGCCTAAGGTTCTTCGGTAGGACTAATCTAGGCGGGAAGCCTAGGTTGTCCTACATCAATTAGTTTGCATTTCTAAAAACTATTTTGATGTCTTAATACTTCTGCCAGGAAAACACTTTTATATTGATATTATAAGAAAGAGGTGACATTCATTTGAAATGAGCACTTAGTCGGAACAAATAGGAAAAAGGAGTTTTTCATAATGTCGTTTTAATCAATGCAGATGGTCTAAAAAGAGGTGAACTCCAATTCAACTTCTCTGAGAAGGATGAAGGAAATGTGAAAACGCAAAAGATGTAGCAACTTAATTTAAAATATTTTGCAAGCCCTTTTCATCGTACTTGTAATATGAACCAGTAAAATCACTACCAATGCACAAGGGAAAGAACTGTCATAGCTTCAAAATAAGTGAGCAATTTGGGACATGAGCTTTGTCATTTTGAGTGTAAGTAAATTTTTCGACGAGTATATCATGTTAACAAAGCCACTAAAGCAATGTATGGATCATCCACAAAACTGTACATTAACTATATACCAATACAAACATTACTTTTACTTTTTTCTTCTTGGAAGGGGAAGAAGAGAGTGCCTATTATCAGGCATAAGGCGAAATCCAGCTTCTCAGCTGTCAGAAGTCATACCTCATTTTCCGAGAGATAACCATCAGGTACAAAAAAGCCATCTTCACTTTCCTCTTCATCATCAACTCTTAAACATCCTTCCTCTAAAGTTTCCTCCTCTTCATCTTTATCACAATCTGAAAGACTTTCTCCAGGATCCTCCTGGACAATGATGATGTCAGTTTTGAACTTGATCTTTAGAATATTGATTAATTTAATGATTTCCATGAAAGAAAGAAAACTGGATTCACTTTTACTAAAGATAACTCAGATAATACCTCCTCCCATTCATCGTCACTATCGATGTCATACTCCACATCTGGGTCCTTCTTAAAAGGATGGCGCGGGCCAACAACATGACTGAAGATGCATTAAAGCACATAAAATCAATGCCAAATTCCAGTTAAACCTTACAGCAATAAATATCAATTGTTCCTTCATTAGAGACCATACATTTCATAGATACAAAACAAAACTGCAAGCTAGACCACAGATACTAATATCAGACATACTCAGAAGATGCTACAATTAAATTTCCAACACTTGCATTGAAGGCAGTTAAAAATAAAAATCCAATCTGACATAAAAATTACTTTTAGACTAGGAGCATATGAGTAATGACTCTATTCTAGAGACAACACTAATGCACAAATTTTGGAAGAGCACAAATACTTGAGCTCATTCATCGTCTTGTTTATTCATACATTATACATGCATACACTGAAAACAGAGAACGAACACCGGGACTTGGAATCTCCTAACTGCATGATTAATGAATTCTTAACCACAACTTATATAATCACATTGAAAAGTTCAAATCCTTAAAATAGTTCAAAAGGATTAGTTAATAATTTTATGGTCCAACTCATTGAAACTTATTTAATTTGCTTTTAAAATTGATTTGCTAACAACCACTCCACATCATTCTGTGGATATAGAAATGTTGCTGAAGCTGAAGCCCCACATGTCCTATTAAACTACAAAAGGAAACCCAAACAGAAAACCGAGCATATAAAGCACAGAAGAGCTAAAAGAGAGTTGGATTCTTCAAGAATGATTTTGTTAGAAATACTGCTTTAAAACACACTATGTTAAATAATCCAATAAGATCTAGCTTAGCCTCACAGAACAGACAACAAATTCAAAATCATAAGTTATAACACAGGAGCTCACCTTTTTTTATGCCAAATACCGTAAAATGCAGGTCTATGGCTCTTAGCAAACTGCAACAACTGCTTCCTCTGGTTAAACTTCTTGACATCAGGGAGAGAACTATCCGTAGCTTGGGAAAATCTATCATCAGAAATCTGTTCTCCCCATCCATCTGCAAGCTTATCTATGTTCAAGTCATCATCACGAGCCACCACTCTAATAGCTGAGAGCTTAAGTTCCTTAAATAGTTCAGTCTTAGGCTTCTGACGTATTCCCCAATGTTGTTTTCTGTTTGAACGTATAGAGTGACCTAAGCAATGCCAGGAAGACAAGTGTACCCTGCACAGTGTAACAAATTTCAAATTACCAGAGTTTTGAGATAAACATGGCCTACAAAATTAAACAGTACAATAAAGGAGGAAACCCACTTCCAGACATTGTCTACACCAATCTCATCATTTGTTGAAAGAGCACAGTCCATTGACACAGTAACTGCATCAGGCATTTTTTCACTCTTTTTACTTGTTGAATCAGATGTGGCTATTTTAGTTGAAGATTGGCTATTGTTGCACATAGGGCTAGTTTTGCTTTTTTTAAGAAAACGTTCCATGATTGAAGCCTGCTTTTGTATAGAAAGTTGCTTTTTCAATTCAGCTTCTTCCTTTTCTCGACGCCGCTGATCCCTCTCAGCTTCCTCTTGCTGCTTCCGTAACTGTTTCCTCATTTCAGACTCTTCCTTTTCACGGCGCTTTTCGTCTTTTTCAGCCTCCTTTTCCTGAGATATTTAAATGATTCAAAGAAACATGAATAAGAAGCAGAGAAAGTTATCAACAGTTAAGTCAGCAATATTTACCTTAATTATATATGGGGAATGATATCAGTATATTAGGAATGGGATAAACTTATACAGTTAGATTTATATATCATAGTCAACTCATTCCATGAAATAGAACCTTGCATGCTCTTTGCAAACAAATGAAAATCTTGTTCTGCACATGAAATTAATATCTATGAGAAATTTTTCCTTATTTATTTGTTTTCAGTTTAGTAACCTTACAGGAGCAATTATATGATTTACAATACCTTGTCCCAGTAAAGATCCACTACCACAGAAGCTACAGGCCTACAGCCATGACTAAATGACATTTAACAGAACCACAACAAAAAAATAAAAAATAAAACACTTACATTTTGTAATTTTTCCTTTTGAAGTTCACGTTCCATTCTTTTCTTCTCTTTTTCAACATCTCTATTATTTCTCTCCATGTCTTTAATTCGCATTTTGCCTTCTCGCTTTGCTTCCTTTACAGCCCTACAACAGCAGATTTAGCCAAGAAAAAAATCATTTAAAAAGAATATTTTTTTTTAAACATTTAAAAAATAAATTAAAGCACCAGATCTCATAGATCCAGTGCAGATACGTACATGTCTGCCCCATTTTTCTGTAACAGCTTATCTATATATGAACGAATATCTGCTTCCTTATGCACTTTACCAAGCTTTTCGACTGCCTTTGCCAGGTCGTGTTTGTAACTCTTATTGCTTTCTGACTTTTGTAATGCTGTCATCATTGCTGAAATATGCCACAGAGTACATTAGAGCACCAAACAAACTTAGGTGTGCATAAAAAAATACTGGAAAACCTTAAAAGAATACCAAAGTTTTGCTTTACATCTGCACATATCAGTAAAAATTATTGCCCTAATCCACTATATAGGCCCATCTCTTATAAATCAAGCCATCAAACCATACATCTAAAGAATCATATTACCAGAAACAGCAGTAATCCTCTCATGGATCTTTTTTCGACAAGTGCGGCGAAGATTCAATTCTGCACGTATTGCTTTTGGAATCAACTTCATATCCCTTGTCTATGCAATAATTTATAATATAAAAAAAAAAAAAAAAAAAAATCAATTAATAGACCAGTAGAGATTACATACAGCTAATGAAAGCAAAGTGATTTACAATCAACAAAGTATAATGTGCTATATAGACATTGCAAATAGGCAAACAGTAAGTAATGCAATCTCCCATAAAATTTGCTGTAAGTGATGAGAAATAACATGGCATGTTGGAACACAAGAAAGACTGGGTACACACAAAAAAGTCAGTACATTGCAAAGAACGTAATAATTTGAATCATTAATAAGCCAACAAACTGAGCACACTGCAAAGCACGTAAAAAAAAATTAGAGTTATCAAGTAAGCACTGCAAATCAAAGCAAAAACAAAGTTCAGAATAGCTCGAAAAACAAAACAGCTGATAGCAAATATGTCAAATTTCCAATAAAAGTCCAGACAAATTGCTGTTCCCCATTTGATGTAATGTCTTAAAGAACAAGAACGACACAAAATGAATAAAAATCATTGATATTGAGAAGAGATTAATGAAACATTGAAACTATTCCCCTTCCAACACCAAATTAGATATACCCACATACATTAATTGAACATAACACAGTTTAAGCATATCCATAATCTCAAAAAGATTCACATAAACATCAATAATTGAAACAGATATAAAATCTATTGCAAAAACCCTGAAAGCAAAATCAAACAAGACCCAACACCATATCCGAAATAACTAACAATCACATTAAATAAATAAATAAAGCAAAAAATGTACCACATCCAACACATAACCATCGATAAAAAAAAATAAATAGATTCATATTCAATTGCAAAAAAAAAAAAAAAAAAAAACCCAGAATCGAGAATCAAGCACAAATGAACCTCATAAACCCATCACCCAAATAAACAAATAAAAAATAAAAACTGCAGAAACCACCCATTTCACAAAAGAAATATAGAACTTAAGAAAAACCAAAGGACCCATTAATCAAAATCAAAACCGAACATCAAATTAACATTTCAGAAAAATGGAAAACCCATTACCTCCCAACACCAAAGACAAGTCTGAGACTGATCTTCAAGCACATCAGCCTCCACATTAGGCACTCCATACATCACTCTCTGCCCAACCTTTAACACACTATTCTTCACATTCGCCGCACTCATTCCATCTTTCAACTTTTGATGAATCTCCTCCACAAGCTTCGACAAAGGAAGCTCAGTCTCTTCCATCAACACCGCCACAGTGCTGGAACTACTACTACACATTCCCACATCGAAAAAAACCTTCTTCTCCTTCATTTCCTTGTAGTACTTAAACAAGCCATCAAGCTCCAACCTTAGATCCTCCATTTGAGCCGCTTTTTCTTCTGGTTTCAGAGTCTCTGAACACATACACACTCTCTTTCGCTTCTGGATCTTTCTGGGTACATCAGAGCCGTCCATTTTTGTACCCTTTGGGTCTTCATCAACGTCGATTGTCATTACCATTTCCATATGATATCAGAGAGAAGATTCAGACGACGGCGTTTTTGAGAAATGGGGTTTCAGGCTTCAAGTTTCAAGAAAGAGTAGTGGGAGTTTGCATTTGCTCTCAGATTTATTTATTTTTTTTAAATCTCACAAACACAAAAGACCATGTTTGGTTCACTCTTTTTTTTCTTTTTTCTTTTTTCTTTTTTCTTTTTTCTTTTTGGTGTGGAAAATTAAAAAGAGATATTTCTAAGTATTTGATAATAAACTGAAACTGATTTAATTATTTTTATAAAAAATAATAGCCTATGACTATAAGTAATATTTCTAAGTATTGTTTTGTGTTTTGGGTGATTTCCCGCCGAGAACTATAAGAGACTGATTTTGGCTCCAAAATTAATTTTGTGCGCTCTTTATGGAGCTTCGTTTCGCGCGCCTTTCTTTTTCTTTTCTTTTTTTGGGTTTGCTAACCTCACCATTTTGTTTTGGTGGAATTTGTGAAGGATACGAGATTGGACACGTGTCAAGATGGGTTTGGATATGCTGATTTCGCCAAGAAAATAAAAACAAAAAACTCACGCATTAATCTTTTGATCAATATGGTGTGTGACATTTGTCTGTAAAAATTGCTTGGATGTGTATGTTTTAGGAGAAATGTTAGGATTATAACATTTTTACAATATTTTTATAATAAATTTTAGGCACTATTATTAGTAGGTGAAAAAAATGATGTTGGTAGTTAACCCAAATTATAACTAGTAATAGCCTATGACTTACGTATTTTTTGTGAAAATGTTATAGATGTACTATTATTTTTGTTTTAGTTTAACAATAAAAAGATGATATTACTTTGGTTCTTCTATTATTTAAACTAGTCGCTAACTCGTGCGATGCATGGGAATGCGACCAATTTTTTTAATTAAAAATAAATAAAAATTAAGATGAACCTCTAAATGATATGACATTAGAATTGTAACAGCCATCAAATAATAACAAATATAACTGTCACATAAACAACTGAATAAATCCCTCTAGAATTACAAAACAACTAACTTCACTATCTGTTGCAAATGCAATTCACAGAGTTCCATCTTTGGGATAGCCCAGGACAACAAATATACATTAGAATTGTAACATCCATCAAATAATAACAAAATATACATTTTTTTAGATAAAAAAAAAATGACACAAATAGCTTAGTCATTTGCTCGTGTGACAGTGTTGCACCACTCCCAAATGACACATACACCACAAAATCATTTGGTTACTTGTTTAGCCAATCAAACAGCAAGCCATTCTTGGATGAGTTACCTGATTGAGTTACTATTAGACCAACTGGGCACACTGGTCTTTTTAATACATAACCAAATAGTTTATCTTCTTTCAAAGCTGCAACTGTTTTAGGTTGAAGCTCCTCCCAACAGTTTTTTATTTGCACATATTGGGCAAATGTCCCAATACCATGTCTTTTTGTGTGATGAACGCAAGCTGATAACTCCACCTCGCTCAATTTCCACTAAACAAATTCAAACCCATAGCTCAATTTCCACAAAAAAAAAATTCAAATTGATTATCACCATTTTAATATCTATTTAAAATATTGAAGATGGTAACTCACTTCAAAAAATATTATCGTCAAAACACACTACTAAACTCAATTACAGAGTTCCAAACCTAAGACTTATCTAAGTGTGTGCACAAACTCAATTATAGATACAAAAGAAACACAGCTAAAACCGCACATATTAAAATAATAATCCAACAGTAAACTGTTGAAGTTACAGAAACCAATAACTGTCACATAAACAGCTGAATAAATCCCTCTAGAATTACAAAACAGCTGACTTCACCATCTATTGCAAATGCAATTCATAGAGTTCCATCGTTGAGATAGCCCAAGACAACAAAGCCCCACATTCTAATACTGGTTATAACGTATCACACCACTTAATTCCAAGATACATCTTTCAATTTATGATACAGAAAAGAAAATAAAGCTCAATACAGAAAATTTTATCAATATATACTCAAAAACATTTTGCAAAAAATAGTAAATTGACCCAAAACCACCTACTCAAATCAATAATGCTTTCACAAAAGAAAATTCCCAAGTATATGTATAATGGTGTTTTTGTTAAGGAGTGAAAAAAAGTGGAGCAACTATTATGACAAAGAATTCCATTAGCGTAATCATATTTATAATGAAAGTGGCAAAACACAAAGTGCTTTAAAAAATATCAGGTATTGACACATAGGTGGCTAAGAAAGTGAGTCCACTTAAAAGCACGCTGCTCATGGAATGGGATATTCTCCAATTACTAATTCTCATGGCCCTTCAAACCACCCATGGAACAATGAATTTTAGACTCGAATTGGAAACATCAGAAGAAGTAAAGGGAAATCCATAAAGCTAGATTGTTAGGGTCATCTATAAACATATATTTATATATATATATATATATTTACATATTTTCCATTGAGAGTGAAAGAGACCAGCTATTTCAAGCATAACCTAATCTTTAAAACCTCAATAGTTCTTTTCATTGAAGTGAACTAATTCAAAGTAAACGAAAGCAGATCAAATCTTAAGTCATAATTCTAACATCAAATTGATTGAAAGCAAGCATAGATGCAGACCAACCATAGACTACCACTAAACAAATTCAAACTCATAGCTCAGTTTCCACACAAAAAAACTCCAAGCATAAAAGCAGATTTAAAACAGCAACCATATATTTGCTGTAACTATTAAACATACACACGGGAAATTAAAAAATACGATATTATTAGATAGATAAATATTTATAAGGTTAAAATAGGATATTAAAACTCCAAGAATAAAAGCATATTTAAAACAACAAACGAATACCAAACATAACTTTTAAAAGAGAGCATTAAATGATCATTAGATTCATAGATTAAATTTTGATTTTGCAGAAGTTCAAAATACCTCACTTAAGAAGACTTTTTGTTGCAATGCAAGTACAATGATAGATAAGAAACTAAAGTGAGTACAATCCTCAAGAGACTAATTTTCAATTTCTAAGTCTAACTCATATTCCAATGCTATTGATTCGAAATAACTTAATTCAAAACAAACTGACTTGAAGTGAACTATTCCTAAACAGACTAACTCAAAGTGCACTTAATCAAAGTAAACTACATCGAAGTGAACTAATTCGAAGTAAATTAATTTGAAGTAAACAAAAGCATATCAAATCCTAAGTCATAATTCTAACATCAAATTGATTGAAAGCAAGCATAAATGCAGACCAACCATAGACTACCACTAAACAAATTCAAACCCATAGCTCAGTTTCCACATTAAAAAAAAAAATTAAATTGATTATTGTCAAAACACAGTACTAAACTCAGTTATAGAGTTCCAAACCCAAAATCAATTACAGATACAAAGAGAAACACAGCTAAAACAGAAATCAATGAAGTTGGGGTAAAAAATCTCAAAAAGGCTAAGACTAACAAGAATCAACTATTTATAAGATAATAGTTATAGAGTCCTAATAGTTATAGAGTACGGATTCAAAAAAATAATAATAATAGTTATAGAGTTCTCAATACCTTTGGGCCGGTTTCGACAAGCTGGGTTGGGTGTATCATCGAACGATGTAGTTGATGGGCCATGGGCTGGATGAGACCCACAGCAAATGGGGCGTCGTTTCTAGGTTGTAGAGGTTGCATGTCGATGGTTTGTGGCAAATGGGTGGCCTGAGGAAGGAGCTCGACCTCTGTTATAAGGAAGAAGATGTTTGTGGGTTTGTGGTGTAGGAAAAATACATGTTTGTATTGCATACAAAACATATGCAGCGGAAAATTAACGGATCTACTTCATTCACAATTGATAACATGTGCTATGTAAGTTTCAGAATATAAGAACAAAAGAGTGTACTTTGAAGCGGTGAAATTCAAAACCAAAGATTAGAAGCACTTGGGAACACTTTTAATCTTCACTCCAATTCCACTTGATCCCAAGAAGTGTGGTCTCTCAATCAGTTATATGTGTATGTTCAAGAGAAAATGAAAAAGTGTCTAACACTCACATACATACCATTTCATGTAACCTCCAAAATTCTGTATGTTTCTCTCCTTATAACTGATTATCTAATTAGGCTAGTCTTTGAGTCTTTCCAATTGAGCTTTAGTATGTGGCTTGGAGTGGGACCAAAAGTGAACAAATAAGACACTAGCTCCAATGGGCCTTGGGCTTTTCTGTTAACTCTTAACAAGTCCAAAGTTACCATTAATTATATTTAATACCACTATATAAATATAATTGCACTCTAGGCCTTATTAATAAATTATATCCCAAGACTTTATTATACATGCAACCTCCTCATAAAATATTCGTAGTAATACAAAATCATGAGTGAAGACTGCCACTTTGTATATTACTACATCTTAATCATTGAGTACCCGGTTTAATTATTTTTAACTTATTCATCATATATTTATGAAAAACTAATTTTATAAATATATACTTTAGTAATTTCTTACCAAAGTGGTTAGGCCTAACTCTCTGAATAACTGAACTCATTAAACTTATCTCAAGGAAATATTTTATATCTCCATTAAGAGATTATGAATTCCATCTTGAGAATATATATTCCATCAACACTAAATGTAGCTGCTCGACATACTGAGATTTTGATCGTTACATTAGATCTCACTGTTGATATATCAAAGCAACCTACACTTTATGATCAGGTTCATTATTCACTTAGGATTAAGAATTCATGTAAATAGAAGTCGTGAGATTTATTATTCATTTGACAGTCGTTAGGAGAATAATAAATCTCACAGCAATCCAGTTCAATATGTCTTAACTCTTAAAACATATCAATACATCAACTATAAGTCTGCACTTTCATGATCAAGACAAATCATCTTAGTTGATATGTTATAGTTTTCGCAGATGAAATGCCCAATTTCATCACCGACTACAAACTAAAATTCTGAGTTTACAAAGAACGTGTGACTTATATCTTTTGTGACTAAATCACATAAATCACATACTATGCATCTCATAGACTATATGATAATGTTCGAATATTCATATTACCATTATTTCAGATAATAATAAAACAACTTTATTAATTATAACATTAAGTCATACATAATGTCATATATAGTATTATATAATAGGATTTAAGGACACTAATCCTAACAATCTCCCACTTGCCCTAAAGACTATTGTGCAATAATCTAACTCTCATTCCCTCTAAATGTGACTCGAAAGTCCTTTGAGGCAAGGATTTGGTAAAGGGATCTACTAGATTATTTGCACTTTCAATCTTTGCTACTACTACATCTCCACGAGTAACAATGTCTCGAATGATGTGGTACTTTCTTTTAATGTGCTTTCATTTCTTGTGATTTCTTGGATCTTTGGATTGTGCAACCGCTCTACTATTGTCGCAAAACAATGTGATAGAAACTTGCTCCATTCTCATAACACCAAGATCAAAAAGGAATTTCTTGAGCCAAACAGCTTCCTTTGCTGCTTCACAAGCAGCAACATACTCCGCTTTCATGGTGGAGTCCGCAATACAAGATTGCTTAACATTCCTCCAACTTATGGCTCCACCTCCCAAGGTGAATACACATCCTGAAGTAGACTTTCTGAAATCTAGATTCGATTGAAAGTCTGAATCTGTATAGCCAATGGGAATCAAATCCTTACATCGGTAAACAATCATATAATCTCTTGTTCTCCATAGATACTTGAGAATATGCTTTACAGCTTGCCAATGTTTTGGTCCTGGATTTGATTGATATCGGCTGACCATGCCAACTGAATAACAGATATCTGGTCTAGTACAAAGCATGGCATACATGAGATTTCCTACTGCTGAAGCATAAGGGACTTGTCTCTTCATATTTTCTTCCTCTTGGGTTTTAGGCATTTGGTCATCAGATAAAGGAACTCCATGTCTGAAAGGAAGCAACCCTTTTTTAGAGTTTTGCATGCTAAATCGTTCTAGAACCTTATCTATATATTCAGCTTGTGATAAGCCCAACATCTTATTCTTACAATCTCGCCAAAGCTTAATCCCTAGAATAAAGTTAGCCTCACTCAAGTCCTTCACAACAAATTGGCTTGACAACCAAACCTTTACTGATGACATTACCCCTATATCATTTCCAATGAGTAGAATACCATCAACATAAAACACTAGGAACATTATTACTTTATCTCGATGTCTTTTGTACATGCATGGTTCATCAAGATTTTGTTCAAAACCAAATGATTTGATTGCTTGATCAAATCTGAAGTTCCATGACGTAGATGCTTGCTTAAGTCCATAAATGGACATTTTTAACTTGCATACCATATGCTCTTGTTTCTTTGCTATGAAACCTTCCGGTTGCATCATATAGATATCCTCTTCAAGATTGCCATTTAGAAAAGCAGTTTTGACATCCATTTGTCAAATCTCATAATCATAATGAGCAGCAATAGATAAGGGAATTCTGATAGATTTAAGCATTGCTACTGGTGAAAAGATTTCTTCATAATCAATACCTTTTTTTTTTTTTTACCCTTTTACCACTAGCCTTGCTTTAAATGTTTCAACCTTTCCATCTATCCATCTCTTCCTCTTATAAACTCATTTGCAACCAACAAATTTAATGCTGTTAGACGCCTTTAAAAGATCCCAAACTTGATTGGAATACATAGAATCTAATTTAGATTTCATAGCTTTGATTCAATGATGTGCATCTATATCATTCATTGCCTCTTCATAAGTGTAGGGATTCGATTCAATCTCTTCTGAGATAGTTTCATAAGTTTCTCCCAAACCTATAAATCTTATAAGAGGTCGACCAATTCTCCCACTACAATGAGGCACCTGTGTAGTAGTCATCTCATGAGTAGTATCTTGTGGTGTATCTAATACAGTCACATCATTCCTAGTTTCATCCATTGGTTGTTCATTTACAGGTTCATTCATTTTAGCCAAAACAACTTTATTTCTAGGATTAAAATTATTCACATAATCATCCTCCAAAAATTTGGCATGTGTGCTAACAAACACTTTGTTATCTTTATGATTATAGAATAAATAACCCTTTGTTTCCTTTGAATACCCTAAAAACATGCATACTTCTGTTTTAGCTTCCAACTTATCAGACTTCCATTTCAACACATGTGCTGGACATCCCCAAATGTGGAAATATTTCATACTAGGCTTATGCCCACTCCACAATTCCTTAGGTGTGTTGGGAACAGATTTTGATGGAATTAAATTCAAAATATGCATTGCAGTTTTTAGTGCATATCCCAAAAAAGAAACTGGTAAAGTTGAGTAATTCATCATGGACCTAATTATTTCCAAAAGAGTCCTATTTCTTCTTTCTGCTACACCATTCTGTTGAGGAGTTCCAGGTGCAGTCAATTGGGATACAATCTCATTTTGAATTAAGTAATCCTTGAAATTCCCAAGAAGGTATTCGCCACCTCGATCAGATCGAATGGTCTTTATGTGTTTACCCAATTGATTCTCAACTTCAGCCCTAAACTCTTTGAATTTTTCAAAAGTTTCGGACTTCCGTCTCATTAGGTACACATAACCATATCTTGAGTAATCACCGGTAAAAGTGATGAAATACTCATAACCTCCTTTTGCTTGGGTTGACATAGGATCACATACATCCGTATGGACTAATTCAAGCAATTCTTGGGCTCTTCTACCTTTTGCATTAAAAGGTCGTTTGGTCATTTTGCATTCCAAACAAGATTCACAAACTGAAAATTCATCAAAGTCCAATGGCTCTAAGAGTCCATCTTTGATCAATCTTTGAATTTTTTTTGGATTAATATGACCCAAACGCAAGTGCCAAAGATATGCATCATTAGTAGAAAGAAACTTTCTCTTTAATGATTTTACATGAGAGTTATTATCTAATTCAGAATTATATAATTCATGTTTATCAGGAGTTAAAATATAAAGATCATCAACAATATTGCCAGAATAGATAAATACTTTACCCTTCTTTATTACAACATTGTATTTCAGGATAACACAATATCCATGTTTACCTAAATAAGTTGCAGAAATTAAATTCCTACAAACATTATGTACATATAGACAGTCTTCCAATATTAAAACCCTAAACTCAAAACATAAATTAAAAACTCCAACAGCTACAACCGGAATCCTGCTCCCATCAGCCAAAATAAGAAACAATTCCCATTCATTAAGCTTTCTGGTCTCCTGGAACCCCTGCAAAGAATTGCAGATATGATTAGTACAACCTGAATGCACACACCCTTGCCTTTCGACTTATGTTGAGAAGTATAAGTTTCAGTCATATTAGCATCAACACTAGAAGTACCAAGAATGCCTTCGCCGCTACCAATTCATTCATTAATTCAAATAATGAATAAATCTTTTTGTTCATATTATAATTGAGTCTGAATTCCTTGAATGATTCCGGTAGTGACTGGAGTATCATATCCACTTGAGATTCTCCATCAATATCGGCACCTAAAACTTCCAGTGTATTCAGATTAGAGATCATTGTAAGACAATGCTCCCCCACTGAACTGCCTTCAGCCATATTGGTATTATAAATTTGCCTCATAGTTTCTTGCCTTGCAGAACGGCCTTGCTTACCAAACATCTCCTTCAGACTTAGCATAATATCTGAAACTAGTTCTACATCCTGCATTTGATGTTGTAGAACATTTGAGATAGATGTTAGGATGTAGCACTTGGACATCTCATTAGATTTCTGCCAACGATCATATCGCTGTTTTTCCTCAAGAGGAGCATCTAATGAAGGAAAGCTAGGACATGGTTGAGTAAGCACATATTTGTGCTATTCAGCTGTGAGAACAATGTCTAAATTTCTTTTCCAGTCAACATAATTGGATCCAGTCAGTTTGTTTTGATTAAGAATAGTAACAAGTGGGCTAAATGATGCTATGTTCAAATATGAAAATAATAAACATGAATATAATAAGTAAACTTGATATTATCAATTTAGCATATAAACATATAGTATGAAACCTTAATAAAATTATAAAATAATATATGCAACGACAACCCAATCCATGTCTATAATTCCTTGGTAGCAAATTTATTATAAACACATTAATTGATTGAGAACTATTCTCGTTATTAGTGCTATCATGATAATTCTTATTATACACTAATAATATGCCGTATTACCTTTAGCCTCTAAGTGATAATGACATAGCTCCTTTGGGAGGTTAATATTACACTCAGTCTAGTATACATCATTATCTAGAATCATGTGTAGTCACATTTCATCTTCCTTATAATGTTTAAACTTGTACTACCATGGAACAAAACACCCTCTTTTGGGATCGCGAGGCATATACGCTAAGACGAGGTGCTTGTCCACACTACTTTAAACAGGTAAGTTCAATCTTGTAGTACTATGAAGTAAACACCCTCCTTTGGGATCACGAGGTATATACGCCAAGACGAGGTGTTTACCCACATTACTATGAACCGATAATGGAGGCCGTGAGATCCAACCGTTGTATCTCTCTCCCACTGGATGTTTTAAAATAAAAGTTTTTATTTTGTAAACAAGTGTAATCTAATCACAAACAGCCACATTTGAAAACACATAGAAAAAGTTCAAAATTCCCTTTAGTGGCATTTTCGCAAGAATCTTGCAACTAAGCTCTTCCCGCGAAAATGAGTTAAGGTAAAAATAGTGAAAATACAAAATTCAAATAGAAACTTTCACGACTGTCTCGCGATTGTTTCACGAGTAAAGCTTACCCGCCAAAAGTTTTGTGTTTCAGAGGCATTTTTTGTGAGTAACTTCGCAAGAAGGTAACCTGCGAAAAATCTGTGTTTTCAACTTTTAAAGGGAAGATCTGAACAGTTTTCCATGAATAAACAACTACCATATGAACATGATATATAGAATTTGATATCAAAATTGAATTCCATTGATGCTATCGCCTTAAAGTTCAATTTAACATACTTAAATTCAAATTTAAACAACATCATAACATCAATATCAGTTTTCATCAAACCATAGTTTCAACAACCATGCAAAAAATTAAATACATATATAATCTTCTAACATCATGAAACTATTATCTCTAATTCCAAAACTCATAAAACATGTTATACAGATTTAAAATTGAAGACCGCTCTGATACCATTTGTAGGAAAAATACATGTTTGTATTGCATACAAAACATATGCAGCGGAAAATTAACGGATCTATTTCATTCACAATTGATAACATGTGCTATGTAAGTTTCAGAATATAAGAACAAGAGAGTGTACCTTGAAGCGGTAAAATTCAAAACCAAATATTAGAAGCACTTGGGAACACTTTTAATCTTCACTCCAATTCCACTTGATGCCCAAGAAGTGTGGTCTCTCAATCAGTTATATGTGTATGTTCAAGAGAGAATGAAAAAGTTTCTAACACTCACATACATATCATTTCATGTAACATCCAAAATTCTGTATGTTTCTCTCCTTATAACTGATTATCTAATTGGGCTAGCCTTTGGACCTTTTCAATTGGATTTTAGTATGTGGCTTGGAGTGGGACCAAAAGGGACATGTGCTATGTAAGTTTCAGAATATAAGAACAAGAGAGTGTACCTTGAAGGGTGAAATTCAAAACCAAAGATTAGAAGCACTTGGAAACACTTTTAATCTTCACTCCAATTCCACTTGATGCCCAAGAAGTGTAGTCTCTCAATCAGTTATATGTGTATATTCAAGAGAGAATGAAAAAGTGTCTAACATTCACATACATACCATTTCATGTAACCTCCAAAATTCTGTATATTTCTCTCCTTATAACTGATTATCTAATTGAATTAGCCTTTGGGCCTTTCCAATTGAGATTTAGTATGTGGCTTGTAGTGAGACCAAAAGAGAACAAATAAGACACTGGCTCCAATGGGCTTTGGGCTTTTCTGTCAACTCTTGACAAGTCCAAAGTTATCATTAATTATATTTAATACCACTATATAAATATAATAGAACTCTAGGCCTTATTAATAAATTATATCCCAAGACTTTATTATACATGCAACCCCTTCATAAAATATTCGTAGTAATACAAAGTTATGAGTGAAGACTGCCACTTTGTAGATCACTACATTTTAATCCTTGAGTACCGGGTTTAATTCTTTTTAAGTTATTCATCATATATTTATGAAAACTAATTTCATAAATATATACTTTAGTAATTTCTTACCAAAGTAGTTAGGCCTAATTCTTTGAATAACTGAACTCATTAAACTTATCTCAAGGGAATATTTTATATCTCCGTTAAGAGACTATGAATTCCATCTTGAGAATATATGTTCCATTAACACTAAATGTGGCTGCCCAACATACTGAATTTTTGACCATTACATTAGATCTCACTCTTGATATATCAAAGCAACCTACACTTCATGTTCAGGTTCATTATTCTCTTAGGATTAAGAGTTCATGTAAATAGAAGTCGTGCGATTTATTATTCATTTGACAGTCGTTAGGAGAATAATAAATCTCATAGCGGTCTAGTTCAACATGTCTTAACTCTTAAAACATATCAACACATCAATTAGAAGTCTCCACTTCCATGATCAAGACAAATCATCTTAGTTGATATGTTATAGTCTTCGCAAATGAAATGCCCAATTTCGTCACCGACTACAAACTAAAATTCTGAGTTTACAAAGAACTTGTGATTTATATCTTCTGTGACTAAATCACATAAATCACATACTATGCATCTTATGGACTATATGAAAATATCCGAATATTCACGTTATAATTATTTCAGATAATATAAAACAACTTTATTAATTACAACATTAAGTCATACATTAAGTTATACATAATGTCATATATAATGTCATACATAGCATCATATAATAGGATTTAAGGGCACTAATCCTAACATGTGGGTATGGTGGGTATGGTGGGTTTTGATTGAGGAATCTGTGGCCATGGGCTGTATGAGATCCACGACAAATGGGGCACCGTTTCTGGGTTGTAGAGGTTGGAAGTGGGTGGTTTGTGACAAATAGGTGGTTTGAGGAAGGAGATCAATTCTAAGGAAGAAGATGTCTGTTGGTGGGTATGGTGGGTATGGTGGGTTTTCAGATGCAATGCGATGCTTTGTTGTTGGCTTGCCGTGGGTCTGATCGAGGAGGAGCTGGCAGACTCTTCGTGAAAGGGAAAGGCAGAATCGGGTTTTAGAAAAGTTAAATTACATGTTTTTTTTTTTTAATATTGTGTTGACATGGAAAATTGTGGGAGTTTTAGAGGCTTCGGTTATATATATATATATATATATATTTATATAGACTAGTATGTAACACGTACTTATACACGGG
Organism: Notholithocarpus densiflorus; assembly: GCA_030021035.2. Lineage (NCBI taxonomy): Eukaryota > Viridiplantae > Streptophyta > Magnoliopsida > Fagales > Fagaceae > Notholithocarpus > Notholithocarpus densiflorus. Next base: position 9,378,695 of record JARYZH020000004.1, read on the forward strand.
AATGATGAATTGTTTTTAATAATCTGAATTGTAATTAAACAAACAATGAACCTACAAAAGAACCTACAAAGAAATCCCTTTTACAGACTACCTCAAGAGAGGGTGGGAGATTTCCTTTATTAAAACAAAAGCCTAGAAAGGAGTTTAAAGCAAATCTTGCAGAATTACAAGTCCTCTAGACCCAACAAAATTTAACAGACATAAAACGAGAAGATAGACAATGGATATTATTGATAGTTGTGCTTGTAAGCCATTCAAGGATATGCTCTGAACATGTTATGGCATCAAAGCAATTTTTTGCATCTCCTTTAAAGATGGCAGAGCTCCATCGTTCTTGGATAGCTAGGTGCACTGCCCACAGGAGGGCTTCAGCTTCTACTTGCGCAGGGGTACAGAATTGATGCCTTTTACCTATATGTAAATAACTTCACCGTGATGGTCCCTTGCTACGACAGCTAAAGCGGACCCTGAGCTATTTAGGGCAACATCTACATTAATTTTGACCCAATCTTGAGGTGGAGGAGTCCAAGTTGCTGTGATTTGCACCGGTGAGGGTTGGATGGTCGAAGAAAAAACCTTTTTTTTATTTCATGGAATTTTTCTTGGACATTTTGCCTAGCTTTGAAGGGGTTTGCTTTGCCCTCCTGAAAAAACATGAGATTCCTAGTCTTCCATATTTCGTCAATGATTATGGCCATGTTAAGGGAGATGGTCCATTGCTCTTGTGTAGGCAAGGGGGAAATTGGTGGAGACATAATTAGCTTTATAATGTCTTCATTGGAGTTTAGGAGAGAGTCATTATGGGCGCAAAGTGCTTGGAGAGGAGTACTCCTCGGTCGAGTAGACTGGGGCAGAGAAAAGAAATGGAGTCGCCACCTACTTTAGGTCTAGGAACCACATATGTAGCGCAGTTACGTGGAAGAACTAATTTTACTACCAGAGTATGGGTTTGGAGTTTAAGTATGGGGATGGGAAGGTGTAAGGCACCCAACCCCCCCCCGACCCGTAGGTCGGCTTCCACTAATTGTGTCTTACGTCTTATTCTCATTAAAGACATGTTCAATATTGCATTTTGAACTCACACACACTAACATTCATCTAACAATTAACATGGCATCAATCATCCCCAAAACCCTAACATACATTTATCATGGCAAATCACATCAAGCCTAACATACATCTATCATGCATATCATCATATCACAAACTCTAGCATATTCCTATCAAGACATTTCATCTCATATTTCATCTAAGGCAGCAAACAAACAAGCATACTTTACAAAGGCAGAAACATAAGCATGTGGAGATCAAGCAATCATGTTATCTTATCCAAGACAAACCTAGATTACACATCCAATGTATACCATATTCATCATATCCACAACCAAATGCATGTTCATGTGAATATATGACTTACCTCACTTACCTTACTGCACCACAGCACCTATGCATCAATGCATGGACATATGAATGCATGTTCATGGCAAAGCAAAGAAAACATAAAAAGGGAACTCTAATTAAACATGTTAAAGGCAAAAAAACAAATAAACAGAGAAATAGAAACATATACATGTGAAAATAAGCTAGAACAGAGACATATTAGACATAAAATAAAGAAACAGAAGCAGAAAAGGTCAAATTAGGGTTTCTGGGCTTGAGTACGCATACGCATACATAAGGCCTGTGTATGTAGCCCAGTTGTATATGTATGCATACTTCGAGTATGCATACGCATGCAAGAAGCATGCGTACGCATACACGCCCAAAACCCTAACCCATAAACAACAAGAACCAAAATAGAGTGGAAATTTAAATCGATAAATCTAACAACCTAACATGCTTTAACCGATAAAACAAAGAAAAACTAAGCTAAGCAGACATATTATAACATAAATAAACAAGAAAAACAAAGAAAATATAAAGATTGAAACAAGAAAAGGCAAAGAAACGAAAAAGAAAGTTTAGAACTTATACCTCAAAAACGAAAGCTCTTTTGCTTGATTTAGATCGTTCCCCTAAGTCAAATCTATTCACAACTAAACAAAATTGATTAGTAAACTTCAAAAATCAAAGATCAAGACCAGAAAGGGTTTTAATTTGAAGAAAATTGACTTGAGGATTTTTTGTGAAAAACTCCCTCTTTAATTCACTATTTCTAGTGAATCTTAGTTTTTCCCTTAGGATTTTCTGTGTGTCTTGAAAAGGTTCCATGTATGGCTTTTTATATTGAGAAAATAGGGGTTTAGAACGGCTCCTAGATGATGTGGGATTCATTCCAAACCTTAGCTTTAATGCGGAAAACTTACCTTTCATAGTTTCTAGAACCTTAGCATGCATATGCATTCATGAAGTTTGCATACGCAAGTTTGGAGCATACGTACGCATACCCGTGTCTATGTATGCATGCCCTGGGGTTTTTGTGGCTTTTATTTTCCAAAAATAGTTTTATTTAGCTCAAAAAAGAGTTATATTTTTCATAAAAACTTTTCTCAAGTCAATTTTAATCTGATCGGGCCCTAAACCAACCTTGGGCTTTAAAATTTTACCATCATTGGGGAACGGGGGCCCGAGTCGTAAGGAGTACAAAATGCGGTGTCTACAGATGCCCTTATTTTGATTCATGAGCTCCGCTAACAAAATCAAAAGAATAAGAGACAAAATATTTTGTTTCGACGTACGGCTCGAGCCCAACCACGGCACACAACACATATACATAGGGCGGGGTGCAACTCCAAAGAGTTGTGTGGGATTCGTATGTCTGAATTCCCACCTTTGTTGCTAAGGAAACGAGTAACAGCAAGTTCACTATCCCAGAACCTATTTTGCCAATTGCAAGGAAAAGGCGAGTGACTTACTATCCTAGAGTTACCAAAAAAGAAAAACAAACATGGCCAATGGTCGTAACCATCAACCAAACAAATAAGGTGCTCTTATGAGCTTAAAAGGATAAATATCTGTGGTATCCATCTGGGGCTCTTACCTCAAATATCTTCGGGTGGCTTGCACCTCTTGTCTTCCATCTCTATTTTTATCTGTTTTGGTGAGGCTCTTGCCTCGGGTGACCTTGGTCTCTATCTCTATCTCTACCTCTTCTATTGTGTCTACATATTCAATTCCCTCAAGATATGTGCACGAATTCTGGCTTGTATAGGGTCTGTGCTTGCATATTCAATTCCCTCAAGATATGTGCACAAGTTCTATATTCTTCTATTTTGACTAGTATGGGGCTTGTGCCTACATGTTCAATTCCCTCGGGATATGTGCACAAGTTCTGTACTTTCTCTTCTGACTTGTATGGGATTTGTGCCTACATATTCAATTCCCGGAGGATATGTGCACAAATGGCCTTAGTGTTCTGACTTACAAGGAAGTCCTTGGTGAAAGATCCACTAGGGAGAATGATTTGCTAAAGAGTGTGTTGGTGACCCACGGGGGAGCCTTCTTAGTAATTTCGACTTACAAAAAAGTCTTTGATGGTGTGTAGTCCGCTGGGGAAAATATAACTCGCTGGGGAGCTTTGGTGGTGATTTTGACCTACGAGGAAGTCTTTGATGGTGTGTAGTCCACTAGGAAAAATTTTCTTCTTCTCCTTCATAACTCACTAGGGAACTTGCGTTGATTCCACTCACGAGGGGGTTTTACCAACTCCATGGGAAAATTTTCTTCATAACTCTCGAAGGGGGTTGTCCTTGTGCCTTAGACTCGCGGATGAGTCCTTTCATGATACTATACTTTACTAGGGGATTTGGTTGATGATCTTAACTCAAGAGGGAGTTTTTTTTAGGGATTTCTGTTCCGTCAAGGAATGTTCTTAATGCCTGTAACCCAATAAGGAATGCTTTGAGAGTCTTCTTGTCTTTTACCCAACTAAGGGTATTTCTGTCATTTTGGATGTATTCTTAAATTTCCTTTTACACTTCCTACCTTCTAAGAACCCATTGGGGATATTTGAAATTTTTTTTTACTAAACTACACGTAGTTTAGCAGAGAGGCCTAAACTATGCGTAGTTTAGCCATTAGACCTTCCCGCCTCTTCAATTTTTTTCCAACGGTTAACAACCATTTCTTTTCTTTTTCTTCTTATTTCTCTTCATCTTCCTTATCTCTTCACATTCTCTCTAACTCTCCAACTTCCATATTTTCTCTCTACAAAAACTCTTTATCTCTCTTTCATTTCCTCATAATCTGATATTTTCCTCTCAAACTCTCTCATCAAAAACTCTCTTACTCTCTTAAAATCTCTCATCTCCATGGCACCCAAGTCCAAGAAAAGCTCCTACATGATTTGTTCACCTGCTAGAATGGGGCTGTGAGGCTAAATGAGCCCTTTTCATTGACCCACAGCCCGCATGATCATCTCTCGGAGAGTGCAAGGACTAGATTAGTAAGTTTTTCAAACTTTTCTCATTTTCAAGTTTTTCTTTGATCTTCCATTTTAATTTGTTTTTGGATATGTAAATGCTTGAGTTTTGCTGTGGGATGGGTTTAGGTGAAAGCTTGACACTTTAGGAGGGGTAGGAACGTGTTTAGGATGAGTTTTGATAGAAATATGTCTAAAAATGTTGAAGAACACTTCTATGTCTGTGCTTATGCATACGCGGGTATCGGCTTGTGTATGCAACTTGCATCCATGCGAATGTAGGCTCTCTTCATGCTTACGCATCTATGTTCTACAGTTCACACGGACGCATGATCTAACCTGCGTACTTGTGTGACGTCCTTGCGTACGTAGACGCGGGCCCGCATGCGCACGCTGGTATTCAGCAACCTTATCCGACTACCATTTTAATGCTCTATTTTCATCTCTTTGTAGGCTTTACCCGCCTTCTTAGGTAGGGGCAGCACCAACCATGTCGTTTCATGGTACCAGATCTTGACCGAGGAGACAAAGGGCCACATATGTGCTGCGGGCTTTGAGCCTATCATCCATTTACTGTCAGAGACGTCTACCAGTGCCATTTTGGTGTAGTGCTTGGCTGAGAGGTGGTGGGATACTATCCATACCTTCCATATAGCTGACCGGGAGATGACGGTGACTCCCCATAACTTTCATCGGATGACCGGCCTTAGGTGCGATGGGACGCTAATCAACCTAAGGGTTGCATCGGGTGTACAGCTGGGCATTTAGTTGCTCAAGAGGAGGTACTCGACAGATACGATCTGTTACTATGACATTAAGATGGATTATAGGCCTTTCCTACAGGTGACTTATAATTAATGTGCCTGGATGGCTAGGGCCTTCTTGTTGTATATTTTGAGGGCCTATCTCTTTGCCAATAGGGGTAGATAATGTCTCTGAGGTGGCTGTCCCTCTTCCATGATTTTAAGGAGGCTCGGGTTGCCAACTAAGGCTAAACATGTCTTGCTTACTTGTACTCATCTTTGGACATACCTAGCAGAGGGACTTTGAGTCAGCTGGTGGGGCTTTGGAAGCTCATTGAGGTTAGTTCTCTCATTCTTTCTAGCATCTTGTAATGTATGTGTTTCCCATTCTTATAATTCATATGTGATCAAGGCTTAAAGAACTATGCTTCACACTCTTACAAACTGTATTTATATCTGTACCTTACAAACTCCATTCATATTCATACCATGCAAACTGTATCCATTCTTCTTGCAAACTGTCACTTTACAAACTGTCATCTTACAAATTGTCATCTTACAAACTATCTTCTTGCAAACTATGTTTTTTCTTTTCAGCGCTGGGCTGTAAAGTACAGTCTTATCGCTCGTGGAGTAGAAGTGGATCTGAGGAGCTTCTCCTTGGTTAGGACTCATTTTGATAGACTCTCTTCTGAGGAGGTGAGTTTAAGCATTTACTTTTACTTGTTACTTTCTCTTGCATGCCCTTTGGATTCTTCATGTTGTCATAGGTTATTTGGAGTCCATGGACGGGTGCTCTTGCTGTTGTGGGCTCGAACTTGGAAGCTACCACCATCATCATTTTCAAGATCACCCAGCCTTTCGAGGGTGCCGATCTGAGGGTTTTTTACTTGGCAGGAAGGGTATGTTGCCAGTTGGTGGGTGAGGATGTACCATAGGTTTCGCTGGATCCTCCATAATTCATGCTTGCGCTGCTCTCCATAACAGATGCTGAGTACCATTTTTGGAAAGCCAACATTCCCTACATTGAGCGTCTTACGGATGATGTATCTTTCCCTCTCCATTTCCCTTCTTTCTTTTTTTCCTGTATTTTTGCACATAGTGATATCCAAATGTGATGCTTATATTAGGCTAGCCTTGCTGGTGGTGGTCTTGTCGATCCTCCCCATCTACCCTAGTCAGTCTATGCTTATGGCCCTGACGGTTTTGCTCAGAAGCGTGCAGTGGGACATAACACAAACGTTATGGGCTACCCTTTCACTGAGGGTACACGAGTAGTGAGTTCTCTTTCATCCTTGTCTTGTCTTTTCTTTTCTTGCTTCTTTCAACACTTGTTCTAACATTGTCTTTTTTTCAAATTCAGCCCCCTGTACAAGAGCATGAGGAGCTTGTTTGGCTTGCTGGGAACCTCAAAATAGAGGTGGTCGAGTATTCTAAGCAGATCTATGGTCCTAGAGGGTTTGCCTACCCGGGTGGTGGTGACGATGATGATGATGGTGGTGGTGATGATGGTGGTGCTGTCGGCTCTAAGACCACTCCTAGCTATCAGCCAAGGAAGAGGCGCCACTAGTGATGATCCTGCAGACAGATAGACAGACAGACAGACACAGACACACAACATATTTCCAGTTTTATTTCTTTTTCTTTTTTATTTGGCATGTATTTCTGCCTTTTGGATTTTATTTGAGACATTGGATTGTATTTTAAGGACATCTTTTACATTTTTGCTTTTATTTTAGACATGTACTTAATTTACAACTCATAGGGATAATTGTATTTATTTTCATGCAACTTTATTTTCCTTGGTCCTTGATGCTTGAGATTTGAGCTTAATTGTTCCTTGAGTAGTCCTTTTGGTTGTGGGAATCATAGGGAAAAGGAATCACACTCCAAATAGGAAAATGAATTCGATTATGCCTTCCTCCTTACGAGCATGTACTCGGGCTTACGCACACAGGCATTGACCATGCGTACGCAGCCATGACCCTGCGTATGAAAATCACAGGCCAGAAAACCCTAGCCAACTCTTTTAAGTATAAAATAGCCGTTGGGGGCCTCCAAACCCTCACAAAACGTGTTCTAAGCTTAGAAACAACTGTCAAGGCTTCCCAATGGTAGAATTCACTCCTTTAACGGTTTCAACATGGATTAAGAAGCTTAGCCCTAGTTTCAAGGATGCTCTCATCCCTCTTGGTCTCTCTTGCATCTTTCCCTACCATCAAATCAAAGTGGATGAACCTCTCCTTTATGCTGCTGCTAAATTTTGGATCCCCACTCAGCATGTCTTCCAATTCAATGGTGTGGAGTTATGCCTTACTCTTGAAGAATTTGGTGCAATTATAGGCAAACCCGACGTTAGTACTCTTATTCTTCCTACTACTGACGAGGATTTCTCTGTCATGGCCTAGCAGCTCTTAGGGATTCCTCTTGCTATGGCTCAAAGGTGGTGTATGCTTAACAAGTTGAACATTTACATGGTTTTCACGTACTTTTCTCAGCAGAATGTTCCTTTGATTGGAATACAGTGCTCCCACTATCTCAATGCCTTTTGTTTATGCCTTCTTGCGAGGTACTTCTTGGTGCATAAGACACTTTATGCAGATTAAAGGATGCTTTCAAAGGTCATCAATCTAGAGAGGGGAAGTCCCGTAGGCATAATTCTAACTGAAACTCTCAATGGTTTGGATTCTGTTCATAGAGGGGAAGCAATTTCCTTTGCAGGAAGCCCTCTCCTCCTTCAGGTATGATCCCTAACTTTTGCTGCCTAAGTTCTCAACCTAGTGGGATTCCTCAAACTTTTGCATGGATTGCCTTTCGATTTTCAATCCATCGAGGCTCCTTATATCATCTTTGTTCATTATTTTTCTCTTTTTCTTTTCTCTCTCATTTTTCAACCCAAAACTCATGCTTTCTTTTTCTCTCTTTCCTTTCTCTTTTTTTCTTTCAAATATGGCTATATGAGAGGCTTCGATTGCTTCAACCTCCCTCTGTCCCTCCTAGTCAATACCAGTCAAAGCATTATTATGACTGTAAGCTTACAAACAAAGATGTGGACCTTGCTGAGTTCACTAAGTTCTTAAAGCCTCTTTCCCAATGGGTGGTGGAATGGTGGTGCATTACAGGCATGGTCAATCGTGTCTTCAAAAGCAATTGTGTTCCTTTGATTGGGCTTCGCTGTTGTTCTTACTACTCCCCAAGCCGCATTGCGGGGCAATTTGGTGACGATCAAGGAATTCCTAATGATGATGGCATCTTTCATATCTCGATCTTCACTAAGAGGGTCTTGGGTAGGATTCGTGAGACTTGGTTGAAGAGGATGGTGGCTAAGGACATTCGTTTCCCTCGGTTTCTCCATCCTACCTCGGATTACAAGACTTGGTTGACTACTAATATGAGGTCGGTTCATATGGAAGAAAAAGATTACTAGAGGTCCAACAAAAGGAAGAGGATTGATTGACTACCTTGATATGCCCCAAATTTTACTTTTCTGCACTTTATGATTCTCATGTCTTTTCTTTTCGAATTTAATAAAAGATTGGAATGTCCAAATCCCCTATGGAAACAATTTATTATCTTTTAATTTGAGCAATAAGAGAATCAACCATTTTATTATCTTTGCTTATTGTCTTTTTTTTTTTTTTTTTTTTCTTTTCTTTCTTTGGCTTTTCTTTTTTCAGTGCCATGTAATTTTTTCCCATGACATCCTTGTGGGAATTTTTGCCATGCCCATAGTCTTTTCCCCTACCTTTTGCCTAGATCGCCCTTTTGGGTTTTCAACCTAGTGGGGTTCTTTTGCCTTAATTTTTGCCTAAGCCGCTCTCGCGAGTTTTCAATGTAGCAGGCATTTTTTCTTTTTCAAATGTTATACTTTCGGAGTCTGTCTAGGTTAATTGGGCGAAGCATCTCTTCCCCTTCCAAGTCTGTAATTCTTGTAGCACCTCCTAACATGATCTTCTTGATAATAAAAGGCCCAGACTATCTTGGTTTCATCTTTCTTCTTGGGTTAAAAGTGTCATCTCTAAGTACCTTTAGGACTAGATCTCCTTCCTTAAGGTTTCTAGGTTTCACTTCTTGTTTAATGCTATAGTAATCCTCTTTTGGTAACCTTGTGCATGGTATTATACTCTAACTCTTTTCTCATCTATCAAAGTCAACTGTTTATATCTTTCTTTCATCCATTCTTCTTTTAAGATCTTGGTTTCTACTAGTACCCTCAAAGATTGTATCTCTACCTCAATAGGAAGTACTGCTTCACTTCCGTAAACCAAAGAGTAAAGGGTTGCCTCGGTTGATGCATGGATAGAAGTTATGTAACCCCATAAGGCAAATGGAAGCTTTTCAGCCCAATCCTTGTATGTTACCACCATCTTGGCTAGGATATTCTTGATGTTCTTGTTGGTTGCTTCTACGGCCCCATTAGTCTGCGGTCTGTACGGCGAAGACTTGTGATACTTAATGCTGTACAACTCCGTGATCCTTGTAACTTCTCCCTTAAAATGGGAACCATTGTCAGAAATGATCTCTTGTGGTACTCAAAATCAACAAATGATGTTGTTTTCTATGAATCGAGCCACATGCTTGACTTTTAACACAGAGTAGGAGGCAGCCTTTACCCACTTGGTAAAGTAGTCGATTGCCACTAGAATGTACTCGTGTCCATTTGAAGCCTTAAGGGCTACTCTTCCAATCACATCTATGCCCTAGACTGAGAAAGGCCATAGAGAGGTCATGCTGTATAACTTACTAGGTGATACATGGTTCAAATTTGCATGTGTTTGGCAGTCGTGGCAACTTTTCACAAAATCCACACAATTGGTCTCCATCGCATTCCAATAGTATTCCATTCTTAGGATTTTCTTTGCTAACATCCTCCTATTCTTGTGGGGACCACAAGTTCCATAATGAACTTCCTTCATGACTCTTTCGGCTTCTTCTTCCTTTAGACAGTGAAGGTGTATACAATCATAGGATCTCCTATAGAGTTGACCTCCACATAGGATATATTACATCGCCATCATCCTAATTGAACGACGCTTTCTCTTATCGGCATTGTCAGGGTACACTCCTAACTCTAAGAACTTCATGATGTCATAATACCAAGGAATTCCTTCTTCTTCTATAGCCATGACTGAAGAGTCTGTCCTCCCCTTGTGTACTAACTCATAACTTTGTTCAATCTCTAAGGGTCATGTCCATACTCCTTCAGGTATTTCAACCATAAAGGCTAAGGTAGTCAAGGCATCCGCAAACTGATTTTGAGTCCTAAGGATGATAGTGTATTCAATCTTGTTAAAGGTTTTGTCTAAATCCTTTAAATATTGTTGATAAGATTTCAAGTGTTCCTCTTTCACCTTCCACAATATCTGTGCTTGGGCTATGACTAAAGTTGAATCTCCAAAGACTTTTGCCTCCTTTACCCCTAACTCTTGAAGGGCTTCCATTCCGGCAATACAAGCCTTATATTCTGCCATGTTGTTGGTTGCCTCGAAGTTCAACTTGACAGCCAAAGGTACATGGGATCCATTGGGGGTGATAAAGAGTACTTCTATCCCATTTTCATATTGGTTCACAGCTCCATCGAAGTACATCTTCCATGCCCCTAGTTTGATGTCCAAAATATCCTCATCTGGAAAACCCTCTTTACCATTCTCTCCTTCAATAGGGTTCTCGGCACAAAAATCTGACACCGTGCTACCTTTGATAGTTTTTCTTGCTACCTACTTCAAATCGAATTCTGCCAATAGGATCAACCATCTCGACAACCTTCCACTTAAGGCGGGCTTCTTAAATAAATACTTCAAAAGGTCCATTCTAGCTACTATCCATACTTGGAAAGGTGGGATGATGTGCCTCAATTTTTTTACGGCCCATATGAGAGCAAAGCATGACTTCTCTATGGGTGCGTATCTAGTCTCGTAATCATGGAATCTCTTACTTAAGTAGTATATGGCCCTTTCATTCTTGTCATCATCCTCTTGTGTAAGCATACTCCCCACCACATCTTCTATGATAGAGAAGTAGAGTAGTAATGGCTTCTCGTACTTCGAGGGTACTAATATGGGTGGATGGAGAAGATATTCTTTAATGAGCTCAAAAGGCTTTTTTACACTCATCATTCCATGCATGGGGTTCATTCTTCCTTAGAAGCTTGAAGATGGGCTCATAAGTGAAGGTGAGCTTGGCAATGAATCGACTGATGTACTGTAACCGTCCTATGTGGCCTTTTCTATCTTTGGACTTCACGATCATGTCATCATACACCTCTACCTCATTGTGCATCATGTCATATAAACGAAGTTGTAGCCATTCTCTAGTAAGTTGTACCCGTATTCTTGAGCCTAAATGGCATCACGGTATAACAATAGATTCCCCATTCTGTGGTGAAGGTAGTTTTAGTCATGTCCTTAGGAGCCATCTTGATTTGGTTATATCTGAAAATCCAACCATAAAAGACATCAAGGCACTGCCGGCAGTATTATCCACTAAGACATCTATATGAGGGATGGGGAAATTGTCCTTGGGGCAAGCCTTGTTTAAGTCTCTAAAGTCCACACACATCCTTACCTTTCCATCCTTCTTGGGTATAGGCACAACATTGGCTATCCAATCGGCTTGGTGTATGGGTTTGATGAATCCTACCTAAAGCTATTTTGTGACCTCTTCCTTGATCTTGAGGAGCCATTCGGTTCTCATACATCTTAACTTTTTCTTGACGGGTACCATGTGAGCATGAGTATCAATGTGGTGCTGGGCTATCTTAGGATCAATGCCAGACATATCTTCGTAGGACCATGCAAATACTTCTTGGAATTCTGTGAGAAGCTCTTTGAGATCTTGTCTTTCTTTTTCATTTAGGGTCGAGCCAATTTTAATTAAGCATGGATTCTCATCATTGCCCAAATTAAGAGTTTCAAAAATCGGTTCCACAAGTTCAAATTTCTTTTCCAATTGTTTATTATCTTCATTTTCAAATTCATTAGAATCATTTAAGTGCAGAATTTCAATATTATGGGACTCATCAAAATAAGCTGAATCAAAATTCATTTTATTAAAAATGTTGAAAAGTACACCTGAACTCACATTACAAAATTCATTTCCCACAATCTTAGAAAACCCAACCTAAGTCCAATTATTAAGTTGTCCATGATGAATTTCGTCCTTCCTTTTTTTTAAGGCGCGTCACCTTCTTTCTCATCCTCCTCTTTGAATAAAGTCTTCAATTTTGTGGACTAGTCCTCATCTTTTAAAGGTCCCCACATGTGTATCGCTTCGATTATGTCACATAGGAGCTCTCCTTCATTGGGGAAACTTCCCTCTCCCTCGTCAAAAAACCAGTCGCCGTCATCTCTGCTACAATAGCTAATCACTCCATCATCCTCCTCCTCTTCCTCATCTTTATCTTGGGCCAAGACAAGGTAATAATTGTCGTCGGAAGGCGGGTTCGTGTCGCGCTCAAGCATAAAACAGGTTGGGGTCACTTGAGTTGTCCCTGCTGTTAATGTCCATTTCGGCCAATCATGATCTTCCTATGATCCTACGTTTCCTATTTCAGAGAGATCATTAACGTGGGCCCTTTTAAAGGTCCAAGGTTTGGGAGTGCTCCTCAGTTGTGGTAGGAATTCTGGCAGAAGAAAACGAACTGTTCCTTCGGTTATCACACGATTGATATCTTCTTAGGTCAAGTTGTCAGACATCGTGGTATGTGGAAAGCTAGGAAAGTTTAATGAACTTGGTGAGTACATGCCCCAATTAAAAAATTATTTTTTTATTAGATGTTCTTAGAAAAATCTGTAAGTCCATTTCAATGAAGGCCCAATTACAAAATCACTCCATTTTCTCTCATGAACCTTGCCCCCTTGTTTCATTGGTTTTAGTTCATTTACAATAAAGCTCTCATCTTACTCTCGTGGGCTTTCATTAGAATATGCTTAGAGATTTTCAACCTTTTGTCTCAAATATGGGCTTACAATGTATCCATCACCTTTGGGCCCTTCTTTATCCATTCATTATCATCATTTTGTTTCTTAAAGTAGTCCTCTAGCTAGAATATATTGTAGCCTTCCTTTCAAAGTCCATGAATTTCTCATCATTTTGGGCTTAAGCATGCAACAAGGAGGCCCAAGATTAGGGAATTTCATATTGGTTTTGTAGGATGTTGGATGCTAAGTGCATAGCATATTTGTTACCCTAGGCCCAAGGTTCTTTTTCAAGAGGCCTCTTGATTTGGGCTTATGATAGCAATTAGGCTATGGTCTTATGAATCTTTCAAGTTAAGACATGCCTTTGGATTTTGGGGTAAGCCTCTTATATGTGAGAACTTCTTTTCTTTTATCCCAATATCTTAGGGTATGCCATAACTTTTAGGTCATCCTCAAATTTTTACGTATTTTATTTGCCCTTTAGAATTAAGTGAACACAAGATATATGGCTGAACAAACAAGAGATATAAAAAGGGTACCCTTTAATGGATAGGATCTAGGATCTCTCTAAGTATGGGTAGGCTTCCTAGAGCTAAAAGAACAGATTAGTAGGTCACTAATAACTAGGTGGGCCGTGATTCCAACCGAGGGCCTAAGTGGACCTTTGTGGATTGGTGGCAAACAATTAATGTACTCAAAGCCCATCATAGGCAATGACACAGATTGTGAATTAGTGGGATAAACTTCAAAGGACTTTGGGCCGAATGGAGCGTACTCATCTTCCTACTCATCACCAACCGGCGTAAAAGGGACAAAAAAGCCAAGTGAAGTATGTGCAAAAAGGTATTGAACAAGCCTTTATCAAGATTAAGAAATAGGACACATTGGAATCAAACTCTCTATCCCCAGCGGAGTCACCACTGTGGGTGCAACGCGCTTGGAGGGGAGTATGCCTTGGCTGAGTGGATCGGGGTAGAGAAAAGAAATGGAGTCGCCACCTAGTTTAGGTCTAAGAACCATATATATAGCACCCTTACGAGGAAGGATTGATCTTACTACCAGAGTACGGCTTCGGAGTTTAGGTATGGGGATGGGAAGATGTTAGGCACCCAACCCCACCCTACCCGTGGGTCGACTTCCACTCATTGTGTCTTACGTCTCAATCTCATTAAAGGCATGTTTAATATTGCGTTTGGAACTCACACACACACACACACACACACACACACACACACACACACACACACTAACATTCATCTAACAATCAACATGGCATTAATCATCCCAAAGACCCTAACATACATCTATCATGGCAAATCACATCAAGCCTAGTATACATCTATCATGCATATCATCACATCACAAACCCTAGCATATTCCTATCAACACATTTAATCTCATATTTCATTTAAGGCAGCAAACAAACAAGCATACATTACAAAGGTAGAAACATTAGCATGTGGAGATCAAGCAATCATGTTATCATATCCAAGACAAACCTAGGATACACATCCAATGTATACCATATTCATCATATCCACAACCAAATGCGTGTTTATGTGAATGCATGACTTACCTCACTTATCTTATTGCATCACAGCATCTATGCATCAATGCATGGACATATGAATGTGTGTTTATGGCAAAGCAAAGAAAACATAAAAAGTGAACCCTAATCTAACATGAAAAAAGGCAAACAAACAAACAGAGAAACAAAAACATATACATGTGAAAATAAGCTAGAACAGAGATATATTAGACAAATAAAATAAAGAAACAGAAGCAGAAAATGTTGAATTAGGGTTTTTGGGCTTGAGTACACGTACGCATATATAGGGCCTGCGTATGCAGCCCAGCTGTATGTGTACGCATACTTCGAGTATACATGCCTAAAACCCTAACCCAGAAACATTAAGAACAAAAATAGAGCGAAAATTTAAAACGATAAATCTAACAACCTAACATGTTTTAAACTATAAAACAAAGAAAACCTAAGTTAAGCAGACATATTATTACATAAATAAACAAGAAAAACAAAGAAAAAAGAAAGATTAAAACAAGAAAAGGCAAAGAAACGAAAAAGAAAGTTTAGAACTTATACCTCCAAATCTATTTACAGCCAAACAAAATTGATTAGTAAACTTCAAAACTCAAAGATCAAGACCAGAAAGGGTCTCAATCAGAAGAAAATTGACTTGAGGATGTTTTGTGAAAAACTCCCTCTTTGATTCACTAGTTTTAGTGAATCTTAGGTTTTCCCTTTGGATTTTTTGTGTGTCTTGAAAATGTTTTATATTGAGAAAATGGGGGTTTGGAACGAGTTCCAAATGATGTGGGGTTCATTCCAAACCTCAGTTTTAATGCAGAAAACTTGCCTTTCATAGTTTCTAGAACCCTAGCATGTGTATGCATGCCCGTGTATGCATACGCATTCATGAAGCTTGCATACGCAGGTCTGGAGCATGTGTACGCATACGCGTGTCTAGGTATGCATGCCCTAGAGTTTCCATGGCCTTTATTTTCCAAAAATAGTTTTGTTTAGCTTATAAAAGAGTTATATTTTTCATAAAAAACATTCCTCAAGTCAATTTCAATCTGATCGAGCCCTAAACCAGCCTTAGGCTTTAGTATTTTACTATCATTGGAGAACGGGGGCCCAAGTCGTAAGGAGTACAAAATATGGTGTCTACAGTCATCTATTTTGAGGCCCTAGCACACGGATGCCCATAGAGCTCTAGCAAATTGGCATTCAAAGAAAAGGTGGATACTAGTTTCTTCACCTGAGTTACAAAGAATGCAAATCGGACCAACATGTTGAAGCCTTCACTACAAGTTTGCTCTAGTGGGGATAGCATTAGTGCCAATCCTTTAGATAAGTATTTTAAGATGTTCAGGGAACCTGGCTTTCGACAGTTTCTTCCAATGGGCCTAGGGTTGATCATCACTGTTTGATCGGGTAAAAGAAACTCTGTGGACATATTTGATAAAGAAAATTCCTTTTGAGTCCAGTAGCCAGATTAGTCTATCTTGTCTAGGAGCAGCAGGGATAGGAATGGTAAGAATTGCATGAGCAGCAATAGGGGTGAATATTTCATTTACCATACTTGCATTCCAGGTTTTGGAGGAGGGGTCGAAGAGCTGATATGCTTTGATAGGAAGCTAAGTATATTCTTCAACTTTCGGCTGTGGCTTGAAGCCTTCAATCTAAGGCACCCATGGGCCTGTCCAAACATTAATAGACTTCCCATCTCCCAGCAAAAAGCAAGCCTATTTTTTAATGAGATTTTTGGCTGCTTCTATAGCTTTCCATGTTGGGGATGCTACTTTAATTGGTTTTAATGAAAGCCAGTTATCGTTGACCCTATACTTAGCTTGAAGAACTTCCATGCATATACTTTGTTTACCAGAGACCACCATCTAGGCTAGTTTAGCTAGGAGAGCAAACACTACCTCTTTTGCCTTTTTGAAACCAAGGCCACCCATACTTTTAGGATAGAAGAGTTTGTCCCACACATTCCAAGCAATGAACCTACCATCTTTATCTTTGGGCTTCGACCAAAATCTCCTAGATAATGAGTCCAACTTGTCATAGTTTTTGGCCAGGACATTGAGAGAGGATTAAGTGTAGTTAGGGATGGCTTGGGCTACTAAATTTATGAGTGTGCATCTACCAGCCCAAAATAGACATCGGCTTCTCCACCCTGACAATTTGGCTTCCAACTTCTCTTAAAGGAATTTGAAATCTTTTGATGATGACCTAGTCAAGAATAAGGGTGCTCCAAGATACACGTCTTTTTTGAGACTTTTCATTTGAAGCTACTGTTTTATGTTTCTTCTGTTGCTTTCTCTAGAATGCTTTGAGAAGAAAATACCGGGCTTGCTTCTATTAATGCTCTGTCTAGACCAAATACAATACTTATCCAAACAAGCGACAAGGGATCTAGCATCATTCCTGGTTGCCTTAAAGAATAGTACGATATCGTCTGCGTACATAACATGTGTTAAGGCTGGTCCTTTTGCTCATTCATTAACTCCACTTATATTGCCGGTGCAAAGCTCCTTTTCGAGCATTCTTGAAAGAACCTCCTGCCCTAAAATAAACTGGTACGAAGACAGAGGGTTGCCTTACCACCATTAACTAGCACCTCAAAGGAGATGGATGAGATATAAGCCACAATCCAATTAATAAAGACATTATTGAACCCTAGGTTGGTGAGCACAGCTTGGATAAACTTCCAATTGATTTTGTCATAAGCTTTTTGGAGATCAAACTTAATAGCCATGAAACCGGTTTTGACCTTCCTTACTTTGAAGTTGTGGAGAAGCTCATGCACCACAACCTGATTTTCTACGATCCATCTCCCCAGGATGAACGTAGATTGGCATGGGGAAATAATTTTGTGTAAGAGTGGTCTTAGCTTTGCAACTAGAAGCTTAGATATGATCTTGTAAATCACGTTACAAAGGCCTATAGGTCGGAAGTTATTGACTGTGGAAGAGTTGGAGGTTTTTGGAATTAAAACAATGAGGGAGCTATTAGCTTCCTTAGGCATACTGCCACTTTTAAAGAAGGAAATGACTGCTTGAGTAATTGCATCACCAATTGTGGGCCAGAATTCTTTATAGAACAATGCTAGGAAATCGTCTGGGCTAGGAGCTTTTAGGTCCTACATCTGAAAAAGTGTCTCCTAAATCTTTTCTGGAGTTGGAATCTTCCTTAAAATCGTGTTTTCCTCCTCAAATATACAATGGGGCATGAGGTGTAAAAGAGTTGTCTGATTTGATTTAAGTTGGTTAATCACTGACCCTCCTTAGACTTGATCGCATCTATATTGTTATGTCTTCTTTTGATAATGGTAGAGAGGTGGAAAAACTTTGTATTTCTATCCCCTTCTTTCAGCCATAGCTCTCTTGATTTTTGCTTCCATAGGATTTGTAGACACTGCATTTTGTACCCTTTAAGACTCCGGCCCCCGTTCCCCAATGATGCTGAACTCTAAGACCCAAGGTTGGTTTAGGGCATAATCAGGTTAAATTGACTTGAGAAGTGTTAAAATGAAAAATATAACTTTTAATCAGCAAATAAATTTATTTTTGAAAAATAAGACCAAAGGAAACCCTCACTATGCGTACGCATGAATCAGCCTGCGTACGCGGCTTTCTGCATGTGTACGTAAGCTTGATCTTGCGCATGCATAGTGATTTCTAGAAAGTTATACAAGGAAAGTTTTCTGCATTTATGTTGAGGTTTGGAATGAATCCCACATTGTCTGGGGATCGTTCCAAACCCCTTTTTTCACACTATAAGTAGCATTACATGATATATTTTCAAAACACACAGAAATACCACGGGAAAATGCTATAATTCACTAGAAATAGTGAATTAAAAGATAGTTTTTCACAAAACACCCTTAAGTCAATTTTCTTTTGATTGAGCCTTTTTTGGCCTTGATCTTTGAGTTTAATCTTTACTAATCACTTTTTTATTGAATTATGAATAGATTTGACTGAGGGGAACGGTCAAAAATAAAACTTGAAGAGCTTTTCTTTGAGGTATTACTTTTAAACCTTTCTTTTTCTTTTCCTTTATTTTCTGCTTTTAATTCTTCTGCTTGTCTTGTTTTTTGTTATACCATGTTTTGATGTGCTTTTCTAGTCTAGGTTTATGTTTTTGTATGTTTAAAATGCATGTTAGGTTGTTAGAATTTCCATTTTGAGGTTCTGCCCTGTTTTTGGTGTTTTTAGGGTTTCTGGGCAAGAACCTGGGTACGCATAATCTTGCCTGCGTACGCAAGCTTGATTATGCATATGCAAGCTTGTTCTTGCGTGCGCAAGCCGTTGCCCAGAAACCTTAATTTTTGTTTTTTGATTGTTTTACTTCTACTTTCACATGTTTGTTTGATTAGCTTCCTTTTTTTTTATTTAGTTTTTTTTTTTATACTTTTAATGCCGATGTTTCACATGTTTAATTGCTTGATTTGCTATCATATGTTAGAATTAGGGTTTATCTTTTTTTATTTTAAATTTAATTTAATTTTTATTGTTTTGATGACATGAACATGCATTCACATGCTCATGCATAAATGCCATAGGTGCTGAGTTGCTGCAAGGTAAGTGAAGGGTAAGTCATGCATTTGTAATGTTTATGCATTTGATATGATCTTGCTTAGCCTTGATGAAAATTGTGATCTTGATGCCTTGGATGATGACATGCTTTGGTTTGGCTTTGTTCCTCCTTTTGATCTTTAATGTTACATGTTGCTGCCTTGAATATGATATGATGCCATGATTAGATGAATGCTAGGTTGGTTGAGATGTATGCTAGATGAATGTTAGGAGATGCCATGCTAGATGAATGCTAGGGTCTTTGATGAAGTGATACGCATGATTAGATGTATGGTAGGCTTTGTTTGCAAGCATGATAGATGTATAGTTAGGGATGTTTGATGCCATGTTGATTGCTAGATGTAGGATTAGCGTGTGTGAGAGTTAGACACAAGTATTGAGTGTGCCTTTAATAAGGTTAAGACATAAGACACAATGATGGGAAGCCAACCTTAGTGTTAGGCGGTTTTGGGTGCCTAATGCATTCCCAAGACCGTACCTTAACTCCAAACCCATATCTATGATAGTAAGATCAAAAGGTCCTTCCTCTAAAGGATGCTATATATGTGGTTCCTAGACCATTGCAAAAACTAGGTGGCGACTCCATTTCGACCCCCCCTCTTACGTCCACCGTGGCAACTCCACTAGGGATTGTGAGTTTAATTCCTATGTGTCCTATGTCTTATCTTTAATAAAGGCTTATTCAATATTTGTTTGCACACACTTCACATGGTTCGTTTGTCCCTTAACCTCGGTTAGTGAAGAGTGGGATGATGTTGGAAAAATAGATGTTTGTAATGTATACAAAACATACGCAGTGGAAAATTAACGGATCTACTTCATTCGCAATTGATAACATGTACTATGTAAATTTTAGAATTAAAGAACAAGAAAGCGTACCTTGGTGCGGTAAAATTCAAAACAAAAGATTGGAAGTTCTTGAGAACACTTTTAATCTTCACTCCAATTCCACTTGATGCCCAAGAAGTGTGGTCTCTCAATCAGTTTCCAAGAAGAGAATAAGAGAATGTCCAACACTCACATACAAACCATTTCATTCTCTCATATGATCTTAGTGAAAAACCACTTATGAAAGTCTTATGAAAAACTTTCATCTTAACCTTATGAAAAGCACTTATGAAATTCTGTATGTTTCTCTCCTTACATACAACTGATTATCTAATTGGGTTAGCCTTTTGGACCATTCCAATTAGGCTCTAGTATGTGGCTTGGAGTGGGACCAAAAGGGAACAAATAAGACTCTAGCTCCAATGGGCCTTGGGCTTTTCTGTCAACTCTTGACAAGTCCAAAGTTACCATTAATTATATTCAATACCAATATAAGAATATAATTGCACTTTAGCCCTTATTAATAAATTATATCCCAAGACTTTATTATACATGCAACCCCTTCATTAAAATATTCGTAGTAATACAAAGTCATGAATGTAGACTGCCACTTTGAAAATTACTACATCTTAATCCCTGAGTACCCGATTTAATCCTTTACGTTATTCATCATATATTTATGAAATCCAATTTCATAAATATATACTTTTGTAACTTTTTACTAAAGTGGTTGGGCCCAACACTCTGAATAAGTAAACCCATTAAACTTATCTCAAGGGAATATTTTATATCTTCGTTAAGAGATTATGAATTCCATCTTGAGAATATATGTTCCATCAACACTAAATGCGGCTGCCCAACATACTAAGGTTTTGACTGTGACTTATAGATCTCACTCCTGATATATCAAAGCAACCTACATCTCATGATCAGGTCTATTATTCTCTCAGGATTTAGAGTTGATGTAAATAGAAGTCGTGAGATTTATTATTCATTTGACAGTTGTTAGGAGAATAATAAATCTCACAGCGGTCCAGTTCAATATGTCTTAACTCTTAAAACATATCAACATATCAACTAGAAGTCTCCACTTCCATGATCAAGACAAATCATCTTAGTTGATATGTTATAGTCTTCACAGATGAAATGCCCAATTTCATCATCGACTACGAACTAAAATTTTGAGTTTACAAAGAACTTGTGATTTATATCTTCTGTGACTTTTCACATAAATCATATACTATGCATCTCATGGACTAAGATAATGTCCCATTAATTCATTTATAGATAGTCTCACATAATTAAACAATTTAATTATTTATGACATGCCAATAAATTGGATTTTAGGGCATAAACCCCAACAATCTCCCACTTGCCCTCAAAAATAATTTACCATATATCCGACACTTATCTCCCTTTAGAGTAATTCATAGTCACTCTATGGTAAGATTTGGAAACAAGTTTCATCCAGATTTATTGCATAAATTATCTTTTCTACTACTAGTTTTCAAGTACTCATATCTTTCTAATGAGATAATACTTACGCTTAATGTGTATTTTCACCACCTAGGATGAACACATATCTTGAAGTCCAACTTCTTGAATCACAATCAAACTACAAGTTAGTATTTGTACATCTAGTTACTATCAAAGCCTTACTTTAGTGGACAAGCACATAATCCCTCATTATCCTAAGATATTTGAGTATATGCTTTACTCTCACTAGATTAAGTGATCTTTGATTCAATTGATATTTGCTTACCATGCCCACCGCAAAATAGATATTTAGCCTAGAATTTAGCATAGCATAAAGACTTCTTATGGATTTGATAAAAGGAACCGTCTTAATATGCTTTTCCTTTTATATGTCTTAGGACCATAGTCCTTTATAAAGGAACTTCAAACTTAAAAGGAAAGAATCCTTTCTTGAAGTATTATATGCTATACTTGGCTAGAATCTAATCTATTTAAGCAGTTTGAGATAGACCCAACATCCTAATTTCTGAATTTTAACGAAGTTTAATTCTTAGGATGTGACCAGTCTTTCCCAAGTACTTTATATCAAACTGGATTAGACAACAAAAACTCTATTGATGACAATAACTCTACATCATTCTAAATGATTAGAATGTCATCAACATACATTAAGAGATTTATTATTCTATATAGCTTTACACACATAAGGCCTTTTAATACTTGATCAAAATCAAACAATTTGATTTCTTGATCAAATATGATATTTTATGCTTGCTTTAGTCCATAAATGGAATTTAAGCAACTTGCATACTAAACACTACTGGTTCTTTGCTATGCACAAGTCTAGTTGCATCATATAGATGTGTTCTTCAAGATTGCTATTAAAAGAAGCTTTCTTGATGTCCATTGCCATATTTCATCCAAATGAAATATAATGGACAAGAGAATCTAGATAGAGTTAAACTTGACTATTGGTGAAAAAATCTTTTCATAGTCGAACCATTTCTTTCTGAGTAAATATTTTCATCACTAGTCTTGACTTTGAAGGTTTGCACCTTCAAATCTATCAATCTCATTTTCTTGTAGACCTATTTGAGAACAATAGCCTTAATGCCACTAGGCGCCTCTACAAGTTCTAGACTTTAAATATAATCTAATTTTATTTACGTAACCTTGATTCAGTAATCCATATTAATATCATCTATTGCCTCTATGTAGGACCGAGGATTAAATTCATATCCTTGTGGAATGACTTCAAAAGTTTATTCCAAAAGTATGAATTTATTTGGTAATTGACAATCCTCCCACTACGATATTGTATCGGTGTACTAGCTATATATCTAGAATAATGCCTTGGGGTGTATCTAATACAATCATTTCATTTCTAAATGTATTTTATAGTTGTCTTACAACAAATTCTAATATTTTGTTTCTAGAACATTTCTACGTTTAGCTTTAAGATCATTCACATAGTCATCATCAAGAAACTTTGTATTTGTACTTTACAAACACCTTGTTTTCTTTATGACTACCAAAATAATCTTCTGCAATTCCTTTTGGATACTCATCATAAACACACATTTTTCTACTTTTGATCTCAATTTGTCAGACTTCCTTTCTAGCACAAGTGCTGGACATCTCCAAATAAAAGATGATACCCTTTATATATTTATTGTTTGTTCAACCATATATCTTGTACTCACCTAATTCTAAAGGACAAATAAAAGATGTAAAAGTGGAAGGATGACCCTAAAGTTATGGCTTACCTTAAGACAAATGGGATAAAAGAAAAGAAGTTCTCACATGCAAGAGGCTTATCCCTAAATCCAAAGGTATGTCTTAACTTGAAAGGTTCATAACACCATAGCCTAATTGCCATCATAAGCCCAAATCCAAAAGCCCTTTTGAAAAAGAGGAATTTGGGCCTAAGGTAACAAGTATGCTATGGACTTAGTATCCAAGATCCTACAAAAGTCAATATGAACTTCCCTAATCTTGGGCCTCTTTGTTGTATGCTTAGGCCCAAAATGATGAGAACTTGAAATAAAAAAAAGGAAGAGCTCAAAGGTGATGAATATATTGTAAGCCCATGTTTGAGACAAAAGGTTGAAATTCTCTAAGTACATTCTAATGAAATTCCATAAAGGAAAGGTGAGAGCATTTGTTGTAAATGGACCAAAGCCCAATGAAACAAGAGGCGATGTCTATGAGAGGAAATGGAGTGATTTTGTAATTGGGCCTTCATTAAAATGGAGTTAAAATATTTTCTAAGGACACCTAAAAACAAAAAGAACCTTTTAATTGGGATATGGACTTAATAAAAATGAGACTTCTTTTCGGGCACCATTGCACCACCAAAGTCAAGAAAACACATCCCCACTCCAATTTGGACTCGAGACAAGAATGGAAGGCGTTTGGTCAAGATTGAGGACACACATCAAGAAGAAGAGTTCCAAGTAGAGGAATCCTTTCAAGCAACAATGGCCACTCCAATTAGTGATGAAATTGCACAAAAGATATTCAAGGCAATGGAAGAACAAACTAATGCCCTCAAGAAAATGGGGAGTCGCCTCACTAAGCTAGAAGAGGCGAAATTGAAGAAGCCAAACCCATGAGTAGAGGTTCTCGATAAGGAAGAAGGGGAAGATTGGGATGAAAGGGACAGTTGATTATGAAAGGAACAAATAATTTGAGAAACTCACGGCGAAAACCATAGCCATAAGAGAGAAGATGGACAAAATGCAACTAGCCTTTCGCAAGGCCCAAAGGATGGATGATTGTCTCTACAACATGGGGGGCATAAGCTCTAAGACTCCCATTGCACTACCTCTAAAGTTCAAGATTTCCAATGCGGAAAAGTTTGACGGAACTGGAGATCCAAAGCAACATGTTAGGAGGTACCTAAGCATTGCCGAAATGAAGGGATTGGATGAGAAGCAAACTTTGCTTGCATTTCCTCTCTCACTCATGGAAGGTGCATCAAGATAGTACTATAGTTTGGATCCTAGCAAGATTATGGTATGGAATGGGCTAGTAGAGTTGTTTGTGGATCAATTCATCTTCAATACCATGATTGATGTGACTTTAAGAGACTTGGAGACCATTAAGCAAGGAGTAGGGGAAACATTCTCCGGATACATGATAAGGTGGAAGGGAAAGACATCTAGAATGGTTAATAGGCCAAATGAGAAAGATCAAATCAATATGATTATCAAGAATTTGCTTCCAGCATATAATAATAGGCTCTTGTCATTGCCTATTAGTTCTTTTGGAGAGTTGTGTGATTGTGGAACTGGGATAGAGGATGCCATCAACAATGGACAATTGGAGAAGGGTGAGAGCAAACCTCCAATCAAGAAGGCATATGGAGAAGGAACGACTACCTCTAAAGCTCCCAATCCCATGAATGTAAGTGCTATCATGCCTCAAGAAAAACTTTACAAAGAAAGCCCGCTGAGAATTTTCCGACCTAGGAATGACCCTTGCCCAAGTATATGAGAACTTATCTTCCAAAGGATTCATCAAGCCTCTAGATCCCACACCTATGCCTAATCCCATACCTCCTACTTGGAATCTCAATGAGTATTGTCATTTCCATCAGAAATTTGGCCATAAAATCGACGATTGCTCCCGCCTTAAACACGAGATACAAGACCTCATAGACAATGGAACCCTCCCAAAGCCCAACATCATCATTAAGCCTAGCATTAGGAAGAATCCTTTGCCTAATTATCATAGAGCTTCTCCTGCATATCAAAATTGGGTGCAAATCAATGAGATTGAGTGGGATTGTTTAAAGTTAATAGGGACCGTGGAAGTTAATACCATGGGAGTCCAAGGAATATGAGGTGAAGAAGATGAGGTTTTGAAGAATGCGGTGGTTGTGTGGGGGATACTCCCCAAAGGAATGATCGAGCTAAATAAAGGAATCATAGAGGACAATGTTGACAATATTACTAGGAGTGGGAAACATTACAAACCATCCCTTTTGGAGAAGGATTATCCTAGTAGGGACATAGGAGAAGGGTCCAAACCCATGGAACCTAAAGAGAAAGAGGAAGAAGATCGAGTTTTGACTCAATTGAAGAAGACTCAAGCTCATGTATCGGTATGGGGCTTGCTTATGGCTTCTTACAAGCATCGTAGTGCTCTATTGGATGCTTTGAGTGGGAAAAAGGTGTTAGGATATGTGCCCTTTAAACCCTATTGTATGATGCTATGTATGACATTATGTATGACATTATGTTGTGATTAATAAAGTTGTTTTATTCTTATCTAAAATAATGGTAACATGAATATTTGGACCTTATCATATAGTCTATGAGATGCATAGTATGTGATTTAGTCACAGAAGATATAAGTCACAAGTTCTTTATAAACTAAGAATTTTAGTTTGTAGTGATGGAAAGATGAATGTACACAGCGGAAAATTAACGGATCTACTTCATTCGCAATTGATAACATGTATTATGTAAATTTCTAAATATAAGAACAAAAAAGTGTACCTTGGTGCGGTGAAATTCAAAACTAAAGATTAGAAGTACTTGGGAATACTCTTAATCTTCACTCTAATTCCACTTGTGCCCAAGAAGTGTGGTCTCCCAATCAGTTTATATGTATGTGTTCAAGGGAGAATAAGAGAATGGCTTACACTCACATACACACCATTTCATTCTTTTATTAAAATTTTGTATGTTTCTCTTCTTATAACTAATTATCTAATTGGGTTAGCAATTGGGCCTTTCCAATTGGGCTTTAGTATGTGGCTTAGAATGGGACCAAAAAGGAACAAATAAGACACTAGCTCCAATGAGTTTTGGGCTTTTCTGTCAACTCTTGACAAGTCCAAAGTTACCATTAATTATATTTAATACCACTATATAAATATAATTGCACTTTAGGTCTTATTAATAAATTATATCCCAAGACTTTATTATACATGCAACCCCTTCATTAAAATATTCGTAGTAATACAAAGTCATTAATGTAGACTGCCACTTTGTAAATTACTATATCTTAATCATTGAGTACTCGGTTTAATCCTTTAAGTTATTCATCATATATTTATGAAATCCAATTTCATAAATATATACTTTAGTAATTATTTACTAAAGTAGTTAGGCTTAACATTCTGAATAACAAACCTATTAAACTTATCTCAAGGGAATATTTTGTATCTTATTTAAGAGACTATGAATTTCATCTTGAGAATATATGTTCCATCAACACTAAATGTGGCTGCCCAACATACTGAGGTTTTGACCATTACTTTAAATCTCACTCCTGATATATCAAAGCAACCTACACTTCATGATCAGGTCCATTATTCTCTCAGGATTAAGAGTTCATATAAATATAAGTCGTGAGATTTATTATTCATTTGATAGTCGTTAGGAGAATAATAAACCTCACAGCGATCCAGTTCAATATGTTTTAACTTTTAAAACATATCAACACATCAACTAGAAGTTTTCACTTCTATGATCAAGACAAATCATCTTAGTTGATATGTTATAGTCTTCGCAGATGAAATGCACAATTTCATCACTGACTACGAATTACTATTATGAGTTTACAAAGAACTTGTGACTTATATCTTCTGTGACTTTTCACATAAATCACATACTTTGCATCTCATGGACTATATGATAATGTTTGAATATTCATGTTATCATTATTTTAGATAATAATAAAACAACTTTATTATTCACAACATTAAGTCATACATAATATCATACATAGCATCATACAATAGGATTTAAGGGCACTAATCCTAACATGTAGTCGGTGATGAAATTGGGTATTTCATTTGTGAAGACTATAACATATCAACTAAGATGATTTGTCTTGATCATGGAAGTGGAGACTTCTAGTTGGCATGTTGATATATTTTAAGTGTTAAGACATATTGAACTGGACCGCTGTGAGATTTATTATTCTACTAACGGCTGTCAAATGAATAATAAATCTCACGACTTCTATTTACATCAACTCTTAATCTTGAGAGAATAATGAACTTGATCATGAAGTGTAGGTTGCTTTGATATATCAGGAGTGAGATCTAAAGTCACGATCAAAATCTCAGTATGTTGGGCAGCCACATTTAGTGTTGAAGGAACATATATTCTCAAGATGGAATTCATAATCTTTTAACTGAGATATAAAATATTCCCTTGAGGTAAGTTTAATGGGTTTGGTTATTTAGAGTGTTAGGCCTAACCACTTTAGTAAGGAGTTACTAAAGTATATATTTATGAAATTAGATTTTATAAATATATGATGAATAACTTAAAGGATTGAACCAGGTACTCAAGGATTAAGATGTAGTAATCTTCAAAATGGCAGTCATCATTTATGACTTTGTATTACTACGAATATTTTAATGAAGAAATTGTATGTATAATAAAGTCTTGGGATATAATTTATTAATAAAGCCTAGAGTGCAATTATATTTATATAGTGGTATTAAATATAATTAATGGTAATTTTAGACTTGTCAAGAGTTGATAGAAAAGCCCAAAACCCATTGGAGCTAGTGTCTTATTTGTTCCCTTTTGGTCTCATTCTAAGCCACATACTAAAGCCCAATTGGAATGACCTAAAAGGCTAGCCCAATTAGATAATCAGTTATAAGGAGAGAAACATACTAAATTTTAATAAGAGAATGAAATGGTGTGTATGTGAGTGTAAGCCACTCTCTTATTCTCTCTTGAACACATACATATAAACTGATTGAGAGACCACACTTCATGGGCACAAGTGGATATAAAGTGAAGATTAAGAGTATTCCCAAGTATTTCTAATATTTGGTTTTGAATTTCACCACACCAAGGTATACTCTCTTGTTCTTATATTTAGAAATTTACATAGTACATGTTATCAATTGCGAATGAAGTAGATCCGTTAATTTTCCGCTGCGTATGTCTTGTATGCGATACAAACCATGTTTTTTCAACAAGACGTGCCTATAGAAACTACACCACAAGAAGTGCTATCTCTTATGGGAGTTGAGGCCCCATCTTGTCCTCTTCTTGCCTTTTCCAATGAAGAACTTCCTCCCGAAGGAGCCACTCACACTAGACCTCTACAAATCACTATCGAATGCATGGGCACCAAGGTCCCTATGGTGTTGATTGATAATAGATCCGCATTGAATGTATGTCCTTTTAGGACCACTCTTACCATTGGATTAGATGTGGAAACAATCATACCCTTTCCTTTGACCATTAGGGCATATGATAATACCTCAAGGAAGGTTATGGAGACTTTCAAAGCTCCTTACAAGATTGGCCCAATAGAGACAATTGAGGAATTCCATGTCGTGGACATTACTCCCAACTACAACCTTCTCTTAGGGAGGGCATGGCTTCACCCTACTGGGGCTACTCTACACCAAAAAATGAAGATCCTACGGAAGGGAGGAATTATTGTAGTGCTTGGTGATGGTAAGATCCTAGCATCGGTTTGTGGACTTGAAGAAGGAGGAGGTGAGCTCCAAATGAGTGGCTTTGAATTTGTTAACATGAATGATTATGGATTGAAGGACGAAAGGTATACTTCGGATTTGGTCCCATATTGTAGCCATAAGGTGATTACAATGATGAAGAACATGGGGTATATGCCTGGTATGGGTTGTGGAAAAGAAGGAAGAAGGGTGGTTGAATTCCCCAATTTCAAGACTTAACTGACCAAAGAAGGTTTGAGATTCTTTGAAAGCTGTGATGGAATCAAGAAGAACCTTGGAACCCTTAATGGAAACTTTGTGAAGGAAGGGGAAGACTTCCCTTATTTTGGCTTTCTCGAACTTTGGGTAGGTAAGGATGGAAAGGTGTATCCGGGTTGGGAGATATTCTTCAATGAGAAGCTCGCCTTCATGGAGAAGCCTACGGTAGTGATCAAGGAAGTTCAAGAAGAAGTTGACTGGATGGACTACATGGATGCTGAAGTAATGAAGACTATGTTGAAGATGGAGAGGGACGTGTTCGCCATCACCAACGAGGAGCCAAGTGATCTATCCGCCTTCATCATACCTATTGTGGGGCAACTTAATAATTGGACTTGGGTTGGGTTTTCTAAAAATGTGGGAAAGAAATTATGTACTGCAAGTCCCAATGTACTTTTCAACATTTTTAATAAGATGAATTCTAATTTGGCTTATTTTGATGTATCCTATAATATTGAAATTCTGCACTAAATGATTCAAATGAATTTGAAAATTCAATTAATAAAAAATTGGAAAAGAAAATTGAACCTGTGGAACCAACTTTTGAAATTCTTAATTTGGGCAATGATAAGAATTCACGTTTAATTAAAATTGGCTCAACCCTAAATAAAAAAGAAAGAAAAGATCTCAAAGAGTTGCTTACCGAATTTCAAGAGGTGTTTGCATGGTCCTATGAAGATATGCCCGGTATTGATCCCAAGATAGCCCAACATCACATTGACACTCATGCTCACATGGTGCCTGTCAAGCGGAAATTGAGATGTATGAGAACCGAATGACTTCTAAAGATCAAAGAAGAGGTCACTAAGCAATTGAAGGTAGGGTTCATCAAACTCGTACACCAAGCTAAGTGGATAGCCAATGTTGTGCCCGTACCCAAGAAAGATGGGAAGGTGAGAATGTGTGTGGATTTTAGGGATTTGAACAAAGCTTGCCCTAAGGATGACTTCCTTCTTCCTCACATGGATGTCTCAGTGGATAACCGCTAGTAGTGCCTTGATGTCTTTCATGGATGGTTTCTCGGGATACAACTAAATCAAGACTACCTTTACCACAGAATAGGGAATCTATTGCTACACTGTAATGCCATTTGGGCTCAAGAAAGCGGGTGCGACCTACCAAAGGATGGCCATAACTTTGTTATATGATATGATGCACAATGAGGTTGAGGTGTATGTCGATGATATGATTATGAAATCCAAGGAGAGAGAGGGTCACATCGTTAACTTGAGGAAGTTCTTCGAAAGGATCAAAGAGTATAGGCTGAGATTGAACCCACAGAAATGCACCTTTGGAGTAACTGTAGGGAAATTGTTAGGCTTTTTGGTAAGTGATAGAGGGATAGAAGTTGACCCATCAAAGATTAAAGCCATATTAGAAATGCCTCCACCCAAAAGTGAGAAGGAGATAAGGGAAGTTTTGGGCCGACTACAATACATTAGCCGATTCAAACTCACTTCCACTTGTGAGCCCATCTTCAAGCTTCTAAGGAAGAATGAACCTCATGAATGGAATGATGAATGTTAGAAAGCTTTCGAGCTCATTAAGGGGTATCTCCTTCATCCACCTAGCTTGGTACCCTCGATGTATGGAAAACCATTACTCTTCTACCTCTCTATCATAGAGGATGCAGTTGTAAGTATGTTTGCACAAGAAAAGGATGATAAGAATGAGAGAGTTGTATACTATTTGAGCAAAAGGTTCCATGATTATGAGACTAGATACACGCCCATAGAAAAATCGTTATTTACTCTTGTATGGGCAGTACAAAAATTGAGGCACATTGTCCTACCTTTCCAGATATGGGTAGTGGCCAGAATGGATCCATTGAAGTACTTGTTTGAGGAGCCCACTTTAAGTGGAAGACTATCAAGGTGGTTGATCCTACTAGCGGAATTCGATCTGAAGTATGTGGGAAGGAAAACCATCAAAGGGAGTATCGTATCAGATTTTTATGCTGAGAACCCTGTGGAAGGAGAGGATGGTAGAGAAGACTTTCCAGATGAGGATGTTTTGGATATTGAGCTAGGGGTATGGAAGATGTATTTCAATGGAGTGGTGAACCAATATGGAAATGGGATAGGAGTACTCTTGATCACACCCGAAGGATCTCACATACCCTTGGCAGTTAAGTTGAACTTTGAGGCAACCAATAACATGGCAGAATATAAGGCTTGTATCGCCGAAATGGAAGCTCTCCAAGGATTGGGGGTGAAAGAGGCCGATGTCTTTGGAAATTCAAATTTGGTTATAGCTCAAGCACAAAGGTTATGGGAAGTGAAAGAAGTGCACTTAAAGCCCTATCAGTATTACTTAAAGGATTTGACCAAAACTTTTGACAGAGTTGAGTATACAATCATCCCTAGAGCTTAGAATCAGTTTACAGATGCCTTGGCTACTTTAGCTTCCATGGTTGAAATACCCGAAGGAGTATGAACATGACCTTCAGAAATTGAACAAAGTTATGGAATGGTACACAAAGAGAAGGCCGAAGCTTCAGTCTTGGTTATAGAAGAGGAAGGGGTTCCTTGGTATTATGACACCATGAAGTTCTTGGAATTGGGGGTATATCCGGATGATGTCGACAAAAGAGAGCATTGTTCAATTAGGATGATAGCAATGCAATACATCTTATGTGGAGTTTAGCTCTATAGGAGATCCTATGATGGTATACACCTTTGTTATCTAAAGAAAGAAGAAGCCGAGAAAGTAATGGAAGAAATTCATCAAGGGATTTGTGGTCCTCATATGAATGGGAGCATGTTAGCCAAGAAGATCTTAAGGATAGGGTACTACTGGAACACGATGGAGATCGATTGTGTATACTTTGTGAAAAGTTGCCACGATTGCCAAACACATGCAAATTTGAATCACATGCCACCTAGTGAGCTATACAGCGTGACCTCTCCATGGCCTTTCTCAGTCTGGGACATAGATGTGATTGGAAGGATAGTCCCTAAGGCCTCGAATGGACACGAATACATCCTAGTGGCAATTGACTACTTCACCAAGTGGGTGGAAGCAGCCTCCTACTCCGTGTTAAAAGCCAAGCATGTGGCTCGATTCATAGAGAATAACATCATTTGTCGATATGGGATACCCCAAGAGATTATCTTCGACAATGGTTCCCACTTTGAGGGAGAGGTTAGAACAATCATGGAACTGTACAACATTGAGCATCATAAGTCTTCACCATATTGACCACAGACCAATAGGGCTGTAGAAGTAGCCAATAAGAACATCAAGAACATCCTAGCCAAGATGGTAGTGACATACAAAGATTGGGCCGAGAAGCTCCCATCTGTGCATCAACTGGGGCAACCCCCTACTCTTTGGTCTACAGTAGTGAAGCGGTACTTCCCATTAAGGTGGAGATACAATCTTTAAGGGTACTAGCAGAAACCAAAGTCCTTGAGTAAGATTGGGTGAAACAAAGATACGAACAATTGGCTTTGATAGATAAGAAGAAAGCTAGGGCACAATACCATGCACAAGGGTACCGAAAGAGGATTGCTAGTGCATTTAACAAAAAGGTGAGACCTAGAAACCTTAAGGAAAGGGACTTGGTTTTAAAAGTACTTAGAGATAAAACTTTTGATTTGAGAGGGAGGATGAAGCCAAGATGGTCTGGTCCTTTTATTATCAAGAAGATCATGTCAGGAGGTGCTACAAGAATACAGATTTGGATGGGGAAGAGATGCTTCGCCCAATCAACATGGATAGACTCTGAAAATACCACATTTGAAAAGAAAAAAAGAAGAAAAAAGCCTGCTAGGTTAAAAACTTGAAAGGGCGGCCTAGGCAAAAGTTAAGGCAAAAAGACTAATCTAGGTTGAAAACGCGAAAGGGCGATCTAGGCAAAAGTTTGGGGCAAAGACTATGGGCATGGCGAAAATTCCTCAAAGGATGTTATGGGCAAAAATTATATGCCATAGAAAAAAGAAAAGAAAAAAAGAAAAAGAAAAAGAAAAATGATGACAATAAGCAAAGATAATAAATAGGTGGTCCTCTCATTGCTCATATTAAAAGATGATAAAGTGTTTTTATAGGGGATATGGGGCATTCTAATCCTTTATTAAAATCACAAGAAGAGACATGAGAATCATAAAGTGCAGAAAAGTAAAATTTGGGACATATTAAGGTGGTCAATTAGTCTTTCTTTCTTTTAATTGATTGGACTTTTTATAAGCTTCCTAAGCTATGTGAACCCACTTCATGACAACCCTAAGTCATCTTTTATATCCTAAAGTCAGATGAAGTGATTGGAGCCTCTCATATGGCCATGTTTGGAGAAGGGAAAGAGAGAAGGAGAGAAGATGTGAGAGAAAAGGAAAGAAAAAAAAGAGAGAAAAAAAATAAAAAGAAAACAAGTTCAAAGACGATACAAGGAGCCTCGATGGGTTGAAAACCGAAAGGCGATTTATGCAAAAGTAAGAGGAATCCCACTAGGTTGAGGGCCTAGGCAAAAATTAGGGATTATGAGAAAAGATTCATGCATTTTAACTTGATGATATGGGAAGGTACAAGGGAGAGACTAAAAAGACTATTCAAGGCATAATTCAAGCACATAGTTTCCAAGAACAATAGAATGGCGTAAAGTTCCCACAAGTTTGTAATTTAAGTACATATCTCAAATAAAAGCATAAATGTAAAATGGTGTTCTTAAAATACAACCCAATGTCTCAAACTGAATATAAAGTGTAAGCATGTGTGCTAAAGAAAGAAAAATGATAAAAGCAACAAAAAAGAAAAAAAAGGTATGCTATGCTATGCTGTGTTTGTCTGTCTGTCTGCAAGATCACTGGAAATGCCTCTTCCTCTGTTGATGGCTCAGAGTTGACTCTGAACCTCCCACACCATCACCACCATCATCATTATCATCATCATCATCCTCGTCATCTTCGCCTTCATACAACTGCTGAGAGTACTCAGTCAACTTTAGCTTAAGGTTTCCCGCAAGCAAGACGAGCTCCTTATACTCCTAAACAGTGGGCTAAATTTTGAAGGAAAGGTTGTTAGAACAAGTATTCAAATGCAAGGATAGAAAGAAAAATGAATAAGGATGAAAAAAAACTCACCACCCGGGTACCTTCAGGGAAGAGGTAGCTTGTGACATTTGTATTACGGCCAACAGGGCGCTCCCAAGCAAAGCCATCAGGGCCGTAGGCATAGACCGACCAAGGTTAATGGGGGGATCAATAATAGCACTGGCAGCAGGGCCCTCTTAACACAAGTATTTCATTTGAGTGTTACTAAGGTATAGGAATGCAGATGATGACAGATTAAAGAGAAATAAGAGAGCAAGAATGCATACCGGAGCAATGAGAGAAGGTATGAGGTGAGTCCCATTGAACTCCTCATAATCTGACTCGCCTATGACCCGATCAGTAAAAGGAATGCCCAGCCCCCACTGGCTGTACTCCGCATCTGTCATGGAACGAGGAGCAAGCATGAACACTAGAGGATCTACAGGAACCTAAGGCGCATCCTTCCCTGCCAGCTAGCAGCACACCCGCTTTGCCAAGTAGATCACCCTCAATCCACCACCCTCAAGGATCTAGGAGAGATTGGATGCAACTATGGTAGCCGCCTCCAAGCTCGGGTTCGCTATAGGGGCAGCTTCAGCCCAAGAACTCCATATGATCTATAACAACACATGAAGTTAGAAAGAGAACCCTATAGAAGCATGAAAATAATGGAAAGCGGAATATGTTTCTAACTTACATCCTTGGGAGAGAGCCTATCTAGGTGAGCCCAAAGTGGAATGATCCTCCTCAATTCCAACTTAGCTCTTCTAGCAATGAGATTGTACTCCACGGCCCAATGCTGGAAAATGGTAGTGTACAAGGTTCAGAAAAGAACAGTTTACAAGATGACAGTTTGCAAGATGATAGTGTGCAAGATTCAGAAATAATAGTTTGCAAGATGATAGTTTGTAAGGTTCAAATATGGTATAGTTTGCAAGAGATGGATTGGCAGTTTGCAGGATAACAGTTTGCAAGATATGATCATGAATACAGGTAACAGGAATATAGTACATGATCCTAACCTATATGGCATGTGGATGTATGACTATAAGAATGAGAACGCATGAACTACAAGAGAAAAAAGAGAGAAACTAACCTCAAAGAGCTTCCAAGGCCCCACCAGCTGGCATAGTGTCCCTTGATTGAGAGTATCCAAAGAGAAGTATAGGTAAGCCAAGTATATTGACCCCCAGTTGGCAGCTCGAGCCCTCTCAAAGTCTCGAAAAAGGGCCAAACACCTCAAAGACACCATCTGCCCACCTGTGGCGAATAGGTACGCCCCTACCAAGAACAACAAAAAGGCCCTGGCCATCCGAAGGCACTCCTCAGCCGTTTCTTGTGGACGATGCATAAAGTCCACCTCAAGGCCAGTGTAGCGGATCGTCTCAGTAGCATACCTCCTCCCCAGTAAGTCTACACCTAACC
Source organism: Notholithocarpus densiflorus (assembly GCA_030021035.2). Classification (NCBI taxonomy): domain Eukaryota; kingdom Viridiplantae; phylum Streptophyta; class Magnoliopsida; order Fagales; family Fagaceae; genus Notholithocarpus; species Notholithocarpus densiflorus. The sequence goes on from JARYZH020000004.1 coordinate 9,414,322, forward strand.
GAACACTCGACTCATCCTCAAGGTCGATCGGGATTCCATCAAATTGCAAGCCAGTCATGAGGTGGAAGTCATAAAGAGTGATGGTCATCTCTCGGCCAGCAATGTGGAAGGTGTGGGTTGTGTCCCACCACCTCTCAGCCAAGGTCTACGCCAAGACAGCACTGGCAGACCTTTGAGGCATCAAACGGATGATGGGCTTAAAACCCGCAACATGGACATAGCCCTAAGTTTTTTCATTTAGAATGGAGTTCCATACCAAGACCTAGTTAGTACTTCCCTTACCAGAATATGGGGTTGGGACTTGCAAAAGAGAATGGAATTAGATTCATGGTTAGGTGGAAGAAATGGTGAGAAAATGACATTGGGTGCATAATAGGATGAAATGTGACATGAAACATGCGTTTAAGTTCAAAAATGGTGAAAAATGATGTTAAAATGCCAAACAAGTGACAAAATGGGTGAAAAAGGTGCTAAAATACTAAAGTAGGGTTTTTGCCTAGCGCCATGTGTACACAAGAAGGACCTTGCGTACGCAGAATACTGCACGTGTACGCTACAAGAATTATGCGTATGCATGAATTGAAGAGCAGATACATGCATGCATGAACAAGCCTGCGTACGCATGAATTCAGCCTGCGTACGCGAGAACAAGTCTACGTACACAGGTCTGATTCTACGCATGCAAGAACGAACACAGAAGGTTGTTATTCAACATTTCCAAGTTTTATCAACCAAAACTCAGCCTAAACATGTTCCTACCCCTCCTAGAGTGTCAGGTTTTCATCTAAACCCATCCCAATGCAAAACCCAAGCATTTGTAGGCATGAAAATGGATTAAAACAAAAGATCAAAGGGAAATTTGAAAAAATGAGAAAAGTTTGAAAAACCTACTAATCCTGTCCTTGCACCCTCTGAAATGTGTTGTTGTGATCTGTAGGTCAAAGGAGGGGTTGTCATTAGCCTTATCGCTCCATTCTAGCGGGTGAGATAGAGAATGTTGGTGGAGAGGACGTAGAAACTTTTTTGAAACTTGGGTGCCATTGAAGGAGATGAGAGAGTTTGAGAGAGAAATTGAGGATGAAGAAGAAAATAAAAGTCAGATTATGAAGGAATAAGAAAGAGGGCAGAAGCTTTTGTAGAGAAAAAAAGAAGAGAAGTTAAAGAGATAGAGAATGTGAAGAGATGAGGGAGATGAAGAGAATGAAAAGAAAAAAAAAATGATTGGTAATTGTTGGAGAAAAATGAAGAGGCAGGAACACACTTGGTGACTAAACTACGCGTAGTTTAGGCCTCCTCGCTAAACTATGTGTAGTTTAGCAAAAACAAAAATTCAAAAATCCCCACGAAGTTCCTAGAAGGCTAGAAGTGCCAAGGAAAATTAAAAAATACATCCAAAAAAGGCTAAAAATATCCCCATTGGATCAACGTACATCAAAAGCATCCCTAGTGGATCAAAAGCATCAAGATCATTCCCCAGCGGATTGAAACCATCAGAAATATCCCTAGTGGATCAAAGGCACCAAACATCCCTCAGTGGACTAGAAATCATCATGAATACTCCTCTGTGAGTCAAGATCATCAACTAAATCTCAAGTAAATCTAGTATCATAGACAGCTTCCTCCGTGGGTCCAAGGCACAAAAGTAGCTCCCTCAAGAGTTGCAAAACAAAATTTCCCTAGTAGAGTTTTGTAAAACCCCATCGAGGGTAGAGTCAACATCAATCCTCAACAATTTAAGAGAAAGAAAAAGATAATCATTTCCCTGGTGGAAGGAAGTTCCCTAGTGAACGACACACCATCATAAAATCCCCAGTAAGCTACCTTGTTCTCAGTGAGCCATACACCATCAAGAACTCGTGGTAAGTTGAAATCATCACTCAAAGCACTTTTCAACAAAATCATACTCCCTAGTAAGTCCTCCAGCATCCCCAGTGGATCTTTCATCCAAAAATAATCAAGAAAGTCAAAGTACAGACCATGTGAACATATCCTACGGGAATTGAATATGTAGGCACAGATCTTGTACAAGTCAGAGTGGTGCACATATCCTCCGTGAATTGAATATGCAGGCACCGATCCCATATAACACATAATTCACATATCCTACCGGAATTGAACATGTAGGCACGAAACCCCATGCAAGTCAGAAAGTCAGAAGGTAGATTTTGTGCACATATCCTATGGGAATTGAATATGCAGGCACAGATCTTATACAAGTCAGAGTTGTGTACATATCCTTTAGGAATTAAACATGCAGGCACACCTTACAAATTTCGTGCACATATCCTTCGGGAATTGAACATGTAGGTGCGGTAAAAGAGGTAGAGATAGAGGTAGAGACCAAGGTCAACCTGATGTAAGAGCCTTACTAGAACAGGTAGAGATGGAAATAGAAGACAAATACCACCTGGAGAAGTTTGAGGTAAGAGGCCCAGATGGACACCACAGATATATATCCTTTTTAAGATCATAAGAGTACCTTTGTTTGATTGTTTGAGCTCGTAAGAGCATCCTTGTTTGATTGTTTGAGCTCATAAGAGCACCTTTGTTTTTCTTTTTAGTGACTCTAGGATAGTGAGTCACTCGCCTTTTGCTTGCAATTGGCAAAACAGGTTCTGGGATAGCGAACCTGTCGTTACTTGTTTCTCGAGCAACAAAGGTGGGAATTTAGACATATGAAATTCCACACAACTCTTCAGAGTTGCACCTCGCCCCATGTATGTGTGATGTGTGTCGTGTGTGTAGGTTGGGCTCGAGTCATACGCTGAAACAAAATATTTTGTCTCTTATTCTTTTGATTCCGTTAGCGAAGCCCACAAATCAAAAGAGAGGCATCTATAGACACCGCATTTTATACCTTTTACGACTCGGGCCCCCGTTCCCCAATGATGCTAAATTCTATGACCCAAGGTTGGTTTAGGGCCCAAACAGAAGTTAAATTGACTTGAGAAATGTTAAAATGAAAAATATAACTTTTAATGATCAAATAAATTAATCTTTGAAAAATAAGAACAAAGGAAACCCTTGCTATGCGTACGCATGAATCAGCCTACGTACGTGGCTTTCTGCATACGTACGCAGGCTTGATCTTGCACAAGCATAGCGATTTCCAGAAAGTTATACAAGGAAAGTTTTCTACATTTATGTTGAGGTTTGGAATGAATCCCACATCGTCTGGGGATTGTTCCAAACCCCTTTTTTCACACTATAAGTAGCCTTACATGCTATATTTTCAAAACACAGAAATCCCACGGGAAAACATTAAGATTCACTAGAAATAGTGAATCAAAAGGGAGTTTTTCACAAAACACCCTCAAGTCAATTTTCTTTTGATTAGGGCTTTTTCTGGCCTTGATCTTTGAGTTAAATCTTTACTAATCACTTTTTTTATTGAATTGAGAATAAATTTGATTGAGGGGGACGGTAAAAAATCATGCTTGAAGAGCTTTATTTTGGGTATTAGTTTTAAACCTTTCTTTTTCTTTTCCTTTATTTTCTACTTTTAATTCTTCTGTTTGTCTTGTTTTTTGTTATACCATGTTTTGATATGCTTTTCTAGTCTAGGTTTATGTTTTTGTATGTTTGAAATGCATGTTAGGTTGTTGGAATTCTCGTTTTGAGGTTCTGCCCTGTTTTAGGTGTTTTTAGGGTTTCTAGGCAAGAACCTGCGTACGCAAGCTTGATTATGCATACATAGGCTTGTTCTTGCGTGAGAAAGCCACTGCCCAGAAACCCTAATTTTTGTTTTTTGATTATTTTGCTTATGCTTTCACATGTTTATTTGTTTAGCTTCCTTTTTCATGTTTTATGCTTTTAATGCCTATGTTTCACATGTTTAATTGCTTGGTTTGCTATCATATGATAGAATTAGGGTTTATCTTTTTTTTAAAAAAAAATTTATTTTATTTTATTGTTTTGATGACATGAACATACATTCACATGCTCATGCATAAATACCATAGGTGCTGAGTTGCTACAAGGTAAGCGAAGGGTAAGTCATGCATTTGTAATGTTCATGCATTTGATATGATCTTGCTTAGCCTTGATGAAAATTGTGATCTTGATGCCTTGGATGATGACATGCTTTGGTTTGGCTTTGTTCCTCCTTTTGATCTTTAATGTTACATGTTGCTGCCTTGAATATGATATGATGCCATGATTAGATGAATGCTAGGTTGGTTGAGATGTATGCTAGATGAATGTTAGGAGATGCCATGCTAGATGAATGCTAGGGTCTTTGATGAAGTGATACGCATGATTAGATTTATGGTAGGCTTTATTTGCAAGCATGATAGATGTATGGTTAGGGATGTTTGATGCCATGTTGATTGCTAGATGTATGATTAGCGTGTGTGAGAATTAGATACAAGTATTGAGTGTGCCTTTAATAGGGTTAAGACATAAGACACAATGATGGGAAGCCAACCTTAGGGTTGGGCAGTTTTGGGTGCCTAACACCTTCCCAAGACTGTACCTTAACTCCAAACCCATATCTCTAGTAGTAAGATCAAATGGTCCTTTCTCAAAAGGATGCTCTATATATGGTTCCTAGACCATTATAAAAACTAGGTGACGACTCCATTTCGACCCTGTTAGGATTAGTGCCCTTAAATCCTATTGTAAGATACCATGTATGATATTATGTATGACATTGTATGTTAAATGATGTATGACTTAATGCTGTGATTAATAAAGTTTTTTTTTTTATTATTTGAAATAATGGTAACATGAATATTCGGAAATTATCATATAGTCCATGAGATACATTGTATGTGATTTATGTGATTTAGTCATAGAAGATATAAGTCACAAGTTTTTTGTAAACTCAGAATTGTAGTTCGTAGTCGGTGATGAAATTGGGCATTTCATCTGCGAAGACTATAACATATCAACTAAGATGATTTGTCTTGATCATGGAAGTGGAGACTTCTAGTTGATATGTTGATATGTTTTAAGAATTAAAACATATTGAACTGGACCGCTATGAGATTTATTATTCTCCTAACGACTGTCAAATGAATAATAAATCTCACGACTTCTATTTACATAAACTTTGAATCTTGAGAGAATAATTGATTTGATCATGAAGTGTAGGTTGCTTTGATATATCAGGAGTGAGATCTAATGTAACGATCAAAACCTCAGTATGTTGGGCAGCCACATTTAGTATTGATGGAACATATATTCTCAAGATGGAATTCATAGTCTCTTAACGGAGATACAAAATATTCCCTTGAGATAAGTTTAAATGGGTTTGTTATTTAGAGAGTTAGGCCTAACCATTTTAGTAAGACTAAAGTATATTTATGAAATTGGATTTCATAAATATATGGTGAATAACTTAAAAGGATTAAACCGGGTACTCAAGAATTAAGATGTAGTAATTCATAAAGTGGCAGTCTTCATTCATGACTTTGTGTTACTACGAATATTTTATGAAGGGGTTGCATGCACAATAAAGTCTTGGCATATAATTTATTAATAAGGCCTAGAGTGCAATTATATTTATATAGTGGTATTAAATATAATTAATGGTAACTTTGGACTTGTCAAGAGTTGACAGAAAAGCCCAAGACCCATTGGAGCTAGTGTCTTATTTGTTATCTTTTGGTCCCACTCCAAGCCACACATTAAAGCCCAATTGGAAAGGCTCAAAAGGCTAGCCCAATTAGATAATCACTTATATGGAGAGAAACATATAGAATTTAAAAATAACATGAAATGATATGTATGTGAGTGTTAGACACTTTTTCATTCTCTCTAGAACATACACATATAATTGATTGAGAGACCACACATCTTGGGCATCAAGTGAAATTGGAGTGAAGATTAAAAGTATTCCCAAGTACTCTTAATCTTTGGTTTTGAATTTCACCGCATCAAGGTACACTCTCTTGTTCTTAAATTCTGAAACTTACATAGCACATGTTATCTATTGCGAATGAAGTAGATCCGTTAATTTTCTACTGCGTACATGCATATTTCCATCAGACCCCCCCTTGCATCCACAAGATCTCGCTTCAAAATAACCATTTCGATAATTCTAAATTAAGCTCATCTTCCATTTTGCCATTTTGATCGGAAGGAGGCTACTTTTGGACATCGATTATGTTCTTCATGAGATGATTGATTCTGTCTTGACAATGCCCAAACACTTCATTATTCCATTTACGAAGCGCTTCTCTTGTTGCAGCTTGTTTTTTGTATAGCTTAACAAAGGCAGAACCACCTACATCAACATTCCAAGCCTTTTCCACTACTGCATTGCACCCATTATCTCTAACCCAAGTAGCTTCAAACCTAATAGGTCTATGGGTGAAGCTATCTTTTAGATTTGTGTATAAGAGGATTGGTACATAATCAGATTTAATTGTTCCTAAGTGAGACACGGTAGCTTTAGGGAATGCTAATCGCCATGAGATGCTGGCAATGCCTCTGTCCAATCTTCTTTTGATAGCTAAATTACCCTATCCACCTCTAGCCCACGTGAAGGTATTACCAGAGTAACCCAGGTCAATAGCTCCAAACTCAAAGATGAGTTCTTTTAAGTAGTTGGTGGCTTAGGAACAACCTTTATTTTTGTTTCCTCCGAGAAATTCACTATTTTTTATGGTGAAATTAAAGTCACTAATACAAATCCAAGGGCAGTGGCAAGAGTCGAGTAAGGCCATAAGATTTTCCCAAGCTTTTTGTTTTTTAGAGGGGTATGGGGGGACGTAAAAGCCTACAAGGAGCCAGTCGCAGACGGCATCGAATTCCTTGATAGCAATAAGATTTTTGTTGTATTCCACTTGTTGAATCATGAGGCCAAACTTCCACATTAACACAAATTCCATCTACAATACCATTAGCTTCTACAACACTCATATCATAAAATTTTATTGAATTCATAACTTCTTCCATCCTAGAGGTAGAGGCCTTAGTTTCGCAAAGAAAGATTACATCCAGGCTAGTCCCTTTTATTTGAGCCTTAAGGCTCTAACTGTCGTGGTGTTGTAGATGCCGTGACAATTCCAATTGAGGACCTTGATTGGGAGTAGGGGTGTTCACCAAACCGCACAAACCGCAAAACCCACACCAAAACCGCCTGCAAAATGGCATAACTACACCGCACCACAAGTAACAGTGCACCGCATCGCACCGCATGGTGCAGTGTGGTTTGCGGTTTTATAATAAAAAAACCGCACAAACCGTACCGCACCGCACCCTCTCTATATATTAATATATTTATTTATTTATAATATTAAATATATTATTAATAGTTCAATAACCCTAGTTTTCCCGGAAAAAAAAAAAAAAGTTTGATAACCCTAGCAAGTGTTGACTAGGAAAACTAGCCCAAAATAAGGAAAAATTAGCTCAATAGTTTAAAACTTGACCCAAAATAAAGGGAAAAATTAGTTTTGAGCTAGGTAGGAAAAGTCCAAAATTTGAAAAATATACCGACTTTAAACCTTTCAAACCACATCTTATATAACGCACCGCACATGTGACCGCAAAAATGAGATGCAGTGCGGTTATGGTTTTGGCTAAACTCTAAATTGCACTACACCATACCGCACTGCACCGCACATGTGACGCAAAAATAAAGTGCGATGCAGTTATGGTTTTAGCTAAACCGCACCGCAAAGTGCGGTGCTAAAAATGGCTTAAAACTGCACCGCATCGCATCATGAACACCCCTAATTGGGAGGTTTGAGGCATGATAAGGCCCGCCTCCTCGGCCATACAAGATGAAATATTGCATGAATTACTGTTGTTGGATGTAATGGAGTAACTAGGAACAGTATTATGACAGAAGTTGGTTGTTTCGATGGACTCACCTTTGGCTGCAGGGGTCTCTAACCTGATGTTTTTTGCCTTTCATCTAGAATGAAATGTTCAATTCTTGATTTGGGAATGAAGGTGACCATTTCTGGGTCGAAGAACACCACCTCTGAAGCATTAATTGCAATTTTTACCCTTTTGGAGAATAGTGCAAGCTCCTGTTGTGTTACATTTCTTTTCTGTGGGAGATTGGTGTTGTTTTGCTCCCCCTGGTTATTTAGTGAAGGAAGGGTCTGAGATTAAGGTGGGGTGATTGGGTTCTCGTAATGCTTTTCTGGAGAAAGGTGTTGGAGTGAATCTGAGGAAGGGAAAGTGAATCCGCATGGGTTAGGCTTTTGTAGGTTCGGGTTGTTTTGCTGAGTTTGGAAAGTGGTTTGGGTTTAGGCTATAGCTGGGTGGGCCGAAGCTAGGTGGGAAAGGCGGGCTTGCATCTAATAATAGGGCCGTGAGAGATGGATTTGTTTGGGCTTCTAGAAAGCTATGGGTCTTTGGGTCATCTTCTTTAGCTGAGTGGATAAGTGAGGCTTGGTTTACGTGTGTGGGTGAGCTTAGGGGTGTCAATGTTCGACCCAACCTGCGAACACGACACGAACCCGACACGGGTTTTTTCGGGTTAGGGTTGGGCCTTAATGGGTTTGGGTCATAAACGGGTCGACCCGAAAGCAACACGATAAGAAACGTGTTATAAGCGGGTCAACCCGCGTAACCCACAATAGACACGTTTGACACGCCAATTTATTTGTGTCAACCCGAAATGACCCACTTAACACAACCCATTTAACTCGTATAACAAATAAATATTTATTTTATTTTAGATTTGTCAAATACCTTTTATATCCAACATATATTTTAAATTTAAAAAGAAAAGTGAGTAATTACAAAAATTTACTAGGGATATAATTGGAAATTGAAACTTTACAAGCCCTAGAACTACTAATACTTTTTTCTTTTTTCTTTTTTTGGCATAGAACTTGCACAAATGAAATTGGATGAGCTTGTGGAAGATGTTATGAATTTGGACATCAACAAAAAATATATGGATGATAATCGTGGTCATAGTCAGGATTAGTTTACTGTTTGTTCAAATTTTTTCAATATTGATACTTAGCATTTGGTGAGTTTCAAGGATATTATATTTTTGTTGAACTATGTTATTTTATTTTTGTTAAACTTTGTTATTTTGAATTTGGGTTGAAGTGTATGCACTTCTTTTGGAGTGTAAAGAACTTATTTCTAGATAAATGTTATATTTTTGTTAAATTATATTATTTTGAATGTGGGTTAAAGATTGGAAGTGTATGCATTGCTTTTTGAGATGTAAAAAAAATTATTTCTAGATGGATGTTATATATAATATTATGCAGGTTGAAATGGGTTGTGTTACATTCGTGTCAACCCAACACGACTCGTTTATTAAGCGTGTCAAATGGGTTGGGTCAGGTCAACCCGCCTTATTAACAGGTCGGGTTAGGGTTGAAGGATCATGACACGATTATTAAATGGGTTGGGTTAGGGTTGAGCCATTTAGTCAAATACCCCTACCTCGACACGACACGAACCCGACACGCTAACCCGAATTGACACCCCTAGGTGAGCTTGCTAGCTGGTGATTACTGGTCCCCACTTCTGTACCAACACCTTGCGAGGCAGAATGGTATTATGCTGGCACGTTGGTGTAGTACTCCTGAGGTACATTGCCTTGCCAGGGGATGTGTTATTTGTCCTAGCTTGATGATGTGGCTATGCAAGGTGGCGATTATGGGTTTGAGGCAGCTGTGTTTGAATTTGTTCTGGCGGGTGAGTTTGGTGGTGTAAGTCAGTTGGGAACGGTGAATAACTCTAAGGGCATGGTGTTGTTCTTCATTCTCAACCATGGCCCTGCAGAGAGAAATTCATGTCCAAAGGGATTACGAATGAGGAAAGGCTTACGTTGGCATGCATGTGTCTTATGGCCGATAATACCGCAGCGATAATAGACATCTGGTAGCTTCTCGTACCTCAAGCTAATCCATAGATGATGGAGGTTGTTCCTTGGAAGGAAGATTCCAAGCATGAGGGGTTGGAGGAGATCGACCTCGATTTGAATCCGAGTGAATCTTTTCCAAGCTCTGCCACCCTCACCGGCTAAGTCTAATTCCACTACTTTTCCGGCTTTTTCTCCCAGTTTTCAGAGGTTGCTTGGTGATTTCTAGAGTTCCTTAATCCCAGATTGTTGATGTTGAAAAGGATATTTCTTGCCACGCTAGAGAAGGATTCCATTCCTTAAGAACAAGGTGTCCACCTCTAACAGTTCATGGCCTTCTATGATAGGCGTTGATCATATCCGCCTCATGGTGTAAGTGGAACATGAAGATATTGTTATCTAGTGTAGTAACCCATATCTGGACTGTTGGTCTCCATGCTATGTTAACTACGTCGGTGACGATGGAAATACCAATGTTTTTGTAGGTTATAAGTTTTCCTAGAAGAACGAATGAGTTAGTTTTTGGGTCTTGTTTGTCACGCCCCGAACCCAAAAGGATCCAAAGCGTGAGGGAAGAACCATTAAAAGCGAGAATGTAGGAGTTTTTTTTTTTTTTTTTTTTTTTCTTTCCATTTGATAAAATAAATAAATATATTGACCTCTCCACAATACAAGTCAGAGCTCTATGACACATTTACAAGCAATACAAACTATAAATCATGTGTCTCCAAATACACTTAACAATCCAACGTTCCAAATAAAATAAACACAAAGTCATGATCCTCTCTAAGGTATGCAACTTCAATAGAAAATCTAGGCCTACCACACCCAAGGCTAACAAACCTTAAGTATCCAACCTCCAATAGAATTGATCATGATCTCATTGAACTTTGTAAGATTGAGTCATTAACCATTAATGGCCCAAGTCTCCCAATTTAATAAAGCACTCCAATTACCACCAATAAATTAAGCTCCATGCCCGACGTGTAGCTAATTTATCTGAAAAACTGTCGGAGATTGGAATGAGCTAAAGCCCAGTAAGTAGCATAATTAATGGGGGTGGGGGAAATGCAAGTTTCATGATTATAGATAGTTTGCAAAACATGTTTTATTTTGGGAAATTGCTAACTGAATACTGCAAGATCATCTTTAGTAGTAATGTAACAAGAATGATTAAATGATGAAACACAAAGTTTCTCAAAATAATACCATGAAATTGTATATTATAATCTGTGAGCACTAACAATATAATTTTCAAAGTCATAAAATCTACATACGAAAATTTTATCACAAATCTACCATACTACCACATAGACCGGTCAGGGGATCCACCCATTCACAACTGGCATGATATTGTCCTCTCTGGTATGTAGACTCTTGGCCCCTGTGTGCATGATATTATCCTCTTTGGGCGGCCCGAAGGCTCTCTTAGTCCCTCAAGGTTTTGTTCTTCCCCAGGTTGCGCTGGGGAAAAGGCCTCATGGACAGCAGCCTCACCCATACCCTCATGGTTTTTCTCTCCCCCCATGGGCAGTAGAGAAAGCGCGTCAAATAGGACCTCTCTTGCATGTGGTCTCTTGGCCCCATGGGCAGCAGCCTCACCCACACACAATCGAGGAACCTCTTCCCCCCATGGATAGCAGGGAAGGACGCGTCATCCAAAGTAAAAGGGCACTGACCTGGACTTGATTCCATTGTCACAAAGACTACGGAAACCAAATTGGGTGATCACTGGGAAATCACACATAGAATGGTGTTAAAACAACTCACAGGTTACATTACTTTGAAACATATAGTTCATATCCGGGTAGTTTCAGAAAACCTTAAATAATCTCACTTCTACAAAGTTTGTAAGGTTTCAACTTCATTCTTGTCAAACCGATTTTCTATCAATTTCCCAAGTACTAAAACAAGATAAGCATCTTTAAATTTTCTAATATACCATAACATTCAAGATTTCCTTATCAAAGGTTAAATAAAAGATGCTCATTTTTCCATGTTAACAATTCATGCATTTCCCCAAATGCAATACCAAATATGATGCACTTTTCATACATAATAATATATGATGGGGTCACAACACAACACTTTTAAGAAAACATATATCCATATATAATTTTGCAAAGTGTGTTTGACCCAAAAACAACGTTTATGTAACATGACTATTTTCCAAAATCCCATTAAAAGCTACTTACCTCAAAAGGCCAACCAATTTTACCTCAACCGGGCACCACAAAATCAACTAATCCAGTCACTAGGTCCATCACCAAGAATATCGGAACCTAGAAACACAATGATCAAACCTATCAATAACAAGGCCTTTCACAAAGTACCATCACACTTATCTCCATAAATCGTAACAATACCCTAAAATCAAACCAAAGGCCCTAAAGTCTAGCTTGCCCGTCCTAAGACAAGTACCCTTCCCAAGCAGGAACCAAACAAGCATCCAAGAAACTCATAGTGCTGACACAACCAAAACATTTTAAATTCATTACCGCAAAAATGTGCATCATAAGATAATATAACATACTCATGAATCTCTTTGAGTACTAAATAATATATTTAAGCCAAGATAAGATCAACTGAGGTTTGGGATTAATTCCCCAATTTCTCAGCGTTTTAGTCTTGCTTTCAGATTCAGTACATAACAGGGCAGCCATTTGTAAAAATTGTTTGGTCAATGAAATGTTATCCGATTAATTCAAAACTTTAAGGGAACATTCTCCTATATGTATACAATGTACCACAGAAAATTCAGCCCAAAAAGATTTTTCTGTAATTTATTAAAAATCATGCATTGCGGCTGACTCGAATCTGTCATGACAGCTTTAGAAAATTTCTATAGTTGTAAGACTAGCCCAAATTATTTGAGAATTTACTCACATTAAAACCACCAGATTTAAAGCATAATAAAAACAAGGAATCAAACCCAAAAATCTCATATAAACAACTTATCAAACACTTGGTATGCAAAAGCACATACTCACACTTAACTTGCATAAATTCGTAGTTATCACTCCACTCACACCCACATATGCCAAAGTCATCAAAAATGCAAAGAACACACTTCCAAAAATCAACCCAAACTTCCACAAAAAAAACCCACACGTTTTGCTCAAGGAAACCCAAGTTTTTAACCACAAAGAAACCCCAAATGATCATCATTTGTAAAAACCCTTAACCATTTAACAAATAAATCCACCAAATCAAAAACCCATGTACTCAATCACAAGTATACCACTCATGTAGCTTAGATTAGAAAGAAATCTTAGAAAAACTTGAAAAGCTACCAAACAATTAAGAGTTTTACCTTTAAAACTTTGAGAGAATGGAGCATATGGGGTTTCCAATGGGGTTCTTCGGTGAAATCCGCCAAAAGTGGTGGTGGATGGCTGGTTTACCGGTGAGGGAGTGAGAGAAATAGAGGGAACTAGAGGGTGTATGTGTGTGGGCTTCGGTGGCTGAGTGAGATAGGAAAATAGAGAAATGAAAGAAGGGGCATACGTATGGTGATAAGAGAAAGGGGCTGAGTTGATGGGAGCATTGTGTTCCAAAATATCTTGGGATCAAAATTACAACTTTACCCTTAAGGTTTCTCCCATATTTAAATTGGCCCATTCCTAACTTAATTAAATACTATCACATGCCCAAATATTCAAAACTCCTCCATAAAATAGTTAACCATACTGATTAAAAAAAAGACCAATTTAGATATTATTCTCATTGGGAAAATTGCTTTAAAAAAAATATTTGGGGTGTTACATTGTTGGTTTGGAGGGAGCTCAAGGCAGGCGTTATGAGGTCTGAGACCTCTGTTATAAAATGTGTGAACCAGGAGAATCAACGGCAATGGGAGTTGTGTGGGCCTAATACCCACCAAATCTGGGCCCAACTTAGCCGAGATAATGTGCCTAACAGGCCCGGCAACCCGAGGAGTATATTACAGTCGAGGAGGCCTCATAAAGTGCACGTCGTGGAATATGAGTAGGAAGCAGCCCGAGCAATGAGACAGAGTCATTGAAAGGCATGATGACAGGTGCAAGGTGAAGGGGAGGGAAACTTCCAAGTAAAGCAATCATCACCTTCGTATTAAATGCACCACAACAACCCAACCTACCGCATTAATGGTCGAATGACCCTTAAACAGTGCCCTCACAACCTATATCCTACTCTACCACCACCAGCAAAGCAGTGATGGGACAAGTATCCAAGGAAAGATTAGTAGTCCTCCAAGTGGAAGGCGGGGATGTGATTTAAATGGCTATAAAAGGCAGGAAGATCCTACATGAACGAGGATCGGAAATGAGAGAGAGAAAGATATAGGAACTAGACTATAAACTTTAATTCTCTTCAAGTATAGTAGATCCTCGGTTAGCCTGAGGTGAGAGATAAATAAGAATTTCACTCTTTCTTGTTCAATTTTTGTCATTGTTAAGCCATTTCTGGAGTCAATCTTATTTCTTTAATCACTAAGCCACACTTCCGAGGAATCTAAGTGTTGACCTACATATCCATCTCTACAAATTCATTGTTTTGTGTTCCCATCTTAGCCCATTCTAAGTGGGTTGGGCCTAGGATTTTATCCCCTTACAAAAACAATATAAAAAATATGCTCATTAGTTCAGAGAAAAAATAACAACAAAAATCTAAACAATTTAATTTGTATGGAAAGCTAACAAAAGCAAAATCCAATTTTGATTCTAATTGAATTTTCTCTAAACTTTGGTTTAAAAAATTTAATATATTTATATATATATATATATATTGTAGGGTTAAGGGCCCAAATTGGGCCTTGGGCCTTGGCCGAGAGCGTAGTAATCCGAGAACAGATGAATGGTGGTCGATGGGCCAAGCTTAGAATCGTATAAGTGAGATACGAATGGGAGGGTGATCCGAGGAGCAATGTCCCCTCAGATAGGTAAGCATGGCTCACAATGTGTATCCTAAGGCTCAAGATAACCTTCTATAAAGCCCTAGTGAATAAGGATGTGCATCTCGAGTGTACCAGAGGGATGGGAGCCAGGAAATGTCTAAAAGAGAGCTGCTGCCTTCGCATTGAATGCTCTTCAGCTAACTTTCTGGCCGCATTTATGTGGAGAAAATCCCTGAACAGTGCTATCTTGGCTATCGCAACTCACAGAAAGCCAGAGAGGGTGTCTGATTGGACAAGCACTCAAGTATTGGCTTGGATGATCAACAAGTGTAGGGTCAAGATTATCAAGAGGGAGCTATATAATGTGAGAGACCCTCCATGAACAAAGAATCAGAAAAATAGAAAAAGAATACTGTAGCAATCAAAGTTGTACTTGTACCCAACTGTTATTGATTTGTATGACAAAATATCTCCCCAGGTAATGAATTCATTAAGCTCTATTTTCTTGTTCTTGTTTGATCATCTTTTAAATCCATACTAGCCGTTGTCAAATTCATTAGGGTCTAGTTCTTCGACCCACTCTCTACAAAGTTATTGTACTGGGCTCACTGGGCCAAGATCCCATACATCTCGGACTTGGGCTGCAAAACGTGTCCCTACAATTGGCGCCGTCTATGGGAAGAGCTTGTGTGATAGTGAGTGCAACGGTCAACTATGGTAGGTTCAGGTCCGCACTAGGCAGAGTCTATAGGGTCCCAACGTGAAAATCTTTTTGTGAACCTTGAGCGCAGAAGGGACCGGGAGGGGAGTGTGCGTACTGTTCGAACTGGTAGGAGTTATTCCCGGGGGAACAACCACCTCTCTCATGAGGAGGATACCAGAGCCCTACAACTGGAAGGCGAAAGCGAGCCCCCTCCAACTCTAACATATCTTCCTCTGATGGTGAGAAGGATGGTAGTTATCGACGTAGATCAAGGACTCCTCCTAGTGAGTCTTTCTCATATGAAAAGGAACACTATCTTGAATGTAGATACAAAAGCCCAACTCGCAGAGGACTGGGAAACGATGCTATGAGCAAAGCGTTGAACCAGATTTCCAAGTCGCCCTTCATGCGCAGGATTGAAGGGGCCACTCTTCCTTAGCGTTTCCATTAGCCCACGTTCACCATCTGCAATGGACGAATGGACCCGGTGGAACATGTGAGCCATTTCAGTTAGAGAATGGCTGTCCATTCTAAGGATGAAGCCTTGATGTGCAAGGTGTTCCCATCTAGTCTAGGACCCGTGGCAATGAGATGGTTCGACGGCCTAAGGGCAGATTCTATAGGTTCCTTCAAGGAGCTTACCAGGGCTTTTGGCTCTCGTTTTATCACGTGTACTAGGATCCCTCGGCCCATAGATTCCCTACTGTCCTTATTCATGCGAGAAGGGGAGACTCTGAAGATGTACTCGGACAGATACTGGGAAATGTTCAACGAGATTGATGGTGACTTTGATGACGTGGCCATTAGCACCTTCAAGGCCGGCCTCCCAGTCGAGCACGGTTTAAGGAAGTCTTTGACTGGCAAGCCTATCACCAGTGTGCACCAACTCATAGAACAGATTGATAAGTACAAGTGGGTTGAGGAAGACCAGCAGTTGGGGAAAGGAAAGGATAAGGTTATCCCTTAGGAGAAGAGGGATTTCAGGTTAGACAGATATAACAACAACCAGCCTCAAAGAGACTTTGTTGGGTAGTCAGGGTTTGCTAATACTCAGGCGGTTAACGTGGTGTTCCGAGAACCGGTGCATCAAGTTTTAGAGAAGATTAAGAATGAGCCATTCTTCAAATGGCCAAATAAGATGGCAGGAAACCCCATGAGGCATAATCAAAACCTCTATTGCCAATATCACCAGGACTAGGGGCATACTACAGTAGACTGTAGAAATTTGTGGGACCATTTGGACCAACTGGTTCGAGAAGGAAAGTTGAAGCAGCTTTTGCATCATTCCAGTGGCCAGGGGAGCCAGACTGGCTCGGAACCCCGGAGAGACGCTTCTTCAAGACCCCTTTTGGGCACGATAAATGTCATCTTTGCCGCTCCAGGGAGGATCGGTTCTTGCCCCTCCAGAGTGATGTCTGTGGCTTGGCTGCCCGCTGAGGACACCAGTCCAAAGCCGAAGAGGGCTAAAATGAACATCCAGCCGGCGTTGAGCTTCTCGGATGAGGATAAGGTTGGAATCATACAACCTTATGTTGATGCTTTGGTGGTCACACTCAGGATCGGGGGGTATGACGTGAAGAAGGTTATGGTAGACTAAGGTAGTGGTGCTAAGATCATGTACCTCGATTTGTACAAGGGGTTGAATTTGAGACCCGAGGACTTAACGGCCTATGATTCTTCTTTGGTGAGTTTTGATGGGAAGGTTGTCATTCCTAGGGGCCAGATTAGACTACCCGTGCAAGCTGGTTCAGAAGTAGTAGAGGTGGACTTCATCGTGGTGGATGCTTATTCCCCTACACGGCCATTATGGCCAGGCCCTAGCTCCATGCCCTAGGAGCTGTCTCTTTCTACTCTACACTAGAAGGTGAAATATTCGTCGAGCGGACAAATTGAAGAGATTGTTGGAAGTCAATCCACGGCTAGGCAGTGCTTGGTGGCCGCAATCTCACATAAGCCCGAAGCTGAGTCCTCAGCCTTCGCTGAAAAGGGCTTATAGTAATTAAGAGCTCCGGTGTTTCCTGTTAACGGTTCGGCTGAGGAGGCGAAATGCGAAGATTTGGAAAAGGTCGTTGTTGGTGAGGATCTGGAGAAGTTCTTTCAGATCGGGGCTCAGCTGCCTCCTCTAGAGAAGGAAGAGCTGGTAGAGTTTCTTAGAAAAAATGTTGACGTGTTCGCATGGAGCACTTACGAAGCCCTAGGGGTGGATCCAAGCTTCATCTTCCATCATTTTAATGTTAATCCATTTGTCACCCTTAAGAAGCAGCTGCCTTGGCGCTCATCCAAGGATCACTTTGATGCTGTCAGAGATGAAGTAACGAAGCTGAAGCAGGCAGGAGCTATTAAGGAGGTTTTCTACCCTGAGTGGCTAGCCAATACTGTGGCGGTGAAAAAGAAGAGTGGGAAATGGCGAGTGTGTGTGGATTTCACAGACCTAAATAGGACTTGCTCGAAAGATCCCTTTCCTATGCCTAGGATAGACCAGCTGGTGGACGCAACCGTAGGCCACCCTTGGATAAGCTTCTTAGATGCCTTTCAAGGGTACCATCAGGTACCACTAGCCCAGGATGATTAGGAAAAGACAGCTTTCGTCACTCCCACCGGAAATTACCACTACAAAGTGATGCCATTCGATTTGAAGAATGCAGGGTCTACTTATCAAAGGATGATGACTAGAATATTTGAACCACAGTTGGGCAAGAGCATTGAGGTCTATATGGACGATATGGTGGTAAAGAGTAAGGTAGTGTCCGAGCACATGGGAGATCTTGGGAACATTTTTGAGATTCTGAGGAAACACAAGTTGCGCCTTAATGCTTCTAAATGCTCTTTTAGGGTCGGGTCAGGGAAGTTTTTGGGGTACATGGTTACACACCGGGGAATTGAGGTCAACCCCGATCAAATTAAGGCAGTTAACAGTTTACAACCACCTCGGAACCCCAAGGAAGTCCAGAAACTAACTGGAATGACCGCTGCCTTGAATCGGTTTATCTCCCGGTCAGCGGATAGATGCAGACTGTTCTTCCTGTTGATGAATAAGTGGAAGGGATTTGAGTGGACTGAGGAGTGTGCCTTAGCATTCCAACAGCTCAAGGATTATCTTTCTCGGCCACCTATCATGTCCAGTCTTGAGGTGGATGAGGTCCTGTTTGCTTATATTGCTGTGGCCCCTCATGCTGTAAGCTTGGTCTTGATACGAGTTGATAGCAGCATACAAAGGCTAGTTTATTATGTGAGCAAGTCACTACATGAGGCCGAGATACGTTATCTACCACTGGAGAAAGCTATTTTGGCAGTGGTACATGCCATACACAAACTCCCCCATTACTTCCAAGCACACACAGTCATTGTCCTAACTCAGCTTCCGCTCAGAGCTTTGCTCCGGAGCGCCGATTACATGGGGAGGATTGCAAAATGGGCCACGATCATAGGGGATTTTGACATTAAATACATGCCTCGTACCTCTGTTAAAGGCCAAGTCCTCGTGGATCTGGTAGTCAAGTTTGCTGAATCCCCATTGGAAGTAGAAGCCAAGAAGTGCGACATGGATGGAAAATCGGTTAGCATGATCTCCCAGCAAGGTCCCCTATCCTGGAAAGTATATGTTGATGGTGTAGCAAATCAGAGGGGGTCCGGAGTGGGGTTAGTTTTAGTATCCCCCGAAAAGATTACCATTGAGAAATCGTTAAGGTTGGACTTCTCGGCCACAAATAATGAAGCTGAATATAAAGCCCTACTGATGGGAATGGCCATGGTTTAAAGAATGGGCGGTAAGGCAGTAGAGATGTTCTCGGACTCAAGATTGGTCGTTGGCTAAGTAAAAGGAGAGTTTGAAGTGAGAGACGAAAGAATGCAAGGGTACTTGAGTCAGGTTAGACATTTGCAATCAGGGTTCGAATCTTTAGACCTATTACATATCCCTAGAAGTGGAAAAACACATGCCGATTCCCTTGCCACATTGGCAACCTCCTCGTCCTAGAGTTTGCCTCGGGTCATACTTGTTGAGGACCTGTACAAGCCTGCTATGATGAGAAGAGACACGGTCCAAATCCATCAAGTCAGGGTAGGGTCGAGCTGGATGGACCCTATAGTCCTGTTCCTTAAAAACCACAGATATACAAATTAGGAAAATTGATTAGAAAGCATAGCACCAAAAAAAAAAAAAAAAAACAGCAAAAGAGAATCCTAACAACATATTTTGCTACTGGAAAATGATGGGAAAAGCCTAATGGGATCATAACAATTTAACTGTTTAGTTCAGTCCAAAACAAAAACCAATTGAATCCAAATACTTTTAAAAAGATGACAAAAATATGCAAAACAAAACCAATACAAACCCAAATACAACAATTAACAAAATTTAATCTAAAATATGAGATAAATATAGGGAAACTCAAGCCATCCTAACCTATCAGTTTGATCTAGCAACTCTTCTTACAAAACAACCAAGTGTCTTATAAGGCAAAGAACGCTGTAAAGCTATAACTAAAAATTAATTGAATCAACTTTAAAAAAACAACAGCTAACTAAAATTTGCAAAGCAAAACCAAGTCAAATCCAAAATATATTAATGGACAAAATCTAATCCAAAATATGAAATAAACATTGGGGAAAACAGGGCATCCTAACTTGTTAGTTCAATCAATCAACTCTTCTTATAGAATACCCAAGTGTCGTATTTAACAAAAAAGGCTGTAAATATGTGTTTCAGCAAAATGATGGGGTAAGAAGTATTTTAATTTACAAGAAAATGGATGAAAGAGAGACTACAAAAGAAGCTAATGCAAATGTAGTAATCTAGCAAAAAGTGGAAGATTTTTCCTATATTACAATTTTTTTAAAACAAAGATAATTTTAAAGTTCCACAGAATAATCTAAAAATTAATGTGTAAACAATACAACCATGACACAATGTTTAACATTCAGTTGGCTACTTTTTTTTAATCATAAATCAAAACCAAACAATTTAATTAATTTAAAAAAACCATAACATAACTTTAGATAAAATCATAAATTCTTTTACACTCTAAAATTCAAATATAAAACCGTCCAAGGAGAAATTGACTTTTCAACACAAAATTTCAACGGAAAAAAACCCACTAATGATACCAAAACAAAAGCCAGAGACGATAAATTGAAACAAAAGAATCCAAAGAAATAAAATAAAGTCATCAATTAACAAAACAATTAAAGAAGAACCGTAGCCTATTAACTAGGGAAAAGGCAGATGCCAATTCGAATAGGAAAAGTTTCAATTTACAAAATTTTAAAATATAGATATTAAAAAATTCAGATGCTAAGGAAAAGCAATTGTGGAATATTGCAGAAAAAAAACTTATAAAAAAATGCTATGCTGAGGAAAATTAAAAATAAAAAAATTGAAGAAAAATCTGACTAAAATATTCAAAATAGAGCCAATTCAAACCCAAATACATCAATGGACAAAGTTTAATACAAAGTACGAGATAAACTGAAGGAAAATCAGGCCATCCTAAATTGTCAGTTTGCTCCAGCAAATTTTACTGCAAAATATCCAAATGTCATTCTTGACACAGAACTTAGTAAATCTATATTTCAATAAAATGATAGGGTAAGAAAGTTATTTAAATTACAGCAGAGAAAAATGAAAGAGAGACTACCAAAGAAGTTGAAGCGAACATTATAATATGTTTTGTATTGTAAAAATGTGAAAGATTGTTCCCATATCAAAGATTCAAAGGTAATTCTACAGTCCCACATGTGGATGCCCCCCTAAATTTTCCTTAATGGGTTTAGTCACACATTGGGTCCTTGGCAACGTGACTCTTGTGTGCTTGTGTATCTAGAGTGGGTTATTTTAGGAGTCGCCACCAATCATTTGGTTTTGTATTAGGTGTGATTAGTCACTTAGATGTCTAATTTTATTTTAAGTTACCTAATTAACTAAACCAAATTTTAAACGTTCAATAATTAAGGTAAACCAAAAGTCTTTGAACCAAAAATCTTGGACTCGGAAGCTTGGTTATGTGTGGGGAAGGTGTTAGGCACCCCACAATGCATATCCAAAGATAGTGCCTCATTTTAATTTATTTCAAACGTTAACATTTTATGAAAAAATAGAATACTTGGCATTTTGATTTTTTTATAAGGTTTTTGCAAACAATATATACACACACACGTGAGTAAGTATTTACATATAGTTAGCATGTGAATATTAACTCCAACAAAATATATAAAATCAAGATATGTGAGATATATACATAAGTAACATGTGAGAAAGCATACAAGTATACTTTACAATAGCATGTGAGTATTTATTTATTATATAGCTAACATGTGAGTACTAAATACTATACACAAACAAGTCTCAACATTAAAAAAAAAAAAGGGTTGGAAGAGTAGTACCTTGTTGTCATCTACCATTTTCTCATTTTAATCATGCAAAAAGATGACAAAGAAAACTCATTAGTTCCAAGAAATGTTAGGGACAACATAAGCTTCTAGGCTGTTCAAAGACTTAAGAGAATGAACCTTGAACACAAATCCTTAAACTACTACTATTCTAAGAAAATTTTAGAAAATAAAAAGTTACAATGCTAATTAACTTTTATTATTTTAGAAAAGCACATTTTTTAGAAGAGATTTTTTTTTTTTTTGAAAATTATGGGAAAAGCATGTATCTTTTTGAAGAAAGCATTTTTTGAAAACATACTTTTGTATATAGAAAAACACTTTTGAAAACATTTTATTTAAAAAAAAACTTAGAAAACCTTTTTTTTTTTTTAATTTTTTAAGTTTCGGGTTTCCCCTCTTTGAAAAAAGCAGATATTTTTTTTTTGAAAACATTTTTAGAAAACAGAATCTTTTTGCTTTGAAAACAGTTTTGGAAAACAGTTATATATTTTTTTTAAACATTTTTTAGAAAACAGATATTATATATTGAAAACAGTTTTTTAGAAAACATATTTTTTATATTGAAAACAGTTTCTAGAAAACAGATTTTTTATTATTATATGAAAACAGTTTTACAAACTGTTTTATATCATTTTGGAAAAAACAGTTTTTGAACACAGTTTTTATTTAGAAAACAGTTTTTGAAATTTTTTTTTTATATGAAAAAAAAGCAGTTTTATATTTAAAAAAAAAAAAAACAGTTTTGTAAAACAGATTTAAAAAAAAAAAGTATCGGGTTCCCCCTTGAAAAACAGATTTTTCTTTAAAAATATTTTGAAAACGCTTTTTTTTAAAGGAGGGGAAAAAGCATTAAAAAAAAGGTTTTTGGTTTGAAAAATTTTAAGAAGAACAAAGGAAAAACATTTTAAAAAGACCTTTAAAAAAAAAGACTTCATTTTTAAAGAAAGAGGTGGGAAAAGATTTTTGAAGAAAAGCATTTGCTTAGAATAGTGTGTAGGGGAAATGCTTACCCAAGCATATTTATTTTATGGCAACTTTAATAATGAGAAATGTAAAGGAACAACAATAATAAAGTGCAGAAAATAAATTGCAAGGAAAATAAAATGCAGAAAATAAAATGACAAGAAAGTAAAGTGCTGAAATATTTTAAAGATTGATTAATTTTTTTTTGTTTTTGTTTTGTTTCTCTCTTAAATAGATTTTAATCTCTTTCAGGGCTTATGGATTCTTCATGATAAAGAAATGAAAGTTCTAAGTCATCACCATTCTTATGAGACATACCCATATTGTGCTCTAATAGGGATTTAAAAACCATTTAAGAGAGATGGTAGAAAATCGTTTTATTATTTAGGTGTCTAGATATAGTATATATATAGGTATATATATGTGTGTGTGTGCGCAATAAAATAAACGGGGAGAGAGCTCGTGCAAGAAATTAAATGGGATGGCATAAAATAAAAGGAGATGGGGATTGCTTGAAAGTAAATGAGATGACATAAAATAAAAGGGGATGGGGATTGCTTGAAAGTAAATGGCATGACATAAAATAAAAGCATTAATAATAAAATCCCTAGATGCCTAGGTGGGATGAAATTTCTTCCCCCTTAAGGGTACTTCCCATACATAGTCTAGGAGATGGTCCAAGGGAAACAAACACAACAATATAAACCAACAACGGTAATACGAACATTGAAATAAAGAGATAGATATATACACAATGTATACAAGATCATAGAAAATAAAGCAAATATGAACAACAAGCAAGATAAAAGAAAGATTTTATATATATGGGTGGGATGGGTGTACTTATTAAGCAACTAACCCATTCCTATAGCCTTACCCACAAAAATTAGAACAAAAATGGATGGAGCTTTTTTGTGTGGGTTTCCTAGAGAGAGAGAGAGAGAGAGGAGAGAGAAACTTTTTTTTGATCTAAAGGTATTTTTCTAGAATTTTCTTACTATTTTTTTTTTATTTTCGTCACTTTTTTCTCTACCCATTTCTTCATTTTGTTTTCCATGATTTTCCTAAAAAATGAGGAGTATTTATTGGGGAATGAGGAAAATGGGAGGCCACGCTTGATTTCGAGCTACGGTTATCGAGATATCGCGCTCGTAAGGAAGGTGATGCAAAGCTGAAAAATTCTGTGACGTTTTTTTCTTGAAAAATTCATATCTTCCAATTTGAAGAAGATATCGTCGAGCCCTTTTGATGAAAATTAGCTAAGACCTTGTTCTTCAAGATGGTCCAGCCCACTCATTCCAGTTCTTGCCCAATAGGTACAGTTTTTTGCGCGAAGTCAGGTAAAAAACTACGAGTATTCCTGAAAAACAGTGAAAATTTTATTAGGGTTTTTGGTTTTTTGGTGATATCTCATCTTTTTTAACTCCGACTGTAGACACTCAATTTTACACCCATGATTTAATCAAGGAGAATGACTTGAATGGCCATCCATGTACCCCAAAAATCATGATTGCATTACATGCATCAATTTGTTCTTGCATTACATGCATCAATTTGTCTTTGCATTACATGCATCAATTTATTCATTTCATACCACAAAAATGATCTTGAGATACTAACGGTCATAATGGTGTGTTTGGTTTCCAAATCGGACCATCAAATCCAAAGATATCGCATGATCAAGTTGCACGGTCAACATGCATTGTGTCTAGGTAGAGTCGACCACACATGATCAATTTAAATTAATTCTGATTGGTTAAGCAATTAAAATTAATTAAATAATTTTGTGATTGGTTGATAATTAGTGTTTAAAATAAGGATGCATGCATAGGAATAAAAGGGATGATTGGATAAGTATAAAATTGTGTATAATCTGAACTTTATCAAGGTTTATTTTAGGGTATTTATCTACAAGATAATTGTTCTTGAAAAAGCCTGAATTATCCAAAAAAGAGATAAAAAAATCATAGACTAAGGATGAAAACACATCTAGGTGCGGGGACCGGATAAAAAAACCCTAGAAGGAGAGTCTAAAATGCACCTGAACACAGAAGAACGTTCGGTGTCCAAGAGCCCATTCGACACTTTTGGATTGCCAAACGGTACTTTAAAAGGGCCGAATTTCCCCCTTTTGGGCTTTGGCCTAATGCCATTCAGGTGACGATAAGACACACCCTTTTCGATCTTTTCGCAAAAGGATGAGTCTCGATTCGCGTTCTACACATCGGAGCTATTTTTTAGAGTCTTCTGGCCTCTATAAATAGAGGCTGGGTCTCATAATTCAACACCTTTTTTCTACGCTCTAAGAGGCATATGTTTTGAGACTTTCAAATTGCTGATATTTGTTGATCATCTCTGAAATTTGCTGCTAAAATTAGGGTTTTTAGGTTTCAAAGATAATTGAATAAGTTTCTTTGAACCCTATAACATCCTCTCAAGAGCAAGGAGTGCTCATGCAAGTTCAATCACCCTATCTTTTTTATGCTTCTTTTTTATGTTGATGAATGTTTTTATCCATAACATGAATGGTTCGTCATTGTTTTGTTTAAAGCATGATTATTTTTTTAAATGTAATTGTTATAATCTCTTTCTTGAATGTCAATAATTTGCATGTGAACAATTCTTTTTCTTAAAAAAAAAAAAAAACAGATCTGCATCTTCCTTAGATGTAGATTTGAATTTTTCTTAAAACAAAAACAGATCTGCATTTTTCTTAGATGTATATTTGAATTTTTCTTAAAACAAAAACAGATCTACATCTTTCTTAGATGTAGATCTAAATTTTTCTTAAACAAAAAATAGATCTGCATCTTTCTTAGATGTAGATCTGAATTTTTCTTAATCCAAAAAACAGATCTGCATCTTTCTTAGATGTAGATCTGAATTTTTCTTAATTTAAAAAACAGATCTACATCTTCATTAGATGCAGATCTGAATTT
Source organism: Notholithocarpus densiflorus (assembly GCA_030021035.2). Taxonomy (NCBI): domain Eukaryota; kingdom Viridiplantae; phylum Streptophyta; class Magnoliopsida; order Fagales; family Fagaceae; genus Notholithocarpus; species Notholithocarpus densiflorus. The sequence continues at coordinate 9,439,983 of JARYZH020000004.1, forward strand.
TTTTTAAATAAAAAACTGATTTGTATCTTTCTTAGATACAAATCTAATTTTTCTTTAACTTATGCAGATTTTTGAAATAAAGAAAAAGATTAAACATGATTGTGTTTGTGTTTGTTTTATTTAATTCATGTTGCTTAAATTTAAATTATGAGTGAGACTTTCTTCTTAAAAAATCTTTTTCATTCTTTAAAACATATAAAAAACAGATTTGATTTTTCTGTTATCAAAAACCATTTTTTGGTTCTTAAAAAAACAGATCTGATATTTTTCAAATCAAAACACTTTATTTCATGTGATAAACACAGATATGAATTTTCTATCTCCAAAAACCACATTTTTCTACATCCTACAAAACAGATCTGGTATTTTGACAAATCAAAATCAATTTTTTTTTTTTTCCAATCAAAACAGATCTAAATTTTTAAATAAAAGAAGAGACTTCATTCATAACTAAATTTATGTGATTTAATCTTTATTTAACATGCTCAACATATCATTGAAGACATGCATAAAAAGGTACATTGGTCACAAGAGTCTAGAAGACCAGACTCTGTCTGGGCGGAATGGGCGCCTAATACCTTCCCATTTCGTAACCTAGCTTCCGGATTTAGGTCTTTGGTTAAGTAGATCTAAGCCTTGTCTTTACTTTTTATTTTGGATAGAATGTAACTAGTGTTGGAAAATTGCATGTTTGTATCGCATACAAAACATACGCAGCGGAAAAATTAACGGATCTACTTCATTCGCAATTGATAACATGTACTATGTAAGTTTCAGAATTTGAGAACAAGAATGCGTACCTTGGTGTGGTGAAATTCAAAATCGAAGATCAGAAGTTCTTGGGAAGACTTTTAATCTTCACTCCAATTCCACTTGATGCCCAAGATGTGTGGTCTCTCAATCAGTTTCCAAGGAGAGAATAGAAGAGTGTCCAACACTCACATACAAACCATTTCATTCCTTATGAGAACTCTCTTATGAAAGACTTTCATCTTAACCTTATGAAAAAACACTTATGAAATTCTGTATGTTTCTTTCCTTATATACAACTGATTATCTAATTGGGCTAACCTTTTGGGCCATTCCAATTGGGCTCTAGTATGTGGCTTGGAGTGGGACCAAAAGGGAACAAATAAGACTCTAGCTCCAATGGGCCTTGGACTTTTCTGTCAACTCTTGATAAGTCCAAAGTTACCATTAATTATATTCAATACCACTAAAGAATATAATTGCATTCTAGGCCTTATTAATAAATTATATCTCAAGATTTTATTATACATGCAACCCATTCATTAAAATATTCGTAGTAATACAAAATCATGAATTAAGACTGCCACTTTGAAGATTACTACATCTTAATCCTTGAGTACTCGGTTTAATCCTTTACGTTATTCATCATATATTTATGAAATCCAATTTCATAAATATATACTTTAGTAACAACTTACTAAAGTGGTTGGGCCCAACTCTCTTGAATAACCAAACCCATTAAACTTATCTCAAGAGAATATTTTATGTCTCCGTTAAGAGATTATGAATTCCATCTTGAGAATATATGTTCCATCAACACTAAATGCGGCTGCCCAACATACTGAGATTTTGACCGTAACTTATAGATCTCACTCCTGATATATCAAAGCAACCTACATCTCATGGTCAGGTCCATTATTCTCTTAGGATTTAGAGTTGATGTAAATAGAAGTCGTGAGATTTATTATTCATTTGACAGTCGTTAGGAGAATAATAAATCTCACAGCGGTCCAGTTCAATATGTCTTAACTCTTAAAACATATCAACATATCAACTAGAAGTCTCCACTTCCATGATTAAGACAAATAATCTTAGTTGATATGTTATAGTCTTCGCAGATGAAACGCCCAATTTCATCACCGACTATGAACTAAAATTCTGAGTTTACAAAGAACTTGTGATTTATATCTTCTGTGACTAAATCACATAAATCACATACTATGCATCTCATGGACTAAGATAATGCCCCATTAGTTCATTTATAGATAGTCTCATATAATTAAACAATTTAATTATTTATGACATGCCAATAAATTGGATTTTAGGGTATAAACCCTAACAACTAGGACAAAAAGCCATGTAATTATTTGGTAGTTTGTAACTAGGACTCAAAGCCATGTAATTTTTCAATTTTCCAAATATGTAATTTTTTATTCAATCAATGAAGAGAATAATTCAGTCATGTATTTAGTTTTTCTTATTTTTTGTATAAAAAATAAGTGGCGACTTCATACCACTTACCCAAAAAGAGAGGTTCCTTAAAAAGCACTCCAAAAATCTCTCTTTTTTGAGAGGCAACTTTCGAGGTCTCTCACAGTGGCGACTCCACTGGGGATGTCGAGGGCTAAGCTTCATATTAGACTTAAGTGACCAAATATGTATCCTTGTTTTGCATGGCCTTGCATGATATAGTTATTTGTTTGTTTATTTATGTTTGATGGGATATTGTATAATATTTTGGTGTATGATAATTTGTTGTTTGTATTGTTTGTTAAAATCTTTCCCCAACTGTCATAGTGTGTGTCATCCAAACAACAATGTATGCACCCCTTTTCAACAATTTTGTGGTGGTAGTAACCATGGATCACCGGTTTTCATTAGATTCAGGTACCCAGTGGCGAACTCACCAACTCATAGCCTAAAGTCATTGGATCATTTTCTGTTGACTTTAAGGGACAAACCATGCTGTTCGGACCAATGCAATGTTCATTACATTACAAATTGGGAGGTGTAACATCCTAGCTATGGGAAATAATGAAACAACAAACCCACCCTACAACATAATGACTTAGAACCTCTCTTTAGGTCAGTCCTGGTTAAAATTGCATTGCATGTTGTGTGTGTTTGTTGTGGTTGATTGATGGATGTGGATGGGGCCTTAGTTTTGATTAACCCAACCAAGCCTGTTAAGAAGGGAGAATTTGGTCAAGATTTGAAGGAAGGCTACAAAGAGAACCTAAGCCTGATACTCAAGCCAGTAGCTCCAGTTCCAAGCCTATCACTCCCATCACAATACTAAAGCTCGTAAGCATAGAAGATACTCCGCTGCTGCAACATTACAACCCCATCTTTGACCTTCAAGACAGTTCAAGGCACAAGAAGTTTGAAGCTCCTAACAATATGGCAGAAGAGGGACAACACCTAAACATAGAGGAACCCATGAACACCTAAGAGCTACTCAACACCATGGTAGCTAGTAAGATTCAACTGAGGGAAGACATGAACCGTATGATGCAACAGTTTCAGAATTCGAAGAGTAATCAAGAGTAGGACAAGACTGATCATGATCCACCAGCCATAGAGAGTGAGAAGAAGATCAATGAGAGGATGGATAAAATGAAGGAGATGATTAGAAGAGCCTGTAAGATGGAGGAACTTATGGACTATGATACCTTCTCACTTTTCCCTAATGTGAGGCTGCCACCTAAGTTCAAAATGCCAACCTTGGACAAGTTTGATGGGATAGGTTGCCCGAAGTCCCATTTGAAGATGTATATGAGGGCTATGTAGCCCTTAGGCGTGATTGAAGAAGTACTTGCTCAGATGTTCCAAAACACACTGACCGGAGCTGCTCTTAGGTGGTTCCTCAATCTGGATGATGCAAGAGCAAGAAGTTGGGAGGACATCTGCCAAGAGTTTCACAATCAATACAAGTACAATATGGAAGTGGATATCACAAGAAGAGACCTTAAGACTACCAAGCAAGAGCCGAAAGAATCCTTCTCTACTTTCATTACCAAGTGGAGAGCCAAGGCTGTATAGATGATGAGTACGCCGAGTGAGGAAGAACAGTTAGCCATGGTTGTAAAGAATTTATTGCCGGTATGCCACAAGTATTTGTTTGCATAATATTTTCCCAATTTTAAAGTTTTAATTGCTGCTAGAACCCAAATTGAGGATGCTATAAATAATGGTACCATAAAGACTGATGACCTTCAAAGGTTTAAAAAGAATGTGGGATCTAATTCTAAGGCTTCAGAAATGTCCAACATTCATAAAAATGATCCTTATCAATTGATTACACCCATTGCACCTGTACAAGTACCACAAGGGCCTAGACCTAAGAGAGAATTTGATGAGTTGTACATGCCCATGAGCCAAGTGTATGACAAGCTAAAAGCAAAAGGGTTATTGAAACCCTTATATCCAAGAACAATTCCAAACCCCTTGCCCTCAAGTTTTAAAGTGAATAAAAGATGTGCTTACCACCAAGGCCCTGGTCATGAAATTGGTCGTTGTTTCACCCTTCGTCATGCAATTCAAGACCTAATAGACAACAAGGTGATTGCACTGCCTACAAGGATTAGCAACACTAACAATCCCTTGCCCAATCATAATTTTTGGAAAGGACCGAGAATTAATTGCTTGATGACTGAAGAAGAAAAAAAAAAAGACCTATTTGACTTGATCTATAACCTACCCGAATGCTTCACGATGACATAGGATGAATTAATGGATAGGACATCCATCACCACCATAGGATATGACATATGGAATGAAATACCAGAACTTGAGAATTACCAAACATCCATAAATGGGGAGAGACACCTCAAACCCCAAGTAAATAGCCAAACACCCACAAGTGGAAGGAGACACTTCAAACCCCAAGAGAATAACCAAACATCCACCAATGGGGGAAGACACTTCAAACCCCAAGTAAATAGCCAAACACCCATAAGTGGGGGGAAACTCTTCAAACCCTAAGACATTGATCCCTATGATCCAACCAAAATTGCCCATATCACAAGGGGGGAGACACTTCAAACCCCCACATTTAGAGACCGACAACCCAGTAGAAGTTTTGAACAAATCCACCCAGCAGACGCCTGCCGAAGAAGATGAAATCCTCAAGCAACTACAAAAGACACGAGCCAACATATCCTTATGGGGTTTACTCTTGGCCTCATACAAACACCGACAAAATCTAGTAAACCTTCTCAATCAAATTCAAGTCCCTACAACCACAACCTCCCAGGATCTGAATGCTATGATTGGGTCCATAAATAGGGAACTCACCATTTCCTATTTTGACAAGGATCTGACCAAGAAGGGTAAGCACTACAACAACCTGTTGCATACCACTGTAGATTCCATGGGGAAGAGGATACCGATGGTTTTGATAAATGATGGAAGTGCTTTGAACGTGTGTCCTTTAAAGACTACAAGTTGTTTGGGTCTAAGCATTGAAGACTTTGTACCTACTGATCAACATGTGAGGGCTTATGATAACAGTAGTAGAAAAGTCTTGGGAACCATAACATTAGAGCTTACCATCAGACCGATGGTCAAGAAGGTGGATTTTCAAGTCCTTAATATAGCCTCATACTTCAATATGCCCATTGGGTGACCATGGATCCATGACACAAAAGCCGTACCTTTTTCTCTATATTAAAAGGGTCAGTTTCCACATGAAGGGGCTTTTGTGACCATCTTTGGGGATACTTTGACTGTGCCTAAGCCTATTTACGGTATTGATTTTGAGAAAGAGCCGTTGACTTTGGATGGCTTTGAGATTTAGAGGCCTAGTTTTGAAAAGAGAGAAGAAGAAGTTGAGAAGATCTCAATGGACTTCACTCCTTATGGTAACAACAATGTGGTAGCAATGATGAGGAGAATGAACTACCTTCTAGGGATGAATTTGGGGAAAACTATGAAGAAACCTATTGTTCAGGTCCCGATGATTCCTACTACCACACCACCTTTTGGGCTAGGCTATAAGCCCACTAAGGATGATTTGTTAGAGATGGAAGTAAGAAAGATGGCCTGAGCCAAAGCCAAAGCAAACAGACTCCCTTGTCCTCCAGAATCTCTGAAGCCTTATACTCTTACATTGAACAAAAAGTTTGTCAAAGCTGGAGAAAGTCAACGTTATTGAGGATTCCTTGAACCAAGATTTGATCCTGTGACAAAGAAAATGGTGCCTGGGTTTGGGATACTACTTGACTGCAACAACAAGGTTCCAGAATTGAAGAAAGAAGGTACAACCTGGGTTCCTACTGATTGGGCTGATTACATGGATCCTGATGCCATGACTACACTCCTTAGAGATCCTATTTGCAGTATAGAAGATGAGGAATATTGGGAGGCCTGCTAGCATACATTGAAGAGCCCGTATGAACTAAGAGCCAATAATGAAGACGAGTTAAGGGGAGCAACCATGATGAAGATGGAAGTGAATACAAGAGTGATGGTAGTAGTGACGGCAGTAGCAATGATAGTGGACATGATGATGATGACAGCAGCACCAATAGTGACGACAACAGCATAAGTTTTGATAGTCTGTACAGTGGAGATGATTGGGGTGAACGCCCTAGTGATAGAGAAGAAGAAGAAGCAGATCTATTCTATGAGGAATATAATGATGATGTGGACTACTATGGTCAAGATATTGAAGATGATGCTGAAGCTAACAGGTGGAGCGACATTGATAGTGATCAATACAGGCTGATAAATGTGTTGGAGAATGTAAGAGAGGAGAATGCACAAGCTAATCAAATGTATCATGATGAATATCCCTATGGGCATCTTTCAGACTGGAGTGATATCACTAATGTTAGTTCAAGGTTTGGCCCTAGGTATGACAAGCATGGAAGAGAGGTTCCAGAATTGGGGTCGTATTATGATTCAGAACCAAGTTCACTAATGCCACATACTGAAAAGGAGGATGACATAGATGCCAGGCTGGCCGCTTTAGACTAAAAACTGATGGTCCACAGTCTCAGAATCATGACACTTGAGAATGCTGAATGTAATGAGGAGAGAATGGAAGAAAGTGAGTCAGAGCATCTCCCTCAACCCACCTATTTGGGTAACAGAGGCAAGCATGACCTATTTGATGAATAGATGGATAGCATAGAGCGCCTGGATGCTTTTGTGACCGACAATCCTACAGACATGGAGGTTGAAGAAGAAAATACGGATTATATGGATGTAGATGCCCCAGTACTGATGCTGAGGGAAGAAGAGGCTTACTGGGAGCCACTTGCCATTGTGGAAGCCACGACTGAGTTGAAGAACTGGGCATGGGAGGGAGCCTCCCACCCCATGGAGGACTCTGTAAGGAAGATCAAAATTGTCAAGTCAGTCACTTTTGCCGAGAAGATCAAGACTGCCGAGCCAGTCACTCCTGCCAAGAACATTGTTTCCATTCCTATTGAGTCTATTTCTGCTAGTGTTTCTATTCCTGTTAAATCTGTTTGTGATAGTTTTCCAGTTGAGTCTGTTAAGTCTATAGAGTCTGTTAAAAACTCTTTCCTTTTTAATATGATTTCTGATTCTGCTTATTTGCTGGCTTTGAATGTTTTTATTTTTGAAATTGGTAAAGAAACTCTTAATAATAAGGAATTAAAACATGGATACCTAGAACCTATAAAAGAAGAAACCCAACCCATTAACCTGGGAACCGATGATGAGCCCAAAATGATCCAAGTGGGCAATACCCTAACCACTTTAGAGAAAGATGCATTAGTGGCATTGCTGACAGAGTTCAAGGAGGTCTTTGCCTAGTCATATGAAGACATGCCTAGGATTGATACATATATAGTACAACACTGCATTCCAACAGATCCAACCATAAAGTCAGTCAAGCAAAAGTTGAAAAGAATGAAGCCAGAGTGGACTCTTAAGATCAAAGAAGAAGTAGAAAAATAGTACAATGCAGGATTCCTAAGAGTGGTCAACTATTTAGAGTGGTTAGCCAATGTGGTTCTGGTACCAAAGAAGGATAGGAAGGTTAGAGTGTGTGTAGATTTTCGAGATCTGAATAAGGCTTGTCCAAAAGACGACTTTCCTTTGCCTCACATTGACATACTAGTTGACAATACAACAGGTCATGCTTTGCTATCGTTTATGAATGGGTTTTCAGGATACAATTAGATTAAGATGGCTCCAGAAGATATGGAGGAGACTTCCTTTATCACATCATGGGGGACATACTGCTACAAGGTTATGCCATTTGGCCTTAAAAATGCTGGTTCTACTTACCAATAAGTAGCCACCACTTTGTTGCATGATTTGATCCACAAAGAAGTAGAAGTTTACGTTGATGACATGATAGTGAAGTCCAAAGACCGTGAAGGGAACATACTGGCTTTGAGGAAGTTCTTTGAGAGAATCCGGTTCTACAAGTTACAGTTGAATCCAAAGAAGTGTGCTTTCAGAGTTACATCCGGAAAACTGTTAGGGTTTATGGTTAGCCAGAGGGGAATATAAGTTAATCCTGAGAAAATCAAGGCAATTGTAGAGATGAAGCCTCCAAGAACTGAAAAGGAGATCCGAGGATTTCTAAGGAGGATACAGTACATCAGCAGGTTCATAGCCCAACTCACTATGACATGTGAACCAATCTTCCGATTGCTCAAGAAGGAAGTCCCTACAGTGTCGAATGAACAATGTCAAGAAGCCTTTGAGAAGATCAAGAGTTATCTGATGAAACCACCAATACTTGTTCCACCAGTTCCCGAAAAGCCATTGTTGTTGTATCTTACCACTATGGATATAGCAATGGGGGCTTTACTTGCTCAATACCTAGAGGAGACTAGAAAGGAGAATGCAATTTACTACATCAGTAAGAAGATGTTGCGTTATGAAGAGAAGTATTCACCATTAAAAAAGACATGTGTAGCACTTGTATGGGCAACCTGTAAACTCAGACATTATATGCTTGCTTACAAGGTTTTGTTGATTGCAAGTATGGATCCTTTAAAGTACTTAATGGAAAAACCTGTGCAAGATGAGAAGACAGCTAAATGGGTTTTGCTTATGTCAGAATTTGATATTAAGTATGTGACTCAGAAATCTGTGAAGGGGAGAGCAATTGCCAATCACCTAGCCCATTGTTCACCAGAAGAAGCTGAAGAGATCCAAGGACACTTTCCGGATGAAGACATCATGAGGATTGAAGTAGAATCATGGAAGATGTATTTTGATGGAGCAACAAATCAAAACAGAAGTGGAATTGAAGTTCTCTTAATTTCTCCAAAAGGGGCACACATTCCATTTTCTGGTAGACTTAATTTCCCTGCCACCAACAACGCCACAGAATATGAAGCTTGCATTATGGGCCTACAAGCAGCCTTAGGCCTAGGAGTGAAAGAGTTGGAGATGTATGGAGACTCAACCTTAATAATCTCTCAGATTTAGAATAGATGGAAGATCAAGAAGAAAGGCTGATGCTTTATCATTAATGTCTCCAGAAGTGGGCATCAAAGTTTAGCAAGATCCAATATCAGTATGTGCCGAGGATGCAAAATCAAATTGCAGATGCCTTAGCAACCATGGCATCCATGATAGAGGGGCCAAAAGAAGATGAAGCTAGACCAATAGTGTTGGAACAAAAAGAAGAACCAGCCTACTGCATGACAATAGAAGAAGATGAGGAAAAGAGTGGGGAAGGTGAATGATATTCGGACATCCTAAAATATCTTAAGGATGGGACATACCCATCATCTGTAGATAAGAATGACCAATTGACCATTCAGAGGTTGTTTACTAATTACATTATTTATGGTGAAAAGCTCTACAGAAGATCATATGATGAAATTCATCTTCTTTGTGTAACTGCCAAGGAAGCACAGCAAATAATTGAAGAGGTTCATGAGTCAAGTTATGAATGCACACATGTTGTCAAGGAAGATAATGAGACAAGGGAACTACTGGACTACTATGGAAGCCGACTGTGCAGCTCATGTTTGAAAATGCCATCAATGCCAAGTCCATGGAGATCTGAAGCACATGTCACCCATGCCACTACATACCATGACATCACCCTGGCCGTTCTCTACATGGGGAATAGACATTATTGGGAAGATTCACCCAACAACAACCAATGGCCATGAATTCATACTCGTAGCCATTGACTACTTTACTAAGTGGGTAGAAGCTGCTTCATACAAAATCCTGAATTCAAAGAAAGTCGCTCAGTTCATTCAGACCAATATCATCTGCAGATACGGGGTACCGTATGAAATTATCTCAGACAATGGGTTGCACTTTAAAGGAGAAACGGAGAAGCTACTACGATAGTTCAACATTCAACACCATAAGTCTTCACCTTACCATCCTCAAACTAATGGAGCAGTTGAGGCTGCTAATAAAAACATAGGGTGAATATTGAAGAAGAGCACAAAGAACTACAAGGACTGGCATCTACAGTTGCCCTATGCACTCTGGGGGTATAGAACATCAATTCAATCTTCCACAGGAGCCACCTCTTACTCATTGGTGTACGGGATGGAAGTAGTCCTTCCTATTGAGATGGGTGTTCATTCACTAAGGACAGTACTAGAGAGTGAAATCCCTGAAGAAGATTGGTTGCAAAGTAGATAAGATCAGTTGTGCATGCTAGATGAGAAGAAACTTAAGGCCTTGTATCATATTCAAGGTTACCAGAGGAGGCTTAGGAAAACTTTTGACAAGAAAGTGAGAACCAGAGATTTGAAGTTGGGGGACTTAGTGTTGAAAGAAATTTGAGCCCCTGTTCAAGATGCAAATGGGAAGTTCAAGCAAAATTTGGCAGGCTCATACATTATCAAATAGATATACTCTGGGGGAGCAGTAAGATTGATAGACTTAGATGCAAACCCTTTCACTGAGCCAATCAACATGGATCAATTGAAGAAATACCACATTTGAGGTGATAGTCTGAAAGCACCGCGTCTAAAGTGGTTGTAAATTATGTTATTTCCCTTCTTAGGTTTGACTAAAAAAAAAAAAAAAAAAAAGAGATAGGTTGAAAACCCGAAAGGGAAATCTATGCAAAAGGAGAGTTAAAAAAAATAAAAAATAAAAAAATAAAAAAAGAGTGAGAGAGCTTGCTAGGTTGAAAATCCGAAAGGGCAACCTAGGCAAAAATTAAGGCAAATAAAAAAATCATCATCAATGAACTACGTGATGACCTGATCTTTCTATCAAGGGGGTACATAGGCAACTATGCATTGATTTGGTCATAATTTCCCAAAACCCACCATTTGCACATTAACCAAAATTTAATAAAAAAATTCAACCATTCCATTAAACTATGTCTTTATACAAAATCCAGAAACCCACACCTAAACCATTAAAAAAAAAAACCAAAAAAAAAAAAAAAAAACCACAAGAACCCAAACTCTAAGCTAAACCATGAAAACCAAATCCCAAAAGCCTACACCTTAAACAGAACCCTTAACCATAAAATCCTAAATAATTCCAAGAAATAAGAGTTTTTACATCAACTTCTAAATAAACATGTTCAAAGCCAAAAAAAAGGTCACTTTATCTTCAGTCTTTTCCTTTTTGGTTGATCACTGATTTCTTCTGTGTTAGGAGCTTCATCATCCCTGTCCCTTCTTTTGAATTCATAGTTGTCTTCATTAAGTCTTTCCTGGTTGTCTCTAAGAAACTGTTCTCTCATAACAACTCTCTCAGCCTCCTTGTCAACAATCTTGTCTATCAACCAGTTAGAGTATTCTGTAGTCATCTTGTGAAAGTAAACCTTGACAAAAGATTGGTCCACTCGGTCAGCCATCTCCAAACCCAATACCATGTTCTTCACAGAAGTAGGATTAGTGTCCACAGGAGTGAAAAGTTTTCTTCTATTGCCACCAGGCATTCCTTGCTCATATTTGAATTGCCTTAAGAGTCTATCTGCCTTGTAGAAAATTGCTCTCCGCAACCCAACAAGGAAGATGTGATCTGATCCTGAAGACCGCAGTAGAGGGGGTGGGCACTTCCACCAATAACAGTCCCATTGAGTTAAGGTACTAGATTTCTTGTCTAAGAATTTCACCCAGTCACTCTCAGTTTGGCACTCAGTTTTGATTACAGCCCTGCTAAGAAAACTGCTAGGCCCGTAATTACCGGTTGTAGGCTTGGCAATCATATTCAATCGCTCCATCAGCCATATCTGTAAAGTCAAAGGACTCCCTAGGAAGTTTTGAGTTTCTCCACCATGAAATACAGCATCTAGTCCTAGAAGAGTTTTTGCCAAGATCAAAGAAACAAGATTATCACCATCCTTAATTTGATTCACAACACTTACGACTCAAGCATCCACAAAACCGCGTCTTCCAGAGCAAAGCAAAAGTTTTCCCACCATGCATAAAGCCAAATCGAAGTTTTTCTGCATATTGTCTGTCACTCCATAGGTGCGTTTGTCAATCAGTCGAGAGATAATTGCATTAAGATTCACTATATGACCTTCAATCATACTATCAGTAATGGAAATAGGAAGACCGAGAGCATCAGACAAAGATTCCTTATGCCTAGGATCACAAGAAACAGCTACAGATTTTTTGCTTGGATCATAGCCCAGGATAGCAGAATGTCGAACAGAGTTCAGCAGTGTTAAACTGAAACACATGGTCTTCGAGATCCCAGAATTTCATAGCAGCACGAAGGAAGTCCCACTTTATTTTAACGTTCCTCAGAGCCTTGATTCCCTCTAGTTTGTAGGCTGTAAAATTGGTCTTGGTGCTGAAATCAAAGCTACGAACCCATCTGTTGATATCATGAATTGTTGAATGAGAAAAATTATGATTGCTAGCCATGGATGACTTTTGCTTGTGATTATTGTGTTTTTCGAACCTTTATGCAGAGAATTGTCGCAGGAGAATTCATTTATATAAGCTACATCAATTCCTAATTAGGTTTGAAATAGGTTTCAGAGAGTTTGTAGCAGACTAGGAGAGTGTTTCATGATCACAAACGAAGTAAATGTTTTTCAAAAAACGCAAAAACGCGAAGCACACATTGGAAAAGCATACGGAGTCGGCCCACCATGGCGTGAGTGTTGTGGCGTGGCCAGGTGCGATTCGGCACTCTAAAATTGCCGATCGGCATTCTCAAAGTGCCGAACGGCACTCTCAAAGTGCCGAACGACACTCCTCTCGTGCCAAGTGGCACGTAGCCCCTCCATCATACATTCATGCAATTCCATGCAATTTTGTGCTCTTAGAAAATTTTTTAAGATTGATTCACATTCAAAAAGATTTTTTTTTAAATTTTTTTTTTTTTTTTTTTTTTTTTTTTATCAAACTAAGACATTTTGACGTGTCTAACTCACTTGTTTTCAAAAAATCATCACTTGCATCATTGTTTTCAAAAATGAATCAAATCAAGTTTTTTTCAAGACTCATGAATTCATGTTCCAAACTAGGGGCATTCGCCCATGCCTCATTCATTTTCAAAGAATCAAAGAAATCATCATCATTTAAAAAAAAAAAATCATCATAACCAAGATTTCCGAAAATCATGCATTCATTTTAAACTAAGGGCATTTGGCTCCACCTTATTCAAGTAAGTGCAGATTCCAGCATAGCCAAGTCAAATAAGTCTAAATTAGCATTACAAGCCATCATCAGGAAAAATGAAATATACTGATGGTTTAAAATGAAATATATTTGAGTTTGCTTGCGTGAGGATCTCCTTGATCCACCTCTAGAGGAGCCATCTTTAGTATTTCCTTCTTGACTGGTGAAAAAGCGAGGATCGTATTGATGGTTTAAAAGTTCGAGGCTCCTGATCCTTTTCTCTAAAGTTCTTCTAGTAGCATCAACAATTTCCATTCTATGTGCTTGAAAAGTCAGCAAAATTAAGTGTTAATTTTGCCATCAAGCACAGTTCAAGCAAGAGATGCTTAGAAAGAAACATGGCATACCCAGCTCGAATCATTGAGCACATATTGGGAGGACTGAGTGCGAGCCAATGACTACAAACCTCTAATCATCCGCATGCTTTCTTCCACTAGATCCACATCAACCTGAAGCATAACTCTACTAGGTTAAGAGCCGTTCATCAAGTTAAGAAGAAATAAGGACATAGAACTGAAAATTCAAGAACATACCGGATCGGGCCAAGGAACATTTGGTACGTGCTCTGGCCTAGTCAAAGGCATGAAACTATACATTCCATTAGGATTCATCACATCATACTGTCATGTCGAAAAACGAGGATAAGTCTCCATGAAGGAACTAGAAGAACTACCAGCATGGTGGGGAGAGGGAGTCTCTTTCTCTTCCTCTCCCCCTCCCTCTCCTTCAGAAGATGGAGGCTGAAAATGCAACATGCAAGATTGTTACCAAGCAGAAATATGAAAAGGAATTTGCAAGATCAAAAAGTTGACTTTAGAAGGGAAGAAAAATACTGTTCTGCCAACCAAGCAACCTTGCAGATGAAATCGAATGAATTTAGAATAATTCCCTTTTACTCCTGTAACAATATAGACGTTACGGGCCTGAGCAATCTCTTCATCAGCCAGAAAGTCAGCTAACTGAATAGTATGACAAGGAGGAATTGGAACTGTGGTAGGAGGATACTGATGTTCAACTTGGGATAACACCCGATCACCAAGATACCAATACCTTCCATGCCCACATTCAAACAATACCTAGCGGCCATTCAGTTCTAGAGCCCGCTCACACTCTGCATACCCTTCACATCTAGCCCAAGGGTCTAAATCCATCTGAAAAGTCATAAAGGAACTCAGAATGAGAAGAGATTGAACCATAGCCAAGTGCCAAAGATTTCAAAAGAAAGAGGAGGAAGAACTCACATCATCAACAGTCAAATTATAAATCACCAAGCACCAAATTTCCAAAGAACGCCTGGAAGGTGTAGACAAACGATGTTTGGGCAACCAATGCAAAAATCTAAGAAAAATGCCAGCAACTTCTTCTCGGATTTCAAGACCAACTCCAAAGTACTCGTACATCCAGACTTGAAAAATTCGCAACACCATTACCATATAGCCAAAATAACTTTCCAAAATCCATACATGGCCAAAATAATTTTCCACAACCTACACATAGCCAAAATAAATCCCAAACCTCACCTGCCATACAAATGGAGCCCCACCCAAGCTTGAAAGGCTCCGCCTAGAGAGTTGGGTCATGAAATGCATCAGAGTAGCATGAGCCATGCCACCCCAGTCATAGTTCTGGATTTGTTCAATTTTTCTCAAGCTCCCCAAGTAGCGCAGATTCACAGTACTGCCTAAATCTGAACACAAGAAAGTCCCAATAAAAAGAGGCATGAACATACGAGCACCCTTTGCCACAGTCTCACATTGGGAAATATTATCACATAGCTAAGACAAAGGAATATTGTTACTCCTCATTCTAGAAGGCACCACACCTAGAAATTTCTTGAGTTTAGTTGAAGTAAGGGAATCATTGACAAGAATTCTTTCACCACCCAACCTCAGACAAGTGATAACAAAAAAGTCATAAGGTGTCAACATTACTTCCCCAATGCTTGGAAAATGGAAGGTACAGGTAGTGTCCCAGAAGCGCTCTACCAAGGCAAGGAGTAACTGAAGATCTTTGTATTCATGTGTCTCTTGATTTAACAAAACTTCGAAGAAAGTGCAAAGCCTGCTTCATTGATGATGTTTTTGATGCTAGGAGACAATGTTGCCCATGCATTTTTCAACATTTGGAGACTGCCTCGACTCTTGAGGCTCCGCAACACAAAAGTTCAGCTCATCAATTTCCATGACCAAAACACACATGACCAAAAATTTCTATAAATAAATATATATATATTTTTATACTCCTCTGTTGTGTTCCTTTTTTACCATCGTTGGCGCCACTTTTTTTACCATCGTTTAAGCTAGGAGAGCGTGTAGGGCATGAGAGGTATAGGGTTGATTAGGGTATGTGTTACGAAATGCAACGGTGTTAAGAAAAACATGATAATTGAGTGTTAAAACTAGAATAGTATGGATAGGTTGTGGAGATCCAACTCCTCTGTCAGCTCCAGGACTGGTTGTCCTCCTGATATTGTAAATGAAGAAGATCACACTGTTGAAGAAAATGAGTTTCCGGATTTCCAGAAATGGAATATCCCCAAAGTTGATACTAAAGCTGTTTACAAAACTAGTTGGACTGAAAATACTTTTTATTCTGCTTACAAAGTTAGCACTGCTTTTTACTTTACTAAACCAGAACCTTCCTCTCCATATAGCAGAGAACACAACAACACTATCAACAAAGAACACAACAACACTATCACTAGCCAGAAAAGAATGGCTCTGATACCACAAAGGGGGCGGAACACAGCGTTGAAGGTGGAAGCACAGTAATATTATATAAAGTTTACCTACAATGTTTACCCCTGGTGAAGTCCTCTTATTTGTCTGGCCTACACAACGGCCAAAATGCTACAATGTTTACCCCTGGTGAAGTCCCAATTATTGTAATGCTTGCCCCCACAAATGATGCTACTTTTAAATATTCCTCATGATTTTAGTCACCTTATGGTTACTTTCGGCACAATTTGGCTCTTTGGACTGAAGACCCAGAAAAAGCCTTTGCTCCTGCTGATTTGAGTCAAAAAGTGAAAAATTACTGTTCACTTTTACTATTTATAGGTACTGTTCACTGTTACTATTCATTACGCTTTTTCTGTCTATTTAAGGGGGGATGTCCCTTATGTTAAGACTCAGAACTTTCTTGAAGAGTTGGTTTTCAGAACTTTCTTTAGAGTCTTCCTTAGAGAGAGTTGCTTTGATTTCCTATTAGGATTTACCTACTACTTCCCTACAAATCTTGTAACTAGAACTAGTTTCAAGCCTTGTACTATTGAATTGTTGAAATCCTGTACCGACTACTGTTGTAAGTACTGTTGTCTATTTTCAATAATAACTACTTTTAGCTTTGTGTTTAATATATTTGCTGTTACCATCTTCTTAGACAGTTTTACGTTATTTTCAATCTAACTACTATCAGTTCTTGTTTTAATATATTTGCTGCTACCGCCTTCTTGGCTGGTTCTACTTTCAATTATCTTATTTTAACAATTGTTGCTACCGCCTTCTTGGCTGGTTTTACTTTGCTTACTTTATATAATATTACTATGCTTCTGCCTTCAGTGCTGTGTCCCGCCCCCTTTGTGGTATCAGAGCCATTCTTTTCTGGCTGGTAATAGTGTTGTTGTGTTCTCTGTTGACTATCTGTGTCTACCCGAAACTTTGATACTCCTTTGTTGTGTTCCCTTTTTACTATTGTTAGTGCCACCTTAGTCGTAAAGTGAATTCCCAAAATTGAATAGTAAGGCTCGTTTAAGCTAGGAGAGCATGTAGGGCATGAGAGGTATAGGGTTGATTAGGGTATGTGTAATGAAATGCAACGGTGTTAAGAAAAACATGATAATTGAGTGTTAAAACTAGGATAGTATGGATAGGTTTGGAACGTTAGGACAATCGGTAGTAGTTAACATTTTGGCACTATGAACATTACCTTTAAAAATATCCGTGAAATATTGGCACCCTTGGTTATTGAATAAGCACATTAGTAGGAAAATCTTCAACATAAGACAGATTAACAATGTGTCTTTTCTTATGCCAAAAAGCATTAGGAACATTGAAGCAAACACCATTCATCAAGATTTTTCGAAAATTACCATTTTTTTTTGCAACAATTTATCAGAAAGTTGTTCAACAATTTTCTTGTATCTAACTTCTTGCTTAAGGAAGTTAAGATGTTTGGTTTTAGCACGAATCAGATTTAAAGCATCATCAGTATCAATTTCAAACTTAGAAGCAAATTTGAATTTTACTTTTTGTCCAAAAGGATCATTAGTAATTCCATCATGTTCAACAAGAAAAGGATACAAAGCATTTATATAAATGGCAGACCAAGAATCACTTTATCAGTCATGTTTTTAGCAAGAACAGAAGCAGACATTATCATGGCAAACATGAGCATTATTCAATTCATATTTAAACTTCATTTGAGTACCATTAGCCAAAACCAATCTTTTAGTTGATTTTTCAAAATATTTGGAAGGGATTAATCCTTCCTGGATACAGTTCAATACAGCACCAAAATCAATCATAGCAATAACATTGAAATGATAATCATGGGAAACAACAATTTTAACTTTTGTGAACCATTTTGGGGGAAGCATTTTATTAACAAGATTAAGCTGAGAATCAGTGAAAACATCAGCAATACCTTTATCAGAAAGAAGAGCCTGTTGACTGGATTCATCTCCATCTTTGTGCTCATCTTGTTCATTATCAGATTGATGTTTGTCAAGGTTTTTATAAATTTTTAACAATAACAATTCTTGTTTAAGATTATTGTTATCACTTTTAATGTTTTTAAATTCATTTTTTATTTCAATTATTTCTTGTTTAACTTTCTCTGATTTTCAAACTATTGAAACCCCTGTTTACCAAAGTCAATTAAGAGTTTTAAATGTTTTGAATGAAAACTTTGAAATTGATATGGTTGCTTTGTTTAATGAATTTATTTCTGCAAAAAACAGAGATAAAAGAAGATATTACCAAAGTACTTTTACTCAGTCTAAAAAAGATCGTGTTAAAAGGAAATGGAAAGAAAAGATGAATCAATTGAAAAAACCTATTTTTTTTTTTTTTTTTCTTGAAAAATATTATATTTCAAAGGATGAAGTTTCAAAAAATCATTCGAATGTGATAAAGAAATCAAATTTTGTTAAAGAAGATAAAACCATTGTTAGGTCTAGCCATCCGCCCCTTGAAACAGTTGTTCTTGTAAATTGTAAAAGGACTGAAGTGAAGGCCTCCCCTTTTAAAATTGCTGATGAACAAACACCTCTTCATAGTATTATTGAACAGACTAATTTTACTAATGAATCTTTGCATGTTATTGGTCAACAGCTTGACCGTATTGAAGAAAAAATTGTTGAAAAAACTGCTGCTTTAAAACCTGAGAAACCTTTGATTGATTTACCCAGTCAAAGAGAAAAAGTGAAATTTAAAACCTTTCAAGCTAAAACTCTTGAGATTGTTGAGAAAATGCTTTCTGATTTAAAAGTTAAAACTGAGGGTACTTCTACAAGTGCTGCTCGAACTATTTCAAGAAATGAGAAGGAAATTGTTCCTGAAGAAAATACAGATTCCGACTCATTGTCTTCTATTTCTGTTAAAAGGATTTTTGATAATGATCTACTAGAAATTAAAAGATTTGTTGGAAACCCCAATCCCATGTCTTTTACAAAAAATTGGTATTCAAAACCTACTCCTTCTGATATGCAGTTTGAAGAAAGATCTTTTCAAACCCAATTTTCTATTTCTGCTGATAAAATTTATGAATGGAATATTGATGGTTTGTCTGAACAGGAAATCATTAATAAAATGGGTCATATGTCTATGGTTGGAATTGCTTATATGAATAACCATAATCTTGACCACCCTGAAATTGTTGACCTTCTTGTTACCGGTTTTTCTAGCACTCTTCGTGGATGGTGGGATTCATATCTTACAGAAGATTCCAGAGAATCTATTAAAACAGTTGTTAAAAAGAATGATGAAGGTTTGCCCATTTTTTATGAAAGTATTGGTCAAGGTATTTCTGATGGTGTCAATACCTTAATCTATACTATTCTTAAACATTTTGTTGGTACTCCATCTAATATTTCCTCTCGAATTTCTGATTATCTGAATAATTTGAGATGTCCTACTATATCTGATTACAAATGGTACCAAGATGTTTTCATTTACAGAGTTATGCTTCGGAAAGACTGTTACAAGCCTTATTGGAAAGAAAAGTTTATTGATGGTCTGCCTCCTATCTTTGCTCATAAGGTAAAACAAGAATTAATTGGTAAAAATGATTCTATTGATTATGATAATCTAACTTATGGTGATATTTTAAGTACTATTTTCTATTATATATATATTCTCATAACCAATGGCCCACCAAAATTTCACCACAATCAAAATTTTCCACATCCATACATAACTACCAAATTTTTTCCATAGCCATGCGAAAAAATTCCTACATGTCCAAGATAAAAAAATTCCCACAAGTTCATGCCCATGCACAAATAAATTCTCACATAGCCAAAATCATAACTGTACGTTTTTAGACCCCTTAAAACACAAGTTGTTTAACATAGTTATTTAGCCAAGTGATTACTTAGATAAATTATTCAGTTCTAGGTTAACACATTCAAATCATATCATGTAAATAATGTGGAAATATAAAGAATACATGATATGATAACCCAGGAAAACCAAACCGGTAAAATACCTGGGGAGGATTTAACCTAGCTATCCCCAAGGTAAAACAGATCCACTATGAAAGAATTGAAGTTTTCACAATAGAACTTAGACCACTAACATCCTATTGCTACCTCGAGTAGAAAACTTACTACCACGACCACGTGACAGTTTCGAGTCCACGGACTACTTCTTTCTTTGATCCACTGCAACCAAAAGTACTCCTACTTGTGACTTTGAGACTCCACTCAAAGATTTCAGATCTTTTTTAAGTTCTTTATGTAGCAACTAAAGCGATCACCAAGTTCTTGACATGAATCTTGATCTTGATAACCCTAAGTGTGTATGAAGGTAAACACCTCTAGATCTCACAAAAGATTCAACACACAGCACATCAAAGACATCTAAAATGTAGCTAGGGTTTTTCTTTTTATACTTGGAGTAAAACATAAAACCCTACACATCAAATTGAGCTTGGGCTGACTTGAAAATTCTGCAGAAAAATAAATCTGCACCTGGTTCGATCAATCAAGTCTAATTTTTGATTGATCGAGCCTTGCAGATTTAGTCTAATAAATTCTACAATCACTCGATTCCAATTTTACAAATAAACACACTTTGAGCAGCCTAAACCTAGACTCTATGTTTTGATCATGGTTTGCCAACATATTACAATATGAAGTTCTAATACATTAGTTCCTAAAGTCTTAGAACCTAACAAACTCCCCATTTGGCAATCCATGACAAAACACATCACAAAAATAAAATGCTTAAAGTTACAAACAGCCCATTCAAATTTAAAATGCCTTAAATACAATTCAACCTAACTACTATCTATCAGTTGCCAATGTAGACTGCAGCCATGATTGAATTAACTTGTAAATTCTTGAAACACTCAACAAACACATAAACGCATGTGTGGAAAATACAAGTAAAACAAAATAAATTATTGATTTCACATAACATAAAATAAGACATATACCATGAATAACCTCGTAATATAAATCAATAACCAATGTATCATATGTGAAATAAGAAACAATAAAAGAAACAAAACATAACACACAGTGTCTCCCCCTAACATATAGAAAAGAAATATATCATAACCAAAAAGAATACATCATGAAAAAAATGAAAAACATCAAGAAGCTCCTAGATACAATCTATGTACTCCAAAACAAAAAACTCCCTTATCTCCATGCACATATGTACTCCCCCTTTTTGTGACGAATTGCCAAAGGGCAATCATGACTCATCATCAAAAGGTGGAGGTGGTGGAGTAGAATCTCGAGCACCTGCCAAATTTGCTCTTAAAGCATGAAGCTCGTTGAGCACATCCAACAGAAGCTGTCCATGCATCGCCTGAACGGTCATGACAGTATCCAACATACTCCGAATAGAAGAATCGCTCAATGAAGATAGTGGAGGATCCATAGCAGCAGTAGGGTCAACATACTCCTTCACCAGATGGAGGCCTAGATGCAGCACCTGTAGAAGACTCGACTCTAGGGCGTTTAGAGCTATCTTTCAACTGAGCCGTTCTTTGCCTAAGAAAGGTGGCACCTATAGGAGCTATGATATGTACGGGCTCAGATGCAAGAAAATCTTCTAAACCTAAATTTAAAAGAATCTTATGGATAAAAACTGGAAAGAAAAGACCATGAGATTTAGCACTACTCCTATGAACCTCAACAAGAGAGCGAATGAAAAGAGTAGGAAAACTCATAGGAGCATCGGTGAAAAGCAAGAAAAGAAGATCCTTTGGAGGAAGAAGCCATCTTGATGCAAAGAAAATGGGTTTAGGAAATGGGTTTCACGAAAAATGGGCGTGTGATGAAAATGCTCAAAACACAAGGATCTAAAGAAATATTGATAGAGATGGATGAGGGAAGGTTAAGAAGCTTAGAAAAATGTTTTTTGTGAGAAGAAATGGTGAGATGAAGAAGAAAAATCAAGGGGAAGAAGAAGGTGAATAGTGTTAATGGAGGAAGAGAAGTTGATAAAAGATGAAGCAAAAAGGAAAAAGGAAAAAACAAAGAAGTGGGGGGTCAAAATTTCGGCCCCCACACTTAAAACTCAACCAAAAGCTGAGTCAACCTAGTCAAACTAAGTTGACTCAGTCAACTATGTTAAGGACATATTTTATGTAATTGGCTTATCCTTTGACAAAATGCACTTTACTTGTATTTGGGTAGATCTAGGATGTGTTTGATGCTTCAAGAAACCTTGTTCCAAGTTCAAGCGTTGAAGCCATGCAAGTCTGTCCAAGAATCAAGTGAGAAAGTGCTGAATTTTAAATCTCGATAGCTGCTCGACACCTCCTCGACACCTGGCTATCTGTCAATCTCTTATGGTGTTTCTTATCGCAATCTCGATACCTTCTCGATAGCTGGTCGATCGATCGAGGAATCTTCTATCTCCTCGATAGCTTCTCGACACCTTGTGGATCGATCGAGATGTTCCTTAACACCTTCTCGACATCTCCTCGATCGATCGAGAATTACTGAGCCTTAGGAAATTCAGATTTCCAGATCTGATTTTTGGCCCATGCTGACATGTATGTGTAGGGTTTCTTTTCTCACAACCCTAAACCTATATAAGACTTATTTTAGAGGCCGTCACATAAGAGAATATAAGGAGAACATATGCAAAAGGTGACCGATGCCTTATTCTCTCTGAAAGAAGCTACTGCGTCTTTGCGCCTTAGGGTTTTGTAACCAAGTGCTTCTTGATCTTCATTATTGATGAAGTGAAGAACTTTACAGCCAACATCTTCTTCTAGTTGGTGATTGAAGTCGCGTACTGGGATCCGCGCAATTGGTTAGTCACGTACTGGGATTCTTGCATCAAAGGGTGGCGTTCATATATTGAAGAGTTCAGAGGTTCTGAAGCGGTAGACGGTTTCTGCTGTGAGTTCATCTACGGGGATTGTAGAGTCTAGGGACAAAGGTTTTGTACTAGATCTGAAACTTCTTTTCATTATAGTGGATTGCTTTTTGGGAAGGTTTCCCCCCCAAGCTTTTTATTGTGAAACAAGTTTGTTTCATTGGTTTTCCTAGGTCATCATATCTTGTCTTATTTATTTTTTTCGCTGCATTTATTTGTGACATGATATTGATGTTTGTTTGTTTTAACAAGATTTATTCATAATAAACCTAATTAACAACTTGGGTTTAAAACTTGTTAATTCTATCAACCGGGGTCTAAATTTCCTAACAAGTGGTATCAGAGCACTTGTTCTAACAAGTGGTATCAGAGCGGGTACACTCTGATTGGATTAATTTCCTGAGTGTGATCCTTGACCCTTGTTGTCATGGAAGCTCTTGATTGCTTTGATTTGCATGATCTTGTGTTGAATGATGATGATGATGTTCAAGATGCCTATTGCAAGTTTTATAATTTTTGTATGAAATCTCTTGAATGTTCTACAAAATTAAAAGCTAAATTTAAAAAGGTCAAGCTTGAAAAGGATGATTTGATTGCAAAATTGGATGAAGCCAATAATTTGAATGAGAAATTTAAAATTCAAATTTCATCTCAAGAGAACAAAATTAAGAGTTTGGAAGAGCAACTAGTTGAATCTAAAAATGAAGTTGAAAATTTAACTAGTGCCAAACTTCTTGTTGAGCCTAACTCAAAGGAAAAAGGTGTTTATATTCCTCCATTTAAAAGGAATAATAAAGAGTTGAAGGCTAATTTTGCTAGGATAGACAAAAGTAAAATATCTGATGTTAATGCTGAAGTTTCTAAACCTATGTCTAAAACTCCTCCTAGGTTGAATGAAAAATCTATTTTTGTCCCCATTTGTCATCATTGTCATATTGTTGGCCATATTAGGCCAAATTGTCCTAAGTTGAGGTCTCTGTCTACCTCTAAGGTTAGACCTCCTTCAAGGAAGCCAAGTAGTCCTAAAACTGCTCATGTGTGTCACCATTGTGGTGTTTCTAGACACATTTGTCCTAATTATTTAGGGTTGTATCCTCATAAGCAATTGTCCAAACGGTCACAGGTTTCCTCCCAAGGACCTACACCTTTGTTTGGAGAGTTATTAAAAGCTTTGAGTTTTTTAACTCAATTTCAGGAGAATTCTAATTTTTCTATGTCCTTTAGTAGACATACTAGGACACGTGCTTTTTCATCTTCATGGCCAAAGACTCGTGTTGTGTGGGTGAGAAAGGAGCCTAAGACTTAATTGTCTTTTTGTCTGTCCTATGCTTTAATTCTTTTTATCTAAAGTAGGACTCTCTTTGCTTGATTTCTTATCTGCTTTCGGAATCATGCTTTCATGCATCTGCATCTTTCTAACATGCCTTCATGCATATGCATCTTTCTTTCATGCTTTCATGTTGTTTGTCTGTTTTTGTTTGGTTGTCTAGTTTTTATTTTGTTCTGTTTTCAAAATAAAAATAAAAAGGAAAAATCAGAAAAATACAAAAATAGTGTGTTTTGTGTACATTGGTACTTGTGTACCTTGGATGGCCATTGAAACAAAATTTTCTAAATTTTGTATCTCTTGTAGCTTAGATGAGCATCTCTATGCACAACTAAGCAAGTGAGCTTTGTGGCTCTTGTTTGTGATGAGTAAGATTAAGTTATCTCTTGTATTTAACACTCGTATTACTCTTTTTGACGGGAAGGACTAGAAAATCCTAAGAGAAAGGCATAAATGACTATCTCATCACTGTTACCCGCCAATCATGAAATGACATCTGTATGCTTCGGCATAGCAAAAGTGTGATGTCAATGACATTTGTGTGCTTCAGCATAGCAAAATTGTAATGTCAAATGCTTACCATCATTGGGTATTTTCTTCTCTCTCTTATATGTCCATGCATGATTTGCTTAAATAAAATATGCAAAGAAAAATAAAAAGCAAAAAGATAAAAAAATGCTTTAAATATGATTGCAAACGTGTTTTCTAGGAGATGTGGGAGTTATAGGATGTACCTCAAAGGTGATAATCTCCATCAAACAGTTATGATTGTGTGTGAGTTAAAGTGATTTTCTCATATCTCAGATTGTCATAACATGTTGACACATTTGCAATATTGCGATGTTTTTCACACACAACACGCAATATTCTTTGCTACTCTTGATACATATGCTGGTACAATGTGATTTGGCCATCACAAGGTTTTACATGTGTTAATGTATGCTCACTAAACTGTCTTGACTTATTTTTGAAATATAAAATTGGTTAGACTTGTTTAGTGTGTGTGTGTGTGTTTTTGGGATTTATGTGCATAACATTTTCCTTGTTGAGAGATTTGTTTTTCACATGTTTTGCATCCTTCTATTATCTTGTCATCCATAGCATCTTGTTTCATTACATTCATGCATTTATATGGATTTCTTGTGCCCCCTTGATCATCTTTGATCATCTTTATGTTTCTTGGGTGAAGTTTTATAGCTTCTTGTACCCTTTGTCAATCATGACAAAAAGGGGGAGAAATTGTGGAGAATATGTGGTTTCTTTCTAAAATTCTACATGTTAGGGGGAGAAATACATGCCTCTGTAAAGGGGAGTTATGTTTCATCTTGTTAAGGGGAGTGCTTACCTCCTTCTTCTTGTACCTTGGGTCTTGTGACCATGTTTACATACATTGTACTTATCTTTGATGATGTATGTCTTCTTTCACCTACCTTTACATGTGTTGTTTCTTTTCTATCTCTATACACATGTTTCTACTTGTATGCAATCTATTATTTCTGTTTCATACTAAGATGCCTTGATAAGTTTTGTTTAAAGTGTTTAAGAAATACAGGTTGCCAAAGTCTACTTACCATGAGCTCTCTTCTTACAAAGTTTTTCAAGAGTTTGTGTTAGGATAGATTTTATTGTATTCAACAAGTGAATATAAGTTGAGTGACTTATGACTTCTCTCATATGTTCATTTGTTTGTTGTGGTTTTGTCACGGATTGCCAAAGGGGGAGATTGTTAAGGACATTTTATGTAATTGGCTTATCCTTTGACAAAATGCACTTTACTTGTATTTGGGTAGATCTAGGATGTGTTTGATGCTTCAAGAAACCTTGTTTCAAGTTCAAGTGTTGAAGCCATGCAAGTCTGTCCAAGAATCAAGTGAGAAAGTGCTGAATTTTAAATCTCGATAGCTGCTCGACATCTCCTCGACACCTGGCTATCTGTCGAGCTCTTAAGGTGTTTCTTATCGCAATCTCGACACTTTCTCGATAGCTGGTTGATCGATCGAGGAATCTTCTATCTCCTCGATAGCTTTTCGACACCTTGTGGATCAATCGAGATGTTCCTCGACACCTTCTCGACACTTCCTCGATTGATCGAGAATTACTGAGCCTTACGAAATTCAGATTTCCAGATCTGATTTTTGGCCCATGCTGACATATATGTGTAGGGTTTCTTTTCTCACAACTCTAGATCTATATAAGGCTTATTTTAGAGGCCGTCACATAAGAGAATACAGGAGAGCATATGCAAAAGGTGACCGATGCCTTATTCTCTCTGAAAGAAACTACTGCGTCTTTGCGCCTTAGGGTTTTGTAACCAAGTACTTCTTGATCTTCATTGTTGATGAAGTGAAGAACTTTGCAGCCAACATCTTCTTCTAGTTGGTGATTGAAGTCGCATACTGGGATCCGTGCAATTGGTTAGTCACGTATTAGGATTCGTGCATCAAAGGGTGGCGTTCATATATTGAAGAGTTTAGAGATTCTGAAGCGGTAGAAGGTTTCTGCTGTGGGTTCATCTATGGGGATTGTAGAGTCTAGGGACAAAAGTTTTGTACTAGATCTGAAACTTCTTTTCATTATAGTGGATTGCTTTTTGGGAAGGTTTCCTCCCAAGTTTTTTACTGTGAAACTAGTTTGTTTCATTGGTTTTCCTAGGTCATCATATCTTGTCTTATTTATTTTTTCCGCTGCATTTATTTGTGACATGATATTGATGTTTTTTTGTTTTAACAAGATTTATTCATAATAAACCTAATTAACAACTTGGGGTTAAAACTTGTTAATTCTATCAATCGGGGTTAAATTTCCCAATAAACCAAAAAAAAAAAAATCTTTTTCAAAGTTTTTAAGTATCTTTCAAACTCCAAATTTTCAATTCAAAATTTTCATTCCCAAATTTTCAATTCCACTAATCTTGTGGAGGAAAGTATGAAAATGATTGGAGGTTTGCAACTGTTGGCTCGTACTCAGTCTTCCCGATATGTGATCAATAAGGCGAGCTGGGTATGCAATGATGCTTTCCAAGTGGCTTTTGATTGGATTTTTCTTGATAAATAACACTTGATTTTACTCACTTTTCAGGTGAGTTGAATGGAAGAGGCTGATTCTGCCAGAAGAACTTTGGAGGACAGGATCAGAAACCTTGAACTTAAGAACCGTCAGTATGATCCTCGATTCTATGCAAGTCAAGAGGGAGATACTGAAGGCGGCTCCTCTAGAGGCGGATTGAGGAAGTCTTCTCACAGGCGGACCCGGAGTCCCAATGATGTTTGATTTGTGTTTTTAAATTGTTCCTACAAAACAAAAGGAAGTGTCCCTTAGACAATCTTTTGTTAACTTTCTTGTTTAGTTTTTTGTCCTTGGAATTGCCCTTGATCATGTAGAAACTTTAAATGAGACAAGTTTAGAATTCACCTAATGAGATCCTATAGTACCAGTTTAAACTTATCTTGATTGACTCTGATGGAATCTGCACTTACTTGAATGAGGCAGAGCCGATCGCCCCTAGTTTAAAAATGAATGCATGATTTTTTTGAAATCTTAGAATCTTGATGGTTTGATTTTTTTTTTGAAAAGATGATGATGGTGGTCTTTTTTTTTTTTTTTTGAAAATGAATGAGCCATTGGCGAATGCCCCTAGTTTGAGACATGTGTTCATGAGTTTGGAAAAATCTTGATTTGGTCAATTTTTGAAAATAATGATGCAAGTGATGATTTTTGAAAAGAAATAAGTTAGGCATGTCTGAATGCCCTAATTTAACGAAAAAAAATCTTTTTGAGTGTTAGATGATCCTAAAAAAATGTCCGAGAACGCAAAATTGCATGAAATTGCATGAATGAGTGATGGCGGGGCTAAGTGCTTCTTGGCATTTAGGGAGTGTTGTTCGGCACTATTAGAGTGCCGTTTGGCACTTTGAAAGTGCCGATCGGCACTTGGTCACACCATGATGCTTACGCCGTGGTGGGCCGACTCCTCACGCTTTTCCAACGCGTGTTTCACGTTTTCGTGTTTTTTGAAAAATATTTTCTTCGTTTATGATCATGAAACACTCTCCTACTCAGCTACAAACTCCTTGAAAATTATTTAAAACATGATTTAGGAACTAATGTAGCTTATATTGATGATCTCTTCTGCAACAAATCTCTGCATCAAGGTTAGCAAAACACAATAATCACAAGCAAAAGGCATCCATGGCTAGCAATCAAAATTTTTCTCATTCAACAATTCATGATATCAATAGATGGGATCGTAGCTTTGATTTTAGACCAAAACCAATTTTACAGCCTACAAACTAGAGGGAATTAAGGCTTTAAGGAATGTCAAAATCAAGTGGGATTTCCTTCTTGTTGCTGTGAAATTTTGGGATCCTGAAGATCACGTATTTTGGTTTAAAACTGCTGAACTCTGTCCCATAATAGAAGAATTTTCCGCTATCTTGGGCTATGATCCAAGCAAAAAATCCGTAGCGGTTTCTTGTGATCCCAGGCATAGGGAATCTTTGTCAGATACTCTCGGTCTTCCTACTTCCATCACTAGTAGTATGGTTGAAGGACATATGGTGAATCTTCGTGCAATTGTTTCTAGGCTGATTAACAAACGCATCTATGGAGTGACCGACAATATGTAGAAAATTTTTGGCTTAGCCTTATGCTTTGTGGGAGAATTTTTGCTTTGCTCTGGAAGACACGGTTTTACGGATGCTCGAGCCATAAGTGTGGTGAGTCAAATTAAGAATGGTGATAATCCTGTTTCTTTGATCTTGGCAGAAACTCTTCTAGGATTGGATGTTGTATTTCATGGTGGAGAATCTCAAAACTTCTTTGGGAGTCCTTTGATTTTGCAGATATGGCTGATAGAGCGACTGGATATGATTGATAGGCCTTCAACTGGTAATTATGGTCCTAGCAGTTTTCTTAGCAGGACTGTCATCAAATTGAGTGCCAAACTGAAAGCGTCTGGGTGAAGTTTTTGAACAAGAAATCTAGTGCCTCAATCCAATGGAACTGTTATTGGTGGAAGTGCCCACCCCCTTTGTTGTGGTCTTGGGGATCAGATCATATTTTCCTAGTTGGGTTAAGGAAAGCGACTTTTTACAAAGCTGACAGACTCTTAAGGTCGTTCCAAAATGAGCAAGGAATGCCCGGTGGAAAAAGAAGAAGACCTTTCACTCCTGTGGACACAAATCCTACTTCTATAAGGAACATGCTGTTGGGCTTGGAGATGGCTGATCGAGTGGACCAGTCTTTTGTCAAGGTTCACTTTCCCAGGATGACTATAGAATACTCTAATTGGTTGGTGGACAAGATTGCTGACAAGGAAACTGAGATGGTTGCTATGAGAAAGCAGTTTCTTAGAGATAACCGTGAAAGAGACGATAAAGACAACTACGAATTCAAAAGAAGGGTCAAGGATGACGAAATACCTAGCACGAAGGAAATCAATGATCATCAAAAAGAGAAAAGACTGAAGACAAAGTGACCTTCTTATTTTTGGCTTTGAACATGTTTATTTAAAAGTTGATGTAAAAACTCTTATGTTTAGGAATTATTTAGGATTTGTAGGTTAAGGGTTCTGTTTAAGGTGTAGGCTTTTGGGGTTTGGTTTTTTTGTATGGTTTGGTTTAGGGTTTGGGTTCTTGAGGTTTGGTTTGGTTTTAGGTTTGGCTTCTTTAGGTTTGGTTTTTTTTTTTTTTTTTTTGGATTTTGTGTAATGATATGGTTTAATGGAATGGTTGAATTTTGGAAAATTTTGTTTAATAAGCAAATGGTGGTTTTGGAAAATTGTGACCGGACCAATGCATGGTTGCCTACGTACCCCCTTTGTAGAAGGATCAGGTCATCACGTAGTTCATTAATTTTTTATTTGCCTTAATTTTTTGCCTAGGCCGCCCTTTTGGGTTTTCAGCCTAGCAGGCTCTCTCACTCTTTTTTTTTTACTCTCATTTTGCATAGATCGCCCTTTCGGGTTTTCAACCTACCTTTTTTCTTTTTCTTTTTCTCTTTTTTGTTGCTCTAATTTTTTCTTAGACCAAACTTTCAGGTTTTCAGCCTAGCAACTCTTTTTTTTTTTTTTTGTCAAGCCTAGAAGGGAAATAACATAATTTACAACAACTTCAAATGTGGTGCTTTCAAAATAACACCTTACATATGGTACTTCTTCAATTGATCCATGTTGGTTGGCTCAATGAAAGGGTTTGCATCTAAGTCCATCAACATTACTGCTCCCCTAGAGTATATCTGTTTGATAATGTATGGGCCTGCCCAATTTTGCTTGAACTTTCTGTTTGCATCTTGAACCGGGGCTCGAATCTCTTTCAACACTAAATCCCCCAATTTCAAATCTTTGGGTCTTACTTTCTTGTCAAAAGCTTTCCTAAGCCTCCTTTGGTAACCTTGAATATGATACAAGGCTTTGAGTCTCTTTTCATCCAGCATGCATAACTGGTCATACTTGCTTTGCAACCAATCTGTTTCAGGGATTTCACTTTCCAATACTGTCCTTAGTGAACGGACACCCATTTCAATGGGAAGAACTATTTCCATCTCATACACCAATGAATAAGGAGTGGCTCCTGTGGAAGATCAAATTGATGTTTTGTACCCCAGAGTGCATAGGGCAATTTTAGGTGCCAGTCCTTGTAATTTTTTATGCTCTTCTTCAAAATTTGCCCTATATTTTTAGTAATAGCCTCAACTGCTCCATTGGTCTGAGGACGGTAAGGTGAAGACTTATGGTGTTGAATGTTAAACTGTCGTAGCAACTTCTCTGTTTCTCCCTTGAAATGATGCCCATTGTCTGAGATAATTTCATGTGGTACTCCATATCTGCAGATGATATTGGTCTGAATGAATTGAGCAACTTTCTTTAAATTCAAAACCTTGTATAAGGCGGCTTCTACCCACTTAGTGAAGTAATCAATGGCTACGAGTATGAATTCATGGCCATTGGATGCTATTGGGTGAATCTTCCCAATAATGTCTATCCCCCATGTAGAGAATGGCCAGGGCAATGTCATGGTATGTAATGGCATGGGTGGCATGTGCTTAGATCTCCATGGACTTGGCATTGATGGCATTTTCAAACATGAGCCGCACAGTTGGCTTCATAGTTGTCCAGTAATAGCCTTTTCTCATTATTTTCTGTGACAGCATGTGTGCATTCATATGTGGCTCATAACTTGACTCATAAACCTTTTCAATTATTTGCTGTGCTTCCTTGGCGGTTACACAAAGGAGTTGAATTCCATCATATGATCTTTTGTAAAGTCTTTCACCACAAATAATGTAATTAGTAGACAACCTCCGGGTATTGTAGGATGTGCCATCCTTTAGGTATTGTAGGATGTCTGAATACCATTCACCTTCTCCATTCTTTTCCTTAATCCTTTTCTATTGTCACGCAATAGGCTGGTTCTTCTTTCTGTTCCACCATTATTGGTCTAGCTTCATCTTCCTTAGGCCCATCCATCATGGATGCCATGGTTGCTAAAGCATCTGCAATCTGATTTTGCGTTCTTGGCACATATTGATATTGGATCTTGCTGAATTTTGAGGCCCACTTCTAAAGACATTCATGATAAGGCATCAGCCTTTCTTCTTTGATCTTCCATCATTTATTCTGAATCTGGGAGATTATCAAAGCTGAGTCACCATACACCTCCAACTTTTTCACCCCTAGGCCTAGGGCTGCTCGTAACCCCATGATGCAAGCTTTATATTCAGTGGCATTGTTGGTGGCAGGAAAGTTGAGTCTACCAGAAAATGGAATGTGTGTCCTTTTTGGAGAAATTAAGAGAACTCCAATTTCACTTCTGTTTTGATTTGTTGCTCTATCGAAGTACATCTTCCATGATTCTACTTCAATCCCCATGATATCTTTATCTGGAAAGTCTCCTTAGATTTCTTCAGCCTCTTCTTGTGAACAATGGGCTAAGTGATCAGCAATTGCTCTCCTCTTCACAGATTTCTGAGTCACACACTTAATGTCAAATTTTGACAAAAGCAAAACCCATTTAGCTGTTTTCGCATCTTGCACAAGCTTTTCCATTAAGTACTTCAAAGGATCCATTCTTGCAATCAACAAGACCTTGTAGGCCAGCATATAATGTCTGAGTTTACGGGTTGCCCATACAAGTGCTACGCAGGTCTTCTCTAATGGTTAATAGTTTTCTTCATAAGGTAACATCTTCTTGCTGATGTAATAGATCACATTCTCTTTTCTAGTCTCCTCAAGGTATTGAGCAAGTAAAGCCCCCATTGCTGTATCTATAGTGGTGAGATACAACAATAATGGCTTTTCAGGTACTGGTAGGATAAGTATTGGTGGCTTCATTTAATAATTCTAGATCTTCTCAAAGGCTTCTTGGCATTGTTCATTCCAAACTGTAGGAACTTCCTGCTTAAGTAGTCAGAAGATTGGTTCACATGTCATGGTGAGCTGGGCTATGAACATGCTGATGTACTGTATCCTCCCTAGAAATCCTCTAGATCAACTTCAATTCCCCTATAGCTTACAATAAACCCTAACAGCTTTCCGAATGTGACCTCAAAATTGCACTTTTTTGGATTCAATCGTAACTTGTAGAACCAGATTCTTTCAAAGAACTTCCTCAATGTTGGTATATGCCCTTCACGGTCTTTGGACTTGACTATCATATTATCAACATAAACCTCTACTTCTTTGTGGATCAAATCATGCAACAAAGTGGTGGCTGCACGTTGGTAAGTAGCACCAGCATTTTTAAGGCCAAATGGCATGACCTTGTAACAATACGTCCCCCATGGAGTAATAAAGAAGGTTTTCTCTATATCTTCTGGAGCCATCTTAATAAGATTGTACCCTGAAAATCCATCCATAAATGATAGAAAAGAATGACCTGCCGTGTTGTCAACTAGGATGTCTATGTGAGGCAATGGAAAGTCATCTTTTGGGTTGGCCTTAGTTAGATCTCGAAAATCTACACACATTCTGACCTTCCCATCCTTCTTTGGTTCCAAAACCACATTAGCTAACCACTCTGGATAGTTGACCACCGTTAGGAATCCTACATTATACTGTTTCTCAACCTCTTCCTTGATCTTGAGAGTCCACTCTAGCTTCATCGTCCTCAATTTTTGCTTGATCGACTTCATGGTTAGATCTGTTGGAATGTAGTGCTGTACTATATCAGTATCAATCCCAGGCATGTCTTCGTATGACCATGCAAAGACCTCTTTGAATTCTGTCAGGAGTGCCACTAATGCATTTTTCTCAAAAGTGGTTAGGGTATTGCCCACTTGTATCATTTTGGGTTCATCATCAGTTCCCAAGTTAATGGGTTGGGTCTCTACTTTTATAGGTTCTAGGTGTCCATATTTTAATTCCTTATTATTAAGAGTTTCTTTACCAATTTCAGAAATAAAAACATTCAAAGCCAACAAATAAGCAGAATCAGAAATCATATTATAAGGAAAAGAGTTCTCAACAAACTCAACTAAATCAGACTCAAATGGAAAACTATCACAAACAGACTTAACAGGAATAGAAATATTAGCAAAAATAGACTCAACGGGGACAGAAACAATGTTCTTGGCAGGGGTGACTGGCTCGACTGTTTTGATCTTCTTGGCAAAAGTGACTGACTTGACGGTCTTGATCTTCCTTACGAAGTCCTCCATGGGGTGGGCGGCTCCCTCCTATGCCTAGTTCTTCAACTCAGTAGTGGCTTCTAGTGAGTTCCTTCTTCCCTCAGCACCAGTACCAGGGGGTCTTCATCCATGTAATCATGCCTTCATCATCAATCTCCATATCTGTGGGCTTGTCAGTCTCCAAATGCGGGGGTTTGAAGTGTCTCCCCCCCTTGTGGTGTGGGAAATTTTTTTTTGGTCATTTGGATCGATATCTTAGGGTTTGAAGTCTCTCCTCCCACTTTGGATGTTGGGCCAATTGGTTGGGGTACGAAGTGTCTCCCCCCGTTTGTAGGTATTGGGTTGCTTGATTGGGATTCGAAGTGTCTCCCTCCATATGTTGGTGCTTGTGAATTTGATTGGGGTTTGAAGTGTCTCCCCTCATTTGTGGATGTTAGGTGATTTGATTAGGGTTTGAAGTATCTTGTAGGTCAGATATGGGATTGTGATGTTGCAGCAGTGGAGTGTCCTCTATGCTTACGGGCTTCAGTACCTTAATGGAAGTGATGGGCTTGGAACTGGAGCTACAAGCTTAAGTGTCGGCCTTAGGTTTTCTTTGCAGCCTTCCTTTAGATCTTGACCAAATTCTCCCCTAATGACAGGCTTGGTCGGGTTAATCAAAGCTAAGTTCCCATCCATATCAATCAATCAACCAAACAAACACACATAACATGCAATGCAATTTTAATTGGGACCGACCTAAGGGTAGGTTCTAAGTCATTACGTTACAGGGTGGGTTTATTGTTTCATTGTTTTCCATAGCTAGGACGTTACACCTCCCAACTTGTAATGTAATGAACATTGCGTTGGTCCAAACGGCATGGTTTGTCCTTTACAGTCAACAGGAAATGATCCAGTGACTTTAGGCTATAAGTTGGTGAGTTCACCACTGGGTACCTGAATCTAATGAAGACCGGTGATCCATGGTTACTACCACCACAAGTTGTTGAAAGGGGTGCATACACATTGTTTGGATGGCACACACTATGACAGTTAAGGAAAGCTTTTAACAA
The DNA here is from genome assembly GCA_030021035.2 of Notholithocarpus densiflorus. Lineage (NCBI taxonomy): Eukaryota > Viridiplantae > Streptophyta > Magnoliopsida > Fagales > Fagaceae > Notholithocarpus > Notholithocarpus densiflorus. Next base: position 9,474,865 of record JARYZH020000004.1, read on the forward strand.
ACAATACACATAACAACATATCATACAACAAAGTATCATACAAGATCTCAACGAACATAAATAAACAAACAAACAACAATATCATGCATGATAGGCAAAGAATATATTAACCCCTTGTGATTAGGGATGGCAATTTTTCCCCGCCCCGCTTAACCCGACCCTCCCCACTTCGCCCCGCACGGGTTTTCCCCGCACCGCAAAGGCGATGGGACGGGGATGGGGTAAGATTTTAGCCCCGCACCACGGGGCGGGGCGGGGATGGGTTTAGACTTTTTAGACCCGCCCCTCCCTGTCCCCGCCCCGCCCCGCATTACTAAGGGTTATAATTGTAAATTTTTCATACCCTAAAACCCTACTATTTAAACAAACATATTAATATTAGCATATTTTATTCTACCCAATGTGATTCTCTGCCTTTATTTTGTTATGTGTTATACTATGAGATTTTTATTTTTTATTTTTTATGATTGTCTTGTTAAACACTTGAATATATTATTCAATTTTTTCTAAAACTGATTTGATTTGATGGGATAAATTTAGTTGTAATTTCAAGTATATTTTTATTAATGAAATAGGTTTCATTAAAAAAATTGTATTAGTTGTAGGGCAAATTAACAAAAAGTAAAGTTTTACGGGGTGGGGCGGGGCTTCGCGGGGCCCCAAGGGGCGGGGATGGGGTGAGAAAGTATTCCCTGTTATGCGGGGCGGGGCGGGGATGGGGCAAGACAAAACCATGCGGGGCGGGGACGAAGACCCCATCCTTCGGCCCCGCCCCGCCCCATTGCCATCCCTACTTGTGATGAATTAACCAATTAATTAACTAAGTTAATTAATTAATCCGATTAACATGCAATACGCGTGGTAGCATAAACAAATCACCAACTAAGTTAATATGCAGCGGAAAATAAAGTTGACACGGTGATTTGTTTACGAATGGAGAAAACTTCCAAGGCGAAAACCCCGCTGGGTGATTTTAAGGTCACCACTCCTGAGAATCCATTATTATTACAACAAGTGGATACAAGTAAAGGAATCCCAGTACCTTATACCAACCTACAGTTGAACCCTTACCCCAATATCCAATTGGAATTGTTCTGTAGTGACAATCTCTCCTTTTAATGCATAGCTCCCAGTACGTGACTAACCAATTGATGCATGGATCCAAGTACGTGACTAACCACCAACTTGAGAAGGATGTTGGCTGCAAAGTTCTTCAATTCATCCACACGATGAAGATCACAAAGCTCCTTAGTTACAAAACCCTACGGAGTACAAACGCAGCAGTTTCTTAAAGAGGAAGATGAACTAGAGCATATGTCTCTAGTCACAATATGCTTGTGAAAGACCTTTGCATCAAGTTGCACTCACTTGCATCAACTGTGATGGCCCTTAAAATAATCCTTATATATGTTTAGGGTTGTGAGAAAAGAAAGTCTAAACATGTATACACGGATTGGAGTGAAATCAGAACTGAAAATCTGATTTTCGTAAATCTCGATAGATAGCTTATCTATCGAGCAGCTGTCGAGCATCGGGCTTACACAGCCTTTTAAACCTCGATAAATTCTACCTGTCAAGATAGCTGTCGAGCTTTAAAATCCAGCACTTCCTCACTTGATTCTTGGATAGATTTGCATGGCTTTAACACTTGGACTTGAAACCTTGTTCCTTGAAATATTAAACACATCCTAGATCTACCCAATTACAAGTAAAGTGTGTTTTGTCAAAGGATTAGCCAATTCTACATTGAAATATGTTCCTAACATGATTCACATATGTCCTAATAATGTAAGACCATGCAAAACAAGGGTACATATTTGGTCACTTAAGTGTAACACGAAACTTAGCCCTCGACATCCCCAGCGGAGTCGCCACTGTGAGAGACCGCAAAAAATAAAGCAAAGATAAGACCTAGATCCACCTATCCAAAGACACTAAATTCAGAGGCTAGGTTATGGAATGGGAAGGTGATAGGCACCCATTCCGCCCAGACAAAGTTTGATCTTCTAGACTCTCATGACCTATGTACCCCTTTTATGTATGCTATGAATGACATGTTGCACATATGAACAAAACTAAATCACACAAGTTTATCTATGAATGCATCCTCTTCATTGTTTTAAAAAAATTCAGATTTGTTGTTGTGAATAAAAAATTTTGATTTTGGTTTAGAAAAAAGATCAAATCTGTTTTTGTTGTGTAAAAAAAAAAAGATGTCTTTTGGAGAGAAAATTCAGATCTATTTTTTATTTAATTAAAACAAAGTCTTTTAATTTGAAAAAAAAATATCAAATATGTTTTTGAGAACTTATAAAAAATGGTTTTGGTTTATAAAAGATCAGATATATTTTGTAATCAGAAAATTTAGTTTTATAGAGACTTAAAAAAAAAAAAATTCAGATCCGATTCTAAGAACTAAAAAAATTGGTTTTTGATATATAAAAGATCAGATCTGTTTTGTGATAATAAAAAAAAAAAAAAATCAGATTTGTATATTAAAAAAATCAGATCTGTTTTTATATGTATAAAAAAATATGAAAAAGATTTCTTGAGAAGATGATTTCATTCACGAAATAAATTTATGCTATGTATACTAAATAAAACAAACACAACAAACATAACCATTCATGATCCTTTTTTTTTTTATTGCAAAATCTGTTACGTTAAAAAAAATAAGATCTGTATCTAAGGAAAATACAAATTAGTTTTTATTTAAAAAAATTCAGATCTGCATCTAATGAAGATGCAAACCAGTTTTTGGTTTGAGAAAAATTCAAATCTGCATCTAATGAAGATGGAAACCAGTTTTTATTTTGAGAAAAATTCAAATTTGCATCTAAGGAAGATGCAGATCCCTTTTTATTTTGAGAAAAATTCAGATCTGCATCTAATAAAGATGCAGATCCGTTTTTATTTAAGAAAAATTCAGATCTGCACCTAAGGAAGATGCAGATCCGTTTTTATTTTGAGAAAAAATCAGATCTATATCTAATGAAGATGCAGATCTGTTTTTATGTAAGAAAAATTCAAATCTGCATCTAAGGAAGATGCAGATCTGTTTTTATTTTGAGAAAAAGAATTGATAACATGCAAAATTTTTGAAACTAAGAAAGAGATCACAGCAATAATAAAAGAATTGAGAACATGCTTTATCAATATAAATTAACAATTCATGTTATGGATATTTGAAATAACTACACTAAAATATAAATATATAAACATGCATCATCACTACAAGAGAAACATAAGAAAAGAAAAAGTGGTAACAAGAAACAACCTCTTGCATAGAGCACTCTTCTTCTTGAGAGGATATTTTAGGGTTCAAAGAAATTTATGCAATTATCTTTGAAACCTAAAAACCCTAGCTTGAGAGAATATTAGAGAGGGGGGTCAGAAATATGAGAATTTTGAGTGTGTGAGAAAGTGTTTCTCTCAGTGCGTAAAAGGAATGTGCTGAATTTTAAGTGTGTAAGAAAGTGTTTCTCTCAGAGCGTAAAAGGAATGTGCTGAATTTTGAGTGTGTGAGAAAGTCTCTCTCAGAGCGTAAAAGGAATGTGCTGAATTTTGAGATCCAGTCTCTATTTATAGAGGCTAGAATGCTTAAAAAATAAGCAACAATGGGTATAATGCGAATCGGGACGCGTCTTTCTACGAAAAATTCGAAAAGGATGTGCCATATCATCACCCAAAGAGAGTTGGACCAAAGCCCAAAGGGGTGCTATTCGGCACTTTGAAAGTGCCATTTGGCACTCCAAAAGTGCCGAATGGTAATCTTGGGTGCTAATCGCACTTTCGTGTTCGGGTGTGTTTTTGACTCATTTTTTAGGTTTTCTTGAGCTGGGCCTTGCACTTAGACGTGTTTTCAATTCGTATTCTTATATTTTTATCTCTTTTCTAGATAATTCAGGTCTTTTCAGCAACAATTATCTTGTAGATAAATACTCTAAAATAAATCTTGATAAAGTTCAGATTATCCACAATTTTATTGTTATCCAATTTTTCCCTTTAATCCTATGCAAGCAATCCTATTTTAGACCCTAATTATCAACCAATCACAAAATTATTTAATTAATTTTAATTGTTTAACCAATTACAATTAATTTAAATTAATCATGCGTGGTCGACTCTACCTAAACACAATGCATGCTGATCGTGCAAACTTGATCATGTGATATCTTCAGATCCGATGGTCCGATTTGGAAACCGGACATACCGTTGCGACCATTAGAATCTCAAGATCATTTTTATGATATGCAATGAATGAATTAATGTATGTAATGCAATCATGATTTTGGGGGTACATAGTAGGTCATTGTAGTCATCTTCCTTGATTAAATCATAGGTGCAAAATCGAGTGTCTACAAGTCGGTATCGGTTTATGGGTCGGTTTTGAAAATCATCTCTGTTTGTGTCACTGCACCGACGTCGGAAGAGTCACCAGGTTTCACTCGCTAGCATCTACTCCTTCGGTCGGTCCAAATTTTGGTGCGGTTTGGTCGGGGAGTCCCAGTTTTGTCGATGAGGTTTGGTCACTACTCACCCTTACTAACAACGGCTCCCCCCTTAACCTACTGACCACAACAACACCTGTTGGAGGGTGCAAGCTCCGGATCAATAAGTTTTTCAAACTTTTCTCATTTTTCAAGTTGCCCTTTAATCTTCCATTTTAATCCGTTTTTAGGCTTGTAAATGCTTGGGTTTTGCTGTGGGATGGGTTTAGATAAAAATTTGACACTTTAGGAGGGGTAGGAACATGTTTAGGTTTAATTTTGGTTGTGAAAAGCTAGAGAATGTCGAAGAACACCCTTCTGTGTTCATTCCTACGTGCTCAAATTCGGCCCTATGTGCCCAAACATGTTCTTGCGCATGCAACCTATATTCATGTGTATGCTGGCTTGTTCTTGCGTGCGTGTATTTGTTCTTCAATTTATGCGTGCGTAGGTTCCATCTTGCATCCGTGTGCAGAACTCTGCGTATGCAGTATCTTTCCAACACATGCATGGCCCTAGGCAGAAACACTAGTTTGGGCATTTTAGTTCATTTTTCATCTGTTTACAATTCTAACATCATCCTTCACCATTTTTGCACTCAATTGTTTGTCTTATGTCATATTTTGACCTATTGTGAACCCAATATTACTTTCCCACCATTCTTTTCACCTAATCATGAATTTAATCTCATTCTCTTTTTGCAGGTTTCAGCCCCATATTTTGGTAGGGGTAGTACCAGCCAGATCTTGGTGTGGTACAACATCCTTAGTGAGGAGACTCGGGGCCATATCCAAGCTATAGGTCCGTCATTCGTTTGATGCCTAAGAGGTCCGCCAATGCTGTATTGGCGCAGACCTTAGCTGAGAGGTGGTGGGATACCACCCACACCTTCCATATTGCTGGTCGGGAGATGACTATCACTCCTCACGAATTCCACCGCATGACTGGCTTGCGGTTTGATGGGGTATCGATTAGTCTAGAGGACGAGTCAGGCATTCGACTGGGTGCAGACCTACTAAAGAGGAGGTATGCTATTGAGACAATCCATTATACGAATCTTGAGGTGGACTTCATGCATCATACACAAGGGACTGTTGAGGAGTGCATCTGAATGGTTAGGGTCTTTCTATTGTACCTGTTGGGGGCATACCTATTCACCAATGGTAGGTAGACGGTGTCCTTGAGGTGGTTGGCCCTTTTTTGAGACTTTGAGAGGGCTCAGACTGCCATCTGGGGGTTTGTGTGCTTGGCCTACTTCTACTCCTCCTTGCATACCCTCGATTGGGGGACACTACGCCAACTAATGGGGCCTTGGAAGCTCATTGAGGTTAGTTTCTCTCTCTTTTCTCTTGTGGTTCATGCATTCTCATTCTTATAGTCATACATCCATATGTCATATAGGTTAGGACTATGTACCATACTCTTGCTAACTGCATTCATACCAATATGTTGCAAACTGTTACCTTATGAACTGCCATATTTGTGTCTTGCAAATTGTACCATATCTGAACCCTGCAAACTACCATCTTACAAACTGTACCATAACCTCTTACAAACTATCATCTTGCAAATTTTACCATAGCATCTTACAAACTGCTATTTCTGAATCTTGCAAATTGTCATATCTTTTCAACGCTAGGTCGTGCAGTATGGTTTTATTGTTCGAGGGGCTGCGGTGGACTTGAGGAGGGTCACCTCGATTCGGGTCCACCTCAACAGGCTCTCTCCCGATGATGTAAGTTAGAAACATATCACTTTCCACTATTTGCATGCTTTTTAGGATTCTCTTTCTAACCCCATGTGTTGTCATAGATCGTGTGGAGTCCTTAGGCTGGAGCTGACCTTATAGCGGATGCAGACTTGGAGGTAGCTACTATAGTAGATTCTAGTATCTCTCAACCCCTTAAGGGTGGTAGATTAAGGGTGATCTACTTAGCAGAAAGGGTGTGCTACTAGCTGGCGGGTGAGGACTCACCTCGGGTACCCATGGACCCTCTAGTGTTCATGCTTGCTCCTCGTTCCATGACGAATGAGGAGTACGACCAATAGGGGCTGGGCATCCCCTTTATTAATTAGGTCACTGATGAGCTAGATTATGATGAGTTCAATAGGACTCGCCTTATGCCTTATCTCACCATTTCGGTATGTGTTCTTCCTCCTCTCATTTTCTTTAATCAGTCATTATTTGCATTCTTGTACGTTAGTAACATTCAAATGAAACATTTATGTTAGGGCTTCCAGTGCTCTTATTGATCCTCCCTGTTTGCCTTGGTCGGTCTATGCCTACGGCCCTGATGGCTTTGCTCGGGAGCGCCCTATTGGCTGCAATACAAATGTCACAAGCTACCCCTTTCCTGAAGGCAATCAGGCAATGAGTTCTCTTTCATCCTTGTTTTCTTTCCTTTCTACTCCTACATCCTAACACTTGTTCTAACAACCTTTCCTTCAAATTCAACTCACTGTTTAGAAGCATGAGGAGCTCGTTTGGCTTATGGGAAACCTCAAACTAGAGTTGACTGAGTACTCCCAATAGCTATACGGTGGCAAGGATGCCAATGATGATGATGGTGATGATGGTGTTAGAGGTTCAGAGTCGACTCTGAGCCATTAACCGAGGAAGAGGCGTTTCCGATGATCTTGCAGACAGATAGACAAACAGACACAGACACAACATAGCATACTTTCTTTTTGTTGCTTTTACTTCTTTTAGCACACATGCTTGCACTTTAGATTTGGTTTGAGAGGCTATCATGAAGTGGATTCACATAGCTAAGAAAGCTTACAAAAAGTCCAATCAAAAGAAAGAAAGACTGGCCGACCACCTTGATATGCCCCAAATTTTACTTTTCCACACTTTATGATTCTTATGTCTTTTCTTATGAATTTAATAAAGGATTGGAATGTTCCACACCCTCTATAGAAACAATTTATCATCTTTTAATTTGAGCAATGAGAGAACCACCCATTTATTATCTTTGCTTATTGTCATCATTTTTCTTCAATTTTTTCCTTTTTCTTTTCTTTTTTCCATGCCATGTAATTTTTGCCCATGACATCATTTGAGGAATTTTTGCCATGCCTATGGTCTTTGCCCCTATCTTTTGCCTAGATCGCCTTTTCGGGTTTTCAATCTAGTGGGGTCTTTTTGCCTAGACCGCCCTTTCGGATTTTCAACCTAGCAGGCTTTTTTCTTTTTCTTCTTTCCAAATGTGGTACCTTCAAAGTCTATCTATGTTGATTGGGCAAAGCATCTCTTCCCTATCCAAATCTGTAATTCTCATAGCACCTCCTAACATGATCTTCTTGATAATAAAAATACCTATCCATCTTGGCTTCATCTTTCCTCTCGAGTCAAAAGTTTCATCTCTAAGCACTTTTAGAACCAAGTCCCCTTCCTTAAGGTTTCTAGGTCTCACATTTTTGTTAAATTCTCTAGCAATCCTCTTTTGGTATCCTTGTGCAGGGTATTGTGCCCTAGCTCTCTTCTCATCAATCAAAGCCAATTGCTCATATCTTTTTTTCACCCAATCTTCTTCTAGGACTTTGGTTTCTGCTAGTACCCTCAAAGATTGTATCTCCACCTCAATGGGAAGTACCGCTTCACTACCGTAGACCAAAGAGTAGGGGGTTGCCCTAGTTAATGCATGGATAGAAGTTCTGTAACCCCCTAAGGCAAATGGGAGCTTCTTGGCCCAATCTTTGTATGTTACAACCATCTTGGCTAAGATGTTCTTGATGTTTTTATCGGCTGCTTCTACGAGCCTATTGGTCTATGGTCGATATGGTGAAGACTTGTGATGCTCAATGTTGTATAGTTCTATGATTGTTTTAACCTCTCCCTCAAAGTGAGAACCATTATCAGAGATAATCTATTGGGGTACCCCATACCAAGAAATGATGTTATTCTCTATGAATCAAGCCACATGCTTGGCTTTTAACATGGAGTAGGAGGTTGCCTCCACCCACTTGGTGAAGTCATCAATTGCCACTATGATGTATTCGTGTCCATTCGAGGCCTTAGGGGCTATCCTTCCAAATTTGCGTGTGTTTGAAAATCGTGGCAACTCTTCACAAAGTCTACACAATTAGTGTCCATCGTGTTCTAATAGTACCCTATCCTTAAGATCTTCATGGCTAACATTCTCCCATTCATATGAGGACCACAAATCCCTTGATGAATTTCTTCCATAACTTTCTCGGCTCCTTCTTTCTTTAGACAACAAAGGTGTATACCATCGTAGGATCTCCTATAGAGCTGACCTCCACATAAGATGTATTGCATTGCCATCATCCTAACTGAACGACGTTCTCTTTTGTTGACACCATCCGGATATACCCCAAATTCCAAGAATTTCGTGATGTCATAGTACTAAAGAACCCCTTCCTCTTCTATAACCAAGACCGAAGCTTCAGAGTTCTCTTTGTGTACTAACCCATAACTTTGTTCAATCTCTAAGGCTCGTGTCCATACTCCTTTGGGTATTTCAACCATTGAAGCTAAAGTAGCCAAGGCATCTGCACTGATTCTGAACTCTACGGATGACTGTATATTCGATCTTGTCAAAAGTCTTAGTCAAATCCTCTAATTATTGTTGATAGGGCTTTAAGTTCTCTTCCTTCACTTTCCACAACCTTTGTACTTAAGCTATAACCAAAGTTGAATCTCTAAAGACCTCGGCCTCTCTTACTCCCAACTCTCGGAGAGCTTCCAATCCAGAGATACAAGCCTCATATTCTACCATGTTATTGGTTACCTCGAAGTTCAACTTAACTGCCAAGGGTATGTGAGATCCTTCGAGAGTGATCAAGAGTACTCCTATCCCATTTCCATATTGGTTCATGGCTCCATCAAAATACATCTTCCATGCCCCTAGCTCAATATCCAAAATATCCTCATCTGGAAAATATTCTCTACCATCCTTTCCATCCAAGGGATTCTCGGCACAAAAATTTGATACGATACTCCCTTTGATGGTTTTCCATGCCACATACTTCAAATCAAATTCTACTAATAAGATCAACCACCTTGACCGTCTTCCACTCAAAGTGGGCTTTTCAAACAAGTACTTCAATGGATCCATTCGGGCTACTACCCTTATTTGGAAAGGTAGGATAATGTGTCTCAACTTCTGTACGGCCCATACGAGAGCAAAGCATGATTTTTCATGGGTGTGTATCTAGTTTCATAATCGTGGAAGCTTTTGCTCAAATAGTACACGACTCTCTCATTCTTATCATCATCTTCTTGTACAAGCATACTTCCAACTACATCTTCTATGATACAGAGATAGAGGAGTAGTGGTTTTTCGTGCATCGGGGGTACCAAGATAGGTGGATGGAGGAGATATTCCTTAATGAGATTGAAAGCTCTCTAATATTCATCATTCCATTCATGAGGTTCATTCTTCCTTAGGAGCTTAAAGATGAGCTCACAAGTGGATGTGAGTTTGGCAATGAATTGGCTGATGTATTGCAATCGGCCCAAAAATCCCCTTATCTCCTTCTCGCTCTTAGATGGAGGCATTTCTAATATGGCTTTGATCATTGATGGGTCAACTTCTATCCCTTTATCACTTACCAAAAAGCCTAACAACTTCCCTGCGGTTACTCCAAAGGTGCATTTCTGTGGGTTCAATCTCAGCCTATACTCCTTGATCCTTTCGAAGAACTTTCTCAAATTAACGATGTAACCCTCTCTCTCCTTGTATTTCACAATCATATCACCAACATACACTTCAACCTCATTGTGCATCATATCATGTAACAAGGCTGTGGCCATTCTTTGGTAAGTCGCACCCGATTCTTGAGCCCGAATGGCATCATGGTGTAACAATAGATTCCCCATTCTATGATAAGGTAGTCTTGGTCATATCCCTAGGAGCCATTTTGATTTGGTTATAGCCCGAGAAACCACCCATGAAAGACATCAAAGCACTACCAGCTTTGTTATCCACTAAGATATCTATGTGCAGAAGGGGGAAGTCATCCTTAGGGCAAGCTTAGTTCAAGTCCCTAAAATCCACACACATTCTTACCTTTCCATCTTTCATGGGTACGGGTACAACATTGGCTATCCATTCAGCTTGGTGTACGGGTTTGATGAACCCTACCTTCAATTGCATGGTGACCTCTTCTTTGATCTTTAAGAGCCATTCGGTCCTCATACGTCTCAATTTCTACTTGATGAGCACCATGTGAGCATGAGTGTCAATGTGATGTTGGGCTATCTCGGGGTCATTGCCAGGCATATCTTCGTAGGACCATGCAAACACCTCTTGAAACTCAGTGAGCAACTCTTTGAGACCTTTTCTTTCTCTTTTATTTAGGGTTGAGCCAATTTTAATTAAACATGGATTCTCATCATTGCCTAAATTAAGAGTTTCAAAAGTTGGTTCCATAGGTTCAATTTTCTTTTCCAATTGTTTATAATTTCATTTTCAAATTCATCGGAATCATTTAAGTGCAGAATTTAAATATTATAGGACACATTAAAATAAGCCAAATCAGAATTCATCTTATTAAAAATGTTGAAAAGTACATTGGGACTTGCATTACAAACTTTCTTTCCCACATTTTCAAAGAACCTAACACAAGTCCAATTATAAAGTTGCCCCACATCAAGCACAATGAAGGCAGAAGGATCACTTGGTTCCTCGTTGGTGATGGCGAACACGTCCCCCTCCATCTTCAGCATAGTCGCCATTGCTTCAGCATCTATGTAGTCCACCCAGTCAACTTCTTCTTTGAACTTCCTTGATCACCACCATAGGCTTCTCCTTGAAGGTGAGCTTCTCGTTGAAGAATATCTCCCAACATAGATGCACATTTCCATCCTTACCTACCCAAAGTTAGGGAAAGCCACAAAAAGGGAAGTCTCCCCATTTCTTCACAAAGTTCCCATTAAGGGTACCAAGGTTCTTTTTGATTTCGTCCCAGCCTTCAAAGAATCCTAAACCTTCCTTGGTTAGTTGAGTCTTGAAATTAGGGAATTCAGCCACCCCTTTTCCTTCTTTTCCAAGATCCATACTAGGCAAATACCCCATGTTCTTCATCATTGCAATCACCTCATGGCTACAATATGGGACCAAATATAAAGTATACCTTTCATCCTTCAATCCATTATCATCCATGTTCACAAATTCAAAACCACTCATTTGGAGCTCACCTCCTCCTTCCTCAAGTCCACAAACCGGTGCTAGGATCTCACCATCACCGAGCACTACAACAATTCCTCCCTTCTATGGGATCTTTATCTTTTGGTGTAGAGAAGAAGGAATAGCCCCAATAGGATGAAGTCATGCCCTTCCTAAGAGAAGGTTGTAGTTAGGAGTGATGTCCATGACATGGAATTCTACAATTGTCTCTATTGGGCCAATCTTGTAAGGAGCTTTGAAAGTATCCATAACTTTTCTTAAGGTATTATCATATGCCCTAACGGTCAAAGGAGAAGGTATGATGGTTTCAACATCTAGGCCGATGGTAAAGGCAGTCCTAAAAGGGCATACATTCAATGCGAATCCATTATCAATCAACACCAAGGGAGCCTTGGCGCCCATGCACCCAATGGTGATTTGTAAAGGTCTAGTGTGAGTGGCTTCTTCAGGAGGAAGTTCCTTATCGGAAAAGGCGAGAAAAGGATGAGATGGGGCCTCAACTCTCATGAGAGATAACACTTCTTGTGATGTAGTTTCTATGGGTACCTCCTTTCCATTCAAAGCATCCAAGAGAGCACTACGGTGTTTGTGAGAAGCCATAAGCAAGCTCCATACCGATACATGAGCTTGAATTTTCTTTAATTGAGTCAAAACTCGATCTTCTTCCTCTTTCTCTCTTTTCCCTTTAGGTTCTGTAGGCTTGGACCCTTCTCCTATGTCCCTACCAGGATGGTCCTTTTCTAAGAAGGATGGTTTGTAGTGTTTCCCACTCCTAGTAATATTGGCCACACTGTCCTCTATGACTCTTTTCTTTAGCTCAGCCATTCCTTTAGGAAGTATCCCCCACATAGCCATCGCATTCTTCAAAACCTCATCTTCTTCATCCCATATACCTTGGACTTCTATGGCATTAAATTCTACAGTCTCTATTGTGAGCGGCCGTGACCCCAGCTCACCAATTTTTTTCTCAAACTGGGCCTAACCCGCGTGAACAGGTGGGATCGTGATGCTCAAAATGTCAAGTTCATTGTAAAATGTACTCCCCCTAGACCAAGGGTTTTACATGGAGTTGACACTTATTTAATTTAAATAGAAAAAAAAGATAAGAAAACCTTCTCTATAAAAAATGCTTCTGTTGTATTAATATATATGACAATTTACATCAATATTGTAACAAAATTTACAATGCTTTTTTTTTGTCCTAGATACAATCTAAGAAAGTAAATAACATTACTTTATTTCCTAGTTACATTCTAAAAAATGTAAAATTGCATATACAACAGCCTAGTCTAGAACCCTTGATCTTGGTTCGGAAGCTAATTTACGAGATGGGAAGGGATTAAGCACCCATCCCGCCCGGTAAAACCGATCTCCTAGGTTAAGGTGGCCAATATCATGTCATGTCAAACAAATACAAACAATATATCATATAAACATGTTAACTTGCAAGAATTATAAACAAATATGTGTTCTGGAATTTAACATAAAGAGAAAGAAAAAGTGAAATTTGTTAGATAACAATGTAAATGTAAAGAAAGCATGAAAGTAATGGCATGTTCATCCATGAAATTAATGTAAGTAAGGAATTCCGAGCCTAGACATGTTCATCTAAGCATGTGAAGGAAAACCAAAATTGTCATGTTAGTTGTCATCAACATAATTGCAAAAGAAAACTTATTTTTAGGCCTACCAATCATCCAAGCAATCATTAGAAGAACAAAGAAAATCACCCAAACCTGTTCATCCAAGTATTTAAGTGAAAACTATAATGTTAATTAGACCTATTCATCTAAGCATTCAAAAAAGAGAGAAACAACTACCTAGACATGTTCATCTAAACATGTTTTGATAACCAAATAATAACTTAGAAGTGTTCATCCAAGCATGTGAAGGAAAACAGAGAATTATCATGCTATTTGTCATCCAGACAATTGCAAAGAGAAAAACAAAATATTTAAGCATATTTGATCATCCAAGCAATTATGAAAAAAAAAAAAGTAAAGAAAAATCCTTTAGACATGTTCATCTAGAGAAAATCAAAATACTTAGACATGTTCGTTTAAGCATTTAAAAAAGTAAAATAACTACCTAAACATGTTCATCTAAGCATTCAAGAGAAAGTTGCGCATTAGCCTAGAAGTGTTCATCTAAGCATGTAAAAGGAATATCAATGAGATATATTGGCATGTTCATCCAAGCATATCATGAAAGAAACAAATAATGACTTGGAAGCATTTATTCAAGCATGTGCAGAAACTTAAAGAACATAATTAACTACTTACCAGCATAGAGCATAAATTAAAGGGGAAGTGATCACTTAAAGGGCTAGGGAGAAAGCAAGGAAGTACTAAACTACAACCAAAGTAAGAGCAATGGTTGCACAACAACTTTTCTTTTCTGCTTTCTCACTAGCTCTCTAGAAGGAATGGGGTGCTGAAAATGGAAGATGTCTTCTCTATTTATAGGGGAAGGGATGACTTAGCTTTAAAGCTAAGTTATTAGCTTTTCTCTGAAGCTAAGGGATGAGATAAACCTGTTTAGATAAGCTGGAACAGATTTGGTGTTGATCCCCATTTGAATTTTGAAAGATGATGCTGAACTTGTGTTATCTTCTGCACCTATTTCATATTTTGACTCTAACTTTCTGCCTAAAATTCCAATTGATTCAGAATTAGTTTTTTTTTGAAAGGAAATTTAATTATCTACAACTTTTCCAAAAATAGAGAAAACCAAATTTTAATTTTTTTCTGGCAAAAAATGAGATTTAATTTGCTGTTGAAAATAGTAACGTTTTTTTTAGCATGTTTCTATTTTTTGAAATTTTTTATCTGTTTCCATATCTAACTTGTTTTTCAAAAGTTTTCTTCTGAAGCTAAGGGAGGGGATAAGCCTACTAGATAAGCTTGAACAGATTTGGTATTGATCCCCATTTGAAATTTTGAAAGAAAGTTGAAGATGATGCTGAATTTGTGTTATCATCTGCACCTATTTCATATTTTGGCTCTAACTTTCTGCTAAAAATTCTAATGGATTTAAGATTGGTGTTTTTGGAAATGAAATTCAATTCTCTACAACTTTTTCAGAAATAGAGAAAACCAAATTTTAAAGTTTTCCAGGCCAAAGTAACGTTTTTTGAGTATTTTTCTGTTTTTTGAAATTTTTCATAAAATGTATCTATTCCTCTATCCAAATTTTTTCAAAAGAGTAGATAAGATAACATAAAGGAAATTTTATTTATTTATTTATTATTTCTTAAGAAAAATAAAATAAGCCTCCGTTAGGATACCAATGAAAAATGAAAATTATTTCACTATTCAGCTATTTTTACTACTATTCATGGCCCCACTACACTTTTTGGTACTATTCATGGGTCCCACTACACTATTTCAGCTAACTTTTATCTTTATCTACAATACTTTTAGTAATAAGTTTTCACTTTCAGCAAAATAAGCAATAACCAAACATATCCTAAAATGAAATTCAATCAAAATTCACACTTAATTAATTTCAAATTAATTCTTGTTGGAACCAATCAAAATTTAGTGTTTAAAATAGAACGTGATTGGGTCCATTGTGTAGGTCAGCCACAATCATTGAAAATTGTTTGAGTGATAACTTTTAATCAAGTGGTCCGATCAAACCCATGACATACCATTGTGATTGTTAGAGCATCAAGATTTGTCTAGTATCACAAATTGAAGATCAAACTGTTGAAATTATGATCATGCCCTTGGTGCAAAATTACTGCTTTGCCCTTAATATTGGTTAAATGCAAGTTGTAAAATCGGTTGTCTACAGAATACCCCTCATTGACAAAGATTGAAAAGCGAATGTCAATGCAGAAGAAAGACACCAAATTTTGCAACTTGAAATTTAACCGATGTGTGATGAAAATTTGTTAAAGTTTTGGAAACTTGTTGGTTTTCGAAAAATTTTTATCCAGAATGTGTTAGCAATTTTCTTAAAAATTTTGAACCTGTAAATTATTAAAAAAAAAAAAAAAAAAAAAACCTTGTCGGGTTTTCTTGTGAAAATCTTGGCAAATTTTCTAAAAACTTGTCTGTGTTTTTGAAAATTTTTGAACCTGAAACTTGTTGAAAATCTTGTTGAATTTTCTTTTAAAAAACTGTGTTATATTGTCAAATTTTGTATTTGTGAAAACATGTTGGGAATTCTTGGAATGATATTGTCATGTCTTTTGGAAATTTGATAAAAACCTTGTTGGGTTTTTGTGAAAACTGTGTAATCGTTTTGACAACATTTTCAAGTGTTCTTTTTTTGGGAGATGTTTGAAAATCTTGTAGGATTTTCCTCGATTTCTGAAAAAGATGCTAAAATTTTCTGAAAATTTTGTTTGATTTTTCGAGAATGTCATGAAAACCTTGTTTAGAAAAATTGTTGAAAATCCTTGTTGGGTTTTTTGAAAATTTTGTTCACAAACCTTGTTGGGTTTTGAGAATTTTATTAGAAAACCTTGTTTGGTTTTTTGAAAATATTTTTGAAAAACCTTGTCAATTATTTTGAAAATTTGTTAAATAAAGTATGAAAACATTGATGGGTTTTGTTGAAAATTTGTAAGAATTTTGAAAAAAATCTCAGGTTTCCTTGAAAAATGTTATGAATTTTCTGAAAATCTTGTTGAATTTTTTGAAAACCGTTTCGCGACTTTCAAGAAAAAAACTTTGTCAAACCCTAGAGCCTAAGATGTTGGGCAATACTAGTCAACTTCAATGAATGCAAGAGACTTCTAAATTGATTTGGTGATTTGGACTTGAAGCTGCTATTGAATGCCAAAATGAATGAGAGATCTTTGGTTGATTCCTAAAGAGATGAAAATTTTCCTTTCTCAAGCTTGTTAGAAACCAGTTAATTTGGACCAATGCCCCTAATATAAACATGCTTGCATAGAAAAAAAGATGAAAAGCTTGCATATGAAAACTAATGGGCCAATGCTCATAATTTATGTTAGAGATTTTACTGGGTCATTGGGTCATTGTATATGTACTCTTTGTAATTACTTTGTGACTCTAATAGTGACTGCCAAAGTGTAATAGTTGCTGTGATAGGATCCAGTTGTAGTTGGTTACATTGATAGGAGATAGAGTTAGTTAGGTTGGTTAGTAACAGCTGGTGACAGCTGTGGCAGATAGTTACAGAGGGCAGAATTGAGGGGTATAAGAGTAACACCACAATTTGTACACAAGGGAGGAAAAAGAGTTATGTCAGTACACTTCTTTTTGTGTTCCCATTCTTCTCTTCTATTCTGTCACTATCCTTAGGAGGCCTATCTAACCTCTAAACTAGCTACCAACTTTCTTTTTCAATTTTGGTTCTTTACAATTTAGGCATGCTTAATGCGAATAAAAAAGCAAATCGGCCAATGCCCCTAGTTTAAAGCTATTTGCAAACAACTTTGGGTCATTGTCTTGATTTAGTGCCTATTGTTTACCGAGCCTTTAACAGGTTGTTTACGCACCTCTCTTTAAGAGGACCAAGTCAGACATAGTTCAAGTCTGTTTGGAAGACATCTAATCCACCCAAAAGATGATCATGGCTTCCAACTAAACCTTGCATGGTATTTTCAAAATGGACTTGTCCATAAAAAATTTTTTTTTCGAAAGAAATTGATTTCCTTCTTGAAAAACCATTTGGTGCATAGTGATGCCTTTTGAGAAAATTCTTTTTCTTTTCTAAATGATCATAAAAAAATCCTTTCAGCAACTATTTTAGCATATCATACTGTTTAAGAGTCAAGTCAATCTTTTTGACTAAAAAGGATCAAAGTCATTAAATACATGTAATCAAATTTGCTTTTTTAGAGATGTTTGAGAGTCATGTATTTTTTTTAGAGAGTGCTTCAAGTTTAGGAGACTTTTTTTTTTTTGGGATAGAAACAAAGAGGAGTGCCCCAAATTTGGGAGTCACATTTGTTGGAAACAAACAAAAAGGGAGTGCCCTCAGTTAGAGAATTCTTTCAAGTCATTTGAGAATTTAAGAAACTATGTCATGAAGATTACTCGCTAGTGGGGCTTGATAACCTCAAGCATTTTTCCTTTTTAATTCAAGAGAAAATATTACCAGAGTTAAGGGTGTGCCTATGACTAGTAGAATTTCAAGGAGGTCTTTATGCATGGGTTGTAATGTAGGCTAGGTTCAGGTTATGAAAGAAATGATATAAAAAGGCTCAAAATCCCCTGTATGATATTCCCCTTATGTGTGCATTACTCAAAAGTTAGGCGTTAGAAGAATTTTCTTGTTTCACCCTTTCTTGACATTGTTCTAAAATTCTCATCATTCTTGTCATCTGCACACTAGTCATCATGGATCATTTGTATAAATGTTATATCATGCTTGTTTGCCTTGTATTCTTCTTAGGCAACTTTTTTTGAGCTTCAAATTTTCTTCTTTGATTTGACTTTGTGCTGACGTCTTTGTTGTGATTGAATTCTTCTAACTTTCTCTTCATTGATCTATTGTGTGAATGTTCTTTCATACTTGTTTTTCAAACCTCAAATCTTTCTTCTTCTTTTAGAACTTGTGACTAGGCCGCCTTTTTGGTTTTCGACCTTCTTTGTTCTTCTTTTTTCACTTCTTTTGAATCCTATGACAAGGTCACCTTTTCTTTTTCTCTTCTTTTAGCACTTGTGACTAGGCCGCCTCTTCGATTTTCGATTAGTTGGACTTCTTTTGTTCTTTTTTTATTCCCTCTTTCTTTGATAGAAAATGAATGAATGAATTTTTTTGATGACTGTGCTTGAAAAAGTTGCCTACGTACCTCTTTTAAAAGAAAATCAGGTCATCCATAGTTCAAAATAATTTTTCGTGCCTTAATTTTTGCCTAGACTGCCCTTTTGGATTTTCGGTCTAGCAGGCTCTCTCACACTCGATTTTTTTTTCTTTTCTTTTGCATAGACTGCCCTTTCAAGTTTTAAATCTACCATTATTTTTTTTATCCCTAATTTTTGTCTAGATTGTCATTTCAGGTTTTCAATCTAGTGGGATTTTTTTTTTCATGCTTTCAGACTTGATGAGCTCTCATCTCTTTCAATATGATGGAATCTCTTAGCTTTCAGCTTGATGAATTCTTGTCTTCTTAGCTTGATGGAGTATTATCATCTTTGCCTCAATGCACTATCATTATTTTTCTTAGATCTCTTTATTTGACTCTTGTATCTTTCAATGGAAACTATTAGTTCCTTGCATTCTCATCTTTGCTGGAGTGAATGTGATCTCCATTGTTTCTTCTAATCTTGATGGACTCTGTTGTCCTTGGTGTCTTCATTAAAGCTATGAGATTGTCCTCCATAGCATAAAATTTGAGTATGCATACTTGAATTTTCCCACCCTAGGTTTAGGTTGTTATGGGTTCATAAAAAAAGGCTAACTATTTAATAGCTCAAATGGGCTAGCAATGGATAATATTTGTAATGGGTGTCAAGGAATAATCTAGCTAAACCAAAGATGGCCTCCTATCCTTAGTAAGGGTTGTTTATAGGCATAGTAACTCGAGCTCTTTTAGTAAATTCCTCTTGAAATAAAATTATGAATGCTCCAATATTGTGACACAAAAAATGTTCTGAGATTTGGATTGAGTGTACATTGTTTAAGAATTTATGATCAGTGGAATCTCTTTTTGTTGAGATTTCCTAATAACTAGATTTTCTTTGATTGCCTTTTAGGACTTTCTCTTCTTATGTTTTAAGTGATTCAGCAAAGATCCTTACATGAATCAGATGAAATTAATTCTCTCTTGGTGCAAATTGATTGGTTGGCCCATTAAGCATTATGATTTACAAAAGCTTTGCCAAATGAATTCTCACGTAGTACTTGAAGAAAATAACATTTGAAAATTTTGACATCTCACACTCTTTCCAAGTGGATTGGGCTTTGATGAGAAGGTTAAGCCTTACATGATTTTTGAAAATCCACTAAAGCACCCAATACTCTTGGTTGGAAAAAAAATTTTGGAAAGTTTTCCTTTATTTTATTTTATTATTCTTTCTTTATGAAGAAAAGCATTTTTATAATTTTTGAAGGATTATTATGAACAAGTCCATTTTGAAAAAAATTGTAGGCCTCAAGGAAACCATTTTCAATTGGGCTTTAAAGGGAGTCGGAAATGTCACTAAGATCCTAATGCCCTTAGTTTCCTTTAATTTTTTTTTTTAATTTTTTTTTTTTTTTTTTTTTTGCATCAAACAAAGCATGGATAACAAAATGCATTAAACAAGAAATGAAATTAAGGTATAAGAAAAATGGAAACAAGTAATGAACAGACAAGCTTTATAATAAAAACAAGTTCTTGAAAAATCCATTATGGCTTGGCAACTCATGAAGTAGAGTTGGATTGATTGGTAGATGCTGGTGCAGCAATGATTTGTTGGTCCATGAGACTTGGATAATCCCACCATTATTGATGGCATCTTCAATTTGGGTTCCAGCAACAATTAGGGTCTTAAAGTTGGGAAAGTATCAAGCAAATAGATACTTGTCATAGGTTGGGAGGAGATTCTTCACAATCATGTTCAATTGTTCTTCCTTATTGGGCCTAACAGTCATTTGGGTTGCTTTTGTCCTCCATCTTGTGATGAATGCATAAAAAGATTCACTGGAATCTTGCTTCGTTGTCTCAAGGTCTTGCCGACTGATGTCCACCTCAGTATTGTACTTGTATTGCTTGTAAAATTCATGGCATATATCTTTCCAAGTCCGTGTTTGAGAATCCTCCAAATTTAGGAATCAACGTAGGGCAGCTCTAGTGAGTGTATTTTGAAACATTTGGGCCAGTAACTTTTCATCAGCTCCTAAGGATTGCAATGCTCTTATGTACATTTTCAAATGGGCATTAGGGCAGCCCATGCCATCAAACTTGTCCAATGTTGGCATCTTATACTTTGGTGGGGCCATTGCTTGAGGAAAGAGCGAAAGTGAATGCAGATCCATAGCTTCTTCAACCCTTCTAGATCTCATTAGGAGCTTTTCCATTTGACCCATTCGTTTAACCATCTTCTTCTCAGTTTTAGTCAACACCAAGCCATGGCTTTCTTTAGAATTTCTGGGTCCTTTATCATTTTGGGCCCTAGAGGATTCATGAGAGTTCTTATTCCCCATCTGTTGGATCAATGCTTCGATGTCCTTTTGTAGTTGGGCTTGACCCATTACCAAAGTGTTGAGTAAATCTTGAGTGGTGAGAGGCGGTTGTTCCTCATGGTCATTCATGTGTCGATCTTCTTGGTTATTGTTCTTATTGGCCATTTCTTAATTGGAAGCCTAGGTTTTGATGTTTGCTTGAGCCTTGCACTTTAAGATTGGTGGCGTTAAGCTTGATGTCTTTAAGCTTGATGATCTTGAGCTTTTAGTTATGCTTTGAACTTGGTGGGCTTGAACCCTGATTGAGATTCTTTGGTCTCAACCAAAATGCATAAGTTAGATTTTTTTTTTTTTTAAGAATTCCCAAAAACAATTATTATGTGCCTAAGCATTGGACTAAAGCTCATCATGGATCAAACAACGGCCAAACACATTCATGGGATGCAATGTATTTTATGGGATTGACTTAAAGATTAGTTATATGGCTTCTTAAATGAAGGTAAAAGGTAGGCTAATAGGTTCCCCAAAAGCTAGGACGTTGTACCTCCCAACTTGTGATGTAGAACACCGTGTTGGTCCAAATGGTAGAGTTTGTCCTTTACGAAATGCAAGAAAGATCAAGCGAGTCTTAGGCGAAGGGGTGGTAGGTTCACCATTGGGTACACAAATCCAGGAGGACCGCAATCCATGGCTACAATTACCATGGTTTTCAGGCAACATACACAATTCATATCACAATTCCAATCAAGCAAATGATGTTATGGCAAGCAAATATGACATATTATTGAAAGCAATAAACAAACAAATGACATGGTTGGCCACCATAACCTAAACTGGAGTCTAGCCTTCAAAATGCCCAGCAGAGTCGCCACTGTGAGCAACCGCAACCTCGGCTTGCCAATTTTTTCTCAAACTGGGCCTAACCCGCACAAACGGGTGGGATCGTGATGCTCAAAATGTCGAGTTCACTGTAAAATGTACTCCCCCCCTAGATCGAGGGTTTTACATGGAGTCGCCACTTATTTAATTTAAATGGAAAAATAAGAAAACTTTCTCTATAAAAAAATGCTTCTGTTGTATTAATATATATGACAATTTACCTCAATATTGTAACAAAATTTACAATGCTTTTTTTTTTTTGTCCTAGATACAATCTAAGAAAGTAAATTACATTACTTTGTTTCCTAGTTACATTCTAAAAAATGTAAAATTGCATGTACAAGAGCCTAGTCTAGAACCCTTGATCTTGGTTCAAAGGCTAATTTATGAGATGGGAAGGGATTAAGCACCCATTTCACCCGGTAAAACCAGTCTCCTAGGTTAAGGTGGCCAATATCATGTCATGTCAAACAAATACAAACAATATATCATATAAACATGTTAATTTGCAAGAATTGTAAACAAATATGTGTTGGGGAATTTAACATAAAGAGAGAAAAAGTGAAATTTGTTAGATAACAATGTAAATGTAAAGAAAGCATGAATGTAATGGCAAGTTCATCCAAGAAATTAATGTAAACAAGGAATTCCTAGCCTAGACATGTTCATCTAAGCATGTGAAGGAAAACCAAAATTGTCATGTTATTTGTCATCAACATAATTGCAAAAGAAAATTTATTTTTAGGCCTACCAATCATCTAAGCAATCATGAGAAGAACAAAGAAAATCACCCAAACCTATTCATCCAAGTATTTACGCAAAAACCATAATGTTAATTAGACCTATTCGTCTAAGCATTCAAAAAAGAGAGAAACAACTACCTAGATATGTTCATCTAAGCATGTTATGAAAACCAAATAATAACCTAGAAGTGTTCATCCAAGCATGTGAAGGAAAACAGAGAATTATCATGCTATTTGTCATCCACACAATTGCAAAGAGAAAAACAAAACATTTAAGAATATTTGATAATCCAAGCAATTATGAAAAAAAAAAAGTAAAGAAAAATCCCTTAGACATGTTCATCTAGAGAAAATAAAAATACTTAGACATGTTCATTTAAGCATTTAAAAAAGTAAAACAACTACCTAGACATGTTCATCTAAGCATTCAAGAGAAAGTTGCGCATTAGCCTAGAAGTGTTCATCTAAGCATGTAAAAGGAATATCAATGAGATATATAGGCATGTTCATCCATGCATATCATGAAAGAAACAAATAATGACTTGGAAGCATTTATTCAAGCATGTGCAGAAACTTAAAGAACATAATTAACTACTTACCAGAATAGAGCATAAATTAAAGGGGGAAGTGATCACTTAAAGGGCTAGGGAGAAAGTAAGGAAGTACAAAACTACAACCAAAGTAAGAACAATGGTTGCACAACAGCTTTTCTTTTTTGCTTTCTCACTAGTTCTCCAGAGGAAATAGGGTGCTGAAAATGGAAGAGGTCTTCTCTATTTATAGGGGAATGGATGGCTTAGCTTTAAAGCTAAGTTATTAGCTTTCTTCTGAAGCTAAGGGAGGAGATAAACCTGTTTAGATAAGCTGGAATGGATTTGGTCCCATTTGAATTTTGAAAGATGGTGCTGAACTTGTGTTATCTTCTACACCTGTTTCATATTTTGACTCTAACTTTCTGCTCAAAATTCCAACTGATTTGGGATTGTTAGGACATATGTGATTTTATGTTAGGAACATATGTCAATATTTTATGTAATTGGCTAATCCTTTGACAAAACGCATTTTACTTGTAATTGGGTAGATCTAGGATGTGTTTAATGCTTCAAGAAACAAGGCTTCAAGTTCAAGTGTTAAAGCCATGCAAGTCTATCCAAGAATCAAGTGAGAAAGTATTGGATTTTAAAGCTCGACAGCTAGCATCTATCGAGGTTTAAAAGCTGTTGAAGCCCGTGCCTCAACAGCTATCTCGATAGATGGCTATCTATCAAGGTTTATGAAACTCAGTTTTTTAGAGCTGTTTTTCATCCAATCCGTGAATGTATGTTTGGGCTATCTTTTCTCACAACCCAAAACATATATAATGATTATTTTGAGGGCCGTAAAAGGTTACAAAAATTGCACAAGAGCATAATTCCACAAGTGTGAAGAAAAGTGTGACCGGAAGCCTAGTTTGCCTTAGTTCTTCTTTCTTTTGAAGAAGCTGCTGTGTTTGTACACCATAGGGTTTTGTGACCAAGAAAGTTCATGATCTGTGATGAATAGAAGAACTTTACAGTCAACATCCTTCTCAAGTTGGTGATCAAGTCATGCACTGGGATCCGCACATCTATTGGTTAGTCACGTACTGGGAGCCGTGCATTGAAAATGAGAGATTGTCACTACAGAACAAGTCCAATTGGGTATTGGGGTAAGGGTTCAACTGTAGGTTGGTATAAGGTACTGTGATTCCTTTACTTGTAATCGCTTGTTTTGATAATAGTGGATTCTCGGGAATGGTGACCTTAAAATCACCCGGTGGGATTTTTACCGTGTAGGTTTTCCCCATTTGTAAACAAATCACTGTGTCAATTTATTTTCCACTGCATACTTATTTTAATTGGTGATTTTTTTGTGCTACCACGCATCTTGCATGTTAATTTGATTAATTAATAAACTTGGCTAATTAATCAATTAATTCATCACAAGGGGTCAATACATTCTTGGCCTATCAAGTGGTATCAGAGCAGGCACACTCTGATTAGGGTTAATCTTTGCTGTTTGATCCATTGACCCCTGTTTGTCATGGATAGAGTACAGTCTCTTATTATACCTCCTTTGTTTGATGGCACTAGTTATGCATACTGGAAAGTATGCATGAGAGCTTTCTTGCTGTCTTTAGATGAGAAAGTGTGGCAAGCTGTGGAGATAGGCTAGACTAAGCCTACAGAAATGCCGGCTGACTAGGATGATGCTAAGATCAAGGCG
This sequence comes from Notholithocarpus densiflorus, assembly GCA_030021035.2. Taxonomy (NCBI): domain Eukaryota; kingdom Viridiplantae; phylum Streptophyta; class Magnoliopsida; order Fagales; family Fagaceae; genus Notholithocarpus; species Notholithocarpus densiflorus. The sequence continues at coordinate 9,499,465 of JARYZH020000004.1, forward strand.
GCAAACTTCAACAGCAGGGCATTGAATGCTTTATTCAGTGCAGTCACGAATGAGGAGTTCAAGAAGATATCCTCCACTGAAACTGCAAAGGAAGCATGGACCATCCTCTAGATAACCTACGAGGGAACCAAGGCTGTCAAGGATTCAAAGCTTCAGAGGCTCACTACAAGCTTTGAAGAGATCAAGATGGAGGAGGATGAGTCGTTTGATGAGTTCTATGCCAAGCTCAAAGACATAGTGAACTCAGCATTTAATTTTGGGGAAACCATTCCTGAACCCAAGATTGTGAAAAAGGTGCTCAGATCTCTACCCAAGAGATTCCATGCCAAGATCACTGCAATTAAGGAATCAAAGGACATCGACAAAATTCCTTTGACTAAGTTGGTTGGAAATCTGCAGACCTATGAGTTGGGTTTGACGAGGATAGGGAAATCAAGCAAGAGCAAGAGCATGGCTTTGAAAGCCAAGAGCAGTGATACTGATGAGTCTTCAAACAATGAAGATTCTAAAATGAAGTCCTACATTACAAGGCAATTCAAAAAGTTCATGAAGAATGCCAATGGGAAGGGCTTCGACAAGGACCGTAGGCAATCCAGTTCCTCATAGTTCAAGAGCCAAGATAAAGGGAAAAAGGATGCTAGGGATAGCGGTCAGTATACTGTACCCTCAGGACCAAAGTGCTTTGGGTGTCAAGGTTTTGGTCATATGAAACAAGAGTGCTCAACTTATCTCAAGACCATCGGAAAAAGCAAAGCACTTGTTGCTACCTTGAGTGACACTGAGCCTGAGGATGACTCCGATAATGAGGATGATGGAATCCTAAATGCCTTCATTGCCACTGTAAATCCTATTGAAGGGATTGTTGAAGATGTGGATGAAGAAGAGGAATTGGTGGAGTCTAACTTTAAAAAGATGGATAAGCAAGATGACATCCACACAGTCGATGCAAAGTTATACAAGGTCTCCGAAAAGCATGAGAAGTTGTATAGGTTGGCCACCAAGAAGCTTAGTGATGTGGAGCTCGATCGTGAAGAGCTTTCCACAAATTTTGATGAAGAAAATCAGACTATTGGAGCACTGAGATTTGAGAATAATTTCTTGGCTGAGAAGACCAAGAAGCTTGAGGTAGAACTATTTCAAGTCAGAGCTTAGCTGGAAAGGACTTCAAGCGCTAAGCTCGATGAGATGCTCAGTTTTCAGAAATCTGCTTCCGATTGAACTGGTTTAGGGTATGAATTCTCTTCTCCTAGTATTGCTTCTACTAGTACTACTGTTTTTGTTCCTCCTGCTAATAATGTTGAAACTGAGGACAATGATGTTAAGAATGAATTAGCTAGTGAGAATGTAGACAAGGGTAAATCTATTTTAGGAGCACCCCCTAAGCTTGATAAGAAAGAGATTAAGAACCCTAAGGCTAAGAAGGGAAACTCTCAAAAGCCAAAACAGAAAAGCCGGCATTTCTGTCATCACTGTGGCGCAGCTAGACATACTCGACCAAATTGCTATAGGTGGCTAGCCACTCAAAAGAGCAACAACATGATCGCGTCGGGAGACCAGAATTAGTTTCCATCCTCTTTTGCTGCTCTTGGAGATCTTCTTAAAGCACTCATGTTTCTTTCTAACTTGAACGGATTTAATTCTCCCCCCTCACCGCCGGATCAAGGGTTTGCTAAACGGAAAGGTTCTTCCAAGGTGAGGAAGGAAAAGAGCTCCAAGTGATTCTGTCACTTTTTCTCTCTCTCCCCTTCGTGTTTTTGTTTTGCATTACTTGTGTGTTTTGCTTTATTATTTTGAGTCAGTCTAGTTTTATGCATTGCTTTGTTTTTGTTCAACATGTTTTTTTTTGTTTTCATTTCAGTTTTGTTTTACTTTGTTTTTCATATAAAAATAAAAATAAAAATTGAAAAATCAGAAAAATACAAAGACAATGTGTGTTTGTGTACATTGGTATTTGTGTACCTTGAATGGCCATTGAAACAAAGTTTTCTAAACTTTGCATCTTTTGTAGCTTAGATGAGCATCTCTATGCATAACTAAGCAAGTGAGCTTTGTGGCTTGTGTTTGTGATGAGTAAGATTAAGTAATCTCTTGTACTTAACACTCGTATCACTCTTTTTGATGGGAAGGACTACAAAATCCTAAGAGAAAGGCATAAATAACCATCTCACCACTGTTGCCCACCAATCATGAAATGACATTTGTATGCTCCAGCATAGCAAAAATGGAATGTCAAATGCTTAACATCATTGGGTATTTCTTTTCTATCTCATATATGCCCATGCATGGTTTGCTTAAAATAAAATAAAATAAAAGCAAAAAGATCAAAATGCTTTATATATGATTGCAAGCGTGTATTCTAGGAGATGTGGGAGTTATAGGATGTACCTCAAATGTGATAGTCCCCATCAAACAGTTATGATTGTGTGTGAGTTAAAGTGATTTTCTCATATCTCAAATCGTCATAACATGTAGACACTTATGCAATCTTGCGATGTTTTTCACACACGACACGCAATATTCTTTACTACTTTTGATACATATGTAGGTACAATGTAATTTGGCCATCACAAGGAATACTTGTGTTAATGTATGCTCACAAAACTGTCTTAACTTGTTTTTGAAATATAAAATTGGTTAGACTTGTTTAGTGTGTGTGTGTGTGTGTTTTGGGATCTTTATGCATGACATTTTTCATGTTGAGAGATGTTTTTGAGAGATCAAAATGTTGTTTGGGTCCTTGGTTGAGTTGCATGTTTGATTGCATTCATGTCTGTGTTTTTCTCTTCATGAAAAACTATTTTTAAGCAATCTCGACAGCTCCTTGACACCTCTCGACAGCTAGGCTATCTATCGAGCTCTTCAGCTTCTTTTTATCGCAATCTCTATAGCTCCTCGATCCATCGAGAAAGTTTTCGTCTCCTCGATAGATGCTTGATAGCTCCTCAATCCATCGAGGTTGTTTTTGCTATGGACACCTCTGGATAGCTACTCGATAGATGCATCTGTCGAAGTTTAAACCTCGACACCTCTCAACACCTCTCGATCTGTCGAGATTTAAGAGGTTCTATATATAGGGTCTGCGCGATTTCAAACTCACTTTTCTCGATCTCTTTTGATACTTTTGTGTCTTTTCACCTCCCAAATGCTTCTCACTCACTCAATACTTCATTCCCAAGAGATTTTCGTCCTAAAGTTCATCTTCTTTCATCTGGTATGATCTTTTTCACTCATTCTATCATGCATTTCATGTTTTTTGACCTAACTTTTGGGATTTTTGATAAACTTTGTGGTTTTTCAAAATTAATGGAGTTTTTGTGAAATTTTTGGGATGGGCTTTGTGAAAATGGCTTTAAATCATCATGCATTGCATCACATTTGCATTATAACACTATTTCATGCATTTTAGATGTGTGTTTACATTGTTGAAATGATTGTGTGCTGGTAAGATTGGATTAGGCTGAGCCCATGATGTTTTTACTATTGCATATCACATGTACCTTACATTCTCTATATTCTTATATATTGATTGTGATTGGTGCTTTTCTGCATGTCTTTCTCTCTCTCTCTCTCATTCTTTCGGTTAGTTGCTCTATGGCACCTAAACGAAAATCTACTCTGTCCTGGAATCCTCTTCGTTCCGGAGCATCTTCTTTTTCTGATCCTACTCCCTCACATGTTCGGTTTCGTGATGATAAAGCCCGACAGGACTTTTCGAAGAACTTTTCTAGACGAGGCATTCATTCGGAACGCCAAGTCATTTTGTCGGACTTCTCCGACACTGACCTACCCACTGTCATTCACAGTAGGGGTTGGGAGTCACTGTGTGACGTCCCGATCACTTGTCCATCAGTGCTTATACAGGAGTTCTACTCCAACATGCATGGATTTGATTATTCAGTACCTCTCTTTGTCACTTGCGCTCGAGGTACGCGCATCGTGGTCACTCCGGATATTGTATCCGACGTGCTCCATGTCCCTAAGGTAGCGCATCTTGACTACCCTAGTTGTGATCGTCTTAAAACCGTGTCTAAAGACGAGCTTATATCTTTTAGTGAGCGTCCTTTTGATTGGGGTGATCGTTAGTTCACTTCTTGTTCGGCCTTTGCTAAAGGTCCTAGGTTTCTTAACATGGTTATGACTTTTATTTTGCATCCTTTATCTCATTATAACTCCATTACCGAGCCCCGTACTCAATTTTTGCTTTCCTTTTTAGAGCATCTTACTATAGATTTCCCCTCTCATTTTATTCTTTCCATCATAGATGTATTTAGGGATACGACGACCCATGATAAGCTCATCTTCCCTTTAGCTATCACGAGGATTTTACGCCATTTTTCTGTCCCCTTTCTCGTTTTTGACCACTTCCATGTCATGTGTGCCATAAATGCCGCTACCGTTAAACGGAGCAAGGCGCAGCTACGTTCGAGGCGGTTCGGGACGGCGATTCCTCCTGCTTCTACAGCTCCATCCACATCTGCTCCCTTTTCTTCTACGGGTGGTGTAACTCTCAAGGACATCATGGCATAGCTTGTGCGCATGGATGCTCGCCTCGACACTCTCAGTGATGAGTTGTGTCAGGTGAACACTTGTGTTGGTCGTATCGCACGACGCCAGGTTGCCATGGGTGGTTACACTGCTGCTTCTTCTCCTTCTCCACCGACATCTGAGGATGAGGACGATAATGCTGATGCTGATGCTTTTGATGCTAATGAGGATGATAATGCTAGCTCTTCTAGTGCTGACGAGATATCTACCTGATGTACTTGCCCCTTGTCACTGGTGACAAAAAGGGGGAGTAGTTTTGGATATGAGAGTAGTCATACTCATAAGGGGAGAGTTAGTATAGGAGATTTTTGTTAGAGGGAGTGTTCATATTTTGAGGGATGTAGTGAGGACTTTATGTATCTTTTTCTTTTCTCTCTATTTTAGATACATTGTTCATGTACCTTAGATCTTGTGATCATGTTGTGATAGCAAACCTTGTACTTGTTGATATATATACATTTGAGATTGTTATTACAGCTTTTTCACCTATCTTTACATGTGTTGTTTCTTTTCTCTCTTTATGCACATGCTTCTTATATCTTGTATGCAATCTTATATTTATGTTTCACACTAAGATGCCTTGATGAGTTTTGTTTAAAGTGTTTCAGAAATACAGGTTGTCAAAGTCTACTTGCCATAAACTCTTTTCTTGCAAAGTTTTTCAAGAGTTTGTGTTAGGATAGATTTTATTGTATTCAACAAGTGAGTATGAGTTGAGTGATTTATGACTTCTCTCATATGTTCATTTGTTTGTTGTGGTTTTGTCACGGATTGCCAAAGGGGGAGATTGTTAGGACATATGTGATTTGATGTTAGGAACATATGTCAATATTTCATGTAATTGGCTAATCCTTTGACCAAAACGCACTTGTAATTGGGTAGATCTAGGATGTGTTTAATGCTTCAAGAAACAAGGTTTCAAGTTTAAGTGTTAAAACCATGCAAGTTTGTCCAAGAATCAAGTGAGAAAGTGTTGGATTTTAAAGCTCGACAGCTAGCATCTATCGAGGTTTAAAATTTGCTGAAGCCCGTGCCTTGACAGCTAGCTCAATAGATGGCTATCTATCGAGGTTTATGAAACTCAATTTTTCAGAGCTGTTTTTCATCCAATCCATGAATGTATGTTTAGGCTTTCTTTTCTCACAACCCAAAACATATATAAGGATTATTTTGAGGGCCGTAAAAGGTTACACAAGTTGCACAAGAGCACAATTCCACAAGTGTGAAGAAAAGTGTGACCGGAAGCCTAGTTTGCCTTAGTTCTTCTTTCTCTTGAAGAAGCTGCTGTGTTTGTACACCATAGGGTTTTGTGACCAAGCAACTCCATGATCTTCATCGTGTGATGAATAGAAGAACTTTGCAGTCAACATCCTTCTCAAGTTGGTGATCAAGTCGTGTACTGGGATCCGCACATCTATTGGTTAGTCACGTACTGGGAGCCGTGCATTGAAAATGAGAGATTGTCACTACAGAACAAGTCCAATTGGATATTGAGATAAGGGTTCAATTGTAGGTTGGTATAAGGTACTGAAATTCTTTTACTTGTAACCGCTTGTTTTGATAATAGTGAATTCTCGGGAGTGGTGACCTTAAAATCACCCGGTGGAGTTTTTGTCGTGTAGGTTTTCCCCATTCATAAACAAATCACCGTGTCAATTTATTTTCCGTTGCATACTTAGTTTAATTGGTGATTTGTTTGTGCTACCACGCATCTTGCATGTTAATTTGATTAATTAATAAACTTGTCTAATTAATCAATTAATTCATCACAAGGGGTCAATACATTCTTGGCCTATCAGGGGTTGGTGTCTTCGAGAGGAAATTTAATCCTTTACAACCTTTCCAGAAATAGAGAAAACCAAATTTCAATGATTTCCAGGCCAAAAATGAGATTTAAGTTGCTACTGAAAATAGTAACGTTTTTTTGAGCATTTTTCTATTTTGCTATTGTTGCCTAAGATGATTCCCCAACTTGGAACACTTCCTCTTGATATGTGTCCTCAATCTTGACCAAACGCCTTCTGTGCTTTTCTCGAATCCAAATTGGGGTGGGGACACATTTTCTTAATTTGGTGGTGCAATGGTGCTTGAAAAGAAGTCCCATTTTATTAAGTCCATGTCCCAATTAAAAGGTTCCTTTTATTTTTAGATGTTTTTAGAAAATCTTTAAGTCCATTTTAATGAAGCCCCAATTACAAAGTCACTCCCTTTCCTCTCATGAACTTTGCCCCTTGTTTCATTGGGCTTTGGTCCATTTACAACAATGCTCTCGTCTTACATTTATGGGCTTTCATTAGAACGTACGTAGAGATTTTCAACCCTCTGTCTCAAACATGGGCTTACAATGCATTCATCCCCTATGAACTCTTCTCTTCTCATTATTCATTATATATATATATATATTTTTTTTTTTTTGAAGTTGCCTTTTAGCTAGAATATATTGTAACCTTCCTCTCAAAGTTCATGAAGTTCTCATCATTTTGGGCCTAGGCATACAACAAAGAGGCCCAAGATTAGGGAAGTTCATATTGACTTTGTAGGATTTGGATGCTAAGTCCATAGCATACTTGTTATCTTAGGCCCAAAGTTCTCTTTTTCGAGAGGCCTGTTGATTTTGGCTTATGATAGCAACTAGGCTATGATCTTATGAACCTTTCAAGTTACGACATACCTTTAGACTTTGGGATAAGTCTCTCATGTGTGAGAACTTCTTTTCTTTTCATCCCAATATCTTAGGGTATGCCATAACTTTTGGGTCATCCTCCAATTCTTTACATTTTTTATTTGTCCTTTAGAATTAGGCGAACACAAAATATATGGTTAAACAAACAAAAGATATAAAGGGTACCCCCTTATGGTAGGATCTAGGATCGCTCTAAGTGTGGGTAGGTTTCCCTAAGGCTAAAAGGGTAGATAAGTAGGTCACTCACAACTAGGTGGGCCATGATTCCAACCGAGGGCCTAAGTGGACCTTTGTGGATTGGTGGCAAACCATTAACATACTCAAAGCCCATCATAGGCAATGGCACACATTGTGAGTTGGGGGGATGAACTTCGAAAGATTTGGGCCCGAATGGAGCCTTCCATCTTTCCACTCATCACCGACCAAGGTAAAAGGGACAATAGAACCAAGTGGATGTGTGTGCAAACAAGTATTGAATAAGCCTTTATTAAGGTTAAGACAGGACACATAGGAATTAAACTCACAATCCCCAGTGTAGTCGCCACTGTGGACACAACGGGGAGTCGGCGCCTAGTTTTTGCAATGGTCTAGGAGCCATATATATTGCGTCCTCTTGAGGAAGGACCATTGATCTTACTACCAACGATATGAGTTCGAAGTTAAGGTACGGTCTTGGGAAGGTGTTAGGCACCCAAGACTGCCCAACCCTAAGGTTGGCTTCCTCTCATTGTGTCTTATGTCTTAACCCTATTAAAGGCCTACTCAACATTGTTATCTAACTCACACACACACTAGCAAACATCTAAGCACACAACATGGCATCAATCATCCCTAACCATACATCTATCATGCTCGTTAACCAAAGCCTAACATTCATCTAATAAAGCATCTCATCAAGTCATAGACTCTAACATTCATCTAGCATGGCATTTCCTAACATACATCTAGCATACATGTCAACCAACCTAGCATTCATCTAGCATGGCATGGCATAAGCCCTAGCATGTTACTATCATCATATCCATTCAAGGCAGAAACATATAGGCATTTCAAGCAAACATAGATCATCACATGTATTCCAAGCTTTTAGACATGAAATCAAACATCAAACAAACACATTATGTCATTAAAATGCATGTTCAAACCAATGCATGACTTACCTCACTTACCTTACAGCAACTCAACACCTACGACATTTATGCATGAGCATGTGAATGCATGTTCATGGCATCAAAATAAGACAACATAAGACAAACCCTAATTCTAACATGTGAGAGACAAACTAATATTTAATTATGTAAACAGAAGCTTAAAAGCATGAAAACATGGAAAAAAAGTCTAAACAAAATTATACATGTGAAAGTAGAAGCATAAACAGATAAAATAAAATTAAGGTTTTTGGGCTAGTTCATGCGCGTGCATGAATAACCCTGCGTGCGCATAATCAAGCCTATGTGCACAGGCAAGATTATGCACATGTGGGTTTCTACCTAGAAACCCTAGAAACACAGCAAAGCTTTAAAACGCTAAATCTAACATCCTAACATGCTTTTTAGACATACAAATACACAAACCTAGACTACATAAACATATTATAACATACTACAACAAGAAAATAAAGCAAACAGAAAGATTTGTAAAAATGAAAAGAAAAGAAAAAGAAAAGTTTAGACTAGATACCTCAAACAAAAGCTCTTCAAGCTTGATTTTTTACCATTCCCCTCTTTCAAATCTATTCACAATTCAATAAAAGAGTGGTTAGTAATCTTAAACTCAAAGATCAAGGACAGAAAAGGACCTAATCAAAAGAAAATTGACTTGAGGATTTCTTGTGAAAAACTCCCTCTTTGATTCACTATTACTAGTGAATCTTAGTATTTTCATGTGGGATTTTTTATGCATTTTGAAAATATACCATGTAAGGCTACTTATAGTTTGAAAATAGGGGTTTGGAATAACTACTAGATGTGGGATTCGTTCCAAACCTCGACATTAATGCAGAAAACTTGCATTGTTTAGTTTTTGGAATTTGCCATGCGTGCGCAGGATCGTGCCTACGTGTGCAAGCCGATTCTTGCATGCCTATAACGAGGGTTTCCTTAGCTTCACTTTTCCAAAAATAGATTTATTTGCTCATTAAAAGTTATATTTTTCGTTTCAACATTTCTCAAGTCAATTTATTATCTGATTGAGCCCTAAACCAACCTTGAATCTTAGAATTCACTATCACTAGGGAATGGGGGCCTGAGTCGTAAGGGGTACAAAATACGGTGTCTACAGTCTCAAGCTGGGAAGGAGGTTCTATTAAAAATGGTTGTTCAAGCTATACCCATTTTTGCTATAAGCTATTTCAAGTTGCATGTAGGCCTTTGTTGAGATATAGAGATGATGATACGAAGGTTCTAGTGGAGGCAGAGAGGAGATAGAAGAAAAATTCATTGGAAAAATTGGGAGACGTTGTGTAAAAGGTGGAATGGGTTTTCAAGACTTAGAAAAACTTAATTAGGCCATGCTTTCCAAATAGGTGTGGCGTCTGATTCAAGATACAAAGTCTCTTTTCTTTAGAGTCTTCAAGGCGAGATATTTTCCTAATTGTTCTATCTTTGAAGCTAAGTCTCTATTGGGCTCTTATGTCTGGAAGAGCATTTTGAAGGCTAGAAAGATTATTGCAAGTGGAGCAAAATGGACGATTGGTGATGGTAGGACTGCTCGGATTTATTGGGATAATTGGCTTCCGGGTGATGGATGCGGTAGAGTGACTTCCCCCAGTTCTTTTCTCGGTGAAGACACTATTGTTTCGTCTTTAATTGATGGGAATTCTGGTCTATGGAATGGTGATTTAATTGACAGCTTATTCTGTGTAGTTGAGGCACAAAAAATTAAAGCTATTGCTGAAAACTGTGGGGTAAAAATTTAGCACAGGTCCCCCAAAAATTTTCTGGTAAAAAATGTGGAAACTCGGGGTTTGTTTGGATACCGCTTATTGCTGAAAACTGAAAATTTATTGCTGAAAACACTATAGCAAAATAATTTTTAAACTATGAATAGTGTCCGTGTGACCCAGTTTTAAAGTTACATTTGCTTTATTAAAAAAATTGCAGGTTCCATTAACAGTGCATGAGACCCCAAGGAAAAACGCAAACGCCAGCCGCGTTTGCTAGCCAAACTCGCGCTCAAGGTACCTAATAAGGTGAAACTGCTATTGTGGAGAGCTTACACGGATTCCTTTCCTACCATGTCCAATTTATTCAAGAAAAAAATTGTTCCAGACTCTACTTGTTACCTCTGCATGAAGGAATCTGAAACAATTCTGCACACGTTGTGGACTTGAGAGAAGATTTGGCAAGTTTGGCTAAATGAGTTTCACGACCTGCATAATTCTGGGTAGTCAGTTACTTCGTTTGTGGAGTTGGTAGATGTTGTCCAGGTTAGACACCGAAACCTTGGTTTGTTTGCTATGATTTGTTGGTCGATTTGGAATAGAAGAAATATATCAAGAATGGGTGAACATGTGGTTCCACTGGATCTTCTGTTTGAATTTGCTGGGAAGTTGCTAGTTAAATTTCAGCAAGCACAAAAAGTATCTCCTAAACCTGTCCAGGTCACTAGACCAAGATGGAAGCAACCTGACCCGGGTAAACTGAAAACAAACTTCGAAGGGGCTGTGTTTGGAAGTTCACAGGAAGCATGAATCGGGGTAGTAGTGCGAAACTCTCAAGGGGAAATTATGGCGGCTTTGTCCGAAATGATCCCCATGCCATCGTCAATTGTTTTATTGGAGACTTTGGCGGCTAGAAGAGCTGTACTATTCATTCAGTAAGTTGGCTTCTGTGGGTCAATTTTTGAAGGTGATTCAGCCATCTCAATAAATGTGTTTCGCCACATAAAGTTGTTGCATTCTTCTTTTGGTCATATTATTTTTTTTTTTTGATAAGTAAGAATATTATAAATACGAACGGCTACTCTGTGCAAGAAAAACACAGAGCAAACCCAGAGAAAACAGCATAAAACAGAGAGAGAAAAAAAAAAAAAATTACAAAAGAGAAAGAGAACAAAGAAAAGAAGGGAGAGAGTCACTAGACGTGAGTCTCCAAGCCCGAGACCAATCAAAAAGAGTCCCACTAAAAGAAGCAAGAATCTGATCAAAGGTACTATCCAAATCCTCAAAAGTCTGCCGATTCCGTTCCTTCCAGATACACCATAGGATGCACAAAGGAACTAAGTTCCAAATCTGAGACGAATGCTTCCCCAACCAATTCCACCAACCAAAAAGCAACTCTGGGATCGATCTAGGGATAACCCAAGACAAACCAAAAGAATTTAAGGCAAAACACCACAACCGATGAGCCATCTCACAATGAAGAAGTAAATGGTCTACCGTCTCTCCACAATGACGGCACATAATGCACCAGTCTACAAAAACCAATTTCCTCAATCTCAAGTTATCACCCGTAAGGATCTTATTCCAAGCTACACACCAAATAAAAAAAGAAACCCGTCTAGGAGCCTTTACTCTCCAAATACCTTTCCAAGGAAAGACAATTGAAGGGGAATCCCGCAATTTGTTATAATACGACCGGGTGTCAAACTCCCCATTAGGTTTCAACTTCCATCTCATCCGATCTCCAACATCCAGAGGAGGGGTATTAGCTCCCAACATACGAAGAAAATGCAGCCCTTCATCCATCTCCCACTCATTAAGATCTCGAAAGAGACGAACATCCCAAATTCTCCTATCCTCCACCCCCTGCCCCGACAGAGAAGCTTCTACAGATGCCTCCTTATCAAGGGCAATACCATACAACCTTGGAAAAGCCAATTGGAAAGGTTGATCCCCATACCACCCATCCTGCCAAAATCTCACTCTATTCCCCAATCCGACAACAAATTGAACGTTTTTGCTAAAATCCTCCCAACCCATACGAATACCTCTCCACAAACCACACCCATGAGCACCCCTACCTAGCTTAGCTCAACACGGGGGCTAGGTTACGGAATGGGAAGGTGTTAGGCACCCATTCTGCCCAGACAGAGTTTGGTCTTCTAGACTATAATGACCAATATACCCTTTTTTGCATGATGTTAAATGATATGTTGAGCTCACATGATAGACACTTGACAAAAATTAATCTAAATAAATCTACCTCATGAATATGTCCTCTTTTAAAAGAAAATTCAGATCTGTTTTGAGGATAAAAAATTAAGACTTGGTTTGTTAAAAAAAAATTAGATTTGTTTTTTGTAAAGGATAAAATAAAAGATTTTATCAAGAAAAAAATTAGATTTGTTTTGTGTAAAGTAAAAAAAATGATTTTATCAAGAAAAATCATATCTGTTTTTGTGTAAGGTAAAAAAAGAGTGATTTAATTAAGAGAAATCAAATTCGTTTTGAAAAGTTAAAAAAATGATTTTTGTTTTATAAAAAAAATCAGATCCATTGTTGGAAATAAAATAAAAAAAGACTTTTGAAAGAGGATTCACATTCATGAGATAAATTCATTATGCGTGCATCACATATTAAGAAAAAGAAAAGACTTCAACCTAATTTTCAATCCCTTCTTTTAAATTTCAAAATCTGCAATTGTATAAAAAAAATTAGATTTGTATTTAATGAAAATACAGATCAGTTTTGAGAGTTAAGAAAAAAATCAGATCTGTATTTAATAAAAACACAAATCAATCTTGAGAGTTAAAAAAAAAATCAAATTTGTATTTAATGAAAATACAAATTTGTTTTGAGAGTTAAAAAAACCAGATATTTATTTAATGAAAATACATATCAGTTTTGTGTTAAAAAATCAGATCTGTATTTAATGAAAATACAGATCAGTTTTGAGAGTTAAAAAAATCAGATCTGTATTTAATAAAAATACAGATAATTTTTGTGTTAAAAAAATAAAATCTAAAAAATTCAGATCAGTTTTGAGAGTTAAAAAAAAAAAAATCAGATTTGAAAATTCAGATCAGTTTTTGAGTTTAAAGAAAATCAAATCTAAAAAATTCAAATTAGTTTTTAAGTTTAAAGAAATCAGGTTTGAAAAATTCAGATCAATCTTTGAGTTTAAAGAAATCAGATCTTTGATAGTCGTTAGCAGATTTTGAAACTTAAGAAAAAAATCACAATAAACAATCATCTAAGAACGTGTTAAAGAAAATTCAAGTAGAGCATGACAATTATATATCAAGAACCAAAAATTAATAATAAAACATGCTAAACATATTCATGCATCAAACAATAACAAAAAACAATGAAAGAAGAAAAGAAAGAAGAAATAGAATACCTCTTGCATGAGCGTACTCTTCTAATGAAAGGATATTTTAGAATTCAAAGAAGTTTATTCACCTCTTTGAAGCCTAAAATACTTTACTTACAAAAAAGAAATTCCTAAGGCAAAAGCATCCAGAACGTATTTAACGTAAGGGAAATTGAAAAGAAGAGAAGAGCCAACAAGGAGGGGGGGGAGGGTCAGAAAGTGTAAAAAGTGTGCTGAATTTTGAGAGGCATTCTCTATTTATAGAGGTTGGAATGCTTAAAAAAATAAGCAGAAAACGTATGGGGAAAAATATTTAGTATTCTCAACAAAAAAAAAAAAAACTAAAAAATGGAGATTCGGATAAGAGTAAGCTAATTTTTCAGATCAGAACTAGTTTCAGTATTTTGATCATATCTTTTTACTCAAATTCAAATTAAGCTAAAATTTTGATAGCTGAAGGGAAATTTGATCCTCTATAACTTTGCCAGAAATACCCTAGTCCAAATTTTGAGTTCTACTATGCCAAAAGTGCCTTGGAATGTGAATCTGAAAATCTGCTACTTGATTGGCACGTTTTTGAAGTGTTTTCCAACTCTAAAACTATATTTGGATGAATTTTAGAGTTATTTTCATGATAAACCTCATTCCAAAGTGATAATTAGAACTTTTAAAATAATTATTTTTAATATAATTATCCCAAAAGCCTAATTAGTCTTTAAATATTATCAGCTTATTTGTTTTAATCCCATGCAACAAATCTCACTTTAAGAAAAATACTCAACCAATCACAAAAATTCATTTAATTAATTTTAATCATTAACCAATCAAAATTAATTTCAATTAATCACAAGTGATCGGCTTCATTCCATACAATGCATGCAGATCCTGAAAACTTGATCTCGTGATATCTTTTAATCCGAAGGTCCAATTTGGGAATCAGACATACCATCGCGACCGTTAGAATCTTAAGATCATTTTATGATATGTAATGAATGAATTAATGGATGTAATACAACTCTAAATATTTGGGTATATGAATGGTCACTCTAGTCATCTTCCAAGATTAAATTATGGGCGTAAAATCGAGTGTCTACAAATAACAATATAGACAATTCAAAACATAGAACAATATCAAAATTATAATACCTAATTCCACTATCTTTTATGTTGAATCCAAACAAATAATTAATTGAAATTAATCCAAACAAATAATTAATCAACAAAAAATCATAGCTTTTAATAAGAAAACAAAAAATCACATGAACCTAAATAAAAAGCATTTAAGGTGAAGAATTAAGATCAACCTACTGAAATGCAAATATCAAAATCCCCATAAAATTCATTAATAACAATATAAACAAATATCCACATATGTTGAATTGAAATTTTATTAATAATAACAATATAAACAAATTCGACATAAAATTCATTAATCAAAGAAGAAAGTTGAAATCAAATTGCTTGCTTTTTTTTTTTTTTTTTTCAAAAAATCCTAAAGTGAAGTTAAGTTTAGGATTTTAAGGTGGTAATTTCTACGGCTTTGAGGAGGGAAAAGAGACTCCTAATAGGAGTCCTTCTCTTTTTTTTTTTCTTAAACCTAACTTTTTTTTTTTTTGGTTACGTGAGTCTTTTTTTTTTTTTTTTGGAAGCTTAAAGTGAAGTTAAGTTTAGGGTTTTGAGGTGATAACTATTACGACTTTGAGGAGGGGAGAGAGAGTCCTAACAGGAGTCTCTCTCTCTTTCTCTCTTTTTATTAATCTAACGTGAGTCTTTTTTTTTTTTTTTTTTTTTTGAGTCTATTTTCAACCTGAGTCTTTTTTTTTTTCTTTTTTTTTAGTCCTATCATAATTTTTGTTTTTATATAGATTATCAACATTTGAATTTGAGTTTAAGTTGGACTTATTAGAGAGATAGAGTTTCACTCTTTATTAAAATTTGATCAAACAAAAATAATTTTGTTTAAAAAAAATGATAATGATTAGTTTGAGTTTAAGTTGGACTTGTTAGAAAAATAGAGTTTCACTCTTTGTTAAGTTTGGACTAAACAAAAATAATTTTATTTAAATAAAATGATAATTTTATTTAAATATTGTGTTGACGTGGAAAATTGTGAGAGCTTCAGAGGTTTTGGTTATATATATATATATAGAGAGAGAGAGAGAGAGAGAGAGAGAGAGAGAGAGATGATATGACATATTTTAAGAAAACTCCTTACTTTTTAATAATTAATATGCATGTGTTTCCATTATTATTTTTAAATCAATATAATTTATATTTGTTTCAATTTTCCTCAAAATTTTGATGGGGAATGGTAGTAGATCCAAAGCACATGTACATTTTTATTAAATTTTTTTTTTTCAATTGTGCCAAATAACTCATAATGATTTGAAGATGGGGGTGGCAATTTGTGTTAACAAGTCATTCTAGTGTCGTGAAGATACAACCTACCATTTTCCACTTCCTAGAGCTTTGGTTTGGATCCATCTCTAGAGCTTTGGTTGGGAGAGATGACTAATTGATGACATGTACTTGTAGTAAAGGGTTTTTGTGTGTGTGTGGATAATTTGATAGTTATAATAAGGGAAGAGGGATTTGAACTTTGAATTATTTCATGGATGCACCAAAGGATGTCAATTAGTTGACCTACAAGACTTTTGGCTAAATGATTATATTTTGGATTGTAACTAAAATCAAATTCAGTTAATTTGAACATATGGCAATATACCATTGAGTTGGAGGACTACTCGACAATGTTGACATAATCCTCTTGGTACATTGAATAATTACTCGCAATGGACAACTCTTTGATTAATTAACCTTGACAAAACATGATGTTATGATATACCATGAAGAATAAGAATTTAAACAATTATTTTTGTATTGTACATGTCATTTGAAAATGTTAGATTCTTGTTTAAATAATTTTGAATAAATATAAAATTTATATTATTCTCTCATTATTTATTTGTAGAAAGATATCAAAAAAGTGACTTGATAATTCACACAAAACACATTGCATTTTAAGTTTGGAACCTATTCACTTCTTGCTCTTTCAATTGGGTTAAAATGAATTTAAATACTGTCACTCAAATTGTCTTTTAAGTTTGTTGTAATTCTTCCCTCTCTTTAGTTGTATGGGAAGCATAATTATCCTTATAAGATTCCTATAAATAACTCAAACATAAGAATCTTATACAACTGGAAATCTTAGTAGATTCATAATTAAACCAAATATTTCTCAGACATCACATTTTAAGGAATTTTGATGCCAGAGGACAATGTGAATTCCCTAAACCAAATGCTACGTAAACTTGAATACAAATAAATGAACCAAAAATCGTAATTTTACATTCCAATAATGTCATTGTGATTTTTACCATATTATGATGAACCAAACACCCCTATAGTACCACCATTCCACCCCTGGAGCTATTCTTGTTTTTAGTTGCTCCACATAATATAAAGCTGCTAATTTCTTAGGAGCATGTAATATTTCTTCCACGCATGGACTTCGCATATCAATAATTATCTTCTCTTCCACACATGGACTTCGCGTATCAATAATTATCTTCTCCAATGACGGAGCATTATTGATTACATACAAGGCAAGCTCCATGTCAATAGTACAACCATAAAAACCAATCAATTCAACCACCTTGAGGCATTGGTGTGGATATTTAGCCCTTTATTTTTCCTTCCCGTGGACCATCTAGGCCAATAAACTGTCACAAGGAAGAAGTAACAGTGTTATGCTAGTTAAAAGATAGGGACACCATTCACAATGTCATCAACAAAATACTTCAAGCTGATCAGAATTATTGTGTTGCCACAGGTAATAGGTTGTCTAATTTATTATTGTTGAATAGAAGTGAGTTATCACCTATGCTTATGCCAACTGAGACCATTGTAGTTTTCATAAGGCTTGTTATCGGGCTTATTATATGCAAATGTACTTTTAAACATCATTACAACATAAGGAAAACATATGCATGTTACAAGAAACAATGAAGCCAATTATGCCAAGGTGCCAACCAATTGCAGCTTCCATTCGTAAAGCCCAGTGCTAGCGCTATTCATATGAATAAAAGTAGTTTTCCTAACCTACGGGCATCTAAAACTATCCTACATTCAACCAAACTGAAGTTACAAAAAACTAAAAACAAAACAGCATTCAAAATAGCCTTATCGTGTTTATCCTTTAAAGTGAATGCCATCCAATAGAGAATGGAATGGTTTATGTTAGGTCCAAAGGACTAGGTGTTGGCAACCGATGACAAAAGTATTGAGTCTTGTTGAGTTCTTAATGTAAATTATAAGTCTAAGACAAAAGCTCAAGATTTGCTGAAGAAAAAGAAGAATTTGTCAGTTCGACTGCTGGCTCGACATTTGCCTCGACTGATTGAGATAAGTTTGACTACTGTTCGATCGATCGAGATTCGCAGAATCAGTTTTTCAGATCTGATGTGATTTATTTAGTTTGCTGTATATGTGTGTTTTTGAAACCCTAATGGAGAGTCTATATAAAGGCCCATTTAGCAAGACTTATTAAGAGGTTAGAGAGGTAGAAACCCCAAGCTCTTCAAAGAATAGATCTAAACCCCCACATATTCAACTCGTGAGATCTCAAGAGCACATAGAGAAAACTTAATACAATGTTGTTGCTGCCATAGTTCAGATATGTATGAAACCATAGAGCATTCTAGTCTACAATAGTTGTTGGTCAAAACCTTCAAGTGTAGATCTTAGAGTTACAAACAAGGAAGTTTGTATGAAATCAGTTAACCACAGTTGCTAATCTAAAACCTTTGAGTGGAGATCTCAAAATCACAAACAGAAGAGTTTGTGTGCAATAGTTTCATAGTAGAAGAGTCAGTGAATTCGGTAGCAGTAGATTTAGGGTTAGGTCTATTGTATAAATTTCGATTCTATTTAATGGATATGTTGCCTTAAAAATTGTTTAAGTTAAATCTTCCTAGGTTTTTTACTTTAAAACCACAATTCAAAAGTTTTCCTACGTTATCATTCTTGGTGTTCATGTGATCTATGCTTATTTGATGTTTGTTAGAATCAGGATCTATTGCATAATTAATTTAATTAATTATTTGGCTAAGATTTGATAAAATTTTAGACAACTGGGGTCTAAAAATCCTAATAGTTTATTTGCACCAAGCTCTTAAAAGCATATAATTCTTGAGAGAGAATGATCCACAACTAGCAAGTTCATTGTGGACATTTAAGTTTCCAAAAAACATTAAAACAAGTGCCTTCAATATAAAATTAGATAATAAATATAAGTATATAACGATGGATTTGTCAACAAATATATTCATTAAGAAGTTAGTGATATAAAATTAATAAAAGTTCCATTAAGAGTAACTTAAACCAAACCAATAACCTCTAAAGATAGCAAAAAACGCAATATAAAAAGGCACGGTAAGGGCTGTACAAGAGAATGACAACAGGAGTTAAATAGAAATAATTTTATAATAACTTTTGTTGTATATTTTCTAAAAGATTTGAGACAACAATAAACCATTATGTGGGAATTATCTATAGTAGGTAACAGAGCAAATTTGTGGTTACATAGTACATATGCATACTAAGAATTGTAGTCAATGTATAGGAAAACACACCTTAAGTGAAAACATAGATAATAAAATGTCTGCACAATAAATCCCACAACTCTAAAATCATAAACATTACCTTGAGCAAAAAAAAAAAAACTCTAAAATTATAAGCATTACCTTGAGCACAAATCTATGCAAAACAGGGGATGCGTTTAGCAAGGAAACGCAACAACGGAGGCTACTATTGTAAGGATATATATCCAATTTCAATTGCCTGAGATTTCTTAACTCTGGAAATTTGGGAACCTGGAAAGAGTCCTGAACAATTGAACCAAGAAAAAGGAACACATTCATATACAAACGTTGATGTATGAAAAAAGAAAAGGCACAATGGAGTTCACAATGAAATTTATGACTAACCGTAGTAAAAAGATCTAGCTCAAGTGTCTCCAGCTGAGAGAGATAACGTGAAAGTGGGCAATCATTTTGTAAGAAATAGTGAAAACAGTCATCTGTCACATTTTTCACATACAGATCAACAAAATTGGGAACATTCCCTAGAAGGATCTTTATCGTCTTATAAAGACCACTGTATTTGAAAGAAACAAGATTTATAGCAGAAATCTGAATCTGTTTGAGAGAGCGGCAGTTTAATCCTAAGTGCTTTAGCTTGGGCAAAGGGCTAGAAGTCTTTAACTTCACTAGAGAATTTGAATTTTCCACATGTAATATCTCAATGAATGGGCAATTGGATAAAACATACTCAAGAACTTCCCCAGTCACTTCCACAGAAGTCAAAGAGAGGTCTGTTAAGGAATCAAGACTGTAACTATGAAAAATCTGACTAGTAAGAGTATAAGCATTGGCCACCCCATTCATCATGAAATCCAACGAAAGCTTTTTAACCTTTTTTCTCAGTGAAAAGCAAATCCAATTGTCGATTTCCAACTTGAATTTCCTCCCATCCATGTCAAAAACAACTCTAAACTCATCTATAGTATTACCTTGATGCAATTCCAGCACACTATTCACCCAACTAACAAACCTATTCCTCCTTTCAGACTCTATATTCTCCACAATCGCCAATATAACACCATTATAACTAAAGTTCTGTTGATCAGATTTCTTCCTCCTCACAAGAGATAGTAACCTTGAATCATTGAAGTCCAAGCGACAGGTTGTAAATGTCCACAAATATCTCCACCTTTTGGAGAGAACACTTGTCCGCTGCCTTTCTTTCAATGTCAATAGTGACAGAATGGACACAAGAATTTCATCTGGCAATTTACTTAACCAATCCTGGGGAAATTGTTAAGGTAGATTAGCAAAGAATATAACAACTATCCCAAAAATAAATAAAATATCTAATATTGGTAGCATTATAGAATGATTGAAATTTATCACCTTTTGGTGTCTTCTCTTTGAGAGCTTAGTCCGTCTCTTTGCCATAATTATAATGAAAACTGAACATAATCAAAACTACTTTAGTTGATATTAGTGTAAAATTAAATAATGATAAATAAAAAAACTATATATAATAGAGAAAATAAGAAGGCAGGATTTATAAGAATTTGCAGACCTTCACTTGTCTTTAGCTAATTTCAGAAGAAAAAATAAATAACAAACGCAAACACAGCAGTTTCAGAGAACCAAAGATTCACATATAAGCAGATAGATCAAAAACAAAATCTTAGAATTTTAAACCAAAAAAAAAAAAAAAAAAAAAACTCACTGGAGTGAAAGAGAGTGACGAGCCTGTGAGAGCGAGCGATGTGGCGGTTTGAAGACAGAGGGGCTGGTAGCTAAAGAGGGTCACGACGTCTGAAGGCTTTTTCACATAAAGAAGCATTAAAGTAAAAAACTGTTTGGAATTTGCCCCAACAACAATGTGTTCCATATTAGCCATCAGCCATTGTGCTGCATTCTTGCCCATAAACACTGATCTCATAAAGTATTTGCCCCTCTCAAAAATACGTAACAAGAAATAACGACCCCCTTCCTCTACAACTAATTGAAAAAACTTGGATTCAATGAAAAATCTGCGGACACCTCCCATGACAGATCGGAAAAAACAGAAGAGAGAAGAATTTCTGGCTGGTTAGAGGTAGCCGGGCCTCAACAAGCCAAGACAGTGATAAATTGATAGTTGACCTTTCCAGTTACCCTTGATAAATATGAAAATCAGTACCTCAAGAAACTTACATGACTGGAAAGGATGTACAGAAAGAAAATGAACGCAGCTTTAACCCATCCAACAAATTTGTGTGTGTACATCATGTGCCTCGAAAAGAAAGCCTAGCAACCTCATTATAATTAAAGACACTTTGTCTTATGCTAGCTCTTTACAGAGTTTTTCATTTTCTCATACTCTCCGGCAAGGTAATAGTCTAACTCATGCCTTAGCCCAAGGAGCAAGAAATTTTTTCCCTGTTTTGGTTGGATGGAGTCTATTCCTGCTGACATTTATGACTGTTTTGTTCAAGATTTTGCTGCTATAAGCTAATAATATGGATTAGGTTATCGTCTCCCAAAAAAAAAAAAAAAAAAAAGAATTCATCTCCATCTAAACTGAAAAAATATGATTACTACACAATCATTCATTTTAAACTCTCTCTTTTTCTGCTATTTGTGTAGGTAATGTATATCTTTCATGCCCACATTTCCTATGATGAACCAAGAGTCCGTGCTACAAATAAATAAATGCTATGAACAATGTTAATGCTATTCTAGATGTAAGTAGCACAATCTAGACATAAATACTTCATTCTAATTTTATTATAGATAGATCAAATCAGTTGATGTTTGATTTGAATTGCATTTATGATTTTGTAATTTTTACAGACCTAAAGTAGGAGGAGAACAACATTTAGAATTCATCTCCATCTAAACTGAACTATAATGATTACTACACAATCATTCATTTTAAACTCTCATTTTTCTATTTTTTTGTAGGTGATTTAGCAAAATTTTCATGCCGATATTATGGTGTCCCACTCAATTTAGGACCTTAAGTTAAACTAGATAATCCTTAATCACTAAGTGATGTAAGGTTAAGTATAAATATTCACATGCTACATTATATGTAAATAAATACTCACATGTATATATATGTATTGTTTGTACAAAACTTTTTCAAACCAAAATACTAAGTATCTTATTTTTTCACTAAAAGGATAACATTAGAAATAAATTAAAATGGGGTATTATCCTTTGGATAGATGGTGTGGGGTACCTAACACCTTCCCCACACGTAACTGAACTTTCAAGTCAAAGATCTTTGGTTCGAGGCTTCTAGTTTACCTTAATTAATAAACCCTTAAAATTGGTTTAGTTAATTAGGTAACTTAAAATGAATTAGACAAATAGGTGACCAAGCACACCTAATACAAAACCAGTGGTTGGTGGCAACTCCTAAATAAAAATAAGAAAAAGGGACTCACACACACAACGGAAATAAGGTTCATGCTTGATCTTCTCCAAGATCTTTTGTACAAGCTCCTTAAATGCTACATTCACCCCTTCTGTTCAGCTGAAGGGGTTTTGCCCCCCCTGTATCTCTTCTAGGCCTTTGTCGAAAGCCCTCAGTTTGGTGCTCCCTCTAGTACTAAGATGCAACTGGGCCCTTCCCTTTACTCTGTAACTTGTCATCTTCTAGCCTTTTATGTTCCTCCATCCACCTCATCTGTTGGTGCATGTTCTCAAGAAGCTTCATAGTTAAGGAGTCTCTCAACTCAGATTCCTAGAGGAGCCCTAGTCCAAAGGTGCTCGCGGCCACTTACTCATTGCCTCATCCAATCTTATTACTTGTTGTCTCTCCATTCCCCATCTTCATAGACAACAGAGCATCAATGGGCTAAGGAACCCGGCTGCATGTCCTAAAGCGTGCCCTGAACGCTTGGATTAATTCCCTGAAGTTCTGGATGGAGCCCTTCCTCGGGTCGTTGAACCATCTCATCACTGTGGGTCCAAGAAAAGAGAGCCATGAGCTGAGTGTAGTGACTTGCATGCTCTATTGGGTCCATCTTATCGTCGTAGCAAGTAAACGGTGAACGAGTGAAATGTCTTGGCATCTCGGTATGCTCTATTTACTCAAAAAAAGGTGATCGGGCTATCCTCCTAAGCGCTTGGCTCATGGCATCCATGGTAGCATTTCGATGCGCCTCCCTTTCTATTCTCGGTGATAACGTATCTCCGTGTCTAGACTCATTTAACCTTTCCCTTGATCGCCGATGGTGGTTTTCGAGAGATGATCTCTCAATATGACTACTTTTCGAGTCATGGTCATGAGACGATCTCTCAAGAGTCCTCCTTTGGCGCTTTCGTCAGGCCTTCAACTCCAACTCTTTAACCTACCTATGCAAACTCTCCAATTCACGGTCTCGATCACTATGATATGAACCTTCTGTTTCATATGAAACCATCCTCTCTCCTTGGGACGAAGCTGCATGCGAGTCGTCTCGAGTATCATTTCCATCATGGCCACGGCGCTCTCTCGTCCGCTTTTATTCCACCAGCCTAAGAGCCTGAGAGGAGCACCTGGACCGATTTCCACCAGATCCCACCGAACCTTCATTTATATGTTGCTTCACCATCCAGTAGTCTCCGTCACCACCTCTAGACCTTCAGTGTAGTAGGATTCCCTACAGATGGCATCAATTGTGGTGGTCTATTCCCAAGAACCTTGGGCTTTTGGGCCTAGACTCCTAATTTACTTGCACTTTGAGTTGGGCTTATCCCACAGTAGGAGGTCCAAGAAATGGCTCGAAAGGTTGCTGAAAGAGATAAACTGTAGTCTTTGACCTTGAACTTCTTTGATACTAGCCTAGCTGAGACTATGGTTGCATAACCGAGCCTCTACCCTAAAATCCGAACAGGATTCCCTTTTTCCCGAGTTAAGTTTTTCCTCACTGCTCTTGTGTTTCATTCCCCAAAATTTTCAAACCCTTGATCCCTCTCCCTCTTTCTCTATTTACAGCCGCCTCTTAGTGGGGTTGTCATGATGAGGGGGTTTTTTTCTCACGTTAGTGGATCCCTCTGCACTATATTCTTTACCAGATGGTTCCCACCGCCTACTGTTGATACGACCTCCTTGGAACTTGCACTAGGCGCCAATTAATGCTCGGTGGGTGGATTCCCCCAAGGCATTATTCCGTGTTCACGCATGTTAACGGGGGGGTACATTGTCTAAATGTTTAGTTGGGCTTAACTAGGCTCGGTTTAGTGTCGAAATAGGCTGAGGCCTTTTGGTGAATGGGCCACCAGCTTAGTAATGGGCTGGTATTCTCGACCCGTACAACTCTCATTCATTTTTGTAGGTATGCACTACACAGGTAAACAAGGTAGTGGCACAATAGTAGAGGGAGTGATATTGATGATAGAGAAAATAGGAGATTAATCGGAAGTGTGGATTTGTATTTGAGGGTATATTCAGTATTTTGAACTTAAAACAAGTGAAATGGGAGAATATGATATCAATTTAAATTTGCATTTTGAAACAAGTTGCCTGATACTGTGAATATATAATGCACTTTTTTGATGTTTTGTAAGAACGCAGTTCCTTATAAATCATATAGCCAAACAATTTATAACTAGCATTTTCATTAATATATATATATATATATATATAGAGAGAGAGAGAGAGAGAGAGAGAGAGAGAGAGAGAGAGAGATGTGTTTCCCCTGCCAAACCGCCCAACCAAACAGACCTTTAATGAATCTTGATTCTTTAAACTAGTTTGAAAGAAAACATTGTTCATAATAAAACCAGAATTTATACTTTATGGATAACAATGTCAATCAAACCATAACTATGTTGGTTCGTAACCTCTAAAGAAAATAAAACCTATCCAAACTTAAAGCTTCGTATTTTTTTTTTTCATTTTCTTTTAAGAATCTTAGTGTTTTTCTTTTTTTGACAAACAAGAACCTTGACTAGCTATTGGCATTAGCTTTCGGGGCTTTAAACATAATGGGCTTTGAGGTTTGGTTTCGGAATGGAGGTGGTCTTGATTGATGTTTTCCTAGTGCATTTGGAATCGATGCCGAATTTCCACAGCGAAAATTTGGCAACATACACCTTATTTTCGTGGTGAAAATCCGGCAGTGCTTCACCTTAGGTGCATCATAGCACACAAAATGCTATTCTCACCAAGCTTTCGTTGCAAGAATATGGCAACAAGGTGCCCTATTTTCACGGTGAAAATAGGTCCGGTAGAGTTTCGCGTTTGGTGTGCTATGGCGTACCAACAGGGTTTCGTGTCTGTGTATACGGTGCGTATCGACATGCTCGTACTGTGACGAGCCGAAGCCCTTTAAAGCATCAAGCATGTTGATGTATGTCACATACACTGGAAAACCAATGTCACTCAGGTGACATGGATCAAGACAATCACACCACGATGATCGTGCACACAATATAGCATGAATATGCACCTACAACAATTGCCTTAAGCACATACCTACATTATAAGGTTAAGAGCACTTGTGATTAGCGAGGGACACTCGCGTAACCATAAGAGTCCATCAGAAAAAGTGCACAATCACCCAGACACACGCAGGCATATAAATATATATATATATACACACACACACATACATCATGCACAATGCTATCATGCAGTGCAGGAAAGTAAAATAGACATTGCCAACATTCCAAGAGTATGGCCCAACAAGGTACAGGAATTGTAAAACAAACATTGCCATATCTAGGGAACACGGCCCAAGCAAAGAGCAGGAAAAGTAAAAGGTACAAGGAGAGGGGAAACCCTAATACATGCTCTAGAGAAGAGGCTTAGAGACAGAGAGAAAGAGAAAACCACTCTGTAGGGGCTAGGCCCGCTAATCTACTGAACATTGCCCCTTTGTGGGCTTGCGTCCTCTTGCTTGCATCCTTGCCCTTTTTGAGTGCGCCTAAGAGGTCGCACCCTTGCTCTAAGTGTCTATACTTCATGCATGTACATGCAAAGACAAAAGAAGTACGCCAGCAAACAAGCAAAGGAAGAAACAAATGAGATGGGGAGAGTGTGCAAAGAACATACTAACAAAGAGAGCCAAACAGGGGCAAACAAAGCATGCTAAGCATATGAAAGGGCAAACAAGCATGTTATCAAATAAAAGAGGGTGTCCTAGGAGGACAAATGTAGGTTTAGATTGAGTCTTCATAATTCCATTGGATTGGACTATGGATGACACACAAACTCATGCATGAATGTGTAGGCAAGCGTTCAAAGATGCAAAAGAATCAAAGAAAGACAAATGGGTGGCACAAGGCAAGCGTATCAGCATCACACGGAGTGGAGAAAGGTGTGTATCAAGCACACCAACACCACGAAGGTGTATCTTACAAGTGGTTACATCCAAATAGGCCCTAGGAGGGATGCGACCACACAAGCAAGTGGCCCTAAGGACCTACAAGCATAAGCCCACGGAGGGCTCAAAGCAAGGCAAGGCCTAGATCTAGACAATTAAACATTGACATAAAGCATAGAAGCAAGCAAACAAATATAGACATATAGGGAAATGATCCAAACCCTTTGATATAGCCCTAGGTGTGTAGATGTAGGCCTAGACCATGGGATCTAAATCTATACCCCACCAATAAGGGTCAAAACACAAGAAAAAGAGATATCAAGGGACAAAAGGGCTACAGAAGCATATGGCATAGCAACCAACATATAGATCTAAGCACACAAACACGACGATCTAAGCATAGGCATGACACGGGGCCCAAAGAGACATAGATCTAAGCATAAACATGGAAAATAACACATAGGTAAGTAGATCTAAGTGCAAATATTAAATTTAGATATATCCTAGCCCAAGAAGGCTAGGCCAACAACATCAAAGCGATAAATTTTGGCAAAAGCAAGGAAACATGCTAGAAAAACCATAAAGACATACTAGGAAGTAAGAATATGCTAGGAAAAGCAATAAAGCATATATTGAACAAGAAAAAGCTATAAAAAGAAGAGGGTGTGGATTGTTGCTAAAAAGCGACATCCACACCCTAAACCTCAAATTCAAGGTATGGAATTAAGGAGAGGAAGATTGGGTGCAAGACCACTACCTTGTGATTGTGGAGAAAAGAGAAGAATAAAAGGTGTTTAGATGTGTTTGGGAGAGAAATTAGAGAAAAGAGAGATAATCTACCCAGAAAACAGCCCAAAATCCTTTTTTTTTTTTTTTTTTTTTTTTTTTTTTTTTTTTTTTTTTTGCAAAATGAGGGCTCTGGAAGCATTTATAGTTGAAAACTAACCCTTCAGCTTCCGGCGGCCATACAATGTGCGCCGGCCACCGTTGCTGACATCAGCAGTTTCGGCTTTTTCTGGTCCAGTTTTGGACACATATTTAAAGGTCTTCCCGGACTCGGATTGAGCTGATCTTGATATCTCTAGAAAGATCTAGATGTCTAGTTTCTAGAACACTAAATAAATTGAAAATCCAATTGTCGAATCAAAAGTTATGGCCTCAGGAAGCATGCTGATGCACTTTGCACGATTATCTGGATATCTCAACCGTTTTAACTCTAATTTTGACCCATGAATAGTCATTGGAAAGAGAATTTAATAATATTTGCAATGGCACTAGTTCCAACCTGTTCTGACGGTTGGATCAAAATTAGAGTTTCTGGTGTTCCCAAGAGTTAACGTCGAGTCAAACTTGGTCAAAGTTAACAAAAATCTCCGAGTGGCATGGGTTTGATGTAAAAGCATGAAAAATGTCATTTCGGGAGGACTTTGACCATGTTTGACTCTCGGTCAACCAAAGGTTGACCAAGGGCGTTTTGGTCAATTTGACCAAAAAAGGCACTTTGTGTGCTCTAATGCCCGAACGGGTTGCATTATGTCAATCTAGATGTTTCCACGGCCCCATGGAGAAAAGATAATATTTTTGGAATTTTCGAAGTTTGGCACGCAAATTGAAGGTGGACAAAATACGATATCTACACCCGCACATTATAATTATATCCCCCTCTTAATTAGATCTCTTCTTCTGATGGGAATGCGCTGGATTGGTTCAGGTCCTCAACCAGCTAATGAATCCATTTGTAAATTAGAATGTTCCATATGCATGTTATTATATAATTTCCTCCACCAAACACTCCGACATATATAATAAATTTTATATATTCTATTATTTAATTTAATATATTGCATATATATACATATATATTTCACTAAATTTGAGCTATATATTTATCAATATATATATATACTAGTCGCTAACCCGTGTGATGCATGGGAAAGCACATATATCTACAAAATCTATTTAACATTATAGCTACATTTAGTTAGGTTCAAATGACCCTTTCTTGAATTATCAAAAAATTTTAAAATAAGCATGAAGAATAAAAAAAAATGTTGGATCAAAGAGGATTTATATGATAGTGGTGGTACTAAGTACTAACCATTCTTCCAAATGTTAAAAACGGTTTACTTACAAAACTAAAAAAATTATACACTTAAGAAACATATTGTTAGTTTTTCTAACAACTTATTCAAACTACATACAAAAATAATAAATCATACAGTCCATATTCCATCATAATTTAACCCTATAAAATTCCATCAAGATTTTTCCAAAACGCATATTATTCATATGTTTATTGGCAAGTCATGGGAATGTGAGCCTTTAGTTAGGAGTTTGGTACTATTTGTGGTACTTGCGGGTTTCTACACACCATAAAAAAAAATTATGTCATAAAGTTACGAGGTATGCTAATCAAGCAGCTCTCTTATCGTAGAAGTTAACTTCAATCACATACTTTAAAAAATAACAATAAGTCATACAACTATAATTTTCCTTTAGTGTTCAAGTAAATACTTTATAATATTATTCATTATGAAAACTAAAAGGCATGGAGTGAGTTTAATGACATGAAGAAATAGATAAATTGTACCTAAAAGAAGCAATAAAGTGGGACAAATTCCTTTATAATTTGAGAAAGATGCTATCTATTCCCTTGAGTAGCTCCATATCCTCCCCACTTGAAAGTCCAAGATCAATATAACACAACTGAAATAAAAACAAAATACCATGCCCACCATCAAATTATAATAAGGCCAAGTATTAAAGTTTACTAAAGACATATAACCTGGTATTGCAACTTCTTTAGTGTGTGAAGTGTGAACCCCTCTTTTTATAAGCTTTTGCCACCCATCATTCTCTTCCAAAGAATAAATAAAATATCCACAAAACCAAGAAAGCAATCAAATTTGTACAAAGAACAATGTACTGTTAAATTTTACAATTTAAACAAACTGAACAAATCTTTCAGGTTTTTTCAAACAAAATCACTCGGGTTTTGCAATTGTATTCAATTTTCAAAATTACGAATTCTGCAACCCAAAATTTGATATATAATTCTGTAGTAAAATTTGATATATTGAAAGGAACCAAAATTGAGAGAGAACCTATATTAGGGTTTTGAGTATTGATAAAAACCAATTCTAAATCAAAACAAAATCTAAACCAATTTCTTAAATTAAAACCAAACAAAATAGCCGAACCTAAATCCTATTTGATGATCACAAAGGAAATCAGTAAGGCTGAATGTCTCGAACGTTGATGATCTGTGTTACTTATAGCCTGAAGAGATAAAAAACAGTCAGAGGAGACCGGTGGAGGCCGGCCAAAGGTCCTCCGATGATAAAGTCAGTCGCTCTCTTAATTTCAAGTAAAAAAGAGTATGTATGTTTTTTTATCGAAGTTTCAGAATACCCTACCCTCTTGTTGGCGAGTGCTTATATAGCATGCGGGGAGCAGTTATTTATTCGATAACCGTTCCTATTGTTGAGGAGTTCGATAGATTCGGAGGTAACTTCCATAACCGCCATGGAAGTTACATCATTTGGATATGCATTCTGTGACGGTTTGTTGGACTTGACTTGCACTGGTTTGATTTCCTTATGCCTGGTGATTATTTGGGTCATATAGGGCTAAAAGCGTTTGGGATGCTATAGCTTAGTTCGTTGTTTGAGGATGGACGGACGAGGTATCAAAGGACGAGGATGGACGGACGAGGTTGTTAAGGACGATGTTGACAAGTACATTCCTGTGCCTCTTACAGGACGACGAATATGGACGAGAAAAGGTTGGTTTGATACATCATCAGTTGCCCCCTCGTCCACATTGGTCGTCTATAGTGCAAGGGGTAATCTAACGTCACTTCCTTAAATGTGTGAGTTGATGTGCCAAGTGTCATCATTTTATTGGCGATGAGTCCCGTCGATTCATTTTTTCAAGGTGAATGCCACGTGTCGTTTCCTGATTGGTTGCGTCGTATTAAATGCTCAGGTTAGCTGCTTATAAATAGGGGAATTCCTCCATTACCCTTCACATTTGCGAGATTATCTTCTTTGACATTCCTCGTCTAGAGCCTCGTCTAGGAATTTCCTCGCGTCCATAGCCTTCATTCGTCTTAGAGCCAGGTATTCCTTCTTCTCTCGTCTTTTAGGTTTTTCTTTGATCTTTTTTAGAAAATGTCGTCTAGTGATAGTTTAGAGAAAGAGATAGACGAGTATCAAGACGAGAGTAGTCAGAGTACAAGTTCTAGTAGCTCTAATAATAGTAGTGGGGGGAATTCCACAGACGAGAATGGGGAAAATTCCACGGACGAAGAATACGTTTCTGGCGTCCCTGGATTTCCCTTGGAGGCCATACAAGAGGAGCTTAGAAAGGCCTCAGGGTCTCAGGCAGGCACCTCGTCCAACGTCCCTCTGTCTGAGACTTTGGACGAGGAAGAGGTAACAGTGTATAGTTGTGCAGTAGAGATCCCTTCCAAAACAGATGAGCAAAGACTAAATAACCTTAGGACATGGTACCAAATCCCAGATGAGTTTAACCCTAGGTTGCCCGTCCGTGGAGAATGGTGCTGTGATTCTCATTTTGGGATAGGCGTCTATGAAGCTTATCTTTTGGGGGGTCTGAGGTTTCCTTTAAATGCTTTTACTAGGGAGTTGTTAGTTAGGTTAGGTTTAGGAATATGTCAGTTCAATCCTAACGCATGGAGATTGATCATCTCTATGCAAGTTTTGTGGAGGGAGGTATTTGGAGGGGACCGTCCTCTCACTGTGGACGAGTTCCTTTATTGTTATAAACCCTCAGAGATTCATCAGTCCCTAGGCTTTTACCTGTTTACAGCCAGGGGCAACGATTGTAAACTGATTAGATCCCTGCCCTCGTCTGACCGAAAATGGAAAACAGAGTTTTTCTTTGTCTCTGGCTTCTGGGTTGGGAAGCCTATGGACGTTGGCCAGGACTCGTTCGGTCGTTACACTGGGGACCTAGGAAACCTTCGTCCTCAGGGTAAGCCCCTTTCTCTTTCTTTTTTTTTATATATCCTTTTCATTTGTCTAACCTTTACTCGTTCCTTTTCAGCTGTTGGACGACCCTCTCTTAGCAAGTTTCACCGTGACTGCGTCCACAGAGCTCGTCTGCACTCAGACAGAGATTTCCATTCTTTAGTGACACTTAGACGACTTGCTAAGTGGGGATTAGGCCCTGATCCTTCTGAAAAGGCACTTGCACACGAGATTACAGTGAGAAGAAGTAAGTTTCAAATTCAGAACTTGTCTTACACATATTTTAATTTTAGTTCTAAAAAGTTCTTCCCCTTTCTCTCTCCTTTCTTTTTTTTTTTTTTTTTTTTTTTTTTTTTTTTTTTTTTTTTTTGTAGGAATGGCAACAATGAAAGGAAATAAAGGAAAAGAGGTTGCAGGTGAGGGGGATCGTCCTGAGGCCCGGAATCAAATTCAGCCAGAGGCTGGGGATAACCGTCCTGAGATCCCATCCCAGGCTCGTCCATCTGCTGGGGACAAAAGGAAGTCCCTGCCAAAAAATTTGGATCTGGGAAGCCTCCCTAGCCGTCGTGACAAAAGGATTAAGCATGGGTCGTCCAAAGTGACTAAGCCCAACCTTCCTCAATCTCAACCCTCCGTCCAAATAGTTGATGTGGACGTATCCACGCCCATCGAGACTACCCCGTCCAGGACCCCTCCTAAGACGACTGCGTCTGTCTCGTCCCAGCCTCCGAAGGTTCCCTCGAACATCATTGAAAACGAGGACTTGGCTTGGGAACGCTTCAAGGACGCCGTGAAGGACGAGGACATAAATGTCTGTTACGACATGTCTTTGAAGGATTTTGAACATTCAGGTGTTCATGATCTTTTTAAGGTATGTATCTTTACTCTCGTCTTGTCTTTATAACTTCATGATTTTTTACTGTCTAACCCAGCTCTCTCTTTTTATATATCCCTTGTAGGCTATGTCCAAGTTCATCGCAGCGTCAAGGCAAGCTACTGAGTTGGACAAGACGAGGATCTTATTGGAGACGACAATCCAAAACGTCAAGGACGAGAATAAGAAATGGGCTGAGATAGCTGCCAAGGCTAAGGAAAAGGCAACTGAGCGACAAAATTTAATCGAGGAGTTGAAAGCTGATGCAGTGGAGAAAGACACTCGTCTTGATCACATGCAAAAGAAGAATGACGAGCTGAGTGCTCTTCTCTCCAAGACGAAAGAAGAGGTGGTTGCTGAGTTTAAGGCGTCCAAAGAATTCACAGATCTATTGGATCGCAACTACGCAGCAGGTTTTGAGGACTTCAGGTTGGACGCTGTTGAGAACTTCCCTGAAGTGGACTTCAGCTCCATCAAGCTTAACTTGAATACTGCCACCAGCTCTCTTCTTCAGACCAGCTCCGAGGACATTAATGTGGAGGATGATGCTTCTACCCAGCCGTCCAAAGAAGATCCCAAGGTGGATGCCCCCCCTGCTTGAGGACGAGTTCTAACCATGTATTTTTACTTAGTTTTTATTTGGTCCTTAGTTTTGGGACCTTTTGATGTAACTCAAATACATTAGGCTCGTCCACGATTTTTAGGACGAGTTATTAAACTAGTAATTAAGGGTGTTTGGACGTTGGTCGTCCGCCCTTAAAACTGTTGAGTGGAGGTTACTTTTTTTCTATATATGCGTGGACGAGATCTCCCACTTAACTTTATTCTTAACTCGTCCATATTTCATATATACTTATACCCTTTTCATTGGAATTTCGTGTGTAATTCGTCTTATATGAAACAGTAGCTATTAGCATTACTCGTCTTTAGACTCGTCTGATGCCATGTTAAGCAAGGATTGAACCCTGTATTTTTGCTTGTCCATGTACTGGATTGTTCAAAGTTCTTTGGACGAGTTTATGATACTCGTCTAGGAATTTCCTCGTCCATAGTCTGGATATGCATTACGCTTTTACCTCGTATGTTAGGTGGACGAGTATGCCTTGGGCTTATTATGATTTGCTCAAGGTAGTCTTTACCTCGTCCACTATATGGACGTGAATGTCTTCACCTTTAGGGAAGCCTCGTCCATTATATGGACGAGTAAGTCTTAATTTTGCTTCACCCTTAGGGAAGCCTCGTCCATTGTATGGACGAGAACGTCTTAATTTAGCTTTTACCCTTAAGGAAGCTTCGTCCATTATATGGACGAGAATGTCTTAAGTTTGCTTTACCCTTAGGAAGCTTATTGGCGTTACATCTCCATGTTCAGAGATTTTCCTCGTCTCGAGCTTTTTAACCTTTTTGTTGGTTGACTTGAACAGAAGTATGGAAATCAGGGATTTACACAACATTATGTACATTCCACAAACATTGTTCACAGACGAGGCATGTGCTAAGAAGCAAATGCCTAATATGAAAATAAATACAAACCATAACTTCGTCCATAATCACACCATAATAACATTGAAATACCATTAAAACATGCAGATAAATAAATAGAAAAGCGGGCTTCATTCTTTGTCCGGAACTACACTCATTCAGGGTGGCATTTTACTGGTATTATCTCCTTAGATGTTCAACATTCCAAGGATGTTCCAATTTTCTCCCGTCCAGGGCCTCCAAGTAGTAGGATCCTTGTCTTTTGTAGTTGACAACTCTGTAGGGTCCTTCCCAGTTAGGTCCCAATTTCCCATGAGCTGGGTTCTTGGTCGCCAGTGAAACTTTTTTCAGGACGAGGTCTCCTACTCTGAATCTTCTTGGCTTCACCATTGCATCATATCTCTTAGACATGAGGTTTTTGTACCTTAACGTCCTTTGTTCTGCAGCCGTCCTTACCTCGTCTACCAAATCAAGGTTTAAGCGGAGCTGCTCCTCATTATCCTTGTCCTGAAATGACATCACCCTATGGTTGGCCATATGTACTTCCGCAGGTATGACTGCTTCGCTTCCATAGGCTAGCTTGAAAGGTGTTTCTCCCGTAGGGGTTCTCACTGTCGTCCTGTAAGCCCATAGGACGCCAGGTAGTTCATCTGGCCATACTCCCTTTGCCCCCTCAAGACGAGTCTTGATTATTTTCAACAAGGATCGGTTTGTAACTTCGGCCTGACCGTTCGCTTGAGGGTGGGCTGGGGAGGAATAGTGATTTTGGATTCCGAAGTGTTCACAGAAGTCCCTGAAAAGGGCATTGTCGAATTTTCTTCCGTTGTTGGATATTAGTACTTTGGGCACCCCAAACCTGCATACTATATTTTTCCAGACGAAGTTCTTTATGTTCTGCTGCGTGATACTTGCTAAGGGTTCCGCTTCCACCCACTTGGTAAAATAGTCTATCCCCACCACTAAAAATTTCATTTGTCTGGTTCCGAGGGGAAAAGGACCCAGGATGTCTAAACCCCACTGAGCAAAAGGCCACGGGGCCATCATTGGGGTTAGATATTCAGATGGTTTTCTAGGAACATTACTAAATCGTTGGCACTGGTCACATACCTTGACGTAAGCTTTTGCATCTGCTTAGACAGTTAGCCAGTAATACCCTGCACGGACGACTTTGTGGATGAGTGATCTTGCTCCCGAATGATTTCCACATGCTCCTTCATGAACTTCCCTCAACACATAGTTTGCTTCGTCTGGAGCCAGACACCTAAGATAAGGTTGGGAAAAGCCTCTCTTGTACAGAACCTCGTCTATAAGGATATACTTGGCTGCTCTAACCCTGAGTTTTCTAGCCTCGTTCTTCCCTTCCGGAAGCCTCCCGTTCCTCAAGTAAGATACTATTGGGGTCATCCAACTTTCTTCACTCTCTATTTGCTGTACTTTAGGGAGATCTATACTTGGGACGTATTGAACTTCATCAAATTCGTCCATAGCCCCAATTGCTGAGGCTTCCTTCGCTAAAGTATCTGCTTCCACGTTCTCCTCCCTTGGGATTT
This sequence comes from Notholithocarpus densiflorus, assembly GCA_030021035.2. NCBI lineage: Eukaryota > Viridiplantae > Streptophyta > Magnoliopsida > Fagales > Fagaceae > Notholithocarpus > Notholithocarpus densiflorus. The sequence goes on from JARYZH020000004.1 coordinate 9,534,721, forward strand.
GAACGAAGTTAGCTTCTTTGAATTTCTTCACCAGCTGCAACACTTTTTTTAGGTATTTTTTCATCCGTTCTCCCTTCGCCTCATACGCTCCATTTACTTGGCCCATGACCAATTGGGAATCTCCTTGGACGAGTATTGACTTCGCTTCCACGGACTTGGCCAATTCCAACCCTTTTATGAGGGCTTCATACTCAACTTCATTGTTGGTTGCTTGGTATTGCAGACGGATCTTATGCTTCAGTTTATCTCCTTCAGGGGATTGCAAAACCACTCCTATTCCTCCTGCATGTTGTGTGGACGAGCCATCCACATGGACGACCCACTTCTTATTGCCTTCCATTTCTTCTATGTCATCGCAGCTTGGTGTGAACTCCGCAATAAAGTCTGCCAGGGCCTGGGCCTTTATGGCATGCCTTGGTAGGTATCGGATGTCAAACTCACTGAGTTCGACGGCCCACTGGATCAATCTTCCCGCAGCTTCCAGCTTGTTCATGGCTTTTTTGAGCGGGTGGTCTGTCATAACATTGATTACGTAGGCTTGGAAGTAGTGTCTCAGTTTCCTGGAAGCTGTGATAAGTGCGAAAGCTAACTTTTCTATTAGTGGATATCGTCCTTCCGCTCCTCTCAATGCCCGGCTAGTATAGTACACTGGTTTTTGCACTTTTCCTTCCTCTCTTACCAATGCTGAACTCACGGCGTGCGGTGTCACTGCTAGGTATAAAAACAACTCCTCTCCCATCACGGACGGACTCAGCAACGGAGCCGTAACAAGATACGTCTTCAAATCTTGGAAGGCTCTTTGGCACTCGTCCGTCCAATTGAATGCTTTCTTCAGAACCTTAAAAAATGGTAAACATTTGTCAGTACCTTTAGAAACAAACCTGTTGAGGGCAGCAACTCGCCCGGTAAGAGACTGGACTTCTTTGATATTTTGCGGAGGCTTCATATCTAAAATGGCTTTAATTTTTTCCGGGTTTGCCTCGATCCCTCTGTGTGAGACCATGAATCCAAGAAATTTTCCAGATGCTACCCCAAAAGCACACTTGCTGGGATTTAACTTCATACTGTATTGCCTGAGTGTATTGAAGGTCTCTTGCAGGTCATTCAGATGTGTCCCCTCGTCCAGGCTCTTCACCAACATGTCATCCACATAGACTTCTACGTTTCGTCCAATCTGGGGGCGGAACATGTGGTTGACCAGTCGTTGGTATGTTGCTCCAACGTTTTTCAAGCCGAATGGCATCACTTTATAACAGAATAATCCTTGACTAGTAACGAAGGATGTCTTCTCCTGGTCAGCCTCGTCCATCCTTATTTGATTGTATCCAGAGAAAGCATCCATGAAGCTAAGCAACTTGTGCCCCGCAGTGGAATCCACCAACTGGTCAATGCGTGGTAGCGGGTAGCTATCCTTGGGGCAAGCCTTGTTTAGATCGGTGAAATCCACACACATTCTCCATTTGCCATTTGCCTTCTTGACCATCAGTACATTGGCCAACCAATCCGGATAGTACACTTCCCGAATAAATTTTGCCACAATTAACTTTTGGACTTCGCCTTTGATAGCTCTGTCTCTCTCAGGGGCAAACACCCTTTTCTTCTGTCGTATTGGCTTGGAAGAGGGACATACATTCAGACGGTGGGTAATGACACTAGGATCTATACCCGGCATATCCTCATGGCTCCATGCGAACACATCAATATTTTTCTTCAAAAACTGGACAAGGTTCTTCTTAATCTTTTCTTCTAGATCTGCTCCAATCCTGGTGCACCTCTCAGGGTTGTTTTCATCCAAGGAAACATCTTCTAATACCTCGGTGGGCTCTGCCACAATTCTCTTGTCTTCAATATTCATGGTCGGAACTTGCTCGTCCGTGGCCAACATGGCCAGATAACATTCTCTTGCTACTAATTGGTCACCTTGTACTTGTCCTACTCCATAATCCGTTGGAAACTTGACCGACAGGTGGTAAGTGGATGTAACAGCCTTCCAACTATTCAAAGTTGGCCTTCCAATTATGGCGTTGTAGGAGGATGAACAGTCGACCACAAGAAAATTCACGTCTTTAGTGATTTGCTGTGGATATGTCCCCACTACCACTAGTAATGTAATAGTACCCACAGGTTGTACCTTCATTCCACCGAAACCTATCAGGGGAGAATTCACCAGACGAAGCCGGTCTCGTCCTAGTTTCATCTGTTGAAAGGCCGAAAAGTATAGAATATCTGCCGAGCTTCCATTATCTACCAGTATCCTTCTGGTCATGTAGTCAGCAATAAGCAAGCTAATGACGATAGCATTGTCGTGAGGATGGTGAATTCTTTCAGCGTCCTCCTCAGTGAATGTGATGGCTTGCTCGTCCATGGCCCTCGCTCTGGGCGCTCGTCCAGAGAGTTGAACGCTTTGCACTGCCTTCAGGTATGCCTTTTTGGATTTGGACGACTGGCCTGTAGAACCCGCCCCCCCAATGATAACTCTGATTTCTTCGAGGGGTGGTCGTGACGACTCTTCTACTTTACCCTTCAATTTCTCGTCTTAGCTATGATCGCCTCTTCTGCATTCATAAAATTCTGGGCTGAATGGACGAGTTCAGCCATGGACTGAAGTTCCTTCTCATAAAGTTTGTGGATGAACAAATCAGAATTCACCCCATTGTGAAAGGCCGCCAAGAGTAATTTGTCATCAACTTCGTCCACTGTCAGGGCTTCCCTATTGAAACGAGTGATAAAGGAACGCAGACTTTCATTCTCCCCCTGCTCTATAGTTAACAGGCTAGACGAAGAACGCTTGTGTCTCTGTCCCCCTATGAAATTATTGACAAACAACTTACTCAATTCTTCAAACGAACCCACCGTATTCAGGGGTATTTTGCTGAACCATACCCGCGCCGGTCCTTTGAGAGTGGTAGGAAAATCTCTGCACATAATCTCATCAGGGACCCCTTGAAGGTGCATCGTAGTCTTAAAAGTGGCAATGTGATCAAATGGGTCACGCGTTCCATCATAAGAATCTAAAGAAGGCATCTTGAATTTTGGAGGCAAGGGGTGACCATTGATGGTAGCTGTAAAGGGGGAGTCTGTCCGGTGAACCAATCCTCTACGGGATTTGCTCTCCTCATGCTCTCCCGCATCTCATCCATAACCTTCCTCATCTAGTCGATCTCTCTTTCCAAATGTGGCACCCTCCTTGATGTGGTGCCCCTTGTTTGGCTTTCAGGCTCAGCGGTTGTTCCATCTCCTTGGCTCTGGCCTTGTCCTTCCCCATATGCCTCATTCCGCTGCCTCCTGAGATTGATCTCCCTTGTCAGTTCTTGGTTCTGGCGAGTCAATTCTGCCATAGCGGCTGCCATGGATTGCACGTGTTGAACAGAGGATGGTGGGGCCGCAGGCGCAGATTGACGATCGCGGTAAGGATTGCTAGAGGCATCCCTACTCTCTTGATGGCCTAGACTAGTAGCCCTTGATCTTGTCCGGACCATTGCAACCTTTTTGTCAGAGAAAGGAATTGTAGAACTCAAAAATGAAATCTAACAAAATCGTTGTTCCCACAGACGGCGCCAACTGATGATCACAAAGGAAATCAGTAAGGCTGAATGTCTCGAACGTTGATGATCTGTGTTACTTATAGCCTGAAAAGATAAAAAATAGTCAGAGGAGACCGGTGGAGGCCGGCCAAAGGTCCTCCGATGATAAAGTCAGTCACTCTCTTAATTTCAAGTAAAAAAGAGTATGTATGTTTTTTTATCGAAGTTTCAGAATACCCTACCCTCTTGTTGGCGAGTGCTTATATAGCATGCGGGGAGCAGTTATTTATTCGATAATCGTTCCTATTGTTGAGGAGTTCGATAGATTCGGAGGTAACTTCCATAACCGCCATGGAAGTTACATCATTTGGATATGCATTCTGCGACGGTTTGTTGGACTTGACTTGCACTGGTTTGATTTCCTTATGCCTGGTGATTATTTGGGTCATATAGGGCTAAAAGCATTTGGGATGCTATAGCTTAGTTCGTTGTTTGAGGATGGACGGACGAGGTATCAAAGGACGAGGATGGACGGACGAGGTTGTTAAGGACGATGTTGACAAGTACATTCCTGTGCCTCTTACAGGACGACGAATATGGACGAGAAAAGGTTGGTTTGATACATCATCACTATTAAACACCCAAAATTAATATAAAAGATTTTACCTGTAGCCGTTCTAGTAGTTTGATGTTAGGTTAGTTGTGAGGTGAAGCGTTTATGGCTTAGTTGAATTCGCTTACCGTTGCAGGGGAAGAGAGAAAGCTTTGCATCTAGGTTTTCCGTTTTTGGGTTCCTGCGTATGGGTCTTGTAGTGTTTCTTGGGCTAAGTTTGTATTTGCATTTGAAGGAGAGACAGAGACTGAGAAATAGGTTTTTGTATCGAGTTTTGTTTAGGAGTTGAAGAGAGTAAATTTTAACGGGTTTGTTTTGGGGAGAAATAGTTATTGGGTTAGAAATAGTTACGGTGTTTAGGATTTTAGTTTTTTTTTTTTTTGATAGTTTTTTTTTAAAAAAAATAATGCTGATATTTAAAAATGTGGGAGCTTCAAAAGTTTCGGTTATATATATATATAGATAAAACCGAAGCCTCTAAAGCTCCCATAACTTTCCACGTCACCACTATTTTTTTTAATTCTTTTCTTTTATTTTAAATTATATTTAAACCCAACCCTTTAAAGCTCACACAATTTTCCACATCACCACTCTTCTTTTCGTTAAGCAAAGGCACTTTTTTTTTTCACTTTGCGTTTGTGTAGACCAACACAATCCCAAAGCAAAGCAAAGACTCAGAGACACAATGAGAGAGAGAATCTGAAGCATTGAAAATAACCTAAAAAGCATCAATCAGCAAAAAATGGCAGATGATGCGGCGGTGGAGGTCTCCGTACCCGAACGCACCAACATTCCCTCCGACGACGACTCGGTCTAGGCTGATGTGTCGCCTCTTCTTGAATCCGCATGCAAAGGTTCTTTCCTTCTTGCCCTAACTCACTTTCTCTCTCTCGCTTTCCATCTCTGTTTGTTTCCCGAGAAATTAGATTTTTTTCCATCCCCTAAACCTAAAACTCACCCTTTCCTTCCCCCAAAATCAAAACACAAAACTCAAATTCTCCCACCGCCGCCCCCGCCGCCGCCACCACGGATCATTGCCATTGCATCTTTTGGATTTCCTCTTTGTATTATGCGACTCATTCTCTACGTGTTATTATTTTCAATTGAAAATTAAACTTCATACCCAAAGCCTAGGTACGCTTGCTTTCCTCTTTCTCTTCTCTCCGAATTTAAGTTTTTCAATTGAAACCAAACAGAGGAAAGGCAGCCTACTGAATGATGCAAACAGAGGAATGATTTTTTTTTTTTTTTTTTTTTTAAATTTGGAAATATGATTTAGGTTTTGGTATTGTGGTCTGATTGGTTTTGATTTAGGAAGAACAGATGCTTGACATTAATTGCTGATCTGACATAACCAGATGAAGCATGGAGTTGAATATTATGTATATGAGATTGTTCTGGTATTGGACAGATTCTTTTTCTTCTCTTTTAGTTTTATACTCTTGCACAGATTGTTTGTTCTGCTCTTTTCCATTATTATTATTATTATTTTATCTGAATGCAGCCAAATGACCAATCTTTGGAACTTTTGCATATTTTTTTATATATGTTTTATTTAATTATTAGGTGTCTATGTGTTAGGAGGAACTGGAGCATGACTATAAGAAGAAGACTGAAAAGCCACTTCAATCTGCATATTTTATAATTTTAATGAGAACCAAAACAGTCACAATGAATCTAAGAGGAGATATGAAAAACTTGAAATCTTTGACTTTCAATTCTTTTATTTGTTTGTATATAATATGACTAAACATGTACCAAACATTGACTTTGTTATCATGCGATTGTTCATAATTGTTGGCTCATTCTAAGAAATCACAATGTGTATCACTATTGAACTCTTTTCTCTGTAAAAAAAAAAAGGGGTATTTGGTATCGGATGTTGACTGAACTCTTTTCTTTGTAAAAAAAAAAGGGTATTTGGTATCAGATGCTGACTGGTAAAAATAAGCTGAGTGGATGTGTTTTGTTTGATTAAATGATGGAGTTTGCTGACAAATTGTTTCTTATGATTTAGTATTTATTTGTGTCTTACACATTACAATTAGGTGTTGGATTTTGAAAATTTTCTTGGTTTTAATAGTTGAAGGATGGGAGAGAGGAAGGTGCTAAACAAATACTACTCACCTGTCTTCAACCCAGAGGCTTTTGAGGGGTCAAGCACACATGATGCTCCCCATAAGTAGATGTTATTGGTGACAATTATTTAGGTATTCGAAGGTTCTGATTCTACTTCAAATGTACAGATGCTTTGTTGAGCTTACCATCAAGACTAACCCACAAAATTTCAACTACATTGTTGAGTCTGGTGCTACCAAAAATTTTGAACCTGTGTGAAGAGGATGAGGTAAAATAAAATAAATAAAAATAAAAGTCTTGCAATCTTTTGTACATATAACATGGTTTTTGACTAAATATTTTGATTATTCTTTTTATTCATTAGGTAGCAGAGACAATAACCATAAAAGAGAAGTTGGAGAGATGGAAGATGCAATGAAATCTTTAGAGAACAAAAACCTTGGATTTGAAAAGAAAAATGGACATCATTACTACACTGGATGGGATGAAATCTATGAAGGTATTATTTGCTTTACCAATTCTATTTTTATTTATTAGGGTAGGCTATCATCTCACAGTGCCACAAATGGAATCTTTAAGTCTCAAATAGCCTCTGTAAATTTTAAGATTACATGATGATAGATCAAAGTAAAAGGCCATGAAGGTTGTCTCTGGCCTTTCAGGTATAGGTTTTTACTTTTTGGGATGCTCTTCAAAGCATATACTTGGTTATGTGATGGCAATGTTTCTTTTAAATTTTCCTTCATATTCACTCACTTTCTTAAAGTAATTTTTATTTTCTTTAGTTTATAATATCTGGGTCTTTTTTTTTTGTTCAACTTTTATGGGTTCAGTTCTTTTTCTTTTATTTCAAGGACTTAATCGGCAAACAAGGTACCCCCACATGGTACTGCTCTTTCTTATCAATTTTCAGCTTCAATCTTCTTGGGTTTAATCCTTATTCAAATATGTTAAAACTTTTAAGGTTTTTGTTTTAATTGGTGGTAGTTGAGACTTGAGTGAGGATCTTGCAAAATATGCAAAAGTGTTAGTAGTAGGGGCTGATGGATTGGGCTGTGAGCTACTAAAAGACTTGGCTCAGTCAGGTTTCCAAAATCTCAAAGTTATAGACATAGATAGGATTGAGGGAATCAATCTCAGGAAAAAAAATATCAAGTTCAGGTTTTTTTTATTTTTTTATTTATAAATCATCACACCCATGTCATAGGTAATTTAGAAGATGTTACCATATAATAATAATAGAAAAAAAAAAAAAAAAAGTTATTTGGAAGATGTTGAAGCACTTGGGCAAAGTAGGTAAATGAGATCTATCAAGTATTTATCTTCCTATTTAATGATTAATTGTAAGCATATAAAACAAGCAGTCATGAAGGTTTCAGTTGCAATAGTGAAACTTGGGATGGTATTTAACATTTTATGGCTTTTACAGAAATTATGAACTTGAGGCAGAGGAATGAATTTTGTTGCCAAGTTGTGATGGGTGTGAACCCTCATCCCTCAAATTTTAGCAAAGACAACATTCCTGGTGGCTGTGATGTCAAAGTTTACTTCATGCATTTTCATTTCATTTTTTTCAATTTTGTGGAAATTTATAAGGTTGTTTTGGTGTTACAGTGAAGAAGAAAGTTCTTGGGAATGATGAGTTTTTGTTGAAATTTGATGAGACGAAGCGTAGAGGGAGTTTTAAGAGTTTGGAGAGTTTAATTGAGTAAGAGGATGGTAGTTTAGGTAGTGCTTCTGAGATTGAATGGGAGAGTAATGGAATTGAAGTTGAATAAGACGAAAGAGAGAATCTTTTTTATGGTTTGGGAATGGTATCTTCTGCATTGTCACAATTTGGCATTCCAACTTCTATGATTGGTGAAAGCATGTATTGGTAACCGTTTCTTCACTGTGTTGGCGTGCTTGACACAGCAATACGTGATGGAAATGTATGGTGCTGAGGACAACCCCAGATCCATGCTTCCTATTTTGAACTCATGACAGATGCTTCCAAGACACCTATACCAATTAGGCATGAGCTTGGTGGAGAAATGCATTTAGTGTGTATGTGGATCATGTATGATTCCTTTTGAAATTTGATGTTCAGCTGGCTTAAGTCTGTTTGTCATATTTTCTCTTATATCTATCAATTGTTCGTGGAAACGAATAGCATGGTAGAAACATAATTAGTGTGCTTTTGTTTAGCTTATAAAAACAATACAGTATGGTTTTTTTTTCTCAAGATATGTATATTTTTGTTTCGTCTTATTAAAATGTTTATTCTTAAATTACATTTGAGATGAAAGTTAAAAATGACTGGCCTTTTTAATTTATCATTATCCTTTATTGAATAAAATGTGTTTATAACTAAGTGTACCATTTTTTTAAAAGAAAAAAAAAAATAGAATAACTAATTGTACCAATGAAAGTAAACATATATAACTTTTGCTAATTATATAGTGTATCGTATGGATTAGCGACTAGTTTATAATAAACACGTTCTTACCCATTCTCTTAAAGTTCTACATTTTTTTTTTAATGCAATTGCGTGGTCAATACATAATAGCCTAAGTCCTAACTCCTAATGAAAAGTAAACAACTAAACATTGGTTGTTAAGGTGTCCCTGCATGACTAGAGTGGAATACTCAACCAGTACACACTACACCACTTAAAACATAATTTTTATTTATTTATTAATTTATTTTGTTTTGTAAGGGGCACCAGAAATCATTAATTAAGCATCAAGATTTAAGACTCTTACGATTTATGGAATCACGCAGTCAGTTTCAAAGACTTTTGGAGATTAGATTAAGTCTCTATCATATATCACAGTTAACAATGATCGAGGCAGCTATAAAAGCTAGGAGCTTGGGATTCAACCACTTTTTGTTCCTATGTGGTAGTAAGAGAGCTGTAAATGTCACAAATAGTTTTCGGCCTCCCAGCTGGCAGGAAAGAGTTTTGTTGACTGACTGGGCTTCCTTAGCCCAAAATGATGTTTACTTTCACTCTATGTCCCAAGAGTTGTAATTTGTTATGTCAATAGCCTAGCTAAGTTGGCAACCACTATGCCAATTCAACGCTGTATGATCAACCAAGACTTCTTGTAACTTTTCTTTCTGAATGGTATCAAAAAAATATATATATATATATATCACAATTAACAAAGTATAATTCTGAAATCATTCAATATATTTATTGAAGGTAAATTATGACAAATTCACTATTAAATTACATTTTTTTTTTTTATATCTGCTATGTCATCAATTAAATTTTTGAATTTTAACTTTTTGTAGTCTAAAATTATGTATAAAAATAAGTTTATAGATAAGAATATAAAATACATGTAATCTAATAGTTAAATTTTCAAAATTTATTATCATATTAATTTTTTATTTGTGGGAGTAGTAATCATTGACTACAACCAAATTTGTAGTTAACATTCTAGAAAATCTTCTTGTAGAACTGTGTGAACATTCTTCAATTTTAAAAGAATCAGATCCGGTCTGGTGCCTTGGCCCTTGATTTGTTGAAGTTAAAGGCGGAAGAATTAATTGGCACTCGCTGGGATGTTTTTAATTTCTTTTATACTCCAGTATTATTTTAGTCTGAAAAGACCATAATAGGCGCGCTGTTTCTTTCCCCGTATGTATATCCAAAATTCCATGCAAAAAAAAAAAAAAAAACTTGTAAATCTACTTCTGCTTCTACTAACTATATAAATAGTGTGAAGGGCTCTTTCTACACTTCTTTGGTTTAGTCAAGTTTTGACTTTTTAAGTGAGCCAAAATGGTGTGTTTTGTTGTGAAAAAGCAAAAGTCGTTGTTTCAGGGAGATGTTTTAGTGAGATACCAACGCAAAGATGTCTACAATGCTTGATTTAGTCAATTTGGTGAGCAAAAGCTCACTGTTTCACGCGTGCTGGCCCATAACATTTTGCTTTGAGCTTTCTGTTTTTATTTTTTTAGAGCACGAATTGGTTTAGGAGTTTGTTATACCGACACTAGACCTAGACCAACCACAATTGAAAATATTATGACATTTTGGTGGTGTCACAATATTTTACAATTGCTAAAATGTCAGTTAATACAATATCATACAAGGACGTAGCACAACTTAAAATAAAAGTATTGTGGAAATGTGACATTTTGTTGTTGTCATAATCAAGGTTGTCAAAATCGGGATCGTACGTAAGATCATGGGAGGTAGGTAGGATCATGAATCGTAGGATCGGATCGTGAATCGTAAGATCCTACCTATTTTCAAATTTTAAGCAAAAAACCTATTGATAGTGACTTTGTATGTTATATAATCACTTAAAATATAAATCATTCCATTAAAAAAAAAAAATTTGCATCATAAAATGTAATTTGTACGCACTATATCGTTCTTATGTCATTCTAACGAAACAAAATGTATTTAACTTTTGACATAATGTATCTAAAAAGTTCAGTACATGTTTAATTAGCAACTAAGTACCAAAATATTATCTACACATATGGAAAATGTTTTCCAAATTCTAAGTTCCAAATCCAAAATAAGTTAGGCTAGTTAGCATATAAAAACTAGCTAACTACAAATTTACAATATGTAATCCAAAGGAGAATTCTCAATCTAAGGTAAAATAGCTAATTACAAATATGAAATCTAAAAGAAAATTCTCATTCTAAGGTTCTTCTAATCTAATCACTGTCATTGTCATATCTCATTTTATCATCTAAATATTTTAGGTTTTGTTTTTGAAAACGTTAAACTTAAGTACTATAGGTTTTTTTTGAGATTTTATGTTGACATAGGGGTAAATTTGGGACTTCAATTCATTATTGGGCTTCTGATAACCCGTTGGGCTTGTGGGTTTAGGTGGATTATCTTACCCAAATGAATCCCACTTCAAAAAAAAAAAAAAAAGAAAAAAAAAAAGCCAAATGGTAGGATCGGTAGGATCCCATATGATCCTACGATCCTATGCGATCCTACACGATCCTACATACGATCCTACCAATTTTGCGATCCTGCTATGATTTTAAACTTTTTGGTGAGGTGGAATCGTAAAATCGTACGAATATACGATCCGGATCGCAAAATCGTGCGATTATACGATCCGGATCGCAAAATCGTGCGATTTTACGATCCAGATCGCAATTTTGACAACCATGGTCATAATATTTTCACAACTATTAAGGTATAAGATTTTTAGAGCATTCACATCAGCTCGTGCAAAATAGCCAAAGGGCCAAAATTTGCCCAACCAACCCCAAAATCACCCACATCAACTTATGCATCCATTATGCAAAATGCATTTTAGCTATAGTACTTATGCAAATATACACAAGCACTATTGTTGTGCATTTAGTTTTTATTATCTTTTTGCATTTCTCGTGGATGAATGAATAGAATGGCTGGTGGTTTCGTTGTTGTCACAGTATTTTCACAATTGTTGAGGTATTAATAGCTTATAGATCAAAATAAAATAAAATAATAAAGTATCATACTTAGGCCCACCACAACTCAAAACAAATGTCTTTTGAAAATGTGAAATCTTGTTATTGTCACAATATTTTTACAAGTGCTGAATATAAATTCTTTATAGGTCAAAATAAAATAAAATAAAAAATTATTAGACCAAGAGCCACCACAACTGAACATAAATGTATTGTGAAAATATTGTGATATTTTATTGTTGTCATAATATTTTAACAACTACTACTTGCAAGTTTCTTATAGCTCAAAATAAAATAATAAACTATCAGACTGGGATTGAGCACAATTAAAATTAAATTTATTGTGAAAATGTTGTAATGTCTTGCTATTTCCCTAAATGGTTTTGGTTTATACTTTATACAATTTTGATAAGCTTGTTTCACGGACAGTTTTCTTATGCTGGTCTTTTGTTTTTTGTTTTTATGTTTTTATGTTTTTTGTTTTTTGTTTTTTGTTTTTATTTTTATTTTTTAGAACCGAGCAATTTCTTCCTTTATATTTTGGAAACAAGCGAATATCCCATATTATTACTCTCTCAGTTAAACCCTAATGGAATCTTATGATTTCATTGTGGAATGTCTAAACTACTCCCACTAAATTTTAATATCCTAAAAATTTCCTTCACCTTTTTTGAGTTTTATGTGGTAGTCATACTTGGAAATTTGGAATGGTAATATACGGTGTTCTATTTTTACCTAGAGAACACTAGTTTAGTAGGTTTTAATCTTCAAAATTTATATTTTGTATAATTCGATGACACGTCTTTTGTTGTCTTATTCTTGTTTTCTTTTTCTTTTCTTTTTTCTTTTTTTTAAAAAAATTTAATTTCTTGCTTAAAAGGGTGTTTATTAAAAACTAAATAAGCTTTTTTTAAGGAAAAAAACTAAATAAGCTAAACACCATAATTAGATGCATAAAATGTAAGATAATAAAGAAGTGTAAATAAAAATCTTCGTTGTGGATTGTTGAAGGTATTTGATGAAAAGCTTCAATTACACATGGTATCATTTATTGTGAAAAATCAAATATTGTGACAATGTATTAGCAAAACTTATCGTTGGAAGATGATATTTATTATCATTCTTAGAATTTTTTTACTGAGTGGATATTGCATTTAGCAAACAGATTCTAAGAAATTATCATAGTAAAATAGATATTCATATGTTAAATTGTTGTGCTAAATTTGTATGCAATTAAAATTCTTATATAAATGATATTAGCATTATATGACATACATTTTTTAATACATGGTTTCATACTTTTTCGAATAGGGTCCTTATCATAAATTTCTCAATCTAAGGGCAGTATGTACCTTGCATGAATTGCCACCCAAACTAGATTACAGCAAATAATGACAGCTTTCATCCACAGTGCTGTAAATTCCAAATAACAAATTCTTGGCTTTAAGCATTCAATGGAAAACACTTGAAAATTGAATGAAAAACAATGGGAGGAAAATCCAAAATCAGATTTCGGTGGATAAGTTGGATTCAGAAAACGGAATTTGACTTTTCAATTGTCCAATATATAGTGTGAATAACAATCAATAATTGTTTCACATAGAAATAAATAACAATCAGCGATTTCCACGCATCTCTTCCGCGTTGAAAATGTTTATTTTTATGGGATTGAATATTAAAATAAATAAATAAAACCCATGTTACCATAAACTGTGTGAGTGGGGAACTGGGAAATCAAAGCTGGCCAAACTCAACTGGGTTGTGCCTTGCCCGACTGCAACCGACTGCATTTTATATTCTGTGACTTGATTATATAAGTGTGAAAATTTTAATCAAATATTAGTGGAGCCTTACAATACATTTATTTCCATCAAATTAAAATATAGTTGACCACCAACAAGTGGAATGTAAGAAATCTATTGATTCAATTTCCCAAAAAAAGAAAATTCGATAATTAATTTGCCCAAGAATTGAAATTATTATTAGATGTCATTGCCTTTTATCACTTATGATGCACAAAAATCGTCAATGACTGATTGTCCTTGATCGCTCCAATGGGTATCTAAAGAACAAGAAACCAAGAACCAACAAAGAGCACTGGTGGGGTGCCGGTCAAAGACCCTCCAAAAGTTAAGTCAATGAATAGAAGATTTCTAAGAACTCTATAATGAGAGAGCTAGGGATTTTCTGCGTACCTTAGAGAAGAGGAGGTCTGATGCTTATATAGTAGTGAAAAGCGAACCTAGATCCTTTGAATGTAGGAGTCTTTACTTGTAGAGAAGATTTGAAGTTAAGGCTCCAAGATCTTAGGGTTCTCTTTCCATATAGGGGAGATATGAACGTGTAGTAGGGTTTTTGGGCGTGGTGCGCAAGTTATTTTCATGTAGGGACACACGCATGGAGAATATGTAGAGGATTGCGGGGCCTAGCATGCTCATCCATCGGTATGGCCATTCATTCATCAGTATACAAAGGATAAGGTATGAATCGTTCGTCAGGCACATGCAAGAGTTACCCGACGGGTCTTCAAGGAGAGTGGCGTACTGATCCGTCCAGATTTTAAGGGTTCTAACAGGGCTTAGAGCCCGACGGACCCGTAGTTGGTAGGTTTCATGACTCATCCGTCAGGATGATAAGGATTGGGACTGTCAGTTATTGTGAGCATTTTGCCAAACAAGGAGGGGGAACTTTCGGTCAGGGTACTCGTGCCTGACGAACCCCGAAGGATGGATGAAAAAATGAAACTCTCGTAGGATGAAAATAACCTTATCAGCTACCCCCTACTCCGTGATTCGTCAGGGTAGCTGAAGGGTTGCAGAGTATGCAGAGAATATTCCCTATCATTAATGTTTTCGTCCCGGTGATCTATGTCATAAATGAGGGGTAAAAAGGTCATTGCATTTCACGGAATGACATGTGGCATCTTCTGGCTAGTTGATAGGAAGCGTGGCATTGCTTCGTTCTTTGTGCTCTAGCTTTAGCTTTACCCGTCCATCGCCTATTATTCGTCCTTGCTCTCCATTGCTTCATCGAGGACATTTTTATACTGTCGACTCACAAGGTAACCTCACATTCCCTCTTAGTATGTGTTTTACTTTACCTTATTTCCTTCTTCCTCAGTCGTCAGTCTAGTATTTAGCTTGCGTGTGAGTGACCGCTTAGTTTTCATTCATCCCTTGTAGGTGAGAGGATGTCAGGTGATAGTAAAGCGACAAGCAGTCATGTCCCATTGATTCGTCTAGATGATGAAAACATCTGTCCGTTGGGAAGTGACCCTATGATGGGAGATTAGATGGGCTTTCAAGAAAGGGAGCCGACGGCTCAGTTTTCAAAAGAAGAGATAGAGGGAGACGAAAAAGAGGTAGAGGGAGAGGAAGAGGAGGTAAAGGATGAGGGAAAAGAAGTAGACGAGGAAGAGGTGGATGAAGATGAGGGAGACGGAGAGGAAGGAGACGGGGAAAGGGAAGGAGAGTGCTCTGAATCATCGGGCGATGATTTCAGGCCCTTCATTCTTCCCAAGATTTGGTTGGTGAACAATTTTCTCCCAAAAATGTCAGAGAAGGTGTTCAATAAACTCCACCTACATTTTCAAATACCTAGCCATATACCTTTAAGGCTGCCTGGTAAGAACAAGAAGTGCTACTCAAGACGAACGGCGAACGTTGGCTTTTATGAGTCCGTCTTCATCGCAGGGTTGAGGTTGCCCCAACTGAGCTGCACCGTTGGTTGGCGAATTACCTCGGTGTGTCCCTCTGCCAGATCTACCCCAATGCTTGGAGGATTTTCATCGGTGCCGAGGTGTTATGGGGGCAGATGAGTGGGGGGCACTGTTAGCTAACTCTGGATGAGTTCTTCTACTGCTACAAACCTCAACAAATAGCATCGTCAAACAGTTTTTATAACTTTGTGACGTGCAAGCCGATGCTCAAAATTGGTGATGGACATGCTCGACTCCAACCACGATTGGAAGGGTAGATACTTCTTTGTCCAAGGGGTGGACTGGGTGTGTAGACTCGAGGAATGGGTGAATGTAGTTGAGTTTGATAATACTTAGGGAGTTTTAGACACGTCTAGTGAGTCGTTTGCTGCAAAATTAGTCGTCTGTGGGGGCTCTTGCCATTGTCTTTTTTTCTTTTTTTTTCTTTTTTTTTATTTTATTTTTTTATTTTTTAATTCTTACTCTTCCGTTGCTAACTCTTGCTTCTTTCCTCTGTTTTTTGCCCATCTGCCCAAGCGCCTACGGTGATTAGCGAGGAGCAGATGGATTTTTTGGGACGGATCCTACAAATTCCTTTAGTAGAAAGGAGTTGGAAAAAGTTGGTTCACTTGACACTCTCCACACATATTGCAGTAGACCCATGCCGATGGACGAAGCGAGAAGGTTGGACGCTCAATCTCGTCGATGTAAGTACTTCTGTCCATCCCTATTGGTCTTCACTTTCTTTATTTTACTTTGTCCCTTCTTGTCTCATTCCCATAATTGGTGTTTCAGAGATGGAGTTAGGGACGAAGAGGGATTTGGCGGTGAAGAAAGCTGCGGCCCTTCAACTCAAAGCTGGCATTTTGTTCGTCCCCATTGCCAAAACAAACCAAAAGAGGAAGAATCAAGGTGACGGAGAGCGTCCATTGAAGAAGATTGTCAGCCAGCCCATCGCTTCGGATTCGACGGGTTCTCAAGGCACTCCCAACCCTCCCTGTCATGGTGTGGGCAAGGGTTTAATGATGGCCTGCGGCCCCGTCCTCAACGAACTAGTTCCTTTGTAGGTCCCCATTCTGGTAAGGGATAAGTAGCACGCCATCTAGACAGCTCATTCTATCGTCAAGGATGTGGACCTTAACGAGTGTTCTAAGCACGAGACGGAGTCCTTGGGGGATTTTTGCTTCTTTGATTTGATGAGGGTGAGTTATTTTAAATTCTAGTTTTACTCTGTCACGTAGTGCAAGTATATTGACCGTCCGTCTTTGTCAGGCTTCGGTGAGGATGAGAGCACTCCAAATTAGGTGTGTTGCCAGGGAGGCAGTTGTTAAGCGCCTAAGGAGCCTTCTGGAGAAGGAGGCAGATTAGCTGAAGAAGTACAAGAGGGGGTGTGCACCCTCAAAAGAGAAGTCACTGCCCTGATGGATCAAGTGAAAAAGCTTGATGGTGCTTCCCATCGAATTGAGGAGCTGACGAAGGCCTATTCTATCCTGACGGCTAAGGTGGCTTCCCTTCGAGAGAGCATGGACAAAGCCAAAGCTGACGTTGTTAAGGAGTTCAAGGACTTGCAGTCGTTCTTCGACCTCTTAGGGCCTTAGTATAGCGAAGGCTTTGAAAATTTTAGGAAGCAAGCCGTCGTCCTTTTCCCAGACGTGGAATTCTCCTCCGTCCAGATTGATACTACAATCCCAATGACCCCTAGAAAGGACAATGAGGTTATTGACATTGAGGATGGAGATGAGGATACGTCTGAAAAGGCCATAGCTCCCAGGTGACCCAAGGCGATGATCCGTCACAACACGAAGGCCCGACGGAAAATAGAGCTGAGCCTGCCCCCATCGTCTGAAAGCCTTATGTTTATTTCTCCCTTTCTTTTTTGCAATTTTTATTCTAATTCAAGAACAATTTAGGTGCCCTGTTTTGGCACATGTGACACTTTTCTTTAAGTTTTTATTTGGAACAACCATCAGTTTTCTTTTCTAATACAATTGCACAAATGCTTTTACTACTACCGTCATTTTTGTGCAGGATTTCTCGCATCTCATTATTATTCATTCGGTGTATTTAGGATATTTTCACTGTGCTTTTGAGTGCCCTTTTGTTTCTGGACTATGCTTGTGTTAGGACAGTAAGACTAGGCTCCCGTCGATGTCCTGGTGGTCGGTCCATTCCGTAGGTAGGATTTAAGAGATTTTAGGAATGGACACCCTTCAGTGTCCTCAGTGATCCGTCCATCCATAGGTAGGACTTAGGATTTTTTTTTTGACTATTCACCCATCGGTGTCCTTGGTGACCCATCCATCCCATAGGTAGGACTTAGGATTTTTTGAACCTAGGCACCTGTCGGTGTCCTTGGTGATTCTTCCATCCTATAGGTAGGATTTACTATTTTTTGGACTAGGCACCTGTCGGTGTCCTTGGTGATTCGTCCAACCTGTAGGTAGGATTTACTATTTTTTGGACCAGGCACCTGTCGGTGTCCTTGGTGATCTGTCCATCCTATAGGTAGGACTTAGTATTTTTTGGACCAGGCACCCATTAGTGTCCTTGGTGATCTATCCACCCTGTAGGTAGTACTTAAGGTTAAGAGGCTAGGCACCCGTCGGTGTCCTTAACCGTTTGTCCATTTGGAAGTAGGATTTATGATAACTTCTTCTGAAGTCTTCATTGCTTGTAGACACATAATTTCTTGATAATAATCCCTTTATTAAAGATAACTTGAATACTAAATGTAGATAATCTTGCCCATCGGGCCTTAAGAATCTAGAAACTTGAAAACATAACAAAATTTAAAAGAAAAAAGAAAAAGAAAAGCGGTAACATAGTTTGTAGCTCCTGGTGGTACTATTGGTAGTATTTCCTTAGGTGCTCGACGTTCCCAGGGTAGTGCATTCTTTGTCCATCGTGCGTCTCTAAGTGGTAGGTGCCTTTCCTATAGCAGTCCACGATCTTGTAAGGTCCTTCCTAGTTGGGACCCAACATGCCCTGTGTGGGGTCCTTAGTAGCTGTCGTTAATTTCCTACGGACGAGGTCCCCGATCTTGAGACATCAGGGCCTGACTTTGGTGTTGTAGTGCTTTGCCATAAGATCCTGGTAACACGTGATCCGTTGTTCAGCCGTCGCCCTTACTTCATCCAGAAAGTCCAACTGTAGACGTATTCCTTCTTCATTCCTTCTTTTGTCATGATGGGCTACCCTATAGCTAGTTAATCCAACCTCTGCTGGAATGACGGCTTCACTCCCAAATGCAAGGCAAAAGGGTGTCTTACCTGTATGCGTACGAGCCATCATCCGGTATGCCTATACCATGCTTGGTAATTCGTTCGGCCATATCCCCTTTGCCACCTTAAAATGAGTCTTGATTATCTTGAACAAGGATCGGTTTGTAACCTCAACTTGACCATTGGCCTCTAGGTGGGCGGGTGATGAGTAGTGGTTTTTGATTCCCAACTGTTGGTAGAAGTCCCTGAATGTATCGTTGTTGAATTGCTTTCCATTATTAGAGACGAAGACCTAGGGGATTCCGAAGCGACAAATGATGCTTTTCCAAATGAAGCTTCGGACGTTTTTCTCAGTAATAGTGGCCAAGGGCTCTACTTCGACCCATTTAGTGAAGTAGTCGATTCCTACGACAAGGAACTTGAGCTGCTATATTGCCATGGGGAAAGGTCCCATTATGTTGAGACCTCACTAAGTAAATGGCCAGGGTGCGTTCATTGGGGTGAGCTATTCTGACGGTTGTCGTATAGTGTTGCTGAAGTGTTGGCACTTGTCACATGCCTCTACATAGAACTAGGTGTCCTTTTGCATGGTGGGCCAGTAGTATCCTACTCGTATGAGTTTGTGAACCAGCAACCGTGCCCCCGAATGGTTTCCACCTCATGGATTTCTCTTATGACGTAATCTGCTTCGTCGAGGACTAAGCACTTTAGGTACAGACGAGAAAAGCCTTTTTTGTAAAGGACATCTCCAATCAACACGAAGTGTGACGACTGTACCTTTAGCCTTCAAGAAGCGTTGTGGTCTTCCGGAAGCGTCCCATTTCAAAGGTAGAAGACAATTGGTTCCATCCAGCCGACTCCCATGAGGATCACCTGTACATCTATCTTGTCAATGGCAGGTGAGTGTTAAATGAAGGATAATACCTGACTGTTGATGACCATGTGTTCTGCGGACACTGCTTTGGCTAGATGGTCAGCTTGCTCATTCTCTTTTCTCGAGATCTGCACAAATCTAGCCAAGAATTTCTGACTTACCCTTTCTTTGACCATGCTTAGGTATACTTTCATCCATTCCCCTTTGGCCTTATAGTCTCCATTGATATGTCTAACGATAAATTGAGAGTCGCTACGTATGAATACTGATGAGGCCCTGTTGCTTTGGCCAAGTCGAGACCTATCAGGGCTGCTTCATACTCAGATTCGTTATTGGTCGTCGGGAATTGGAGACGGACTATGCATTTTATCAAATCCACCTCTGGTGAATGTAAGACGACCCCAATTCCTCCTACGCGCTGGTTGGACAATCTGTTCGTCCGTATCATCCATGGTGTCGTCCTCCATCTTCATCCTTTTTTTGTTGTGAATTCGGCGACGAAATTGGCTAAGGCCTGGACCTTGATCGCAGTCCTTAAGCGGTATAGTATGTCAAACTCGCCGAGCTTTATCACCCATAAAACCAGCTGTCTAGCTGCCTCAGGATTATTCATTTCATTTCGTGTCTGGACCACTATGGTGTGGGCTTGGAAGTACGGCCTGAGTTTACGGGCGGCCATGATTAGAGTGAAAGCTAACTTTTCCATAGGAGGGTATCTCTCTTCCACCCCTTGGAGTGCTCGGCTAGTGTAGTAGACGGGTAACTACACGTAGTCCTCCTCCTGAATGAAAGCTAAGCTAACAGCAATTGGGGACACTGCCAAGTAGAGGGAGAGTTCCTCGTCGAGTTTAGACGGACAGAGTAACGATAGGGACACAAGGTATGCCTTCAGCTCCTCGAACGCCTTTTGGCATTTGGCTGTCCACTCAAAGGCTTTCTTCAGCGTTTTGAAGAATGGTAAGCATTTATCCATCACCCTAGAGACGAATCTATTAAGAGCCGCAACTCTTCCGTTCAAACTTTGCACCTCTTTGATGTTCTTTGGAGGCATCATCTCCAATATGGCTTGAATTTTGTCAAGGTTGGCCCCTACGCCTCGTTGTGATAGCATGAAGCCCAGGAAATTTCCTGACGATACTCCAAACACACATTTGCTGGGATTAAGTTTCATGTCGTAGAGATAAAGGGTCTCGAAGGTCGTCCAGGTGACGATCCTCCTTCTTGCTCTTTACTAGCATTCCATCCAATCTATTGGATGAACATTCTATTCACAAGTATTTGATACGGCGCTCCCGCGTTCTTTAGTCTGAATGACATGACCTTATAACAAAAGTGTCCCTAGCTCGTGATGAAAGAAGTCTTTTCTTGGTTAGCTTCATCTAACCTAATCTGATTGTAGCTGGAGAACACGTCCATGAAGCTCAGTAGCTGATGTCCTGTTGTCTAGTCGACAAGGAGGTCGATACGTGGGAGTGGGTAATTGTCATTTGGGTAGGCTCTATTTAGGTCAGTGAAGTCCACACACATTCTCCATTTTCCATTCGCCTTTTTGACCATCACTACATTGGCCAACCAATCAGGATAATATACATTTCTGATGAAATTTGCTTGTAGCAGCTTGCGAACCTCTTCCATTATGGCTTTGTCTCTGTCTTGGGCAAAGACTCTTTTCTTTTGTCAGATAGGAGGGAAGGATGAAGACACATTAAGCTTATGAACCATGACACTTGGATTAATCCCCAACATATCCTTATGGCTCCAAGCAAAGGCGTCCTAATTATTCTTTAGGAAGAGGGTGAGCTCCTTGCGGATCAAAGGGTCGGCTTGTGTACAAATATAGGTAATTTGACCTGGGCAGTTGTCATCTAGGGAGATTTCTTCCAAGTCTTCTATTGGTTCTACCGCGACTTGTCGTTCCTCGATGTTCAACACCTGCAGGTGGTCGTCTATATCTAACATGGGTATGTAGCATTCATGAGCCACCATTTGGTCTCCGTATGCATCTCCTATCCCGTACTCCGTCGGGAACTTCACTAGCAAGTGGTATATAGACGTGGTTACTCTCCACGCGTTAAGCGTGGGTCGCCTAATAATGGCGATGTAGGAGGAGAAGCAATTGATGACTAAGAAGCTGATCTCCTTAGTGAGTTGTTGAGGGTATATGCCAATGGTTCCCGGTAGGGTGATGGTCCCAACAAGGAAAACCTTGGTACCACCTAATCCCACTAGTGATGTATCCGAGGGTAGAAGCCACTCCTTGTCGATTCTCATTTGTTGGAAAGCGAGATAGTAAAGGATGTCGACTGAGCTCCCATTGTCCACTAGGATGCATCTAGTACTGAAATCAGTTATCGACAAGTTGGAGTCGCTAAGCATCCTCTTCAGTGAAGTTGATGGTTGGGTTGTTAACCTTAGTCATCATAGGAAGTTGGCTGGAAATCTAGACACTTTACACCATCCATAAATACATCTTTCTTGCTTTCCTGGAGGAACCAGCCATTGTATTCCCTCCTATGATTACCCTTATCTCCCCAAGTGAAGCCCTCGACCCGTCGGTTGGGTTTGAGGTCCCTCCGCGGGTTCTCTCCGCCCCTGACGAATAGCCGTAGTTTCCCTTCCTTGATGAGGGCTTATATTTGTTGCTTTAGGTTATAGCATTCAGAAGTTTTGTGCCCCGTGGTCCCGATGGAAACGGCAATACTTGTTCCTAGGTCTTTTGTTTGGATCGCTCTTTAGCTTGTCCGGCCAAGTTAGTGTCGTGTCGTCCCTTATCTGCATGAGGACTTGGTCAAGCGGATTGTATAGCTAGGTGAAGTTGACAGTCCTCCCAGGTGGTCTTGGTCTCTTATCGTCCCTTCGGGCATCTGTCCAAGCAGACTTTCTTCCTTTGTCCTGACGAGTGTTGTCTTGTATTTCTCTTTTCTTCAGTTTACCTTCTCGAACTATCATGGCATCCTCAGCATTCATGTATTTAGTAGCTTTGTACAACATGTCTGTCATTATCTTTAGGTCATTCTTGTAGATGGAAAAAAGGAATTCTCCCGATTGGAGTCCGTTGGTGAATGCAGTGACATAAACTTTGTCATCTGCCTCGTCAATCAAAAGGGCCTCCTTATTGAATCGAGTCACGTATGATCTCAAGCTTTCATCTTCCCATTGCTTGATGTTTAACAAGCTTGCCAAGGACCTTTTGTACCTTTGGGCCCCAATGAAGTGAGTGACAAAGTGTCCGTTCAATTCCTTAAAGGTAGAGACGATGTTGGGGGCTAACTTAATGAACCACACTCCAACCAGTCCTTTGAGCATGGTGTGGAATGCCCTGCACATGATCTTATCTAGGACCCATAAGGGTTTTGAATGATTCCAAATGATCGAGCAGGTCTCGTGATCCATTGTACGTTTCCACCTACGACATTCAGAACTTAGTTGGAAAGGGGAAATAAGTCGCCTGCACTATGAAGGGTGAGTCATTCCACTAAACTAGCTCATCCAAGTTGGTGGATACCTATCCCCTCATGGCATTCATCATCATGTCCATCTTCTCTTTCATCATCTGCATGTCCTACGCCATGCGTATCACGCTGCTCTCCAGCTTCGACGGGCGGTCGATGTCTTCCTGCCCATCCTGCCTGCTGGGGTTGTTGCTTTCTTCCAGAACTTCCCTTTCCTATCGCTCTCCTGTCGGGAGGTGACTACCGTTCTGTTCTTTGTTGTCCCATCCATCATGGTGATCTTCAGGATGTAATTCGTTCCTTTGGTTTAGCTATTGCTCCAACTCCTGGTTACACTAGGTGAGCTGCTCAACTACCGCGGCCAAGGTTTGCACTTGTCTCTCCAAGGCATTGGGGGGGGGGTTCCTTGTCTCTTGGTTGATGGTAGTCATCAATCGTGTCTGGACCACGCAACTCTTTGTATTAGAAGCAGGGATATGGCTAATCACTCATTTCCCATAGACAGTGCCAACTGATGATGCACAAAAATCGTTAGTGAGATAATTGTCCTCGATCACTGCAATTGGTACCTAATGAAAAAAAAACCAAGAACCAACAAAGAGCACTGGTGGGGTGCCGGCCAAAGACCCTCCAAAGTTTAAGTCAGTAAATGGAAGATCTCTAAGAACTCTATAGTGAGAAGGCTAAGGAATTTTTGCATACCTTAGAGAAGAGGAGGTCTGATGCTTATATAGTAGTGAAGAGAACCAAGATCCCTTAAATGTAGGAGTCTTTCCTTGTAGAGGAGATTTGTAGTTAAGGCTCCAAGATCTTAGGGTTCTCTTTCCATATAGGGGAGATATGAATGTGTAGCAAGGTCTTTAGGCGTGGTGCACAAGTTATTTCCATGTAGGGACGAACGCGTGGAGAATACGTAGAGGATTGTGGGGGCCCAACAAGCTCATTTGTCGATATACAAAGGATAAGGTGTGAATCATTTGTCAGGCACATGGAGAGTTACCCGATAGGTCTTCAAGGAGAGTGGTGTACCGATCTGTCTAGATTTTAAGGATTCTGACGGGGCTTAAAGCCCAACGGGCTTGTGGTTAGTAGGTTTCGTGACTCATCCATCTGGATGATGAGGATCAAGACCGTTGGTTATTGTGAGCATTCCGCTAGACAGGGTGGGGGAACTTTCTGTCAGGGTACTTGTGCCTGACGGAGCCCAAAGGACGGATGAAAAAATAAACTCTCGTAGGACAAAAATGCCCTTATCAATCACTACTAGGTAGCCCATGTATTGCAATTTAAGCTAAAAATACTTTTTGTCTCTAAAATTATGTGTAACTTAAACTTTCATCTCTCAATATTTTTTTTACATAAAATTTGCACATGAAAATATTATAAGAGAGCAATTATATATATATATATTTATATATATATATATATATATATATAAAAGCAAAATGTCATATAAGAGAATATGAGCTTCTAGCATGTAGCGTTTTATTATATTAGTTTTACATTTAGCCTTCCATATTAACTTCTTCCTGCTCTATTCCAAAGAATGATTTGATTTTTAAATTAGCCAAACAACTCAAATCTTTAATTTACCTTTATTACTTTAAATGCTTTAGAGAGATTTAATGGGTAACTTTTCAAATTTCTCTTTTTTCCTAAGAACTATTAATATTTTAAATGATTTACATAGATTCAATGGATAACTTTTCAGTTTTTTTCTTTTCTGCATAAGAACTAAGTTCAATGTAAAGTTGCAGAAGTCAGATTCAATGGATTGGGACCACAACAATGACTATTATACATTGGTTGGACTATGTCCCAACTCTAGCACATTCTAAGTGCTGAAATGACCCAAAAAAAACTACTTTTTTTTAGCACATTTAATACAATTTAACTACTTTTTTAGTAAAATCCAAATATCATTTTCCATCCAGTAAACCATGTACAAAAATTTTTCTACTTATAAGCTCTAAAAAAAAAAAACTAACAATTTATAGTTTCATGATCACTAAATAAATGTTAAAAGAATCAAGTCAATCAATTGTTACAAAAATATCTCCCAAAAGATATATATTTCATTCCAAACATCTATACAGACATTTTAATTTTTCTTGAGATTGAGAACCACATATCATGTGACTTGGAGACTTGCTTTATTTGCTTAACTTGGATTGATGAAAACTGCCAGTGGCGACGCCATGTACAGCTCAGGGTGTTCTTGGGAACACCCTGACCTGAAAAAAAAATTATATATAATAATTAAAATTTTTTATATTTAATTTGTATCAGGAACACCCTCAATCACAAAATTAGGAACACCCTCAAATTAAAAAAAAAATTATTTGTTCTACTTTCAAGCAAAAAAAAAAAAAGTTTGTAACAGAGACAGAGCCAAGCCCACATCAAGCCCAACAGATTACAGAGGTAGCAAGCCCACAGATTCTCAAAAAAAAAAAAAAAAAAAAAAAACCAAACCCCAATACAGAGTAAATCACTAAATTAGAAATCAAACCCACAGTCACGTCGCTTGCAGAGCAAACCAAACCCCAATACAGAGCAGACCAAACCCCAAACCCAATACAGAGCAGACCAAACCCCAAACCCAATATAGAGCAAACCAAACCCACGGTCACGTTGCTTGCAGCTCGCTTGTCGTCGCTGTAGCTCGCTCATCTTCATCGTTGTCGTCGTCACTCATTGCAGATCGCCCCTCATTGCAAATCACAGATCACTTGGTGCTCGGTGCTCACTCCCTCATCGCAAATCACAGAGCTGCTCTGGTGCTCGGTGTTCATGCTCCCTCCCTCAAGGTATTTCTCTCTCTCTCTCTCTCTCTCTCTCTCTCTCTCTCTCTCTCAGTCTCTTAGTCTCTCTCTCTCTCTTTATCTGAATCTGAAATGAAAACTATGAAATGAAAAATGCCACTAAGAGTGTCTCTTTTTATTCTTTAACTCTCTCTCTTTTGAACTAGTCTGTGATTGGCTGGCCTTTACTCTTTAGCTTTATTAATATTTGCATGTTTGCCTGTTTTTTTACTTTTTAAATTTGGCTTTATCTTATTCTTATCCGTTGGTGTTGGTCAGTGTGTGTTGGTGTTGGTGAGATATTGATTGTCTTTTAGTGTAATGTGTATTGTGATTTGTGATTGTGAAATTTTCTGATTGGCAGTTGGCTATTGTGATTGGGGCATCAGGCATGAGGCTTGTGCTTGTCTGTTGAGTGGGGTGGGGGTAGATGGGCACATGGGGCCGGGTTACACTGCTTTAATTATTGTGCTGCACATGGGATGTGTGATGTGCACTGCACATGGCTGGCTCTTTTAGTGTAAATGTGTAATATGCACGTGAGGCTAAACAATATAACAAATTAAAGCAGTATAATTAATGACAAACAAATTAAAGCAATATAGTTTATTGTTACACTAAACAACAATAATTAAAGCAGTATAATTAACCAATACATTATAAAAGACAATTAAACTAAATTATGTTAGACTAAACAACAATTAATAATTTTATAATTAATGAAACAACAATATAACAAATTATAGTTTATAAAAGACAAACAAATTAATGAAACAACTAAACAACGATTTCAAATGTAGCTTGGTTGTGTATATTGAAAAAGATGTAGCTTGTAACATTGGTAATGAGACTATCATGCAACGATTTCAAAATATGAAAACTCGTAAAAGGCAATTGTAAACTTTATGTATTTGCGTGTTTTTTTTATTGTTGTTGTTGTCAATATATAAAATTTTCTTTTTATTAGATTGTGTAATTTATGCTTGTTGAGGAACACCCTGGAAAAAATTCCTAGAGTTGCCACTGATCACTGCCAATATCATCATCCTCGTATCTCTTCCGCCTAGCCACATTCCATGTATTAGGATTTCTTGAGAAAAAAATACAATTAAGCAATTTTATCAAACAAATTGTATACATCTAATAAATATTCGTGAAAGCTTAATCACAACTTTACAATTACCTTTTGCATTTTTTTTTTTTAATTTATCAAAGTATAAAGCAACTAATGTGTTGAGTAGACATATAATAAACACAATATCATCATTCTCATCTAAAACAATTCCAATCCGAATTGGTCAACAAAGACAACTTTTTTTTTGTTAGCATAAAACATAAATTTATGGTGTTCCAAAAAAATGGTTTTAGGGTATTTTAAAAAGAATTTCCAAATACATATCTATTATTTAAAAAAAAAATGAAGAAGAAAAGGTGTAGTACATGTTAAAAAGTGTATATATATATATAAAGAGAGAGAGAGAGAGAGAGAGAGAGAGAGAGAACACTTATGAGCAAGTGCATTTCATGGTGTATGTAGATACCGTATTTCATCCGCCCTCGATTTGTGTACCAAACCTGAAAATTCCAAAAATATTAAATTTTCTCCATGGGCCGCAGTAACATGTAGATTGACTTAGTGCAACCTATTTGGACATCGGGGCACTCGAAGTGCCATTTTAGGTCAAATTAAACAAAATGCCATTGGTCAACCCTGGATTGACCAAAAGTCAAATTTGGTCAAAATCATCTCAAAACAACATTTTTCATGTTTCTTCATCAAACTCGAGTTACTCGGAGATATTTGTCAACTTTGACTAAGTTTGACCTAATGTTGACTCTTTGAGGCACCAAAAACCCTAATTTTGATCTGTCCATCAGAACGGGATGGGGCTAGCATCATTGCAAAGATTATTGAATTCCCTATCTAATGACTATTTATGGGTCGAAATCCGAGATAAAACGGTTGAGATATCTTGAAAACCGGGCAGAGCGCATCAACACAATTACCGAGGCCATAACTATTGATTTGAGCGTTGAAATATCAACTTCTTAAGTGTTCTAGAAACTAGACATCCAAATCTTTACAAAGACACCAAGATTAGCTCAATCGAAGTTCGAGAAGACCTTCAAATATGCATCCAAAGTTGAACCGAGGAAGAAGCTGGGATTGCTGATGTCAACATCAAACCCGGCAGCCACTAAAGGGCCACCGGAGCTAACTGACGCTGAAAGGTCATTTTTTCAGCTATTAAACCCCAGACCCCCCTCAGACAAAAAAGGAAAAAGAAAAGATTTTGGAGCATTTTCTAGGCAGTTTCTCTCTCTCTCTCTCTAAATCCTCTCCCAAACACATCCAAAAACCTTTAATTTCTCTCTTTTCTCAACAATCGAAAGGTAGTTTTCTTGTACTCCTTTCTCTCTCCTTGGTTTTAGGACCTCAGATTTGAAGTTTTAAGGGTGTAGATGTAGCTTTTTAGCTACAATCTACACCCTTTGCTTTATCTTGCTTTATATAATATGTTTTATTGCTTTCTATAGTATATCTCTTGTTTTATCTTGCTTCCTCGCATGTTTTATAGTTTTTCTAACATATCTCCTTGCTTTCTAACATGTTTTATTGCTTTGATTATGTTGGCCTAGCCTTCTTGGGCTAGGATATGCCTAGATACTATGTTTGTGCTTAGATCTATATGCCTTGGTGCTTTTTGCCATGTTTATGTCTAGATCCATATGTTCATGTGCTTCTTGCCATGCCTATGTTTAGATCTACATGTTTATGTGCTCCTTGCCATGCCTATGTGTCTAGGTCTACATGTTGGATGCTATGTCTTGTTCTTTTTATGGCTTTGTGTCTCTTGCTATGCCATTTTTCTTATGTTTTTCCCCTTAGGTGGGGTGTAGATCTAGATCATGTGGTCTAGGCCTACATCGTTACACCTAGGCCTACATCAAAGGGGTTTGGATCATTTCCTATATGCATATATTTGCTTGCTTGCTTCTATACTTTATATCTGTGTATGCCTGCATAGATCTAGGTTTTGCCATGCCTTGTGTCCTCCATGGGCTCGTGCTTGTTGGTCTTTGGGGCCACTTGCTTGCGTGGTTGCATTCATCCCTCTTGTGGCTTATTTGGATGTAACTGATTGTGAAATACATCTCCGTGATGTTAGTTTGCTTGATGCACACCTCTCTCCACTCCTTGTGATGCTCCTAAGACACCCCCATTTTGTTTGAAAACATGCTTTTTTGCCACCATCTGGCTCTCTTTGATAGTTCAATCCCTTTGCATGATTTCTTTCTAGCTATTCTTTGCTTGTCTGCTAGCTTGTTTCTTTTTCATTGCATGTACATGCTTGGAGCGAGGGTACAACTTCCTAGGCACGAGCAAAATGGCAAGGATGCAAGCAAGAACACGCAGGCCCAAAAAGGGCAATGTTTAGTAAATTAGGAGGTTTAGCCTCCCCGTGTGGTTATCTCTCTCACTCTCTATCTTTCTCTCTTAGCCTCTTCTTCAGAGCCTTGTTTTTGGGTTCCCATCCTTGTATCCAGCTTTAAGCCGCATTCCTAGGGTATGACATATGTCTGTTTTACATTTCCTGTACCTTGTTGGGCCATACCCTTTGGATGTAGGCATGTATCATTTATCTTTCCTGGACTTTGCTTGGACCGCGTTACTTGGGTATTGTAGACACCATATTTTGTACCCCTTACGACTTGAGCCCCCGTTCCCCAACGATGCTTGAACTCTAAGGCCTACAGCCAGTTTAGAACCCAATCAGATATCAAATTGACTCGAGGAGTGTTAAAATGGAAAATATCATTTTTTTTAAATGCACAAAACTTAATTTTTGGAAATAAAAGACCAAAGTGGCCCTCAGCCCACGTACGTGAGCAGAAGCCTGCGTATGTGGGCCAAAGCATCCATACGTAGGCATAATCCCCAGTACGCAGCTAGGGTTCTAGAAGCATGGAAAAAGCAAGGTTTTTGCAATAATGGCTGAGGTTTGGAATGAATCCCATATTTTTTGAGAGCCATTCGAAACCCCTATTTTTCAACAATAAAAAGCCTTACATGGTACATATTTAAAAAACATAGAAATCCCATGGAAAAACTTAAGATTCACTAGAAAATAATGAATCAAAAGGGAGTTTTTCACAAAACACCCTCAAGTAATTTTTATCTGATTGAGACCTTTTCTGACCCCAATTCTTTGAGTTTAAAAGTTTCTAATCACTGTTTTATTGAATTGTGATAGATTTGACTGTGGGGCAACAGTCAAAAATCAAGCCTAGAAGCTTTTGCTTTAAGGTATTCTTTCTTGCTTCTTTTTTCCTTTTCTACCTTTCTTTTTTAGTTTTAATCCTGTTTCTTTGTGTAGTTTAGGTTTTATATGATTGTTTAGGTTAGTTTTATAGTTCTGTTTGTATTCTAAGCATGCTAGATAGTTAGAATTAGGGTTTTTTGTTTGTGCTTAGTTTTCTGTTTTGGGTTTCTGGGTTAGGGTTCTTAAACAAGTCCGATGCACGCATGTCATGAGCATGCGTACACAGGTTAAATCCTGCATATACAGGTCTCTAGCTGTGTACGTAGGCACTAGCCCAGAAACCCTAATCCAAATTCCTTATGTTGTTTGTTTAGTTTGTTACACATGCTTTGTCTCTTTTTAAAGCCTTTTCATATGTTCATACGTATTTGTGCCTTTGTCTTATATGCTTGTTGTCTTTAACATGCGCAGATTAGGGGTTTTATGTTTATTTCTTGCTTTGATGCTATGCCATTCAATTACCTGTCCATGCACCAATGCCATAGGTGCTATGTTGCTGAAAGGTAAGTAAATGGTAAGTCATGCATTAGAAACGTCCATGCATTTGTGTTATGGTTTTATTTTGATGATATGATAAAGCATGCTTAGATTTATGATTAGGGTTTATAATGTGTTAATGCCTTGTTTCTAATATGTGTTGCTTGCTTGATGAT
Organism: Notholithocarpus densiflorus; assembly: GCA_030021035.2. Taxonomy (NCBI): domain Eukaryota; kingdom Viridiplantae; phylum Streptophyta; class Magnoliopsida; order Fagales; family Fagaceae; genus Notholithocarpus; species Notholithocarpus densiflorus. The sequence continues at coordinate 9,565,387 of JARYZH020000004.1, forward strand.
ATGCTTGCTACCATGTTTAGGGTTGTTGCCATGTTAGATGAATGCTAGGGTTTCTTATGTGTGTTTGGCTCTTTTTTGCTTTGTGGATAGATAAGTGTGTTTGTTTAGGGATAAAGATGCCATATTCTGTGTTAGATCCATGATTAGTGTGTGTGTGTGAGTTTAGAATACAAGTATTAAATTAGTTTTTAATAGGGCTAAGACATAAGACACGATGATGGGAGGCCAACCTTAGGGTTGGGTGATCTTAGGTGCCTAACACCTTCCTAAGAGCGTACCTAAACTCCGAACCCATACTCTAGTAGTAAGATCAAAGGTCCTTCCTCGAAAAGGACGCTATATATATGATTCATAGACCATTGCAAAAACTAGGTGGCGACTCCCTCCTTGTGTCCACAGTGGCGACTCCACTAGGGATAGTGAGTTTTGTCCCTTAACCTTGGTTGGTGATGAGTGGGAAGATGGAAGGCTCCATTCGGTCCCAAATTTTCCGTAGTTCATCCCACCAACTCACAGTCGATGTCATCGCCTATAATGGGCTTTGAGTACGTTAAAGGTTTGCTACCAATCCACTATAGGATCCACTTAGGCCCTCGGTTGGAATCATAGCCCACCTAGTTGTGAATGACCTACTTATCTATCCCTTTAGCCTTAGGGAGCCTACCCACACTAGAGAGATCCTAGACCCTATCACAAAGGATACCCTTTATATATCTCTTGTTTGTTCAACCATATACCATGTGTTCTAATTCTGAAGGACAAATAAAAGATATTAAAAATGGAAGGGATGACCCAAAAGTTATGGTATACCCTAAGATGTTATGGGGATAAAAGAAAAAGAAGTTCTCACATATAAGAGGCTTGTCCCTAGGCATATCTTAACTTGAAAGTTTCATAAGACTATAGCTTAATTGCTATCATAGGTCCAAGTGGAAAAAGCCCTTTTGAAAAAGAGGACTTTAAGTCTAAGGTAACAAATACGCTATGGACTTAGCATCCAACATCCTTCAAAGCCAAAAATGAAACTCCCTAATCTTGGGTCTCTTTGTTTAATGCCTAGGCCCAAAATGATGAGAATTTCATAGACTTTAAGAGGAAAGCTACAATGTATTCTAGCTAGAGGGCTATTTCAAGAAAAAATGATGAATAAAAATGAAAAGCCCAAAGGTGATAAATACATTGTAAGCCCATGTTTGAGACAAACGGTTGAAAATTTCTAAGTGCATTCTAATGAAGCCCATGAGAGTAAGATGAGAGCTTTACTGTAAGTGGACCAAAGCCTAATGAAACAGTGGCAAAAAATCCAAGAGAGGGAAGGGAACAACATTGTAATTGGGCCTTCATTAAAATGAACTAAAGAATTTTCTAAAGACATCTAAAGTTTAAAAGGAACCTTTAATTGGGACATAAACTTAATGAAAATGGGGTTTCTTTTAAGACATCGCTCCGATCCAAGTCTAATGAAAGGCAAGACATTTAAAGGGAAGGCTCCTCAAAAGGGAAAGATGGACGCCTCAAGGGAAAGATGGACGCCTCAAGTGAAAAGGTCCTCATGCAAAAGATGCTTGAGTGTGTAGAGGCGTAAGCTAAAGTCCTTAAGAAGTTAATAGGCTACCTCTCTGAGATAGCAAAAGAAGAAGCTGAAAAAGACAAGGCAAACCGTGAACAAAGCAAGCTGACTCAAGAGGACATCAACTGGATGATGGCAGAAAGGAAGGTCCGCCTATTATTACCCAACTTTATTCCGCAACTAAAGAGTGCCCCTGGACCGTGGACTTTAAACAGGGCCCATGTCAATGACTTCTCTGAGTCTAGAGACACGAGATCATAGGAAGATCATGATTGGTCAGAATGGACTTTAAAGGTGGGAACAACTTAAGTCGCCCCAACTCGCTTCATGCATGAATGCAACATGAACCTTTCTTCTAACGACGATCAACACCTCATGGTGAATAAAGAAGAAGAAGGAGATGATGAAATGATTAGCTATTTGAGTGGGGATGATGGCGGCTAGTTCTTTGATGAGGTGGGGAGAGACTTCCCTAATAAGGGTAAGGATCTATACGACATAACCGAACCTATGCATGTATGGAAACCTCTGAAGAAGGACGAGGAGAAGAGTGGCAAGCCTTGAAGAAGAAAGAAGACAAAATTCATCGTGCCTATTGTAGGGCCCATTAATAATTGGACTTGGGTTGGGTTTTCTAAAAACATAGAGAAAGAGTTTTGTAATGCAAATTCCAATGACAATAAAATGAATTCGGATTTGGCTTACTTTGATGTGTCCCATAACATTGAAATTCTGCACTTAAATGATTCAAATGAATTTGAAAATGAAATTAATAAACAATTGGAAAAGAAAATTGAACCTATGGAACCAATTCTTGAAACTATTAATTTGGGCAATTAGCTCAACTTTAATTGAACCTATGGAGAAGAGTGGCAAGCCTTGAGAATCCACGCTTAATTAAAATTAGCTCAACTCTAAATGTAAAAGAAAGAAAAAATCTTCAAGAACTCCTCATGGAATTTCAAGAGGTGTTTGCATGGTCTTATGAAGATATGCCTGGAATTGACCTTGAGATAGCTCAACATCACATTGATATTTATGATCACATGGAGCCCGTCAAGCAAAAGTTGAGAAGAATGAGGACCGAATGGCTTTTAAAAATCAAGGAGGAAGTCACTAAGAAATTAAAAGTAGGGTTCATTAAACCCGTACACCAAGCTGAATGGATAGCCAATGTCATGCCCGTACCTAAGAAGGATGGGAAAGTGAGGATGTGTGTGGATTTTAGGGACTTGAACAAGGCATGCCCTAAGGATGACTTTCCTTTCCCTCACATTGATGTCTTAGTGGATAACACAGTGAGAAGTGCCTTAATGTCTTTCATGGATGGCTTTTCGAGATACAACCAAATCAAGATGGCTCCCAAAGATATGACCAAAACCATTTTCACTACCGAATGGGGAATCTGTTGTTACACGGTGATGCTATTTGGCCTCAAGAATGCTGGGGCAACATACCAAAGGATGACTATGTCCTTGCTACTTGATATGATGCATAATGAGGTAGAGGTGTATGTTGATGATATGATAGTGAAATCCAAGGATAAAGGTAGCCACAACATAAACTTGAGGAAGTTCTTTGAAAGGATTAAAGAGTATAGACTCAGATTAAACCCACAAAAGTGTACCTTCAGAGTAACTGTCGGAAAATTGCTAGGCTTCCTAGTGAGTGATAGAGGGATAGAAGTTTACCCATCCCAGATTAAAGCCATATTAGAGATGCCTCCACCCAAAAGTGAGAAAGAAATAAGGGGCTTCTTAGGTCGATTACAATACATTAGTCGATTCATTGCCAAGCTCACCTCTACCTGTGAGCTCATCGTCAAACTCCTAAGGAAGAATGAACCACATACATGGAACAATGAGTGTCAAAAAGCCTTTGAACTTATCAAGGAATATCTCCCCCACCCACCTATCCTAGTACCTCCACAACATGGAAAACCCTTACTCCTATATCTCTCCATCATAGGGGATGCAGTTGGAAGTTTGCTTGCACAAGAAGACGATGACAAGAATGTGAGGGCCATATACTATTTGAGAAAGAGGTTCCATGATTATGAGACTAGGTATTCTCCCATAGAAAAGTCACGCTTTGCATTTTTTTGGGTCATACAAAAATTGAGAAACCCGCTTTGAGTGGAAGTATCTCTTTGTGAAACCCGCTTTAAGTGGAAGATTGTCAAAATGGTTGATCTTATTGGTAGAATTTGATTTGAAGTATGTAACTAGGAAAACTATCAAGGGAAGCGTCATGTCAGATTTCTGTGCCGAGAATCCTATAGAGGGGGAAGATGGTAAAGAAGATTTTCTAAATGAGGACATTTTGGATGTTGAGTTAAGGACAAGGAAGATGTACTTTGACGGAGCTGTAAACCAATATGGGAATGGGATAGGAATACTCTTGATCACTCCTGAGGGATCTCACATACCTTTGGCAATCAAGTTGAACTTTGAAGCAACTAATAACATGGCAGAATATAATGCTTGTATTGTCAGAATGGAAGCCCTTCGAGAATTGGGGGTAAAGGAGGCCGAAGTCTGTGGAGATTCAACTTTGGTTATAACCCAAGCACAAAAGTTGTGGAAGGTGAAGGAGGAGCATTTAAAGCCTTATCAACAATACTTGGAGGACTTAACCAAGACCTTTGACAGAATTGAATACACAATCATTCCTAGAGCTCAAAATCAATTTGCGGATGCCTTAGCTACCTTAGCCTCCATGGTTGAGATACCTGAGGGAGTGTGGACACGACCCTAGGAGATTGAGCAAAGTTATGAGGAAGTGCACAAAAGGAAGACTGAAGCTTCAGTAATGACCATAGAGGAAGAGGAAGTTCTGTGGTACTATGACATTGTGAAGTTCTTGGAACTAGGGGCATATCCAGATGGTGCCGACAAGAGAAAACATTGTTCCATTAGGATGATGACAACACAATATATCCTATGTAGGGGACAACTCTATAGAAGATCCTATGATGGCATACACCTTCATTGCTTGAAGAAGGAAGAAGCCGAGAGAGTAATGGAAGTTCATCAAGGGATTTGTGGCCCTCATATGAATGGAAGAATGTTACCAAGAAAATCCTAAGGATAAGATACTTCTAGAATACAATGGAGATCGATTGTGTGGACTATGTGAAGAGTTTCCATGATTGTCAGGCGCATTCCAATTTGAACCATGTACCGCCTAGTGAGTTGTATAGCATGACTTCTCCATGGCCATTCTCGGTTTGGGGCATAGATGTGTTTGAAAGGATAGCTCCTAAGGCTTCAAATGGGCATGAATGCATTTTGGTAGCAATTGACTATTTCACCAAATGGGTGGAGGCAACCTCCTATTCCATATTGATGGCTAAGCATGTGCCTCAGTTCTTAGAAAACAACATCATATGCCGGTTTGGGGTGCCTCAAGAGATCATTTCTAATAACGGTTCCCACTTTGAAGGGGAGGTTCAAAGGATCATGGAGTTATATAGCATTAAGCATCACAAGTCTTCCCCGTATCAACCACAAGCTAATGGGGCCATAGAAGCAACTAATAAGAATGTGAAGAACATCCTAGCCAAGATGGTAGTGACACACAAAGATTGGACTGAGAAGCTTCTATTTGCCTTGTTGGGTTATAGAACTTCTATCCGTGCATCGATTGGGGCAACATTGTACTCCTTGGTTTATGGTAGTGAGGCAGTGCTTCCTATTGAGGTAGAGATACAATCTTTGAGGGTATTGGCGGAAACCAAGGTCCTAGAAAAGGATTGGGCTAAGGCGAGAAATGAACAATTGGCTTTGATAGATGAAAAGAGGGCTAAGGCACAATATCATGCACAATATCATGCATAAGGGTACCAAAAAAGGATTGCTAGGGCATTCAACAAGAAAGTGAAACCAAAAAACCTTAAAGAAGGGGACTTAGTCCTAAAGGTGCTTAAAGATGAGACTTTTGATCCAAGAGGGAAGATGAAGCCAAGGTGGTCTGGGCCTTTTATAATTAAGAAGATCATGTCTGGAGGTGCTACAAGGATCATAGATTTAGATGGGGAAGAGATGCTTCGCCCAATCAACATGGATAGACTCTGGAAATACAACATCTAGAAAACGAAAAGAAGGGAAAAGCTTGCTAGGTTGAAAACCTAAAAAGGCAGCTTAGGCAAAAATTAAGGCAAAAGAACCCGCTAGATTGAAAATTCGAAAAGGAGATCTAGGCAAAAATTAAGGGAAAAGACCATAGGCATGACGAAAATCCCGAAGGGACGTCATGGGAAAAAATTACATGGCAAAGGAAAAGAAAAGAAAAGAAAAAGGGAATAAATGAAAATAAGCAAAGATAATAAAAAGGTGATTCTCTTATTGCTCAAAATTAAAAGATGATAAGATTGTTTTCATAGGGGATTTGGAACATTCCAATCCTTTATGAAATTCAAAATCTAAAACATGAGAATCATAAAAGTGCAGAAAAGTAAAACATAGGGCCCATCAAGGTGGTCACTCAGTCCTCCTTGCTTTCTTACTAGTCTTCGTGTAAGCTTTCTCATCCTTCAGAATCCACTTCATGTCACCCTCCAACCATTGCTTGTACCCCGCAGTGGGATAGATGTATCAAGGAGAACAATGCCTTTCGTCACCCTACGGCGTGGCCAAGCCTCACTAATCCTACCCAAGATCCTATTGGTAAACACCGCAGTATGGAAGACGCCTTCATAATGAGTAGCTCCTTGACGCTTTCCAAATTGCCCTGAGATACGACAAGTGGAGTACTATGAGCAGCAACGAAGTGCAACTAGAGTCACACAGCAGTCCTTGCAGTAACTTTGGACCATGCTTGAGATGTGCCACCACTCCACGACCCACAGAATGTCGGTCTCCTTGAGGTGACCCATAAGCTCCATGTACGCCTCAAAGCTCATATCATTCTGATGAAGCCGGTGGTCCCCAAAGTTCCTAAGGAGGTAGGTGCTGAGAGGAACGGTGGGAGGTTGAAGTAACCGAAGCATCTCTTGTAGCCATATCTGAAAAAGAGAGAGAAGAAAAGAGAGCATGAGTGAAAAAAAGTAAATGAAAGACGATATAAGGTGCCTCGATGGGTTGAAAGCCGAAAGGCAACCCATGCAAAAATTAGAGGGATCCCGCTAGGTTGAGAACCTAGGCAAAAGTTAGGGATTATACCTGAAGGAAAAGAGCACTTCCTGCAAAGAAGCTTGTGTCCTTCCAATGAAAGGCATCCAAACCATTGAGGGTCTCTACCAAGATCAAGCTCACTGGGTTACCTCTCTTTAGCTCATAAGCTACCATGCACATCTGAAGGTCCACACGATACGAGTTTTGAACCAAGAAATACCTTGCAAGAGAATAGAAGCAAAAGGTGCGAAGAAAGTACGAGCGTGGCCTCTCACCCTTGGGAAGGGCCAAACGAAAAAAATACTCAAAGACCAACCTAAGGTTGAGCTTGCCAAAAACACACCACCTATTTGTCGTGGTAGCAAGGACACTTAACATAACTTGCAGCAAAGAAGGAAGATCCCCACCCATGGTAGGGAAGATGAGATCATCAGTCTCCAGTTCACCCACGATAGCACCAAATTCTTCAATAGTGGGGCATAGTTTTATTCCATTGAAGCGGAATACATGCCAAGAAGGAACCCAATAGTTGGCAGCAGCATGAAGAAGAGGCTTATCCACCCTAATTTGATGATAGGGGAAGATACAAGAAAGAAAGTAGGGGGCCTCAAAAAAGGGTTCTCTGGGTTGAAAATATGTTGGTGAGGGTTTTGAACTCAAACGGCTACTTTTACAGTTAAGTAAATCGGTTAAGGTTTTTCTAATTCGCGGCCCACGTATGCAAAGTCAACGCTGCGTACGCGAAGTCAAAGCTGCATACGTAGGCTCATCTCCATGCATGCATGGCGCTTGGCAGAAGCCCTTTATCCCCTGTTTTGAGTAGAGTTTTTCACTCCAAAGAATTCCTAGGGTTCCTATAGCCTAAGGGATCATTCAAGACACATTCTGAGCACAAGATTTCAAACATCAAAGAAGCAAAGTTGTATAGAAACATACAATTCATCAGATATCTTGTAAATTAAATGCTAAATTCCAATCAAAAGCATAAATGTAAAAAGATGTTCTTAAATGCAATCATTTGTCTCAAACTTTATCCAAATGTTTGTTAAGGGGAATAAAAAAACCATAAAAGGAAAAAAGGAAAAAAAAAAAAAAAACTATGTGTTGTATGCCTATATGTCTTGAACTACAGGTAATCAATGGTGCCGCCTCTTCCTTGGTTGGTAGCTAGGAGTCGCCTTCGAATACTCCTCATCACCTCCACCATCATCATCATTACCACCACCAACTGGATGGGCCACTCCTCTAGGACCATATAGCTCCCTTGAATAGTTGGTCACCTCCAACTTGAGATTCTCAGCCAACCATACCAACTCCCCATGCTATTGGATAGTGGGCTATAATTCAAAGAAAGAAGGGTAGTGACTAAAACAAAAAGAGAAGAATGGCAAACATACATGTTAAAGTGCTAAATGCTAAAGTGCTACTGGCAAACATACATGTAAGACCTACCAAGAGGCAATGTTCAAGAATCCTACATCAAGAGCCTACCAACAGGAAAAATCTAGAGACATACATGTAAGGCCTACCAAGAGGCAATGTCCATACATACATCAGGAGCATACCGAGAGGCAATATCATACATCAAGGCCCACTATGGGGTAATATAATACATACATGTCTAAAGCCTACCAAGAGGCAATATAATACATATATATCTGGCCTACCAAGGGGAAATGTCTACAAAATACAAGAAAAATGAAAAAACATGCCCGCGCTGGGGCTACATCATGGTACAACAATACATGGCTGGCCTAGGGGGAGTCATCATCTCTAACGGTATCATCAGCAAAGCACCCAGTGCTACCGTCATCAGCATCATCACCTGTTGTGGGACCTGTAAAAGGACTGGCTCGATCTGTAGGAGAACCTGAGACATATCCTAGAACAGAGCCCCAAGCCCAATCATCTAAGGGGGCATATCCCCAACTACCGGCTGGTCCGGGAGGAACAGGCATGTACTCTGACTAATGTCAGTGAATAGGAGGATCTTTGCCAAGAATATGAGGTGCAGGAGGTATAGGCATCCTATGCCCCCTCATCTCGCCAATCAAAATGCTAATATACTTGCAAAGCAGACCTATCTTAACCTGAAGCTGACCCCTCTCTCTCTTTGTGGCAATAGCATGTGCCTCCCTCTCTCTCTTTGCCATAGGTCTCTCACTTGAGCAAGATATCTGGCAATCTCCTCCTGTATATACCCCTCTCTAGCAACAGCAGCGCCCTCAAGATCTCTCATCCTAGCCTATAGGGTATTTACCTGTAACCTCAAGTGGACCTCCAAAGTCTGACGAGCACTCTGCCCCCACTCACAGGCAATCATCCATGATAGGTCTAGCTGAGGATTGCAAGAACCAAGTAAATTAGTCAGTGTCCTTAGTGATAAAACCGTTAAAAGAGCCTATCATATAGTCAGGATCGTCCAAAATCATCTCAGAACATGTGAGTTCTTGAGGGGGGTCCCTAGGTACTCTGAAGACTGGCATAACCTAATGGTAGGTCCTCTTAGCCAAGAAAAACTCCCAACTCGACAAAGCCCAGATCAGCGCCATGCCCGCAACTCAGCCATAGCATGGGTATCTCACCCTAGGTGACACAATCCAATGCAGCGCTGATAATGGACAACTATGTCAAAAAAACTCTGGTGATATCGTAGAGGGACCAAGCATATGCCCTAGGATAAATCTCTGAAGAAAGGCCGGAATACTGTGGGCGCAGGGCCGAGATATACTTGTATGCCCACTATGTCAAAACATGCCCGCAACCCTCGTGGCTCCTGAAGCCACATCGCAAAGCCTGCCTTAGGAAAGCGATAAAGAATCCATAAGAAAAGGCCCCACAATCATAGGCCCTTATGTCTGACACTACTCTTATGGCTCCCAGTAGCTTGCAAGTCAACACTGACCGATTGTTGCCAAACAGGCAACTACTGATAAAATAGAAAAAGAACTCCTGAAAGCAATGTCATCTAGCTCCGTTTCCTAAGGTATGCTCTCTCTCAATCACTCTATACAGATCTGAGCCTCAATGGTAGGCCCAAAATACTATCGCCTCACTGGCGTAAGGGGATAGCAAATGCCCAGAGCTCGCTCGCAATAGCAAAATCTACGAGATCGAACGAGACCGAATACCCATTGAATCTAAGGCCCAGAATAGCCGTCCAGTCGAGGGGAAGGACTGCATACTCCCCACAACTTAAATGAAAGCTGCTAGTCTCTGCATAAAATCACTGTACCATAGTCTCCAGTATCGCATGCCGCGTAGAATAAGGAGGAGTCCTTAAGAACTCCTCAAAGCTCGGCTTAATCAAAAAGCCATGATAACGTGCATCTATCCCATGCTCTAATAGGTGGATAAGGGATGAAGACCAAGCTCCCCGACTGCGAATCTTGTCAAGGGCCTGTGCTCGAAATTAGAAAAGCTACCAGTTAGCATGCATATCTACACATTTAGATTGGACAATTGAAAGAGAAAAAGGGAATGTACCTGAGCCTTCCGAGTCTAGCGGAAGGATGCCTCTTAAGACCATGCTAAAGATAAGTGTTGGCTATACAGTGATCAATCTCTCCAGTATCAGCCACAGCCCCACACAAACTGGGCGAAAACCTCGATCTACGATCGCGGCACCACTGAGGACCTAGACCTAGCCCGGCCCTATCATCGGCTACCAAGTCAGCATCAACATCAAACATAAGCTCTTCCTTAAGCTCCTTACCCCCTGGGACTCCTCTCTCCTCGGTCCGAGGGAGCTGTGAAGAGCCGCCTCCTGAACCAATGAGGGATTGAAATGAGGCACTGGCCATCTCCACAGAACACAGACTCCTAGTATGGTGTGCTATATGAATGCCTCCGAAAGGCACAGGATCATCACCGCCTCGATCAAAGAATCTCTGAAGAGTCCGCGCAACCTGAAGACTGGCTGAGACAATATCGTCGTCACTGTTAGATGAAACAATGGCAGGAGCCTTCCCACGAGCAAAGCTGGATCTCGTTCGTCGAGACATAATCTGCAGAAGAAAATTCAAGATTGGTTAGTAAGCCCAAAAGTATTTGGCAAAGCAAGTAAATAGGTCAGTATGTCTAACCCTACTGCCTAACACATGCCATGCATGTTCATACCAAAATATCATGTTACTTCAAGTGTCAAAATTTTCAAAATACCTCTCTCTCAAGATTTGATTTGGCTAGGCTTGTTTAATCCTATCTCTTTTTACGTCAAGATGTCAAAATTTTCAAAATACCTCTCTCTCAGGATTTGATTTGGCCATGCTCGTTTAATCCTCTCTCTTTTTACTTCAAGATGTCAAAATTTTCAAAGTACCTCTCTCTCGGGATTTGATTCGGTCATGCTCATTTAATCCTATATGTTTTTATCTCAAAGTGTCAAAATTTTAAAAAAACCTCTCTCTTAGGATTTGATTCGGCCATGCTCGTTTATTCCTATCTGTTTTTACTTCAAAATGTCAAAATTTTCAAAATACCTCTCTTCCAGGATTTGATTCGGCCAGGCTTGTTTAATCTTATATCATGTTTTCTCAAAATGCCAAAATTTTCAAAATACCTATCTCTTAGGATTTGATACGGCCATGCACGTTTAATCCTATCACTTTTTATCTCAAAGCATCAAAATTTTCAAAATACCTCTCTCCCAAGATTTGATTTGTCCAGGCTTGTTTAATCCTTTCTCTTTTTACTTCAAGATGTCATAATTTTTAAGGTACCTCTCTCTCAGGATTTGATTTGGCCATGCTCATTTAATCCTCTCTCTTATTAATTCAAGATGTCAAAATTTTCAAAATACCTCTCTCTCAGGATTTGATTTGGCCATTCTCGTTTAATCCTATTTCTTTTTACTTCAATATATCAAAATTTTCAAAATACCTCTCTCTTAGGATTTGATACGGTCACGCTCATTTAACCCTATCTCTTTTTATCTCAAAGCATCAAAATTTTCAAAATACCTCTCTCTCAAGATTTGATTTGGCGAGGCTTGTTTAATCCAATCTCTTTTTACTTCAAGATGTCAAAATTTTCAAAATACCTCTCTCTCAAGATTTGATTTGGCCATGCTCGTTCAATCCCATCTCTTTTTACTTCAAGATGTCAAAATTTTCAAAAAACCTCTCTCTTCTAGGATTTGATTTGGCCATCCTCATTTAATCTTATATCATGTTTTCTCAAAATGTCAAAATTTTCAAAATACCTCTCTCTTAGGATTTGATTTAGCCATGCTCGTATAATCCTATCTCTTTTTATCTGAAAGTGTCAAAATATTCAAAATACCTCTCTCTCAGGATTTGATTCGGCGATGCTAGTTTAATCCTATTTCTTTTTATCTCAAAGTGTCAAAATTTTCAAATTACCGCTCTCCCAAGATTTGATTCAGTCATACTCATTTAATCCTATCTCCTTTTACTTCAAAATGTCAAAATTTTAAAAATACCTCTCTCCGAGGATTTGATTTTGCCATGCTCATTTACTCCTATCTCTTTTTATCACAAAGCATCAAAAATTTCAAAATACCTCTCTCTCAAGATTTGATTTGGCCAGCCTTGTTTAATCCTATCTATTTTTACTTCAAGCTGTCAAAATTTTCAAAATACCTCTCTCTCAGGATTTAATTTGGCCATGCTCGCTTAATCCTATCTCTTTTTACTTCACGATGTCAAAATTTTCAAAAAACCTCTCTCTTAGGATTTGATTCGGCCATGCTCGTTTATTCCTATCTATTTTTACTTCAAAATGTCAAAATTTTCAAAATACCTCTCTTCCAGGATTTGATTCAGCCATGCTCATTTAATCTTATCTCTTTTTATCTCAAAATGTCAAAATTTTTAAACTACCTCTCTCTCAGGATTTGATTCAGTCATACTCGTTTAATCCTATCTCTTTTTACTTCAAAATGTCAAAAATTTCAAAACAAATCTCTCTAGGGATTTGATTCGGTCATGCTCGTTTAATCCTATATCTTTTTATCTCAAAGTGTCAAAATTTTCAAAATACTTCTCTCTCAAGATTTGATTTGGCCAGGCTTGTTTAATCCTTTCTCTTTTTATTTCAAGATGTCAAAATATCAAAATACCTCTCTCAGGATTTGATTTGGCCTTGCTCGTTTAATCCTATCTCTTTTTACTTCAAGATGTCAAAATTTTCAAAATACCTCTCTCCTAGGATTTGATTAACCAATGCTCATTTAATCCTATCTCATTTTATCTCAAAGCATCAAAATTTTTAAAATACCTCTCCCTCAGGATTTGATTCGGCCATTCTCATTTAATCCTATCTCTCTTTATCTCAAAGTGCCAAAATTTTCAAAATACCTCTCTCTCAAGATTTGATTTGGCCAGGCTTGATTAATCCTATCTCTTTTTACTTCAAGATGTCATAATTTTCAAAATACCACTCTCTCAGGTATTGATTTGGCCATGCTCGTTTAATCCTCTCTCTTTTTACTTCAAGATGTCAAAATTTTCAAAATACCTCTCTCTCGGGATTTGATTCGGTCATGCAAGTTTAATCCTATCTCTTTTTATCTCAAAGTGTCAAAATTTTCAAAAAACCTCTCTCTTAGGATTTGATTCGGCCATGCTCATTTATTCCTATCTCTTTTTACTTCAGAATGTCAAAATTTTTAAAATACCTCTCTTCCTGGATTTGATTCGGCCGTGCTCGTTTAATCTTATATCATGTTTTCTCAAAATGTCAAAATTTTCAAAATACCTCTCTCTCAGGATTTGATTTAGCCATGCTCGTATAATCCTATCTCTTTTTATCTCAAATTGTCAAAATATTCAAAATACCTCTGTCTCAAGATTTGATTCGGCCATGCTCGTTTAACCCTATTTCTTTTTATCTCAAAGTGTCAAAATTTTCAAAATACCTCTCTCTCAGGATTTGATTGGGTCATACTCGTTTAATCCTATCTCTTTTTACTTCAAAATGACAAAATTTTCAAAATACCTCTCTCTCAGGATTTGATTTTGCCATGCTCGTTTAATCCTATCTCTTTTTACTTCAAAATGTCAAAATTTTCAAACTACCTCTCTCTTAGGATTTGATACGGCCATGCTCGTTTAATCCTCTCTCTTTTTATCTCGAAGCATCAAAATTTTCAAAATACCTCTCTCTCAAGATTTGATTTGGCCAGGCTTGTTTAATCCTATCACTTTTTACTTCAAGATGTCAAAATTTTCAAAATACCTCTCTATCAAGATTTGATTTGGCGATGCTCGTTTAATCTCATCTCTTTTTTACTTCAAGATGTCAAAATTTTCAAAATACCTCTCTCTCAAGATTTGATTTGGCCATGCTCGTTTAATCCCATCTCTTTTTACTTCAAGATGTCAAAATTTTCAAAAAACCTCTCTCTTCTAGGATTTGATTCGGCCATGCTCGTTTAATCTTATATCATGTTTTCTCAAAATGTCAAAATTTTCAAAATACCTCTCTCTCAGGATTTAATTTAGCCATGCTCGTATAATCCTATCTCTTTTTATTTGAAAGTGTCAAAATTTTCAAAATACCTCTCTCTTAGGATTTGATTAGGCGATGCTCCTTTAGTCCTCTTTCTTTTTATCTCAAAGTGTCAAAATTTTCAAAATACCTCTCTCTCAAGATTTAATTCGGTCATACTCGTTTAATCCTATCTCTTTTTACTTCAAAATGTCAAAATTTTCAAAATACTTCTCTCTCAGGATTTGATTTTGCCATGCTCATTTAATCCTATCTCTTTTTACTTCAAGATGTCAAAATTTTCAAAATACCTCTCTCTGAGGATTTGATACGGCCATGCTCGTTTAATCCTATCTCTTTTTGTCACAAAGTATCAAAATTTTCAAAATACCTCTCTCTCAAGATTTAATTTGGCCAGCCTTGTTTAATCCTATCTCTTTTTACTTCAAAATCTAAAAATTTTCAAAAAACTCTCTCTTAGGATTTGATTCAGCCATGCTCGTTTATTCCTATCTATTTTTACTTCAAAATGTCAAAATTTTCAAAATACCTCTCTTCGAAGAATGCTTATATAGCGTGTGTGAAACGGTTATTTGTTTAATAATCGTTCCTATTATTGAGGTGTTCGGAGGATGTGGGGTAACTTCCATAACTACCGTGGAAGTTACCTCAGTTGGACTTGTGTCACATAGTAGTTAATGGAGAACTTCGCACATGGTAGTCTAACTCAATGAACTCGTCCATCTTTTATTAAGGACGGATGAAGTTATTAGGGACAACTTGTGTGTTTACTTCTTCCAAATTTCATGTAGACCTCGCTCGTCCAAACGATTATAAGGACGGACGAGCTTCTCACGGGACCACATCTGTATAAGGACGAACGTGGTCATTAAGGACACTTGGGATGATTACCTCATGTGTTTTGGTTCGCCCTACTTGGTCTTTCAATGGACGAGTTATATGGACGACTTTAGTAGTTGGTTCCTTTTGTAACACCATCAGTTGCCCCCTCGTCCATATGGGCCATCCAACGGATTGGGTGACCTGTCGACATGTCCTTGGACGCACTCAACTGGTGTCAATAAATCAATGCGCCACGTGTTATTTTTTTATTAGCGACTAGTCTCGTCGATTTAGTTTTTCAAGGTAAGTGCCGCGTGTCATTCTCGTATTGGTGGTGTCGTTTCAAATGCCCAGATCAACACCCTATAAATAGTGGAGTACCTCCCTTAACCCTTCTCACTTCAGAAATTTTCTTCCTGGACATCCATCGTCTAGAGCCTCGTCTAGGAATTTCTCTGCGTCTAGAGTCCTCCGTCTAAAGCCAGGTATTCTTCTTCTCTCCGTCTTTAGGTTCTAAGTTTCTTTTGTTAAAAATGTCAGTCGCTTCTTCGTCTAATGATAGTATTGATAAGGCTATAGACGAGTATTATGAGGATAGTGGTGATGAGTCTAGTTCTAATAGGACTAGTGACGTTAGTGGAGGAAGTAATGACGAGGATTATTCTTCTGGGGCCCCTGGGTTTCCTATTGAAGTCATCCAGAAGAAACTTAGGAGAGCTTCTGGCTCTCAAGCTAGCTCCCTGTCCAGTGTCCCCTTGTCTAATCCGACGGATGAGGAGGAGATCGTCTTTACTTGTGCGGTAGGCATTCATTCCAAGACGGATGAACAAAGACTTAGTAATCTTAAATCTTGGTACCAAATTCCGGACGAGTTTAACCCTAGGCTTCCCGTCCATGAAGAGTGGTGTTGTAATCCTCGTTTTGGAATAGGTGTCTCTGAAGCTTATTTCCTGGGTGGCCTTAGGTTTCCATTAAACGCATTTGCTAGAGAGTTGTTGGTCAGGTTAGGATTAGGCGTCTGTCAATTTAATCCTAATGCGTGGAGATTAGTCATCTCCATGCAAATTTTGTGGAGGGAAGTTTTTGGTGGGAATCGTCCTCTCACTGTGGACGAGTTCCTTTATTGTTATAAACCTTCCGAAATAAGTCAGTCCAACGGTTTTTACCAGTTCACTGCTAGGGGGAATGATTGTAGGTTAATCAAGTCCCTAGCTTTGTCTGATAGGAAATGGAAGACGGAATACATTTTTGTCTCTGGTTTTTGGGCAAGGAACCCTGTGGACGTTGGCAGGGATCCCTTTCCTCCTTATACTGGGGACTTAGGGAACCTTCGTCCTGAAGATACGTCCCTTCCATTTTTTTACTTTTCTCTTTCTATTTGATCTGTTTGCAATTTCTAACCTTTATTTACTCATTGTGTTGTAGCCGTCAAACGTCCGTCTTTAAGCAAATTTCATCGTGACTGCGTCCATAGGGCTCGTCTTCACGCAGACAGGGTTTTTGTTCTCTAGTCAATCTTAGACTTCTTGCCAAGTGGGGTTTGGGTCCTGAGCCATCAACCGAGGCTATTGCACACAAGATTATTGTGCGCAAAAGTAAGTCTTAAGTCCAGATCAGGAATGTATATACTTGTACCATTTTCAGCATTACTCGTCATTGGACTGGGCTGATTTTCATGTTTAGTGAGGATAAGACCCTGCGTTCTGCTCATCCATGGGCTGGATTGTTTTAGCAGGTGCTTTAACAAGTTCAAAACAGTCGTCTATGCATTTCCTCGTCCATGGTCTGGATATGCATTATGCTTTACTTCGTCCATTGTGTGGACGAGTATGCCTTGGCCCACTGGTTTGCTCCAGGTATAGGCTTTACCTCGTCCTTTTCTCTGGACGAGGGTGCCTTGATTTTGCTTTATCCTTAGCAAAGCTTAGACGTTACATCTCCGCGTCCAGAGAATTTATTCGTCTTAAAAGAAATTGTTTTAGTCCCCTTGTGGGTTAGCTTGGATGGAAATAGCATGGAGATTTGAGATTCACACAACATTTTGTAAATAACACAAATATCGTTTACAGATAAGGCATATACATACTAATGCCTTTTTATTTAATAAGTACAAACTTCATAACTTCGTCCATAATCACGACACAACATCAATAATAAAATAGTAGTATCAAACACACAACATCAAACATAAGTAGAACGTAAATACAGACAAGCTCCACGCTCATCCATAGTAATACTCGTCCAGGCTTACTTTTATTGATAGTACCTCCTCAGGTGCTCCACATTCCAAGGATGCTCCAATTTTCTCCCGTCCAGGGTCTCTAAGTAGTAGGATCCTTGCCTTTTACAGTTGATAACTCTGTAGGGTCCTTCCCAATTGGGGCCCAATTTCCCATAAGCTGGGTTTTTGGTTGCCAAAGAGACCTTTTTCAGGACAAGATCTCCTACGTTGAACCGCCTTGGCTTCACCATTGCATCATATTGCCTGGCCATGAGGTTCTTGTACCTTGCTGTTCTGTGCTCTACATCTATCCTTACCTCGTCTATTAGATCAAGGTTCAAACGGAGTTGCTCCTCATTATCCTTATCTTGATACATCATCACCCTGTAATTGGCCATGTGCACCTCTGCAGGTATGATTGCTTCGCTTCCATAGGCTAGCTTGAAAGGAGTTTCCCTTGTAGGGGTTCGTATTGTCGTCCTATACGCCCATAGAACGCCTGGTAACTCATCTGGCCATACTCCCTTTGCCCCCTCAAGACGAGTCTTGATGATTTTCAACAAGGATCAGTTTGCAACTTCAGCCTGACCGTTTGCTTGGGGATGGGCGGGTGAGGAATAATGATTTTGAATTCCGAAGTGTGCACAAAAGTCCTTGAAGAGTGCATTGTCAAATTGTCGTCCGTTGTCAGATACCAATACTTTGGGCACTCCAAACCTGCACACAACGTTCTTCCACACGAAATTCTTAACATTCTGTTGTGTGATATTTGCTAACGGTTCAGCTTCCACCCATTTGGTGAAATAATCAATGCCCACCACTAGAAACTTCATCTGCCTTGTGCCCAGTGGGAAGGGACCCAAAATGTCTAGTCCCCATTATGCAAAGGGCCATGGTGCCGTCATCGGGGTGAGGTACTCTGATGGTTGTCTAGGGACATTACTAAATCGTTGGCATTGGTCACATACCTTGACATAAGCTTTGGCATCTGCTTGAACAGTTGGCCAGTAGTACCCTGCACGAACGACCTTGTGGATGAGTGATTTGGCTCTCGAATGATTTCCACATGCTCCTTCATGAACTTCCCGTAAAACATAGTTCGCCTTGTTCGGAGCCAAACACCTGAGATAAGGTTGAGAAAAACCTCTCTTGTACAGAACTTCGTCCATAAGGACATACCTAGCTGCTCTGACCCTGAGTTTTCTGGCCTCATCCTTTCGCTCAGGAAGCTTCCCATCCTTCAAGTATGATACTATTGAAGTCATCCAATTTTCTTCATTCTCTACTTGCTGCACTTCCGGGAGATCTATACTTGGGACGTATTGAATTTCATCGAACTCGTCCATGGCTCCAGTCGCTAAGGCTTCCTTCACTAAAGTATCTACTTCCACGTTCTCCTCCCTTGGGATTTGAACAAAGTTAGCTGCCTTGAATTTCTTCACAAGGCGTAACACTTTTTCTAAGTATTTTTTCATTCGTTCTTCCTTTGCCTCATACGTCCTATTTATTTGACCTATGACTAACTGAGAATCTCCTAGGATGAGTATTGATTTCGCTTCCACAGACTTAGCCAGTTCCAACCCTTTAAGAAGGGTTTCATACTCAACTTCATTGTTGGTTGTTTGGTATTGCAGACAGATCTTATGCTTCAACTTATCTCCTTCAGGGGATTGTAAAACCACTCCTATTCCTCCTGCATGTTGCGTGGATGAACCATCCACACGGACGACCCATTTTTTACTGTCTTCCATTCCTTCTACGTTATCGCAGATTGGTGTGAATTCCACAATAAAGTCTGCTAGGGCCTGAGCCTTTATAACATGCCTCGGTTGGTATTGGATGTCAAACTCACTGAGTTCAATAGCCCATTGGACCAATCGTCCCGCGGCTTCCAACTTGTTCATGGCTTTCTTGAGCGGGTGGTTCGTCATAACATTGATTACATGGGCTTGGAAGTAGTGCCTTAGCTTCCTGGAAGCCGTGATAAGTGCAAAAGCTAGCTTTTTATTAGCGGATACCGTCCTTCCGCTCCCCTCAATGCCCTGCTAGTATAATACACTGGTTTTTGTACTTTTCCTTCCTCTCTTATCAGTGCTGAGCTTACGGCATGCAGGGTCACTGCTAGGTATAAAAACAACTTTTCTCCCATCACGGACGGACTCAGCAACGGAGCCGTGGTAAGGTACGCCTTCAGATCTTTGAAAGCTTTCTGACACTCATTGGTCCATTCGAATGCTTTTCTAAGAACCTTAAAAAATGGCAAACATTTGTCAGTGGCTTTAGAGACAAACTTGTTAAGTGCAACGACTCGTCCAGTTAGGGATTGGACTTCTTTGATATTTTGCGTAGGCTTCATGTCTAGTATTGCTTGAATTTTATCAGGGTTCGCTTCAATTCCCCTGTGGGAGACCATAAATCCAAGGAATTTCCCTAATGATACCCCAAAAGAACATTTGCTAGGGTTCAGCTTCATATGATACTGTCTAAGTGTGTCAAATGTCTCTTGCAGGTCGTCTAGATGCCTTCCCTCGTCCTGACTCTTCACCAGCATGTCATCTACATAGACTTCCACATTCCGCCCAATTTGTGGACGGAACATGTGGTTGACCAATCTCTTATATGTCGCCCCTGTATTCTTTAAGCCAAAGGGCATCACCTTATAACAGAACAAGCTGTGACTGGTGACAAAGGACGTCTTCTCTTGGTCTACCTCATCCATCCTTATCTGATTATATCCCGAGAAAGCATCCATGAAACTAAGCAACTTGTGCCCCGCCGTAGAATATACCAGCTGGTTAATGCGTGGTAGCGGGTAGCTATCCTTGGGGCAAGCCTTGTTTAGATCGGTGAAGTCTACACACATTCTCCACTTGCCATTTGCCTTCTTGACCATCACTACATTGGCCAACCAATCTGGATAGTACACTTCTCGAATGAACTTCACCACAATTAACTTTTGGACTTTGTCCTTGATAGCGCTATCTCTCTCAGGGGCAAACACCCTTTTCTTCTGTCATACTGGCTTGGAGGAAGGACATACATTCAGACGGTGGGTAATGACATTAGGATCTATACCCGGCATGTCCTCATGACTCCTCGCAAACACATCAATATTTTTCTTCATAAAATGGACGAGGTCCTTCTTAACCTTCTCCTCTAGATTTGCTCCAACCCTGGTACACCTCTCAGGGTCATTTTCATCTAAGGGAATATCTTCCAATACTTCAGTAGGCTCTG
This sequence comes from Notholithocarpus densiflorus, assembly GCA_030021035.2. Taxonomy (NCBI): domain Eukaryota; kingdom Viridiplantae; phylum Streptophyta; class Magnoliopsida; order Fagales; family Fagaceae; genus Notholithocarpus; species Notholithocarpus densiflorus. The sequence continues at coordinate 9,585,824 of JARYZH020000004.1, forward strand.
CTGCAATTCTCTTTTCTTCGATATTCATAGTCTGAACCTGTTCATCTATGGCCAACATGGCCAAGTAACATTCTCTTGCTGCTAGTTGGTCTCCTTGTACCTGTCCCACTCCGTGTTCTATTGGAAACTTGACTGATAGGTGGTAGGTAGATGTAACAGCCTTCCAACTATTTAAAGTTGGCCTTCCAATTATGGCGTTGTAGGAGGATGAACAATCTACCACAAGGAAGTTCACATCCTTGGTGATTTGTCGTGGGTACGCCCTTACTACGACTGATAAGGAAATAGTACCCACAGGCTGGACCTTCATTCCACCAAAACCTACTAGGGGGGAGTTTATTGGGCGGAGCTGGTCTCGTCCTAACCTCATCTGCTGAAAAGCTGGATAATATAAATTGTCTACCGAGCTTCCGTTGTCTACTAGCACTCTTCTAGTTGTGTAGTCAGCAATAAGTAAGGTGATGACAATAGCATCATCATGTGGGTGATGAATTCTCTCAGCATCTTCGTCCATGAAGGTGATTGCTTGTTCATCCGTGGACCTCACTCTCGGTGATTGTCCAGAAAGCTGGACGCTCTGCACTACCTTCAAGTACGCTTTCTTGGACTTGGATGACTGGCCTGTCAAACTTCCCCCTATGATGACTCTTATTTCTCCGAGTGGTGGTCGCGATGACTCCTCCATCTTCCCCTTCAGTTTCTTGTCCTTGTGGTCTCGTCCAAGGAAATTCTCTAACTTCCCTTGCCTTATGAGATTTTCAATTTGCTGCTTTAAATCAAAACACTCGTCTGTATCATGACCATGATCCCTATGGAAGCGACAATACTTATTCCTATTGCACTTATTGGGATCTCCCTTCATTTTCTCCGGCCACTTCAAGGAAGGTTCATCCTTGATTTGCATAAGGACTTGCTTAAGTGGCATGTTCAAAGGGGTATATTGCTGGTTTCTTGCTGAAGAGCCTAGCTTTTTATTATCTTGGTCTTTCCTTTCTTCTGTCCGTCCCTTCTTTGGACGAGAGCCTTGCTCAGGGGGTTTGCTTCTATTCTCTCAGATCTCTTCCTCTTCTTAGCAATAATTGCGTCTTCTGCATTCATAAAATTTTGGGCCGAATGGACGAGTTCGGCCATGGACTGAGATTCTTTTTCATAGAGTTTATGTATAAATAAGTCCGAGTTCACCCCATTATGGAAGGCTACCAATGAAAGCTTGTCATCTACCTCGTCCACACTCAGGGCTTCTCTATTGAAACGAGTGATGAATGAACGTAGGCTCTCATTCTCCCCTTGCTCTATGGTCAACAGGCTGGACGAGGAACGCTTGTGTCTTTGTCCCCTAATAAAATTATTAACAAACAATTTGCTCAACTCTTCAAAAGAACTTACGGAATTCGGGGGTATTTTGCTGAACCAGACTCGTGCCAGACCTTTAAGGGTGGTAGGGAAGGCTTTACACATTATTTCATCAGGGACCCCTTGAAGGTGCATTGTTGTCTTGAAAGTTGCAATGTGATCAAACGGGTCACGCGTTCCATCATACGAATCTAGAGAAGGCAACTTGAATTTTGATGGTAGAGGGTGACCGTTGATGGAAACCGTGAAGGGAGAATCAGTTCTGTGAACCAAATCTTCTATAGGATTCGACCTTCTCATGTTCTCTTTCATTTCTTCCATGGCTTTCTTCATTTGGTCCATCTCTTCTTTCAAGTGTGGTACCGTTCGTGAAGTGGTGCCTTTTGACTGACTTCCAATTTCAGCATTTTCTCTATCATCATGACTCTGTGTTTGTCCTCCTCCTTCACGTTCTTCACGTGTCTGCCTTCTCAGATTAATCTCCATTCTTAACTCTTGGTTTTGGCGGGTCAACTCAGCCATTGCGGCCGCTATAGATTGCACATGTTGGACAGATGATGTCTGCATGACCGGTGTAGATTGGCGATCGCGATGAGGGTTGCTTGAAGTGTCTCTGCTTCCCTGATGGCCTGGGCTAGTAGCCCTTGATCTGGTCCGAACCATCAACCTTTTGCCACGGAAAGGAAAACTGCAAAACAATCTCTTCCCACAAACGGCGCCAACTGATAGTCCCTTGGAAATCAGTAGGTTAATAAATCTCAGGCGCTGATGATCTTAGGGCTTGATCCTGAAAACAAAAAACTAAGTCAGAGGGGACCGGTCAAAAGTCCTCCGATGATGACGTCAATGGATTTGTAGTTCACTGTAAAACGGAAATAATTTCTAAGAAAAGTGTCTGGATCCCTTACCTTCTTATTGAAGAATGCTTATATAGCGTGTGTGAAACAGTTATTTGTTTCTTAACCCTTCCTATTATTGAGGAGTCCGGAGGATGTGGGGTAACTTCCATAACTACCGTGGAAGTTACCTCAGTTGGACTTGTGTCGCATAGTAGTCTAACTCAATGAACTCGTCCATCTTTTATTAAGGACGGACGAGGTTATTAGGGACGACTTGTGTGTTTACTTCTTCCAAATTTCATGTAGACCTTGCTCGTCCAAACGATTATAAGGACGGACGAGCTTCTCACGGGACCACATTTGTATAAGGAAGAACATGGTCATTAAGGACGCTTGGGATGATCACCTCATGTGTTTTGGTTCGCCCTACTTGGTCTTTCAATGTACGAGTTATATGGATGACTTTAGTAGTTGGTTCCTTTTGTAACACCATCCTTATATCATGTTTTCTCAAAATGTCAAAATTTTCAAAATACCTCTCCCTTAGGATTTGATTTAGCCATGCTCGTATAATCCTATCTCTTTTTATCTCAAAGTGTCAAAATTTTCAAAATACCTCTCTCTCAGGATTTGATCCGGCCATGCTCGTTTAATCCTATTTCTTTTTATCTCAAAGTGTCAAAATTTTCAAAATACCTCTCTCTCAAGATTTGATTCGGTCATACTCGTTTAATCCTATATCTTTTTACTTCAAAATGTCAAAATTTTCAAAATACCTCTCTCTTAGGATTTGATTTTGCCATGCTCGTTTAATCCTATCTCTTTTTACTTCAAGATGTCAAAATTTTCAATATACCTCTCTCTTAGGATTTGATTCGGCCATGCTCGTTTAATCCTATCTCTTTTTATCTCAAAGCATCAAAATTTTCAAAATACCTCTCTCTTTGGATTTGATTCGGCCATGCTCATTTAATCCTATCTCTTTTTACTTCAAAATGTCAAAATTTTTGAAATACCTCTCTCTCAGGATTTTGATTTTGCCATGCTCGTTTAATCCTATCTCTTTTTACTTCAAGATGTCAAAATTTTCAAAATACCTCTCTCTTAGGATTTGATTCGGCCATGCTCGTTTAATCCTATCTCTTTTTATCTCAAAGCGTCAAAATTTTCAAAATACCTCTCTCTCAGGATTTTATTCGGCCATGCTCATTTAATCCTGTTTCTTTTTACTTCAAAATGTCAAAATTTTCAAAATACCTCTTTCTCAGGATTGGATTTGGCCATGCTCGTTTAATCGAGTATCATGTTTTCTCAAAATGTCAAAATTTTCAAAATACCTCTCTCTCAGGATTGGATTCGGCCATGCTCATTTAATCCTATCTCTTTTTATCTAAAGGTGTCAAAAGTTTCAAAATACCTCTCTCTTAGGATTCAATTCGGCCATGCTCGTTTAATTGCAAGCATATTCAATTCGGCCATGCTTCGTTTAATCCTATCTACCCTTTCAAGATTCGATTCGACCATGCTCGTTTAATCTCACTCGAATTCAACTTAGCCATGCTCGTTTAATCCTGTCTACCCTTTCAAGATTCAATTCGGCCATGCTCATTTAATCTCATGCGGATTCAATTCGGCCATGCTCGATTAATCTCACGCAGATTCAATTCGGTCATGCTCGTTTAATCCTATCTATCGTTTTGAGATTCAGTTCAGTCATGCTCGTTTAATCTCACGTGGATTCAATTCGTCCATGCTCATTTAATCCTATCTACCCTTTCGTGATTCAATTCGGCCATACTCGTTTAATCTCACGCGAATTCAATTTGACCATGCTCATTTAATCCTACCTACCTTTTCGAGATTCAATTTGGCCATGCTCGTTTAATCCTACCTCTTTCAAAAAAACTACACTCATTTAAAATTGCTTTGTTTTCACATTTTCAATCCTCTCAAAAAATTTCATCCTTATCATGCATAGTTTCTCATATCTACCTAGCTTTTCTTTTAGTTTTGTTAGTGTTCCATGTGTTTTCATAACATCCAACATAAGCAAGTTTTCCTATGCTACTTAAGCATGTGAACAGAGATATATTTTCCAACATCATCATAGCGTAAATGATAAAAAATGTATAAAAAAAAAAAAAAACATCTATGCAAAAATACCAAAAATAAAATAAATACTAGCATGCTTTCCTACTTGCTTTGCTACTAACATATTTTTAGAAAATAAAAAGAAAGAAAAAAGAGAGTCTTTTGCCCAGCATCAAGGACCAAGTCAGGGAATTTTTCCGGAACGGTTGCAGCAGCTTAACCTTGTCAGGTAAAACCGATCTCAATCCATGAACAATGCAGTTTTCGCACGCAATTTTGGGGCAACAAAATGTAGAATCACGTTCTTTATCCGACACCTCTCATTGTACTCGAAATGTCAGATAAAGATAGGGTAGTTGTAGACACCGTATTTTGTCCACCCTCGATTTACGTGCCAAACCTCGAAAATTCCAAAAACATTATCTTTTCTCCTTAGGGCCATGGAAACATCTAGATTGACGTGGCGCAACCCATTCGGGCAATGGAGCACTCGAAGTGCCATTTCAAGTCGAATTGACCAAAATGCCCCTAGTCAACCCTAGGTTGATCTGACCATTAGAATGGATTGGGACTAGTTCCATTGCAATGATTATCAAATTCCCTTTCCAACGACTATTCATGGGTTGAAATCGGACTTAAAACGGTTGAGATATCTAGAAAACCATGAAAAGCGTGTTAACACGCTTCCCGAAGCCATAACTTTTGATCCTACAATTGAATTTTCAATTTCCTTAGCGTTCTGAAAACTAGACATTCAGAGCTTTCCAGGGAAACCAAGATCAGCTCAATTCGAGTCTAGGAATGCCTTTAACTATGCATCCAATGTTGAAACTGGAAAAGGCTGAAACTGTTGATGTCAGCAGTGTGGCCAGCGGTGCGCCAAAAGTTGAAGGGTGACATTTTCACTATAAAAGCCTCCAGCCCTCTCATTTAAAAAAAAAAAAAAAAAAAAACACCTCCAAATACCTTCGATTCTCATCTTTTCTCTACAATCTTCAAGGTAGTGTTCTTACACCCAATCTCCCTCTCCTTGGTTCCATACCTCGAATTTGAGGTTTAAGGGTGTGGATGTAGCTTTTTAGCTACAATCCACACCCTTTTTCTCTTTTTTGCTTTTCCTAGCTTTTTTTTGCTTAATATTTGCTTTCATCGCTTTTCCTAGTATGTTTCCTTGCTTCCTGGCATGCTTCTTTAGTTTTTATAGCATGTTTCCTTGTTTATGCCATGATTTATCACTTTGATGTGTTGGCTTAGCCTTCTTGGGCTAGGATATGTCCAAATTCCATGTTTGTGCTTAGATCCACATGTTTTTAGGCTCCTTTCCATGTTCATGCTTAGATTTACATGCCTATGTGTTCTTTGCCATGTTTTGCATAGATCTACATGTTATTGCTTAGATCTATGTCCATACGCTTAGATCTATGTGTTTATGTGCTCTATGCCATGCTTGTGTGCTTAGATCTATGTTGGTTGCTATGCCATGTGCTACTTTAGCCCTTTTTGTCTCTTGATATCTCTCTTTCTTGCTTTTTGGCCTTTCCGGTGGGTTGTAGATCTAGATCCTGTGGCCTAGGCCTACATCCACACACCTAGGCCTATATTAAAGGGTTTGGATCATTTCCTTTTGCATGTCGATGTTGCTTGCTTGCTTCTATGCTTTATCTCCATGTTAGCCTCTCTAGATCTAGGCTTTGCCATGCTTTGCACCCTCCGTGGGCTTGTGCATGTGTGGTTACATCCGTCCCTCCTAGGGTTTGTTTGGATGTAACCACTTGTGAGATACATCTCCGTGGTGTTGGTGTGCTTGATTTACACCTCCTCCACTCCGTGCAATGCTGATATGCTTGCTTTGCGCCACCCGTTTGGCTTTCTTTGCTTCTTTGCATCTTTGCACACTTGCCTACATCTTCATGCATGAGTCTATATGTCTTCCATATTCCAATCCAATGAAACCATGGACACTCGATCCAAACCTACATTTGTCCTCCTAGGACACCCCTTTTTGTTTGATAACATGCTTCATTCACCTCTTTGCGTGTTTCACATGCTTGTTTGCCCCCGTTTGGCATCTTTTCTTAGCTTATCTTTATCATGCTTCTCCTTCTATTTGTTTCTTTTCTTTTCTGCTAGCTTGTTTCTTTTTTCTTTGCATGTACATACATGGAGCGAGGATACTTCGAGCAAGGGTGGGATTTCCCAAGTGCGAGCAAAAAGGGCAAGGATGCAAGACCACAAAAGGCAATGATTAGTAGATTAAGGGGCCTAGCCCCTCCAGAGTAGTTTTCTATTTCCCTCTCTTTAGGCCTCTTCTCTAGAGCATGTATTAGGGTCCCTATCTATTTACCCCCTTTTATTTTTATGCTCCTTGCTTGGGCTGCGTTCCCTGGGTATGGCAATGTCTGTTTTACATTTCCTATACCTTGCTGGGCCATACCCTTGGAATGCTGGCAATGTCCAATTTACTTTCTTGCTCTATGTGATAGCATTGTGCATGATGCATGTGTATATATATTGGCTTGTGTGTGTGTAGGTGATTGTGCACTTTGTATAATGGACTCTCGTGGCTACATGAGCAACCCTCTCTAGTCATAATAGTTCTTGACCTTGTAGTGTGGGTATGCACTCAAGGCGATTCCAAACTCAAGAATCAAGATTTTTTTTGCCCAATCACATTTGATTAGGAAAAACGACCTTTTTCTTAACCTAGGATTGATAATAAAATCAAATAGAGTCAAGTGACCAATCACACCTTAGAAAAAACCCAATGATTGGTAGCAACTTCACTTACCCTTGGTAATTTCCTTAAAATTGACTCACATTCCAGTCACACACTCGAGGTACAACACACCTTCATATCCATGTTCTCGCACCAAGAGATATAGAAAGCGCATAAGCATCGCCACAATGGGTGGTCGAGCAGTCACAAGGTGTCGATCGGTTTTAATCACTTGTTTAGTTTTTGTTTGACTAAGCTTTACATGCTTAGACCATAGGATCAGTACGATAACATGCTTTACTTGCTTTTGATTGTTATATTAAAAATATGGTTTACATGTCTTGGATAAACAATATGGACATGCACATGAAAATGAACATGCATCGATGCATAGATGCTATGATACAGTAATGTAAGTAAGTCATGCATAATCACGTGGACATGCATTAATATGATTGCCTAACATGATTATGAGTTGGTGGTATAAAATGATGAGCATGCTTGCTTAGATGCTATGATGCCATGATTGTTTGCTTATCTAATGCTATGAAAACTTTCTTCATAGGGTGTGATGACCCCATGGAAGAAGAGGCTAAGAATATAGCCAGTAGTAGTGTTGCACCTGCGCCATTGTAGGATGAAGAGATGACGTTACGAATTCAACAGGATGATAAAGTGCATGCCTTTCTCGAAAGGATGGGCCTCAGGCCATTGGCCAGAAGAGAGGCAGCTCAGGCCCTAATTCGAGTGATGGAAAGGAGTCAAGGAGCAGCTGCCTCCCAGGGAAGTGAATTGCAAGTGGCACACTAAGAGACCAGGGAATCAATGACCTTCCCTTCTAGAGATTTAGCCAACAGGGCTGTGGATGGCGAGAGGCCCTTATATGTTACTGCTTTCTTGGGAGCTCCTCAGATTAAGAGGGCCTTAATAGATACTGGTGCCTCTACCAACATTTCACATCTCCCTATGTTAGATGCATTGGGCATTCCACAAGAAAGAATCATTTGAGAGCCACTCCAAGGGGCAGGGATAGGATCATTGCAGCAGCATACCCTAGGACATGCGTCCTTGGACTTGAGGGTAGGACCTATCAGAGCACGTACTCTAATGCACGTGATGGATGCCTTTTGATAGGGCAGAACTCCACTATACAAAGGCAACCTTGTATCAGGAGTTCGAACCTAAAGGAGAAAACAGGGTTCTTCCTTTAAATGCTTCTGATTTAGAGCAGGAGGAAGATGGTGATGGGGAAGTCATAGAATCTGAAAGACCTCCTAAGATCAGTCATTCCATAAGTGCACTACATATATTATTCCTAGACCTAATCTAGGTAGCGACTCCATTGTCACCTTCTACCCGATCCACCCTAGGCTGAGGCATACTTCCCACAAGGAAATCACTCATTCGTGGGCCTTATATTCTTGGGCCCATTTTGCTTTCCTTCTCATCTTCTTTATAAGGGCTTGCTTCTCTCCTTTGCAGTGGACCCTTTCACTTGGTAACTAACGATACACGAGAATCAGTAGGTTGAATGCTCCGAGCTATGGTGATATCTTGAAGACCTGAAGAGAAAAAAAAAAAAAAAAAAAACTATCAAGGGCGACCGGGGTGAACCGGCCAAGGACCCTCCAATGATTAAGTCAGTTTTCTCCCTAGAACACAAGGATGGTGAATTAGTGAATAGTAAAACGTACCTTAGGCTGAAGGAATCAAATCCTTTTTATAGAGAGTTTTTAGTGGGTCTATTTGTTTGGATCCATTACCATCATGGGAGATGGGTATTGTTAGTGGAGAAAATGGAGTGGATTTCGGGGAATCCTCCCCACGTTCTAGAATGAAGAATCGTGGTCCAATTGCTTAGTATTTGTAGAAGAATCCTCAAAAAAATTTTAAGTGTTATTTGATCGTCCATGCCCCTATATGACATGGACAACTAGGCTGCCTTGGACGTCCATGATATTCATGGACGGACCCTATTCATATCTGTGGTGCTTTTGTTATGCTTCATTTCTTGTGAACTAGTTTGCACTTAGCCTTGTCATAGACAACCATCATGGACGAACTGAACTTAATTTAGACCACCATCATTTGCCCATTTGTCCTTGTGTCGTCCATACCACTGTTGAAATTATAATTGCTATTATTACTACTTTACACGTGGCAATTTTTCGTTGGTTAATGAGTCTTCCACGTGTCATTTATGGGGCGACTTTGAGATCAGACGTCCTGGATGTTGACACATGGCTTAATCCTAGTGGTCAACTTGTCGCGTCATTTCGTTCTTCAAAAAATTGCCACGTGGCGCTTCCTAGTTGGTGTGTGTCACTTCAGTGTCCCTCCCTACTACCTATAAATAGGCCAATACCTCTCTTACCCTCTCACTTTCTCATATTTTCTTCTCTGACATTAGTCGTTCTTCGCGCCTTATTTAGAAGTTTCCTTCTGCCCTTAGTCCTCTTCGTCTAGAATCAGGTATCCTCTTTTCTTCGTCTGTAGGTTTTCTTCTTTATAATTCTTTACAAAATGGCTGAGATTGTAGTGTCCTCGTCTAATGATAGGGATAAGAGAGAAATAGACAAGTACCAAGATGAGAGTAATAGTAATGAGAGTAGTAGTAGCGGCAGTGATTCTACGAACGAGCCGTACTTGTCTAGAGTCCCTGGAGTTCCTCTAAAGGTCCTCCACTAGGAGATGAGGAAGAGGGCAGCTTTCGGGTCGTCTGCTGGTCCATCCACTAGTGCTTAACCGTCCACCCATTCCCCTAATGAGGAGGAGGACATTTTATATTGCTATGCCATGGACATTTCGTTCAAAATAGATGAGAAGAGGCTGTACACACTTAGAGATAAATACCAAATCCTAGACGAGGTTAATCCCTGTCTTGCTACTCCTGGTGAATGATGTTGTACCCCGAATTCTGGGGTTAGCATATATAAGGCCTACCTATTAAGGGGTCTTAGGCTGCTTTTGAATGCCTTTGCTAAGGAGCTTCTCCATAAGTTAGGTATAGAGCCAAACCAACTCAACCCTAATGCATGGAGAACCATTGTGTCCATGCAAGTGCTGTGGAGAGAGGTTTTCGATGGGAACTGTCCTCTTATCATGGACGAGTTCTTGTACTGTTATAAACCCTCTGAAATAAGCCAATCTCTAGGTTTCTATCAGTTTTCGGGTAGGGGTTCTAGTTGTAGGTTAATAAGGTCCCTTCCCTCGTTTGATAGGACGTGGAAGATAGAGTTGTTCTTCGTCTTTGGGTATTGGGCAGGGAACCCTATTAAGGTAGGTAGGGACCTATTTCCTCCTTACACTGGTAAGATGGGTTGTCTACGTTCTGAGGGTATGTTACTTTCTTTAGCACGTCTTACTTATTCTATCATATTTATCTAACTCTGTTTTCCTTTTTTCAGCCATAAGACGTCCTTCCCTGACCAACTTCTTCCTAAATCGCAGCCAACAAGTGCATTCCTTTGCTGCCATTCCTTAGTGATGCTTCGCCGTCTAGCAACTTGGGGGCTTAGACCTAAACATACAAAGGAGGCTTTAGCTCACAAACTTACTACCTGTCATCATAAGTTATGAACATACATTTTCTTTTTCTTTTTTTTTCTTTTTTTTTACTCGTCTCAAATTTTGATGACCTTTTTTCTCATTCTTGTAGGAATGGCCACCATGAAGGAGAGAACAAGGGGAAAGGCCTTGCTGCTGGTGATAAGGTCGTCCAATCGAAGGATGAGGTCCCTATTCAGACTCATCCACCTGCTCTGTCCACGTTGAAGCTCATCCCTTCTGCCTCGTCGGAAAAGAGGAAGACTGTGTCTAAAAAGCTTGACACAAGTAACCTTCCTAGCCGTCGAGGTAATAAGAGGCCAAAGGTAGACTCCTCGACGCCATCCACAACTCCTGTTGTGGTTCTTGACCCTGCTACTCCTACTACCTCTACTCAACCACCTGTGGTTTCCAAGGTCGACTCTTCCCTCCGTCGTTCTGATACAGAGCCGTCTAACCCTTCTCGTAAAGCCCCTCGTTCTGACGACGGTCCCTTGTCTCTTCTAAGGAGTGAGAACCTAGCCTAGAATAGGTTTAAGCAAGTGGTGAGGAATGAGGACGTCTCCATATGCTATGACATGTCCGTCAAGAAGTTTGAGCATTCCACGATCCATGATCTTTTCAAGGTAACTTTTCTTTGTCCATATTAAATCATGTACTCCATCTTTAAGTAACCTTTTGAAGATATATATTTTTTATATGTATGTTGCAGGTTATGACCAAGTTCATGGCGGTGTCCAGGCAAGCCGCGGAGCTGGATAAGGAAATGATTAGAATGGAGACAAAGATCAGGGATATGGAGAATGAGGCAAGCCGTAAGTCTAGGGAGAGAAGGAAGTTGGAGGACGAGGTAAAGGACCTAAAGAACCTCATCAAGGAGTTGAAGGCGGATATCATTAAGAAGGAGACTCATTTAGACCATCTCCAGAAGCAAAGTGACGAGTTCAACTCCTCTTTGAGCAAGGCTAGGGACGATGCTGTTAAAGAGTAAAAAAGGTCCAGTGAATTTACTCATCTTCTGGACAAGAACTACGCTACAGGCTTTGAGGACTTCCGTCTGAATGCCACCAAAGTTCTCCATGGGGTGGATTTTGATTCCATTAAGCTCCCCATTGCAGCTGAGAGTTCTTTGCTCCAAACCAGCTTAGAGGATGTGAACATTGAGGACGATCCCTCCACTCCTCTTCCAACAAAGGACAACTCAAAGTCTGGGGACGTTGCCCTTAGTGGTTTATCCAAGTAGTTTTAGTTGTAAACAAAAATTTATTTCTATTTTCACTTGTATCGTTGGGGGTCCGTTGTTTTGGACCATTTTTAGATTTATCCAAGTACATTCACTCATCCATGTTTAAGGATGGAAGTTTCATACACTTGCCTTTTCAAGCTTATTACTTTTAAGGGTTTTTGGACGATGGTCGTCTACCCTTTTTAAGTTTATTTTTAAATACAATTCTCGTCTATCTTTGGATGTTTGCTTTTATCGCTTTTTGTTGCTAGCTTTACTGTTTAAGTATTCATCTGTCCATGGTTTGGACTTCACTTATTTAGGGATTTTGAAATGGTAAAGTGTTTACTCGTCCATTGTTTGGACTTCACTTATTGCATGCCTTTACTTTATTCAAATGGTTAAGTGTTTGCTCGTCCATGGTTTGGACTTCACTTATTGCATGTTTTCATTTTATTCGTTTATTTCTCATCGACGAGTATATGTGGGAGGTTTATTCTTTCGTCCTTTACTTTTTGTTACCTTAAGGTTTTGTTTCATCACTTGGTGCTTTGTCATCCATGATTATTGTCTAAGGACAGCTATTAACGATACGTCTCTACATCTAGAGATTTTACTCGTCTATGGTTTTCAACCTTTCTTGTGGACTTTCAATTTCATAATGGATTAAAAAAAAAAAAACTTAGTAGAAAATCCAACATGCTTTATATACAAACTAGGAACTTTGTACATAACATAATAATGTCCACAAACATTGCACATGCTAGTAGCTAGTGCCTTTTAGGGAATTCAAATACTGAAAAACATAACATGAATGCTGAAAAATAATATAAATAGACTACAATTAGGAACCAATATTCTATAGGTTTTAGGTCGTCCATACTGACCTTCTTGACGAGTCTTCACTGATAGTACTTCCTCTAGTGCTCCACGTTCCATGGATGCTCCAGCCTTCGTCCATCCAAGGCTTCTAGATAGTACAATCCTCGTCTTTTGTAGTTGATGACTTTGTATGGTCCTTCCCAATTAGGTCCCAACTTTCCATGAGCAGGGTCCTTAGTAGCCAGGGACACCCTTTTTAGGACGAGGTCTCCGATGTTGAACTTGTTGGGTTTTACCAAAGCATCATGGTGCTTAGTCATCAAGTTCTTGTAGCGTGCCACCCTCTGTTTCGCATCCATCCTTACCTCATCAATGAGATCAAGGCTTAGACGGAGTTGCTTCTGATTGTCCTCATCCTTATGGTGGTCTACTCCATAGCTAGTCAGGCCAACCTCTACTAGTATCACTGCATCACTTACATATGCTAGCTTAAGAGGAGTCTCTCCAGTAGGAGTCCTTACCATCATCCTGTATGCCCAAAGGACACTAGGTAGTTCGTCTGGCCATATCCCTTTTTCCCCCTCAAGCCGAGTCTTAATGATCTTCAATAAGGATCGGTTTGCAACTTCTGCCTGTCCATTGGCTTGTGGGTAGGAGGGTGAAGAGTAGTGATTCCTAATTCTCAACTGCTCACAGAACTCTCTTAAGGGTGTATTATCAAACTGGCATCCATTGTCTAAGACAAGCACCCTAGGGATTCCAAAACGACAGATGATATTTTTCCAGATGAAGTTTCTAACGTTTGGCTTAGTAATCTTTGCTAATGGTTCTGCTTCCACCCACTTAGTGATATAATCGATCCCCACCCCTAAGAACTTCATTTGCCTTGTCCCCATGGGAAAGGGACCAAGGATGTCAAATCCCCACTAAGCAAATGGCCAAGGGGCCACCATTGGAGTAAAATATTCTGATGGTTGTCTAGGTACATTGTTGTAACGTTGACGCTTGTCACATGCTTTAACATATGCTTTGGCGTCTGCTTGCATGGACGGCCAGTAGTACGAACTATCTTGTGGACGAGGGATCTTACCCCTAAATGATTTCCACATGCTCCTTCGTGTATGTCTCTCATGACATAGTAGGACTTGTCCAGAGTCAAACACCTTAAGTAGGGCTGAGAGAAACCCCTTTTACACAACACTTCATCCATGAGGACAAATTTTGCCGCTCTAATCCTCAACTTCCTTACTTCTTCTTTATCCTGGGGGAGGAGTCTGTCCTTGAGATAGGATACAATTGGAGTGGTCCAGTTGGCCTCTCCGTCTATCTGATACACATCAGGAACGTCTATGCTTGCAATGTACTGAACTTTGATCTGCTCATCAACCAACTTGTCTACAGACGCTGCCTTGGCTAGGCTGTCAGCTTCCATGTTTTCTTCCCTTAGGATCTGGTGAAACTTTGCTGTTATGAAACCCTTAATGCACTACTTTACTTTGCTCAAATACGTCTTCATTCATTCTTCCTTGGCTTCACATGTCCCATTCACCTAGCCTATAATCAACTGCGAGTCTGCTTGGACAATAATTGACTCTGCTCCTAATGACTTAGCCAACTCCAAGCCCTAGAGGAGGGCTTCATACTCATCTTCGTTGTTGGTCATCTGGAATTATAGACGAACGACATACTCTAGACAATCCCATTCTGGTGATTGCAATACTACTCCAATTCCTCATGCATGCTGTGTGGACGAACCATCCACACGAATGACCCATTCTTTTGCCCCCTGGTGTCTATTCTATTAATCATAGGCAGGAGTGAATTTTGCAATGAAGTCTGCAAGGGCTTGGGCTTTTATTGCTTCCCTTGGTCGATACCTTACGTCAAACTCACTAAGTTCAACCGCCCAATGAATCAATCATCCAGCTGCTTCCAGCTTATTCATAGCCTTCTTGAGCGGATGGTCTATTAGGACATTGATGACATAAGCTTGGAAATAAGGCCTGAGCTTTCTTGCTACAATTACCTATGAGAAGGCTAACTTTTCTATTGGCAGGTACTATCCTCCACTTAAAACTTTGCTGGTGTAGTAGATGGGCTCTGCACCTTTCCTTCTTCCCTAATTAAGGCTAAGCTCACTACATGAGAGGATACCGCAAGGTACAGATACAACTCTTCACCTGGTTTGGACGAGCTCATCAAAGGAGTTGAAGTGAGATAAGCCTTAAGGTCTTCAAATGCTCGTTGACACTCATCCGGCCATTCAAATTCTTTCTTTAACACTCTAAAAAATGGTAAACACTTGTCAGTATCTTTTGAGACCAACCTGTTGAGGGCTGCCACTCGTCCAGTGAGACTTTGTACATCTTTGACATTCTACGGCAGCTCCATGTTTAGTATTGCTTGGATTTTATCAGGATTTGCTTCAATTCCCCTTTTTGAAACCATGAAACCAAGGAACTTTCCTGATGAAACTCCGAAGGCACACTTGCTTGGGTTCAGCTTCATATTGTATCGTCCAAGTTTGTCAAAGTCTCTTACAGGTCGTCCAAATGTTGCGTCTCCTTTACGCTTTTGACTAGCATGTCTTTTACGTACACTTCAACATTTTGTCCAATTTGTGGACGAAACATATGGTTGACTAGCCTCTGATAAGTGGCCCCTGCATTTTTCAAACCAAAAGGCATTACTTTGTAGCAAAACAAACATTGGCTTGTGATGAATGATGTTTTCTCTTGGTCTACCTCGTCCATCTTGATCTAATTGTACTCCGAGAATGCGTCCATAAAGCTTAGTAATTGGTGCCCATCTGTTGAGTCTACCAACTTGTCAATGCGTGGAAGGGGATAACTATCCTTAGGGCATGTCTTATTCAAATCTGTAAAGTCTATGCACATCCTCCATTTGCCGTTAGCTTTTTTGACCATCACTACATTAGCTAGCCAATCAAGGTAGAAGACTTCGCGGACGAACTTTGCTGTTACTAGCTTCTAGACTTCTTCTTTGATGGCATTGTCTCGTTCTGAGGTGAACACTCTCATTTTCTAACGAACGGGCGGATAGGACAGGGACACATTTAGACGATGAGTAATCACACTTGGGTCAATCTCAGGCATGTCTTCATGGCTCTAAGCAAAAACACATGTGCTCTTCTTGAGGAATTGGAAGAGATCTTGCTTCGTCTTCTCTTCTGTGCTTATCCCGATTCTAGTGAACTTCTCCGGGTTGGACTCGATTAAAGGGACATCTTCCAATACTTCAATACGCTTAGCAACTATTCTTCTTTCTTCAATGTTCATTGTCTGCATCTACTCGTCCATTGCCAACATAGCTAAGTAGCATTCCCTAGCCGCTAGCTAATCTTCTTGCACTTCTCCAATGCCATATTTCGTTGGGAATTTAACGGACAAGTGATAAGTAGACGTTGCAGCCTTCCAACTATTCAAAGTTGGTCATCCTATGATGGCATTGTGTGAAAACGAATAGTCCACAACAAGGAAGTTTACTTCCTTATTGATTTGTCGTGAGTAAGAACCAACTATGACTGGTAAGGAGATAGTGCCCATTGGTAGAACCTTCATTCCTCCAAACCCGATCAGAGGTACATTCACAAACCGAAGTAATTCCTTGCTAACGTTCATTCGTTGGAAGGTCGGATAGTAGAGGATATCTGCAAAACTCCCATTATCTACTAATACTCTTTTCGTCGTATAATTTGCAATCGTTAAAGTGATAACAATTGCATCGTCATAAGAATGATGCAGTCTCCTCGCATCTTTGTCCATGAAAGTAATAACAGGCTCGTCCACTCTGGACGTCCTAGGTGGGTGGCCAGTGAGTTGAACATTTTGAATTACTCGTAAGTAAGTCTTCTTGGCTTTGGACAAACTCCCGGTTGACATTCCTCCCACAATAACCCTTATTTCTCCAAGTGGTTGATGCACTGGTTCTTCCGCTTTACCTTTCAATGGTTGCCTTTCATCCTTATGATCTCGTCCAAGGAAATTCTTCAACTTTCCCTGCTTAATGAGGACTTCAATTTGCTATTTCAAGTCATAACACTTATCTGTGTCATGCCCGTGATCTCGGTTGAAACGACAGTACTTGCTTTTATTCTGTTCGCTATGATCTCCTTTCATCTTTTCTGGCCATTTCAAGGATAGGTTGTCCTTGATTTGCATCAACACTTGGTCAAGTGGGGTATTCAAGGGAGTGTAGTTGAAATATCATCCTAAGGACGATCCTGCCTTCCTGCTACCTCGATCTCTTTTTTCTCCTGTCTTGGCCTTCTTTGGACGAGGCCCTTGCTCTGGATGGTGTATGTAACCAGCTTCCACTCATTCAGCCTTTTTCTTTTTCTTGGCAATAATCGCATCCTCGGCATTCATGAAACTTTAGGCTGAGTGTATTTAGCTCGGCCATCGTCTATAACTCTTGGTCATACAACTTGTGGATGAACAAATCCGAAGTAACTCCATTATAGAAAGCTGCCAAGAGGATTTTGTCATCCATCTCATCCACCAACTGGGCTTCCCTATTGAAACGACTGATGAAGGTTCGAAGACTCTCATTTTCTCCTTGCTCCATGTTCAGAAAGCTGGATGAGGAATGCTTATGCCTTTGGCCTCCGACGAAGTTGTTGACGAACAACTTACTTAACTCCTAGAATGAAGTTATGATGTTTGGTGGTAGCTTACCAAACCACACCCTGGCCGGGCCTTTCAATGTGGTAAGGAAGGCTTTGCACATGATTTCATCTAGAACGCCTTAGAGATGCATAGTCGTCTTGAACGTGGCAATGTGATCACAAGGGTCTCGCATTCCATCATATGAGTCCAAGGTAGGCATTTTGAACTTGGAGGGTAGAGGATAACTCATGATGGGCACAATGAAGGGAAAGTCAGTTCTATGGACGAGATCATCCACATGGTTTGCTCTCCTCATGGAGTCCTTCATCTCCTCCATGGCTTTCTTCATCTGGTCCATTTCTCTCTCTAAGTGTAGCACCCTCTGAGTGACGGTACCTCTGGACTGATCTCCTCCTTCAATGCCGTTCTCCGCCCCTCCATTCTCCGAATTTTGCCCGTATTCCTCGAGGTGTCGCTGTCGACGTTGTCTAATGACTTCTCTAGTTAACTCCTGGTTTTGTTATGTCAAGTCCGCCATTGCGGCTGCCATGGACTATGGCTGTTGTTGGACGGACGCCGGTGGCGGTGCTGGTACACAATTTGGATGACTGGAGGCATTTCCACTCTCCTGGTGTTCTGGACTTGTGGCCATCGACCTAGTCTGAACCATGCAGACTTTTTGTCTTGGAAAGCAAGGCGGTTAACACTTAGAAACTTTGCTTACTTCCCCACAAACGACACCAACTGATGATACACGAGAATCAGTAGGTGGTGACAGCTTGAAGACCTGAAGAGAAAAAAGAGACTGTCAAGGGCGATCGAGGTGAATCGGTCGAGGACCCTCTGACGGTTAAGTCAATTTTCTCTCTAGAACACAAGGATGGTGAATTAGTGAATAGTAAAACCTACCTCGGGCTAAAGGAATCAAATCCTTTTTATAGAGACTTTTTAGTGAGTTCACTTGTTCGAATCCATTACCGTCATGGGAGATGGGTATAGTTAGTGGAGAAAATGGAGCGGATTTCGGGAAATCCTCCCCACGTTCTAGAATGATGAATCGTGGTCCGATTGCTTGGTGTTTGTAGAAGAATCCTCAAAAATTTGTTAAGTGTTATTTGATCGTCCATGCCCCTGTATGACATGGACGACTAGGCTGCCTTGGACATCCATGATATTCATGGACGAACCCTATTCATATCTGTGGTGCTTTTGTTGGGCTTTATTTCTTGTGAACTAGTTTGGACGTAGTCTGGTCATGGAAGACCATCATGGACGAACTAAACTTAATTTAGACCACCATTAGTAACCGGATATTACTGATTGCCTCATCCTGAGGCATTTTTTGGCAGGTCCTTTTTCTCTTACACTTGGACTTCCCCGATTGGGCCTAGGACTTCATTCTTTGGCCCAATAATGCTAAAAATATGCATCAATAAAGATGATGTTGTAACTTTCAAATTTAGTTATTAAAAAAAAAAAAAAGCTTATATCAAATTGAGAGAGAAAGGAAAAATGGTATTTGTTAGTCACCATTCCTCTCTCTTTTCTCCTTTTCTCCCTCCACCTTTTCATCTAAACATATTAGATCTTGTTAGAACATAAATACTGCATATGCTAACTAAAATTTTAGGCTAACATGCAAATTGCACCCTCTAAGTTTAATTGAAATTCGTTTCAGGCCTTTAATTTTACTTTCATTCAATTGAGTCATTTAAGTTTTAAATTTATTAAATTCAAGCATTTCGTCAAATTCCATTAAAAATTGCCGTCAAGTATGCAATTAACTAAAGAAAAAAGCTCATAAAAAAAAACTAATAAAAAAGAGTTTTTGAAAAAAAAAAAAAATTTTGACATAAAAAATCTATAAAATATTTTTATTATAGATATAACTAATATCATATGAACGTAAAAATATATGCTACTCAATTAAAAGGAATATCTTTCTTTTCTCAAAAAAAAAAAAAAAAAAAAGTATATCTTTCTGTATCTCTCTCCCCTCACAAGTCAACTCTCTCTTCTCTGTCTCACCAATTGTTTTTATTTATGTTCAATGAATCACACCTAGATGAAGGTAAAACAAATAGAGAGACTAGTTTTCATATTTTGTCTCTCTTCCTCTCACTCATTTATTGATTCTTGTTCTTCTCGTTCATTTATGTACGTTTCATTCATCGTACTTGCAAAAATACAATCTTTAGAAGACTCCAATAGGATGTTTTAAACGTTTAATTCGCTCCACTCCGATCAAACACGTTAATTCCCACTTCTATTTTTGTTTTGTTTTCCTTTTGACACTATTTTGGGGAGCACATAAAAGTCTTTTCCTTGAATTAGCCTTATTATAAGTTAAGGCGACAGAGAGAATAAACCAACACCATCACCATGCACACTGGAAATAACTGGGGAGGCTCATTTGAGATAAACCATGGAGAAGTGACAACCTCCGGCGAGTACGATAGGAGCCGAACCTCGGAATGGGACGGTGCTGCCTTGTATCATCATCAAAATCTAGATGAAACACAACAAAGTTGGTTGCTGGGGCCGCAAGAGAAGAAGAAGAAGAAGTATGTGGACTTTGGGTGCATTGTTATTAGCCATAAGGCTCTCAAATGGATCTTGGGGTCCATTGTGTTGGCTTTCTGTGTCATTGGACTTCCCATCATCATTGCCAAGTCCTTGCCCAAGCACAAGTCTCCTCCTATCACCCCTGACAATTACTCTGTTGCCCTCCACAAAGCACTCCTCTTCTTCAACGCCCAGAAATGTAAGTTACTACGTATTAATTGGCTCTTAAAGTCTTAATAATCAAATTGATTTAATTTCTAGCTTTTCTTTCTCTATATCTTGATCTACTTGTTTCCTACAAAATGATCTTCTTCTTCTTTTTTCTTCTTTTTTTTAATTTAAATTAATCTATTTTATATTTTAGATTAAATGTTATAAATTTAATTACCTATGAATTCTATGTCTTTTAAAATCTTAAATGATGTAATACTTCATTCTTTCATCTACTCAAAAGCATTGAACCATCCATAAATATTATTTATCCAGAACAAGAAATTGTGTAATTCATTGGCTTTTGGAGTATATCCCATCCGATTCTTTTAGTAGTTCATACTTCTAATTTGCATGTCTTTCATGAAACTCCAATCTTTGTTATCAAGATCGTGATGTGGCCCCAAAACTTTGGCTTAGGTGGGGTAGGATTTGGGCTGAGTTTAACTTCCTTTGTAAGTCACAAAGCCGAAAGACAAAATGTTCCTTCTATTGACTTTCTTTTACACACATCCTAGCAATATGAGCCTAGGCATGTTGGCATGGTCTTTTATGCCTAACTTCAAAATAATACGTAATTTTTTTTTTTTCTTTCTTATAAAAATGTTCTAAAAATACTTTCTAAATTAATTTAGTTAGGGCATAGTTAACATTTTCCTATTATTTTAACATGTAGCTAAAACCTTAGCTGTTATAAATAAATGTGACTTTTTCTTGTGGCAATAAAACATCTCTACTTATAATTATAAATTAACAAGGATAAAAAAAAGTTGAAGGGTTGGTTTCAAAACTTAGCAGACAGACGCAAAACAATGACAGGTTGGAATAGACTAACACCGTGTGGGTCCCAGAACCGTCATCACGCCATGAAATTTCAACTGACCCAGGTGGCTATTGGGAATGGAATACGTGGGGTTTGAAAGATCTAGCCAGCCTTTACCAAAAAAAACAAAATACAAAAGAAGAAAGATCTAGCCAGCTACTTTCTTTTCTTTTATTTTATTGCTTACTCTTTTTCTATCCACCATTATATTTTCATTAAATTAGGATATTACAAATTTTAATATATAATTTTTATTAATTAATATGCTACTAATCACAAAAAATGTAATTTTAATACTCAATTATTATGTTTTTCTCAAAAAAAAAAATTCAATTATTATTTTATTGAGAATCACTTTTTCTGTCGTGTAATTCCCCATAGAATGAGAAATGTTAAAGGTTAGGTGGTTTTTAAGAATAATTTATTGTGGAGCTTGGTTAATGAAATAATATATATTAATGAGAGATGCTCGCTGAAATGGTAAATGGAATTCAAAATGTTAGCTCCATTATCTCCACACCGCATCTAAAGAATTTCTAATATTTTTTAACATTTTCTTATTTTTCCCGTATTATTACACTCATACCTTTACCCTTAGATCTAAAAAATTAAATATAGATTTCTATCCGGTGATTATATGAATTTTTATTGATATTTTAATGTAGATGTAGAGTTTCACTTTATTATTTAATTAGACGTGGTAATCATTTTATTGGTTTCACATCTCTTTGGAATTTGTCAACCTTTCAGGCTTTGAATGAGTTTATATTTTAAAAACATGGAACTAGAAGATCGTCTATAGTGAAATAAATTAATGCAATTAAATATCCCTATGACTTCGTCAACAATTGACTATACTTTTTTTTTTTTTTTTTTTTGAGAAAAATTGACTATACTTTTTGGCGCAATAAAAAGATTCCTTGTTATTTATTTATATAGTATAGTATATTATTGTACTAGTTTATCAAAGTATATTATTGCCACTCTATTATAATAATAATAATAATAATGATTGAAGGTGATGTTGTTCCAAACTTTGCATGATTAGAGTATGAGTGTAGTAATTAGTAAATATGTAAAAAAAATTAACTAATTTTTTGATAGGTAAAAAATTGAATGATAAATATAGAGAGAGTTTAGATGAATGATAAGTGAAATGTGGTGCAGCTGGGAAATTACCTAAAAATAATGGCATTCCCTGGAGAGGAGATTCAGGTCTAAATGATGGAAATGATACTGATGTGAAGGGAGGACTGGTTGGCGGATACTATGATGCCGGAGACAATATAAAGTTTCACTTTCCCATGTCTTATTCCATGACTATGCTAAGCTGGAGTGTGATTGAATACCCTGACAAATATAAGAACATTAACGAGTACAACCATGCTAGAGATCTCATTAAGTGGGGCACTGACTACTTGCTCCTAACCTTCAATTCCTCTGCTACCAAAATTGATAAGATCTATTGCCAGGTATTCTTCATTTTATACTTATTCCCCTGTTGACATTACTTTTGTGCCATTCAGATAACGTACTCTATGTGAATTATATATCAAACTTCTACAACTTTAATACCATTTTTTTGTTTCAACAGTGATATAGTTCTGATGTATGTGCTAAAATGGCTACAATTAATGTGACACACACACCATATACTTGGGTTGGAGGAAGACAATATATGTAACATGACTAACACCTAAAATGTCTTCATCTGCTGCTAGGTTGGTGGACATCGAAATGGCTCTCAAACACCAGATGATCACAACTGCTGGCAGAAACCAGAAGACATGGACTATCTGCGGCCTACACTAACTTGCCAATCAGGACCCGACCTTGCTGGGGAAATGGCAGCAGCCTTAGCTGCAGCCTCTATAGTTTTCAAGGATGATAACGTGTACTCCACGAAACTCATCAAAGGTGCACAAACACTCTTTGCCTTTGCCAGGGACAATGGAAAACGGACGGCATATAGTCGTTCTTACCCTGCTGATATTGCTCCTTACTATAACTCCACCGGCTATTATGATGAGTACATGTGGGGTGCAGCATGGTTGTTCTATGCCACAGGAAATAATAGCTATCTTTCACTGGCAACCAACCCTGGGATCCCTAAGAATGCCAAAGCGTTTTACATGATTCCAGACTTGAGTGTGCCAAGTTGGAATAACAAGTTACCATCAGCCATGCTATTGTTAACAAGGCTCAGGCTGTTCTTGAACCCTGGCTACCCTTATGAGGACATGTTGCAGATGTATCATAATGTGACAGGTCTTAACATGTGCTCTTATCTTCACAACTTCCACGTCTTCAACTGGACTAATGGTATGTAGGATCTCACCTTTTTTAATCTCGTTCAATCCAGATGTGACATAGTTTATTTCATTAAGTTTCTCAATGATTTTTTGGTAGTACTTCACAATTAGGCTTGTGCAGTTTGGACTCTTAATTACCTAAAGACATCTAGGGATAAGATTTGCACAATAATTAGTTCTAGTCCTTGCTAATGGGATTTTGACAGCATCCTGTTCCAATGAACTCTTGTAACATGTGGAAAGTCCTTTTGTTTTTTCTCTTTTCTAGTAAGGGTTGGGAGGCCAATTTGCAAATGCCATCCACCTTGGATTAGAATTGATAATTATATTTGCAAATCAGGCTTCTGATATATACCTGTGAAAGCTACACTTATGCACGTGTTCAAGAGAATGCCTAAATCAATTATGCATGCATTTGGAGTCATCAAAGCATTGATGCATTTGTGCTTACAAAATTTAAACAATATTACATTTAATTCATTTAGGACATACTTCCCCAGATAGTAACTTAAGAAGACAAAAATGAGAATACAATGCTAGTTCTTTGCTGTACTTTAAAATCCTAGAATATGTTTATACATCCCATGGAAATTGGAATCACTGTCAATGTTTACATGAGAGCATTTGCGTTTGATGGTCGGTGTTTGATTTCTCCAATAAACTGGTGCATGTCATCAATGGCATGCATTGAAGCACCCCTAAGTAGAATTTAGTTGACTAAGATTAGATGCATGACCTGTGAAAACCTTTGCAGGGGGTTTGATCATGCTGAGCCGTGGAGGGCCACAAGATCTGCAGTATGTGGCTAATGCTGCTTTCCTGGCATCTCTGTTTGTTGATTATTTGAATGCCTCCGGCGTTCCAGGATGGTATTGTGGCAACAATTATATTTCATCAGATGTTCTTCGAAGTTTTGCCACCTCCCAGGTGTCGTATTCCTCCCATACTTCTCATTAATCTGACAGATTCTTGCATGACTTTATAGTATGTCTTTGTTCTAATCTTCATATGCACCCACTAGAATTTACCTGTCAAATTAATGTTAGAATGCTTTTTCCTGTTGCTTTTATGCAGATGGACTATATCTTGGGTAATAACCCCATGAACATGAGCTATGTTGTTGGGTATGGCAACAAGTTCCCTAGACATGTACATCACCGAGGTGCATCAACACCCAATGACCATAAATATTACTCCTGCAACGGGGGGTGGAAGTGGTTCAACACCAACAATGCCAATCCCAACAACATCACAGGAGCCACGGTTGGAGGGCCTGATCAGTTTGACAAGTTCAGTGATTTGCGTGACCATTATAATAACACCGAGCCAACTATGGCCGGAAATGCTGGACTGGTTGCAGCACTTGTATCCCTGACAACCACTGCTGGCAATGGCATTGACAAAAATACCATATTTACAGCGGTTCCTCCACTCTATCCACAGACCCCACCACCCCCACCACCCTGGAAGCCATAATAGGCAGATGCAAAAATCCCAATGTTCACATTGTTATTTTATATGTTATCTGAAGTTTTGTTGTTCTTTGTACAAAAGTAACATCTGTTATGTTCATTCACAAGAGATTTATATATATACACCTACTCTTTTTCATAGACAATTTAATGTTGTTCCAAGCAATCTTGACACTTTGTATCCAAATTTCCGTGATGAATGATTAAGACCATTACTTCAGTTATTTATTATTTGTTGCATGAGTGTCTTAGTAGTTGATCCCTGACCTTTCTCAATCAGTTGGATGCTATTTTTTTTTGTTTGAAATACTAAATGAATAGTATTGTATTTCTCAAGTAATAACATATACAAGAGTGCCTTTATATGTGTGCTAATCAAGACAAGTAAAGTGGGCCTATTACACGTTAACAATCCCCTTCAAACTCAAGGTGGGTGTGAGACCAACTTGAGGTTGTCAATCAAAGCATGAAAACATCCCTTAGGAAATGACTTAGTGAAGATATCTACATATTGATCTTGAGAGGAGACTAAGAGTAACTTGAGAGCACCATGGATAAGATGATAACGGATAAAATGACAATCAATCTCGATGTGTTTAGTCCATTCTTGGAAGACATCAATGTGATTAATATGAATGGCACTCTGGTTATCACAATAAAGAGGAGTTACAGAGGACATTGACATGCCTAAATCTTTGAGAAGCCATTGAAGCAAGATGAGTTCAGATATGGTATCAGCAAGGGCACGATATTCTGCTTCAATGCTAGAGCGGGCCACAATGATTTGTTTCTTGCTTCGCCAAGAGATCAAATAAGAACCAAGAAGAAAACAATAACCAGTGGTTAACCTTCTATCGGTGGGATCTCATGCCCAATCAACATCAAAGAATGCACGAGAATAAGAGGAGACTGATCAGAGTAGTAAAGGACATGAAAGAGAGTGCACTTTAAGTATCGAAGAATGCACAGGACAGCAGCTTAGTGAGTCAATCATGGAGCAGACAAAAACTGGCTCACCTGGTGAACATCATAAGAAATGTCTAGACAAGTGACAGTAAGATAAACTAGAGTGCCAACCAATTGTCTATGAAGAGAGGGATTAGACAATGGTTTACCAGTTGAGTTAAATGCGCATTAAGTTCAACTGAAATGCCAACAGTCTTACTATCAGTAAATCCAGCTTAAGAAAAAAAGTTCAAAAGCATACTTGGCTTGAGTAATATAAAGTCCATCAGTGGAATGAGAAATTTCAAAACCCAAAAAGTAGTTGAAATATCCAAGATCTTTCATCTCAAACTGATGACTAAAAAAATCCTTGAGTTCTTGAATGCCATTGAGGTCATCACTAGTTATAATCACGTCATCCACATACAGGAAAAGCAAAATAGTGCATTCGTCGTTGTGACAAAGAAATAAGGCAAAATCGTAAGGATTGACAGTGTAACCCAAGCGAAAGATGGTGGAGCTGAACTTGGCAAACCAAGCTCGTGGATCTTATTTAAGGCTGTAAAGTGCACGCCAAAGGCAACAAACTTTGTTCAATTCAATAAAGAGACCAGAAATAGGTTGCATATAAACTTCTTCACTTAAATTCCCATTGAGAAAGAAATTTTTGACATCCATTTGAATAAGATCCAATTTACTGGCAATGGTAACAACTAAAAGAGGACGAATAGATGAGAATCAAGCAACTGGAGTAAAGGTCTCTTTATAATCAATTTCATACTCCTATGTAAAACTTTTTGCAATAAGATGAGTTTTGTAGCGCTCAATGGACCCATCAGAGCTAGTCTTGATCCTGTAGATCCGCTTACAACCAACCACAGACTTCCTAGGAAGGGGATTCGCCAAATCCCAAGTATGATTTTTGGATAATGCATCAAGTTCCTCTTTCATTGCAATTTGCCATAAAGGGTCAGTGAAAGTCTCACGATAAGTGTAAGGCTTATGTAATGCAGTAAGGGTAGTGTAACAATGATAGTCAAGTAAATGTGTTGGAATGGATCTTGCCCAAGTTTAGTGACAAGGTGGAATGTCTTGTGCAAGATCTTCAGGCGGAGCAGGAGCAGGGGACCCAAGCATAAAGTTGGGTAGCTCGTCTTCAACCTATTCATTGAAGGGTGATCCAAGAGAGTCATCAAAAATATCTAGTGGTGTGAGAGACCGGCTTTCAAAAAAGAGTATACCTCTTTTTGGGGTTTTGTGGAGTCGTCACTTATTTTTATATTACAAAAATAAGAAAACTATAAAATACAAAATACATGAATAATACTGAGCTCTTATTGATTTGAACACTTATAATTGATAGAAAGAAACTATACGTGGCTTTGATCCCAATTTACAATCTAAGTAAAAAGATCACAAAGTTTTGTTTCCTAGTTACAATCTATCAACAAAAGAAGGACAAAACACTATCTGTGAACCTAAGATCTAGACTTGGGGGATAAGTTATAGGATGGGAAGGTGTTAGGCACCCATCCTGCCGAATAGAGTTCGGTCTTCTAGACTCTAAACAACCATCTAGGTACCCATATGCAATAGATAATGAGATGCAAAAAATGCTATGTTAATTTTCCTAGATCTAGGGTTCAAATGCTAATCTAAAATCCTAGATCTGCATATTATTTTATGCCAAAAAAGATTTAATTCATGTTGTTGTGAGAATCATGATTAGAAAGTCAAGAATTGATTTTATTATGAAAATTGTGAATTTCTAAATAAAAAAAATAGATATGGTTTTATGATGTAAAAGAATGAATCTTTCAATAAAAAAATACAGTTCTATTTTTGGTGAGATAAAAAATGAAGGAACTTTGTGAGAAAATTTCAGACTTGTTTTCTGTAGATGTAGAAAGGATGAATTTTATATGAAAAATCGCTATGCCTAATCGCTATGCAGTTAGGCATCCTTAGACAAAAGAGTAGTCTTTCAGGATTGATCATTATTTGTCACCACCTCCCACCTATCCTACGGTTGTCACTACAAAGCTATAGTTAAGGTGCATGGGGTCTTACCATCTAGCCATTTGTACTCCGCATCAGATCTTTTTTTTTGCAAATGTAAAAAGATGTATTTATGCAAAGAATTTTAGATCTATTTTTGTAGAGATGTAAAAAGATGTATTTATGCAACAAATATCATTTTTTATTTTTTTTGGTGGAGATGTAAAAAGATGCATTTACGCAAATAATTTCAAATCTGATAAAATAGAATTTCTTCTGTTTTTAATTCAAAATTTAGATATATTTGCCCGGAGCCCCTACAATGTACCTGGGGTGGATCCCTACTTCATTCGCCATTTGTAAACATAAGTCCTGAGTACAACCCCAAAAGGCAGAAACCTCGGACATCCTCTCGTATTCATATTGAGGCAGTAATAGAAGAGGTAGACAAGTTGAAACCAACTGGGGCTAGTATTTTATCCAAATTGGTTGGCCAACATAGTAGTAGTGAAAAAGAAAATGGGGAAATGGAGAGTTTGCGTTGATTTTACAAACTTGAGCAAGGTGTAGACACTCGATTTTGCGGCACCTATGATTTAATCAAGAAGAATGACTAGAATGATCATTCATATACCCCAAAAATCATGATTGCATTACATGCATTAACTTGTTCATTACATATCATAAAAATGAACTTGAGATTCTAACGGTCGCGACAGTATGTCTGGTTTCCAAATGAGACCGTCGAATCGAAAGATATCGCATGATCAAGTTTGCACGGCCAACATGCATTGTGTCTAGGTGGAGTCAACCACGCATGATTAATTTAAATTAATTCTGATTGGCTAAACAATTGAAATTAATTAAATAATTTTGTGATTGGTTGATAATTAGTGTCAAAAATAGGATTGCTTGCATGGGAATAAAGGGAATGGTTAGATTATAATAAAATTGTGGATAATCTGAACTTTATCAAGATTTATTTTAAAATATTTATCTACAAGATAATCGTTGCTGAAAAGACTTGAATTATCCAGAAAAGAGATAAAAATCTTAGAATAGTGATTGAAAACACGTCTAAGTGCAAGGCCCGACTCAAGAAAACCTAAAAAAGGAGTCTAAAACGCACCCGAACATCAAAGCGTGATTGGCATCCAAGAGTGCCGATCGGCACTTTCAAAGCGCCGATCGGCACTTTCAAAGCGCCGAATAGCACCTATAAGGGCTTTGGCCTAACGCTCTTCGGGTGACGATAAAACACATCATTTTCGACTTTTTCACAGAAGGACGCATCCCAATTCATAATCATCATTGCTTATTTTTTAAGCATTTCAGCCTCTATAAATAGAGACTAGATCTCAAAATTCAAGACACTCTTTTACGCTCTAAGGGAGACACTTTCTCACACTCAAATTTCTCATATTTCTAATCTCCCTTTTTGATATTCTCTCTTAAGCTAGGGTTTTTAGGTTTCAAAGATAATTGCATAAATTTCTTTGAACCCTAAAATATCCCCTCAAGAAGAAGAGTGCTGCATGCAAGAGGTTGTTTCTTATTACCCCTTTTTTTTCTTATGTTTCTCTTGTTGTGATGATACATGTTTATATTTTTTTTTTTTTAGTTTAGTTGTTTCAAATATTCATATCATGAATTGTTGATTTATTTTGTTGAAACATGTTCTTGATTCTTTTTATTATTGTTATGATCTATTTCTTAGTTTTAAAAATCTGCATGTTATTACTTCTTTTTCTCAAATAAAAACGGATCTGCATCTTCATTAGATGCAAATCTGATTTTTCTCAAAATAAAAACAGATATGCATTTCATTAGATGTAGATCTGAATTTTTCTTAAATTAAAAATGGATCTGCATCTTCATTAGATACAGATCTGAATTTTTCTCAAAATAAAAACGGATCTGCATCTTCGTTAGATGCAGATCTTAATTTTTCTTAAATTAAAAACGGATCTGCATCTTCATTAGATGCAGATCTGAATTTTTTCTTAAATCAAAAACGGATCTGCATCTTCATTAGATGCAGATCTGAATTTTTCTCAAATAAAAAACTGATCTGCATCTTCATTAGATGCAGATCTGAAATTTTTTTAAAAAATAAAAACTGATTTGTATCTTCCTTAGATACAGATTTGATTTTTCTTAACATAGCAGATTTTGAAATAAATTTTAAAAAAAAATTTTTAAAAAAAAAATCATTAATGGTTGTGTTTGTTGTGTTTGTTTTATTTAGTGCATGTAGCACAAATTTATTTCATGAATGAAATCCTCTTCTCAAGAAATCTTTTTCATATTTTTTGTACATATAAAAAAAAAAAAATTAGATCTTATTTTTCTTTCATTAAAAAAACCAATTTTTATATTTCCTAAAAACATATCTGATTTTTCTTTCATCAAAAAACCACTTTTTTTAGTTCTTAAAAACAGATCTGATTTTTCTAAACCCAATTCAATTTTTTATCACAACAACATATCTGAATTTTATTTAACAAAGAGGAGGATGCATTCATAAGTAAACTTGTGTGATTTAGTTTTGATAGGCCACAAACGTATTGACCCCTTGTAATAAATTAATTAATTAATTAACCAAGTTTATTAATTAATCAAATTAACATGCAAAGCGCATGGTAGCACAAACAAATCACCAAACAACTAAATACGCAGCGGAAAATAAAAGACACGGTGATTTGTTTACGAATGGGGAAAACCTAACGGCAAAAACCCCACCGGGTGATTTTCAGGTCACCACTCCCGAAACTCCACTATTATCACAACAAGCGGTTACAAGTAAAGGAATCCCAAGTACCTTACCAACCTACAGTTGAACCCTTACCCCAATACCCAATTGGACTTGTTCTATAGTGACAGTTCCCCCTTTTGATGCACGACTCCCAAGTACGTGACTAACCAATGCGCGGATCCCAGTACGCGACTTCAAACACCAACTAAAAAGGTTGTTAGCTGCAAAGTTCTTCAGTTCATCCACACGACGAAGATCAAGAAGATGCTTGGTTACAAAACCCTGTGGTGCACATACACAGCAACTTCTTCACAAGAAAGAGATGAACAAGGGCAAGAACTTTGTCTCTAGTCACAATTTGCTTGAACAAGGTTTTCTCAATGCTTGTGCAACTTGTGAACTTTTTGACGACCCTTAAAACAATTCTTTTATATGTTTAGAGTTAGGAGAAAAGAAGGTCCAAACACATAATCACGGATCCCAAGAAAAACAGTTCAGATTGCTGTTTTCTTAAATCTCGACAGATAGGAGGTGTCGAGAATCTGTCGAGCTAGCTGTCGAGCATATGGGCTAAACAGCTCCTTAAACCTCGACACATGCTAGATGTCGAGCTTTAGTGATTTTTCACTTTTAGCTTGTTTTCTTGGACAGACTTGAAGGTTTTAACACTTGATCTTGAAACATGGTTTCTTGAAGTATTTAAACACATCCTAGATCTACCCAAATACAAGTAAAGTGTGTTTTGTCAAAGAATTAGCCAATTACATAAAATCATGACATATGTTCTTAACATGTGAAACACATATGTCCTAACAAGTTTTTCTTTTAGTTTTTTATTTATTTGTGCAACATATCATTCATGTCATGCATAAAGAGGTACATTGGTCACAAAAGTCTAGAAGACCAGACTCTGTCTGGGCGGGATAGGTCTCTAACACCTTCCCATTCCGTAACCTAACCTCTGAATTTAGTGTCTTTGGATAGGTAGACCTAGCTTCTCAAAAAAAAAAGGATAGGTAGACCTAGGTCTTATCTTTGTCCTATTTTTGGTAGATTGTAACTAGGACAAAACGCCATGTAATTATTTGGCAGTTTGTAACTAGGACCCAAAGCCATGTAATTTTCAATTTTTCAAAAATGTATTCTTTTTTACTCAATCAATGAAATGGAACAGTTCAGTCATGTAATTTGCACTTAATTTTTTCTTATTTTTTGTATAAAAAATAAGTGGCAGGTCCATACCACTTATCCAAAAAGAGAGGTGTCTTTCAAAGCACCCAAAAATCTCTCTCTTTTTTTAGAGGCACTTTTGCGATCTCTCACAGTGGTGACTCCACTGGGTTCGTCGAGGGCTAAGGTTCGTGTTAGACTTAAGTGACCAAATATGTACCCTTGTTTTGCATGGTCTTGCATGATATTGTTGTTTGTTTGTCTATTTATGTTTGTTGAGATGTTGTATGATATTTTGTTGTGTGCATTGTTTGTTAAAAGTTTTCCCTAACCGTCATAGTGTGTGTCATCCAAACAACAATATGTATGCACCCCTTTCAACAACATGTGGTGGTAGTAACCATGGATCACTGATCTTCATTAGATTCGGGTACCCAGTGGCAAACTCACCAACTCATAGCCTAAAATCACTGAATCATTTCCTGTTAACTGTAAAGGATAGACCATGCCATTTAGACCAATGTAATGTTCATTACATTACAAGTTAGGAGGTGTAACGTCCTAGCTATGGGAAACAATGAAACAACAAACCCACCCTACAATGTAATGACTTAGAACCTACCCTTAGGTCGGTCCCTGTTAAAATTGCATTGCATGTTGTGTGTGTTTGTTTGGTTGATTGATTGATGTGGATGGGGACTTAGCTTTGATTAACCCGACCAAGCCTGTCATTAGGGGAGAATTTGGTCAAGATCTGAAGGAAGGTTGCAAAGAGAACCTATGGCCAACACTCAAGCCAGTAGCTCCAGTTCCAAAACCATCACTCCCATTACAGTACTGAAGCACGTAAGCATAGAAGATACTCTACTCCTACAACATCACAATTTCATCTTCAACCTACAAGACAATTCAAGCCACAAGAAGTCTGAACCTCCCAACACTATGGCAGAAGAAGGGGAACATCCAAACACCGAGGAACCCATGAACACTTAAAAGCTACTCAACACCATGATAGCTAGTCAAATCCAGCAGAAAGAGGACATGAACCGTATGGTGCAACAATTTCAGAATCTAAAGAGTAACCAAGAGGAGGACAAGACTGATCATAATCCACCAACCATGGAGAATAAGAAGAAGATCAACGAAAGAATGAACAAAATGGAAGAGATGATTAAAAGAGCTTGTAAGATGGAAGACCTCATGGACTACGAATCCCTCTCACTTTTCCCTAATGTGAGACAGCCTCCCAAGTTCAAGATGCCAACCTTGGACAAGTTTGACGGGACCGGTTGCCTAAAGTCCCATCTGAAGATGTATATAAAGGCTATGCAGCCCCTAGGTGTGACTAAAGAAGTACTTGCTCAAATGTTCCAAAACACTCTAACTGGAGCTGCTCTTAGGTGGTTCCTCAACCTGGATGATGCTAGAGCAAGGAGTTGGGAGGGCATTTGCCGAGAGTTTCACAAGCAATACAAGTACAACATAGAAGTGGACATAACAAGGAAAGATCTCGAGACCACGAAGCAAAAGCCGAAAGAATCCTTCTCTACTTTCATTACCAAGTGGAGAGCCAAGGCAGCACAGATGATGAATAGGCCAAGTGAAGAAGAACAGTTAGCTATGGTTGTAAAGAATTTATTACCTGTATACCATAAGTACTTGTTTGCACAGTACTTTCCTAATTTTAAAGCTTTGATTGCTGTTGAAACCCAAATTGAGGATGCAATAAACAATGGCACTATAAAGAATGATGACCCGCCAAGGTTTAAAAAGAATGTAGGATCTAATTCTAAGGCTACGGAAATTTCTAATATCCATAAAAATGATCCTTATCAATTGATTGCACCTATTGCACGTGTACAAGTATCACAAGGACCTAGACCTATGAGGGAGTTTCATGAGTTGTATATGCCTATAAGCCAAGTGTTTGACAAGCTAAAAGCAAAAGGGTTACTAAAACCCTTAGACCCAAGACCAATTCCAAACCCCTTACCCTCAAGGTTTGATGTGAATAAGAGATGTGCCTACCACCAAGGCCCCGGCCATGATACTGACAATTGTTTTGGCCTTCGTCATGCAATTCAAAACCTAATAGACAACAAGGTGATTACGCCACCTACAAGGCCTAGCATCACTAATAATCCATTGCCCAATCACAATTTTGGGAAAGGACCAAGGATTAATTGCCTGATGACCGAAGAGGATAGTAAAAAAGACCCATCTGAACTGATCTATGACCTACCCGAATGCTTTATGATGACATGGAAAGAACTAATGGATAGGTTATCCACGACCACCACAGGATATGATATATGGAATGAAGAAGTACCAAAAACTAAAAACTACTCAACATCCACGAACGGGGGGAGACATTTCGAACCCCAATCAAGCTATCTAACACCCACAAATGGGGGGAGACACTTCGAACCCCAATTCAATAACCAAACATCCACAAATGGGGGGAGACACTTCAAACCCCAAGATACCAACCCTAATGACCCAACAAAAATAACCCGACATTCATAAATGGGGGGGACACTTCAAACCCCAAGATACCGATCCTAATGAACCAACAAAAATTGCCCACATCACAAGGGGGGGAGACACTTCAAACCCCCACATTTGGAGACAGACAACCCAGTAGAAGCCTTGAATAAATCTACCCAACAAACACTTGCTGAAGAGGATGAAGTCCTTAAGCAACTACAGAAGACACAAGCCAACATATCCTTATGTGGTTTACTCATGGCCTCATACAAACACCGTCAAAACCTAGTAAACCTTCTCAACCAAATCCAAGTCCCTACAACCATAACTTCCCAAGATCTGAATGCTATGATTAGGTCCATAAATAGGGAACTCACTATTTCCTATTCTGACAAGGATCTGACCAAGAAGGGGAAGCACCACAACGACCCGTTGCACATCATTGTAGATGCCAAGGGGAAGAGCATACTGATGGTCCTGATAGATGATGGAAGTGCATTAAACGTTTGTCCTTTAAAGACTACAAGTTGCTTAGGTCTAAGCATTGAAGACTTTGTGCCTACTGATCAGCATGTGAGGGCATACGACAACAGCATAAAAGAGGTCTTGGGAACCATAACATTAGAGCTCACTATAGGACCGATGGTCAAGAAGATGGAATTTCAAGTCCTTAACATAGCCTCATGCTTCAATATGCTCCTAGGGCAACTGTGAATCCATAACACAGAGGCCGTACCTTCCTCCCTATACCAAAAGGTTCGGTTTCCACATGAAGGAGCTATTGTGACCATATATGGTGATACTTTGACAGTGCCTAAGCCTATTCTCGGTATTGATTCTGAGAAAAAGCCATTGACCTTGGATGGCTTTGAGATTGAAAGGCCTGGTTTTGAAATGAAAGAAGAAGAAATGGAGAAGATCCCAATAGACTTTGCTCCCTACAACAACAACAATGTGGTAGCAATGATGAGAAAAATGAATTACCTTCAGGGGATGAACTTGAGGAGAACTGTGAAGAAGCCTACTGTTCAGATCCTGAAGATTCCTACTGCCACACCACCTTTTGGGCTAAGCTATAAGCCCACTGATGATGACATGTTAGAGATGGAAGTGAGAAAGATGGCCCGAGACAAAGCTAAAGCAAAGGGACTTCCTTGTCCTCCAGAACCTTTGAAGCCCTATACTCCTACATTGAATGGGAAGTTTGTCAAAGCTGGAGAAAGTCAACGCTATTGGGGATTCCCCGAACCAAGATTTGATCCTGTGACAAGGACAATGGTGCCTGGGTTCGAGCTACTGCTTGACTGCAACAATAAAGTTCCAGAATTGAAGAAAGAAGATACAACCTGGGTTCCTACTGATTGGGCTGATTACATGGACCCTAGTTCCATGACTACACTCCTTGGAGATGCCATTTGCAATATAGAAGAAGAGTATTGGGAGGCTTGCCAGCATGCATTGAAGAGCTCGTATGAACTAAGAACCAATGATGAAGAAAAGGAAGGGGTAGCAGCCCCTAGTGATGATGATGAAGGAAGTGATGCCAAGAGTGATAGTAGTAGTGACAACAGCAGTAGTGGCAGTGGACATGATAATGATGATAGCAACAACGACAATGAGAGCAACAACATTGAAGATTATGATAGCCAATACAGTGGCAATGATTGGGGTGAACCCCCTAATGATAGAGAAGATGAAGACGCAGAGCTTTACTATGAAGAATATGATGATGATGTAGACTATTATGATGAAGATATTGAAGATGATGTTGAAGCTAACAGGTGGAGTGACATTGATAGTGACCAATACAAGCTGATAAATGTATTAAAAGATGTAAGAGAGGAGGTTGGACAACCCAATGATGTGGACTATGAGGATTACCCCTATGGGCGTCCCTCAGATTGGAGCTGTATCACCAATGTTAGCTCAAGGTCTGGTCCTCGATATGACAAGCATGGAAGAGAGATTCCAAAGTTTGGGTCATATTACGATTCAGAACCTGGCACACTAACCCCATATACCGAAGAAGAGGATGATATAGATGCTAGGTTGGCCACTCTAAACCAAAAATTGATGGTCCACAGTCTCAAAATCATGACACTTGAGAATGCTGAACGTAATAATGAGAGGATGGAAGGAGGCGAGTCAGAGCATCTCCCTCAACACACCCTACTTGGGCAACAAAGGGAAGCATGATTTGTTTGATAAGTGGATGGATAGCATAAAGCGCCTGGATGCTTTTGTGACTGACAAGTCTACAAACATGGTGATTGACGAAGAAGCCACAGATTATATGGATGAAGAACTAGGCATGGGAGGGAGCCGCCCACCCCATGGAGGACTCTGTGAAGAAGATCAAGACCGTCAAGTCAGTCACTCTTGCCAAGAAGATCAAGACCGTCGAGCTAGTTACCCCAGCTAAGAACATTGTTTCTGTCCCTATTGAGTCTATTTCTACTAGTATTTATATTCCTGTTAAGTCTGTTTGTGATAGTTTTCCAGTTAAGTCTGATTTAGTTAAGTCTATTGAGTCTGTTGAGAACTCTTTTCCTTAATATGATTTCTGATTCTGCTTATTTGTTGGCTTTGAATGTTTTTATTTCTAAAATTGGTAAAGAAACTCTTAATAATAAGGAATTAAAACAAAGACACCTAGAACCCATAAAAGAATAAACCTAACCCATTAACCTGGGGACTAATGATTAACCTAAAATGATACAAGTGGGCAGTACCCTAACCATTTCAGAGAAAGATGCATTAGTGGCACTCTTGACAGAATTCAAAGAGGTCTTTGCTGATGGAAATATGCATGTACGCAGCGGAAAATTAACGGGTCTACTTCATTCGCAATTGATAACATGCACTATGTAAATTTCAGAATACAAGAACAAGAGAGTGTACCTTGGTGTGGTGAATTTCAAAACAAAGATTGTAAGCACTTAGGAATACTTTTAATCTTCACTCCAATTCCACTAACGCCCAAGATGTGTGGTTTCTCAATCAGTTATATGAAATGTTCAAAAGAGAATTCAAGAGTGTCCAACACTCACATACACCATTTCATGTAAGTTGTTAGTTTTTAAAATTATGTATGTTTCTCTCCTTATAACTGATTATCTAATTGGGCTAGCCTTTTGGAACTTTCCAATTGGGCTCTAGTATATGGCTTGGAGTGGGACCAAAAGGGACCAATAAGACACTAGCTCCAATGGGCCTTGGGTTTTTTTGTCAACTCTTGACAAGTCCAAAGTTACCATTAACTATATTTAATACCACTATATAAATATAGTTGCACTCTAGGCCTTATCTATAAATTATATCCCAAGACTTTATTATACATGCAACCCCTTCATAAAGTATTCATAGTAATACAAAGTCATAAACGTAGACTGCCACTTTGTAAATTACTATATCTTAATCCTTGAGTACCCGGTTTAATCCTTTTAAGTTATTCATTATATATTTATGAAATCTAATTCCATAAATATATATACTTTAGTAATTTCTTACCAAAGTGGTTAGGCCTAACTCTTTGAATAACAAACTCATTAAACTTATCTCAAGGGAATATTTTGTATCTCCGTCAAGAAACTATGAATTCCATCTTGAGAATATATGTTCCATCAACACTAAATGTGGCTGCCCAACATACTGAGGTTTTGACCGTTACTTTAGATCTCACTCCTGATATATTAAAACAACCTACACCTTATGATCAGGTCGATTATTCTCTCAGGATTAAGAAATCATACAAATATAAGTCGTGAGATTTATTACTCATTTGACAGTCGTTAGGAGAATAATAAATCTTACAGCGGTCCAGTTCAATATGTCTTAACTCTTAAAACATATCAACATATTAACTAGAAGTCTCCACTTACATGATCAAGACAAATCATCGTAATTGATATGTTATAGTCTTCGCAGATGAAATGCCCAATTTCATCACTAACTACGAACTATAATTCTGAGTTTACAAAGAACTTGTGATTTATATCTTCTGTGACTTTTCACATAAATCACATACTATGCATCTCATGGACTATATGATAATGTCTGAAT
The DNA here is from genome assembly GCA_030021035.2 of Notholithocarpus densiflorus. Classification (NCBI taxonomy): domain Eukaryota; kingdom Viridiplantae; phylum Streptophyta; class Magnoliopsida; order Fagales; family Fagaceae; genus Notholithocarpus; species Notholithocarpus densiflorus. Next base: position 9,623,843 of record JARYZH020000004.1, read on the forward strand.
ATTCATGTTACCATTATTTCAAATAATAATAAAACAACTTTATTAAACACGATATTAAGTCATACATAATGTTATACATAATGTCATACATAATGTCATACTTAATATTATACATAGCATCATACAATAGGATTTAAGGGCACTAATCCTAACATTTGCGTGGTCATACAAAGACATGCCTGGGATTGATACAGCTATAGTACAGCACTGCATTCCAACAGATCCAACCATGAAGCCGGTCAAGTAGAAGTTAAGAAGGATGAAGCCAGAGTGGACTCTCAAGATCAAGGAAGAAGTTGAGAAACAGTACAATGCAGGATTCCTGAGGATGGTCAACTATCCGGAATGGTTAGCTAATGTGGTTCCGGTACCAAAGAAGGATGGGAAGGTCAGAATGTGTGTAGATTTTCGAGATCTGAATAAGGCCAGCCCAAAAGATGACTTTCCATTGCCTCACATAGACATCCTGGTTGACAACACAACAGGTCATGCTTTGCTATCATATATGGATGGATTTTCATGGTACAATCAGATTAAGATGGCTCCAGAAGATATGGAGAAAACCTCCTTTATTACTCCATGGGGGACATATTGCTATAAGGTCATGCCATTTGGCCTTAAAAATGCTAGTGCTACCTACCGACATTCAGCCACCATTTTGTTACATGACTTAATCCACAAAGAAATAGAAGTTTATGTTGATGATATGATAGTCAAGTCCAAGGACCGTGAAGAGCACATACCGGCTTTGAGGAAGTTCTTTGAAAGAATCCGATTCTACAAGTTACGGTTGAATCAAAAAAAGGGCACTTTCAGGGTCACATCCATAAAGCTATTGGGGTTTACTGTAAGTCAGAGAGGAATAGAAGTTGATCCTGACAAAATCAAGGCAATTGTAGAGATGAAGCCTCCAAGAATTGAAAAGGAAATCCGAGTATTTCTGGGGAGGATACAGTACATTAGCAGGTTCATAGCTCAGCTCACCATGACATGTGAACCAATCTTCTGACTGCTCAAGAACGAAGTTCCTACAGTGTGGAATGAACAATGCCAAGAAGCCTTTGAAAATATCAAGAATTATCTAATGAAACCACCAATACTTGTCCCACTAGTACCTGAAAAGCCGTTGTTGTTGTATCTCACCACTACAGATACAACAATGGGGGCTCTACTCGCTTAATACCTTAAGGAGACTAGAAAGGAGAATGCTATCTACTACATCAGCAATAAGATGTTGCCTTATGAAGAAAAGTATTCACCATTAGAGAAGACATGTGTAGCACTTGAATGGGCAACCGCAAACTTAGACATTATATGCTTGCTTACAAGGTTTTGTTGATTGCAAGAATGGATCCTTTGAAGTACTTAATGGAAAAGCCTGAGCAAGATGGGAAGACTGCTAAATGGCTTTTGCTTTTGTCAGAATTTAACATTAAGTATGTGACTCAGAAATCTGTGAAGAGGAGAGCAATTATTGGTCACTTAGCCCATTGTTCACCAGAAGAAGCTGAAGAGATCCAAGGAGACTTTCCGGACGAAGATATCATGGGGATTGAAGTAAAATCATGGAAGATGTACTTCGATGGAGCAACAAATCAAAATGGAAGTGAAATTGGAATTGGAGTTCTTTTAATTTCTCCAAAAGGGACACACATTCCATTTTCTGGCAGACTCAACTTTCCTGCCACCAATAATGCTATTGAATTTGAAGCTTGCATCATGGGGTTACGAGAAGCCCTAGGCCTAGGGGTGAAAGAGTTAGAGGTGTATGGTGACTCAGGTTTGATAATCTCTCAAATTCAAAATAAATGGAAGATCGAAGAAGAAAGGCTAATGCCTTATCATGAATGTCTTCAGAAGTGGGCCTCAAAATTCAGCAAGATCCAATATTAATATGTGCCAAGGATGCAAAATCAAATTGCCGATGCTTTAGCAACCATGGCATCCATAATGGATGGGCCAAAAGAAGATGAAGCCAAACCAATAGAGGTGGAACAGAAAGAAGAAACAGCCTATTGCATGACAATAGAAGAGGATGAGGAAAAGAATGGAGAAGGTGAATGGTATTTAGACATCCTACAACTCCTAAAGGATGGCACATACCCCCCATCTGTAGATAAGAATCCAATTGACCATCTGGAGGTTGTCTGCTAATTAAATTATTTGTGGTGAAAGGCTTTACAGAAGATCATATGATGGAATTCATCTCCTTTGTGTAACCGCCAAGGAAGCACAGCAAATAATTGAAGAGGTTCATGAGTCAAGTTATGGGCCACATATGAATGCACACATGCTGTCAAGGAAGATAATGAGATAAGACTATTACAGGACTACTATGGAAGCCGACTGTGCGGCTCATGTTCAAAAATTCCATCAATGCCAAGTCCATGGAGATCTGAAGCACATGCCACCCATGCCATTACATACCATGACATCGCCCTGGCCATTCTCTACATGGGGGATAGACATTATTGGGAAAATTCACCCAACAACATCCAATGGCCATGAATTCATACTTGTAGCCATTGATTACTTCACTAAATAGGTAAAAGCTGCCTCATACAAGGTTCTGAATTCAAAGAAAGTTGCTCAATTCATTCAGACCAATATCATTTGCAGACATGGAGTACCACATGAAATTATCTCAGAAAATGGGTAGCATTTCAAGGGAGAAACAAAGAAACTGCTACGACAGTTCAATATTCAACACCACAAGTCTTCACCTTACCGTCCTTAGACCAATGGAGTAGTTGAGGCTACTAACAAAAATATAGGGTGAATCTTGAAGAAGAGCACAAAGAATTACAAGGACAGGCACCTACAATTACCCTATGCACTCTGGGGGTATAGAACATCAATTCGATCTTCCACCAGAGCCACTCCTTATTCATTAGTGTATGGGGATGCAAGCAGTTCTTCCCATTGAAATGGGTGTTCGTTCACTAAGGACAGTATTGGAAAGTGAAATCCCTAAAACAGATTGGTTGCAAAGCAGATATGACCAATTATGCATATTGGATGAAAAGAGACTTAAGGCCTTATATCATATTCAAGGTTACCAAAGGAGGCTTGGGAAAGTTTTTGACAAGAAAGTAAGAACCAAAGATTTGAAGTTGGGGGATTCAGTGTTGAAAGAGATTTGAGCCCCGATTCAAGATGCAAACGGGAAATTCAAGTAAAATTGGGCAGGCCCATACATTATCAAGTAGATATACTCTAGGGAGGAGTAAGGTTGATGGATTTAGATGCAAACCCTTTCACTGAGCCAACCAACATAAATCAATTGAAGAAATACCACGTCTAAGGTGGTAGTCTGAAAGCACCACGTCTGAAGTGGTTGTAAATTATGTTATTTCCCTTCCTAGGCTTTTGCAAAAAAAAAAAAAAAAAAAAAAAAAAAAGGTAGGTTGAAAACCCGAAAGGGCGATCTACGCAAAAGGAGAGTAAAAATGAGAGTGAGAGAGCTTGCTAGGTTGAAAACCCGAAAGGGCGGCCTAGGCAAAAGTTAAGGCAAATAAAAATCAATAAACTACGTGATGACCTGATCCTTCTACAAAGGGGGTACGTAGGCAACCATGCATTGGTCCGGTCACAATTTCCTAAAACCACCATTTGCCCATTAAACAAAACTTTCCAAAATTCAACCATTCCATTAAGCCATGTCATTACACAAAATCCAAAAAAACCAAACCTTAAGAAGCCAAACCCGAAACCAAACCAAACCTCAAGAACCCAAACCCTAAACCAAATCATAGAAAAAAAACCAAACCCCAAAAACCTACATCTTAAACAAAACCCTTAACCTACAAGTTCTAAATAATTCCTAAACATAAGAGTTTTTACATCAACTTCTAAATAAACATGTTCAAAGCCAAAAATAAGAAGGTCACTTTGTCTTCAGTCTTTTCTCTTTAGGTTGATCATTGATTTCCTTTGTGCTAGGTACTTTGTCATCCTTGTCCCTTCTTTTAAATTCATAGTTGTCATCATCATGTCTTTCCCGGCTCTAAGAAACTGCTTTCTCATAGCAACCATCTCAGTTTCCTTGTCAACAATCTTGTCCACCAACCAGTTAGAGTATTCTGTAGTCATCCTGTGAAAGTGAACCTTAATAAAAGACTAGTCCACTCGGTCAGCCATCTCCAAGCCCAACAGCATGTTCCTTATAGAAGTAGGATTTGTGTCCACAGGAGTGAAAGGTCATCTTCTTTTTCCACTGGGCATCCCTTGCACATATTGAAACTGCCTCAAGAGTCTATCTACTTTGTAGAAAGTTGCCCTATGCAATCCAACAATGAAGATGTGATCTGATCCTAGAGACCGCAGTAGAGGGGGGGGCACTTCCACCAATAACAGTTCCAATGGATTGAGGCACTGGATTTCTTATTCAAAAATTTCACCCAGTCGCTTTCAATTTGGCACTCAGTTTTGATGACAGTCCTGCTAAGAAAACTGCTAGGACCATAATTACCAGTTGTAGGCCTGGCAATCATATCTAGTCACTCCATTAGCCATATCCGCAAAGTCAAGGGACTCCCAAGGAAGTTTTGAGATTTTCCACCATGAAATACAGAGTCCAGTCCTAGAAGAGTTTCTGCGAAGATCAAAGAAACAGGATTATCACCATCCTTAATTTGACTCACCACACTTATGGCTCAAGCATCCGTAAAACCGTGTCTTCTAGAGCAAAGCAAAAATTCTCCCACAAAGCATAGGGCCAAGCCAAAAAATTTCTGCATATTGTTGGTCACTCCATAAGTGCATTTGTTAATCAGTCTGGAAACAATTGCAAGAAGATTCACCATATGTCCTTCAACCATACTACTAGTAATGGAAGTATTAAGACCGAGAACATGCCTGGGATCACAAGAAATCGCTACATATTTTTTGCTAGGATTATAGCCTAAGATAGCGTAAAATTCTTCTATTGTGGGACAGAGTTCAGCAGTTTTAAACCAGAACACGTGATCTTCGGGATCCCAGAATTTCACAGCAACACGAAGGAAATCCCACTTGATTTTGACATTCCTCAGAGCCTTAATTCCCTCCAAATTGTAGGCTGTAGAATTGGTCTTGGTACTGAAATCAAAGCTACAAACCCATCTATTGATATCATGAATTGTTGAATGAGAAAAATTTTGATTGTTAGCCATGGATGACTTTTGCTTGTGATTATTGTGTTTTGCTAACCTTGATGCAGAGATTTGTTGCAAGAGAGATCATTAATATAAGCTACATCAATTCCTAAATCAGGTTTAAATAGGTTTCAAAGAGTTTGTAGCTGAGTAGGAAAGTGTTTCATGGTCACACACGAAGGAAGTATTTTTCAAAAAACTTGAAAACGCGAAACACACATTGGAAAAGCGTGAGGAGTCGGCCCACCATAGCATAAGTGTCATGGCGTGGCCAAGTGCCATTCGGCACTCCTCAAATGCCAAGTGGCACTCAGCCTCGCCATCACTCATTCGTACAATTTCATGCAATTTTGTGTTTTCAAGAATTTTTTTTAGGACCGTAAAACACTCAAAAAAAAATTTTTTTTTTTTTTTTTTTTTTGGGTTAAACTGGGGCATTCAGACATGCCTAACTCATTTGTTTTCAAAAATCATCACTTGCATCATTATTTTCAAAAATTGATCAAATCAAGATTTTTTCCAAGCTCCTGAATATATCTCTCAAACTAGGGGCATTCGCCCATGGCTCATTCATTTTCAAAAAGAAAAAAGGGAAACCACCATCATCATCTTTTCAAAAAAAAAGTAATCATCAAGATTTTCAAAAATCATGCATTCATCTTAAACTAGGGGCATTCGGCTTTACCTCATCCAAGTAAGTGCAAATTCCATCAAAGTTAATCAAGATAAGTTTAAATTGGTACTACAAGATCTCATCAAGTGAATTCTAAACTTGTTTCAGTTAAAGTTTCTTCATGATCAAGGGCAATTCCAAGGACAAAGAGCTAAACATGCAAGTTAATAAAAGATTGTCTAAGGAAAACTTCCTTTTGTTTTGCAGGAAAAATTAAAAATACAAATCAAATATCATTGGGACTCTGGGTCCACCTGCGAGAAGACCTCCTCAACCCACCTCTAGAGGAACCGCCTTCTGTATTTCCCTCTTGACTTGCATAGAATCGAGGATCATACTGACGATTCTCAAGTTCAAGATTTCTAATCCTATCCTCCAAAGTTCTTCTGGCAGAATCAGCCGCTTCCATTCGACTCACCTGAAAATTCAGCAAAATCAAGTGTTATTTATCAAGAAAAATCCAAGCAAAAGCCACTTGGAAAGCATCATTGCATACCCATTTCGCCGCATTGATCACATATCGGGAAGACTGAGTACGAGCCAACAGTTGCAAACCTCCAATCATTTGCATACTTTCCTCCACAAGATCAACATCAACTTGAAGCACAAATCTACCAAGATCAGGAGCCATTCAGTAAGCCAAGAATAGATAAAGATAAGGAACTAAAAAATTCAAGAACACACCGAATCGGGCCAAGGGACGTTTGGTGTGTGCTCTGGCCTATTCAAAGGCATGGAACTATATGTTACATCAGGATTCATCACTTCATATTGCCATGCCAGAAAATGGGGATAAGTCTCCATGAAAGAACTAGATGAGCTACCAGCATGGTAAGGGGAAGGAATTTCTTCTTCTTCTTCCTCTCCCTCTTCCTCTCCTTCAGAAGAAGGAGTCTAAAAATCCAACATGCAAATGTTGTCACCAAGTAGAAATATGGAAAGGAATATGAAAGATGAAAATTTGACTTCAGAAGGGAAGAGAAATACCGATATGCTGGCAAGGCAACCTTCCAGATGAGTTCAAATAAATTCAGTATAAATCCCTGCTACTCCTGAAACCACAAAGCCAACACGGGCCAGAACAATTTCTTCATCAGTCAGAAGGTCAGCCAACTAGACAGAGGGACAAGGAGGAACTAGAATTGTTGTAGGAGGATACACATGCTGAACCTGAGGCAACACCCAATTACCAAGATACCAATACCTTCCATGCCCACACTCAAACAATACCTGACAGCTACTCAGCTCCAAAGCCCACTCACACTCCGCATGCACCTCACATCCAACCCAAGGATTTAAACACATCTGAAAAATCACCAAAGAACCCAAAATGAGAAAATGACCAAACCACCACTAAGCACCAAAGATCCCACACACACACACACATACAAAAAAAAAAAGAAAAAAGGAAAGGACTCACTTCATTAGCAATCAAGTTGTCAACCACCAAGCGCCAAATTTCCAAAGAACGCCTGGAGGGCATTGACAAACGATGTTTTGGAAACTAACGGAGAAATCTAGGAAAAATGTTATTAACCTCCTCCCGAATTTCAGGAGCCCCTCCTCATTCCAATCAAATGTTGGATCATATTTCTTGCCATGAAAAGTAAGAAAAGAAGATCCATTGGAAGAAGAAGACATGTTGGTGCAAAGAAAAGATGGATTTGAAAATGGGTTTCACCAAAAATGGGTGTGTGGCAAAAGTGCTCAAGAACACAAGGATCTAAAAAAATATAGAGGGAGATGAGTGAAGGAAGGTTGAAAAGCTTAAAAAAGTTTTTTTTTTTTTTTTTTTTTTTTTTTTGGAGAAGAAATGGTGAGGTGAAGAAGAAAAATCAAGGTGAAGATGAGGGTGAATAGTGTTAATGGTGGAAGAAAAGATGAAGGAGGACGAGAAAGCAAAAAAAAAAAAAAAAGAGACAAGGAAAGTGGGGGGCTAAAATTTGGCCCCCACACTTAAACTCAGCTGAGTTGCTGAGTCAACTCAGTCGACTACCAAAAAAAAAAAGTTTTTCCTTTTTTTTTTTTTCTTCTTCTTTTTTTTTTCTTTTCTCTTCCACTTCAAAAAAATCACATCATGAGAAGAGAAGGGTCATATTGATTTCTAAAAAAAAAAAAAAAGAGAAAAGAAAATTCTTAGAGTGGATTAAGGATAAAAAATTCACTTTCAAATTCCAAATTTTTTGCAAATCCCAAACTTTCAATTCAAAATTTTCATTCCCAAGTTCCAAATTTTAATTTTCAAATTCAATCTCAAATTTTAAAGTCTCCACTTTTAAAGTTTCATCTTCCAAATTTCAAATTCCAAAGTCTCAAGTTTCAAAATTTCAAGTTTCAAATCTCAAGTCTCAAATTTCAAAATCTCCAGATTTCAAGTTGCGAGTTTTCAAATCTCCAATTTCAAAATTTCAAATTGCAAAAATTTCAAATTTCATGTTCAAAATTTCAAGTCACAAATTTTCAAATTTTCAAAGTCTCAAGTTTCAAAATTTCAAGTTTCAATTTTCAAGTCTCAAAATTCCAAAGTTTCAATTTTCAAAGTTTAAAATTCAAAATTTCTAGTTTCCAATTCCAAGCTTCAAGTTTCAAAAATAAAATCTTTTTCAAAAAACCACCAAAAATCAATCAAAGTTTTCTTGATAAAAATGAAATCAAGAAGGGACAAATGAAAATCACACATTTCAAAAACAAGGGAGCAACAAAGCACTAATCATTTAAAGTCTAATCCCAAATTTTGACTTTTTGTAGGCGGTAACTCAGATCAAAGTTGAGAAGCCCTTTGATCGACATTCCAGCAACTCGAATCAAAGTTGAAAAGCCCTTTGATCGACATTCCAGCAATCCAAATCAAAGTAAAAAGCTCTTTGATCGACATTCCAACAATCCAGATCGAGGTTGAAAAGCCCCTTGGTCCCCACAGCTCCGATTCCGAGGTTGAAAAGTCCCTTGGTTACCTTCCATCAAGATCGAGGTTAAAAAGCCCCTTGGTCGTCACAGCTCCGGTTCCAAGGTTGAAAAGCCCCTTGGTTACCTTTCGTTAAGATTGAGGTTGAAAAGCCCCTTGGTCGCCACAACTCCAGTTTCAAGGTTGAAAATCCCCTTGGTTACCTTTCATCAAGATCGTGGTTAAAAAGCCCCTTGGTCGCCACAACTCCGGTTCTGAGGTTGAAAAGTCCATTCTTTTCCTTTCGTCAAGATTGAGGTTGAAAAGCCTTGATCACCACAGCTCCGGTTTCAAGGTTGAAAAGCCCCTTGGTTACCTTTCGTCAAGTTTGAGATTGAAAAGCCCCTTGATCGCCACAACTCCAGTTCCGAGGTTGAAATGCCGCTTGGTTCCCTTTCGTCAAGATCGAGGATGAAAAGCCCATTGGTCGCCACAATTCAAGATCAAGATTGAAAACCCTCTTGGTCACCTCAACAATTCAAGATCAGGATTGAAAAGCCTCTTGGTCACCTCAATTACCATCCATTCAAGATCAGGATTGAAAAGCCTCTTGGTCACAGCAATTATCAAGAATCATTTCAAAGTTCATCAGCTATTAGCTAGGTCAAGAATTTTTTTTTTTTTTTTTTTTGTCAAAGGCAAGACACTAGTTCTATGTTCCAAAGTTTTAGGTTCGAGGGCTAGGTAATCTTTGAAAATTTCAACCCCAATTAAATCATGACCGCCAAAATCAGTGTCTTTGTTTTACATTGACATTCGCTTTCCAAGCTCTGTCAATGAGGGGCATTCTGTAGACACTCGATTTTGCACCCATGATTTAATCAAGGAGAATTACTAGAATGACCATTCATATACCCCAAAATCATGATTGCATTACATGAATTAACTTGTTCATTGCATATCATAAAAATGATCTTGAGATTCTAACGGTCATGACAGTATGCCTAGTTTCCAAATCGGACCGTCAGATCAAAAGATATCGCATGATCAAATTTGCACGGTCAGCATGCATTGTGTCTAGGTGGAGCCGACCACACATGATTAATTTAAATTAATTTTGATTGGCTAAACAATTAAAATTAATTAAATAATTTTGTGATTGTTTGATAATTAATGTCAAAAATAGGATTGCTTGCATGGGAATAAAAGGGATGGTTGGATAATAATAAAATTGTGGATAATCTGAACTTTATCAAGATTTATTTTAGAATATTTATCTACAAGATAATCGTTGCTGAAAAAACCTGAATTATCCAGAAAAGAGATAAAAATCTTAGAATACATATTGAAAACACGTCTAAGTGCAAGGCTCGGCTCAAGAAAACCTAAAAAAGGAGTCTAAAACGCACCCGAACACGAAAGCGTGACTGGCATCCAAGAGCGCCATTCGGCACTTTTGGAGTGCTGATCGGCACTTTCAAAGTGCCAAATAGCACTTATAAGGGCTTTGGCCCAACGCTTTTCAGGTGACGATAAAACACATCATTTTCGACTTTTTCGCAGAAGGACGCGTCCCAATTCATAATCGTCGTTGCTTATTTTTTAAGCATTCCAACCTCTATAAATAGAGACTGGATCTCAAAATTCAAGACACTCTTTTACGCTCTAGGGAAGACACTTTCTCACACTCTCAAATTTCTCATATTTATGATCTCCCTTTTTGATATTCTCTCTTAAACTAGGGTTTTTAGATTTCAAAGATAATTGCATAAATTTTGAACCCTAAAATATCCCCTCAATAAGAAGAGTGCTCCATGCAAGAGGTTGTTTCTTATTACCCCTTTTTTTTTCTTATGTTTCTCTTGTTGTGATGATGTATGTTTATATATTTTTTTCGTTTAGTTGTTTCAAATATTCATATCATGAATTGTTGATTTATTTTTTTGAAACATGTTCTTGATTCTTTTTATTATTGTTATGATCTATTTCTTAGTTTCAAAAATCTGCATGTTATCACTTCTTTTCTCAAATAAAAACGGATTTGCATCTTCATTAGATGCAGATTTGAATTTTTTTCAAAATAAAAACGGATCTGCATCTTCATTAGATGCAGATCTGAATTTTTCTTAAATTAAAAACTTATGGAAAAATACATATTTATATCGCATACAAAACATACACAGCGGAAAATTAACGAATCTACTTCATTCGCTATCGATAACATGTACTATGTAAATTTCAGAATATAAACAAGAGAGTGTACCTTGGTGCGGTGAAATTCAAAACCAAAGATTAGAAGTACTCGAGAACACTTTTAATCTTCACTCCAATTACACTTGATGCCCAAGATGTGTGGTCTCTCAATTAGTTATATGTGTGTGTTCAAGAGAGAAATTAGAGAGTGTCCAACACTCACACACAAACCATTTCATATTATTTCAAAATTATGTATGTTTCTCTCCTATTAACTGATTATCTAATTGGGCTAGCCTTTTGGGCCTTTTCAATTGGGCTTTAGTATGTGGCTTGGAGTGGGACCAAAAGGGAACAAATAAGACACTAGCTCCAATGGGCCTTAGGCTTTTCTGTCAACTCTTGACAAGTCCAAAGTTACCATTAATTATATTTAATACCACTATATAAATATATTTGCACTCTAGGCTTTATTAATAAATTATATCCCAAGATTTTATTGTACATGCAACCCCTTCATAAAATATTCGTAGTAATACAAAGTCATAAATGAAGACTGCCACTTTGTAGATCACTACATCTTAATCCTTGAGTACCCGGTTTAATCCTTTTAAGTTATTCATCATATATTTATGAAATCCAATTTCATAAATATATACTTTAGTAATTTCTTACCAAAGTAGTTAGGCCTAACTCTCTAAATAACTGAACTCATTAAACTTATCTCAAGGGAACATTTTATATCTCCGTTAAGAGACTATGAATTCCATCTTGAGAATATATGTTCCATCAACACTAAATGTGGCTGCCCAACATACTGAGGTTTTGACCATAACTTTAGATCTCACTCCTGATATATCAAAGCAACCTACACCTCATGATTAAGTCCATTATTCTCTCAGGATTAAGAGTTCATGCAAATAGAAGTCGTGAGATTTATTATTCATTTGACAATTGTTAGGAGAATAATAAATCTCACAGCGATCTAGTTCAATATGTCTTAACTCTTAAAACATATCAACATACCAACTAGAAGTCTCCACTTCCATGATCAAGACAAATCATCTTAGCTGATATGTTATAGTCTTCGTAGATGAAATGCCCAATTTCATCACCAACTACGAACTAAAATTCTGAGTTTACAAAGAACTTGTGATTTATATCTTCTGTGACTTTTCACATAAATCACATACTATGCATCTCATGGACTATATGATAATGTCCAAATATTCATGTTACCATCATTTCAGATAATAATAAAATAACTTTATTAATCACAATATTAAATCATACATCATGTCATATATAATATCATACATAGCATCATATAATAGGATTTAAGGGCACTAATCCTAACAAAAACGGATCTGCATCTTCATTAGATACAGATCTAAATTTTTCTCAAAATAAAAACAGATTTGCATCTTCATTAGATGCAGATCTTAATTTTTTTTTTTTTTAAATAAAAACTGATTTCTTAACATAGCAGATTTTGAAATATAAAAAAATAAAAAAATAAAAAATAAAAAGATCATGAATGGTTGTGTTTGTTTTATTTAGTGCATGCAGCACAAATTTATTTCATGAATGAAATCCTCTTCTCAAGAAATCTTTTTCATATTTTTTGTACATATAAAAAAAAAAAAAAACAAATCTTATTTTTCTTTCATGAAAAAACCAATTTTTCTATTTCCTAAAATCATATTTGATTTTTCTTTCATCAAAAAACCACTTTTTTTAGTTCTCAAAAACATATCTGATTTTTCTAAACCCAATTCAATTTTTTATCCCAACAATAGATCTGAATTTTGTTTAACAAAGAGGAGGATGCATTCATAAGTAAACTTGTGTGATTTAGTTTTTTTTTTTTTAGTTTTTTTTTATGTGTGCAACATATCATTCATGTCATGCATAAAGGGGTACATTGGTCACAAGAGTCAAGAAGACCAGACTTTGTCTGGGCGGAATGGGTGCCTAACACCTTCCCATTTCGTAACCTAGCCTCCAAATTTAGTGTCTTTGGATAGGTAGACCTAGGTCTTATCTTTGTCCTATTTTTGGTAGATTGTAACTAGGACAAAAAGCCATGTAATTATTTGGTAGTTTGTAACTAGGACCCAAAGCCATGTAATTTTCAATTTTTCAAATATGTATTCTTTTTTACTCAATCAATGAAATGGAACAATTCAGTCATGTAATTTGTACTTAATTTTTTCTTATTTTTTTGTATAAAAAATAAGTGGCGACTCCACATCACTTACCCAAAAAGAGAGGTGTCTTTCAAAGCACCCAAAAGTCTCTCTTTTTTTTAGAGGCACTTTTGCAGTCTCTCACACAAGGCGTGCCCAAAAGATCCTTTCTCGGTTCCAAAAATATACCAATTAGTTGATGTGATGTTCGGACATTCAAGGATGGGTTTCCTAGATGCATTTTAGGGGTATCACCAGATCGCCTTAGCTCCCAAGGACCAAGAAAAAGCTTCATTTATTTCCCCTAAAGGAAATTACCACTACAAAGTAATGTCTTTCAGACTAAAGAATGCAAGATCGATCTACCAGAGAATGGTTACGAGGATGTTTAAGGATCAACTAAGGAAAAATATGGAGGCATACATTGATGATATGGTAGTCAAAAGCAAACAAACTCAAAAACATCTGAAAATCTATCCAAAGTATTTGGAGTTTTGAGGAAAAATCGTCTCAAGCTAAATGCCTTAAAGTGTGCATTTGGAGTTGGGTCGGGAAAATTCCTCGGTTACATTATCACTCACTAAGGAATAGTGGTAAATCCCAGTCAAATTACGACCATACAATGTTTGCAATCCTCAAGGAATCCCAAGGAAGTACAACGTCTCACGGGAATGGCAGCAGCCTTTAACCAATTTATCTCCAAATCGGCTGAACGGTGCAAACCTTTCTTCTAGCTATTAAAGAAATGGAAAGACTATAAATGGACACCTGAATGCGAAAAGGCATTCCACGGGCTAAAGGAGTATTTGGCAAGAGCTCCAATACTCTCACAGCCTGAGAAAGGAGAAAATTTGTACATGTACCTATCGGTGTTCGACCATGCTGTCAGCGCGGTTCTTGTTAGAATAGAAGGGGATCTTCAAAAACCAGTGTATTATGTAAGCAAGTCACTGCTCAAGGCCGAGGATAGATACCTTCCCTTTGAAAAGGTTGTTTTAGCCTTGGTGCATGCCACCAGGCAACTACCACACTACTTTTCAGGCCCGCATGGTAATTGTCTTAACTGAACACCAATTACAAGTAGTTTTGAGAAGAGCTAACTTTTCGGGGAGAGTAGAAAATTGGGGGACTGCTTTAGGAGCCTATGACATCAAATAACAGCCTCGTACATCAATATAAGGAGAGGTTTTGGTAGATTTTGTGGCTAGATTTACCCAAGGAGGTATTGAGGGGAATTCCAGTTTGAATCAAGTACATAATGTAGGCTTAACTCCAACTCCACCATGGAAAGTTTATGTTAATTAAGCGTCCAACTTGCAAGGATTCGAACTGGGAGTGGTCCTTATTTCCCTAGAAGGAATTGCCCTTGAATGGTCAATAATATTGGAGTTCTCGACCTCCAACTATGAAACTGAATATGAAGCATTATTGTCTGGCTTGCAAATGGCCAAACAAGTTAAAGCAGCCAAGGTAAAGATATACTGCGACTCTCTGTTGGTTACCAACTAGGTTAACGAAGAATTTGAAGCTCGGAATGAAAAAATGGTTAAATACTGAGGGAGAGGTAAAAATTTTGCAGAAAGAATTTGATCAAATCTCAATAGTTCAAATACCTCAGGTAAACAACAGTCATGCAAACCCTCTGGCGACTTTGGCCTTCTTGGTTGCAAGTCCTACTCCTTGGATAATCACCGTGGAATCCTTATCTCAACTGAGCATACATCACTCGGATGGTACATAGATGATAAGAATCCACCCTGGCCTTAGTTGGATGTGTTCGGACATATGTGAATCATGTTAGGAACATATGTCAATATAAAATTGGCTAATCCTTTGACAAAACGCACTTTACTTGTAATTTGGTAGATCTAGGATGTGTTTAATGCTTCAAGGAACAAGAGTTCAAGTCCAAGTGTTAAAGCCATGTAAGTTTTTCCAAGAAACAGGTGAAGAAGTGCTGGATTTTAAAACTCGACGGATAGCATCTATCGAGGTTTAAAAGGCAGTTTAGCCTGATGCTCGACAGCTGCTCGATAGATACCCTATTTATCGAGATTTATGAAAATCAGATTTTCAGTTCTGATTTTCATCCAATCCATGTATACATGTTTAGGCTTTCTTTTCTCACAACCCTAAACATATATAAGGATTATTTTAAAGGCCGTCACAGCTGATGCAAGTGAGTGCAACTTGATGCAAAGGTTTTTCACAAGCATATTGTGACCGGAGACAATTTGTTGTAGTTCATCTTTCTCTTCAAGAAGCTGCTGCGTTTGTATGCCGTAGGGTTTTGTAACCAAGGAGCTTCGTGATCTTCATCATGTTGATGAACTGAAGAACTTTGCAGTCAACATCCTTCTTAAGTTGGTGGTTAGTCACGTATTTGGATCCGTGCATTGATTGGTTAGTCACGTACTGGGAGTCGTGCATTGAAAATGAGAGATTGTCACTACAGAATAAGTCCAATTGGGTATTGGGGTAAGGGTTCAACTGTAGGTTGGTATAAAGTACTGAGATTCTTTTACTTGTAACCACTTGTTGTGATAATAGTGGATTCTCGGGAGTGGTGACCTTAAAATCACTCGGTGGGGTTTTTGCCGTGTAGGTTTTCCCTATTCGTAAACAAATCACCGTGTCAATTTATTTTCCGCTGCATTTTAACTTAGTTGGTGATTTGTTTGTGATACCACGCTTGTTGCATGTTAATTGGATTAATTAATTAACTTGGCTAATTAATTGGTTAATTCATCACAATGGGTCAATACATTCTTGGCCTATCAGGATGGACCCCATATGGCATACATTAAAGATGGAACACTTCTTGAGGGTGGTTTTGATGCAGAAAAAGTTAGGCAAAAAGCTCCAAGATATTGGCTGTTAGGGAAGGCAAGCTTTACAAACGCTCATATACCAATCCATACCTACTATGTGTTCATCCTGAGGCAATAAAGCTACTCTTGAAGGAGTTACACGACGAAACTTGTGGTAGTCACACTTGAGGATGAACTCTAGCACATTGGGCGATCACCCAAGGATACTGATGGCCAAGTATGCAAAAGAGTTCTTAGGAATACTCCAAGAAATGTGATCAATGCCAGAGATATGTCCCCAGCATACACCAACCAGGTGGATCTCTGAATCTATTGGCAAGTCCTTGGTCGTTCGTCCAATGGAATTTAGATATAGTAGGACCATTTCCCAAAGTCATAGGAAATCAAAGATGGCTATTGGTGGCAACTAATTACTTCACCAAATAGGTTAAAGCCAAGCCACTGGCAAACATTCGAGACTCTGATGTAAAGCGCTTTGTATGGAAGAACATAGTAACCAAATTCAGAGTTCCTCGGACCTTGGTATTAAACAACAGCATACAGTTTGATAGCAAGGTCTTTTGCAAATATTATAGCAAATTAGGGATCACTAACCGATACTCAACTCTAGCTTACCCCCAGAGCAATGGTCAAGGTGAAGCAACCAACAAATCTATCGTTAATGGTCTAAAAAAGGCTAGATGACTCTAAAGGAAAATGGACTAAGGAGCTCCCAAGTGTACTTTGGGCATTTTGGACGACACCAAGAAGGTCCACGGGAGAAACTCCTTATTCCATGACCTATGGATCCGAAGCAGTCATAACTACCGAGGTCGGAATGCCAACCTCCCGAACCAACAATTTCAGTCAAGAAAAAAAAAAAAAAAAAAAAAAAAAAACAACAACAACAACAATTTGGCACTTTCTGAAAGTTTGGATATGGTGGAAGGGAATAAGGAAGTCGCCATGATCAAGTTAGCCGAGTATCAACAAATGGCCAACCGAGGTTACAACAAGAATGTGAAGACCTGAGAATTCATCCCAAGAGATTTAGGCTTGTCAAGGGTTGATGGAAGCTCGAAGCCCATTAGAGCTAGAGCCTTATTTGTCCCCTTGGTCCCATTCCAAGCCACACACTAAAGCCCAATTGGGCTAATCCAATTAGATAATCAGTTGTTTATTTAATAAAAGTAATTAAATAAAATAATTTCCTAGCAATTAAAAACGTACATATGATTAAAAAAATGAGAATACAATTTTCTTGTATCATCTCTTAAATACACTTTTCCAAAAAAGAAAATCAATGTATGTAAGAATTAATTGAAAGACCACACATCTTGGGCACCATGTGGAATTGTGATGAAGATTGAAGGTCTTCTCAAGATATTATCCACTTCATGTTTTTTATTTTCACTACATCAAGGTACGCTTTCTATCCACTCTTTTTTCAGAATTCAAAGTTATATGTTATCTCTCATGAATGAAGTAAATCCTTGTGTTGCTTTCGCTGCTTGTTTTGTATGTGATACAAAACAAGTTTTTCCAACAAAAAGAAGAGGTTACTTCCTAGGGTGGGCCCTTGGTCCCTTTACCAGGTCTAGCCCCTCTCTCCTAAAGGATGTGGGATTGGCTAGATGACCACTCTCCCACGGTAATAAACTAAATGTAAATTGAATATTTATTTTGTTACACTAAACTAGGGCCACATATTATTATAGAGTTGGCTTCAAATAATATTACATCATCTAATAATTTTTAATTGAATTTATATTTTGAAAATCTCATTGTTGAATTACACTTTTTTTATATTCTTAATACGTATGTCAAATTTTGTACAAATCGAATGTTTACCATTCAATCTATAAACTTGTCTTTATGCATAGTTTTACAAGTTTAGCATTTTTGGGGAGTGGTTGACCATGATGTTACAAGTTCAGTTCTGTCCTGGCTCAATTCAGGTACTCTTCCTCACCCCATAAACCACACCTTTATTACTTTAATCCCAAAAATCCCAAGCCCTGAACATGTACAAGATTACCGACCAATAAGCTTATGCAATGTCCTTTACAAAGTATTTTCCAAAGTTTTGGCAAATAGACTATAAAAAAAATGCTACCTTCCATTATCACTAAACATCAATCTGCTTTTGCTAAAGATCGACTCATCACCGATAATATTCTTGTTGCATTTGAAACTTTGCATTGTATGAAGAGGCATAAAACAGGTAATACGGGCTTTATGGCTATAAAACTCGATATGAGTAAAGCCTATGATCGTGTGGAGTGGGGGTATTTAGAAAACCTGATGAGGAAGATGGGTTTCAATGAAAAGTGGATTGGGCTTGTTATGGTTTGTGTGAGAACAGTGACGTACTCAATTCTTGTTAATGGAGAACCGAAAGGGATGATACATCCCACCAGGGGGATCAGACAAGGAGATCCTTTGTCACCTTTCCTTTTCCTTCTATGTACAGAAGGGCTTCATGGGCTCATTCAACAAGCAGCAAGGATGGGTGATATTAAGGGTTTTTCCTTATGTCGCCAAGGACCTGAACTAAACCATTTATTATTTGTAGACGATAGTCTCCTTTTTTGCAGGGCCACACCGGAGGAATGTGGTAATGTGCTTGGTATTTTGAACCTCTATGAAGAGGCGTTGGGACAAAAAGTCAACAAAAACAAAACCGCAATCTTCTTTAGTACATCCACTCCACAAAACATTAGAGAAGATATCAAGAATACTTTAGGCTTGCAGGAAATCACACAATATGAGAAGTATCTTGGTTTGCCTTCCTTGGTTGGTAGGAACAAGAAAGAAAGTTTCAACTTCATCAAGGAAAAATTTTGGAGAAAGTTGCAAGGGTGGGAGAGCAAGCTTTTATCCCAAGTAGGGCGAGAGGTCATGATTAAAGCAGTTATCCAAGCCATCCCAACCTTTACTATGGATTGTTTCAAAATTCCTTTGGGGTTGTGTAATGACATAGAAGTTGTGATAAAAAAAATTTGGTGGGGCCAACGTGGAGATAGAAGGAAAATCCATTGGATTAAATGGGAGGAGTTGACGAAATCCAATATGGTGGGTGGTATGGGTTTTAGGGAGCTTGCAATGTTTAATGATTCTTTACTTGCAAAACAGGCATGGTGACTTCTGCAAAATAGAAATTCACTCTTTTACAAGGTTTTCAAAGCAAAGTTCTTTCCAAACTGTTCAATCATGGAAGCAAAAAATTCTAGATCAGGCTCATATGCTTAGACGAGTATCTTACATGGACGGGACATGCTAAAAAGGGGCTGTCGGTGGCGGATTGGGGACGGCAAATCAGTGGGTATATGGCAGGATTTTTGGTTACCTAGACGAAGCAATCCACAAGTTCTATCTCCTCCAATTGACTCTTTATCTGAAGCCAAGGTGGACATCCTTATTGATGAGTCTAATAGGCAGTGGAACCATGGGCTAATTGATGGAATATTCACTGAGGAGGAAGCTGCACTTATCAAGTCCATGCCCCTCTCACGGGTAGTGCAGAAAGATATCATATTCTGGCCACACACGAATAATGGTGTCTAAACTTCTAAATCTGGCTACCAACCTGAAGCAAGAAGCCAATACCAATGTATCTGAGGTTACTCCTGCTTCTGCCTCGGAACATGAAATAGAGTTATGGAGAGGTATATGGTCTCTTCAGGTTCCAAACAAAGTGAAAAACTTGTTAAGGAGGGCAGCACATGAATCACTTCCATCAAAACAAAACTTGCAGCGTAAGACAATCACAAATTGCTCCACATGTGACCGTTGCAAGCTTGAACCCGAATTTGCCTTACACGCACTGTGGACGTGCACAAAATTGGAAGTAGTTTGGGAAGATGTAGTCAAGTGGGGCTTCCGTGGATCAACCTCTTTCCTGACCTTCAAGGAGCTGCTGTCCTGGCTCATTAAGAACAGCCAACATGTGGATCTGTTTGCTGTCACAACTTGGTCAATCTAGAACCAACGAAACCAGGTCCGCATGCACCAGCCCAGCTGTAGCCTTCACTTGCTTGCTACCACAACGAAGGATCGACTAGATGAGTTCCTGTCTGTCCAACCTGCACCACGGTCTACTCCTCCCAGGTAGCGGATACAATGACAGGCACCACCACAAGGAATGGTTAAGACCAACTTTGATGGTGCTATATCAACAAAAACTCTTTCTTCAGGCATTGGAGTTGTTGTGCGTGATGACAATGGCTCGGTCCTAGGTTCTCTCTCCCAGCACATCCCTCAGGTGTTTAGCCCACTAGAAATTGAAGCTAAGGCAGCCTCTAGAGCGCTTCAGTTTGCATCGGAGTTAGGATTCAACAAGGTGATTCTTGAGGGTGATTGTCAAGTACTCACAAATGCGCTCATAGAGGATAAGTCTTTCTTGTCAACTATTGGTGTAATTATTGATGATATTCGTTTTGAGGCGAGTTGTTATAATCAATTACGTTACTCTCATGTAAAGAGAGAAGGTAATAAGATTGCTCATTCATTAGCATGATATGCTATAGAAATTTCAGATTTTATTGTGTGGATGGAAGATGTTTTACCGCATTTGTTTTTTGTTGTCCAAGTTGACATTGTTGGTTTTCATTAATGAAAAATTTCCATGTTTTGTTCCTCAAAAAAAAAAAAAAAAACTTAAAATTTTGCAAGCGTAGCAAGTATAAGAAGAAAATGTAATCTAATTATATAATTGTTGAAATTCACATCCAATAAAAGATAGATGAAATATGAATAAGTCTTGCCTATATATATAATTCCAAAAAACAACCCCTTTTGTACATCCTTTTTCCTGTCTGTCTAAAAGTCATGCACTCGTGCTCTCCTGTGTCATTTTTCCTAATTTTAAGATTTAATAAAACATATGTATGGGCATTTCCAGAAGGCATTAGAAAGTTGAAACAATAGAATTTTCATTAATGAAGACGCATTCTTGCGGCTTTGTTACAAACTTACAGCATAAGGACATGGCCTTAACAATGAATCATGGACCCTTGTCAATAAATACTTCCTGATTTTATCAGGTGCTTCCATTATCCTTGTCTTACTATTGAGTATAGCATGAGCCTGGCTCTTCAGGTGCAACTCGGCCTGGTCCACCTAAAGGAGCAGCTGCAACTCCTCTTTGATTCAATAAACACCTGAAATGTGCCAACCTTCCAGTAACTTGCCTTGGATCCTTGGCCAGATTGTCATAAGGTGTCCATAATCGCTCTTCATTCAGAAAGAATATAACACAAAAAAAAAAATATTCGGAAAAAAAAAAAAAAAAATCGTTAATGAAACAATTATCCATAGACATGCCTCTCTTACCACTGCCAAAATTCTTACAACACAAAAATAATATAGAATATAATTATCCATGGCTTGTCTATAAATCTCTACAAGGTTTCTTGTGAGATTAGGAATGAGTTGTGATATTTATAACGCATTCAAGATTGTTATAATAAAGAATTGATTAGTCCAAACACTAAATGCCACTGTAACGACTACTTATAAGTTCCTATAATCTAGACATGAGATTTGGGAATTTGATGAAAGGTCAATGACTTGGGAGAGAGGCGGCGAGCCTCTAGTTGTGGTACCATTGGCCGCAGAAGTTCCAATGGAATTTGAGTATAATTTTGTGAAGGAGCTTGGGTGTAAGGAGAATATTGATAGCCATCAGTTATCATTATGGGTAACCAATTGGTTTAAGGCATTTAGGAAATATGTGGGGACTTCATTGGAAGGTTTTAAGGAGTAAATTATAGGGTTTTTTTTTTTAAGCTCTAGAAGCCAGGAAAATAAATAAATAACAGCATGAGGTAGGTAGTAGTCAGAAGAAGATGGCTAAATCGGGGCAGAAGGGTCATCAGGAATTGAAAAACATAATGAGGTCTTTGAATGTTGAGTATGGGTTAGCTAAGTTAAGGAGTACCAGTAATGAGCAGGCTGTTGTGGTGCATCAATGAATTTGAAGATTATTTCTTGAAACGTTAGAGGGTTAAATGAGCAAGATAAAAGTCTTTGGGTTCGAAATCTGATTAGGAATTAGAGGCCAGGTATTGTTTGTCTTCAAGAAACTAAAATGGAATTGATAACCAAAGTTGTGATTCGCAGTTTTTGGGGTGGCCAACATGTTGTTTGGTCATATTTGGGTTCTTGTGGAGCTTTTGGAGGAGTGTTATTGATGTGGGACACACGCATTATGGACAAAGTGGAGGAAGCGGTGGGACATTTTTCAGTATCTTGTAAATTTAAAAGTGTGGTAGATCAATTCGTATGGGTGTTTACTAGAGTTTATGTTCCTAACTCAGTAGGTGACAGAAGGTTTTTATAGGAGGAATTATTTGGCTTGAGCAGTTGGTGAAATATTCCATGGTGTGTGGGAGGTGACTTTAACGTGGTAAAATTTCCTTCCGAACAAGCTAGTTCTACTGTTTTTACTGCTGCTATGTGTGAGTTCACTGATTTTATTTCAGAACAAGGCCTGATTGATATCCCGTTGAAAGAGGGAACTTTTACTTGGTCTAATTCTCGAGAAGTTGCTTCAAAGGATAAGTTTCCTATTGTTTACCAGCGAAGAATGTCTAGGTTATTATCGGATCACTTTCTGATTGTCCTAGAAGGTGGATCCTTTCATAGGGGCAGAAGGCTGTTTAGATTTGAGAACATGTTGCTTAAGGACGATGGTTTTTTGGGAAAGGTGCGATCTTGGTGGGAATCTTATCATTTGCACAGTGCTCCGAGTTTTGTGTTGGCAAACAGATTAAAGATTCTGAAAAATGATTTTAAAAAATGGACTATGGAGGTTTTTGGAAATGTAGAAGAATGGGGGAAACATTTGTGGAAGGATCTTGGTGAATTAGAGACTACTGAGGAAAGTTGTGGTTTACCGGAGGAAAAGCTGGATTTGGAAAGAATTCGAGGTGAGTTAGAAAAGGACTCTCTTTTGGAAGAAATTTGTTGGAGGCAGAATTTAGAGTTCTTTGTATTAGAGAAGAAGATGGGAATACTAAATTTTTTCTTCGTATGGCCAATTCTCACAAGAGATTTAACTTCCTAGATAGGCTTATGGTGGACAAAGAAATGTCTTCAGATCTGGAGGCCATAACAGAGTGTATTTCTTGTTTTTATAGGCAGCTCTATTATGAGAATGTGATCCATAGACCTGACCTAGATGATGTGGATTTCTCTAGAATACCTGAGGAAGATGCTCTTTGGTTAGATAGGCCATTTGATGAGGAAGAGGTGTTTAGGATGATCAATGGCTTTAATGGTGATAAGGCTCCTGGCCCAGATGGTTTTTCCATGGCTTTCTTCCAGTCTTGTTGGAGTGTTTTGAAGAGTAAGATTATGGAAATTTTTCAGAACTTTCATACTCAAGCTGTGATCGAGAAGAGTCTTAATGCTTCATTTCTTGCCCTTATTCCTAAAAATGTTGATGCTGTGGATATCAAGGATTTCTGGCCAATTATTTTAGTTGGTGGGATTTACAATATTATTTCAAAGGTGTTGGCTAATCGATTTTGAAGGGTGGCACATGGGCTTGTTTCAGATTCACAGAATGCATTGTGAAAGGTAGACAAATTTTGGATTATATTTTAATTGCTTCTAAATGTATTGATAGTAGATTGAAGATAGGGATTCCTGAGTGTTGTGCAAGTTGGATGTGGAGAAAGCATATAATCATGTGAATTGGGGTTTTATAATGTATATGCTCCAGCGTTGTGGGTTCTCAGATAAGTGTAGAAAATGGATAATGTGTTGCATTTCTACTGTTAAATTTTCCATTCTAATTAACGGTAGCCCTTCGAATTTCTTTGGAAGCTCTAAGGGGATTCAGCAAGGGGATCCATTATCCCCATTACTCTTTGATTTTGTTATGGAGGCTTTGAGCCATATGTTGGATGTGGCTGCAACTACTGGCCAGTTTTCGGGCTTCTCTGTAGGCAATACGGCTAGTACTTTGATGATGGTGTCTCATCTTTTATTTGCGGATGACACTCTTATTTTTTGTGATGCTAACCCTAATCAATTAGTTACTTTGAGGGAGATTTTGACTAGATTTGAGGAGGACTCAGGTTTAAGAATTAATTTGGGGAAATCAGATTTGGTACCAGTTGGAGAGGTGCATAATTTGGATGTTCTAGTGGGACTGTTGGGTTGTAGGCATTCTTCCCTCCTTTTGAAATATTTGGGCTTTCCATTAGGTGCTAAATTCAAGGAGCTGTCAATATGAAATCCTATCTTAGAGAAAATGGAGTCAAGACTAGCAGGTTGGAAGAGGCTTTATTTATCTAAGGGGGGTAAGGTAATTTTTATTAAAAATACTCACTCCTCCTTAACTACTTATTTTCTTTCCATTCTTCCTATACCTGGGAAGGTGGCTAATCGCATGGAAAAATTATAGAGAGATTTTCTTTGGAATGGTATTAGTGGTGATTCAAAATTACGCTTAGTGAAATGGGCTAAAGTTTGTTCGCCAATGCAGGTTGGGAGGCTAGGTATAAGACATTTGAGAAGTTTTAACTCTGCCATGTTAGGCAAGTGGTTGTGGAGGTAAGGCATAGAGACAGATGCTTTATGGAGGAGGGTTATAGAGGCAAAATATGGGAATGTTTGGGGTGATTGGTGCACGAAAAAGGTGACAAGCGCGTATTGTGTTAGCCTTTGGAGGTTTATTAGAAGTGCGTATCGTGACAAGGAGTTGAGGTTTAGAGGTTAGAGGATTTTATCTTTCTTTCTACCCTCCTAATCTTACTTTTTTCCCTTGGAGAATGGTGTGGCAACTAAAGGTTCCATCAAGGGTAGCTTTCTTTTCATGGTCTGCTTCCTTAAGTAAGATTTTTACAGCAGATAACCTTCACAAAAGGTGTATTATTTTTCTTGACTGGTGTTATATGTGTAAGAGGTGTGGGGAGTCAGTGGATCATCTTCTTCTTCATTGCCCCATTGCATTTGTGTTGTGGTCTTTGGTGTTTTGTTTGTTTGGAATCCACTGGGTTATGCCTCATAAGGTAATCGAGTTGTTTAAGTCTTGGCAAGGTAAGTTCGAGCGACATTGCAATACAAACTTTTGGAGACTTGTGCCACATTGCTTGATATGGTGAATTTGGAGTGAAAGGAATGCTAGATGTTTTGAGGGATGTGAACAGTCCTTGCTAGAGATAGTCTTTTTTCTTACATACTCTCCTTGCTTGGAGTGTGGCTCTCTCGCATTTTTCTTGTTTTTCCTTTCCTATTTTACTTGATCATTGTAATTTTGGCTCTTGATTTATGCCCCCACAGTACATCCCAATGTACTCAGGTTAGCTTCTTTTTTAATAAAATTTTTCGTTATCTATCAAAAAAAAAAAAAAGACATGGCTCCTGACAGATCATAAGAAAGCCAAGTATTCAAAAACTAAGGTACGTTTCTGTGAAGGCATGGATGAGGCCATGCCTCACTTTGGAATGCCAACGTGCACAGGCATCCTATAAATTGTTACTATAATACATGGCTACAGTGACTTGAGATGAAATTCTGATAGTTTTACTTAATAAAGAAAAAAGGAGCAATTTCACCTCTGGTGACATATTGATCACCCATATTCTATGTGGTCCATTTTTCATCAATTTCCTAAGCATCTACAAAAGCTTACTCAGTTAATAGACAGTCACGATACTAACAAGTCTGCCTTTGATTGTTCAATCTTAGTTCTCCAGTATCACTTGTGAATTATATGAGGTGAAAAACATAAAATTCCAGAAATAAGTACCTGCAGCTGCTGCAGCACGTGGCCATATGGTTTGTTCGATGTCCGACCCATCAATGTGTTCACCCCACATGCATACCTCACCACCAAGAACTAATTTCTGTTGATTGGGATTTGTGATATTTGTGAGTGGTTCATTCATATAGAACTGCTGCCATGTGGCATCTAAGTGATCCAAATACCATTTGTCCTGGTTGCTTACAATGCACCGTAACCCAGCTGCTACCACTTTTTCAGCAACACCACCTCCAAGCCTGCCAGAAAATTTTAAGCCAAAAATGATCCCACCAGAAATCTAATAACAAGTGGACCACAAAGAACCCTTGCAAAAAGAATTTGCAATCCAAATATCAATCATTTCATCATCATCAACTATTCCAAGTAAATGTGAGTCAAGCAACTCAAGCCCATAGACCCCAGTTATCTATTGTATCAGTTTTAAAATGGTTAAAGCATCCAATCGAAAAGCTTAAGCTATTAGGCAGAAAGGCTTAACTTATACATAAACCTATAAACAAGCCCACATCCATCTAAGGAAGTCTGTCATTAACAATAATAATTAAACATGTCATAACAAAAGGCAACGTTGATGGATCTTAAATATGCTTTGAAGACAAAAGTACTTGATCATGCTAAGCAGTATGTATTATCCTTATTTCATAATTTTGTACTTGATTCTCTACTATTATAGTAGAAAATTTTCAACAATTTTTACCGGATGTAAATTTCTAATATGTATCTTAATATTTTCAATATATTGCAAGTTAATAGTAAAATCAGCAAGATCCCCAATCATTATGCTTGCATTAATTATTATCCAGAGAGAAGAAAATATAAGGCCAACACTCTTCTGAACATTTTTTTTAGAATAAAAATATGCATCGTGGCACAATATCCATATAACAGAAGTAAATAATGCAGGAGCCTCCAACGTTAAATATGCAAAGTAGGACATACCAGTTGTGCACCACAGTCTTTCTGCTCAATTTATTGCCAAAATTGTTAAAAGTCTCTTCCCTGTAATTTTTCATGTGAGTAAGATTAAAAAAATAAAATAAAAAAACCCTACAAATATAGCTATATAAACTTACGCATAAAATTCATACCAGTTAACAATTTCATATCCATGGGACAAAGCTATGTTCTGTGCCCGCAATACAAAGTACTGATATGCTTGAGATTCATTCATATGATGCTTAGTTAACCTGTACATAGGGCAGTCAAGAATGTCATATGTTATCTCTCAAATGTCTTTGGGCTAATAAATATTGAGTGAGTATAGATTTTCCCTGCCGTTCTTGAAACAATGAAATTAATAAAGAATATAAGTTTACAAACATGAGCAAAAATTTAACACATTAAAATAGCCTCCTAATGCCAGCACTAGCACGACAGTTTTAGGACTGTATGGTGTTGAGGACCCCCAGTTAATGAGATATTCCAGAAAGAGGCTTCTGGTGTTTAGTGTAAAAACCCAAATTATATGAGATGAGGGATTAGCATGTTATGTAAACCAAGTACTAATCAACAATGGTCAAATAAACTTATCAGTAAATGTAGAAAATAATCACCAAATTGTTTGAATAAGGTTAAGTTGCACTTTTATAATATAAAATTGCATGCCATAATGGATATTATTTATGTGAATGTTTGTGTAACCATATGAACCACTGATATCAACACGGGAAACGGAGCATGGTACAGAAACAATGATATGTCAATTCTTGAAAATCTAGGATATGATGTGGCAGGGCACAGTATTTAATTAATATAAATTTTAAATATATATTTTGTGCTAGTTTTTGGGTCTAAAGAAAAATTAAAAATCAAAATTTATAACATATGTACAAACAACTAAATTAATTTTAGAAGGTAATAAATAACAAAATAGAGCAGGATCCATCATCTATGTTTGAAATTCATAGAAACTTAGAAGTTTGAATGTTTCTAAATTTCTAAGATACTAGATCTTTTTTTCTTTGTGCACGCAGAAAATGTGGAAACTGCACGGGAACTTCCTGCACTTGCACAATCAGGGAATTTGAAATGACCAAAAGCAATTTAGTCCAACTGAGAAGTATATTGACATTAATTTTACTTTTAAGATATATAGAGTTGATAAGTGAAACATTAATATTGTACCATTTTTTTACATGAGGAGTCAGTGTCCAGCAACCTGAAATGAAAAATGCAATTGTGTGTCAGTAAATTGACATTATTAAGTTATAAAGTTCAAGACAAGGACCCAAAATTTTAAAAAAATAAAAAAAGAGAGCGGTGAAGAGACAAGTATCCAAAATTAGATCAGGAATGACCAATAGGTAATGATACAAAAGATTATAATTAAAATTAATTTAAACAAATGTTAGTCTAATACATATTGCTAAACCAAATAGCAATTTTTACTTAGGATCGAACAATTAGGATTATGTACGTTTATTTATTTTTTGCTGGGAGAGAATATATGTATAGAACAATATGCATCTTTTATAGAGCTAAGCTCTACCTATAAATGGAATATGCACACATATGGAGCCATAAGAATCAATTCTATAATAAGAGAGCCCTTCAAACACATTTAGCTCCACAAAAAGTATTTCTAAGTGGAAATTCAACAGTGATTTGTAGATTATCTTGACTTGTAAAGGCTTTGAATTAGAACTCAAAACTTATCATGAAAGATGATAGAGAAGTCTTCAAACCTATCATGAAGGATGAGGAAACGGTCACCCAAGTAAATTTACCAGAGCAAAGGATAATGGAGACGAAGTTGAAAATCCTTTTTTTATTTATTGAATAACTACATAATGGAAAGAGGAACACAAGCTTTTGGAAAACTGAAAGTTTTAAATCAAGTCAAGATTTCATAACTTATCTTGGATTACTGGAAACTGAGTAGGCAATAAAAGCAAGGTATAAAAGAATGGAGAGGTCTGAAATTTCAGGCTGGAGATAGCTAACATACATGCCATCCTTAGTGCATGTTAAGCTTCCTGACAGCCTACGGAAGTGGGCCAAAATTGCAGAATGTCCAGCTTGAAACATACGAAAAGCTAAAGTAAATGGGGCGGTTTGGGTCCAGTGTCCAATGGCACTGGACCCGTTAAGATGGTGACACGTGTCATCATCCAAACTTAATTAAAACTGATCCAACAGCTTCCCAACCTAAAAGACTCAATACTAAGACTCAGTAATAACTAAAATAACCTATCAAAGGTGCTAATAAGGTCCAACATCAAAACTAGACCGCAATTCTTGAATCTTTGTATATTTAATCTTCTTTTTCCTTGATCTCTTCTTTGTCCTCATTATCACCATTCATGAACATAAAAAGAGAGATGTGGACAATATAGAAGAAGAAATCAGACATAAATGAAATCACTGAGCCGAACATTGATGAAATTGAGGACATAGATGATTGAGTGCCAGGTGGAGGGGGGGATTTAAACTTGGTTGCATCAATTTATACCACCTCGCAATAAACTCCCTAAGAATAGTCTTAAAAGGCAAAGAGCTCCTGCCACCCAACTTGCATATGACAGTCCCATCACTAGGTCTATAGGCATTAATCCATTTCCAGGTAGCCTTTAGATCCCATCCAACTTTCATCCTATTTTAGAACACCTAGATCAGGTCAAGCCTAGTAAGCCATTAGATCCCATCCCACTTTCACCCCATTTTAGAACACCTAGATCAGTAGACATATAAGAATCTGAGGTCAGTGAACAATTTCAAGTAATGATCCATATAACACTCGGGAAAATTCAGATTATATGAAATTTCAAGTAGGGGATTAGGTCATGGTTCCAATTAGGCTCAAACGGATTCCCTACAAAGCCGTTAGGCAATTGCAAGCCTGTAGTACTAGACAACTCAAATTGTTGAAATGGTTTAGACCAAATGCATATAATTTATTAATGATTTTTCAACATATTACAAAAGTAGCTCCACCATTAATATTGAGGATTTGGTTCATTCTAAAGGCCCAACAGTTAATTTTCTCCCCCATGTTCTAGTTACAAACCCTATGACTCATCCAACGCGTAAAGAACATATTGATGCTATTTTAGATGAGCAGATTGTTTCTACTAGGGATGGAGGAAACTTGTGCTACCTAGTTATTTGAATGGGCAACCAGAGTCAAACCGCACCTGGATCACCAAAGAAGAGCTGCAGCAACTAGACACTGATCTATTAAAATTACTACCCAAAGCTATACTCAACAGGGTTGAGTCATTCCTACCCTGGAAGAATTAGTGCAGATACCAAGATGCACCAAAATTAGTTCTATTTTGAATCTCGAACTTTGAAATTTCATTGATGTAATTTTATCTTGATTGAAGATTTTGTGGGATTATGTTTTGTTTTTAAATTATTCTTCTTATTGATGTACTCAATGAAAACCTACTTAAAAGGGCTCCAATAAATATTCTAGGCAGACCTTGGTGAATAAAATTTTGTCTTGGAATTTTTCCAATTGTTGCGTGATTGTTAGAATATTTATGTGTGAGTGGTATGGTTAGTTAAGTGTTGAAGTCCCACATTAAACACTAATGACAAGAGTGAGTGGTTAATATAATAAATTAGACCTAAACTTATTGATTTAAGCTTTTTAGTGGTCTCCCTATATGTTATACTAATTACTAAATAGGATTCTCCCCAAGGTTTTATCTCCCAAACAAGTGATACCATAGCAAATGGTGGTGTCCAGCAAGGTGACAAAGTATGCAGGGTCCCTTTTACTGTTGGAGCAGAAACAAGGTGTGTGTACTTAGAGCCCACACAAATGCGTATCGAATAAGGGAAGCCCATAAAACTAGATGATCTTGGAAAAAGCCCAACAAAGTAGTTGACAATGGCGCTAGATCAAAAAGAACAGCGTGTACAAGGTTCCCATGGACATGGCTATGTAGGGTTCCCATCGATGAGCATATGGGGTTAAGAAATGGTTTCCATGGACAGCAAACGAGAGGCCCATGGATGATGTTCTGATGAAAAAAAAAAACCCATAGGCAAGGGAAAGCTAATAGGATTTTTTCATGATCCACAAAGAGGTTTCAAAGCCATAGAGAGCCAATAACTCACATGTGAGGGGAAAATTTTTGGGTATACATGTGTGAGTGAAGTCCTGCATTAAATAATAATAACAAAAGTGAGTGGTTAATATAAAATAATTAGGCCCAAACACGTAAGCTTAAACTTTTGGGACTAGTGATGTCTTTATATGTTATATTAATCTCTTAATGTTGGGAATAAGAGACTCCAATTGAGAGATTAATTTATCAAAATAAGATTAACCTCTCAATTGGGGTCTTCTCTCCCCAACATTCAGCTTTTGGACCAAGTGTTGTCCCTATATATTATATTTACCTCTCAATTGGAGTTTCCCTAATGAGTTATCTCCCCCAACAAGTGGTATCAGAGCTAGGTTCAACTAGGCAAGTGTTCGTTAGTGGAACCAAATCCCATCAAGTAGAAGATGGAAAACAGTCATGTTCACTCCACCTATGGTTGAGTAAAGGGCTCTCTATTGTTGATGGTAATGAATGACACTAGGATTGTTAATAAAAAGACTTTAGTTCATGGGGAAGAGTAATTGAAATGCCACAAGTGACTTGGTAGAAGGCTTACACATGAAGGGGAGATTTGTTGGAACATTCATGTGTGAGTGGTGCGATTAATTAAGTTACATGGGATACTAATGACAATAGTGAGTGGGCAATATAATATAATTGGGCCCAAAGTCATTAGCTTAATCTTTTGGGTTAAGTGGTGTCCCTATATATTATATTACATACTTAATTGGAGTCGTCCTAAGGCGTTATCTTCCTAATAGTGATGATTCCTAGCAACTTAGGTGTTGATTCCTATGTTTTTCTGCTTAGTGTTGATTCCAAGCAAACCCTAAATGTTGATTCTTAGGTTCAGCTACATCAATTCAAACTAGTCAGTTTTAGCTACGTCTATCCTTTCAGACATTCTATTATATCTAGTTATACACTTTGTTACTTCCCTAGTTGGCTTATCCTTTTTTACTACTTCTATCTTTTTAGATTCCCTTAACTTGAAGAGGGGTTTGTCTTTGATGAATTGGTGTTGTATTTGTCGAAGAAATGGGAAACAATGGGTCACATTTTCATTCACTACAATGTTGTTATTTCTCTATGGCGGGATGTACTTCAGATGTTTGGAATTCACTGGATCATGTCGGGGTCTGTTGCGAGATTAATGTTCTGTTGGAGAAATTGGCTCAAGAATTATGGCTTAAACTTTTGGAATTTGGTGTTGGGTTGTTTGATGTGGATTGTTTGGAAGGAGCGGAATCTTTGTTCGTTAGAGGATACTGAAAGTACATTGGATCGATTAAAATCTTTGCTTCTGCACACTCTTTTTGATTGATCCAGAGTTTGAGGTTCAGCACAATGTTCTTCCATTTTTGAGTTCCTAGCTTCTCTTAGATCTTCCACTTAATATTCTTGTACTTTGTTGATCCTTTGTGTTAATTTTTTTATTTACCATTAATTAAACAGAACTACATACCTATTAAATAAAAAAGAATTAAATTACATTTTCTCATTGGTGCATTAATTGCTCTCATCTAAACATGAACAAACCATCTCAAGCAACTCTCACTCATTTTTTCATCAATAAGGGTCACCCCTATCTGTAAGAGAACTTCCACATTATGAATCATATCATTCATTGCATTTCCACATATCCATCTTAAGATTCTCATTCGTTTACACTCATTTTATGAATATGTTGCTTCTAAATAACCCAACATTCAATGTATAGAGCATATTTGGTTTTATGGCAATCCTAAAAAATTTTCCCTTGAACTTAGTCGATATTCTACAACCACACAATATTCTTAATTCACTTCTCCACTTCATCCACCCTACTCTCATCCTATGTTTCACATCCTCTTTGATCTCTCTATCTTTCTGGATTATTGATCAAGATATCAAAAACTTTTGCTCTTTGTTATCTGTTGACCATCAAGTCTTACAGCCCCTTCATTTTTGTTTCTACTCTTACTAAACTTACATTCCATCTACTTTGTTTTTAGTCCCACTTAACCGAAAACCTTTAGATTCCAAGGTGTCATGACAAAGTTCCAACTTGAAATTACCTTCAAGTATAGTTTCATCCATTAAAAATATATCATCTACAAAAGGCATACACCAATAAAGAAATTATTAAGTTGTGGATTCTTAAAATTTATCCTAATGGAGAGAAACCAAGGAAATGTTAAATAGATTAGTCATTTACAACTTATGGATCACATTTCTAAGACGTCCATTTTTCATTTAAAAAGACAGCCTCATATATCTTTGATACTTCATGATCTAGTTTTATGTTTTCCTTGATGTCCATGACACCATTTATAGTATTCTTTGGTTGTTGCATCCAAACAGTTAGTTATCTGATCATCCAAACCAAGAGAAAATTCCCAGCTTGGCCATATGACTGCATCAACCGAAAACTTAAATACCAAGGGTTAAGCAAGTTTTGCTGACTACCATGCCTCATGAAGCAGAGGTCCTTAGTTTGACTATTCCCCAAAGGAACCAGCTCCACATGATTTTCACAGGTTCACCCAGTGTGTGTGTGCATGGGTGAGAATATATCCTCATTGCTTCACCCCTTCCCCCACCCCCAAAAATACAAGATGAAGCAAAAGGAAAAAAACTCCATCTCTCCTATAATTTCCAAGGTCATTAAAATAAATCCTGTTATCTCAACTAATCAGAGTAGAGACTAATAGGAAATATTCATAACAGCAATAAACATTAATTATATTTATATGAAAGATCATTGAACTTACTTGTATTAACCTCGTCACCTCCCAAGTGAACAAACTTGAATTTGAAAATTTTGCTGAAATCTGAAAAAAAAAATATATATATATATATATAATATAATTAATTTTATTTTTTTAACATTGGTCTTAAAAAAAAATTATATTAATGCTTTCAGAAACTAAAGGTACCATTTTCTTAATGGGAACAATGGTGCAATGTTTTTTCAAGAGGAAATTGTGATATTACCTGATAGAATTCCATCTATTACTTTAAAGGTGAATTTGTCGCTGACATCAAGTGGCTCCGGACAATCCTTGGACGGCCACAGGGAAGGATAGCCAATCCCCCTAAACATTTAAATTGTGAGCTCCCATGACAACTTAGTGCAAAGTCATTGCAAGAGCAGTTCATCTCTAGACCTTAAAAGACCATGATGCATATAAGAAACTAAGAATATCATTAGAGCCCTTTCTCTTCTTTGGTTGCTATGACTTTGTAAATATCTCAAAATGAACTTTAATTATATAGGGAAGTGTGACAGATATACACAAACATGTTGCTCGGAAAACAACCAATGCCTGTCATTTTTCAATTTGTATTGATTGTACTTTGTGTACTTTGTTAGAAGTATTGGTTAAATGATTAAATTTACCATATCTCAACAGCTTAAGCTTTTGGGACAATCGGTAATTTAACATGATATTAGAGCATGAGATCCTGGGTTCGATCTTTGTCTCCTCCACTCTACCTCCCATTTAAATTCCCACGTGTTGGGTCTCGCCTATTAAAAGGTAATTTCAACCCACACGTGAGGGGGAGTGTTAAAAGTATTGGTTAAATGATTAAATTTATCATATCCCAACAGCTTAAGCTTTTGGGACAATCGGTAATTTGACATACTTAAAAGATTTACTTCTCTTTTTATGATTCAAAGCACTAACACCTCTACATTGGTGTCTTCAATTTTTCTGGCTAGGTAAGTTCTCTAGAGTGGTGTCTTTGAGCTCAAAAGTTTTTTCAATTCGTGGAACTATGTTGTAATACTACGTGGTTGTAAAGCTTACTAGTTTGAGTTGTTAAGACAAGTAACAGAAATTTTACTAGTGGTATTAAAAATTATCTTCAAAACTTGGATCACAAGGTGCTCTTAAACAATATATAAAGTTCATAAATTTTTATGGACTACCTAAAACGAAAAACACAGCAATTAGATTTTTTTTTCCTATCATAAGGAGATAATAATCCAACAACCTTCTAGGATCTACAATTCTCCACGCAACTTCAAGGCCAAAATGTCTTGCTAAGAGTATGTTAGAGAGCTATACAAACTTTTCTAGCTGCAGCTGGCAATTCTTTTATTCAGTAGTTACATTAGGCAAGAGTGACAGTCCATGGAACTTATGTATGTGCAGAGTTTGAAGTGAAAGAAGCTCTAGTAGTCATTGCTGTAGTGCATGACAAGATGTTCAATATTCCAAGAATCAGATGAAGGGAGAAAGATGAAATTTTAATAAAGAAATGCCAATGAGAAATTATTGTTAATCAAAAGAATTAAGATGTCAATCAATAATGAAAGAGGTAGTTTCAAAAAGCAGAAAGGTTGATTAGACAGGAAAAAAAACAATAAAGGATAGTTTGTAAAATGCAGCACAAGTAACAGAAAGGATAAATTCAATGTACTGAGTATCAGGAATAAATAGATTTGGTTAAGGAAGTCTTTTTTTTTCTTTTTACACATTGAAATTAGACTACAATGAGACTTGGCAGAGGTAGTAGCTACCATGAGCGAGCATGTCCAGGAACATCAATTTCACCCAAAACATTGATCCCTCGTCTTTGAGCATAACTGCAAAAATTAATAATCAATATATGAGAAGAATAATGAAAGATGAAGGTAATAACTAGACAGTGAAGTAGATTCAAAAATTACTTGCCTCACAATTTCTGCAGCATCAGCAAATGTATATCGTTCTGAAACTGAATATGCACCATCCCACAGTTTTGGATATGAAGGTATCTCCAAAGGGAAAGACTGTGTATCTACAATGTGCCAGTGCAACACATTCTGCAAGAAAGTGGGAGATAGTCAGCATATCAGTCACTTAGGCAAAAATATGGTATCACTTTTTTGATAGATAAAAGTATGGTATTGCATGGAAGTAAATTAATTGCTCACAACAATCAGAGGGATATATGTGTTCAAGGTAGAACTTTAATTTAGATACACCAAACTCTAGAAGACTATTTGCATTAATTGAAGAAGACCTTTTTTTTTCTCGGTTCATACTTATCTCTGCATTGATTGAAGCCAGTCCCACAAAGTCAGCACATAAAATCAAATATACACAAAATTTTCTTGATCTCTAGAAAACCTTTTCCAACCACCATCACTGAGGCTGTTAATGACCATCTACCTCTCTTCTTCAAGCTGTTAATGACAGCAACCACAAGGCTGGCAAGTGGCAATAATATGCAGTAACATTATATTCATATTACTAGTTATTACAAACTTGAGCAACAATATTGCTCTACTTAAAGTATTCAATATGCTAATAGTATGGTCCACCCAAATAAGAAACAAGACAACTAAGGCACAGTTGTCAAGATTTTATTGCATTGATAATTGATTTTATTCCACGGTACAAGTGTGAAGCATACGGTAATTTCATATCTGTTCTCAAACAAAATATGGTGAAAATTGCTCTAAATTATAAATCTAGCAAAGTAAAGGTTCAGGAACAATTGCAGCAATATGCTATGATATGAAGCTGCATAAATTTTTATCACAGAAACAGTTGCAAATTCAAGTTTTCTGTTCTTGAGCATGGTTGTTAAAAACAGCATGCACTGAGTTATACAGCCCATACCAGCTTTGCATAGGCCATCGAATCAATAACATTCTTTATCACTGGCAATGGCAGATAGTGTCGAGATGTGTCTGCAACAATTTCATCCTCAAGTCAGCAAACAAAAATTTAAAATTTTTCTTTCTTACTTCAAATTGTCAATAACCAAAAGTGTCAGATCTACTTATGCCATGTTCTCATTTGTATCCTGAAATTTTGAGGTAGACATGTTAGAGTTATGTGGCACAATATAGTAATTTATAAAGCCTCTATCGTGAACAAATAATTCTTTGATAATTTCTTGTGAAATTATTAGCATAAACTAGCGATTTATGAAATAGGTCTACTGGATATAGTAGACTAAAGATACGACTAAACTCATATATGGTCCTTGACTGGTCCATATCCATCAATCATGTATCATACCATTCTAGGTACATGGTCAGACCATGATGGAATGGACGTACAAGTTATAATTTCTCATACTATGAAAGACAAAGGGCTAGTCTTTCAATAGGCAGAGCAGAACAATCTCAGTAGTTCTTTTGTATGAGGTTTTGTACAAGTTGAGCATCAAACTTAGTGGCCATACTGTATAATCATTGATATGAAGAAGTTGAACTAAAGGTTATCTAATCTTTACAATTTCCAGAAATCAAATAATGTTAAATATGAACATTATAATTAAAAGGAGAAAATAGAAAAATAGGAATTAAAGATTGTTAACTATGAATATCATATCCTCTAAGATAGAGGATAGAACATATCAACAATAAAAAAAATATTGTTCAGGAGTAAATGAAAGGCATCTCACCTATTAAGAGCCCTCGAAAAGAGAATCTTGGCTGATCAATAATAGTCCATGGGACCATAGGAACATCAATTACCCTAGTTGTAAAGTTAAAAAGGCATAATTGGCTGAATGTCTGTAATATTTAATTTCAAAAGAAACATTAAGGATTTTTACACGTGTTCAATTAATTAAGAAAAAAGAAACTATTTTTTTTTGATAGGTAAAAAGAAACATATTTTAGTGTCATAAAAAGCAGCACATGACCTGAAATCCATGCAGAGCCCCATAAACTGTATGTGCCTGCATCATTTTAGAATACAATTGATCACAAAACCATAAACTAATCAAAAGCTACAACACAACCTATGCTAGTCATCAATGATCTGATAAATGGCCATCCATATGACATCTCAATATTGACAACCAAATCATGGATTATTGGTCATGTTGTTTGAGGTTGCCAAGTGCAAACAACACGTTTCCATCTTAGACACCAACACTGGCTACAGTCTCCAACTAAATTCCCCCCCCCCCCCCCAGCAATCGTATTTATTCCATGGACCATTTAGAAATATATTAGACAAGAATTAACAAATTTGTGGAGATTGACTTTATCAAGTATATTCAATGCTGAACAAAATTCCATGAGTAGTATATTGTACAGAAATAATTAGCTTAGTTTTAGCACTAAAAGATTAGGATTCAAGCTGCCTAAAAATACAAAGCTGTGGCCAATATATGCAATATGATTGAAGCTTTTAGAAATAACTTACACTTATTAATTTTACATGGTTTATGGTCCAACCACCTCAGAATTTGTTTAAGATAAATTTTATAGTTATAATAGTCTTCATAAAAATGTGTCAATATTTCCTTATAGGCTATTAGCTCAATGGAGCAAAAGTTAATTTGGTAAGACGAATACTTTAGCCTTTTTTCTATGTTGAAATCAATCACCATGTATGTAATGAGATATTAAATGTCACAGCAATATTTTCAAAGAATGACAGATTTACTAATTCTTGCTTTCAATCTCCATGTTAAAGAAAGATACCCTTGTAAATATCCTCAAGACAAAGGTCAAGATAATTCTCAATATGTCAAGGCAAATCTGAAGAACCTTATTTATATGTAAATTTTCAACGTATAAAACAAAATTCAATCTACATTAAGTGATAATGTCCCAAAACATAGCACAAGAAAACTGCATAATTGTAAATT
Source organism: Notholithocarpus densiflorus (assembly GCA_030021035.2). NCBI lineage: Eukaryota > Viridiplantae > Streptophyta > Magnoliopsida > Fagales > Fagaceae > Notholithocarpus > Notholithocarpus densiflorus. Next base: position 9,662,153 of record JARYZH020000004.1, read on the forward strand.
TAAGCAGGTGGTAATGCAGACTTATAATCACCAACGCTAAAGTATATCAAAATGAAACTTCATATGGTGCTAAGAAGCAGAAAAGGGATTATTTTCACCCACTTCAAGATAAGCATAACCAGGCTTCCCAGATGCAGGAACTGATAACTTGTATGACTCATCAATACCATATCGTAACTGCACAGCAAAGAAGAGCTTTCAGTGATTGATGTCTGCGTTCATTTATTTTAAATATATATAAAAATAAAAATAAGCACATATGAAATTGGAAATTTCCCCAATAAAATAGTCTTGGAGCATTTTGAACAGTTGAGGCAGATAAGCCAAGAGACTATATATATGAAGGTCTGGAAAGAGAGATGAACTCAGATTATAGAAGCTACTATATTTATCTCCAAAACTATTACCCAATACAGTAAAAAAAAAAAAAAAAACCCAAGCAAGTCCCTTATTTCCCTTGTTTGAGAAAATAAAGGGAGGATTTAACACATTACCCAATTGTTCAGATTACTTCTTCATCTCCAAAAGTTTACACCAAGCAACATGCAAATGAATATACTTGTTCCTTACACTTATAAGACCCAAAAGAAAACCATTTTACACAAATCCTCATTAGAAACTAGCCAATCTTTTATAAATATATGAAAAATAATAAATTATATCTTCAAAATCATTAATCATGTTCATGCCCACATGCATAACTCGTTGGAAATAAACAAAGGAAAAAAAATGTAATCAGAAAACATTATCCAGTGCCAAATGCCAATTCATGAGGAATTAGAAAAAAAAATGCAAATAAAAAAAACCCATATAGAAACATCAACCAACTCATGAAAAGAAACACTACCTGGTCATCTGCTGACAAAACAACCACATGGAGACCCTGAAGCAGAAGCGAAGTATCAATCTTAGAAAAATTACCATCTGCAACATGAGCCACCCGTACCATATCCAGCAACCTTGAAAACCCATCTTTCAAAATCCCAGAACCATCATTGTACTTGGTCCCCTCAGTGTTGAGCTCAAAATCCTTACTCAAGAACAGACTTTCACGTCCATGGCTCACAGAATGTGGCATAGGCCATATGTTCAACCTGTCCACACTAACACCATCTATTGCAAGCACTGCTTGAACCAACAACACCACCACCAATAACACCCACACTATCTTCCCCATCATCAAAAATCTGTGTCAAAGAAGCTAATGCACAATGGATTTGTACCAATTTGCACAATACTACAGGTAGGTAGTATTTGGTAATAGTATTAGTACAGCTTTACCTACCAAACAAGATGGGGAAGGAAGTGTATGAGAATGTGATTGGTTTTAATTTTATAGAGAAGCAAAAGTGTGGTTTTTTTTTTTTTTGGCTGAATAAAGCAAAAGTGTGGTTTGGGTGGAGGAATCTTAAAGACATGATAATAAACAAAACAAAAGAATGGAAGTTAGCTGTGCTTGGTTCCGTAAAATATTTTTCGGAAAATAAATATTTTTCAGAAATGCTATTTTCAGGAAAGGAAAATATTTACAAATGTTTGGTTGCATTATGAAAATTGTTTTAGAAAATATTTTAATGTGTTTGGTAATATTCTGAAAATGCTATTTTTCACCACCACCCACACAAAACCAACCACCACACAACAGAAAAACCACCAAAACACCACCACCCACACCACCACAACAACAACAAAAATCAAAATCACACACACAGAGAGATCAGTGAAGTCGAAGGGTTCGTCAGAGTGGTGGTTCGTCGACGCGATGTGATCTGGTGCGATCGACGCGGTGCGAGTGGGTTTGTTGGCGATCTAGTGCGAGTGGGTTTGAGAACGATGGCGAGACGATCTCATCAGTGGTGCGACGATCTCTCTACTCTATCTTCTTTCTCTCTCTTTGCGCATGGTCCTAAAATGGTGAGACGATCTCGATGATCGGTGACTGGGTTCGACGAGGGTTCGTGGGTTCGTGGCGCGAAGGCTCTGGGTCGCCAGTGAAGTCGAAGGCTCGTGGGTCGCCGGCGATGGTCTCACTCTTCTTCCTCTCTCTCTCTCTCTGCACACGAGCGCGATCTCACTCTCACTCTCTCTCTCTCTGTTTTTCAAAAAATGAGATTTGAAGGTAAAATAAAAACGGAAATGATTTTACACCCCAACACACGGTCAACTGAAAAGCATTTTCGAAAAATTTATTTTCCATACGCAACCAAACACCCGCATTTACGGAAAAACATTTCCAGAAATGATTTGAAGCCAAAACAAACACAACCTAGTGTTTGGCTGCTGAAGACAAAGAACGTGGGTTAAATAGTTAAATAGGAGAGAATAAATATGGACATTTGTTTTTTTCTTTTTCTTTTTTCTTTTTTCTTTTTTTTTTAAAAAAAATTCTCTTTTGCATGAAAGAGATTGGTTATGCTGTTTTAGACTATCCTTGGACGGAAGAACTTTGTAATATTTTAAATTCTGATGCTTCGGGGTTGTATTCTTTAAGGCTTACTGCCAGTACTTCGCCTTTTATGGCTAGTTTATATTAATGTTGTTTTCCTTTTTTTTTTTTTTTTGTTAAGAATAAAAATGATTACGCACTCTATCAAGATGTAACTCCACAAGTTTCGTCATATTATCTTGCCGATTTTACTTCTGTTTCTTAATAATATTTCAGTTTTTCTTTCTAAAAAAAAAAAAAAAAAAAGCATATATTGTCCATATATGGGTGATTTTCTTTTGTAGAATATTTTGTTAACTTTAATTATGTATCAAGGTGCATACATAGACCATAGGTGTGATTTTATTTTATAAAGTTACATGTATCACGTTTATTATTATTTTTTTGTTCTTCAGTGAGCACGTTTATATAAAATAAAAACCATAGGTGTGATTATTTTCTAAAGTTTTAGTCATGTATCAGTATCACACAGCATTATTGCTCGTTGGTGATTTTTTTTTTTTTTTCCCTAAAGTTGGTTCAAATTTCATGTTACATATATTGACCAAATACATACGTATGATTTTATGGATCCATTCAAATGTTTTCCTAAATAACAAAAATGAACTTATCTGGGTGTGTCAGAGTCAGACTTATTGCATCTGGATCCACTAGCCTGATAATCCGGACCGTTGATAACAGTTTGCTAGATCTAAATCTTAGCCGTTTGATTTTGATCTAGTGGTGGTGGTGCGAATAATTACCATGAATCCCATCCCAGTCTATTCCTTATCCCATGTGCAAGCAAGAGAACCATTGCCGAAATTCTTTAATGCTTACCATATGTGTGTCTATAAATATATATATATATATATATATATACTAATCGCTAATCCGTGCGATGCACGAAAAAACTGCTAAAAATGAGATCAACTCAATAAATATATATATATATATATATATATATATATATATTGGATCCAAAGTAAGTTACAAATTGTCAAGCTTTACAATTATAATCATTTGCAAATTATACTACAAAATTAGGTAAAAGAATCAATTGCATGTTACGACTTGTCCAGCTTTTTATTGGTAGCAAAATCACTTGCATGTTTGAATTTGGTCTTAATGGATCAAGTGCAAATCCTTCATCTTGATATTCCAGTATCAGGATAGATGATATGTTTTTGATAGGTAAGAATTAAGATAAATAACAATTACACATATCCACATAACTCCAAAAAAAAAAATAATAATAATAATCATTTATTGAAGAACCTCAAAAATGTAAATTTTGCCAAACAAAACATCACATATAATGCATAAGCACATGTCTACATAGCTTTTGAATCATCCAAGTGCAACAACATTAGAAGCAACCTTTAGGCTTCTGCCCTTTTTCAAGTGGATTCTAAACAAAGTCCTTTTTTCCTTCTCAGTTCTTTTCATCATTCTACAACATAAAAATCACAATCAACACGTATACATCTTATAAAATCCATAAGCCTTTTTTCCTTTTTTTAGAAAAATTTTCCTTCACCCTCCTTAGTTTGACTACAGAAGTTAAAAATTATAATTTAAAACTAAAAAGTCAAAGTTTACTTCTTTATAGTGTTTCACATAGAGTAGATACAAAACCAAGCTTTTAATAAGAGTTCAAGTTAATTTCAAAACACAAACAGGTCGAGTTCAATATGATGAAGCAAGAACCTTTGAGAATGAAACTATACATACTTCAAATAATTGGAAACTTGTCGAAGCATAATCTCAGTCATAATTAGAAAGACTTTTATCATGACTGAGCTCTAAAGTCTAAACTACCAAATAAATTGAGTGGCATCATATGAGGATGATAGACTATCATACATTAATTTTTTTTACTTAAAATACATTCCATTGACAAACTGAAAGCACTCAAATAAAACTTTCATCAACAAATTCAGAACTATTGATTTAGAACCTAACGATAATCATTCCTGTTGACTTCTAAAAGTTCTACAAAATGACAATGTTACAATAGCAAAAAAAGAAGCAATGTCACCATGATACCGAAAAAAATGATATACAAAATGCTAAGCACACTACCAAAGTAATAAAATATAAAGGTAACAGTAATACCTTGCAAATAATCTGTTTGTTTCTTTAAAGCTCCTATAATTCTTGAATAGGAATGGATTTATAAAAAAATATTATATTACTCATTGAAATTTCTTAAAAAGACACAAACAGATTATCCGCTATATAAAAAAATCATTAATGTGAGCATATATCATATACATTTAAAAAAAAAAAAAAAAAACTGAAAATCTTCAAGACAAAGTAAGCCTAGAGTCATATTTATTTCAATTTTTTTTTTAGGTTAGTGTCAAATTGCTAACCTTTCTATAAAAGATAGATGAAAAATAAAATAAAACTGAAGTCATATGGACTTACCCCTCCATGTGCAAGAGCAATGGCCGTGATAGTTGCAGTTGACCACATATATGAGACAAATAACTTTTCATTAAGCAATACCCATCAAGGTTTGCAGCAAATTCAAGAAATTTGGTTCAACATGAAGCAAGAACCATCCAAAATTACAATGAAAGAAGTCCTCAACTCAGAGATAAATAGCAGTATAGAAACCCCACTTACTTTGCCTTGAAATAATCTTTCATTAAGACCAAGCCATATGTAACTGATAGTAACACCAAAGGCCAGCTAAACATAAAATATACCAAACAAATGAGGGTTCCTTGTTCATGAAAATTGTTCCTTAAGGCTTCCAATTCAAACAAACATTTGGCATTAAAGAACAATACTTTTTACCAGCCAAATTACTTTTGACTACCTAATTGAAATATGTGAATAAAATACACAAAAGAGAAAATAAATGAAACACATTTATTTTGCTTTCTAATGATTTACAATCAGAAAATAAAATTGTTGGAAGCAAACCACAATACATGTAAATAGGGAAAATATAAAGAACATAAGAAAAACTATACTTAACATAGAATTGCACATTTCCATCATAATGCAAATCACCTTATTGAATTGTTTATCAAATCCATTATTTCACTATGTTCGAAGTAAAGACATATATAGTCTCTAAAACATAAAATAGCTCAAATTGCGACAAATCCATTATTTTTTCTCTGTTTTTTCTTTTCCTTTTTTGGTTCTAAATTGATGAATCAGAGAGAATATGGTATTATTTGAGTTCAATAGGTTCAATTATAGGCTTCTAAATATTTTCAAGTTATTTTGGATTTGAATTGTAACATGGAACTAATAAAGTAGGGAGAATTGGATTATGTAGTAGACTCTAGCTTCATTATTTTCCTCCAATTTTCATGATATTATGCAAATTCTAAAGTAATTTTAAGGTACAGGATTCAGAGAACTTTGCTTCATATTACATGAATGATATTATAGGTAGGTTATATGGCAATTTCAAAGTAAATATAGCATTTGATGGATTAAACCTTCATTGAAACAAATCTGCTTGTAGTTAGCCTTAAATGAGTAATTTCAAGATGATATTTTTCTTCCTTATTTTTGGATTTTAGTAGCAAAATTTGACCCTGTCTGGATTTTATTGGTTAATAAACATTCTTTCATCTAAAGAAGAGATTTAATATCAATTCATGTGTGTATGCATGTATTTTTCACAGTACTATTCTACATACCCATAAAAATTAGATAAAGAAGTAATAAAAACAATGGTAAACTTGAGATGAAATAATAATTAAACTAAACATAAAACCAAGCTTGACCATAACCCATAAACTTAAATTTAATCCAAACACAAACAAATGACTCACAAAAACATCAAGAGCATGCCAAGGATGCTTGTCTAATAAAAGGACAGGAAATATCATTATTGTCCCAAAAGATGAGCTTCAAGTATAGTATAAACCTTAACTTGTATTATTCATTCAAGCCATCACCTTTTTTTGGGTGCAAAACTCCTTACACAAAACACATCAAAGGGGAAAATAAGGAATTGCTAACTCTGACTTACTGTTAGGATTAGTGCCCTTAAATCCTATTGTATGATGCTATGTATGACATTATGTATGACTTAATATTGTGATTAATAAAGTTGTTTTATTATTATCTAAAATAATGGTAACATGAATATTCGGATATTATCAAATAATCCATGAGATGCATAGTATGTGATTTATGTGATTTAGTCACAGAAGATATAAGTCACAAGTTCTTTGTAAATTCAGAATATTAGTTCGTAGTCGGTGATGAATTTGGGCATTTCATTTGCGAAGATTATAACATATCAACTAAGATGATTTGTCTTGATCATGAAAGTGAAGATTTCTAGTTGATGTGTTGATATATTTTAAGAGTTAAGACATATTGAACTGGACTGCTGTGAGATTTATTATTCTCCTAACGACTGTCTAATGAATAATAAATCTCACGACTTCTATTTACATGAACTCTTAATCCTAAGAGAATAATGGACATGATCATGAAGTGTAGGTTGCTTTAATATATCAGGAGTGAGATCTAAAGTAATGGTCAAAACCTCAGTATGTTGCGCAGCCACATTTAGTGTTGATGAAACATATATTCTCAAGATGGAATTCATAGTCTCTTAATGGAGATATAAAATATTCCCTTGAGATAAGTTTAATGGGTTCAGTTATTCAGAGAGTTAGGCCTAACAACTCTGGTAAGAAATTACTAAAGTATATATTTATGAAATTAGTTTTCATAAATATATAATGAATAACTTAAAATGATTAAACTGGTTACTTAAGGATTAAAATGTAGTGATCTACAAAGTGGCAGTCTTCATTCATGACTTTGTATTACTACGAATATTTTATGAAGGGGTTGCATGTACAATAAAGTCTTGGGATATAATTTATTAATAAGGCCTAGAGTGCAATTATATTTATATAGTGGTATTAAATATAATTAAGGTTAACTTTGGACTTGTCAAAAGTTGACAGAAAAAGCCCAAGGCCATTGGAACTAGTGTCTTATTTGTTCCTTTTTGGTCCCACTCCAAGCCACATACTAAAGCCCAATTGGAAAGGCCCAAAGGCTAGCCAAATTAGACAATCAGTTATAAAGAAAGAAACATACAGAATTTTGAGTAAGAACATGAAATGGTATGTACGTGAGTGTTGGACACTCTTTCATTCTCTCTAGAACATACACATATAACTGATTAAGAGACCACACTTCTTGGGCACAAGTGGAATTGGAGTGAAGATTAAAAGTGTTCTCAAGAACTATTGATCTTTGGTTTTGAAATTCACCATACCAAGGTACACTTTCTTATTCCTAAATTCTGAAACTTACATAGTATATGTTATCAATTACGAATGAAGTAGATCCGTTAATTTTCCGCTACGTATGTTTTTTGTATGCGATACAAACATGTATTTTTCCATCACTTACTGCATCTTGCTCACTCAATTCAGCAACAGATTTTGGCTTCATTCCTATAGCCAAAAGCTTAGCTGGAATTCACGGTTAAGTAAAACATCCAGTAACAGCCCAAATAAATCTTATCCATAAAACATAAAACTAAAATTGACCCTGGTATGTTATCAATCCAAAGAATCAAACCCATATAAGCCATTCAGACAATCAAATCCAACACAGTGGTTACTTTCATACTTTAAAAATAATCACTTTTCCACTAAGTAACCCCTGAACTCACAAACTTGATGCAATTTTCAATCTACACATATAAAAATTCAATCTAAAATCCCAGATGGATTTTCTCGCGGCCAATAATTGAAATTAATAAAACCCATTACGGGCTCCAAACCCATCAATCTAAGCTAATCATTCAAAAGAAACACTCCCAAACTAAACCCTAAATCATATGTAACAACCAAAAAAGAAACCCTAAATTATAGAACAAAATAAAAAAACTTACCGGTAATGTTTGCGGAGAGAATCTGGTCTAATGGTAAAGTCTCAAAATCAAAAACTTTCTGCCACTAAAGGAGTGGGAGGCTGGCGCCCGTGGACTATAGTTTAGGGGTTTGAGAATTGAGAGAGGCAGAGAGAATGGAAGAGGCAAAGAACCAAAAACGAAACCCTAAATCATATTTAACAGCCAAAATTATAGAACAAAATAAAAAACTTATAGGTAATGTTTGCGGAGAGAATCTGGTTTGATGGTAAAGTCTCAAGGTCAAAAACTTTTAGCCACTAAAGGAGTGGGAGGCCGGCACTCGTGGGCTATAGTTTAGGGGTTTGAGAATTGAGAGAGGTAGAGAGAACGGAAGAGGCAAAGAGGAGAAGGCAGAGTGTATATATCGGGTTCGGGTTTTAGAAAACCCCTTGCATTTATGTTTTTTTTTTTTTAGTTAAAAAAAGTTTTTTTTTTTTTGGGTTTATGTTTTTTTTTTTTTTTACTATTGTGCTGACGTGGAAAATTGTGGGAGTTTTAGAGGCTTCGGTTTTATATATATATATATATATATATATATATATGTATATGTATATATATACATAAGAGGAGAAAAACCAGCATCATGCATGTAATAGACGACTACATGGAACATTAATGCAGCCGCGGTGAGCCCTTCCTCAGAGTTGAGGAACTTGGAGAGGAACATCTTCCCTCCTGCCCTAAGGATTCAAGGGCCCAGCTCGTCTGCTCCAACTAAAGGTGGGCAGAAGGAGGGTGAGGTCAAGAAATGAGGGTTAGGGGACTTAGGAAAATTTTGTAAAAAAGGGCTTAAGGCTCGATAACTGACTCATCTTTTTTGTAATAAGGCTTTGACTTGTAATTCCTCATTCTCTAATTAATGACAAGTATTTTTCCTTTCCTTATGACAATTGTTCAATTGTTTCCCTTTGTTTTTTTACTTTGTTTTTCCTTTGTTGTTATGATGAAAGTACGATTAACTGTGGTCATCGATCCGAAGAACTCAAATCAACCTGGAACTTCTTAAAAATTAACTTTCCTAAGGCAAGTAACCCGAGGAGTCGAACCTAACTGAGGTCTTACTCAAAACTTTTTGTAGAAGTTAATTTACCCAAGGCAGGTGACCCGAGGAGTCAAACCTTGCTGAGGTTTTGTTCAACCTTTTTTAAAAATTAATTTACCCAAGGCAGTGACCCGAGGAGTCGAACCTTGCCAAGGTTCTGTTTAATTTTCTTTTGTAAGAGTTAATTTACCCAAGGCAAGTGACCCGAAGAGTAAAACCTTGCCGAGGTTCTGTTCAACCATTTTAAAAAAAATTCATTTACCCAAGGCAAGTGACCCAAGGAGTCGAACCTTGTCGAGGTTCTGTTTAAATTTCTTTTGTAAGAGTTAATTTACCCAAGGAAGGTGACCCGAGGAGTCGAACATTGCCGAGGTTCTGTTCAACTATTTTTAAAAATTAATAGAGGGGCTGGCCGTTGTGACCCCAGGTCTGATTACCCATCATAGCAGACATAGTAGTAGAGAAGCATAGAAAAGACAGGAACTTAAATCAAGTAAAAAATATGAATAACATTAGCTCCTTTTATTAATAATAGTATCTACGCAAGTTATTTACATTCCATGGTCGAAGGAGTGGGTTTTTGTCTAATTCCTCCAGGTGATAAGCCCTTGTCCTAGCTGCTGATGTGACCCGATAAGGCCCTTCCCAGTTGAGGCCCAGCTTCCCCCATGTAAGGTTCTTCATGTTTCCCACAACCTTTCTTAGGACCAAATCTTCAGGCACAAAAGCTCTCTTCCTGATGCCTTTATCATACCCCTAACTGAGTCTCTGCTGGTAATGAGCCAAGTTGATAGTGGCAACCTCCCTCCTTTCTTCGATCAGGTCCAAACTTGTAGAGAGGAGTTGCTCATTACTGCTACTATTAAACTAGTCAATCGTCATCGTCAGAAACCCCATCTTCAGACTAATAATTGCCTCAGAACCGTACGTCATAGAGAAGGGGGTTTCACCTATCGACCTCCTCAGCGTAGTGCGATATACCTATAGAATGTTAGGTAGCTCGTCCACCCATTTACCCTTAGCCTCGTCCAACCTCTTCTTCAATCCATCCACTATAACCTTGTTAGTAGCCTTAGCTTGTTCGTTGCTTTGAGGGTAGGCTGGTATGGAGTACATGTTCTTTATCCCTAAGTCACAATAGTATTTTCGGAAGGCTTTGTTGTCAAATTGGAGTCCGTTGTCCGAGATGAGAATGTGTGGCACACCAAATCTTATGACAATGTTCTACCAAACGAATCTCTTCATGTCTTAGTCTTGGATGTTAGAGAAGGGTTCTGCTTCAACCTACTTTGTGAAGTAATCAGTCCCGACAAGGAGCCATCTTCAGTTTCCAATGGCCTTTGGGAATGGTTCCACAATGTCTAGCCCCCACTATGTGTAGGGCTACGAGCTAGAAAAAGGGTTGAGGGCCCTCTTGGCAAATAGATGTTCGGAGCATACCTCTGGCATTGGTTACACCTCTTAACAAACTCTTTAGCAAACTTAGGCATACTGGGCCACCAATACCCTTAAGTTAGAGCCCTATGCGACAAAGACCTTCTCGTAGTGTGACTACCACAGACTCCTTCATAAAACTCTTCCAACAAAGCTTCTACTACCTCGAGATGTAAGCACAATAAGTAGGGGCTCGACAAAGAGCATTTGTACAATTTTTGTTCCTCGGAAAGCCAGTAACATGGTGCCTTCCTTTGAATCTTCTCGGCCTCTGTTCTATCCTTGGGGAGCGTCCCATTCCTAATGAATGATACAACTAGATCCATCTAGCTCGAATCGATGTGCACCGCATTTACTGGTTTGGGGGCCTTACTGTCATGACTTGGGGTCGCCAGATTTTCTACCATTATGACCCTTGGCAAGCTTTCTTCTATAGAAGTGGCCGAGGTTGCCAACGAATTAGCATAAGTGTTCTTGCACCTAGATACTTGGTCTGTTGGGAAATTTAGACTTTGTTTGATAGAATTAACAAGTTTTAAACCCAGGTTGTTAATTAGATTTATTATGAATAAACCTTGTTAAAACAAACAAACATCAATATCATGCACAGCGGAAAAGTAAATAAGACAAGATATGATGACTCAGGAAAACCAATGAAATAAACTAGTTTTACAGTAAAAAACCTGGGAGGAAACCTTCCTGAAAAGAAATTCACTATAGTAAAGAGAAGTTTCAGATCTAGAACAAAACTTTTGTCCTTAGACTTTACAATCCCCGTAGATAAACTTACAGCAGAAACCTTCTACCGCTTCAGAATTTCTAAACTCTTCAATATATGGACGCCACCCTTTTGCACGGATCCTAGTACATGACTAACCAATGTTGCACGGATCCCAGTACGTGACTAAATCCAGCAACTTGAAGATGTTGTTGGCTGCAAAGTTGTTTACTTCATCAACAATGAAGATCAAGAAGTACTTGGTTACAAAACCCTAAGGCGCAAAAAACGCAGTAACTTCTTGCGGGGAGAATAAGGCACTAGGTCACTTTCTGCATGTGTTCTTCCTATGTAACGGCCTTTAAAATAAGCCTTATATATGTCTAGGGTTGTGAGAAAAGAAACCCTACACATACATGTCAACATGAGCCGAAAATCAGATCTGGAAATTCTAATTTTGTATATCTTGACAAATTCAACTTCTATCGAGCTTTGTTCAATAAGTCTCGATAGATACCGTTTCTGTCGAGGTATCTATCGAGCTTTAATGAATAGTTTTTCTTCACTTGCTTCTTGGTCCAATTTTCATGGCTTTAATACTTGGCTTGAACAACATGTTTCTTGAAGTACTAAACACATCCTAGATCTACCTAATTACAAGTAAAGTGCATTTTGTCAAAGGATTAGCCAATTACATAAAATATGTCCCTAACAATCTCCCCCTTTGGCAATCCATGACAAAACCACAACAAAACAAATAATCATGAGAATAGACTTAAATCACTAAACTCATAACCACTTGTTGTATTACAAAATAAATCTATCCATACTACAAACTCTTGAAAAACTTTGTAAGAATAGAGTTCATGGCATGGTAGACTTTCACAACCTGTCTTTCTGAAACACTTAAACAAAACTCATCAAGGCATCATGTGTGAAACAGAAATAAAGATTGCATATATAAAGAAACATTTGTATAAAGAGAGAAAAGAAACCACACATGTAGAGGTAGGTGAAGAAAACATACATCATATATATATATATATAAATATATATCAAAGATAAGCACAATGTATGTAAAAATGGTCACAAGACCGATGTACAAAAAGCTAAAAGAAGCTTCTAAAACAATAAGGAGGCAAACACTCCCCTTAACAAGATGAAACACAACTCCCTCTTACAAATGCATGTATTTATAGTGGGCATTTTTGGTTGAATCGGGCTGGGCTACCCCCTGCGGTACCGGGCCCAAATATTCAGAGTAAAGGAGTTAAGACCGGTCCAACTGTAACTCAACTTGGTCCGGCTTGTGCGCAAACTATGCCTCGTTTGCCAGAAGCATGCTTCCGGCAAGCAGAGCTGCTTTAAATGAGTCGTGGCAGGCAAATATAATAATAATAATAATAATAATAATAAGACAAAATAAATTTTTTTTTTTTACTTAATTAAAATGAATAGATAATCTCTAATCAAGAAAAGATAATCACAGTTTGACAATAATCACTTTTATAAAGAAAAGCAAAGGGAATAAGTGGGTAGTATGGATTAATCAAAAGAAGAAAGAAATTAGACCAAATCTGATCTGTAGGACCAAAACCAGAGAGGGAATAACGTCTCTTCTCAAAGTGAGTAATCTCCTAGGGAAATCCTGCCGTGGATGCCTATTTTTGCGAATCCGTATCCAAAAGCCCATATGGAGGAAAGCCCAATGAAAAGCAAGGCCCAAAGGCCTGCCAAGAAGACCAAAGAGTAAGAGAGGTCCAAAGAAAGAAATGCAAGGGAAAGTAATCTACAGCAGAATACAAATCTGCAGCAGAATACAGATTTGCCGCAGAATACAGTTTTTCGACAGAATGGCTTTGGTAGACAAAGACAAAGTAGGCTCAAGACCCTTTTGATCCAGTCAACATTATTTGGCCCATAAAGGCCCAAATCCTTTTGTATAAAAAAGATAGGCGTGAAAACTGATATGAAGAAGTACGATGAAAAGAAACAAGGAATAGCAGGAAGTATCAGCAGCAGGAATCACGTGAAGGAAAGAAAAGTCAAACTAAAGGAAAAGACAAACACAGCAAGAAACGCGTGAAGAAATAAGACAAAGACAAGCGGCAAAACGAAATAGAACTAATCTGCTACGGTAGAAACGGCGTGGGAGACAAACACAAAAGACAGTGAAGCAAGCACAGAAGGGTCGGAGCACCACTAACCTGTACCCAGCCAATACAAGGGAAGTGGGCCTACGGTCAGGGGGATTCAGAGGGTGTGATTTGGTGGTGGGGGGAAAATGGGGTCTATATTTGGTTTCCTGTCGTGACTTCTTTTGGGAATATACCTTACTAGGATGGTATCTTACCCAAAAGAAGTAATAAATGGTCGGGACTATCTGATGCATACCATAGAGCTAGGTAGTGAGGTAGCCCAATCCTTATTGGTTAGTCACCTAGAGGTAGAGGTATACAGTAGGAACAAACAAAATGGAAATTTGTCGTGAAATGAGTAGTGGTGCAGCTGACGTATTCTGAGCAGAGGTAATGGCAAGAGCAACCAATGGGTTGGTGGGTAGTCCTAAAGGGATGCCCACAACAAACCAAAAACAATTGGTGAAGCCCTAGGGGGAAATCCCATTGAATTAGCTCACTATAAAAGGAAGAGGTAGCCATGGATTTAAGGGGAGAGCTCCAGAGGGGGAAAAAGAGACACGGAGAGAAAACACCGAAGAATGGGGGAAGAGGCACCTAAGGGAGGCACTTAGAAAAAGAGAGTCACCCAGAGAAAGGGACCTAGGAAAAGGAAAGACCAAAAAGGGGGAACAACCCACGGCAAGAGAGTAATAAGAAACTAAGAGTAAAAAAAGAACGGAGAGAAAGAAAGAAAGTGGTAAAACAAAGAGAGAAAATACGGCAGAAATATGGGCATGCATCAATAGACCATCTTTTCCCTCCCTCTTAGCAAACCCACTCTTTGATGTCCCCAAAAGTAATAGCTAGTAGCCATTTAAGCCTATTCTCCAAAATGCACAACTTTGATGGCAAAGCCTATGACAAGGTTGTTCAAGTTGGGGTTTGGGTTCTTTCTTGGTTTACTTATCTTATAGGAAAATTCAATACTTGATTTTGATTGGAAATATATTTGATTTCTCTCACTATAAATTATATCTGCTATATTTAGTCATTCTGCCTAGCACGTTTTTATCATGTCTGCTGCATCAGTTGTCCTGCTGTGGTATCTTTACTTGTTGTACTAGTTATTCTACTGTAGCACCTTTCCATTATGTTTACCGTGTTATTACGTGTTTTACTTTTGACACAAACTAATCATTATCCTGCCATAAGTATATATATATACATATATCTTGTTTCTCATGTTCTGCAAAATATATTTTATATATATATATATGTGAATACGTATAAGTATATATACTCATATATGTATGTATATATTTGAGAATATGCTAACCCATTTAAACTAATATTTGTTTTATGGATATTTTCTTTGAGTTTTAGATTTGTTTATGTGCAGGAAGTAGAAAAGTATTTTTGCAGTAAAAACGAAGAGTAGTCATTCACATTGCAAAAGGCTTTACTGCACGGCAAAAGGCTTTACTGCACGGCAAAATGCTTTAAAGCACAACAGACAGCTTTAAAGCACAGCAGATAGCTTTAATGCACAACAGACAGCTTTATTACACAGTAGAAGACTTTATGGTAGAAAGCTTTACTGCACGGCAGAAGGCTTTAATGCACAGCAGACAACTTCAATGCACAGCAAAAAGCTTTACTGCACAGCAGGAATTTTTATTGCACAGCAAAAAGTTTTGCTGCATAGCAGAAAAGTCAGTCCTGCGGCAGAAACTGGAGAAAAGTTCATTTTGCTGCAGAAATTGGAGAAAAGTTCCTTTTGCAGTAGAAATTGGAGAAAAGTTCCTTCTACGGTAGAAACAGAGGATAAGCACCACGTTTTGCCCGCCGTAAGCGTGCTCCTGGCAGACGATGCATAGTTTGCTCACAAGTCGGACCAAATTGAGTTGCAGTTGGACTGGTCTCAACTCCCTTACTCAGAATATTTAGGCCCAGTACTACAGGAGGCAACCCAGCCCAATACAACCGAAAAGGCCCACTACAGCCCCACTTAGGGACTGGGCCTTACTTGTCGATGGGCTTTGCCTTTCTTCAGCCCACCCTTTTTCCTGCTACCGTCTCCTGCCATACCACTCTATCATTCCTGCTGCGAAGTTGTTTGCCTCAATCCTATTGGGCCTTTTTGGGCCTGCCATTTATTCCCCTCCCAATGGCCCAGTATGGCCATTGGTTCCTTTATTACATCACTGGCGGGCTCCTATGTCCCATTTGTTTTCTCTTGGGCGTCCTTAGCCCATTTGCTTTCCTTGGGCTTCCTCGGCCCTTTTCTTAACTTTGCATTCCCATGGGCTATTACTGAGTTCTTTGGGCTTCCCCGGCCCAATTATATTATCCCTCATCCTTGGGGTTCATGGGCTTGCCATCAACCCCTTATTTTGTTTGCTTTCATTACTTTGGGCCTGCCATCGCCCATTTTCACTTTCCCACATCATATACCGCCTATGGTTTGCTTTTTCTCTCTTTCCGGGCTCATTTAAGCCCATTTACTCCCTCAAGGCCCATTTGTTTATCTCATGGGCCTGTGATCCATTATTCCTGCCGCTTGGGCTTAATGGGTTTTCTATCCATTTGCCAACTCTTTTCTGGCTTTTCCTTTCCACTTGGGCTTCCAAAATGGCTATCAACATTTAGCCCCCTGAACATATGAAGCGTTCCTGCGGTTCATATGTGAATAAAAGGCTTCCCTGCCCTTTCTGTCTTTCCATCTTCTTTTCCTTCGCGGGCTTTTTGAACAGTGGTCCTTACCTTATGCATACACACACACACACATATATATATATATATATTTCTGCCGTGAACAGTGTTGTCTCTTCGAATTTCCCAGTTTAGCAGTTATTTTGAAACACAGCCGCCGTTTCATTAATTTCATCCTCTTTCTGATGGCTGACCCGTCACCTCCTTTTGTGCCGGCATTAATGACCTGGGTATTTAAAAGGGAATCCCTTCGTAATCCAAACACAAACTCCTTCTTTCTTTCCAAAACTCTCTTTCCGTTTTTCCCTTTCTTCTTCGCTTCTTCTTCCTCAAACACCCTCATTCGCTTTCTTTGATCGAATTCTTATACAATGACGCTGGCGAAAAGCCAAAGCTCCTCCCACAGTAAAAGAAAAGAAGTTATCTTCGATCCTCCCGCCGTGCGTGACGTAGGCGAGGAGGCTGTGTACTCCGAGTCGGACCGTTCCGAAAAGGAAGAAATGGAGCATGCGCCAGACAGTGAGTGCGCTCCACTTATTGATCCCTGGTACGACATTCATCCCCATTTCCCAAAGATTCCCGACGATTATGCGCCTCTACCGCCGAGCCGTGTGTGTCTCGCCTTTTGTCGGTGAAATACGGACGTTTCTTGGGCCCCGTTGGCCTCCTCATTCCCCGATCTTGTCATTCGCCAGGGCACTTCACTCCCCGTGCCTATTCATTTCGAGTTTGGATCGAGTACCGCCTTGGGTTGGAGGGAGTGGGTCGACAATGAGTTATCCGACACTGGCTTCATGGGGTTGTTCTAGCGGGCCGGTGTTTTGAAGGCCATCGTTTCATCCCGCAGCTTATCCAACTTTCAGGAGCTCTCCAACCTTCGTCACTTGGTTCCCCGGTGGTGCACCACCACCCATACCTTATTCTTTTCTTGCAGTGAGGTCACCGTGACCTTAGAAGATATAGCCAACCAGTTACTCTTGCCCATCCTTGGCAACGTTGATCCTGCTACCTTAGAACTTTCCCTAGAGGAAGAGGCCGTGGAGGCTGAGTTAAAGAAAAGGATGAGCAGGAATGCCAAGTTGTCTTATTGGGTTAGTTCTTCTTCTAAATTCTCTGTGGCTGCCCGTCGTGCGGCCTTTGTTGTGTTTTGGCTTTGCAAGTTTGTTTTTGGGTCTCACCCCCATTACGTTGTGAAGCCTTTATATTTCCGTTTGGTTATTAAAATTTTTGCTGGGGTTAGTCTGCCATTGGCTCTTATGTTCTTGGGGTATTTGTATGTTCAACTAGACATCTTGCGGAGCGATGAGAGCCAGGCAGGCTCTTGCCATATAGTCACCTCTTTTATTCATAGTACTATTTTGTAACACCTGCTGTACGAGCGTTGTGTTAAGCATTTGTCGAAATGTAGGCCCCTTCGCTTCGCTAAAGAAAAGTATCAGTCGTGTCCGCAAGCCATTACTGATTTTTGCGGTAGATTTGAGTCAGACTTCCCACTAGCTTTTCGTTGGGTCGGCTTGAAGCCAATTGACCATTCTGCTATTGAATCCTTTGATCAAGGCGTCGGATTTTCTTGGAGGGCTTACAGAAAATTGGGTACGGGTTATACATGTGTAGATTCTGCCATGGGTTTGTTCGTTGACACCGCCGGGACTACCACTCCCTTGACCGGTTTTGATGAGACCGGGATTACTTACTTGGCGGCCACCAATGCTGGGTGGCTGCCTTATTTGGCTAATGAAGGAATTAGATTTGTTCATTATCCTGCCAATCGGGTGAGAAGGTAGTTCGGCCTAGGACATTCTCGATGACCTTTCTTTTCTTATGGAGTCCCCCACTTCTGTCCAACCCTTTCTGTGGCCCACTGCCTTTGAATTTTGGAGTCAACGTTTTACTGCAGTTACCATTCCGGGCTCACTGAGGAAAGGTCTTTGTACCCCTGCCATGCATGGATATTGGCAGGCTGTGATGACTTCGTTTGAAAAAGAGTTGATGGGTAGTCGTGGTTTCTCTCTCGTTCCTCCTGATGGGCTTAGCACAATTATATCAGCTAATCCTCAGTTGCTTTTGCCTTCCAAGTCTGTGTTAGCATATGCAAGGAAGTAGAATCAGTCTGCTATCTTTGAGTGGGATGAGGAGAAAAGAGGGTGGCATTGGCATGTCGGTGATTATCCTCCGGGTTGGGAGAAGAAAGTTAAAATGTCGAATATTTCTGTGCCGAGTAAGAAGGGTCCTGCCAAGCTTAAGTTTGTAAGCAAGTCCAAACCTTCTACTCCACGACCATCTACTGATGCTCCCCCTTCCAGCAGAACACGAGGCAGCAAGAGAAAGGCAAACCCTCACCCTGCGTTTGTTGCTGAGCGGAGAGTAAGTTACCTCTAATTCTGCTTCGTCTTTAATATACTTTTGACTTTCCTGTAGCTAATCCTGACATGTGTGTTGACTTCTCCCTTTAACCTTATCTCTTGTTCTCTTTTTCCTTTGCAGTCTAAGCATAAGGAGGATACATCAGTCACCCGTCCCATTTTTCTTGATGAACCTGAGTTTGAGGTACATCTCCTTTCTTTTCTTCTTCCTCCTCTGCTTTTTCTTTGCACATGTCTCTTCTGCCACATACTTTCGTTTGACTCACCTGCCTAAAAGTTCTTTTGATCTTTATATCTTTTTTTTTTTTTTGTCTTCTAGGATGAGCCCGAGCCTCTTTCTATATACCACCCCACAGCCGAAGAGCTTTCTACCTCCATGGGTGTACCTATGAGAGGCTTTTTTGATGGGACTAACGTAGTACTTGCAACACTTGCCCCTTCTGCTGCTGCACCCGAAGTTCTTGCTGAGGCTCCTACCCTTCCCACTAAGCTGGTACCCATTGACAAGGGTACTCATACTGGGAAAGTTAGTGAGGCCATTCCCATTCCTTCAGAGACACTTACTCCCTAAGAGGTGGCCACCCCTCCTACTACTGTTCAGACCGAGGTTGCTTCTCCTGTCACACCCCTTGTCATCTCCACCAGTGACCCCTTTGCAGTCCTATCTCAGGATGTGAAGAATGGTTCCTCACTGGTAGTTACCCCTTCTTCCATTCCTAGCTCTACCACACGTGGACCTGATGTGGACTTGTCCTCTAAGGGGTTTGAGGACATCCTTGAGGACCCGGACGATGAACCTGTCTTGAAGAAGAGGATTTCTGACTCTGACGATGAGGAGAGTGCTCCCCCCGAGCCCGAATTCATGGGTATGTGCCCTTTTTTTTTTCCCTTCCTTTTTTTTTTTGTTTTTGCCAAGTCCATCATTCCCTTTTTTTGTCATCTCTTCCTTACACGTATGCATTTGCGTCTCCCCTTTGCTGCAATTTCTTTTTATTTGTATGCCTATTTCCGTATTTTGCAGAGATTTTTGGGGGGCCAAGGGTCGTAGCAGACGTAGATATGCCTTCAGCCGCTGCTTCTGCCACACCCATAGCTCCCGTTTCTGCTATTCCCGCTGCGCCCGTTTCTGCCGTTCCTTCCGTATCTACTTCTGCCGTTCCCATAACCCCCATTTTCACGGGTCCTGGTGAGTTTCTCATCTCCTCCCTTATTTCTTTCTTGCGAGTTTATTGCTCCTAACTCATGGTTTCTCATGTTATGTCTCATGCTCCTTGTTAGGTCCGCTGCCTACTGTCCCTTCTCAATTTGAGGTGGGTAGTAGTTCTGCCACGGTTCCAGACCCTGTGGGTGAGGCTGCAACCTTCTTTGCACATTTTGATCAGCTTGAGATTGACGATCTTGATCCTGTAGACTTCTGGTGTTTCAGCCCTACTTATGTGGACTTCCACGGCTTCAGGGTTTCCCGGGATTGCGTTTCTCACCTAAAGGCAGTTTTCAGTACCCGGGGGGACTTTATGCAAGGATTCCGCCTTGGTCATTCTGCCTGGGAGCATTTCTTGAAGCTGCTGGGAAGCGTAATGAATGATATTGAGCATAACTTTGTTAATACTGTCTTTTTCGAAAGGATCCTGCAGTGGAGAGTTGCGGTTCAGGAGCTGATCAATGTGGGTTTTGCCGTGGAGTTCATCCTAGACCACCTCCGTGAGATTGCTCGAGCCTTCTTCATGAAGAAGGTTCAGCCTGTTGTAGATGCCATTGACACATGGATTGACACTTTGAGGAAAGTGGTGGCAGACTTGGAGGGTCGTTGCGAGCGTCTTCTTGCTAGCATTGGTGGGTCCAGCCGTTTTGGAGACCAGCCCCTTATCTCTGGGCTTCGTTGATGTAGTTCCCTTCCTTTTTTTTTTTTTTTTTATTCTTTTCCTTCTTTTACTACCCCACCCAGTACACTTTATAGCTTTTATTTGGCTAGTTTGACATAGTTGCCACAGTTTGGGTTTGTAACTTTTAAGATGCTACACTTGGTTGCTATTTATGCTATTACTTATGACATGGAATGCTTTTTATAATACTTCATGTCTTTTCATTGTGTACTCATAAAAGCATGTTACAAACTTGTCTCGTGACATGGTCATTTGAAGGAAAAAAAAAAACAAACAGTAAACATTAAACTCACTGAATGAAAGGGACAACTACATAACCTCAACTTAGGCATAATAATACTTCATCCATTTCCCATTGATAGGATCCATTAGGTCCTTGCCATCCATCTGGGCTAAATGATAATACTCACTTGGGTGTGCTTCTCTTATCACGAGGGGTCCCTCCCATTTTAGTGTAAATTTAGATGGTCCTACCATACCTCGCTTGACATAGTCTGCCACTTTTAGCACAAGTTGTCCTTCCGCCAACACCCTCTCTTTAGTTATCTTGCCATAGGCTTCTGTCATCCTTTGTCTGTATTTGCGGCTACGCTCTTGGGCTTCCTCCCTTCTTTCATCAAGTCTTTCCAGATCTTCACACCTTTCTGCCACAAAGGCTTCTCCCTCTTTTTCCTTCCCTTGTATCTGCATAATTCTCAAAGATGGAGTCATCAATTCTGCTGGGCTCACTACCTCTGTCTCGTATACCAAGGAAAATGGTGAAAATCCTGTGGCAGACTTTGGTGATTTTCTATAAGCCCAAAGGGCTTCTGGCAGGTGCGTTGCCCATCCTCCTGTGTATTCTTGGCTCATTTTACTGATGATTTTTATGAGAACCTTGTTTGTTGCCTCCGCTTGCCCATTTCCTTGAGGGTAATAGGGCGATGAACGATGGTGCTTGACTTGGTAGAACTCCAGCATTTTCCTTACATCACTGTTGACAAAGGGTGTGCCATTATCGCTGATAATCCTGTGGGGTACTCCAAACCTCACAATTATGTTTTCCTTGATGAAGTTTGCCACTGCTCCTCCTGTGGCTTTTCAAAGTGGCATTGCCTCTACCCACTTAGTGAAGTATTCCGTATCCACTAGTATCCATATGTATCCACACGATGGTGGGTTAACTGGTCTTACCAAATCAAGCCCCCAAGTATGGAAGGGCCATGGGGTGACCATGCTATGTAAGTTCTGCGGGTGAGCGTGAATCAAGTTAGCTTGTACTTGGCAACTGTGACATCTTTTCACAAATTCTGCCGTATCCTTCTTTATGGTAGGCCAGTAGTAGCCCATTTGCAGCAGGCATCTGTAAAGCTTTTTCTTCCCCTGGTGTTCCCCACACTCTCCCGAATG
This sequence comes from Notholithocarpus densiflorus, assembly GCA_030021035.2. Lineage (NCBI taxonomy): Eukaryota > Viridiplantae > Streptophyta > Magnoliopsida > Fagales > Fagaceae > Notholithocarpus > Notholithocarpus densiflorus. Next base: position 9,684,162 of record JARYZH020000004.1, read on the forward strand.
CACTTCTTTTATCATTTCCTTTGCTTCTTCAGGACCCAAACATCTTAAGGAGTCACCATCGTACCCTTTTTTGAAAAGGACCGTATTATGTAGAAAGTAACGCGTTGCCAACCTCTTAAGCTTGTATCTTTCACTGTGCCTTTGTGGCAGGATACCTTCTGCCAAGTACTACACGAATGGGCTTCTCCAGTCTTCACTGATGAACACAGCGTAACTTTCTTCCCTGTCTGCTGCGAGTTGGCAAGTCCCACATTGGGTTTGGACTTGGTCTGCGTCTTTACCCATGCTTGGCCAATAGAAGCTTGCCCTTTGAAGTCTGCGATAAAGGTTGACCTCCCTGCAGGATTCGCAAGTCTTGTCATGTACTTCTTTCAACTTTCTCTAGGCCTCCTCTTGCCCCACGTATCTGGACAAGACCCCACTAGGCATCCTGCGGTACAGTTCTCCTCTCACCAGAGCGTTGTCTTTTAGCACCTTCAGTTCTGCGACACCTTCTCCTCTCATCAAGGCTTCCCTTATGGGGATCCACCAATCCCCTTCACACTGTTCCTCCAGGAACCTTTCCTTCAACATCTCAATAATGGATTCTTTCCTCTTGCTGACCTCTACCCTAGTGTTATCTCCTTCGAACATTATTTGTGAGCCTAGTGCGGCCAACGCATCCGCAATCCAGTTTTCGTTCCTTTAAGCATGTTCTATTTCGAAGGTTGAAAATTTCTCCTCCATCTTCTGGGCCATTGCTCTGTATGGGGCTAGGCTGGGCTTTTTTAGGGAGAAGATCCATTTGGCTTGGCAGACCACCAGGTGCGAATCGCCCATCACCTTTAAATGCTTGACTCCTATTTCAAGAGCCGTGGCCAACCCGGTTAGATAGGCTTTGTATTTTGCCGTGTTGTTTGAGCAAGATAATTCCAGTTTGAACGATAGCGCTACTAGCTTATCTTCTTCATGGTACAAAACTACTCCCACTCCGCCTGATTGGGTGGTAGAAGACCCATCAAATTTTATTACCCATTGTTCTCTGACCTCTTCTACCATGGCTACTTCCCCTGGAACTTCATCATCCAGCGGGAATTCTTCCTCTCTCGGAAATTGTGCCAATAGATCTGTTATAGCCTGGCTTTTCACTACCCTAAGTGTCCCCATTCTCAAGTCATACTGTGACAATTGTAACAACCACTGGGATATTCTGCCTGAGAGGATTGGTTGCTGCAACAAAGCCTTGATGGCATGGGATTTGGTCATCAGCCATACCTCGTAGGCCAAGAAATAATGGCGTAACCTCTGCGAAGCATACATAATAGTCAGACACACCTTTTTTGCCCTTGGGTAATGTGTTTCTGCATCTTTTAAGGCTCGGCTGATGTAGTACATTGGTTGCTCAACGCCACCTCCATCCTCTTGGACGATTAATGCACCAACGACATAAGAGTTAGCGGCCAGGTAGAGTAGCAATGGCTTTTTGTGGACTGGGGCCTATACCGTAGGAAGGTTCATCATGATCTGTTGTAGCCTCTTAAAGGCCGTCTGCTGCGTTTCTCCCCATTCAAAGCTTTGCCCTTTCTTGAGCAATTTGGTGAAAGCAGAAGTGATTGATGCCAATCCAAGGATGAATCTCCGGATATACGAGACCTTCCTTAGGAAGCTCTTTAACTCCTTTACTGTGACCGGAGGTCTCATAGTGGCTATGGCCGTGGCTTTGGCCGGATCCACATCTATTCCCCTGCTATGAACCAAGAAGCCCAGGAATTTCCCAGAGGACACTCCAAATGCGCACTTAAGAGGGTTCATTCTTAGTTTGAAGGCTCTACACCTTTCGAATACCCTCTTTAACACGTGGAAGTGTTCTTCTCTCCTTCTTGATTTAACCACTATGTCATCCACATAGTCCTCTATTTCCTGATGCATCATGTAGTGGAATATGGTCATCATCGCTCGTTGATAAGTTGCACCTGCGTTTTTTAACCCGAAGGGCATCACAGTGTAGTAGAAGTTGCTCATGGGTGTTCTGAAAGCAGTTTTCTCCGCATCCCTTGGTGCCATTCTGATCTGATTGTATCCACTGAACCCATCCATTAATGAAAACATGGCGCTTCCTGCCGCAGAATCTATTAGTAAATCTATGTTTGGCAATGGGAACTCGTCCTTCGAATAGGCTCTGTTAAGATTTCTAAAATCTACACAACATCTTATCTGTCCGTTCTTCTTCTTTACTGGTACTATGTTAGATAGCCAACGTAGTTGTTGAATAGGTTTGATGAATCCTGCGGCCAGTAATTTCTGTACTTCTTTGACTATTTGCCCTTCTATTTCAGTATGGAATATCCTAGTAGGCTAGGCCACTGGTTTGGCTTCTGGGTCCACATTCAACGTATGTACCACTAGCCCGGGGTCTAACCCTGGCATTTCAATGTAATCTCATGCGAAGACGTCTTTGAACTCTTTCAACAGCAATACCAGCTTTGATTTTTCCTTTTCTGTCAGACTTCCACTAATTGAGATAGGTTTTAGTCCCTGTGAACCAAACCCTAGGTCAACCTCCTCTAACTCTTCTTCTGCCGTAACTTGCACCTCTTTTTTTGCCATGATTTTTTCATCCGTCTCTTTATTACCTTCTTCCTCTGAACTTTCTCGTGCCACGCAACACGCCAAACTCTCGTGCTGCCACTCTTGGGTGAGGCCCGCTTGTACTTCACTCGTGGGCCTTGCGCGCCTTCATAATTTGTATACAACCTTGCCATCAGGGCCTCGGACTCTGACACATTGGGGTATCTCATCTGATTCTGCGGCGGGTGCTTCTTTACTTTTCTTTTTTCGTGCTAGCAACTCCCTTAGGTCAGGCTCTGGGTCACCTTGGACGTCTTCCCACTTAGGTACGAAGCTACCTCGTGGCTTTGATACTGAGCTTTCCCCGGATGGAGCCCATTGGTCGTAGAACATATTTTCTACTAAGTGAGTCTCCGCTTGTTCGAACGGCGAGGGGTTTGCTGCTATGTGTATCATTCTGCCATTTAACCTTCCTTTCACACACTGGTGATAGGTGGACAGGACCAATCGGTGTTTGTGCAACCATGACCTCCCTAAAAGCACATGATAGGAGACCTCCGTTTTCACCACATGGAACCGAGCTAAAAGAGGCTATGAGGCCCACTTTTAACCACAGTTGGATATGGCCTGCGGTGTATTCGCCCCTTCTGCCAAACCCTGTCACTTCCATTGGGCAACCCTTGAATCTTTCTTTCTGAAATTCCTACTGCTTGTAAAGTGCTCAATGGGATGAGATTTACAAAAGCACTTGTATCTACCAAGGCTCTCTTGATGGGGATTTGATTTATAGATGCTGCCAAGTAGAAGGGCCTCTGGTGATTTGGGTATCCCACCTCCATATCCTCATTACTAAAAGTAATCTCAGTCGACTCTTGTAAGAGGGCTCTGTCATCTAGGCATTTCACTGATAAGCATTCTACTCCTACCCTAGAGGTGATGCTCACCAGAGCCTCTGTGGCTATCTTTCTCTCCTTTGCTGTGAGCCCCAACTGGTCAAACAAATTTTTGAATTTGGAGCTTCGCTATAAAGTGGTAATTGCTGCGGCAGGCAGGGTTTGATTTTCTTCTTCGTCTTCCTCTGGATTCGCGCAAATTACTACCGCTGCTACACCCTTCCCTTTGTGGTTTGGGAGTGGGTTTCTTTGAACCTCTTGCTGGGATAGTTCTAGAGTCCCTTCTTTGATCCTGCGGTGCACCAATCTACGGAGCGCCCAACACTCTGCGATAGGATGTTGCACGTAGTTATGCAAACGGCAGAAGCGTGGGTCCCTTCGCTCCTCTTCTGTGGGTTCTCTAGAAACTTGATTAGGCTTGAAAACTCCATCTGTATTCACTTGTCTAGCAGCACATCTAATTCTTTTGGAGTGCATGGTATTGGTGGGGGAGTATCGTATTCCCTCCCATCGGTCTTCCTTCTCCGTTCGCCAGTAGATACTGCCATAGCTTGCAGAGCGTTTCTTTTGTCCGAACTTGGCTTCACAGATTGGGTAGTCTTTCTAGCCTTTTGCAACAACCGCGCAAATTGGGAGATTTCTAAGTTTTTTAGGACTGCCCTATACTCCTTGATCATGTTTGTCATACACATTTCCACCAATGTTTTTTCTTCACAGTGATCATAGCAATCAAGTGCTATGTCCCTGAACCTTTTGATGTATTCCATCAAATCTTCGCCATTCCTTTGCTTGGTTGCTTACAGGGTTGCAAGCGTTACTGTTTCTTCTGTATGGAAGTACTTAATGCAAAAATACGTCCACCATGTCATCCCAAGTTGGGATTGATCCTGGCTTTAGGTCGATGTACCAGGTGTATGCCCAGTCGCATAGCGATTTGAAAAACTCTCGAAGACATAAGTCTTCTTCTGTGGCATAAGGGCCAAGAGTATCAATGAACTTGCTCACGTGCTCAACTGCACTTCCCTTCTTGCCATCGTACTGTGCAAAGGCCCGATGCTCATACCTCTTGGGGTACAATTTGCTAAATACCCTTAGTGGGTAAGGAGGCCTTCGTGCATAGAATCTCTCCTTAGGTGCTCTGGCTCTCTCTTGTTCCAGGAGAGCCGCTACTTCAGCCATAGTGATGAAACGTTGTTCCGCATTCTGTGGGACACCTTCTGCTGGTGTCTCGTCTTTGTCTGCCGCGTGTTCCAGGTCATGCTGGCTTCCTTTTTCCTTTGTTTTGTCTGTTTTCAGCAGACAGATTTCTTCCATCATTTGTTGCTGTGAGTGTTGCAGGGATTGCAAAACTTTAATGAAGATGTTGGCATTGTTAGTAGGGATTCTTGGCTGTGGCTGGGGTTCAGCCCCCATTCCGTTGGCACCTTCCGCCTGGTTAGGCTGCTGTTGGCGAGGTGTCGTTGGCCTGGACTCTGCTTATGAGGGAACGACACTTATATTTCGCATTGTTCTAGACTTTGGAGGCATTTGTTTGCGAGGGCTTCTGTCCTTATCTGCTTCTCAACTCCCCAGTGAAGTCGCCAATTTAATGTAGTGGGCCTTTTTGGTTGAATCGGGCTGGGCTGCCCCCTGTGGTACCGGGCCCAAATATTCTGAGTAAGGGAGTTGAGACTGATCCAACTGTAACTCAACTTAGTCCGGCTTGTGCGCAAACTATGCCTCGTCTGCCACCAGCATGCTTACGGCAGGCAAAGCTGCTTTAGATGAGTCATGGTAGGCAAATATAATAATAATAATAAGACAAAAGAAAGTATTTTTTTTTACTTAATTAAAGTGAATAGATAATCTCTAATCAAGAAAAGATAATCACAGTTTGACAATAATCACTTTTATAAAGAAAAGCAATGGGAATAAGTGGGTAGTATGGATTAATCAAAAGAAGAAAGAAATTAGATCGAATCTGATCCGCGGGACCAAAACCAGAGAGGGAAGAACGTCTCTTCTCAAAGTGAGTAATCTCCCAGGGAAATTCTGCTGTGAAAATTAATTACTTTAAGGGAAACGGATCTGAATGGTTGGTACACAAGAGAACTCTTTATTTCTGGCAGAGAGCGGGACTTTGAGAAAGAGAGAGAGAATCAACCTATTGGTGCATGCCTGCCGCTCTAACTCTCTATCTTTTCCTCTTTCTTATCTTTTGTTTTTCTACTTCTTTTTCTTAATACTCGTTTTCTATTTCCTGGTTCTTAAATTCCTAATACTGCGGTGCTTATGTCGTCCCCTGTACATGGCAAGGGCCTCCCTTTATAGTGTCTGCCGTGACTGGGTTTTACTATTATAGCCCTTAACCACCTTTGTCTGGTCTGGGTGGACTTACCGACCACCACTGGTCCGTCTGTGTGCCACTCCCTATTGCTAAACAAAAGGAAACTATTTTGTTTGTTTGTCTGCCATGGCACCTTTCCCTGCTATGGCGTGGGTGCCTTCTCTCTCCCTATCCCTCATGGCATGCACCTAGTGGTTCCAACTCAGCTTTGCTTCTTTTAGGTGGTATGTCATCCTAACAGGACACTTCCCCTAAAAGAACTTGAGCAGGATCCTTAGAATAGGTTTTCCCCCTCTCCCCACCGCCAAACCATGCCCTCTTACCTCTGACCTATGACCTCACCATGTCCTGTATTGGCTAGGTACAGGCTAGTGAGGTCTGTGCCTTGCGTGTGCCTCTCTTCCATGTATGTCCAAAATTTGTCTGCTGCTCATGCGTTTGCTGTGGTTGGCCTGCACAATCTGCCACCCGTTTTTGACTATTTTCTGGTTCCCCTTTCTTTTGTGGCTTGCCCCACTTAGGGATTGGGCCTTGCTTGATGGTGGGCTTTGCCTTTCTTCGGCCCACCCTTTTTCCTGCTATCGTCTCTTGCCATACCACTCTATCATTCCTGCTGCAAAATTGTTTGCCTCAATCCTGCTGGGCCTTTTTGGGCCTGCCGTTTATTCCCCTCCCAATGGCCCAGTATGGCCATTGGTTCCTTTATTACATCACTGGAGGGCTTCTATGTCCCATTTGTTTTCTCTTGGGCGTCCCTGGCCCATTTGTTTTCCTTGGGCTTTCTCGGCCCTTTTCTTAACTTTGCATTCCCATGGGCTATTACTGAGTTCTTTGGGCTTCCTCGGCCCAATTATATTATCCCTCATCCTTGGGGTTCATGAGCTTGCCATCAACCCCTTACTTTCTTTGCTTTCATTACTTTGGTCCTGCCACGGCCTATTCTCACTTTCCCACATCATATACCGCCCATGGTTTGCTTTTTCTCTCTTTCCGGACTCCTTTAAGCCCATTTACTCCCTCAAGGCCCATTTGTTTATCTCATGGGCCTGTGATCCATTATTCCTGCTGCTTGGGCTTAATGGGTTTTCTATCCATTTGCCAACTCTTTTCTGACTTCTCCTTTCCACTTGGGCTTCCAAAATGGCCATCAACAGTATTTCTCCCCCTAACATGTAGAATCTTAAAAAGAAACCACATTTTCTCCCCCTTTTTGTCATGATTGACAAAAGGTATAAGAAGCTATAAAACTTCACCCGAGAAACATAAAGATGATCAAAGATGATCAAGGGAGCACAAGGAATCCATATAAATGCATGAATGTAATGAAATAAGATGCTATGGATGACAAGATAAAAGAAAGATGCAAATCATGTGAAAAATAATGCATGCAAGAGGGTCTTGACAGATCGAGATGCTATCAAGAGAAAACCCAAAAATCTCGATGGATCGAGGATCTGTCGAGAATCTATCGGGCAGACAGAGAGCTCAGAAATATTGCTCGATGGATCAAGAAGCTGTCGAGGATTTGTCGAGATCATAAGAAGAAGGCTCAATAGAAAGGATATCTGTCGAGGATGTGTCGAGTTTGAAGAAAATAGGTTTTTCAAGAAGGGAAAAACACATAGAGATGAATGCATAAATCAAGCTACTCACTCAAACATCAAACCAACATATTGAGCTCTCAAAACTCATCCCAAACAAGATGCAAAGTATATATATCCAAAACACACACACACACACACTAAACAAGTCTAACCAATTTTATATTTCAAAAACAAGTTAAGATAGTTTAGTGAGCATATATCAACACATGTATCTCCTATGATGGCCAAATCACATTGTACCTACACATGTATTAAAAGTAGCAAAGAATTTGCATGTTGTGTGTGAAACATAGCAAGAGTGCATAAGTGTCTCATATCATAAAGATTTGAGACTAGAGAGAATCAAATACACTCACACACAATCATAACTGCTTGATGGGGACTATCACCTTCGAGATACATCCTATAACTCCCACATCTCCTAGAAACACTCTTGCAATCATTTTTAAAAGCATTTTGATTCTTTTTGCTTTTATTTTTCTTTTCATATTTTCTTTTTGAACATATCATGCACGGGCATATAAGAGAGAGAAGAAATACCCAATTATGTAAGTCAAAATATCACAATTTTGCTATGCCAAAGCATACAGATGTTATACATGATTGGCAGACTTTAGTAGTGAAATGGTTATTTATGCCTTTCTCTTAGGATTTTCTAATCCTTCCCGTCAAAAAGAGTGATATGAGTATGAAATATAAGAGACAATCTTAATCGTACTTATCACAAACACGAGCTACAAAGCTCACTTGCTTAGTTGTGCATTGAGATGCTCATCTAAACTACAAGAAATACAAAGTTTAGAAAACTTTATTTCAATGGCCATCAAGGGTACACAAGTACCAATATACACAAATACACACTGTTTTGACTAAACAACCAAACAAAAACAGACAAACAACATGAAAGTATGAAGATAGATGTAGATGCATGAAAGCATGATTCCCAAAACAGATAAAAAATCAAGCAAGTAAGTCCTACTTTAGATAGAAAGAAATAAAGCAGAGGACAACAGAAAAGACAATTAAGTCTTAGACTCCTTTCTCACCCACACAGCACGAGTCTCTGGTTGTGAAGATGAAAAGACACGTGTCCTAGTATGTCTACTAAAGGACGTAGAAGAATTAGAATTCTCCTGAAATTGAGTTAAAAAGCTCAAAACTTTTAATAACTTTCCAAACAAAGGTGTGTTGGGATTAGTGCCCTTAAATCCTATTGTATGATGTTATGTATGATATTATGGATGACATTATGTATAACTTAATATTGTGTTTAATAAAGTTGTTTTGTTATTATCTAAAATAATGGTAACATGAATATTCGGACATTATCATATAGTACATGAAATGTATATTATGTGATTTATGTGAAAAGTCACAGAAGATATAAATCATAAGTTTTTTATAAACTCAGAATTGTAGTTCATAGTTGGTGAAGAAATTTGGCATTTCATCTGCGAAGACTATAACATGTCAACTAAGATGATTTGTCTTGATCATGGAAGTGGAGACTTCTAGTTGATATGTTGATATGTTTTAAGAGTTAAGACATATTGAACTGGACCGCTGTGAAATTTATTATTCTCCTAACGACTGTCAAATGAATAATAAATCTCACGACTTCTATTCACATGAACTCTTAATCCTGAGAGAATAATGGACCTGATCATGAAGTGTAGGTTGCTTTGATATATCAGAAGTGAGATCTAAAGTAACGGTCAAAACCTCAGTATGTTGGGCAGCCACATTTAGTGTTGATGGAACATATATTCTCAAGATGAAATTCATAGTCTCTTAACGGAGATACAAAATATTCCCTTGAGATGAGTTTAATGAGTTTGTTATTCAAAATGTTAGGCCTAACTACTTTAGTAAATAGTTATTAAAGTATATATTTATGAAAATGGATTTCATATATATATGATGAATAACTTTATAGCCTGTTTGGATGTTGAAAAAAGGAGGAGGAGTAGAGTAGAGGGAGGGAGAGTAATTCAATTACTTTATTTGGAAGTTTTTTAAGGAAGGAGGGGGAGGGGTTTGGAGGGGTTTCAACTACCTCTAACTTCTCATTTTTAATTCCCCCAAATTGGAGAGATTGGGAGGGAGAGTAGAGTAGATAAATTATTGATCAAATGAATTCCCCAATTCACCCCCAACCCCATGAACTTACCTTTCAACCCATGGATGAACTTATCCCTCAACCAGTGGTAACCTCTGTTTTTTTACCAAATTTGGTCTTTAAATTTTAGGATCACACTTAATTTAATTCATAAATTTTGGTAACAATCAATTTGATCCTTATTGTTGGGTTAAGATAGCTTGACCCCGGTTAATTAATTCAATTACCTAAGTTGATTAATTAGGTTCAATTGTATGCAAATTGTGAAGGCACCAATAAATCACCAAAAATAGTAAGTGCAGTGGAAAATAAATAAGACACGATGATTTGTTGACAAATGGGAAAAACCTCGCAAGACAAAAACCCCATCGGGTGATTTTAAGGTCACCACTCCCAAGAATCTACTAATCAACAATCAAATGATTACAAGTATAAGAAATCTTATCAACTACCCTTGGCCTATCCCGAAATACCAACCTACAGTTGAACCTTTGCTCCAATACCCAATTGGACGTGATCTTGTAGTAGCCTTCTTTCCTTTGATGCACAAACCTCCAATTTGTGACTAACCCTTTGCACGGATCCCAAGTACGTGACTAACTCCAACAACTTGAACATATGTTGTTGGCTGCAAAGTTCTTCACTTCATTAACAATGAAGATCTGGAAGCACTCAGTTACAAAACCCTATGGCGTACAAATGCAGTAGTTTCACACAGAGAAAATAAGTCTTTTGGTCTTTGTATCCGTGTGTAATGGACTTTAAAATAAGTCTTATATATGTCTAGGGTTGTGAGAAAAGAAACCCCAAACAAATATACAAGACTGGGCCGAATTTCAGATTTAGAAATTCTAAAATCACGAAAATACAACTTACAAAAAATACAAACAAAAATACAAACATGAAAATGAGCGTACAGCATGAAATACAAACAAAAATTATCACAAAAATACTCTCTACACTATCATGAAAATGAGCGTATAGCATGAATTACTTACAAAATTATTGCTCAAAAAATTTTCCAATGTTGGAAGACGAGGTACAAAAATTTAAATTCACAACTAAAAGCTGAAGCATAGCATTTAATGTTGCTACGCTCACAGTGAGCCACGTTAACAGCCATGTCATTGTCATCCTCTTTTTTTGTATTTGTCCAACAATTTTAAAATAGTTTTTATCAATTTCAAAATACTTATAAATATAAAATAAATCCTAGCCCTATCTCCACCATAAAACCCACTTTTTTATTAATTTAATTCCATTATAAAGCCCAAACCCAAAGCCTTTTCAACCTAAACCTTTTGTGAAACCATTTTTTTTTCACGGTTACAAACTTTTTGTTTTTCCCTTCCTTTTGTTGCATGAATGGTTTCAACTATTTCAAAATTATTAATAAATTGTTTATATATTGATATAACTTATGCATGGTTTGTGTTTGGACAGCTCTCATATCTTATAAATATTATCTTCTTCTAGCCTAGGAAACAATATTTTCTTTCGCACCTTTGTCTTTCTCACAATAAGCTCTCTCACTTCATCTCTTCCCTTTGTTTTTTCTCTCCTCTCACACTCTCACTATCACCCCCTCTAATCTCTTCTCTTCCCACAGATTTCTCCCTCTATCTGTTTCTCTTCTCTTTTTTCTCCTTGGTTCTCTTCCCCTTTGTAACACCATTCTTCGACAAGGTTTTTATATTTTTCCCCCTAATAGATCAATCAATAGTTTTATAACAATTTGGCATTTTGGTATTTATCAAACTATTTGTACTAGATTATTTTCCCGGTTAAACTATTTGGCCTATGTGGCATTTTGAACTATTTAAAATGGAGATTATGGTTATGTTGAATTATGAGAAGTATGGTTGATATATATATTATTTATGTTACTGTTCATATATATTAGCAAGATGAGTGTTTGAGATCATGAAAGTTGGACAACTAATTTTGATTATATTTGTTGTCAAAATTTTATTTTGAAACCAAATTCAATCTTGGTTATTTATTTATTTATATTGATTACATTAGGTGGGTTTACACAATACACATATTATACATATTTTAAATTATACAAAAAGTGTTATAAGCAAACATCATAAAATGAGATAGTTTTCTAAAAAAAGCTCTCTAGAAAATGAACAATTTTTTAGAAAATGTTAATGCTGAAACAAACAGAGCATAAGACATTACTTTGTTTAAGCATTTAATTAACAACATCGCTGTTAATAGGTTTATGATTTAATTAAATTGAAACTTTTTTTAAGTATACAGTTTAATTTGAAATATTAAAAAGTATGGGCTTTACTTTGAAAGCACCCAATAATTGTTAGGGTCTAAAATGTATTTTCCCTTAAATTTATTAAAAAATAAAATAAAATAAAACGAGAATATGTCACCTCAAGATAGATTGAAAGAAGGTTTAGTTAAATTTCTCAAGTTTGTTTATAGGTAATTAACACTTTACTGTTTACTCACATCACATGTAATGTAATTATTACGATTTCACCATTTTAAAAAAAAATCTAAATTCAAAAATTAAGATTTTGTAAATATCAAGAACTACAAATGCAATTTTTCTCAAAAAAAGAATAGAGTTTTATAAAAATGTTTCTTTTTTTTTTTAATAAAAAAAAGTAACTTTTTTAGTTTGAATTTTTTCTTGACCGTACTGGGGTTGTGGGCAGTAAGGGTAGCGGGGCTGCTGCTGTTGGGGTTTGGTGGTGGCGGCAGTGGCCGGTGTGGTGGTTGTGGGAATTGGGGTGGTGGTGTTGTTGTTGGTGGTGATGGGTTTGGAAGAAGGGTAAACTCTGTCAGTCATTTTGTCAAACAACAAATGAGCAAACAGAGAGAAGTGAGAATATATCTTTTTGTGTCTGTGGGCTTATCACATTCACACGTTGCAGTAGTTCTTCTTCTCTTCTCTTACACACTGCGTGTGTTTGACTTGTATGTGAAGCAGTGAAGGAAGGTTGTTTTTCCCTTTTTATTTTTATTATAATTTTTTTTGAGGTAATAAAAATTATTTTATAATAGTTAATAGTAGTTTTATACTTTTATTAGTGGTATTTGATGGAATAAGAATGTTGATTAAATAATTATTTAATCTAACAAATTAATCATAGACCAATGTTGCAAGTCCATTTTCAAATAGGGGTAAATTTGTCTATTTAAATCATTTACTCTCCTCTCCCTCTTAATTTTTAAAACATCCAAATAAGAGGAATGACTAATTACTCTCTTCTCCCTTACTAATTTTAAAAACATCCAAACAAAGTGGAGGATAACCATTCTCCTCTACTCTCCTCCTCACTACTCTCCTCCCCTTTACTCCCCTCTCCTCTCCTCCCTCTCTAAACTTCCAAACAATCCATAAAGGATTAAATCGGGTACTTAAGGATGAAGATGTAGTATTCTACAAAGTGACAGTCTACATTCATGATTTTGTGTTACTACGAATATTTAATGAAGGGGTTGCCTTTACAATAAAGTCTTGGGATATAATTTATTAATAAGGCCTAGAATGCAATTATATTTATATAGTGGTATTAAATATAATTAATGGTAACTTTGGACTTGTCAAGAGTTGACAGAAAGCCCAAGGCCCATTGGAGCTAGTGTCTTATTTGTTTTATTTTGGTACCACTCCAAAGCCACATACTAAAGCCCAACTGGAAAGGCTCAAAAGGTTAGCCCAATTAGATAATCAGTTATTAGGAGAGAAACATACAGAATTTTGAAAGTACATGAAATGGTATGTATGTGAGTGTTGGACACTCTTTCATTCTCTCTTTAACATACACATATAACTTATTGAGAGCCACACATCTTGGGCATCAAATGGAATTGGAGTGAAGATAAAAGTGTTTCCCAAGTGCTTCTGATCTTCGATTTTGAAATTCACCACATCAAGGTACACTCTCTTGTTCTTACATTCTGAAACTTACATAGCACATGTTATCAATTGCGAATGAAGTAGATCCGTTAATTTTCCGCTGCGTATGTTTTGTATGCAATACAAACATGTATTTTTCCATCAAATGGTATCAGAGCGGTCTTCAATTTCGAATCTGTAAAACATGTTTTGTGAGTTTTAAAATTAGAGATAATAGTTTCATGATGTTAGAAGATTATACATATTTAATTTTCTACATGGTTGATGAAACTATGATTTGATAAAAACTGATATTGATGTTATGATGTTGTTTAAATTTGAATTTAAGTATGTTAAATTGAACTTTAAGGCTATAACATCATTGTAATTCCATTTTGATATCAATCGATGTCTATCATGTTCATATAATGGTTGTTTGTTCATGAAAAACGTTAAAAACTGCTTTTGAAAATTTCTGGAAATTCGAATTTCAAGAAGCTTGATCGATCGAGCAGCGATCGAGTATTGATCGAGTAGCCAAAACTTTTCTCGATCGATCGAGATACACGTTCGATCGATCGAGACTGGAAATTCAGATGCTCGATCAATCGAGAAGCTATCGAGGATCGATCGAGAACCAGGAATTTTGAATTTATTTTGTGTTTTCAAATGTTTAAAGTGCAAGGCTATGTGAAATTAGATTATGCATGTTTTATAATTAAAAACCTTTATTCTAAAACATCTAGTGAGAGAGAGATACAAGGGTTGGATCTCACGGCCTCCATTGTTGATTCATAGTAGTGTGAAATATATACTTTGTCTTTGTTTCGAGCTTAGCATTCCATGCGGAGAGTATTTATTTCATGGTACTACAGGATTGAATTACTTGGTTTATAGTGGTTTGATCAAACACCTTATCTTAGCTTCGAGCTTTGCATTCCATGCGGAGGGTGTTTTGTATCATGGTACTACAAGATAAGCCTGTTAAGGGGATGAAATGTGACTACATATGATTCTAGACAATAGTATACACTAGACTAAATACTATAGTATCCTCTATGCTGAGTTCTTACTATTATTATTTAGAGGCCAAATGTATAATGACATATTATTAGTGTTTGATAAGAGTTATCATGATAGCACTAATAATAAAAATAGTTCTCAATCAATCATAGTATTTAATATTCACTCTATACTGAGGGATATTGAATATGGGATTGGGTTGTCATTGCATATATTATATTATGATTTTATTAAGGTTCCATACTATATGTTTATATGCTAAATTGATAATGTCTGGCTTACTTATTATATTCATGTTTATTATTTCAGATTTGAACATGGCATCATTTAGCCCACTTGTTACTATTTTTAATCAAAACAAACTGACTGGATCCAACTATGTTGACTGGAAAAAAAATTTGGACATTGTTCTTACTGTTGAAGAGCACAAATATGTGCTTACTAAACCATGTCCTAAATTTCCTTCATTAGATGCTGCTCTTGAGGAAAAACAGCGATATGATCGTTGGCAAAAATCTAATGAGATGGCCAAGTGCTATATCCTAGCATCTATCTCAAATGTTCTACAACATCAAATGCAGGATGTAGAACTAGCTTTAGACATTATGCTAAGTCTGAAGGAGATGTTTGGTGAGCAAGGCCGTTCTGCAAGGCAAGAAACCATGAGACAAATTTACAATACCAAAATGACTGATGGCAGTTCAGTTAGGGAGCATTGTTTTATAATGATCTCTAACCTGAATACACTGGAAGTTTTAGGTGCCGATATTGATGGAGAATCCCAAGTGGATATGATACTCCGGTCACTACCGGAATCATTCAAGGAATTTAGACTCAATTATAATATGAACAAAAAGATTTATTCTTTGTCTGAATTAATGAATGAGTTGGTAGCGGCGAAAGGCATCCTTGGTACTTCTAATGTTGAAGCCAATATTGGTGAAGCTTTTACTTCTCAACCTAAGTCGAAAGGCAAGGGTAAAAAGAAGAAGAAGAAGGACTTCATCAAGCAAGAGGGTAAACAAATTGACTTAGGGGTTGCTGACAAAGGAAAGAATCTCAAAGGAAAATGTTTCCATTGTGGTGAGAAAGGACATTGGAAGAGGAATTGTCCAAAATTCAAGGCTGGCAATAATAAGGGTATGAATACTTCATTCCTCCTTGAAATATGTTTAGTACAAAATCCCACAGATTCCTGGTGTGTGGATTCAGGCTATACTAATCATATCTGTAATTCTTTGCAGGGATTCCAGGAGACCAGAAAGCTTAATGAAGGGGAATTGTTTCTTACTTTGGCTGATGGGAGTAGGATTCCGGTTGTAGCTGTTGGTGTTTTTAATTTATGCTTTGAGTCAAGGGTTTTAATATTAGAAGACTGTCTATATGTACCTAATGTTCGTAGGAATTTAATTTCTGCAACTTATTTAGGTAAACATGGATATTGTGTTATCCTTAAAGACAATGTTGTAATAAAAAAAGGTAAAGTGTTTATCTGTATTGGCAATATTGTGGATGGTCTTTATATTTTAACTCTTGATAAGCATGAATTATATAACTCTGAATTAGATAATAACTCTAATGTAAAATCATTAAAAAGAAAGTTTCATTCTACTAATGATGCATATCTTTGGCACTTGCATTTGGGTCATATTAATTCAAATAGGATTCAAAGACTGATCTGAATGTTCAAAATGTGTGTAAAACACTCTTGAACGTTTAAACCCCCAATATACAAATTACCAATTCAAGCTTAATATCAAACAATGTATGTGTGGAAAATGAACTTAAGCTTATAACTGAATTGATAAACAATCTAAACCAAATAAAATCACATCCACAGCAGAAATGAAATGGCAAAGATTAAGGAAAGAGAGATGCAAACACAAGGACAACACAACGATGTGTTATTGAAGAGAAAACCGAAGCCCTCGACGTAAAACCTCTTCGCCGCCCTCCAAGCGGTCAATAATCCACAAGAAAATGTAGTTGGGATACATGAACAGCAATAGACCCTCCAAGTCTTATCTACCCAGTGTACCTAAGCCCTCTAAGCTTCTTGCTCCAACGAGGTTGCGCCGAACCTTTGTCTTTTCTAGCTTACCGGATTCCGCTATAGCCCATAGCATTAACTAATAATCATTGGTTCCTTCTTAACTGTTTCCCAAAGCACCAAACAGCCTTCTCACAGATATGGGTATGGTGAGAAAATGTTTTAGTAGTGTACCTTTCAAGGATGTAACAATGGAGAGGGTGAGAGTAGAGGAATTTGAAGAGTCTTTACGTAAAGATTGTGGATGAGTCAATCTTGTTTTTCTCTAGGGTTTTTCTCTCAAAATTCTCTCTGGAAGCTCTGTACATTTCGTGGGTATAAGGGGTATTTATACTGGGGTGAGAGTGGAATGCGAAGAGTCAGGTTTTTCAAAACAGAGCTGGCTAGCGGCTTGGCCTCGCGACTTGACTGAGTCGCGAGTTTAAGCCGTGAGCTAACAGAATGACCAGGCTGGACTTTTTGTCCTGTACTGCTCCAGCTAGCATGACTGTTCATCTTCTCTGCACGCTTCACTCGTGTGCTACAGTTGGCGGCTTGCCAGTTGCGAGTCACCCGCGAGTCCTAACCGCGAGTCTCTGCATCCTTGCATAATCTTGAGCATTTCTTTACACTCTCTCACACACTACCCTTACATGATTCCCACCTAAATACAGGGTTACTAATTGCTAAATTACAAGCAAATTTAGTACGGAATAAAGCCAACAGAATGGTTGATTAAATTCAACCTTAAATGATCAAAGATGGTCTCTTAGAGCCATTAGACTTTGATAACTTTCCAGTTTGTGAATCTTGTTTGGAAGGTAAAATGACCAAACGACCTTTTAATGTAAAAGGTAGAAGGGCCCAAGATTTGCTAGAACTAGTACATTTAGATGTATGAGGTCCTATGTCAATCCAGGCAAGAGGTGGCTATGAGTATTTCATTACTTTCACTGATGATTATTCTAGATTTAGTTATGTGTACCTAATGTAACGGAAGTGAAAAGTTCAAAGAGTTTGGACTAAAGTTGAGAATCAATTGGGTAAACGCATAAAGGCCATTCGATCTAATCGTGGTAGTGAATACCTTCTTGGGGATTTTAAGGATTACTTAACTGAAAATGAGATTGTATCCCAATTGACTGCACCTGGAACTCCACAACAAAATGGTGTAGCGAAAAAAAGGAATAGGACTATTTTAGATATGGTTAGGTCCATGATGAGTTATTCAACTGTACCAATTTCTTTTTGGGGATATGCCTTGAATACTGCAATGTATCTTCTGAATTTAGTACTTTCGAAGTCTGTTCCTAAAACACTTGTAGAGTTGTGGAATGGGCGTAAGCCTAGTATGAGACATCTCCATATTTGGGGTTGTCTAGCACATGTGTTAAAAGGAAAGTCTGACAAGTTACAGCCTAAAACAGAAGTGGTTTTATTTGTAGAGTATCCAAAAGGAACTGTTGGAAGTTTATTATATAGTCATAAAGATAATAAAGTGCTTGTTAGCACAAATGCCAAATTCTTGAAAAATGACTATGTGAATAATTATACTCCTAGAAGTAGAGTTGTGTTGGCTGAAATGAATGAACCTGTAAATGAACAACCAATGGATGAAACTAGAGATGATATGGCTGTATTAGATACACTACAAGATACTACTCATGAAATGTCTAGTACACAAGTGCCTCGTCGTAGTGGGAGGATTGTTAGGCCACCTATAAGATTTACAGGTCTAGAAGAAACTTATGAAGCTATCTCAGAAGAGGCCGAAACTGATCCTTACACTTATGATGAAGCAATGAATGATATAGATGCACATTGATGAAGCGTGACTTCGTCAATTAAGTCGAATGCGTCCAAATGGACCCAAGTTCCTCGTCTGGATTGTTGTGTAGATGAAAAGACAGCTTCGCTAAGGTGGTCACTGGTGTGGTGCCTGCCACAACGCCTCTGATGGCAAAGTCAGAACAGGGAGGCTTTTTGTAATATAAAGTATAAAATAGAATAACAAAACAACCGTAAGTGTTTCTTAGAATTTTCTATACCTTCTACTGGCCATGTGGGGGCTTTATATATGTTGTCTTGGGTTCTAGTCGTTGTGGTTGATACTGTGATGTTAATGCCCTTCTTGGTAACGTCTCCTGCTTAATAATGGGGTTTTATTATACTCCCAACGGTCTGTACAGCTGGTTTTATAACCGTCCGGGGCATCATTGGCGGCATTGAATGATCTTGCTACCCTTGTTAGTGACGTGGGTACTTTCTTATGTTCGTCTCAGAGGATGGTCTCGTCTGTCCTATTGATCTCGTTTGTAGTTGATTTCGTCAGTCCTATCAGTTGCCCCCGGATTCTGAGGTCGTCGTGACACGTCATGACGACCATAGAAGATGAAAGGTTTTTGGACTGTAAGCGATTCTTGGGATTTCTCGCCGTATTGAATGCGTAGTGGCGGTGATCCACAGGTCGTGGCCATGTGGCACGTTTTGGTTAGTGGAGTTAATGCCCCAATTGTGTGCCACTTGGGGTTTCCCGTTGAATTTCAGTTTCTTTGTGCCTTGATTTTTAAACTTCTCCCCTCTTCATCTTCTCTTTCACTTTTCCCAAATTTCTAATCATTGCTCCGAGTACTTTCTGCTCCAACCTCTCTTTATGACTCTTCTTCAAACCGGTGCGCGGTTGAGCTTTCTTTCTGAGGTATGTCTTTTTTCTTTCTTTCTGCTTCCCTTTTTTTTTCTTTTCGATGTAGAGATAAATTATGGTGGATTTCTGATTTGCTTTCCCTTCTCTTTGTGTTTGTTTTGGGTTTTTTTGGGATTTAGCTTGTATTTTACTCCTTTGCGCTTTTTCTGGTTTTTCCAAGATTAGTAGCTTTGAGGTTCGGATAGTTTGCCCTTCAATTTCTTTCCTTTTTGCACGTTTAGGGGGGTTCTTTAGGTATTTTCCCACATCTTGAATTTTTTTTTTTTTAGGGTTGTAGTCTAGGCGTTGTATTGGCTGATCTGCTGCCTTTACTTCGTCAAACACTTGATTGGTTCAAGAATCTGGTGAGGGAGCAAGAAAATATGTCTGAGGTAAGGTCGAGTGAGTTAGAGACTAGGTTGTCCTCTAATGACGGTCCAGCGGGGGTTGGGGGCGATACTGCTATTTCTGCCCCTCGGGTGGTTAGGGCTTTTTATGCCCTTGATGAGGTGTGTGGTTTGGATGCTAAAACACTCTCTAGGTTTAAGGATAGATTCCAGTTCCCAAGTAGGGTTAGGGTTCGTCTGCCCAATGAAGAGGAATGTGCCTGCCATTTCTTCCCCAGGGAGGTATGCTTCTACGAGGCTGCCTTTCTGTGCTGACTTAGTTTCCCCGTCCTTCCATTCGTTATGGAGCTGTTAAGTCATTTTGGCATTGCTCCCGGGCAACTCATGCCCAATTCGTGGAGAATAGTGGTCAGCCTGATGGGGATATGGCTGGCTGCTACGGACGGTGACATGATCAGGGTGGACGAGCTTGTCTACCTGTATCGTTTAAAAGCGTCTAAAAAGCATGGGTATTATGAGCTGGTGCCGTGGGAGAGGAGGACTAGGATCGTCAGGGATCTGCCTTCCTCTTTCAGGTACTGGAAGTCCCGGTTCTTCTTTGTATCTGGGGATGATTGGGAGACGCCCTCTAACGAAACTTAGGGTGATCTCCCAAGGCTGCTCTGTCGGTGGAGTATCCCGACTTTAGATGCGTCATTGTTTCTCTTCGTCAATTAATTTTCGTTATGTTTTTTTATCGTCACTAACCTTTTTCATGGTCTTCTGCAGTTAAGAGACGACCTAAACTCAAAAGCAGGTACAAGGAATGCGTTGAGAAGGTGATTGGGTACGCGAGGACGATCGAGAATTTTGACGATCTTGTAGACCCGCGGACTCTTGCTTTTTACTGTCTTGGTCCAGACCCGTCTGCCTTCGTCCTGTGCAACATTGATATAGAAGAGAAAAAGAGTAAGTGTTAACTTCGTCCATGCTGGCTTTCTTGGATATTCGACTTTGCTCACAAGTTTTTTTTTTTTTTTTTAGGAATGACGACAAAGTTTAACCAAGGTATGTATGCCCGAATGAGGGCTAAGAAGAACGAGCCCTTATCCAATCTAGGGGCGAAGAATGTGAAAGTGATGGACAAAGGTGACTCTATTACTCCTGCTACTCCTGGTACCGAGTCGATGGGGACAGTTTCTCCAGCGGTCTCGGTTGAAGAAATCCCTCCTCAACGGAAGAGGCAGCGGACTGGTGATAAGGGAAAAGAGAAAGTTGATTCACGTTCGTCCAACATCTGGGATGATGCTGAGGTTACGATGGTCAGAGCGCAGGAGGTTTTTGCTGCCGGGGAGTTGAAGATACTTTTGGGATTGTCATCGACTGAGCTCATGGGTCGTCACCTCCACAAGCTTGTCCAGGTGTTAGACTTGTGCTAGTTCCTTTTTTTTTTTTTTTTTTTTTTTTAATGACTCTTTTCTCTCAGGTGCTGGGGGAGAGTCTCCACCTTACCTCGGAGTATCTTATTCAAGAGGCCAAGGTCGAATCTGCTTTATCCCGGGTGACGGCCTTGGAGGCAGAGAATTCAAAGCTGAAGAAGGATTTGATCGCTGCTATGGACGAGGCCAACAAAGCCAAGGAAAAGGTCAAGACCTTGAGTGACAACCTTAAAGCTGAAAGGCAGCTGACTTTGGAGAAGGACGAGCAGCTCTTGGTTGCCAAGGAGAAGATCAAAACCATAGCTACTAAGGCCATAGAGGGTTTCCAGCAGACGGAAGAGTACAACACTGTGCTCTTCAGCTGGTACTTCAAAGGGTTTGAGCTTTTGAGGAGATACTTCATCAAGCACCCTTCTGGAGTAGATTTAGAGAACCTGGACTTTGAGGAGGTAGACAAAGAGATGGCTACTGACGAGGCTTCAAACTTTTCTTCTTCTAATGGTGATGCCTTCGAGAGTGCTCTTCCTCCTCCGATTGGTGATGACGCGGTTACCAACGCCTGACCCTGTTACTTGAATTTTTTTTTTTTTTTTTTTTTTTTAAACTTTTGAGAGTGCCCGTGATGTTTTGGGACTTTTTTGTAAGTCTAATTTTAGAACAATTTTTAACCTATTTTGGGAACAACATCTTAAGCCCAATGTTTATGGTCTTTTGGCTTAGATGTAAAAAAAAAAAACAATGGTAACTGCCCACCGTTTTTGGGCTTAAATTAAGTTGGCAATAGCATACTTACTTGCTTGTGATTTCTATTTTTGTAGTTTTTCCTTTATGCGATAGCGCTTAGCAAAGAATTTCTGGTTATGTCCTTTCCATTCCTTTGTCAACAGTTTGTTCTCGTCTGTCGAGGGTTTTGACGAACTGATTGAGAGTTCAGATGCTCTTTCTTAAACAGATTTGTTGCAAGGTTTTTGTCATTTATATTCGTCAGTAACTTACATCCGTCTAGGCGGAATCTCGTTACTTAGCCATTTTCTCTTTTCTGTGACTTACACCCTTTTAGGGATTTTGTCACTTATGACTTCGTCAGTAACTTACATCCGTCTAGGCGGAATCTTGTTACTTGGCCATTTTTTTTCTTTTCTGTGACTTACATCCTTTTAGGGATCTTGTCACTTATGGCTTCGTCAATAACTTACATCCGTCTAGGCGGAATCTTGTTACTTGGCCATTTTTTTTTCTTTTCTGTGACTTACACCTTTTTAGGGATCTTGTCACTTTTGACTTCATCAGTAACTTACATCCGTCTAGGCGGAATCTTGTTACTTGGCCATTTTTTCTTTTCTGTGACTTACACCCTTTTAGGAATCTTGTCACTTATGACTTCGTCAGTAACTTACATCCGTCTAGGCGGAATCTTGTTACTTGACCATTTTTTTTTTCTGTGACTTACACCCTTTTAGGGATCTTGTCACTTATGACTTCGTTAGTAACTTACATCCATCTAGGCGGAATCTTGTTACTTGGCCATTTTTTTCTTTTCTGTGACTTACACCCTTTTAGGGATCTTGTCACTTATGACTTCGTCAGTAACTTACATCCGTCTAGGCGGAATCTTGTTACTTAGCCATTCTGGGGCGACACTCACATTATAAGATCGGTACACATTAAGATATTTGCTGAATAACTCCTTTTATTGCTTTCTTGAATGAATACAATTGTTGGTTACATCTATTGGTGGTACTTCTTCAAGTGCTCGATGTTCCATGGGCGCGGGAGTCTCTGACCGTCTGGGGTCTCCAGGTGGTAGCTGCCTTGTCTGCATTAATTGACGACCCAGTAAGGCCCTTCCCATGTGGGGCCGAGCTTTCCTAGGGCAGGGTTTCTGGTTGTCGGGGTGACCTTGCACAGGACGAGGTCTCTAATGTCAAGTCGTCTGAGCTTCACTCTCTTGTTGTAGTACTCGGCCATCTTCTGCTGGTACTTTGTCATCTTGTCGGAGGCTTTCTTTCTCACTTCGTCTAGACAGTCCAGGTTGACTCGTAGCTGGTCGTTATTATTCTCTTCGTGGAACATTTCTCACCTGATGCTGGTTATTCCTACCTTGACCGGGATTATTGCCTCGGTGCCATAAGTTAGTCTGAAGGGGGTTTCTCCTGTTGGGGTTCTTGCCGTAGTTTTGTAGGCCCACAAGACTTTGAGCAATTCTTCTGGACAAGCACCCTTCGCGTCATCCAGCTTAGCCTTGATAATCTTGAGTAGTGTCCGATTCGTCACTTCTGTTTGTCCATTCGCCTGTGGATGTCCTAGGGATGAGAACTGGTTCTTGATGCCCAGGCCTAAACAGAAGTTTCTTGGCTGTCGAACTGCCGCCCGTTATCTGATATGATCGTCCTTGGGATCTCGAACCTGCAAATTATATTCTTCCATACGAAGCTCCTGATTCTTGCTTCAGTGATGGTTACTAGTGCCTCTACTTCGACCTATTTTGTGAAATAATCAATAGCAACTAGTAGAAATTTTACCTAACCTTTACCTTAGGGCAGTGGGCCGACGATGTTGATTCCCCATTGTGCAAAGGGCCACGGGGATGCTATCGTCGTCAATTTCTCTGCTGGAAGTCGCTGGACATTTCCGAACCTTTGGCATTTGCCACACTTTTTGACGAGCTCTACTACATCCACCTGCATAGTAGGCCAGAAATAACCTGTTCGAACGACCTTGCTTACTAAGGATCTAGCACCAGCATGGTCCCCGCAAACTCCTTTGGGGACTTCTTCCAGAATGTACCTGGCTTCGTCTTCGTTGACACACTTCAAGTAAGGCATGGAGAATCCTCTCTTGTATAAGGTGTCATTAAGGATCGTAAATCTGGTGGCCCTCTTCTAGATCTTCTTGGCCTCCTCTGAGTCCTGAGGGAGGTTCCTGTCTTGGAGGAAAGACGCAATCGGTGTCATCCAGCTATTTGTGCTTTAGATTGCAAATGTTGGAACTTCTTCAATGTTGGGGCGTTTTTGGACTTCCATCATTAAGCCCATGCTCGTCGCCCCTTCTTCCGACGATGCCATCTTCGCAACTTCGTCTGCTTCCATATTCTGGCTTCTGGGGATTTGTACGAATTCCACCCTATGAAATTCCTGAGTCAGATGTTTCGTCAGCCTGAGGTATTTCTGCATTCTCTCCTCCTTTGCTTCATATTCCTCCTTGATCTATCCTACCACCAGCTTTGAATCACTTTGGACTAACAGGTTCTTAGCTCCAAGTGCCTTTCTGAGTCTCAGTCCCGTCAGTATTCCTTCGTACTTGGCCTCGTTATTGGTGGCCAGAAATTTCAGTTGAATTCCGTATTTGAGCGCTTCTCCGTTGGGGGTGGTTATGACGAACCATCTGTCTTTACCATCCATCGTTCGCCTTCGTTGGTAAGACTGTCCTCGTCCGAGAGGGTGAATTCGGCTATGAAGTCTGCCAAAGCTTGTGCCTTAATGGCTGTCTTGGGAAGGTACTCAATGTCAAATTGGCTGAGTTCAATTGCCTACTGGACCATTCTCCCAGTTGCCTCAGGTTTATCCATGGACTTCTTGATGGGTTAATCCGTCATCACCAAGATGGGATTTGCCTGAAAATACTGTCTCAGTTTGCGTGAGGCTACTATTAATGCGAACACAATATTTTTGATCATTGGATACTTGGCCTCTGCACCTTGGAAAGCTTGGCTGACCTAGTAAACTGAGACTTATTTCTTGCCTTTTTCTCGAATCAGGGCTGCATTCACGGCTGTGGCTAAAACTGCCAGGTACAAATATAAATTTTCCCTTTCCTTGGACAGACTTAAGAGGGGTGGATTACTCAGGTAACGTTTGAGCTCTTGAAATGCTGCTTCACATTCTTCGGTCCAGGCGAAAGCCTGTTTCAAGGTCTTGAAGAAGGGCAAGCATTTGTCCGTCGCTTTAGAGACGAACCTATTGAGAGCTGCGATCCTCCCTATGAGCTTCTGGACTTCTTTAACGGTCTTGGGCGATGCCATGTCGATAATGGCTTGCACCTTCTCCGGGTTTGCTTCTATTCCCCTCTGTGACACCATGAAGCCTAAGAATTTTCCTAAAGCTACACTAAAAACGCACTTACTAGGATTCAACTTCATCTGGTATTGTTTGAGGGTGGCAAACGTCTCCTTCAGGTCGTCCAGATGGGCAAGTTCTTCTTTACTCTTAACGAGCATATCATCCACATATACTTCCATATTCCTGCCAATCTGTTTGCTGAACATTTTGTTCACTAACCTCTGATAAGTAGCTCCTGCATTCTTTAGTCCAAAAGGCATTACCTTATAGCAATAAAGCCCTTGACTTGTGATGAAAGCAGTCTTCTCCTGATCTTCTTCAGCCATTTTTATCTGGTTGTATCCCGAGAAAGCGTCCATGAACGTCAGCAACTTATGCCCGGCTGTAGAATCCACAAGCTGGTCTATCTTGGGTAGAGGGAAACTATCCTTCGGGCATGCCTTGTTCAGGTCCGTGAAGTCCACGCACATTCTCCACTTTCCATTGACTTTCTTCACCAGGACGACGTTTGCGAGCCAGTCAGGATAGTACACTTCTCGGATGAAGCCTGCAGTCAACAGCTTGTTTACCTTTTCTGTAATCGCTTGGTTTCGCTTAGGGGCGAAGACTCTCTGTCTTTGCTGGATGGGTTTTCTCCTCGTGTCCACATTCAACTTATGCTGAATGACTTCTGGTGATATACCTGGCATGTCCTCGTGACTCCATGCGAAAACATCTAGGTTTTCTTTAAGGAACTGGACAAGCCTTGTTCTCATCTCGGGACTTAGGGTCGTTCCTATTCTTGTCATCTTGGTTGCCTCTCCTTTGGCTAGTTCCACTGTTTCCAGGGATTCAACTTTATCTTCCTTCTTTTCTTCGATCATCTAGGTATGGTTCTCCTTTGCAGCCAGGATGGCTTGGTAGCACTCTCTAGCTAGGAACTGATCTCATTTTACCTCGCCAACACCATTCTCTGTTGGGAACTTTACCTTTAGGCAATAGGTGGATGTGGCTGATTTCCATTTGTTGAGTGTGGGCCTTCCAATGATTACATTGTATGATGAGGGGCAGTCCACTACCAAAAAGTCTAACTGACGGGTCAACTGCTTCGGGTAGGTCCCCACTGTCACCGTCAATGCTACTATGCCCTTGGGGTATACCCTGTCTCCACTGAAGCTGACGAGGGGAGAATCAAATGAGTGTAGTCTTCTAGGGTCTAGCTTTAGCTGCTGGAAAACGGGTAGGTAAATGATGTCTGCAGAGCTGCCATTATCCACGAGGATCCTCTTGGTATTGAATCCTTCAATCGTGAGTGTTATGACCAAGGGGTCATTATGAGGTTGCTTCACCCCCCTTGCGTCTTCCTCGTTGAAAGACATATCTTGGTTCGTTCGTCTCTGCTTGAACGGTGGTATCATGTGGACGCTATTCACCTGCCTTTGGTATGTTTTCTTGAGGGACCTGAATGATTCTCCTATGAATGGCCCCCCTGTGATCGTCTTTATTTCCCCAATCACATTCTGTGGGGGTTGGAACGGGTGATCCTCGTCCCTGGATGAGGTCTCATGCTAGCTTTTATTTCCATCTCTGTACCTGCTATTCTCCCCCTTTTTTACATACTTTTGCAACTTTCCTTTCCATATCAACTCCTCTATTTGTTCTTTAAGGTCCCGACAATCCTCTGTGTAGTAGCCATAATCTTTGTGGAACCGGCAGTACTTGTTTTTGTCACGGACGTTGGGAGATGAATGTAACGGCCTTGACCACTTGAGGTAATGTTCATCCTTAATTTGCGCCAAAATTTTATCAATAGGCATAACTAAAGGAGTGAATTTTACCCTTTTGGGAGTTTTCTTGTCTTTCCTTTTACCCCTGTCATTGATCTGTTGGTCTAGACGCTCCCTTTTCTGTCCTCTTCGGTCGTCCTCCTTTCTTCCCTTGTCTCCGGGCTTTTCTACATCCTTTATGGCGGCTAAAGCATCCTCGGCGTTCATATACTTCTATGCCTTTAGGAGCATCTCCGCCATTGTCTTAGGTGGATTCTTCGCGAGTGAAACCACGAAATCTGATTTCAAACCTGCTTTGAAGGTCGTCAGCTGTACCTTGTCGTCAGCTTCGTCTACCTCTAGAGTTTCCCTGGTAAATCGTTTCACGTACGACCTCAGGGTTTCTTTTTCCCCTTGTCTGATAGTGAGTAAATGGTCAGCTGGTCTCTTTAGGCGCTGCTCTCTGACGAAATGGAGCAGGAAGGCATTGCTTAACTGCTCGAAACTGTTGACAGACGATTTTGGTAATTTCGTGAACCACTCCCTTGCAACTCCCTTAAGCGTTGTAGGGAAGGAACGACACAGTATCTCGTCAGGAGGCTGCTGGAGGCCCAGAGTCATCTTGAAAGTATTGAGGTGGTCTAGAGAGTCCTTAAGCTCGTCAAACGGCTCGAGTTGCGGTAATCGAAATTTAGACGGCATAGGGCACTCCAAGACTGCTGCAGTGAAAGGCGAATCTGTTGTCCTGACCATCCTATCTAAATTTCGATCTGTCTACCCTTTAATGGCCTTCCTCAGCTCGTCCATCTCTTTTCTCATTTCCCGGGGAGGGTCTGAGTGGAGTTCATCCGAGGTAATCGGCACTTGACGGTCACTCCTTCTGAGGCTATCTCCTTTTTCTTCTTGATTGGCTCTGGATCGGTTTTCCTCCTACTGAAGCCGTAGCTTCATCTCTTGATTCTGTCTAGTGAGCTCCTCGACAGTGGCTGCAAGAGCCTGAACTTGCTGAGCTAGAGCTGCAAAATCTTGGTTGGATTCCATCTGAACGTGGAAGTTGGTTGGAAACTAGTACGAAAATGTCGTATCCCCACAGACGGCGCCAAACTGATGAAGTGTGACTTCGTCAGTTAAGTCAAATGCGTCCAAATGGATCCAAGTTCCTCGTCTGGATTGTTGTGTAGATGAAAAGACAGCTTCGCCAAGGTGGTCACTGGTGTGGTGCCTGCCACAACGCCTCTAATGGCAAAGTCAGAACAGGGAAGCTTTTTGTAATATAAAGTATAAAATAGAATAACAAAACAACCGTAAGTGTTTCTTTGAATTTTCTGTACCTTCTATTGGCCATGTGGGGGCTTTATATATGTTGTCTTGGGTTCTAGCTGTTGTGGTTGATACTGTGATGTTAATGCCCTTCTTGGTAACGTCTTTTGCTTAATAATGGGGTTTTATTATACTCTCAACGGTCTGTACAACTGGTTTTATAACCGTCTGGGGCATCATTGGCGGCATTGAATGATCTTGCTACCCTCGTCAGTGACGTGGGTACTTTCTTATGTTTGTCTCAGAGGATGGTCTCGTCTGTAGTTGATTTCGTCTGTCCTATCACACATCATTGGGTCAAAGCTATGAAATCTGAATTAGATTCTATGTATTCCAATCAAGTTTGGGATCTTGTAAAGGCGCCTAATGACATTAAACCTGTTGGTTGCAAATGTGTTTACAAGAGGAAGAGAGGGATAGATGGAAAGGTTGAAACCTTTAAAGCAAGGCTAGTGGCGAAATGGTATACTCAAAAAGAAAGTATTGTTTATGAGGAAACCTTTTCACTAGTAGCAATGCTTAAATCTATCAGGATTCTCTTATCCATTGCTGCTCATTATGATTATGAGATTTGGCAAATGGATGTTAAGACTGCATTTCTTAATGGCAATCTCGAAGAAGAAATATATATGATGCAACCGGAAGGTTTCATAAGAAAGGACCAAGAGCATATGGTATGCAAGTTGAGAAGGTCCATTTATGGACTTAAGCAAGCATTTAGGTCATGGAATATCAGATTTGATCAAGCAATCAAGTCATTTGGTTTTGAACAAAATCTTGGTGAACCATGTGTGTACAAAAGACATCAAGACAAAGTAGTAATGTTCCTAGTGTTTTATGTTGATGATATTCTACTCATTGGAAATGATGTAGGGGTAATGTCATCAGTAAAGGTTTGGTTGTCAAGCCGATTTGATATGAATGACTTGGGAGAAGCTAACTTTATTTTAGGGATCAAGCTTTGGTGAGATTGCAAGAATAAGATGTTAGGCTTATCATAAGTTGGATATATAAATAAGGTTCTAGAACGGTTTAGCATGCAAAACTCCAAGAAATGAATACTTCCTTTTAGACATGGAGTTCCTCTGTCTGATGACCAAAGGCCTAAGACTCAAGAGAAAGAAGACATGATGAAACAAGTTCCTTATGCTTCTGCAGTAGGAAGTCTTATGTATGCCATACTTTGTACTAGACCAGATATCTGCTATTCAGTTGGCATGGTCAGCCGATATCAATCAAATCCAGGACTAAAACATTGGCAAGCTATAAAGCATATTCTC
This sequence comes from Notholithocarpus densiflorus, assembly GCA_030021035.2. Classification (NCBI taxonomy): domain Eukaryota; kingdom Viridiplantae; phylum Streptophyta; class Magnoliopsida; order Fagales; family Fagaceae; genus Notholithocarpus; species Notholithocarpus densiflorus. The sequence continues at coordinate 9,713,422 of JARYZH020000004.1, forward strand.
AAGTATCTACGGAGAACGAGAGATTATATGCTTGTTTACCGGTGTGAGGATTTGATTCCCATTGGCTATACAGATTCAGACTTTCAATCAGATCTTGACTTCAGAAAATCCATTTCAAGATGTGTATTCACCTTGGGAGGTGGAGCCATAAGTTGGAGTAGTGTTAAGCAATCTTGCATTGCGGACTCCACCATGGAAGCTGAGTATGTTGCTGCTTGTGAAGCGGCAAAGTGTTAGGACATATGTGTTTCACATGTTAAGAACATATGTCATGATTTTATGTAATTGGCTAATCCTTTGACAAAACGCACTTTACTTGTATTTGGGTAGATCTAGGATGTGTTTAAATACTTCAAGAAACCATATTTCAAGATCAAGTGTTAAAACCTTCAAGTCTATTCAAGAAAACAAGCTGAAAGTGCAAAATCAATAAAGCTCGACAGCTAGCATGCGTCGAAGTTTAAGGAGCTATTCAGCCCGTATGCTCGCCAGCTAGCTCAACAGATTCTCGACACCTCCTATCTGTCGAGGTTTAAGAAAACAGCAATCTGATCTATTTTTCTTGGGATCCGTGATTATGTGTTTGGGCCTTCTTTTCTTTTAACCCTAAACATATAAAAAGATTGTTTTAAGGGCCGTCAAAGAGTTCACAAGTTGCACAAGTATTAAGCAAACCTTGTTCAAGCAAATTGTGATTGGAGACAAAGTTCTTGCCCTAGTTCATCTCTTTCTCTTGAAGAAGTTGCTGTGTATGTGCACCGTAGGGTTTTGTAACCAAGCATCTTCTTGATCTTCATCGTGTGGATGAATTGAAGAACTTTGCAGCCAACAACCTTCTTAGTTGGTGATTGAAGTCGCGTACTGGGATCCGCACATTGGTTAGTCACGTACTTGGGAGCCGTGCATCAAAAGGGGGAACTGTCACTACAGAACAAGTCCAATTAGGTATTGGGGTAAGGGTTAAGAAATTCCTTTCTGACCTTGGTGTTATAATAATGGAGCAAGTTCCAATCACATTGTTTTGCGACAATAGTGGAGCGGTTGCACAATCAAAAGATCCAAGGAATCACAAGAAAGGAAAGCACATTGAAAGAAAGTACCACATCATTCGAGACATTGTTGCTCGTGGAGATATAGTAGTAGCAAAGATTTTAAGTGCAAATAATCTAGCAGATCTCTTTACCAAAACCTTGCCTCAAAGGACTTTCGAGTCACATTTGGAGGGAATGGGAGTTAGATTAGTGCAAAATAGTCTTTAGGGCAAGTGAGAGATTGTTGGGATTAGTGCCCTTAAATCCTATTGTATGATGTTATGTATGACATTATGTATGACTTAATATTGTGTTTAATAAAGTTGTTTTATTATTATCTAAAATAATGGTAACATGAATATTCGGACATTATCATATAGTCCATCAGATGCATAGTATGTAATTTATGTGAAAAGCCACAAAAGATATAAATCACAAGTTCTTTGTAAACTCAGAATTGTAATTCGTAGTCGGTGATGAAATTGGGCATTTCATCTGCGAAGACTATAACATATCAACTAAGATGATTTGTCTTGATCATGGAAGTGGAGACTTTTAGTTGATAGGTTGATATGTTTTAAGAGTTAAGACATATTGAACTGGACCGCTGTGAAATTTATTATTCTGCTAACGATTGTCAAATGAATAATAAATCTCACGACTTCTATTCATATGAACTCTTAATCCTGAGAGAATAATGGACCTGATCATGAAGTGTAGGTTACTTTGATATATCAGGAGTGAGGTCTAAAGTAACGGTCAAAACCTCAGTATGTTGGGCAGCCACATTTAATGTTGATGGAACATATATTTTTAAGATGGAATTCATAGTCTCTTAACGAAAATACAAAATATTCCCTTGAGATGAGTTTAATGGGTTTGTTATTCAGAATGTTAGGCCTAACTACTTTAGTAAATAGTTACTAAAGTATATATTTATGAAATTTGATTTCATAAATATATGATGAATAACTTAAAGGATTAAACCGAGTACTCAAGGATTAAGATGTAGTATTCTACAAAGTGATAGTCTACATTCATGACTTTGTGTTACTACGAATATTTAATGAAGGGGTTGCCTTTACAATAAAGTCTTGGGATATAATTTATTAATAAGGCCTAGAGTGCAATTATATTTATATAGTGGTATTAAATATAATTAATGGTAACTTTGGACTTGTCAAGAGTTGACAGAAAGCCCAAGGCCCATTGGAGCTAGTGTTTTATTTGTTTCCATTTGGTCTCATTCCAAGCCACATACTAAAACCCAATTGGAAAGGCCCAAAGGCTAGCCCAATTAGATAATAAGTTATTAGGAGAAAAATATACAGAATTTTGAAAGTATATGAAATGGTATGTATGTGAGTGTTGGACACTCTTTCATTCTCTCTTTAACATACACATATAACTGATTGAGAGACCACACATCTTGGGCATCAAGTGGAATTGGAGTAAAGATTAAAAGTGTTTCCTATGTGCTTCTGACCTTCGGTTTTGAAATTCACCACACCAAGGTACACTCTCTTGTTCTTACATTCTGAAACTTACATAGCACATGTTATCAATTGCGAATGAAGTAGATCCGTTAATTTTCCGTTGCGTATGTTTTGTATGCGATACAAACATGTATTTTTCCATTAAGGTGTAGTTCCTTGAGAGAAAACCTGTGACCGTTTGGACACTTGCTTTTGAGGATACAACTTAAAGCAATTAGGAAGAATGTGTCCAGAAACACCACAATGGTGACAAACATGAGTAGTTTTTGAACTACTGGACTTCCTAAAGTGAGGTCTAACAAAAGATTTAGAATTAGTCAAATCAGTTTTTGATTTCATACCTTTATCACCTTTCTCAGATTGGAGCACAAAGACAGTCTTTGATCCTGAAGCCAAGGAAAAGGAGGGACCGGAGGAGTCAACATATCCTAAGCCGGCCTTATCAGAATTAGGCTTTTGAGCACTCAAGACCTCATCAAGCTTTGCACTAGCCATCCTCTCTATTTGAGTTCTAGCTTGACTAAGCTCTACCTCAAGATTCTTGACCTTCTCTTCTAATGAGGTGTTCTCCACAACAAGAGTCTCAACTAACCTTGCAGTCTCATCTAGTTTGACTAACAGTTTAGCTTTTTCAGTTTTTACCTCATTAAACTCTTTTTTACAAAGATGAGAAGTCTTTTTAGATTTTAGAAATTCAGTGCATAGGTTATCATAGGCTTCTTGAAAGGTCAACTTCTTGGGTACTTCATCATTAGAAGAATCCTCACTGTCACTAGCACTCTCCACAATCACCTTATCGGTTGTGGCAATAAAAACCATAAAGTGACTACATTCATCCACATACTCATCAGAAAAGTCATTCTCAGTATCACTTAAGGTAGCAACCAACTCTTTAACTTTTAAATTCTTGGTCTTTTCCTTCATAAAATAGTTTGGGCACTCTATCTTCATATGACCAAAACCTTTACACTCATGGCACTAGATAAGGGGTTTCTCACTCTTACCCTTCCTAGAGGATTTAGATTTCCTAGGAGGTTTGTCCTTATCCTTTTTCTTATATTGAAGAAACTTGATAATCTCATTAGCTATGAAGGTTAGATCTTCATCCTCATCATCATCATCTTCATCTTCATCTTCGCTTTCATCTTCATCTTCAGAGTCACCAATCTCTTCCTTTATACCCTTAAAAGCCAAGTTTCTACTCTTTCCACCTTTTCCCACTAAACCTAATCCCATCTTATAGGTTTGAAGGTTTCCTACAAGCTCAATCAAAGGAATTTGATCAATGTCCTTCACTTCTTCAATGGCAGTGATCTTGGCATGGAATCTTTCAAGTCAGGACCTAAGGATTTTCCTAATAATTTTGGATTTTGCTATAAATTCTCCAAGTTGAAGGCAGAATTCACAATATCCTTGAGTTTAGAATAGAACTCATCAAAGGTCTCATCATCCTCCATCCTTATTTCTTCAAAACTACTAGTGAGTCTTTCAAGCTTCACAGTCTTTACTGCCTTGGTACCTTCATAGGTGGTCTCAAGAATGGTCCATGCTTACTTGGCAACTTCCGTGGATGATATTTTCTTAAATTCCTCATTGGTCACTCCACAAAACAAAGCATTCAAGGCCCTACTATCAAAATTTGCCGCTTTGATTGTTGCTTCATCCCAATCCATCGGCGCTTCCTTTGGCTTAATCTAGCCAACTTCAACAGCTTGCCATATTTTTTCACTTAGAGCCTGCAAAAAAAGCTTTCATACAAACTTTCCAGTACGCATAATCAGTGTCATCAAATAAAGGAGTAATCAAAAGAGATTGTCCACGGTCCATGACAATGGGGGTTAAGGATCACACTCAGGAAATTAATCCAATCAGAGTGAACCTGCTCTGATACCACTTGTTAGGAAATTTAGACCTCGTTTAATAGAATTAACAAGTTTTAAACCCAAGTTGTTAATTAGATTTATTATGAATAAATCTTGATAAAACAAACAAACATTAATATCATGCACAACAGAAAAGTAAATAAGACAAGATATGATGACCTAGGAAAACCAATGAAACAAACTAGTTACACTGTAAAAAACCTAGAGGGAAACCTTCCCGAAAAGCAATTCACTATGTAAAGAGAAGTTTCAAATCTAGTATAAAACTTTTATCCCTAGACTCTACAATCCCCGTAGATGAACTTACAGCAAAAACCTTCTACCGCTTCAGAACCTCTGAACTCTTCAATATATGAACACTACCCTTTTGCACAGATCCCAGTACGTGACTAACTAATGATGCACAGATCCCAGTACGTGACTAACGCCAACAACTTGAAGATGTTGTTGGCTGCAAAGTTCTTCACTTCATCAACAATGAAGATCAAGAAGTACTTGGTTACAAAACCCTAAGGCGCAAAAAACGCAGTAACTTCTAGTAGAGAGAATAAGGCACTAGGTCACTTTCTGCATGTGTTCTTCCTATGTAACAGCCTTTAAAATAAGCCTTTTATATGTCTAGGGTTGTGAGAAAAGAAACCCTACACATACATGTCAGCATGAGCCGAAAATCAGATCTGAAAATTCTGATTTTGTAGAGCTTGACAGATTCAGCTTCTGTCGAGCTTTGTTCATTAAGTCTCAATAGATACTGTTTCTGTTGAGGTATCTGTCGAGCTTTAATGAACAATTTTTTTTCACTTGTTTCTTGGTCCAATCTTCATTGATTTAATACTTGGCTTGAACAACATGTTTCTTGAAGTACTAAACCCGTCCTAGATTTACCCAATTACAAGTAAAGTGCATTTTGTCAAAGGATTAGCCAATTACATAAAATATGTCCCTAACATGGTCCATGGTGAAGGTTCCAAAGCAGGCTTATAGTTGTTTTCTCTTGCCCAAATACCACTGCATTCTCAGATCATTGGCCTCAAATTCACCTCGAACTTGTCCCATTACTAGCCTTAAGTCATAGAAAACTTTAACTAACTCCCCCTCGAGCTTTTTGACATAGCTTAGGCCGGCCAAAAGGGCTTCGTATTTTGCTTCGTTATTGGTGGCTGAGAAGTTTAATCTCAAGGATTTTTCGATGGTGATGTGCTCTGGGGATATCATGACAATCCCAATCCCTTAACCTTTCTGATTAGCGGCCCCGTCCATATATAGCTCCCAATATGGTGAGAGGGATGCTAAAATGACCATCACTTCTCTGCCTGCTCTATCACGTTCCTCATAATCTCCTCCTTCTGCTCCTTCAGTGAATTCTGCCACGAAGTCGGCCAGAACTTGCCCCTTTATGGCTATCCGGGGAAGGTACTTGATGTCAAACACTCCCAAGATGGTCCCCCACTTCGCCACTCTCCTTGTGAAGTTTGATTTCCGGAGCGGAGCTTGTAGAGGCAGTTGGGTGAGGACTATAACTGTGTGGGCCTGGAAGTAATGGGGAAGTTTCTTTGTGATGTGTATGATGGCTAAGATGGCCTTCTCTAGAGGGAGATACCGTGTTTTCGCTTCTTGGAGAGACTTACTCACATAATAAACGGGCTTTTGCACCATTTCCTCCATACGAATTAGAACTAGGCTCACTACATGGGCCATGATTGCTACGTAGGCATACAAGACCTCTTCTTTTTCGGGTTTAGACAAGATTGGAGGGTGAGCCAAATACTTCTTTAGCTCTTCGAAATCCCTATCGCACTCCTCGGTCCAGGCAAAGTCCTTCCATTTGTGCAAAAGTTGGAAGAATGGTCTACATCGGTTAGCCGACCGAGAAATAAATCGGTTTAGAGCGGCTGTCATTCTGGTCAAGCGTTATACCTCCTTTGGGTTCCGGGGTGGGTGCAGATTGTGGATCGCCTTGATTTGATCGGGGTTTACTTCTATTCCTCGATGGGTAATTATATAACCCAAGAATTTCCCAGACCATGCCCTGATGGAACACTTAGATGTATTCAAACGCAACTTAAACTTTCTCAAGATTGAGAAGACTTCATCTAGGTCTACCAAGTGCTCCGATACTTCCTTGCTCTTTACCGCCATGTCGTCGACATAGGCCTCTACATTCTTTCCCAACTAAGCTTCGAACATCCTGATTACCATCCTCTGGTAAGTAAATCCAGCATTCTTCAGACTGAAGGGCATCACTCGATAATGATAGTTCCTGATTGGTGTGAGGAAGGCAATCTTTTCCTGGTCGGGTAATGCTAATGGGATCTAGTGATAACCTTGGAAAGAGTTTAAGAAGCTCATTCGAGGATGGCCGAAGGTTGCATCGACAAGCTGATCAATCCTCAAGATCGAGAAGGGATCTTTAGGGTAGGCTTTATTAAGGTCAGTGAAATCCACACTAACTCTCCACTTGCTCGTCTTCTTTTTGACAACGACGGTGTTAGCCAACCACTCGGGATAAAAGACCTTTTTAATAGACCCTACCTTTTTTAATTTGTTGACCTCTTCTTTCACCGCATCAACATGTTCCTTGGAGGACTGCCGAGGTTATTGCTTCCACAGCACTACTACTAGGTTTACTTTAAGGTGATGGCATATAAAATTAGGATCGACTCCAGGGGCTTCATATGCACTCCATGCAAACACATCCAGGTTGTTTCTTAGGAAAACCAGTAGTTGAGTCTTCTCAGCCAATGAGAGTTGTGTCCCCACTTGGAAATACTTCTCCTCGTTCGACCCGAGGACCACTTTGTCTAGCTCTTCGTACTATACATTGGCTCTAGCTGTCTCATCTAGAGCCTGAATGTCACCAGTCATTGATTGCTATGATACGGGGTTTAGGTCAAGGTGACTGATCTGCAGTGTTTGATATCTTGCAGCAGGAACCATGCATTGTCTTGCCACAGTTTAGCATCCCAACAACTCCCCGACACGCCCCTCCGTCTGGTACTTCACCTTCACATATAGGGTAAAGGAAACAATACCCATAGCATGAAGCCAAGGCCTTACCAAAATTGCCGTGTAGGGGGGGATAGGCATCCACTACAATGAAGTCCACTTCAACCACCTCGGTCCCCGTCTGAACAGGCAACTTGATCATCCCTCTTGGGATCATTGTCTTTCTGTCGAACTCGACCAAGGGGACATCGTATTTATTGAGATCTTTAGGCTTTAATCCTGGCTTCTTGTACAAATCGGGGTACATAATCTCAGCCCCACTTCCCTAGTCTACCATCACCATTTTCACATCAAAACCTCCAATTCGTAGCTTGACCACAAGGGCATTGTCATGGAGCTAGAAAGTTCCTACCTTACCAGCCTCGGAGAAGTGCAAGACTGGTTCCTCCTCGTCTTTTCTCCACTTGGTTTCCCTATGCTTCTCTCCTATCTCGACTTGTGGGGAGATGGGCATAATCCCAAACGAGAGGCCAATCTCCCTTATTGGAGTAGCAAAAATGACGTTGATGGTCCCCAAGGATGGACGTGGTGCCGTGTCCCTCTGAGGACCAAAGCTTGATTGCTCTCCTTGTTCGAATGGTTGGTGCATGAATTGCTTCAGATTTCCCACCTTAATTAACTAATCTAGAAAATCTCGTAGAGTCCTACAGTCCTCAGTCATGTGGCCTTGGTCCTGGTGATATTGACAATACAGGCTCTGATTCTGTCTAGTGAGATCCCTCCTAATCTTATTTGGCCACTTGAAGTAAGGCTTGCTTTTGATCTTCTCCAGCACTTGATATACAGGCTCTTTGAATATGGAGTCTACTGCATGTGCATTATGCTAGGGTGCTTGGTTAAAGAACTCCCTCCTCGGCCTGTTGGGGCCAAAACTATCAAGTCGAGGATCTCTCCGTTTGGGTGTGAAAACCTTAGCCTTTCCTTTACCCTGGACTTGGTCGTCTTCCACCCTTTTGTACTCCTCTATCCTATCCATCAACTAGTGCATATCCTATGCAGGCTTTATAGTGAGGGATTTTCTCTGGTCCGAGTTCATGGGAAGCCCCACTTTGAAGGTGCAAACCGCTACATCTTTGAAATCCCCATCAATCTCATTAAAGAGCTCCCAATATTTGTCTGAATATGTCTTCAAGGACTTTCCCTCCCTCATGGCCATAGAGAGCAAGGAGTCCAAAGGTTTGGGGACTCTGCTGCATGTAACAAATCTGACACCAAACACCCTTGTTAACTCCTCATATGACCTTATAGACCCGTCCTCTAGTCCGTCGAACCATCTCATGGCTATGGGGCCGAGGCTTGATGGGAAAACCTAACGCATGAGGGCCTCATTTATGGAGTGGATGGCTATCCTTTGGTTGAAGTGGCTTACGTGCTCCACTGGGTCCGTTTTACCATTATAAATTGTGAAGGTTGGCTGAGTAAAACAATGGGGCAGCTCGACATCCTCAATATAGCCCGAAAATGGTGACCGAGAGATCTGGCACAAAACCCTACTCATGGCATCACCCCCTATATTCCCCGGGAGAAGTGTTCTATTCCTTCTATGAGGGTGTCTTTCTCCCCTCACCGAGTGAAAGGGTGCCCCATGAACATTCCCTCGTGGGCTTCTTGTTCTCCTTCTGTGGCTCCGCTCCCCTCCTGAGCTAGAGTTTAAACTTGGTGTTGGGTTTTTGTGCTCCCTTACATGTACCCTTTGATGAAGCTGCTATCACAGCTGGCAAACTTGCACTCTAAGATCATACACCTCTTGGTCCCTCGAGGTTGCCTTAACAAAACAAAGTGGCTCCGGCTTATATGATTAGACCGAACAGGTGAAGCCTTATACTAGGAGACTAAGCTTGCACTCGGTCCCCTCTAGGCTCTATGTTCACAAAATATTCTCTATGCTTAGACCCCACTGATCCATGTCCTTCACTTTCGGCCACAGTTCTACTTCTTGCTGAATTTGCCATTCTTTAATCACTCAAAACTGTGCACAAGGATTCAAGATGACCTTCCCACAGACGGCGCCAATTGTAAGGGACTAAACTAACGACCAGACCCAACCTGTATGTGACTGGGCTAGGAGTGGAGACCCAATACAAATAATTTGTAGATGTGGATGGTCAAGGTCAACACTTTGATCTCTTGTAATCACGAGTTGGTAATTAAAGAAAATAGATTAGCAAAGATGACAATACAGATAAGGAATTATATTAGGAAAAGAGAAATTCTTATTTAAGTCCTTCCTTGAGCAGGCCGAGGAGCAAGTGTTCTTTAGGAATACACTTCTCGGTTTTACAATGGTCACTTTCTCTCTCCACTTCCCTATTTCTCTCTTTGAACTTTTTCCGATCCCCTATTAAGGAGGACCTTCCTATATATAGCTACTTAGATTGCATCCCAGCCTTCCATTTGAAGGGCTATTGATTTTTCTTTAGATACTTATCCCATCATTGCTTTGATGGTGGCGGTAGAGTAGGCTGCAGGCTGTGGGGGCACTGTTCAGGGGTCATTTTGCCATCAATGCAATATGTTGAGTTGGTATATTGCATTGAATGTGAAAGTGATGGGTGCTTTATTTGAAAGTTTCCTCCTACTCTTACTCGTACGTCACTACTATCGTCTTCGGACATCAACCTTATGGCCCTGTCGACTTGTTTCCAATCTCCCAAGAAGTATCCCTTCCTCGGGCTCCTCGGGCAGGTTGTCCTCGATTTCCTTGACCTAATTGCCCTGACTGGGCTATGCCTAATCTAATGAATAGTTGGGCCCAGTTACACCTTGGGTGGATCCCACTTGATGATTCCTTATCTTTGGGCTTCCTCCTCTCACAAAAATAAAACACATTTGGCAACGAAACTATTTCGTCACTGAATCATGTATTTAGAGAGGAAAACATTCAGCGACGAAATGGTTTCGTCGCCAAAAGTTTTTTTTAAAAAAAAAAGAATAGTTGGACCTTTTAGCGACGAAATTTTTCATCGCAAGACTTTTGGTGACGTGGTATATGCAACGAAACCAATTTCGTCGCCAAAAATCACATTTTGTTGTAGTGAGAAATGGGCATGCGGCATGTGTGAAAAAATTATACCTCAACACTCTCTATTCAGTGTCAACTTCTATCCTTCTCTTCCTATCCTTTTCTACCCCATTCCTTGTGTATTTTTCTGATACTTAGGATGACCAGTGTAGATTTCCTTTTATAGTACAAGGAAGAACACATGGTGTACAAGGGCATGTGGCAGCACTTTATCAGTGCTTGCAAACACTAGAGGACAGCTAATCAATAGTACAAATTTGGTCGCTGGAGGAGAGAGTAAGGCTTAGCTGCATGAAGAAGGTGTGTATGGGAATTGGGAAGGACAGCGCTAGTCGTGATTGTATGAAGACATGATCGTGGGCTTTGTCTCTTTCTCAAGCTAAAGGGGGAGCTACACGTGTATGGAGTACTGCCCAAGCAAGGTACTATCCAGTGAGAAGGTCAGGCTAGTGCAACACCAAAATAGGAAGGGACCAGTACCTCTCTCAAGGTAATGCTCGGTGATCAATACAGTGCATCAGGGAGTGTCTCCCTTTCCTTCAGCTGTGTGGAGCTCACGCCATCGAGGTGCTTAAGGCTTAAGTTCTCCCACCCAGGTTCATTGCTCTCTTGGCTTGACTGCTCATACGTGTAAGGTCAGGATGCGAACTTGAGGGATAAATCTTTCGTGTCCCTCTTTTGGGCTTGATGATTGTACAACTAGCTTTATAATTGTCAATTGAGTTTAAGTTGTGCTTTATAAATCCCAAAACAAATAAGTAATACAGCTAGGTCTTAATATTTTTTTTTATATATAATTTATAAAAGAACAGTTTTAATAAACGAGTCAGGCTACGGGTTAGCCAAGATGGGTCGGGTTAGGTCACTAACCAACTCATTTTTACTTGGGGTCAAAAATTCAAGTTTGGGTTGGGTCCAATTTTTCCATTTATAAATGTAATGCAATTGGAAGTCTGTGACTACTTAGTGAATGCCCAAAAACTAGCTTTTTATATATTTAAATAAATGGTTAATTATCATTATATATTTAAATAAATAGTAAATTATCATTTCAATCCCTAATGTTTATATTATGTGTCAATTTAGTCAACGTTAATGATGATGCAAATCTAAAAGAAAGGATGACATGAGCTTAGAAATACTAAAGAAGCCTGGTTGAAAGCAAAATGATAATGCTAAGGAGAGAGAGAGTGAAAAGGTTAAGAGCATTCACATTGGGAATGCAATATGCCATATGTAGGTTCAATTTAGCATAAAAGCCCAAAATAAGCTCTACATCCGAACTTCTAAAAAGGTACTATTGTAAAAATATTTGGAACTGTGCTACAGTGCAATTCTAAATGTAGAATCGCACTATAGCTCAATTGTAAAACAGAATATAGTATTTTATTCAAAATATCAGGTTTTCTCTCTCCATTCACACGAAACGATCTCTCATCTCTCTCTCTCTCCATCGTTGAAGCTTCAACAGTCTCTCATCTTTCTCTCCATCGCTGAAGCTTCACACGGCCTCTCTCTCATCTCTCACTGTAGCTCAACCGATTCACCCTCACCCATCTCCAAATCCCTTCGCCGATTTACTCATCTCATAAACCCAACACTCTAGATAGCTATACCCATTTAACTTTTCACTCTATCACTCTCTCTTCAAACCGAGATTCTCAAGGGTTTTTGGGTTTGGGTTAAGATTTTGTTTGCAAAATCTCAAAACGAAGCTCCGTCGGTGTTGGTGCTAACCGTAACACATCGTGAAAAATCAAATCAAAATCAAAATCAAAGCAATATACTAGGTGGGTTTTGATCAATGTATTCGAGTTTTTGTGTTTGTGGTTCTTTTCTCTCTCTACAAGAAAAAGACGGATTCAGCTTGTGTTTGTGTTTAGGTTTTGATGAAAGAATTGTTGTTGATGTTTGCAGAGGTGAGATTCAGCTTCATCATGAGGGGGTTTTGCTCTCTGGCACGAGATTAGCATCTTCAGAAAGTTTGCTCAGGTTCAACTTCAATTACCAGTAAGTTTCGCTCTCTATCTATTTTTCTCCCTTCTCTCTGTTCTCTTTGTTTCTGTACCCCTCTGTAAAACCGTTCTTTGATAAGTTTTTTTTTTTTTTTTTTCCTCACAAATCATTCAACAACTCCTCATTGCAAAGGTTAATAGATCTGTAACAGTAATTATTTTATTCCTTTCTACCAAAATCCCAATTTTATTAGATAATCGGTGTTCTTGTTTAGTAATTTTTTCTTCAACAACTTAATATGTTGTATGCAAAGGTTCTATCAGTGGTTTTTGTTGTGTTCAACTCTATGGTGTTTATTTGATTTCTATTTGTACATGTTGGCTATGTATGGGCTGTGTTTGCAGATATATTATGTAGAGTATATTTTGAGTTATATTTGCTGTTGTATTCTATTAATGTTTGGCTGTGTAAAGGGCTAGCATTTTTGTAACAAAAAATTACTGTAGTATATATAGTCGAAATATATTGATTAGGAGCTGTTAACATATATTGTTTTGATTAGGAGTTGTCAACATATATTGTAGGATGTTGCTATATGTGAGAAGCTGCCACCAAAATATTATGATTAACTTATACTGATTGTAAAGATACAAATAAGAATTGACTTCATACACTAACTGTTTTTAGTTCCCTATTTAAAAGGGATGGTTATACAAGAAGACATATACGATATGCTAATTTCTTACAAGGGGATTCTGATTTTGTGGAACCATTTTCAAGTGGGTCTCAAAATACTTCAATGCCCATCCAAGAGTCTTTACCAGAAGTTGAAATTGTCACCTCTAATTCAACAAAACGTGGTGGCAACTTCAGTGTAGATGAGGACCTCCTCCTCATCTCTTCATGGCTTAACATTAGCATGGATGCCGTGCATGGTACTGATCAAAAGGGTGAAAAATTTTGGGAGAAAATTTGGCAATACTTTTGCGAGAACAATACTTATGGAACCACACGTTCTGCTTCCTCCCTATCAAGTTGATGGGGAAATATTAATAGGGAGACAAGTAGGTTTGCTAGGTTCATGGCTAAAGTTGAAGCCCGAAATAAAAGTGGTGCGACTGACGAGAACAAGATATAAATTATATTGCAATGGTGTCACAATATTAATTTCCTTTATAGTTTCAAGACACTAATTATTTTATTTTATTTTTAAAAAAATTTAGTTGAAAGATGCAAAGGATCTATATAAAGCTTCACCAGCTTCATCAACCGGCAAAAAAACAACTTTTGCATTTGAACATTGTTGGGTTGTGTTGAAGAACCAACCAAAGTGGAGCGTGCCTAAGGAAAGATCAAAGGGGCTCCCTCAAACTCCAAGTCCAATTGATCAAGTTGGTAGTAATGATGATGACACAATGGTGCTAGAGAGACCAATTGGTAGAAAAGCCGAAAAGGCTAAGCAAAAGAGGACAGATGGTGATAAGGGTTTTGAGGATTATTTGGCAAAAAAATTGCAATATATTCAGGAATCACATGAACAAGACAAAGAGGCTCTTCGCATCAAAGCGGATAAGGTTTGAGTGGATGCACAAAGAGCTGATATTGAAAAGGAAAGGCTTCGTCTTAAAACTATTAGGGAGGAGGGAAGAATAATGACCATGGATACAAGTGGCATGAATGAAAAAGAAAGACTTTATTTTGAAAATCTCAAGGATCAAATCCTTGCAAGACAAAAATTAGAGTAAATAGTTGAGTTTGACCCAAGGAGATGATGTCTTGTCGTAACCTTATTTTGGTAGTAAATTATTTTAGGGTTGAGGTTCGGCATATGTAGATGATATTTTGTTTCGATCTTATTTTGGTAGTGGCTTATTTTAAGCGTAGGTTTGGAACATGTAGATGATGTATTGTTCCAACTTGATCAATTGGCAGTAGGTTGTGCCACTTATGTAATCACATCATTTTTGCTTATATGAAAAACTTATATATTTTCTATGTTTGATATCATATCTTCTACACTTGTGTCTTGTTGCGAACTTATTTTTCTTATGTTCATTTCATCTACAGGAATAATTTCTGAACAATATTGTCTTCAAGGTTGTCTCATATTTTATACGGGAATACTTCTATTAAATTTTTTCTGGTAGTTATTTTCTTGCTGGTGTCTGATTAATTATGTTTTAAGGCTGTTTCCTTGGCTGCTTTAAGTTTTTTTTTCAGTTTTATACTTCAGTTTAATTTTTTATGACAGTTATTTACCTGCTGGTATCTGTTTTAAGTCTGTTTAATTCTGTTTTAAGGGTGTTTCTTTTGCGAGTCCTTCTAGTGCCACATAAAGTGGCACAGAAAAAGCCACAACTCACCCATGTGGCGAGCTGTGGTTGGTGGAGGGGTGGTGGTGCCCCTCCACCAACCACAGCTCGCCACATGGGCGAGTTGTGGCTTTTTTTGTGCCACTTTTTGTGGCACAAGACTTTTCCTTCTTTGGCTGCCTGAAATCTGTTTTCAGTTATATGCTTCTGAAGTTTGCTAGCTGTTTATGTGGTTGTTTACTGCTGTTTGTGTGGCTGTGGGACAGTGGGGACTAATAGTTTGGCAGATAAGTCATAAATAAGGTCACGTGTATATGTGGTACCTTCTAGCTTTTCTGCGTGACATGCATGAAAATAAGCCAGTATGTCAGACATGTTCTATGGTCACTAACTGTTGGAGCATTTTAATATTTAATAATTAAAATGAATAAATGTTATAATATAAATGTAAAGATATGGGAGTGAATATGGAAGATGAGGAGTTAGTGAAAATGTTTAATCCCACATTGAAAAGGAGAGAGACAATTTTATTCTTTTTAATTGTGGTGATTAATGGGCTAATATGAATTGACTCAGATATTGGGCTAGATACGTGCGCAAGGGGGAGGTGAAGGGTGGAGGTATCAAAATTGGAAATGAATCAGCCTCTTGGATCCTCCTACTTGACAGCCCATTCAGAGTAATTACCATATCCGTTGGTGAGTAAATGGCCCGAATTAATACTCCATTTTTATTATGGACAATGAAGAGCCATTAACCCACTTAATGGACTATCCGTTTGGGCCTTTTCATTCTTCAGAAACTCCTTATCTCACCATTAATTGTGTAACTCCAGCCCATCAGATTAATATCCAACAATTAATCTTATAACACCCACTACAGCAGAATAATGGACCCAATTAATCAGATTAATTTGGGTAGTAATTTCGTGAGGCCCATTGAGCCTATAAATAGACTCATTTAGATACAATCCAAGTTACTGCAATATACAAATACACACACAAAAATAGAGAGGTTCTTGGCTAAGAAGGGTGTTCTTTTCTGGTGGAGCTTTGGGCTTGAACACTTTGTGCAGAGGTTGTTCTAGCCATACGACACTTGTTGGGCTGTTGTATCCTGGGGGAGACAAGTCAGAGACGGTCTGCATCGGTTACAGAGTTTAGCCAACCAAGGGCTTGAATCTCCTTAAAGAGAGCGAGTGCCGCGCCTCAGTCCAAAAAAAAAGTGTTGTCTAATTTTTCTCTTCAAATTAATAATATTCAGTGTATTATTCAATTTCTCTTAGTGTTATTTCCATTATTATTGTATTTGCACCAACAATTTTAAGGAGATTCAACACATGGAGCCTACACAAGAGAAACCAAATGAGCCTGTTGGAGATCTCAACAAGCCCTTTCGCTTTAAGGGAACCCACTTCAAGAGGTGGAAAGGAAAGGTCCTCTTCTACTTGAGTCTTCTCAAAGTCTCCTACATCCTCACTGACAAGAACCCATCAAAAGTTCCTACCGATGAGATGAGTGAGGAAGAATATAGTCTCCATCAAGAAAAAATAGATAAGTATACAAAAGATGAATATAATTGTCGCTCTTATCTTTTGAATTGTCTTGCCGATCATTTCTATGATTATTATGATACAACTTATAATTCTGCTAAGAAAATTTGGAAAGCTTTACAAAGCAAGTATGATACTGAGGAGGCAGGTGCAAAAAAGTATGCTGCTAGTAGATTTTTCCGTTACCAAATGGTGGATGGAAAATCGGTGGTGGATCAAGCACAAGACTTCCAAATGATTGTGGCAGAATTGAGATCCGAAGGCATAAAGATTGGAGACAATTTGGTGGTAGCTGGCATAATTGATAAACTACCACAATCTTGGAGGGAGTTCCAAAAGACTTTGCGGCACAAACAAAAGGAGACATCCTTGGAGACTTTGATCACATGCATTCGTGTGGAGGAGGAGGCTAGAGGACAAGATGCACTCCTGACACAAGAGAGCAATGGTAATTCCACCACAAAGGTAAACCTTATTTCAGCCAATAATAATATGCCCAAAAATCATTTTCCTAGAAATAGTCAATTGAAGCCTAAAAAGAGAGCCTTTAAAAATAATAATAGACCTCAAGGAAGGGGAAACCCGAATAAAAATTACAATAAGAACCAAGGACCCCCTTCACAAGATCAATTTAATAGATCCTGTTTTGTCTGTGGCAAGAGTGGGCATATTGCTCGATTTTGCAAATTTCGGAAACGTGAATCTGTCCCGCAGGCTAACGTAACCGAAGAGCCTTTAGTGGCTATGATTACAGACATCAATATGGTGCAATATGTTGAAGGGTGGTGGGCAGATTTTGGTGCTAATAGGCACGTCTGCTATGATAAAAATTGGTTCAAATTGTACACTCCTTTTGAAGAAGAAAAAACTATTATGCTTGGTGACTCTAGCAAAACCAAGGTTCTTGGGAGTGGTGAGGTTGAATTGAAATTTACTTCTGGACGCGTGCTAACATTGAAAGATGTTCTTTACACTCCGTCCATGAGGAAGAATTTGATGTCAAGTTTTTTGCTTAACAAGGCTAGCTTCAAGCAGACTATGGAATCTGATAATTATGTAATCACTAAAAAGGGATTATTTGTGGGCAAGGGTTATGCTTGTGATGGAATGTTTAAATTGAATGTTGAGAATAATAAAGCATCTACCAGTTCAGTTTATATGCTTTCTTCTATTAATTTTTGGCATGCTCGTTTGTGTCATATAAATAGTAGATATGTGGGAATCATGAGTAGTTTAGAATTAATTCCAAGACTGTCAAAAGATTTTGAAAAATGTGAAACTTGTAGTCAAGCTAAGATTACAAAAGGGCCTCATAAAAAAGTTGTAAGAAATACTGAATTGCTTGAGTTAATTCACTCTGATTTATGTGAATTTGAGGGAATTTTAACTCGTGGAGGAAATAGATATATTATCACTTTTATTGATGATTTCTCAAAATAACAACTGTTTATTTGTTGAAAAATAAAAGTGATGCTTTTGAAAAATTTCAAGATTTTTTAAAAGAAGTTGAAAATCAATTCAGTAGAAAAATAAAAAGAATAAGAAGTGATAGAGGCCGTGAGTATGAATCAAGTGCATTCAACTCATTTGTTCAGTCTTTGGGAATTATCCATGAAACTACTGCACCATATTCACCTGCTTCTAATGGTGTGGCTGAAAGAAAAAATAGAACTTTAATTGAGTTAACAAATGCCATGTTAATTGAATCTGGTGCACCTTTACATTTTTGGGGTGAAGCTATTTTAACTGCATGTCATGTTTTGAATAGGGTGCCACATAAAAAGTCACACACCACACCTTTTGAGATGTGGAAAGGATATAAGCCAAGTTTGGGATATTTGAGAGTATGGGGTTGTCTTGCTTATGTAAGGCTTACTGACCCTAAAATACCTAAATTAGGTAAAAGAGCTACTACCTGTGCTTTTCTTGGTTATGCGATTAATAGTGCAGCCTATAGATTTTTTGATCTTGAAAACAAAATAATTTTTGAATCTGGTGATGCAATTTTTCATGAAGAAAAATTTCCTTTTAAATTGAAAAATAGTGGGGGTGAAGAAAATATTTTGTCACAACCTAGTTCTTCTACTTCACATTTACAAAATCAAGAAAATTTTGAAATGGAACCTAGAAGGAGTAAAAGAGCTAGAGTTGAAAAGGATTTTGGTCCTGATTATTATGTTTTTAACATTGAGGAAAATCCCCAAAATTTAAAAGAGGCTTTAACATCACCTGATGCTATATTTTGGAAAGAGGCTGTAAATGATGAGATGGAATCTCTAATTTCTAATAGAACTTGGAAATTAGTAGATCTTCCACCGGGTTGTAAGACCATAGGTTGTAAATGGGTCCTTAGAAAAAAGTTGAAACCGGATGGATCAATAGATAAGTTTAAAGCTAGACTTGTTGCAAAAGGCTTTAAACAAAAAGCTGATCTTGATTTCTTTGATACATTTTCTCCGGTAACAAGAATTACATCTATTAGATTGTTAATTGCTATAGCTGCAATTTTTGATTTGAAAATTCATCAAATGGATGTAAAAACTGCTTTTCTAAATGGGGACCTAGATGAAGAGATTTATATGGATCAACTTGAAGGCTTTGTAGAGCCTGGACAAGAAAGCAAGGTATGTAAGCTAACTAAATCCCTATATGGCTTAAAACAAGCACCTAAGCAATGGCATGAAAAGTTTGATTCCTGCATGATTGAGAATGGTTATAGATCAAATGAATGTGATAAATGTATTTATTCTAAATCATGGAATAATTTACATGTTATTATTAGCCTCTATGTGGATGATATGTTGATTTTTGGCTCAAATATGCATGTTATAAATGAGACAAAAAATATGCTTAAAAGCTATTTTGATATGAAAGATCTCGGTGAGGCTAATTTTATTTTGGGCATGAAAATTACAAAAGCATGTGATGGAATATATCTTGATCAATCACATTATGTTGAGAAAATATTGAAAAAGTATAATTTTCATGATCGCAAAAGTGTAGCTACTCCTTTTGATTCTAGTGTTCATTTATTTCCTGTGAATAATGATGATGAGATTTTTAATCAAAAGGATTATGCTAGTATCATTGATAGTTTGCGTTATGCTACTGATTGTACTAGACCTGACATTGCATATGCAGTAGGAGTGCTTAGCAGATTTACTAGCAAGCCTAGTAAAGATCATTGGCTAGCAATTGAGCGAGTCATGAGATATTTAATTGGTACCAAAAGCTATGGCTTATTTTATAAAAAGTACCTTGCTGTGATTGAAGGTTTTAGTGATGCCGATTGGAATACTTTGTCAGGTGATTCTCTCTCTACCACTGGTTATATTTTTACCTTAGGTAGTGGTGCTATCTGTTGGAAATCTAAAAAGCAAACAATAATTGCTAATTCAATAATGGAAGCTGAATTAATAGCATTAGCTTCAGCTAGTGGAGAGGCAAATTGGCTTAGAGATTTGTTATATGAAATTCCACTTTGGGAAAAGCCAATTCCACCTATATTAATTCATTGTGATAGCACTGCCGCAATTGGTAGAGTTAAAAACCGTTACTACAACGGTAAATCCAGACCTATAAGAAGAAAGCACAGTACCGTGCGATCTTATTTGAGTAGTGGCATCATAACTGTGGATTATATTAAATCTAATGATAATCTTGCAGATCCATTTACCAAGGCCTTGGCAAAAGATAGAGTCTGGAATACATCGAGGGGGATGGGACTAAAGTCCATAGAATCATGAGCCATGTATGAGGATACCCAACCCAAGGATCAGAGATCCTGAGAATTAGGTTCAATGGGAAAAACAAATCATACGATGGTCGTAAGAAATGCACAATTTATTTATTTTTTAATTATTTATTTTGTAAATAATTTTTTAATTGTTCATCCCTATGATGTAAGTGCATTTATCCTATAATGTGGAGAGGTTGAGTAAAAAACTCTTAATGAAATTTGTAGCTCGTATGAGTGGGGTGTCAGAATTACAGGAGCACCCTTGACAAAATTTCACCTATGTGAGTGTGGGGGTGGGGCCGCTCCCTATGAGATTTGGACTTAATCTCAAATACACTCATGAAACCGGGATCAGCACACGGCTGTAAAGTGCTAGCTATAAAAGCTCATGTCAACACCTGGGTTGTTATGTGTAAGCAGTGACGCTTAATTTCCCTAAAGCAGTCCTAGTTCAAGTCGGAGACCACTACGACTCTGGAGTTGAGATTGCTGTTTTACTAAGTGAAGGTTCAATGCAGAGCACACCTTCATGATGCATAGTGACCTGTCTTTGCCTGGTAATCTCTCTTTAACTAAAATTTAATATTAAAATGAGTGGGGGATTGTTGGAGCATTTTAATATTTAATAATTAAAATGAATAAATGTTATAATATAAATGTAAAGATATGGGAGTGAATATGGAAGATGAGGAGTTAGTGAAAATGTTTAATCCCACATTGAAAAGGAGAGAGACAATTTTATTCTTTTTAATTGAGGTGATTAATGGGCTAATATGAATTGACTCAGATATTGGGCTAGATACGTGCGCAAGGGGGAGGTGAAGGGTGGAGGTATAAATAGACTCATTCAGATACAATCCAAGTTACTGCAATATACAAATACACACACAAAAATAGAGAGGTTCTTGGCTAAGAAGGGTGTTCTTTTCTGGTGGAGCTTTGGGCTTGAACACTTTGTGCAGAGGTTGTTCTAGCCATACGACACTTGTTGGGCTGTTGTATCCTGGGGGAGACAAGTCAGAGACGGTCTGCATCGGTTACAGAGTTTAGCCAACTAAGGGCTTAAATCTCCTTAAAGAGAGCGAGTGCCGCGCCTCAGTCCAAAAAAAAAGTGTTGTCTAATTTTTCTCTTCAAATTAATAATATTCAGTGTATTATTCAGTTTCTCTTAGTGTTATTTCCATTATTATTGTATTTGCACCAACACTAACATTTAAACTCCGAAACATTTATCAAGAATTAGGTGATGTCCGCACTATATGCTTTTTTTGGAACTAAGGGATTTCAACTAAGCTTAGATTGTCATTCAGCAAAAAAAAAACTAAGCTTAGATTGTCTAATTTAGCCTGCTTGAGTTGTGGTTTTAGCCAGTAATCCTGTTCAACTTATGAGTTTTCATTTCAATCTTAGCCTATACGTTACTTTAAGCATCATAGTGCTGAACCAAATTTACAATCTAAAATCAATAGTTTATGGTATCAAATAATTTTGTATATTTTATTCAGATTTAGTTTGAAATATATGGAGTTTCATTTCATACTCTTCAATCCAAACATGCGTCCAGGTTGTCTTAAGTGAACTTTTAGAATGAAAATAGTGTCATTGCTACCCCTTGGAAGTGTGTGGGAGGAGGAGCTTGCCCATTTACAAGGTCATATAACTAGATTGCATCAAAGCTTTGTGGCTTAGGGGATGATATTTCTGTTAAGTCAATTTGCCTATGCTAGAGGGACCATAATTTACCCTAACAAGAATATTGGTATCATATATATATATATATATATATATATATATATATCTGTCCATAGCCTGTTTATGTGTTAATTTTCAACACTCTTAAAATGGATTGGTTTAGGAAATCACATTCCACCAATTTACTGGGGTTACTGTTAGGCCAGCGGCAAAGCACACAGTAGAATTTCCAGTTACTGAGGTGTGTTATTCATGTCTTTATGGTCAAGGGTGATTTTTGAGAACCAAGGAATTAAAAACTCATCTATTCTAGACTTTACTGTGACTTTAAGCCTTAAAATACGATATTCTATTATATACTGTTTTTGGTAAAAATTTTATACTGTCTTGTATTGTTGAAAATGGGAGGAATCTTTTCTTGGATTCTCTGAACACTCTGTAGTGACATTGTATGTACATTTTTGTGTTTGTTTTTACCCTTCTGGCACAATTTAACCGGGCTCCCTTTAACTAGGCTGTGAGCCTATGTTTTGTAGATAAAAAGCAAATTATAATTAAAATAAAAAATACTAAGACATAAATTTGATTAAATGATTTCTGAGAATTTGGAATTATAGTGCAGGGAAAGATAATGTGATATATTAAATGTACCATAAATGGAGAAATGTAGTACATGGCAAAAGGGTGTGTTTGATGTACCATAAATAGAGTGCTCTTGGATATTTTAGGGTGTGTTTGATGACACATAGGAAGTACAAATATTTATCATGCTCATATGATACATAATACATACCTTGCATTTTATTACATATAATTTTGGGTGTAGGAAGTCCTTTGTTTTAAGTCTGTTTAATTCTGTTTTAAGGGTGTTTCTTTCGCTGCCTGAAGTCTGTTTTCAGTTATATGCTTCTGAAGTCTGGTAGCTGTTTATGTGGCTGTTTACTGTTGTTTATGTGGCTGTTTTGGCTGTTTTATGTCTGTTTCAGTGGCAGAATTTGTCAAATCTGTTCTGGGGCTGTTTTAAGTATGTTTAAGCTATTTAATTGTGTTTAATTTTTCTGGTAGCTGTCTATGTGGCTATTTACTGATGTTTATGTGGCTGTTTTATGTCTGTTTCAGTGGCAGAATTTGTCAAAATCTGTTATGGGGCTGTTTTAAGTATGTTTTAAGCTATTTAAGTGTGTTTAATTTTCCTGGTAGCTGTTTATGTGGCTGTTTTATCTCTTTTTTTTTTTTTTCTTTTTTTTTGTTTGGCTGACTAAAGTAGATATCATTTAGGTTACCAAAGCTGTAAAGTTAATGCCCTTTCTAGATTGTATACACGATGTTATTATTAAGTATTTGGATGCTCTTTTTGTGATGAATCATACATCAGTTGTAAAGTTTATATAATAAAATATGTAAGTATTCTATTCGTAAGTCTTAACATCAATCTTTTATAAAGACTGTATTGTATATAGGAACATAGATTGTAGGTTTTATAAGTTGCTATATTGTTAGTTTTATGTTCTCTAAACCCTTATTTTCTTGTTCAATAATAGTGATAATTTCCTAACACTGTTGTCTTCAAGGTTGTCTCTATGGGTCACTCTCTTTTTCGCAATTTGCTTTTTGACGACTCAGATGAGGATGAGATAATGAGGTGAGTTCTTAAGGGTTCAACATCACCACGTAAACGTCGTCGGTATATCGAACGTGATTGTTTGGTAGGCCATAAAAGACTTTATCTCGACTACTTTGCCGACACATCAGTATATCCTCCTAATTTATTTTGGAGGAGATTTCGGATGAGTCGGTTTCTTTTTCTCTGTATTCAATCTTAAGGTAGAAACTTAAAAACTCGGTTTATCTTCTCTTCAAAAGATAACAGCTGCACTTAGGATGCTTGCGTATGGAGTTACAGCTGATTTTATGGATGAGTATGTGCGGATTGGAGAATTCACTATAATAAAAAGTCTGAAAAAATTTGTTAAAACGGTAGTTGATATTTTCTCCAAGGAATACTTGAGGTCCCCAAACAACGAAGACATTGCTAGACTTTTAGCCAATGGGGAAAGACGTGGATTTCCAGGGATGCTAAGGAGCATTGATTGCATGCATTGGAAATGGAAAAATTGTCCAGCTGCATGGAAAGGTCAGTACTCTGGTCACATTCGTGAGCCAACCATTGTTTTGGAAGCAGTGGCATCATTTGATCTTTGGATATGGCATGCATTTTTTGGGTTACCTGGGTCAAATAATGACATTAATGTATTAGAACGGTCTCTTATATTTTCTGAGCTTGAACAAGGACGTGCTCCTGCAGTTAATTACTCAATCAATGGCCATGAGTATACAATGGGATACTACCTTGCCGATGGCATATATCCGAAGTGGTCAACATTTGTTAAAACAATTCCATCTCCACGAGGAAAAAAAAAAACAATTATTTGCAAAAGCCCAAGAGGCGAATAGGAAGGATGTAGAGCGTGCATTTGGAGTGCTTCAAGCAAGATTCACAATTGTGCGTGGACCTGTAAGATTTTTCTATAGTGAAATGCTCAAAGACATCATGAAAGCGTGTGTAATTCTTCATAACATGATTGTTGAGGATGAGCGAGATGTAAATGAAGCGATGGAATTAGATTATGAGCAAATTGATGACAATCCTACCATACAACTGTCACGGGAGCACACAAATGAATTTACGGAGTTCATTGAAACCCATCAATGTATTCGAAACCATAAAATTCATTCTCAACTCCAATCAGACCTCATTGAGCATTTATGGCAATTACAAGGGGAGTTGTAGTAACTTAAGTGTATGAGTTATGCATGTGGTGTTTTATTGTAATTTGATATATGTACGAGTCTTCTAAAGACAACATTAATAGTTATGTATGTGGATTGCATCTATATATATGTATGTGGATTTTTAAAGTTGGTAGGTTGAGTACATTGATATTTGGCAGGTTGCATGTATATATGTATGTGGATCTTAAAAATTAGCAGGTTGAGTACATTGATATTTGGCAGGTTGCATGTATGTATATGTATGTGGATTTTTTAAGTTGGCAAGTTGAATACATTGATATTTGGCAGATTGCATATATATGTATGTATGTGAATTTTTAAAATTAGCAAGTTTGAGTAAATTGATATTTGGCAGGTTCTTTCTCAAAAAAAAAAAAAAAAAAAAATGGCAGGTTCTATATATATATATATATGTGTGTGTGTGTGTGTGTGTGTGTGTGTGTGTGTGGATCATTAAAGTTGGCAAGTTGAATACATTGATATTTGGCAGGATGCATCTATAAATATGTATGTGGATTTTACATTGATATTTGGTAGGTTTGATGGAATATATATATATACGTGGATTTTTAAAATTGGCAGGTTTGAGTACATTGATATTTGGCAGGTTATTTCTCAAAAAAAAAAAAAAAAAAAAATTGGCAGGTTGTTTGGAATAGTTGTTGAATTTGAAAAAAAAAAGATTGTTGGAAAGAAATAATAAAGGCCAAGGAAAGAAATGTGACCGTTGGAATCAAAATCACTGTTGGAAAAAAAATGACTGTTGGAAATATTAAAAAATAATATATTTAATAAAATGCTAAGGAAAATGTGACCGTTGGAATCATGCTAAATTTGAAAAAAAGTGACTGTTGGAAAGAAATAATAAAGAAAGATTAAAAAATAATATTTTAATAAAATGGTAAAATAATAGAGTTTTGGGATGTTGGGTGTATTGTAAAATTGTATAGTATAATTGATAAAGTAACTTTTTGAGATGGTAAAATGGGATGGGATAGCATTCTCAGATGTGAATGCTCTAAGTGATTAATTACAATTATATGTCAAATAAATTATGACCACTATTGTGTTTGATGAACGAAAAATTGGAGCGAAAAGCAAATAAAGTCTAGGCCGACTAGGCCCATGTTTGGATGCTTTTTTTTGGTCACTTAATTTCCGTTACTCATCACTCATCACTCTAAAATACCATGTTTGTTTGGCACCATCACTCACTTCCCATCACTCAATATTTTTCACACTATTTGTGGGCCCCATACCTGTCACCCGGTGCAGCTTTTTTTTTTTTTTTTCTTCAATACCCAAACTCACCGAACCTAGTGAAAAAAAAAAAAAAAAAAAAAAAAAAAAAACCCCAGAACATGAAGACTGAACTAGTGAAAGAAGAAGAAAAAAAAGAAGAAGAAGAAACCCAGAACAGACTGAACCAGTGAAAAAAAAAAAGAAAAAAGAATCGAGCAGCCAACCCAGGAGAAGGAAAAAAAAAAAGTCAAAAGGTGGTCAAAAGGTGCGACTGAGTACTGTTTGTGGGTCCTCTATGTGTGTTTAATTACAATATTGCCATTGAGTTATGAGTTATGGAAACTGAAAACACCAAAATGTGTTTTCAGTTTCCATAACTCACAACTCAAAAATCAGAGAATTGAGTGATAGAAACAGAGTTATGGAAACAGAGTTATAGACTTCCCAAACAACCTTTTTGCTATGGGTCCCACCATTTTTGAGTTATAAGTTATGAAAACTGAGAATTGAGTTACGGAAACAGGCCATCCAAACAGCCCCTAGATCACTTTGGGTAATCCAACAAGTAAAGGAATTACTATAACCCGAGAATTGTGGAAGGAGACTCCAAGTTTGTATAAAACTATTAATATTGGCGTCTAAGTGAAGAAAGATAGTTGGGGAATATTGTTGGATGATATTAAGACCTTTATTACAGATATTTTCTTTTGGAAAATGCTACAGCTATTATAAATTTTTGCTTCAATTATTTTTCTAACTGATTTTATGACCTAGGTGTCTAATGTTACATCAACATTTTTTTTCTTCATAAATATGATAGAATTTTAACCTATGGTGTCTGCTCCATGATCACCAATTGGTTTTTAGTTAGGCAGGAATTGAACACCAAAATTCTTGTTCGATGATAAAAGATTTTACCAGTTGAGTTAATTGCAACTCAATATATCAACTATATAATTATAAGGTTTCCATAATCATCAATTGATTATTTATATTTTATTTTAAAAAAATAAGGGCTTTAGCCCTCCCTCTCCTTTATCAATTTTCCTTTTGTCTATTCTGCCACCTTTCACTCCCATCAAGTTATCGAACCACCTCAAAGCCAATAAAAATGCCTTCGTAACATTTTGTTGACAAAGTGACTTCAGAGTTGAGATCTACCCTTGAACATACGAAGTCTTATAACTCTCTCTCTCTCTCTCTCTCTCTCTCATCAACCAACAGAGGGAGACAAGAGAGAAAACTAGGTATAGTCTAAGGTTGGGTGCAGGAAACCCAACAAAGTGATTAGGGAACATTTTGTATCTTTCATTTATTTATTCATTTTTTTAAAAAAAGAATAAACACTTAAAAAATTCAAATATTTGAGGATTTCTAATGAAACATATTAAACCTTTTCATGTCATGTATGAAGAAAATTTCCACTTAAAAAGAAAAAAAAATGTATTTTTTTTAGTACTTATTCTTATTTTAATATAATAATTGTTACTCTAAGTTAGAGATAAATTATAATAAGAATGTACCACAATGATGTAAATTATAATTTTATTATAAAACAATATCAATACATTCATATAAATTTCATTTGAGAGATCCCAAAAGATAATCAACAAAGATTTTTTTTTTTTTTTTTTGAGTTTCAACATATGGCGTCTGCTTTTGATGATATATCTTTATTATCAGACCAAAACACCAATCAATTTTTGGTGTAGGCAGGAATTGAACATCAAATCTCTTATTCAACCATCAAAGACTTTACTAGTTAAGCTAACTAGAATCCACATAACCAATAACCAACAAAGATTAGTTGACCATTTCCCTGCCACAATTGTGCAAATATTTATTTTTTAATAATTATTTATATTGTAATATAAATAGAATATTCTCTAAGATTTGGATAGCCGTCCACATGTTGCAAAGAGTGAAAGTTTTCCTAATATACGAAGCCGCCATACCTAACTCTACCTACAACGTGTTTGACTTAGACCAAATATTTATAAAACTGGATCATAAAAGATTGTTGCATTCCAGTTCACCAGCACCAGCCACGTTCCATTGTCCAACGATGCCGTCGATCCTTATCAAATCCAAGTTCTAAAGTCTAAATCCCTTTATTTATCAAATAAATAAATAAAATAAAGTCTGAATTCCTTAGATACTTCGGTGAGGGCTTATAAGCTAATTTTTTACTTTTTAGGATTTATGTAAGACTTTTTAAAATTTTATTTTTTCTTATTTTTTTAAGTACAAATATATTTTAGCACGCTTTTTGCTAAACATTTTGTTAAATAAGTTGTTCCAATCGGACTCTTGAATTAGAACTTACTTAATTTGTAAAAATCTTATTCTCTTTAAAAAGTCATTGAAGATTCTGATGAGTACTAAAATTATAGGCTCGTTATCACACCTGACGAGCATTCAATCTACAGGCTCCTCATATAGATGATGAGCATACAATTCACAGGGTCGTCTATGAGAGGACGACCATACAACATTTATGGCGTAGTCATTAATGGTTTTGTAATCGACAAGCTCCAATGGTTAGAAAGGCCAACCATGACCTAGTTAAGCCCCATTTAGGCTCAAGCATATGTTACAAAAAACAGCCAAGAGAGCCATTAAGAGGCTGCCATCAATTACACTCATAATGAGCCTCCCAATAGCTGTACTAAGGCTATAAATAAGCCACCAAGCACCAGAAGAAAGTTACACAAATTCAAACATATAGAATTACATTTTGATTCTTTGAGAGATATTGAGAACTATACAGACTTAATCATCGAAGAATCGTTGGCTAAAGCCACTACGGTGTCTTTCTCTCTCATCTTTGTAGGGAACATTACCTCGTCATAAGTTCCGACGAGGTTATCAACTGACGACCATTTTTGGCTTCATCAGTTTGGCACCGTCTGTGGGGAATGTAAATTTGAATCATACAGATTTTCGTAACTCTACCATTCAAATGATGCAATGGATCCAGGTTCATCAACCCCACTTGAACCAATGCAGATGATCTAGCAAATTCAAACGATGGCAGCAAGTGTTGAAGAATTGACCAAATAGAACAAGGAGTTGAGGCAGCGCCTCTCTCAAGAGAATAGTAACGTGCCTCCTCGCCAACGTAACTAGAACAACGACGACGAGGAAGGCCATAGCCCATGAACCAGTAATAGGGAAGAAAGTTCGAAGTGAACAGAGCAGTCCAGTTCTAGGCAAACAGGGTAGTCCAATTCCAGGCAAACAATACTGCCCAATTGAAACAATGACGAGCTCCTAAAGAGCATGAGGAAAGAGATGGACGAAATGAAAAATACCCTAAAAGTCGTCCAGGAAACTAGATGGGATGATCAAAAGAACAGACTCTCCATTCACCAACAAGGTCCTGGAGTGCTCTTTTCCATCGAAGTTTCGACTCCCCCAATTGGAGGCTTATGACGGGCATATAGATCCGCTAGACCACATAGAGTCTTTCAAGACATTGCTAAACCTTCAGCGGACACCTGATGAAGTGATGTGTAGATCCTTCTCGACAACTCTCAAAGGAGTTGCTCAAGTTTGGTTTAGCAAGTTAGCATCATCTTTGATCGCAAATTTCAAACAATTAAGTGACTCTTTTGTACGGCATTTTATCAGTGGCCAGAGACACAAAAGGCCAACTTCGCATCTACTAACGATAAAATAAGCAGCAAGAAGAGGAAACTTTGAGGACTCATGTGAAGCATTTCAATCGAGCAATCTTAGAGGTAGACGAAGCTGACGACTAAGTTCAACTAACGGCCTTCCAGGCTGGCTTGACAACCAAGGACTTCATCTTTTCATTAGCCAGACCCCACTATAATGACAGACCTCTTGTTCAAAGCCCAGAAGTACATGAACAGAGAGAACTCATTAATGGCGAATGGGATAGATGGCAAGCGAAAATGGAAAAAATCGACAAGCTCCAACACAAAAATAAGGAGAAGAAGGATGGTTCCCCCAGTCAAAAGAATGACAACGAAAGTACGCAGGCCCATACTAGATCGTCAAGTATTCCAGAAGAGGAACTTATTACCTCGAATCACTCAACAACAAACAATCACCTCATATATGGAATGTAGAGCACCTCAAGAGGTATTATTGCTAGTTAGATGATGTTTTCAATTTTTTTTCATTAAACTGTTTTGTAAGTAGGAATGAATAAGGGGGCATTTTTCCCCACATGAATAAATGTCGTTCTCTTGAAAAATCTAAAAGTCTTATTTACTATATAAAAGAAATTTTTTCAAGAAGAAAGCCCGTCATTGAAGTCCAATGAGTAAAACCAAGTAGTGATAAAAATCTCGATAAGAGTAATATCATCACAAAAGGTTCAATTCGAACGAGTAAAATCATAATGACGATCAAATTCTCAAAGCGAGAGTAAGTCATATGATTAAATTCACAAGGTTAAAAACGGATGAGTACAATCATAATGACGATCAAATTCTCAAAGCAAGAGTAAGTCATATGATTAAACTCACAAGGTTAAAAACCAACGGGTAAAATCACGTTGACGATAAAATTCTCATTACGAGAGTAAAGCCACGTGAGTAAACCCACAAGGTTATAATTAATGAGAAAAATCACATCAACGACAAAATATTCTCAATACGAGAGTAAGTCATGTGATCAAACTCGTAAGATTACAACCAATGAACAAAATCATATAAATAGCCCAATTCTCAAAACAAGAATAAAGTCATATGATTAAAGTTACAAATATAAAAACTGAAGGGCATAATTGTTTTGACAAATTTATCAAAGAAGCAGGCAAGATCAACAATATCAACAAATCAAAAGTTCTACCTAATTATAAAGATTAGCAAGAAGCATGTGATATAAATGACATCCAAAAATAGGAGTCTTCATCAAAACAGGTGTAAACCGTCAATATTTCGACAGTCATCCAAAAGGTCGACGTAGGAATAAGGGGGCAACTGACAAGTACTAAAATTACAGGCTCGTCATCACACTTGATGAGCATTCAATCTACAAGTGTTAGGATTAGTGTCCTTAAATCCTATTGTATGATGCTATGTATAACATTATGTATGACTTAATGTTGTGATTAATAAAGTTATTTTACTATTATCTAAAATAATGGTAACATGAATATTTGGACATTATCATATAGTCCATGAGATGCATAGTATGTGATTTAGTCACAGAAGATATAAGTCACAAGTTCTTTGTAAACTCAGAATTTTAGTTCGTAGTCGGTGATGAAATTGGGCATTTCATCTGCGAAAACTATAATATATCAACTAAGATGATTTGTCTTGATCATGGAAGTGGAGACTTCTAGTTGATATGTTGATATGTTTTAAGAGTTAAGACATATTGAACTGGACCACTGTGAGATTTATTATTCTCCTAACGACTGTCAAATGAATAATAAATCTCACGACTTCTATTTACATGATCTCTTAATCCTGAGAGAATAATGGACTTGATCATGAAGTGTAGGTTGCTTTGATATATCAGGAGTGAGATCTAAAGTAACGGTCAAAACCTCAGTATGTTGGGCAGCCACATTTAATGTTGATGGAACATATATTCTCAAGATGGAATTCATAGTCTCTTAACGGAGATATAAAATATTCCCTTGAGATAAGTTTAATGAGTTCAGTTATTCTATGTTATAATATGCTTGTTTAAGTTTAGGTTCTCTTTGTTTTATGTTTTAAAGCATGCTAGGTTGTTTAGTTATTTTCTGTTCTGCTGTGTTCTTGCTGCTTTTGGGTTAGGGTTTGGGCGTGTATGCATACGCATACAACTAGGCTGCATACGCAGGCCTTATGTATGCGCACGCATACTCAAGCCCAGAAACCCTAATCCCCTTTTTCTTGCTTCTGTTTTCTCATTCCTTTTTAATATGCTTTTGTTCTGGTCTGTTTTCATATGTATACATCCCTGTTTCTTTGTTTGTGTGTTTGTTTGTCCTTAACATGTTAGATTAGGGTTTTCCTTCAATGTTTTCTATGTTTTGCCATGAACACGCATTCATATGTCCTCGCATGGATGCATAGGTGCTGTGATGCAATAAGGTAAGTAAGGTAAGTCATGCATTCATATGAACATGCATTCGTTTGCGATATGACCTTGATCTTACTTTGATGAACATGTATATGGAAGTTCGTATGCCATGCCTTAGACTAAATTATAGGATGTTTGAAATCTGCCTTATGATGTTTCTGCCTTTGTGATATATGTTTGTTTATTTGCTGCCTTGGATGAGTATGTGATGTGATGCCATGATAGGGGTATGCTAGGGTTTATGATGTGATAAGAAGCATGATAGATGTATGTTAGGGTTTGGGGATGAAAATGCCATGTTGATTGTTTAGATGAATGATAGTGTGTGCATGAGTATAAAATGCAATATTGAGTGTGCCTTTAATAGAATTAAGATGTAAGACACAATGAGTGGAAGCCAACCCTCGGGTTGGGCGGTTTTGGGTGTCTAACACCGTCCCAAACCGTACCTAAATGCCGAATCCATACTATGGTAGTAAGATCAGTCCTTCCACGTAAAGGCGCTATGTATATGGTTCCTAGACCTAAACTAGGTGGTGACTCCGTTCTTTTCTCCGCTTTAGTCCACTCGGCCGAGGCGTACTACCCCCCCATTGCACCCACAACGACCATACAGCATTTATGGCGCAGTCATTAATGGTTTCGTAACCGACGAGATCCAACGATTAGAAAGGCCAACCATGAGCCAGTTAAGCCTCATTTAAGCTTAGGCATACATTAAAAAAATAGCCAAAAGAGCCATTAAGAGGCTGCCATCAATTACACTCATAAAGAGCCTTCCAACAGCTGTACTAAGGCTATAAATAAGCCACCAAGCACCAGGAGAAAGGTACATAAATTTAAACATACAGAATTGCATTCTGATTCTTTGAGAGATATTGAGAACTCTACTGAATTAATCATCAGATAATCGTTGGTTAACGCCACTCCGATATCTTTGTCTCTCATCTTTGCAAGGAACGTTACCTCATTATTAGCTCCGACGAGGTTATTAACTGACGACCATTTTTGGCTTCACCAGATTCCATAAATGACATATTCTCACACCCTTGGGCCTTGGTTAATGAAAGTTGAAAAAGAAACCCATTGATCGATCCCAACTGTGATCCATCGTAATCAATGGGACCAATTCTTGAAGATATCTTTCATTACTTTATAAAACTTGTGTAGGTAAAGTAAGTAAAAACTTTAAATTGTAAAAATGAAATCTTAATAGTAACAGCAAGATCAACAATAACCATCTAGCCTTAATACTAAGAAAGAGATCTTAATAGCATAAATTATAAATTTGCCCCATGAGTCAATTGGTGTAATTGAATTGGGAATATATGCATCTCTAACACGGTCAATTTCTAATAAATCTAGTAGTACAAATAAATATCATAAGTATTGAGGTGACAATTAACATATTATTGTTTTTATACATTAGGCATTTGAGATTATTTTATGATATAGAATCAAATTAAACTATCGTCTATCAGGTTGTCAAGGCCAATAGACAACTTGTTGTCGGCACAAGAACCCGTGACGAGGTCTCGTCGTGATGGTAAGTACACCTCGACCGAGTGGACCAGGCAAAGGGTGAAAAAATGGAGTCATCACCTAGACTAGATCTGAGAACCATAAATATTGCGCCCTTATGTGAAGGACTAATCTTTACCAGGGCACATGTCCGGATTTTAGGTATGGGGATTGTCAATGCCTTGTGGCGGTCGACCACTCATCGCGGCAACGCTCGCGCGCGTGCCCTCTTTTGGGAGGCGTGCACGAGCTCTTGGTGTACGGGCCTGGGAGCTCGGGTGCCGTAAAAAAGGGTAGACCTCTGGTGTGTGACTGGAAATGAGTCAATTTTAATGAAGTTACCAAAGGTAAGTGAAGTCACCACCAATCATTGGGTTTTTTTTCTAAGGTGTGATTGGTCACCTGATTCTACTTAATTTTATTACCAATCCTAGGCTAAGAAAAAGACCATTTTTCCTAATCTAATATGGATGTATAAAAAAATTTTATTCTTGAGTTCGGAAGTCTAGTTACATGTGAGGAAGGTGTTAGGCACCCCACAACGCCTGTCCGTAGACAGTCCTTTGTTTTGGTAAAATCTTAAATTAAGGATATTGGCAATTAAAAACAAGCTATTGACATTAGATTTCGGGGCTTTAAATAAATTAGGCTATGAGATTTGGTTTCGAAAAGGGTGTGGTCTTGATCAATGCTTTCCTAGTGTGTTTGGAATTGTTGCCAAATTTCCACAATGAAAATCCGGCAGCATTTCGCCTTATTTTTATGGCGGAAATTCGGGAGTGCTTCGCCTCAGGTGCATCATTGCACACAAAACACTATTCTCACCAATTTCGCTGTGAGAATATGACAACGGAGGTGCCCTATTTTCATGGTGAAAATTCGGCAAAGTTTCGCATTTGGTGCACCGACCAGGTTTCATGCCTGTGTATATGGCACGTGCCAACATGCACGTGCTAAGATGAGCCAGAGCCCCTTAAAGCATCAAGTATATTGATACGTGTCGCATATACGGGGAAACCAATGTCACTCAGGTGACATGGATCGAGATAATCACACTACGGTGATCATGCACATAGTGTAGCATGAATATGCACCTACAGCAATTGCCTTGAGCACATACCTACACTACAAGGTCAAGAACACTCATTACTAGAGAGGGTCACTCTCTTAGCCACGAGAGTCCGTCATACAAAGTGCATGATCACCCATATACAAGCATATATAGATATACATACATCATGCACAATGCTATCACATAGAGCGAGAAAGTAAAGCAGACATTGCCAGCGTTCCAAGGGTATGGCCCAGTAAGGTATAGAAAATGTAAATCAGACATTGCCATACCCAAGGAACGGGGCCCAAGCAAAGTGCAGGAAAGATAAATGATACATGCCTACATCTAAAGGGTATGGCCCAACAAGGTACAAGAAATGTAAAACAGACATATACCATACCCTAGGAATGCGGCCTAAAGCTGGATACAAGGATGAGAACCTTAAAACAAGGATCTAAAGAAGAGGCAAAGAAAGAGAGAAAAATAACCACACAGGGAGGCTAAACCTCCTAATCTACTGAATATTGCCCTTTTTAGGCTTGTGTCTTTTTGCTTGCATCTTTGCCTTTTTTGCTCGCGCCTAGGAAATAGTACTCTCACTCTAAGCGTCCTTGCTCCAAGCGTGTACATGCAATGAAAAAGGAAACTAGCCAGCAGACAAGTAAAGAAACAACAAGAAAGAAAGCATGCCAAAGGACAAACTATCAAAGAGAGCCAAACGGGGGCAAACAAGTATGTTATCAAACAAAAGAGGGTGTCCTAAGAGGACAAATGTAGGTTTACATCGGGTGTCCATACTTTCATGAGATTGGAGTATAGACGACACATGTGCCATCAATCAGAGTTCCTAAAAGGGACTTAAGGTCTCATGTATCAAGGACGGGTGTGAACCTACACGAGATTTTAGGAATTAGGCTTCATGACACAAGCACACAGAAGGACACATGCATAAACATGTAGGCAAGCGTGCAAAGATGCAAAGAAACAAAGAGAGCCAAACGGGGGCACAAAGCAAGTAAGGTATGCATATCATCGCATGGAGTGGAGAGAGGTATGCATTAAGCAAACCAACATCACTGAGATGTATCTCACAAGCGGTTACATCCAAATAAGCCACAAGAGGGATAGATGCAACCATGCAAGCAAGTGGCCCCAAAGACCAACAAGCACAAGCCCAAGAAGGGCACAAAGCATGGCAAAACCTAGATCTAGGCCGGCATACACAGATATAAAGTATAGAAGCAAGTAGGCAAACACATGCATATAGGAAATGATCCAAACCCTTTTGATGTAGGCCTAGGTGTATGGATGTAGGCCTAAACCACAAGATCTAGATCTACACCCTACCTAAGGGCCAAAACATAAGAAAAAGGCATAGCAAGAGACAAAAAGCCATAAAAAGCACAAGGCATAGCATCTAACATGTAGATCTAGACACATAGGTATGGCAAGGAGCACATAAACATGTAGATCTAAGCATAAACATGGCAAGGAGCACATGAACATATGGATCTAGGCATAAACATGGCAAGAAGCACCTAGGCATATAGATCTAAGCACAAACATAATATTTGGCATATCCTCGCCCAAGAAGGCTAGGCCAACATCATCAAAGCATTAAACATGTCAGAAAGCAAGGAGACATGATAGAAAAGCTATAAAACATACTAGGAAGCAAGATAAAGCAAGAGATATACTATGGAAAGTAATAAAAATGTTATAAAGCAAGATAAAGCAAATGTTGTAGATTGTAGCTAAAAAGCTACATCTACACCCTTAAAACCTTAAATCCAAGGTCCCAATACTAAGGAGAAGAAAAAGAGTGCAAGAACACTACCTCTTGATTGTTGAGAGAATAGAGAAATTAAAGGTTTTTGGATGTATTTGGGAGAGAATATAGAGAAAAAAGAGAGAGAAACTACCCACAAAATACTCCAAAATGCCCAAAATCATTTTCTTTTAGTCTGAGGGGGGGTTTAGGGGTTAAATAGCTAAAAACAAGACCTTTCTACTTCCGACAGCCACTAAATGGCCGTCGGTCAGCTTTGACGGCCCTTTAGTGGCCGCCAGGTCTGATGTTGACATCAGCAATCTCGGCTTCTTCCTTGGTTCAATTTTGGATGCATATTTGAAGGTTTTCCTAAACTACGATTAAGCTGATCTTAGTTTCCCTGGAAAGGTCTGGATGTCTAGTTTCCAAAACACCAAAAAAGTTGAAATTCCGACGGTAGGATCAAAAGTTATAGCCTCGGGAAGTGTGCTGACACGCTCCGCCCGGTTTTCAAGATACCTCAACCGTTTTAACTTTGATTTCGACCCATGAATAGTCGTTGAAAAGAGAATTCAATAATATTTGCAATGACGCTAGCCCCAACCTGTTGTGACAGACAGATCAAAATTAGGGTTTTTGGTGCCTCTAGGAGTCAACCTCGGGTCAAACTTGGTCAAAGTTGACAAAAATCTCCGAGTAGCTCGGTTTTGATGTAGAAACATGAAAAATGTTGTTTTAGGATGATTTTGACCAACTTTGACTTTCGGTCAACCTAAGGTTGAGCAAGGGCATTTTGGTCAATTTGACCTAAAATGGCACTTCGAGTGCTTCGATGTCCAAACGGGTTACGCCACGTCAATATAGATGTTTTCATGGCCCCATGGAGAGATGTTAATATTTTTGGAATTTTCGAGGTTAGGCACGCAAATTGAGGCGGACAAAAATACAGTATCTACAATTGCCCCTTCTTTATCTGACATCTCGATTGCAATGAGAGGTGTTAAATAAAGAACGTAATTTCACATTTTGTTGCCCCAAAATTGCGTGCGATAACTGCACCGTTCATGGGTCAGAATCAGTCTTACCCTGATAAGGCTGAGCCACTGTAGCTGGTACGAGAAAATTTTCTTCTGGCTTGGCTCTTTGGCACTGGACAAAAACTCTTCTCTTTTTTTCTTTTCTTTTTTGGTCAACGGTCAACCGATCAACGTTGACCCAGTCAACGCTAACCGATGGCCATTGTTTGTGCACTAGGCAGTCCTGGAAGCCACTTAAGGTGCGTATGAAGGAATGCTAGTATTTATTTCATTTCTGGTATTTTTGCATATATGTTTTTTTTTTTGTGTTTTTATAATTTATGCCATGATGATGTTGGAAAATATTTTTGTTCACATGCTTATGCAGTTATGTAGACATAAACATACTTTTATGCTTTCACATGTACATATACGTAGGCACAAGCGTGCACATTCATATATATATATATATATATATATGTGTGTATGTGTGTGTGTGTGAATTGCGTACACGTATAATTACGTTTACACACACTTGTTCATGCGAGGAAAAACTTGATTTTTAGGCAACATAGACGAACATGCAAATGCTAGATACTATGAAAACTATAAACAACAAAAATTGATGATAAATGCAAGGCGAACATGAGAGACTATGCATGATAAACGAAAATTTTGGGAGATTTAAAACATGATGACGATGCAATTTTGACTCAAAAGGGGAATTTTAAAGACAAGAGGAGTTTTGAAAATGTAGGATTAGACGACCGCCACTGAATTTGAATCCTGAGAGGTACTTTGAGAAAAGGGATAGGATTAGAAGACCGCTGCTGAATTGGAACCCTTAAGAGATTAGACGACCGCTGCCAAATTTGAGTCTCGAAAAGATGGATAGGATAAGACGACCGTCGCTGAATTGGAACCCAGAAGAGATTAGACGACTGCCGCCAAATTTGAATCTCAAAAAGATGGATAGGATTATACGACTGCCACCAAATTTGAATCTTGAAAAGATGGATAGGATTACATAACCACCGCCGAATTTGAACCCTGATGAGATTAGACGACTGCCACCGAATTTGAATCCCGAAAAGATGGATAGGATTAGATGACCGCCGTCGAATTTGAAACCTGATGAGTTAGACAACCACCGCTAAATTTGAATCTCGAAAAGATGGATAGGATTAGATGACCGCCGCCGAATTTGAATCCTAGGAGAGAGGCATTTTGAAAACTTTGATATTTTGAGATGAAAAGATGTGGGATTAGACGACCGCCGTCAAATTAGAATCCTGAGAGAGAGGCATTTTGAAAACTTTGATATTTTGAGATGAAAAGAGATAGGATTAGATGACCGTTGTCGAATTTGAATCCTAAGAGAGGCATTTTGAAACCTTTGATATTTTGAGATAAAAAGAAATAGGATTAGACGACTGTCGTCGAATTTGAATCCTGAGAGAGGCATTTTGAAACCTTTGATATGATAATGCATGATACGCACTAGGTTGTAAGGTTAGGCATACTTACTTGTTAGTCTGCATTGCCATTTGGTTCGACTGTATTGATTAAATCTGATTTTTTTTTCCAGATTATGTCTAGGCGACCGAGGTCTAGCAAGGATAGCAGGAAGGCTCCCATTCTTGCTTCATCCTGAGGGGATTTGTTTAGTAGTGACGATGATACTATTTTGGCCAGTGAACAAGTGGCCCGGTCTCTTTAGAGACATGATCAAGGGGGTGATGATATTGTGCCCTCCTGGGGCGTGCCCATAGTACATCGCACCAGGGGCTGATGCTCAGTAAAGACGGCCAGTGCTTCATTTTAGTCCCGTATTGGTTCAAGCGGAGGTTCTTCATAGTTTCCTTAGACCGAGGGGGGAGAAGGCCTAGGGGTGATGAGCTTGGGGATGAGCTCATGTTTGACTTAGATGCTGATTTGGAGGCTAATGATGCGGCCGGGCCAGGCCCTGGCGCCCCTAGGCGCAGTAGTCGTAGACCGAGGTTTCCACCTTGTCAGGCTGAATTAGAGGCCTATATTGGAGAGATAGATGAAAGTATTGAGGACACTCATCTACAGTATGACTTGAAGAGTCATCCTTCTGCTTAAACTCGGAAGGCTTAGGTATGTTCCTCTTTCCTTTCCAGTTGTTGATTCAAGATATATAAATATGTGTGCTAACAGATAGCTTTTCCTTGATCTTGAATGCAAGGTGTTGAAAGAGTTCGGGGCCGAGGGGCGGGGTCTTCGTTCTCCATTCGCTTGTTTTGAGTATCCATTAATGCGCGCTACCGCGCCTTCTTGATAGAGCAGGGGTTCGAGGTCTTTCTAAGTATTCTGCCTCGCTCTATGAGGCACGGGCTAGCTGAGGCTTTGGTGCAGCGGTTTCATGTCGAGATGGGCACCTTTGACTTGAGTTGTGGGGAGTATGCTATCCTTCCCTTTGATTGGACAGCCATCTTGGGCCTTAGATTTAGAGGGGAGCCAGTCCTGCCTGAGTTCGTGGACTTTGTAGAGGCATGCAATCTTTTGGGTATAGCTTACCCCCTAACTGTGACGACCAGAGAGTATTTTGGGCCTACTCAAAAGCCTCAGATATGCATGCGGTGGCTGGAAGGTACAGCATGCGGTGCTAACTTATAGCTAGGTGGCGACTCAAACACTTTTCGTTGTGTCCACAGATATATGTTAGGTTTGACATGAAATGTCATATTGTATGTTTAGATGTATGCTAGTGTGTGTGTGTGTGTGTGTGTGTGTGTTTAAGATATAATGTTGAATGTGCCTTTAATAGGATTAAGACGTAGGACACAATGAGTGGAAGTTGACCCACAGGTCGGGCGGTGTTGGGTGCCTAACACCTTCTCAAAATTGTACCTATACTCCAAACCCATACTCTAGTAGTAAGATCAGTCCTTCCATACAAGGGCACTATATTCATGGTTCCTAAACCATAAAACTAGGTGGAGACTCCTTGTTTCTCTCCTCTGGTCCACTTGGCCAAGGCGTACTCCCCAAAATAGAAAAGTGGCACCTATTGTGCGTTGCGCCCATAGTGGCGACTCCATAAGGGATAGAGAGTTTGATTCCAGTATGTCCTATTTCTTAATCTTAATGAAGGCTTGTTTAATACTTGTTTGCACACACTTCACTTGGTTCTTTTGTCCCTTTACCTCAGTTGGTGATGAGTGGGAAGATGAGTACGCTCCATTCGGGCCAAAATCTTTTGAAGTTCATCCCACCAACTCACAATGTGTGCTATTGCCTATGATGGGCTTTGAGTACGTTAACAGTTCGCCATCAATCCACAAAGGTCCACTTAGGCTCTCGGTTGGAGTCATGGCCCACCTAGTTGTGAGTGACCTACTGATCTGTCCCTTTAGCTTTACGGAGCTTACCCACACTTAAAGAGATCCTAGATCCTATCAAAAAGCGGATACCCTTTATATCTCTTATTCGTTCAACCATATATCTTGTGTTCACCTAGCTCTAAAGAACAAATAAAAGGTATAAAATTGAAGGATGACCCAAAAGTTATGGCATGCCCTAAGATGTTTTGGGATAAAAGAAAAGAAGTTCTTACATATAAGAGACTTCTCCCAAAGTCCAAAGGTATATCTTAACTTGAAAGGTTCATAAGAACATAGTCTAACTGCTATCATAAGCCCAAATCAAAAGGCTTATTAGAAAATAGGACGTTGGACTTAAGGTAACAAGTATGCTATGGACTTAGCATCCCACATCCTACAAAGTCAAAATGAAATTCTCTAATCTTGGGCCTCCTTGTTGTATGCCTAGGCCTAAAATGATGAGAAATTCATGGACTTTGAGAGGAAGGCTACAATATATCCTAGCTAGAAGGCTATTTCAAAAAAAAAAAAAAAATAAATAATGAAATAAAGAAAGAAGAACCCAAAGGTGATGAATACATTGTAGGCCTATATTTGAGACAAAGGGTTGAAAATCTCAAAGTACATTCTAATGAAAGCCCATGAGAGTAAGATGGGAACATTATTATAAATGGACTAAAGCCCAAATGAAGCAAGGGGCAAGGTTCATGAGAGAAAAGTGAGTGATTTTGTAATTGGGCCTTCATTAAAATGGACTTAAAGACTTTCTAAGAACATCTAAAGTTAAAAACCTTTTAATTGGGGCATGCACTTATTAAAATTTCGTTGAACCTTCCCAGTTTTCCACGTGCCATGTGCTGGAAAAACATAGTTTGTATCGCATACAAAATATACACAGCGGAAAATTAACTGATCTACTTCATTCGCAATTGATAACATGTTCTATGTAAATTTCAGAATTTAAGAACAAGAGAGTGTACCTTGGTGCGGTGAAATTCAAAACCAAAGATTAGAAACACTTGGTAACACTTTTAATCTTCACTCCAATTCCACTTATGCCCAAGAAGTGTAGTCTCTCAATCAGTTTTCACGTATGTGTTCAAGGGAGAATAAGAGAGTGGCTTACAGTCACATACACACCATTTCATACATTATCATCCATATATAAATTTTATATGTTTCTCTCCTTATATATAACTGATTATCTAATTAG
Organism: Notholithocarpus densiflorus; assembly: GCA_030021035.2. Lineage (NCBI taxonomy): Eukaryota > Viridiplantae > Streptophyta > Magnoliopsida > Fagales > Fagaceae > Notholithocarpus > Notholithocarpus densiflorus. The sequence goes on from JARYZH020000004.1 coordinate 9,755,122, forward strand.
GCTAGCCTTTTGGGCCATTCCAATTGGGCTTTAGTATGTGGCTTGGAGTGAGACTAAAAGGGACAAATAAGACACTAGCTCCAATGGGTTTTAGGCATTTCTGTCAACTCTTAACAAGCCCAAAATTACCATAAATATATTTAATACCACTATATAAATATAATTGCACTCTAGGCCTTATTAATAAATTATATCCCAAAACTTTATTATACATTCAACCCCTTCATTAAAATATTCGTAGTAATACAAAGTCATAAATGTTGACTGCCAATTTAAAGATTACTACATCTTAATCCTTAAGTACCCGGTTTAATCCTTTAAGTTATTCATTATATATTTATGAAATCTAATTTCATAAATATATACTTTAGTAACTTCTTACTAAAGTAGTTAGGCCTAACATTCTGAATAATTAAACCTATTAAACTTATCTCAAGAGAATATTTTATATCTCCGTTAAGTGATTATGAATTCCATCTTGAGAATATATGTTCCTTCAACATTAAATGTGGCTACCCAACATACTGAGGTTTTGATTGTGATTTTAGATCTCACTCCTGATATATCAAAACAACCTACACTTCATCATCAGGTTCATTATTCTCTCAAGATTGAGAGTTGATGTAAATAGAAGTCATGAGATTTATTATTTATTTAATAGTCGTTAGTAGAATAATAAATCTCACAGCGGTCCAATTCAATATGTCTTAACACTTAAAACATATCAATTAGAAGTCTCCACTTCCATAAACAAGACAAATCATCTTAGTTGACATGTTATGGTCTTCGCAGATAAAATGCCCAATTTCATCACCAACTACGAACTAAAATTCTGAGTTTACAAAGAACTTATGATTTATATCTTCTGTGACTAAATCACATACTATGCATCTCATGGACTATATGATAATGTCCAAATATTCATGTTACCACTATTTTAGATAATAATAAAACAACTTTATTAATCACAACATAATATCATACATAATATCATATATAGCATCATACAATAGGATTTAAAGGGCACATATCCTAACACCATGATGTCTGATAATTTGACTCAAGAGGATGTTAATCGACTGATGACTAAAGGGAAAGTCCACCTTCTCCTACCAAAATTCTTGCCACAACTAAGGACCGCTCCTGGACCATGGACTTTTAAGAGGGCCCACGTCAATGATTTCTCTAAATTGAGAAACGCAGGATCATAAGAGGATCATGACTGGTTGGATGGACCTCGACGGTAGGGATAACTCAGGTTGCCCTAGCTCGCTTCATGCTCGAACGCAACACAGACCTTCCTTCCAATGATGATTAATATCTTATGCTGACCCAAGATGAAGAGGAGGAAGGAGATGATGGAGTGATTAGCTGTTGGAGTGAAGATGATGGAGACTAGTTTTTTGATGAGGCAGGAAGAGATTTCCCTAACGAAGGTGAACTTTTGTATGACATAGCCGAAGCTATACGCGTGTAAGGGCCTCTAAAAGATGAGGATTGGTTCGCTGAATTGAAGACTTTGTTCAAAGAGGAAGACGAGAAAAAAAGCAACGTGCCTTAAGGAAGAAGAAGGAAAGAATTCATTGAGGGGCATCTCAATAATTGGACTTGAGTTGGGTTTTCTAAGAATGTACTTTTTAACATTTTCAATAAGATGAATTCTGGTTTGACTTATTTTGATGTGTCTCATAATATTGAAATTTTGCACTTATATGATTCTAATGAATTTGAAATGAAATTAATACAAATTTGGAAAAGAAAATTGAACTTATGGAACTAACTTTTGAAACTCTTAATTTCGGCAATGATGAGAATCCACGCTTAATTAAAATTGGCTCAACCCTAACTGAAAAAGAAAGGAAAGATCTCAAAAAGCTTCTCACAGAATTTCAAGAAGTGTTTGCATGGTCCTATGAAAATATGCCCGGCAATGATCCTGAGATAGCTCAACACCACATTGATACTCATGTTCACATGGTACCCGTTAAGCAAAAGTTGAGGCGTATGAGAACCGAATGGCTTCTAAAGATCTAAGAAGAGGTCATAAAGCAATTGAAGGTAAGGTTCATCAAACTCGTACACCAAGTTAAATGGATAGCCAATGTTGTGCATGTACCAAAGAATGATGGAAAAGTAAGGATATGTGTGGATTTCAGGGATTTGAACAAAGCTTGCCCAAAGGATGATTTCCCTCTTCCCCATATAGATGTCCTAGTAGATAATACAGCCGGTAGTACCTTGATGTCTTTCATGGATGGTTTCTTAGGATATAACCAAATCAAGATGGCTTTTAAGGATGTGACTAAGACCACCTTCACCATAGAATGAGGGATCTATTGCTATACAGTAATGTTATTTGGGCTCAAGAATGCGGGAGCAACTTACCAAAGGATGGTCACAGCTTTGTTACATGACATGATGCACAATAAGGTTGAGGTGTATGTTGATGATATATCATGAAATCCAAGGATAGAGAGGGTCACATATTTAACTTGAGAAAGTTCTTTGAAAGGATCAAGGAGTATAGATTGAGGTTGAATCCCCAAAAGTGTACCTTCGGAGTAACAGCTGGGAAATTGCTAGGCTTTTTAGTAAATGATAGAGGGATAGAAGTTGACCCCTCCAAGATTAAAGCCATATTGGAGATGCCTACACCCAAGAGTGAGAAAGAAATAAAGGGATTCCTAAGTCGACTACAATACATCAGCTGATTCATTGCCAAACTCACTTCCACTTGTGAGCCCATCTTCAAGCTCCTAAGGAAGAATGAACCCCATACATGGAACGATGAATGTCAGAAAGCCTTTGAACTTATCAAGGAATACCTCCTCCATCCACCCATCCTAGTGACTCCATTGTATGGGAAGCCATTACTACTATACCTCTCTATTATAAGAGATGCAATCGGGAGCATGCTTGCACAAGAAGACGATGATAAGAATGAGAGAGCAGTGTACTATTTGAGCAAAAGATTCCATTATTATGAGACTCGATATACGCCCATAGAAAAGTCATGTTTTGCATTCGTGTGGGCTGTGCAGAAGTTGAGACACGTCATTCTACCATTCCAGATATGGATAGTAGCTAGGATGGACCCATTGAAGTACCTATTTGAGAAACCCGCTTTGAGTGGGAGGTTGTCGAGATGGTTGATCCTATTAGTAGAATTCGATTTGAAGTATGTGGCGAGAAAAACTATCAAAGGAAGCACGGTGTCAGATTTTTGTGCTGAGAACCCTATAGTAGGAGATGATGGAAAAGAAGATTTCCCAGATGAGGATATTTTGGATATAGAACTAGGGGCATGGAAAATGTACTTCGATGGAGCTGTGAACCAATATGGGAATGGAATAGGAGTACTTTTGATCACCCCTGATGGATCCCATGTGCCTTTGGCTAGCAAATTGAACTTTGAGGCGACTAATAACATGGCATAATATGAAGCTTGTATCGCCGAAATGGAAGCTCTCTAAGAATTGGGGGTAAACGAAGCAGAGGTATTCGGAAATTCGACCTTGGTTATAGCTCAAGCACAAAAATTGTGGAAGGTAAAGGAAGAACATTTGAAGCCTTATCAATAATGTTTAGAGGATTTAACCAAAACCTTTAATAAGATTGAATACACTATCATCCTTAGGGCTCAGAATCAGTTTGTAGATGCCTTGTCTACCTTAGCCTCCATGGTTGAAATATCCGAAGGAGTATGGACACGACCCCTAGAGGTTGGGCAGAGCTATGAACTAGTACACAAGGGGAGAACCGAGTCTTCAACCTTGGCTATAGAAGAAGAAGGGGTTCCTTGGTATTATGATATCATGAAATTCTTGGATTTGGGAGTGTATCCTAACAGCGCCGATAAGAGAGAACATCATTCGATAAGGATGATGGTCATGCAATATATCCTATGTGGAGGACATCTTTATAGGAGGTCTTATGATGTTATACATCTTCGTTGTTTGAAGAAAGAGGAAGCCGAAAGGGTTATGGAAGAAGTTCATCAAGGGATTTGTGGTCTTATGATGGCGTACCACCTAGCGAGCTATACAACATGACCTCTCCTTGGCCTTTCTCAGTCTGGTGCATATATGTGATTGGAAGGATAACCCCAAAGGCTTCAAATGGACACGAGTACATCCTAGTGGCAATTGACTACTTCACCAAGTGGGTGGAAGCGGCCTCTTACTCCGTATTGAAAGCCAAGCATATGGCTCAGTTCATAGAGAATAACATCATTTGTCGGTACGGGGTACCACAAGAAATCATCTCAGATAATGGCTCCCACTTTGAGAGAGAAGTTCGAAGGATCATGGAATTATACAATATTGAGCATCACAAGTCTTCACCATACTGACCACAGACTAATGGGGCCATAGATGCAGCCAATAAAAACATCAAGAACATCCTAACCAAGATGGTGGTGACATACAAGGATAGGACCAAAAAACTTCCATTTGCCTTATAAGGTTACAGAATTTCTATCCATTTATCGATTAGGGTGACCCCTTACTCTTTGGTCTATGGATGTGAGACGGTCATTCCTATTGAGGTAGAGATACAATCTTCAAAAGTGCTAGTAGAAACCAAGGTCCTAGAGGAAGATTGAATAAAAGAAAGATATGAACAGTTGACTTTGATAGATGAGAAAAGAGCTAGGGTACAATACCATGCACAAGGGTACCAGAAGAGGATTGCTAGAGCATTCAACAAAAAAGTGAAACCTAGAAACCTTAAAGAAGAGGACTTGGTCCTAAAAGTGTTCAGAGATGAAACTTTTGATCCAAGGGGGAAGATGAAGCCAAGATGGTCTGGGCATTTTATTTTTAAGAAAATCATGTCGGGAGGTGTTACAAGAATTACAAATTTGGATGGAAAAAAGATGCTACGCCCAATCAACATGGATAGACTTTGAAAATATAACTTTTAAAAAAAAAGAAAAAAAAGAAAAAAGAAAAAAAAAGCCTGCTAGGTTGAAAACCCGAAATGGAGGTCTAGGCAAAAATTAAGGTAAAAGAACCTCGCTAGATTGAAAACCCGAAAGGGCGGTCTATGCAAAAGATAGGGGAAAAGACCATGGGCATGACAAAAATTCCTATAGGGACGTCATGGGCAAAAATTACATGGCATGAAAAAAGGAAAAGAAAAAGAAAAAAGAAGAAAATAATGACAATAAGCAAAGATAATAAATGAATGATTCTCTTATTGCTCAAATTAAAAGATAATAAATTGTTTCCATAGGATATTTGGAACATTCCAATCCTTTATTAAATTCAAAAGAAAAGACATAAGAATCATAAAGTGTAGAAGAGTAAAATTTGGGGCCTATCAAGGTAGTCAGTCAGTCCTCTTTCTTTTGTTGGACCTCTTGTAAGCTTTTTCATCTACAGGAACCCACTTCATGTCATCCTCTAGCCACTTCTTGTACCCCGAAGTTGAATGAAGGAATTGAGGAAAACATATACCTTTAGTCACCTTCCATTGCGGCCAAGACTCACAGATTCTACCCAAGATCCTATCAGTAAATACCAAGGTATGGAAGGAACCATCATCACTAGGAGCTCCTTGACGATCATCAAATTGCCTTGCAATGCGGCACGTAGAGTAGTAGAAGCAACAACGAAGCCCAACCAAAGGAACACAGTTATCCTTAAAGCTGCGGTTGACTATGCTTGAAACGCACCACCATTCCACTACCCATTGAATATTTGTGACATCAATGTGCTTCATGAACTCAGTGAACTCATCAGAACTCATCTCAGTGCATTTGGGCCTATGGTCACGATAGTGCTTGGGGAGATATTGATTAGGAGGAACAGTGGGAGGATGAAGTAATCGAAGCCTCTCATATAGTCATATATGAAAAAGGAAAGGGAAAAGAAAGCATGAGTGAAAAAGGAGAGGTAAAAAGAAAAAGGAAAAAATGATGACAAAGACGATATAAGGACCCTTGATGGGTTGAAAACCAAAAGGCAATCCATGCAAAAATTAGAAGGATCCCGCTAGGTTGAGAACCTAGACAAAAATTAGGGATTATACCTGAAGAAGGAGAGGGCTCCCTACAAAGAAATTTTCTTCCTTCTAATGGACCGCATCCAAGCCATTAAGGGTTTCAGCCAAGATCATGCCCACAGGACTTCCTGCCCTCAGGTCACTAACCACCATGCACATTCTTCGATCTATGCGATTTGTCTCATGTACCAAGAAGTATCTCACAAGAATGCACAAATAGAAAGCATTGAGATGATAAGAACATGACCTATCGACCACAGAAATAGTTAACTAAGAAAAGTTCACAAAAATTGAGCGGATATTCAACTTGTCAAACTGTTAGGATTAGTGCCCTAAAATCCTATTGTATAATGCTATGTATGACATTATGTTATAAGTAATAAAGTTGTTTTATTATCTAAAATAATGGTAACATAAATATTTGGACATTATCATATAGTCCTTGAGATGCATAGTAAGTGATTTATGTGATTTAGTCACAGAAGATGTAAATCACAAGTTTTTTGTAAACTCAAAATCTTAGTTCGTAATTGGTGATGAAATTGGGCATTTCATCTGCGAAAACTATAACATGTCAACTAAGATGATTTGTCTTGATCATGGAAGTGGAGACTTCTAGTTGATATGTTAATATGTTTTAAGTGTATAAGACATATTGAACTAGACCATTGTGAGATTTATTATTCTATTAACAACTGTCAAATTAATAATAAATCTCACGACTTTTATTTACATAAACTCTCAATCCTGAGATAACAAATCGAAACTGCATAGAATTGTGCAATTATCCCCATAAGTTGTAAATTAAGTACATGTTCTAAATAAAAGCATAAATGTAAAAGATGTTCTTAAATACAACCTGATAGGCCATAAACGTATTAACCCCTTGTGATAAATTAATTAATTAATTAATTAACCAAGTTTATTAATTAATCAAATTAACATGCAAAACGCGTGGTAGCACAAACAAATCACCAAACAACTAAATACGCAGCGGAAAATAAAAGACACGGTGATTTGTTTATGAATGGGGAAAACCTAACGGCAAAAACCCCACTGGGTGATTTTCAGGTCACCACTCCCGAAACTCCACTATTATTACAACAAGTGGTTACAAGTAAAGGAATCTCAAGTACCTTACCAACCTACAGTTGAACCCTTACCCCAATACCCAATTGGACTTGTTCTGTAGTGACAGTTCCCCTCTTTTAATGCACGGCTCCCAAGTACGTGACTAACTAATGCGCGAATCCTAGTACGCGACTTCAATCACCAACTAAGAAGGTTGTTGGCTTCAAAGTTCTTCAATTCATCCACACGATGAAGATCAAGAAGATGCTTGGTTACAAAACCTTACGGTGCAAATACACAGCAACTTCTTCAAGAGAAAGAGATGAACAAGGGCAAGAACTTTGTTTCTAGTCACAATTTGCTTGAACAAGTTTTGCTCAATGCTTGTGCAACTTGTGAACTCTTTGACGGCCCTTAAAACAATCATTTTATATGTTTAGGGTTAGGAGAAAAGAAGACCCAAACACATAATCACGGATCCCAAGAAAAACATATCAGATTTCTGTTTTCTTAAACCTCGACAGATAGGAGGTGTCAAGCATCTGTCGAGATAGCTATCGAGCATATGGGCTGAACAGCTCCTTAAACCTCGACACATGCTAACTGTCGAGCTAGTTGTCGAGCTTTAATGATTTTGCCCTTTCAGCTTGTTTTCTTGGATAGACTTAAAGGCTTCAACACTTGATCTTGAAACATGATTTCTTGAAGTATTTAAACACATCCTAAATCTATCCAATTACAAGTAAAGTGCGTTTTGTCAAAGGATTAGCCAATTACATAAAATCATGACATATGTTCTTAATATGTGAAACACATATGTCCTAACAATCTCCCCCTTTGGCAATTCGTGACAAAATCATAACAAACAAATGAACATATGAGAGAAGTTATAAATCACTCAACTCATATTCACTTGTTGAATACAATAAAATCTATCCTAACACAAACTCTTGAAAAACTTTGCAAGAAGAGAGTTTATGGCAAGTAGATTTTGACAACCTGTATTTCTGAAACACTTTAAACAAAACTCATCAAGGCATCTTTGTGTGAAATAGAAATAATAGATTGCATACAAGTATAAGAAGTATGTGTATAAAGGGAGAAAAGAAACAACACATGTAATGGTAGGTGAAAGAAACAATATACATCAACATCATCATAAAGATAAGACAAAGTATAATGTATGTCTAAATGGTCACAAGACCCAATGTACAAGAACAATGTATCTAAATAAGAGAAAATATACATGAAATCCTTACTACATCCTCAAAAAGAAACAACACTCCCCCTAACAAAAAGATCCTATACTAACTCTCCCCCTAAGAATGACTACTCTCATATCCAAAACTATTCCCCCTTTTTGTCACGAGTGACAAAGGGTAAGAGTGTCAAGTAAACATCTCATCAGTAGAGATAGCATCTCCATTATCAGCATCCAAAGCATCATCGTCATCACCATCATCATCCTCAGAAGCAGAACCCACGGGAGGAGGTGGTGGAGGAGAAGCCTCAGAAGCAAAACCACCCATGGTCGCCTGTCGCCGTGCAATACGACCAACACGAACGTTCACCTGATACAACACTATAGAAAGTGTATCTAGGCGAGCATCCATGCGCTACAGCTGTGCCATGATGTCTCCTAGTGACACATCGCTCATAGAAGAGGAGGGAGCGGATGTGGAAGGAGCAGGTCTGGATGGAACAGGATGAGAGGGAAGAGTTACGCCTCACTACGTTTTATGGTAGTGTAGTCTATGGCACATATGAAAGAAAAATGGTCGGAAGAGGGAAAAGGAACAGAAAAATAGCGTAAGATCCTCGTGATAGCGGAAGGAAAGATGAGCTTATCACGGGACGCCGAATCTAGATGAACATCTATAATAGAAAGAATGAAATGAGAAGGGAAATCTATTGTCAGATGCTCAAGAAGAGACAACAAAAATCGAGCACGAGGCTCTGTGATGGAGTTGTAGTGAGAGAGAGGATGGAGTACAAAAGTCATCACTATGTTAAAAAACCTAGGACCTTTTGCAAAGCCCTTACAGGATGTGAACTGGCGACCACCCCAATCTGAGGGACGCTCACAGAAAGCAGCCATAAGCTCATCCTTGGACACAGTCCGCAGACGATCACAACTCGAATAGTCAAGAAACGCTATCTTAGGTACCTGAAGCACATCCGCAACAAGCTGCGGTGTGACAAGAATGCTAACACCCCTAACACGAGTGATAAAGTGAGGGACAAAACGGTCAATCCCATGCATGTTAGAGTAGAACTCCTGAATAAGCACGAGAGGACAAGTGATGGGCTCGACACAAAGAGACTCCCATTCCCGACTGTAAATGACATTTGGGAAGGTCGGTGTCGGCAAAGTCTGCCAGAATGACTTGGCGTTCCGAATGAACACCTCGTCTAGAAAAGTTCTCTGTGAATGCTTTATGAGCATCATCATCACGAAACCGAAGAGATAGGGGGGCAGAATCTGAAGAGGAAGAGGATGCCCTAGAATGAAGAAGGTTCCGGGATGGAACGGATTTACGTTTCAATGCCATAGAAACTACTAACATAACCAATAGAAAAGGGAAAGAAAAAGAGACAATCAGAAAAGTCCCAAAATAGTTCACAATATTAAGAATATGTGAAAAGAAGTACGTATGCATGGAGAATGCATGAGCATGTGACATGCAAAAGAAATTTCATCATGGGCTCAGCCCAATTCAAACCTATCAGCACACAAACAGTTTGCACACATCTAAATGCATGAAAATACTATTATAATGCTAATGTGATGCAATTCATGAGATTTTAAACTCATTTAAGCGAAAACCCATCCCAAAAATTCAACAAAAAACTCATCAAATTTGAAAAATCCCAAAATTTTTCAAAAACCCCAAAACCTAGGTTTCAAAACATGAAATGCATGAATTTGGAAGAGATTAGAAGCTTACCAAGCGAAGAAAATCTTGAAGAAGCTTGAAGAAACCTTAAGGATCAAGATTGGAGTGAGATGAGATTGTTTGGGAGAGAAAAGAGAGAGCTATCGAGAGAGAGATCGAACGAAATGAGCTGCGGATCGCACGAGGAGAAAATATAGGCCTTCAGTAAATCTTGACAGATGAAGGTGTCGAGAGGTATCGAGGTATCTGTCGAGGGAGGTATCGAGGAAAAGGCCATCGACAGCTTCAGGTATCAAGAAGGTGTTGAGGGAAAACCACCAAAAACAAGAACAAAAGCTCGATCGATCCACTAGGTGTCGAGAGGCTATCGAGGGGTCAAAAACTTTCTCGATCGATCCACTAGGTGTCGAGGTGCTAGCGAGATTGCGATAAGAAAAAGTTAAAGAATCTCGACAGATAGCCAGCTATCGAGTAGGTGTTAAGCCAGCTTTTCAAAACAGTTTTTCGAGAAGAGAAAAACACAAATATGAATGCAATCAAGCATGCAACTTTACTAATGATCCAATCAACATATTAAGCTCTCAAAAACATCTCTCAACAAAGATTTTAAGCACATGGATCTTCAAAAACACACGCACACACTAAACAAGTCTAACCAATTTTATATTTCAAAAATAAGTTAAGACAGTTTAGTGAGCATACATTAACACATGTAAAACCTTGTGATGGCCAAATCACATTATACCTGCACATGTATCAAGAGTAGCAAAGCATATTGTGTGTTATGTGTGAAAAATATCGCAAGAATGCAAATGTGTCAACATGTTATGACAATTTGAGATATGAGTAAATCACTTTAACTCACACACAATCATAACTGTTTGATGGGGATTATCACCTTCGAGGTACATCCTATAACTCTCACATCTCCTAGAAAACACGCTTGCAATCATATTAAAAGCATTTTTGATCTTTTTGCTTTTGATTTTTCTTTGCATATTTTCTTTTTAAGCAAATCGTGCATGTGCATATAATAGATAGAAAAGAAATACCCAATTATGTTAAGCATTTGACATTCCAAATTTGCTATGCCGAAGCACACAAATGTCATTCATGATTAGCGGGTAATAGTGGTGAGATGGTTATTTATGCCTTTCTCTTAGGATTTTCTAATCCTTCCCGTCAAAAAGAGTAATACGAGTGTTAAGTACGAGAGATAACTTAATCTTACTTATCACAAACAAGAGCCACAAAGCTCACTTGCTTAGTATTTGTGTATCATGCACAACTAAGCTACAAGAGATACAAAATTTAGAAAACTTTGTTTCAATGGCCATCCAAGATACACAAATACCAATGTACACAAAACACACACTATTTTTGTATTTTTCTGATTTTTTTTCAATTTTTATTTTTATTTTTATATGGAAAACAAAACAAAGCAAAACTGAAAAATAACCAAACAACAACATGTTAAACAAAGCAAATATAAAAACTAGACTGACTCAAGACTTGAAAGCAAAACACACAAATAATGCAAACAAAAACAAGAAAAGAGATAAGAAAGTGATAGAATCACTTGGAGCCCTTTTCCTTCCACACCCTAGAAGAACCTTTCCTTTGATTAAACCCTTGAATCGGCGGTGAGGGGGAAGAATTGAAACCGTTCAAGTTCAAAAGGAACATGAGGGCTTTGAGAAGATCTCCAAGGGGAGCAAGAGAGGATTGAAGCTGATTCTGGCTTCCAAATGCTATCATGTCGTTGCTTTGTTGAGTGGCAAGCCACTTATAGTAATTTGGTCGAGTATGATCGGCAACTCCACAATGATGACAGAGATGCTGCTTCTTCTGTTTAAGCTTTTGAGAGTTAGCCTTTTTAGCCCTAGGGTTCTTAGCTTCCTTCTTATCTTGCTTAGGGGGTGCTCCTAAGATAGATTTACCTTTGTCTAAGTTCTCACTAGCTAAATCAGTTTTAACATTATTGTTCTCAATTTCAACATTATTGTTAGGAGGAACAAAAAAAGTAGAACTAGTAGAAGCAATATTAGAGGAAGAAAGACCATACCCTAAACCTATTCGATCAGAAGCATATTTCTGAAGATTTAGCATCTCATCAAGCTTTGCACTTGAAGTCCTCTCCAATTGAGCTCTGACTTGAAATAGCTCCACTTCAAGCTTATTGGTCTTCTCAGCCAAGAAATTGTTCTAGAATCTCAATGCTCTAATAATCTGATTAGCCTCATCAAACTTTGTGGATAGCTCTTCATGATCAAGTTTCACATCACTGAGCTTCTTGGTGGCCAGCCTATAAAGTTTCTCATGTTTTTCAGAAATTTTGTACAATTTTTCATAGGCAGTATGAATATCATCTTGATCATCCATTTTCTCAAAATTTGACTCCACCAAGTCCTCTTCTTCATCCACACTTTCAACAATCCCTTCAGTAGGATTGACAGTGGCAATGAAGGCATTCAAGATTCCGTCATCTTCATTGTCGGAATCATCCTCAAGCTCAGTGTCGCTTAAAGTAGCAGCAAGTGCCTTGCTCTTCCCAATGCTCTTGAGATATGTAGGACACTCATTTTTCATGTGACCGAAGCTTTGACACCCAAAGCACTTAGGTCCTGCTGGAACAGTGTACTGACCGCCATCCCTTGCATCCTTCTTCCCTTTATCTTGGTTCTTGAACTGAAAAGAACTGGATTGCCTATGACCCTTGTCGAAGCCCGTTCCATTTGCGTTCTTCATAAACTTCTTGAACTGCCTGGTGATGTAGGACTTCATCTTAGAATCTTCATCATTTGAATACTCATTTGTGTCACTGTTCTTGGCCTTCAACGCCATGCTCTTGCTTTTGCCTGACTTACCAATCCTTGTTAACCCTAGCTCGTAAGTCTGTAGATTACCAACCAGCTCTGTCAAAGGAATCTTGTCGATGTCCTTTGATTCCTTGATTGTCGTAATCTTGGCATGGAATCTCTCAGGCAGAGATCTGAGCACCTTTCTCACAATCTTAGGTTCAGGAATGGTTTCCCCAAGATTGAACGCAGAGTTCACTATGTCCTTCAGCTTGGCATAGAACTCATCGAATGACTTATCCTCCTCCATCTTTATTTCTTCAAAGCTTGTAGTGAGCCTCTGAAACTTTGAATCCTTGACAACCTTTGTACCCTCATAGGTTGTCTGGAGAATGGTCCATGCCTCCTTAGCAGTTTCAGTAGAGGATATCTTCTTGAACTCCTCATTTGTGACTGCACTGAATAAAGCATTCAATGCTCTGCTGTTAAAGTTTGCCGCCTTGATCTTTGCATCATCCCAATCGATCAGCGCTTCTGTAGGCTTAGTCCAGCCTATCTCCACAGCTTGCCATACCTTCTCATCTAAAGACTGCAAGAAATCTCTCATGCGTACTTTCCAGTATGCATAATTAGTGCCATCAAATAAAGGAGGTATAATTAACGACTGTCCTCTATCCATAACAAACAGGGGTCAATGGATCAACACAACAAAGATTAAACCCTAATCAGAATGTGCCTGCTCTGATACCACTTGATAGGCCACAAACGTATTGACCCCTTATGATAAATTAATTAATTAATTAACCAAGTTTATTAATTAATCAAATTAACTTGCAAAACACGTGGTAGCACAAACAAATCACCAAACAACTAAATACGCAACGGAAAATAAAAGACACGGTGATTTGTTTACGAATGGGGAAAACCGAACGGCAAAAATTCTACCGGGTGATTTTCAGGTCACCACTCTCGAAACTCTACTATTATCACAACAAGCGGTTACAAGTAAATGAATCCCAAGTACTTTACCAACCTACAGTTGAACCCTTACCCCAATACCCAATTGGACTTGTTCTGTAGTGACAGTTCCCCTCTTTTGATGCACGGCTCCCAAATACGTGACTAACCAATGCACGGATCCCAATACGCGACTTCAATCACCAACTAAGAAGGTTGTTGGCTGCAAAGTTCTTCAGTTCATCCACACGATGAAGATCAAGAAGATGCTTGGTTACAAAACCTTACGATGCAAATACACAGCAACTTCTTCAAGAGAAAGAGATGAACAAGGGCAAGAACTTTGTCTCCAGTCACAATTTGCTTGAACAAGGTTTGCTCAATGCTTGTGCAACTTGTGAACTCTTTGACGGCCCTTTAAACAATCCTTTTATATGTTTAGGGTTAGGAGAAAAGAAGGCCCAAACACATAATCATGGATCCCAAGAAAAACATATCAGATTGCTGTTTTCTTAAACCTCGACAGATAGGAGGTGTCGAGCATCTATCGAGATAGCTGTCGAGCATACGGGCTAAATAGCTCCTTAAACCTTGACACATGCTAGCTGTCGAGCTTTAATGATTTTGCACTTTTAGCTTGTTTTCTTGGACAGACTTTAGGCTTCAACACTTGATCTTGAAACATGGTTTCTTGAAGTATTTAAACACATCCTAGATCTACCCAATTACAAGTAAAGTGCGTTTTGTCAAAAGATTAGCCAATTACATAAAATCATGACATATGTTCTTAACATGTGAAACACATATGTCCTAACACAACCCAATGTCTTAAAAGAGAAGTAAAAAAGGAAATATGTTGTGTGTCTATGTCAATCTGTCTGTCTACAGGATCATTGAAAGTGCCTCTTCCTTGGCTGATAGCTAGGAGTCGCCTCTGAATCGCCACCCCCATCACCACCATCACCATCATCATCATCATCATCACCCAGGTATGGAAACCCTCTAGGATCGTAGATTTGCTGGGAATACTCTGTCATCTCTAGCTTGAGGTTCCCTGTAAGCCAAACCAGCTTCTAATGCTCCTGTAGAGTGGGCTAAATTTTGAAAGAAAAGGGTATTAGAACAAGTGTTGGGATGCAAGAATAGAAAGGAAAACGACAAGAATGAAGGAGCACTCACCGCTCATGTATCCTCAGGAAAAGCGTAGCCCATGATATTTGTGTTGCAGCCTACTGCACGCTCACGAGCAAAACTGTTAGGACCGTAGACATAGACTGACCACAATAAGCGAGGAGAGTCAATAAGAGCACCAACAGCAGGGCAGCCTGACATGAGTATCCCATGTGAACATCAATATGCGAAGCAATGCAAAGGAAAAAAAGAAATGAATGAGAAGGGAGAACACATACCGCAGGAGTAAGGGAAGGCATGAGGCGAGTGTCGTTGAAAACAAGGTGTTTGTAAAGTACAAATACAAAGTTTCTTGATGATGACTATGTGAATGATCTTAAAGCAAAACGTAGAATTGTTCTAGAAGCAAAATGTCAGAATTTGTTGTAGGACAACTATAAAATACATTTGGAAATGAGATGGTTATATTAGATACACCACAAGGCATTTTTCTAGATATATAGCTAGTACACCGGTACAATATTGTAGTAGGAGGATTGTCAATTACCAAATAAATTCATACTTTTGGAATAAACTTTTGTAGTTATTCCACAAGGATATGAATTTGATCCTCGGTCCTACGTAAAGGCAATAGATGATATGAATATGGATTACTAGATCAAGGTTATGTGAATAGAATTAGATTCTATTTAAAGTCTAGAACTTGTAGAGGCGCCTAATGGCATTAAGCCTATTGTTCTCAAATAGATCTACAAGAAAATGAGATTGATAGATTTGAAAGGTGCAAACCTTCAAAGTCAAGACTAGCGGCGAAAAGATTTATTTAGAAAGAAATGGTTCGATTATGAAAAAAAAATTTCATCAATAGTCAAGTTTGACTCTATCTAGATTCTCTTGTCCATTATATTTCATTTTGATGAAATATGGCAATGGATATTAAGAAAGCTTTTTTTAGTAGCAATCTTGAAGAAGACATCTATATGATGTAACTAGACTTGTACATAGCAAAGAACCAGTAGTGTTAAGTATGCAAGTTGCTTAAATTTCATTTATGGACTAAAGCAAGTATATAATTCATAATATATCATTTTTTATCAAGAAATCAAATTGTTTGATTTTGATCAAGTATTAAAAGGCCTTATGTGTGTAAAGTTATATAGAATAATAAATTTCTTAATGTATGTTGATGACATTCTAATCATTTAGAATGATGTAGAGTTATTGTTGATGGTGAACTAAAAATCGGACTATCTCTAGTTTGTCCATAGATTCGTCCAAGACCAGAAAGGTCATCCAAGACCAGAACGGTTGTCCAAGACCATAAGGGTCGTCCAAGACTAGAAAGGTCCTCCAAGACCAGAAGGGTCGTCCAAGACCATAAGGGTCGTCCAGCTCACGAAGTGACCTGGATGACCACCCAACACTTATAAATTTCTAGAAATGGATTTTCCACAAGAGCTTGTAACTCGGACCACGTGCTACCAAATCCTTGTTCATCGCTATTAAGTATTTAACTTCCAATGGCAGTTGTAGAAAATAAGATTGAATATTTTAACTTCTATAACGATTGTGGAAGTTAAGTCTGAACCTTCTAACTTCCACAAATATTGGGGAAGTTACTAGACAAGTAACCACACCAAAAGCTCACTATATAAGGACTCATCCACATCAAATAAAAGTAAGTTTCCACTACTCCTAAAGTTGGAATTCTTGAGTTCTAGAGGGAAAACTAATTTAAGCATCGGAGGGTTCTTGGCCGGTTCACCCCGGTCACCTTTGATTTTGTGTTTCTTTCTTTTCAGGCCTTCCAGACAACCGCTAGCCCATTAAAGCCCGGAGCATTCAGCCTACTGATTTTCTTTGCATCATCAGTTGGCGCCGTCTGTGGGAAAGATTAAATTTGTATTTTGCAAATCATCTTTTTTTAACAAAAGGCTGCATGGTTCAGATAAGATCAATGGCCACTAGTCTAGGCCACCAGAAGATTGGGAATGCTTCTAGTCATCCCAACCATGATTGTCAGTCAACACCTGTCATGCAACCGTCTTCCATCCAACAAATGCAGTCCATGGCAGAGTTAACCCGTTAGAACCAAGAGTTGATTAGGGAGATTAATCTAAGGAGACAACATCTTGAAGGATGTGTGGAAGGACAAGCCTAGAGTCAAAAAGATAGAGGAGAAAATACTGAGTGTGAGAATCACTCAAGGGGAACCGTTTCATGTAGGGTACCACACTTAGAGAAGGAGATGGATCAAATGAAGAAAGCCATGGACGAGATGAGAGAGAACATGAGAAGGATGAATCACGTAGATGATTTAGTTCATCGAACTGATTCCCCTTTAATGGCTTCCATCAATAGTCGTCCCCTGCCTTCTAAGTTCAAGATACCTTCCTTGGACTCATATGATGGAACGCACGACCCGTGTGATCACATAGCAACTTTCAAGACCACAATGCACCTTCAAGGAGTTCTAGATGAGATAATGTGTAAGGCCTTCTCAACAACTCTTAAGGGGCCAGCATGACTATGGTTCAGTAAAATACCTCCGAATACTGTTGGTTTTTTTCGAGGAGTTAAGTAAGTTGTTCGTCAGCAACTTTATTGGAGGACAAAGGCATAAATGCTCCTCATCCAGCCTGTTGACTATAGAACAAGGAGAAAATGAGACCTTGCGGTCCTTCATCACTCGCTTCAATAGGGAAGCCCTAACGGTAGACGAGATGGATGACAAGTTGCTATTGGCAGCCTTCCACAATGGAGTTAGTTTGGATTTATTCATCCATAAGCTTTATGATCAAGAACCACAAATCATGGCTGAACTCGTCCATTCAGCCCAAAGCTTCATGAATGCAGATGATGCGATTATTGCCAAGAAGAGGAAGAGAGCAGAGTGAATGGAAGCTGATCTCCCATACCATCCTAACCAAGGCTCTCGTCCAAAGAAGGCCTGAACGGGAGAGAAGAAAAACAACAGGAAGGCAGGTTCGTCTTCAAGAAGGAATCAACACTACGCGCCCTTGAATGTTCCTCTTGATCAAGTGCTTATGCAAATCAATGATGACCCATCCTTGAAGTGGCCAGAGAAGATGAAGGGATATCTTAATAAGTGTAATAAGAACAAGTATTGTCGCTTCCACAAGGACCACAGGCACGACACGGACGAGTGCTATGACTTAAAGTAGCAGATAAAGAATCTTATCAAGCAGGAAAAGTTGAGGAATTTTTTTGGACGAGATCATAAAGACGAGAAGTTGAAAGGAAAGGTAGAAGAGCCATCACGGCCCCCACTTGGAGAAATAAGAGTTATTATAGGAGGAACTTCAACAAGGCAATCTTTCAAGTTAAGAAAGACATACCTGAAAGTGGTGCAGAACGTTCAACTCTCTGGATGACCACCAAGGATGAGGAGGGCAGACGAGAAGAATGAAGAGCAAATTCGTCTTAACCTCAATCTAATAGATGAGGTAAAATGGATGCAGAGTAGAGGACAGCAAGATATAAAAATCTTATGGCTAGACAATATGATGCAATGGTGAAACCTAGGCGTTTCAACATTGGGTACCTCGTCCTAGAAAGGATCTCTTTGGCAACTAGAAACCCGGCTCATGGAAAACTGGGGCCTAATTGGGAAAGACCCTACAAGGTTATCAATTGCAAAAGACAAGGATTATACTACTTGGAAGCCCTGGATGGACGGAAGCTAGAGCACCCCTGAAATGTTGAACATCTAAGAAGATACTATCAGTGAAGGATCAGCCTAGACAAGCATCATCATGGACGAAGTTGGAGTTATGTGTTACTTCCCTCATATTTATTTATGTTTATTGTTAGTACTACATGTTTTTAATATTTTAATTCCCTAAAAAGTGCATTAGTTTCCAACTTTTACGCTGTCTATGGACGAATTTGTGATGGACGAAGTCATGAACTTAGTTTGTTTGTACATAGCGTTTTCAATTCCTTAAAGGCACTAGGGTCCAGCATGTGCCATGCTTGTGGACGATGTTTATGTTGTGTATATATAGCTTGGATTCCCAATGTATATAATGTGTGAACTTCTAATTTTCATGTTTTTTTAATTCAAACTAATCCACAAGAAGGCTAAAGGCCCAAGACGAGTAAAATCTCTGGACGCAGGGATATAACGTCTATAAGCTTTCCTTAAAATAAGGATAAAGCAAAGAAAAATAAACCTAAGGTATATTCGTCTAATTAATGGACGAAGTAAAACCTAAGGTATATTCGTCTAACCAATGGACGAGGAAAAACGTGCACGTAGAAATATTCAAAATCCATGGATGAATTTGACCAGCCAAACAGTCCAATCTGTGGATGAGTAATAGCTGGCAACGTCTTGCCCAAAGACGAGTAAAGGATCGTCCAGCCTATGGACAAGAGATAATGCAAGCTATAAGTCAAATCTATGGACGAATAAGCTAGCAAAAGAAATACCATTCATAAACAAGTTATACTTTTAAAATTTAAAGAACGGTAAAAGTGTTGAACGTAAAAAATTATTCTAACATGGACGAGCTAAATGCCTTCATGAGTGGATGGACCACACTTAAAAACCATAAAAAACAACATGGACGATGTAAACAAAGGAAATTCGTTCATATAGTTAAGACGAGATAAAATGTCTTATAAGTGGACGGACCACACTTAAAACCATAGAAATAAAATGAACGATGTAAACAAGGGAAAATTCTTTCTAACATAAAGCATATAACATGTTCAACACCAAATGAAGAATGAAAATGGAATTAAATATTCATTCATAAAACATAAAAGGGTAGACGACCATCGTCCAAAAACCCTTAAATTGCGCATGCCAATAAAGGCAGTTGTATTTGTTATCATACGTCCATACATTTGGACGAGAAGATTGTACTTAGATAAAACTTAAAATAAGCCCCCCCCCCCTAAAAAAAAAAAAAAAAAAAAAAAAAAAAAAAAAAAAAAGGCACCATGAACAATATATAAAAACAAAGTTAAATTGAAGATTACTTTGATAAACCACTGGGGGCATCCCCAGACTTTGGATCGTCCTTGGAAGGCTCAGTATGCATCGTCCATGATATTTACATCCTCAAAGCTCGTCTGAAGCAAAGAACTCTCAGCAGCAGTTGGAACCTTGAAGACATTAAAGTCCATCTTAGGATAGGCTTCCTCAGCATCAGAGTGAAAGTCCCTGTAGCCAGCAGCATATTGCTTGTCCAGACGCCTAGTGAACTCGTCAGATGTTTTGAAGGCTTCGATTGCTTCGTCCTTTTCTTTCTCAAAGGACGAGGATAACTCTTGGCATTTTCTTTCAAGACGAAGCTCGTCCTCCAGCTCCTTGTTCTTTTTGGCTAGACCCTTAACATCGTCACGCAACTCCCTGGCCTGCTAGGACGCAGCATAAAACTTTGCCATCACCTGACATAGGGATGGACGAGGAAGAGTTAGAAATTTTCTCTTTAAAAAAAAAAAAAATCAATCAATAAAGAAAATGCATGGCCTTCGTCCAACACCAAGGTAGGAAGAGCCTCAACAAAAGTAGAAGGATGTCTTGCAAGAAGGTCTACCAACAAAAGGATGAAGAGCTTTAGTCTGGACGGCTGAAGGAGGAACTTCAAAAAGGACCAAGTTCACAGCCAGGTCGTCCAGGTATGCCATCGCATCTTTGGATTTGGGGGCCTTGAACGAGGGGGTCTTAGAAGGGGCCTTGTTAGTTCTGACCTTCTTCAGATGTCGATGACTAGGAAGGTTTCCAAGGTCCACATCACTGGAGATACCCTTCCTCTTCCCAACATGAGGTTGGACGGTGGGGCTCTAGACGACCAAAGGAACCGGTTTGTCCTAGAGGACTTGGACTTCCTCTTCCTCCTCAGTCCCACTGGCAACATTCTTACCCTTGTTCTCCTTCATGGTGGCTAGCCCTATAATGCAGAAAGCATGAAGAATTAAACGACTAAAAAAAAAAAATTTTGAAAGACGACTCTACTTCGACGAGTAGTCTCCTTATGAATGAGATTCTCCTTAGTGGGCTCAAGACAACGCAGCGTTGCCAAATTATGGAATGACCTATCAGGATAACTATGAGCTTTTTCTATAGTCGTCTAAGTGTGGACGAGTAACAGCTGCATGGACGAGAAAAAATGTTAGACGAGGGAAAGAGCAAATGAAAAGATGAAGTAAACTCCAAAGAAAATATACCCTCAGGACGAAGACGATCTAGAGCACTGCTAAAAGGAGGGAAGGGAATTCTATTTACATCAATTGGGTCCCCAGCCCAATTTCCAAAGACCAAGAAAAATTCCGTCTTCCATAACCTATCAGAAAAACTATGACCCCAAATCAACTATAGATGACATTCTCCTCCTCGTCGTGAGAAGGAGTCTTGGACGATTTAGCCCTCTTGGATGAGCTAGCTCTAGAACTGGAAGTTGCCCTCCGCCTCATCTCTTCCTGGAAGACCTCTAAAGGAACTCCAGGAACCCTAGACGAATAATGCTCGTCTTGGGAACTAAAGCTACTACTACCATTAGACTCATCCTAATACTCGTCTATCTCTTTCACAGTACTACCACTAGGCAAAAACATGATAGGAAAAATATAGAATTTTCTAAGGCAAACCTAAGGACGAAGAAAAAGAAGTACCTGACAAAAACCTAAGGACGAGGATGACTAGATGAGGCTCCTGGACGAGATGGCAGAGGAAAATATCAAAAAAATGAAAGGGCAAGAGAGAGATTGTACCTATTTATAGGCTCTAAGGAAGGTCAACGGGTTGACGTGGACCAACTAGAAGCTGACACGTGGCAATCTCCTCGGTAAACGAATCGACATAATAGGTTGGTCAATGAGATCATAACACATAGCACAATCTGAGGCGTCAAAAACCGACCACAACAGTGACACCACGTGGCATGCCAATTGACCAATGAAACATCGACACTTGTCAAAATGAATAGTGAACAAGAATTTTGCTACAGTGACCAAGAAGACTCTTGGACAAAGGGGGCAACTGATGGTGAACTAAAAATCGGACTATCTCCAGTTCATCCATAGAGTCGTCTAAGACCAAAAAGGTCATCCAAGACCAGAACGGTCGTCCAAGACCATAAAGGTCGTCCAAGACCAAAAAGGTCCTCCAAAACCAAAAGGGTCGTCCAAGACCATAAGGGTCGTCCAGCTCACAAAGTGACCTGGACGACCACCCAACACTTATAAATTTCCAGAAATGGATTTTCACAAGAGCTTGTAACTCGGACCACGTGCTACCAAATCCTTGTTCATCGCTATTAAGTATTTAACTTCCAATGGTAGTTGTAGAAGATAAGATTGAATATTCTAACTTCTATAGCGGTTGTGGAAGTTAAGTCTGAACCTTCTAACTTCCACAAATATTGGGGAAGTTACTAGACAAGTAACCACTCCAAAAGCTCACTATATAAGGACTCATCCACATCAAATAAAAGTAAGTTTCCACTACTCCTAAAGTTGGAATTCTTGAGTTCTAGAGGGAAAACTAATTTAAGCATCGGAGGGTTCTTGGCCGGTTCACCCCCGTCACCTTTGATTTTGTGTTTCTTTCTTTTCAGGCCTTCCAGACAACCGCTAGCCCATTGAAGCGCAAAGCATTCAGCTTACTAATTTTCTTTGCATCATCAGTTGTCATCAATGAAGTTTTTTTGTTGTCTAGTCTAGTTTGATATAAAGTACTTCGGAAAGCCTGGTCACATCCTAAGAATTAAACTTTGTTAAAATTCAGGAATTAGGATGTTGGGTCTATCTCAAACTGCTTAAATAGATTAGATTCTAGCCAAGTATAGCATGTATTACTTCAAGAAAATATTCTTTCCTTTTAAGTTTGAAGTTCCTTTATAAAGGACTATAGTCCTAAGACATTTAAAAGGAAGTTTTTATGCTATGCTATATATTAGGCTAAATATCTATTTTGCGGTGGGCATGGTAAGCAAATATCAATTGAATCTAAGATCACTTAATTTAGTGGGAGTAAAGCATATACTCAAATATATTAGGAGAATGAGGGATTATATGCTTGTACACCAAAGTGAGGATTTGATGGTTACTGGTTGTACAAATACTGATTTGTAGTTTGATTGTGATTCATGAAGTTGGACTTCAAGTTATGTGTTCATCCTAGGTGGTGAAGATACACATTAAGCGTAAGTATTATCTCATTAGAGAGATATGAGTACGTGAGATGTAGTAGTAGAAAAGATAATTTATGTAATAAATCTGACTGAAACTTATTTCCAAACCTTGCCTTAGAGTGACTTTGAATTACTCTAAAAAGGAGATAAGTGTCGGATATATGATAAATTGTCTTTGAGGGCAAGTGGGAGATTGTTGGGGTTTATGCCCTAAAATCCAATTTATTGGCATGTCATAAATAATTAAATTATTTAATTATATGAGATTATTTATAAATGAACTAATGGGACATTATTTTAGTCCATGAGATGCATAGTATGTAGTTTATGTGAAAAGTCACAGAAAGATATAGATCATAAGTTCTTTGTAAACTCAGAATTTTAGTTCGTAGTCAGTGATGAAATTGGGCATTTCATCTGCGAAGACTATAACATATCAATTAAGATGATTTGTCTTGATCATGGAAGTGGAGACTTCTAGTTGATATGTTTTAAGAGTTAAGACATATTGAACTGGACCGTTGTGAGATTTATTATTCTCCTAACGACTGTCAAATGAATAATAAATCTCACGACTTCTATTTACATCAAATCTAAATCCTGAGAGAATAATGGACCTGATCATGAGATGTAGGCTGCTTTGATATGTTAGGAGTGAGATCTATTAGTCACAGTCAAAACCTCAGTATGTTGGGTAGCCGCATTTAATGTTGATGGAACATATATTCTCAAGAATGAATTCATAATCTCTTAACGGAGATATAAAATATTCCCTTGAGATAAGTTTAATGGGTTTGGTTATTCAGAGTGTTAAGCCCAACCACTTTAATAAAGAGTTACTAAAGTATATATTTATGAAATTGGAATTCATAAATATATGATGAATAACATAAAGGATTAAACCGGGTACTCAAGGATTAAGATGTAGTAATCTTCAAAGTGGCAGTCAAAATTCATGACTTTGTATTACTACGAATATTTTAATGAATGAGTTGTGTGTATAATAAAGTCTTGGGATATAATTTATTAATAAGGCCTAGAGTGCAATTATATTCTTATAGTGGTATTGAATATAATTAATAATAACTTTGGACTTATCAAGAGTTGACAGAAAAGCCCAAGGCCCATTGGAGCTAGAGTCTTATTTGTTCCCTTTGGTCCCATCTCAAGCCATGAACTAAAGCCCAATTGGGTAGGCCTAAAAGGCTAACCCAATTAGATAATCAGTTTTTATTTAATAAGAGTTATTAAATAAAAAAACTACTAATGTAGTTAGTATGTACGAATGATGAAAAGAAAAGAAATCAGTTTTTCTCCACAAGGAGAAGAATGAGGATTTTTCTTTGAGAATCAATGTACAAAAAGACTGATTGAGAGACCACACTTCTTGGGCACCATGTGGAATTGAGATGGAGATTAAAGGTATTCTCAAGTCTTGGTTTTGAATTTCACTACATCAGGTACGCTTTCTATTCTTTGTTCTAGAATTCAAGGTTACATGTTATCTCTCATGAATGAATCCATGATTGTTGCTTCCGCTGTGTGTTGGAAAGGAAGGAATGAATACAATTTACAAGATGACAGTTTACAAGATGATAGTTTGCAAGATGAATGGGTGCAGTTTGCAAGATGAATGGGTATAGTTTGCAAGATGACAGTTTGCAAGATGAATGAATATAGTTTGCAAGATGAAGACATAGATACAATTTGCAAGGGCATGATATGCGGTTTCCTTTAAACCTTAATAACATGTGGGTGAAAATAATTGCCAGATTGAGAAGTACAAGAGCTACAAAAGAAGAGAAAAGAGAACTAACCTCAAGGAGCATCCAAAGCCCTACTAGTTGGCGCAAAGTCCCTCGGCTGAGCGTGTCTAAGAAAGAGTACAAGTAGGCAAGACCTGCTTGCCCCCAGTTGGCCTCCCAAGCCTCCTCAAAGTCACAAAAGATGGCTAGCTACCTCAAAGATACCGTCTACCTTCCGTTGGTGAAAAGGTATGCCCCTAGAAGGTACAACAAGAAGGCCCTAGCCATCTTAGTGCAATAGTCGGCCGTTACCTATGGGAGAGACCTGTAATCCGCCTCGATGTCAAAATAGTGGATCGTCTCGGTGGTGTACCTTTTCCCGAGCAAGTCTATTCCTAGCTGAGTGCCTGACTCACCCTCCAAGTTTATGAGAGCCCCATCGCACCTAAGGCCGATCATGCGGTGGAAGTCATGGGGAGTCACAGTCATCTCCCTATCAACAATGTGGAAGGTGTGCGTAGTGTCCCACCACCTCTTAGCCAAAGTCTGCACCAGAATGGCATTGGCAGACCTTTCGGTAGTAAACGGATAATTGGCTCAAAGACTGCTGCACGAATGTAAGCCCTTGTTTCTGCAGTAAGGACCCTATACCATGCCGCCACACAGCTAGTGCTTCCCTTACCTGAAAATGGGGGCAAAGTCAGCAAAAGGATGAAAAGAGGGTGTTAGATTTGCATTTGGATAAGAAACAGATGAAACAAAAGTTAAAATAGGGCTCCTGATTGGTGACATGCGCACGCAGGCCCGTGTCTATGTACGCAGGCACCAGGCATGCATACGCAGGTTGGAAACCACATACGTATGAACTCAAGAACTAATACGCGTACGCTGTGGACATAAGGGTTTGGAATCGCCTCCTAGTTTTTGCAATGGTCTAGGAACCATATATATAGCGTCCCTTCAAGGAAGGACCTTTTGATCTTACTACCAAAGTTTGGGTTCGAAGTTTAGGTACGCTCTTGGAAAGGTGTTAGGCGCCCAAGATCGCCCAACCCTAAGGTTGGCCTCCCATCATTGTGTCTTATGTCTTAGCCTTATTAAAAACTATTTAAATACTTGCATTCTAAACTCACACACACACACTAACATGCATCTAACAAACAACATGGCATCTTTAACCCTAAACAAGCATACTTATCTATCCACAAAGCAAAAGAGAGCCAAACACACCCAAAAAAAAAAAAAAACCCTAGCATTCAACTAACATGTGAAAACCCTATCAAGGCAGCAACCCCAAACATGGCAGCAAGCATATCATCAAACAATTCATATCAAAAACAAAGTATTAACACATTAGAAACTCTAATCATACATCTAAGCATGCTTCATCATATCAACAAAATAAAACCAAAACCTAAATGCATGGACATTTCTAATGTATGATTTACCCTTTACTTGCCTTGCAGCAACACAACACTTATGGCATTATGCATGAGCACGTGAATGCATGTTCATGGCATCAAAGCAAGGAAACAAAACAAACCCTAATCTAAACATGTGATAGCAAACAAGCATGTGAAAGAGGTAAACAGGAACTTATAGAGCCTAAAACATGTGAAAAAGAGGCTAAACAAAACAAACATGTGAAGGCAGAAACAAAACAAATAAACAAAAATTAGGGTTTCTAGGCAACAGCATCACACACGCTAGAACAAGCCTGTGTGCGCAAGCAAGATTATGCGTACGCAAGTCCTTGCCTAGAAAACCTAAAAACATAGAAAACAGAGAACAAACAAGAAAAGAACCTAATTCTAACAACCTAGCATGCTCAGAACCTAAACAAAACTATATACTAACCTAGGTAAACATGCATAAACATAAACCAAACTAAAAACAAGATCAAAACAAGGAAAGAAAGATAGAAAATAAAAAGAAAAGCTAAAAATAATACCTTTAAAGCAAAAGCTCCTAGGCTTGATTTTGACCATTCCTCTTAGTCAAATCTATTCACAAACCAATAAGTAAATGATTAGCAACGTTAAACTAAAAGGATTGGGGCCAAAAAAGGTCCCAATCAAATAAAATTGACTTAAGGGTGTTTTGTGAAAAACTCCCTTTTGATTTACTATTTTCTAATGAATCTTAGGTTTTTCCCGTAGGATTTTTGTGTGTGTGTTTGAAAATGTACCATGTAAGGCTTTTTATAGTGGAAAAAATGAGGTTTGTAACGGCTTTCAGACGACGTGGGATTCATTCCAAACCTCAGCCATTATTAGAGAAAACTTGTCTTTCTTATGCTTCTGAAACACTAGCTACGTACGTAGGAATGTGCCTGCATATGCATGCTTTGGTCCGCGTACGCAGGCCGTGGCCCACGTACGCAGGCCAAGGGCCACTTTGGTTATTTTATTTACAAAAATAGATTTTTGCATAATTAAAAGGTTATGTTTTCCATTTTAACACTCCTCACAAGTCAATTTGACTTCTGATTGGGCTCTAAACTGGCCTTGGGCCTTAGAGTTCGAGCATCATTGGGGAATAAGGGTCCAAGTCGTAAGGGGTACAAAATGTGGTGTCTACATACGCATGAATAGGTCCACGTACGCATAAAGCTTGGCTACGCACACATGAATGCAAGCTGCGTACGCAGGCTCGAGTCCGCGTATGCATGAACACTGACCGTGGATCGTTCTTCAACATTTTCAAGCATGCTTCAATTAAAACTCGTCCTAAACATGTTCCCACCCCTCCTAAGGTATCAGGTTTTCATCTAAACCTATCCTACAGTAAAACCCAAGCATTTACATGTCCAAAAACAAATTAAAATGGAAGATCAAAGAAAAACTCAAAAATGAGAAAAGTTTGGAAAAATTACTGATTCGGTCCTTGCACCTTTCGAAAGATGATCTTGCAACCTGTATGTCAACGAAGGGGACTCATTCAGCCTCACTGCTCCATTCCAATGCATGAGGTTGAAGGTGTTGTTAGAAAGCACATAGGAGATTTTCTTGGACTTGGGTGCCATGGAGAAAATGAGAAGGCTTGGAAAGGGAGAGAGTTTCAGATAAGAAGATTTGAGAGAGAATAATCAGATTATGAGAGGAAATGAGAGAGAGGTAAGGCGTTTTGTAGAGAAAAAAAGATGGAAGTTAGAGAGTTGGAGAGAATGTGAAGAGATGAGGGAGATGAAGAGAATGAAAAGAAAAGAAACATTTAGTAACCGTTGAAGAAAAATGAAGAGGCGGGAACACATCTGGTGGCTAATCCCAGTATATTCTTCACCCGAGACTCCCTCATGGGTCGGTACATTAAGGCCACTTGTGCACATACACTATGGGGATTGAATATGCAAGCACCGGCCACATACCAGTCAAGCAAGTCAGAATACAGACTTGTGCACATATCTCGAGGGAATTGAATATACAGGCACATCATATGGAACTTGTGCACATATCCCAAGGGAATTGAACATGCAGGCATAGTAGAAGAGGTAGAGATAAAGATAGAGACCAAGGTCACCTCGAGGTAAGAGCCTCATTAGAGCAGGAAGAGATAGAGATGGAGAAGACAAGTTTTACCTAGAGGCGCAAGCTACCCGGAGAAGTTTGAGGCAAGAGTCCTAGATGGACACCACAGATATATATATATATATATATAAATATATATATATATATCATTTTAAGCTCACAAAAGCACCTTGTTAGTTTGGTTAATGGTTGCGGCCGTTGGCCTTGTTTGTTTTTTTTTTCTTTTTAAGTAACTCTAGAATAGTAAGTCACTTGCCTTTTGCTTGCAATTGGCAAAACAGGTTCTGGAGAGTGAACATGTCATTGCTCATTTTTCGAGCAACAAAGGTGGGAATTTGGACATATGAATCCCACGCAACTCTGCGGAGTTGTACCCCACCCTATGTATGCGTGTTGTGTGCCGTATGTGTGGGTTGGGCCCGAGCCGTACGTTGAAACAAAAGGTTTTGTCTCTTATTTTTTTTATTCCATTAGCGAAGCTCACAAATCAAAAGATAGGCAACTGTAGACACCTCATTTTGAACCCCTTACGACTCAGGCCCCCGTTCCCTAATGATGCCAAAATTCTAAGGCCCAAGGTTGGTTTATGGCCCGATCAGATTACAAATTAACTTGAGAAGTGTTAAAATGGAAAATATAACTTATTATGAGCAAGTTCCTATCACATTGTTTTGCAACAATAGTGGAGCAAGTTGCACAATCCAAATATCCAAGGAATCACAAGAAAGGAAAGCACATTGAAAGAAAGTACCACACCATTTGAGACATTGTTGCTCGAGGAGATGTAGTAGTAGCAAAGATAGATAGTGCAAATAATCTAGCAGATCCCTTTACCAAAGCCTTGCCCCAAAGGACATTTGAGTCACATTTGGAGGGAATGGGAGTTAGATTAGTGCACAATAGTCTTTAGGGCAAGTTGGAGATTGTTAGGATTTGTGCCCTTAAATCTTATTGTATGATGCTATGTATGACTTAATGTTGTAATTATTAAAGTTGTTTTATTATTATCTAAAATAATGGTAGCATGAATATTTGGACATTATCATATAGTTCATGAGATACATAGTATGTGATTTATGTGATTTAGTCACAGAAGATATAAGTCACAAGTTCTTTATAAACTCAGAATTTTAGTTCGTAGTCGGTGATGAAATTGGACATTTCATCTGCAAAAACTATAACATATCAACTAAGATGATTAGTCTTGATCATGGAAGTGGAGACTTCTAGTTGATATGTTAATATGTTTTAAGAATTAAGACATATTGAACTGGACTGCTGTGAGATTTATTATTCTCCTAACGACTGTCAAATGAATAATAAATCCACGACTTCTATTTACATCAACTCTTAATCCTGAGAGAATAATGAACCTGATGATGAAGTGTAAATTGCTTTGATATATCAGGAGTGAGATCTAAAGTCATGGTCAAAACCTCAGTATGTTGGGCAGCCACATTTAGTGTTGATGGAACATATATTCTCAAGATGGAATTCATAATCTCTTAACGGAGATATAAAATATTCCCTTGAGATAAGTTTAATATGTTTGGTTATTCAGAATGTTAGGCCTAACTACTTTAGTAAGGAGTTACTATATTATAAATTTATGAAATTGGATTTCATAAATATATGATGAATAACTTAAAGGATTAAACCGGGTACTCAATGATTAAGATGTAGTAATCTTCAAAGTGGCAGTCAACCTACATGACTTTGTATTACTACGAATATTTTATGAAGGGGTTGCATGTATAATAAAGTATTGGGATATAATTTATTAATAAGGCCTAGAGTGCAATTATATTTATATAATAGTATTAAATATAATTAATGGTAACTTTGAACTTGTCAAGAGTTGATAGAAAAGCCCAAGGCCCATTGGTGCTAGTGTCTTATTTGTTCCCTTTTGATCCCACTCTAAGCCACATACTAAAGCCCAATTAGAATAGCCCAAAAGGCTAGCCCAATTAGATAATTATTTATAAGGAGAGAAACATACAGAATTTTGTAAGAGAATGAAATGGTTTGTATGTGAGTGTTGGACACTCTCTTTTTCTCTCTTGAACACATACATATAAACTGATTGAGAGACCACACTTCTTGGGCACAAGTGGAATTGGAGTGAAGATTAAGAGTGTTCCCAAGTACTTCTAATCTTTTGTTTTGGATTTCACCGCACCAAGGTACACTCTCTTGTTCTTATATTCTGAAATTTACATAATACATGTTATCAATTGCAAATGAAGTAGATCTGTTAATTTTTCGCTGCATATGTTTTGTATGCGATACAAACATGTGTTTTTCCAACAGATGTATGCTAGGGTTTGTGACATGATGATAAGCGTGACAGATGTATGTTAGGGTTTGTGATGTGGTGATAAGCATGATAGATATATGTTAGGTTTAGGATGAAATGTCATGTTATATATTTAGATGTATGCTAGTGTGTGTGTGTGTGTGTGTGTTTAAGATGCAATGTTTAATGTGCCTTTAATATGATTAAGACATAGGACACAGTGAGTGGAAGCCAACTCATGGGTCGGGCGGTTTTGGGTGCCTAACACCTTCCCAAAATTGTATTATACTCCAAACCCATACTCTGGTAGTAAGATCAGTCCTTCCATGTAAGGGCGCTATATTCATGGTTCCTAGACCATAAAACTAGATGGCGACTCCTTGTTTCTCCGCCCCAATCCACTCGGCCGAGGCATACTCCCGAAAATAGAAAAGCGACATCAACCATGCATTGCGCTAACATAGGCCAACATCATCAAAGTAATAAAACATGTTAGAAAGGAAGGAGACATGCTAGAAAAGCTATAAAACATGCTAGTAAGCAAGTTAAAGCAAGAGAATACTATGGAAACCAATAAAACATGTTATAAAGCAAGATAAAACAAAGGTTGTAGATTGTAGCTAAAAAGCTACATCTACACCCTTAAAACCTCCAATCCAAGGTCCCAAGACCAAGGAGAGGAGAAAGAGTGCAAGAACACTACCTCTTGATTGTTGAGAAAAGAGAGAAATCAAAGGTTTTTGGAAGTGTTTGGGAGAGAAAATGAGAGAAAATGCCCTGGAAATGCTCCAAAATACCCTAAATTGTTTCACTTTTGGTCTGAGGGGGTATGGGGATTAAATAGCTAAAGAAAAGACCTTTTGGCTTCCAGCGGCCACTACGTCAGCTCCGACAGCCCTTTAGTAGCCGCCGGGTTTGATATTGACATCAGCAATCTCGGTTTCTTACCCAGTTCAACTTCGGATGCATATTTGAAGGTCTTCCTGAACTCCAATTGAGCCGATCTTAATGTCCCTGGAAAGGTCTAGATGTCTAGTATCCAGAACACTAAAGAAGTTGAAATTCAGATGGTCATATCAAATGTTATGGCCTTAGGAAGCGTGCTAATGCGCTTTGCCTAGTTTTCATGATACCTCAATCGTTTTAACTCTGATTTTGACCCATGAATAATCATTGGAAAGGGAATTCAATAATCTTTGCAATGACACCGACTCCAACCTGTTCTGATGGACAGGTGAAAATTAGGGTTTTTGGTGCCTTCGGGAGTCAACCTCGGGTCAAACTTAGTTAAAGTTGACAAAAATCTTCGAGTAGCTCGAGTTTGATGTAGAAACATGAAAAATGTTGTTTTATGATGATTTTGACCAACTTTGACTTTCAGTCAACCAAGGGTTGACTAAGGGCATTTTGGTCAATTTGACCTTAAACGACACTTCGAGTGCTCCAATATCTAAATGGGTTGTGCCACGTCAATCTAGATGTTTCCTTGGCCCCATGGAGAAAAGTTAATATTTTTGGAATTCTCGGCGTCCGGCATGCAAATTGAAGGCGGACAAAATATGGTATCTACAGAGATAGGAAGGTGTTAAGTACCCAACTCCACCCGACCCATGGATGAGCCTCCACTTATTGTGTTCCACATCCTAATTCCATTAAAAGGTTTTCTTATAAATTATCTCATACACACATAAACACTAAGCCTACCCTAAACATGCACCTAACATCCAACCTACCATTGATCTATCATGGCATATCCTACCATTCATTTAACATGCATAACATATCCATATTCATCGTCCATCTCATCATATCATGGCATATCTCCTAACATTCATCTAGGCATTTCATGCTTTACCTCATCGCATAGCTCGATACATATGTCATCACATTCAACCCAAACGTAACAACATCATGTTCATAAGAGACAGTAGGCACATAGCATCATAATCATGGCATTAATCAAGCATATTCATCCTCCAAGCATAACATTCAACATGTTCTTCAAGTAATTCAAATTCACAATGTTAGACATGCATACTCATATTCTTATGCATGTACTTACCTTCACTTACCTCACCGCATCATAGCACCACATCATCTATGCATCAAATGTAAGTTCATATATAACCTGGACGGCCATACAACATTAATTACACAGTAATAAATGACTTTGTAATCGACAAGCCGCAACGGTAAAAAAGGCAATTATAAGCCAGGTAACTCTCCATTTATGCCCAGAAATACGTTACTTTAATTGCCAGAAGGGTCATTAAAAACACCCCAACGGCTATACAAAGAAAGACTACAAATAAGCCATCAAGCACTAGGACAAAAGGCACACACACCAAATACACAAAATTACATTCTAATTCTTTGAGATATATTGAGAAGCTTACTGAGTTAGACATTGTAGAACCCTTAGCTTACACCACTCTGGTGCCTTTCTCTCTCATCTTTGCAGGAGGGAACATCACCTCGTCTAGAGCTTAAACAAGGTCCTCGACTGACGATCATTTTTGGCTTTATCAATACTATTTTAAGAGTTTTATATCCTATTAGCGATGTAGGCTTGTAAGGATAATCAATAAGGTGGCTGAGTTGTTGTATCCCAAGGGCGGCACGTACAACATTGCTAGTCTACTACACCGAAAATCCAGTAGACGGCGTGTATCATCTCAAGATAGTAACATGATCCTCTTGTGTTTTTAAGACAGAAAGGCATGGCCTTGTAATAGTATAACCCCTGTCTAGTGACAAAGGCTGTTTTCTCCTGGTCCTCCTTGTCCATGAGTATCTGGTTGTATCTTGGAAAAGTATCCATGAAGCTTAATAATTTTTGTCCTACTGTGAAGTCTTCCAATTGATCTATCCTTGGAAGAGGAAAGCTGTCCTTTGGGAATGCTTTGTTTAAGTCGGTGAAATCAACACACATTCTCCACTTTCCATTTGCTTTCTTCACCATCACTACGTTTGCTATCCATTCTAGATAGTAGATTTCACGAATGAACTCTGCTGCCAGCAACTTTTCTACCTCTTCAATGATTGCTCTATTATGGTTAGGAGCAAAAATCCTTCGTCTTTGCTGTACTGGCTTATACGCTGGATCAACATTTAGGCGGTGTTGGATGATGGCCTAGTCAATCCCCGTCATGTTTTCATGATTGCATGCGAAAACATGCTAATTCTCCTTTAGAAAGTTAACCAGACCTTTTTTCCTAAGAGGTGGGAGCTTGGTTCCTACCTTCGTGACTTTAGATGGATCTCGAGAGATGATCTCGACCGTTTCCAATTCTTCTACTACATTAAGAGTGGAATTTTCTGTGTCTAAGGTCCACGTATGGCTTTCACTCAAAGCCAAGGTTGCTTGATAACATTTGTAGATATCGTATTTTGTCCGCCCTCAATTTGTGTGCCAAACCCCAAAAATCTCAAAAATATTAACTTTCTTCCATGGGGACATGGAATCATCTGGATTGACGTAGCGTAACCCGCTCGAGCATTAGAGCACTCAAAGTGCCATTTCAAGTCAAGTTGACCAAAATGCCCCTGGTCTACCTTAGGTTGACCAAAAGTCAAAATTGGTCATAATCATCCTAAAACAATATTTTTCCATATTTCTACATCAAACCCGAGCTACTTAGTGATTTTCGTCAACTTTAACCAAATTTGACCCAAGGTTGACTCTCGGGGCCCCCAAAAACCCTATTTTTTATCCGACCATCAAAATAGGTTGAGACTAGTGTCATTGTGAAGATCATTGAATTCCTTTTCCAACGATTATTCATGGGTCGAAATCGGAGTTAAAACAGTTAAGATATCCTGAAAACCATGCAAAACACGTCAGCTCGCTTCCTGAGGCCATAACTTTTGATCCGACTGTTGGAATTTCAATTTCTTTAGTGTTTTGAAAACTAGACACTTGGAGCTTTCTAGGGACACCAAATCGGCTTAATTGGAGTCCGGGAAGACATTCAAACAGGCAGTCAAAGTTAGAACCAAAAAAGTCGAACCTTGCTGATATTAGTACCAGCCAGGCGCACCTTTAGTGGCTGGTGGCCACTGAATAGTCACAAAATCAATATAAATACCCCTAGACCCCCTCAGATTTTTTTTTTTAAATTTGGGCAATTTTGGAGCATTTTTCTAGGCAGATTCTCTCTCTTTTCCTCTCTAATTTCTCTCCCAAACACATTAAAAAACCTTTGATTTTTCTCTTTTCCCAACAATCAAGAGGTAGCGTTCTTGCACTCTTTTTCCTCTCCTTGGTCTTAGGACCTTGAATTTGAGGTTTTAATGGTATAAATGTAGCTTTTTAGTTACAATCTACACCCTTTGCTTTATCTTTCTTCATAGCATGTCTATTTGCTTTCCATAGTATCTCTTCGCTTTATCTTGCTTCCTAGCATGTTTTATAGCCTTTTAGCATGTCTTTTTGCTTTATGTCATGTTTTACTGCTTTGATATTATTGGCTTAGCCTTCTTAGGCTAAGATATGCCTAAATAGTGTGTTTGTGCTTAGATCCATGTGCCTAGATTCTTTTTGCCATGTTCATGCTTAGATCTACTTGTCTATATGCTCTTTGTCATGCTTATGTTTGGATCTATATCTTTGTGTGCTACGGGCCATGTTCATGTGTCTAGATCTACATGTTGGTTGTTATGCCACATGCTTTTATAGCCTTTTTGTCTCTTGATGTCCCTTTTTTCTTATGTTTTGGCCCTTTAGGTAGGGTGTAGATCTAGATCTTGTGTTCTAGGCCTACATCCATACACCTAGGCCTATATCAAAGGGTTTGGATCACTTCCTTTATGCATGTCTATGATTTCTTACTTCTATGCTTTATCTCAGTGTTTGCCTCTCTAGATCTAGACTTTGCCAAGCTTTGTGCCCTCCGTGGGCTTGTGCTTGTCGATCTTTGGGGCCACTTACTTGTGTGGTTGCATTTGCCCCTCTTGTGGCTTGTTCGGGTGTGACCACTTGTGAGACACATCTTCGTGATGTTGGTGTGCTTGATACACACCTTTCGCTGCTCCGTGCTGTAAAGTTGTGATTTTCAAATATGTATTTTGTTGGTTTTTATTCCGTACCAAATTTGATTGTAATTTTATTCAATCTTATGCACCCTGTATTTGCTGTGGGAATTTGATTGTAAGGGTTGTGTGTTAGAGAGAGAGAGTGTGAAGACTCAAGCAAGTGAAGCCAGAAGACCTCTTGCGGGTGTCTCGCGACTAAGCTTCCCGCGAAGTGAAGCATGTGCCCTGCACATGACTGGAATACGAAGAGTCAGTATAGATGGAGACAGTTGTGTCTCGCGAGTATTTCGCGGGTAAGGCCTTCCTGCGAGACACCCGCGAGACATTTTGTTCTGCCAGTCTATACTATCTGATACACACTTTCTGTACCCACACTATATATACCCATATTATATATACCCATATTACCCACAAATGTTAAGGAGAGCTTTTGAGAGAAAACCCTAGCTAAAACAATTGAGAGTTAGAAATTGTTATACCAACAATTCTCTACACATTTGTTTGTGGAATTTCCTCATCTCCTACCTCTCCATTTCCATACCATTGAGAGGTTAATAGCTCAAACACTTACCACACCATTTTAGAGTGTCAAGTGATAATTTGGTACTGCTGGGAAGTATTGGAAGAAGCCAAGGATGGCAGATGCAACATGGAGCTTGTTGCGGGATTCGGAGAGCTAGACAAGATACGGTTCCGAGAAGCCTTGTTGGAGTAGGAGCTTGGAAGGCTTAGGTACAGCAGGTAGATTAGGCTTGGAGGGTCTCTTGCTAACCCATGTATCCCAACTAATTGTCTAGTGGATCGATTACCGCTTGGAGGGCGGCGGTGAGGTTTTTTGCCGAGTTCTTCGGTTTCCTCTTCGATAACACATTGGCGTGTTATCTGTATTTGCATCTCTCTTCCCTACTCTTATTCATTTCATTTTACTGCTGTGTTGCTTTAAATATGGATTAGAGTAGCTCTCTTGATTGTATGCTTGTGTTTACACTATTCTGCACTTAGTATTAAGTTAGTGTAAAATCTATCAAGCCGTAACTTTGAATTGGGGGTCTAAACAAGCTCTTGCGTTTTTAACACATTTTCGAGCTTTCAATTGGTATCAGAGCGGGTGCACTCATTGTGGTTTAAACACCTTAGTGCGATCCTTGACCCCATATTGAGATGGACCGGTCTCAATCTTTGAATGTTCCACCATATTTTAATGGTAGTAACTATGCCTTTTGGAAAGTCCGAATGAGGGCATTCTTGTGTTCTATTGATGATATTGTTTGGAATGCGGTAGAAGTAGGATGGACTAGGCCGGAGGTAGCTAAATCCACTTGGGATAAGGCAGCACTTGCGGTAGCTAACGCTTATAGTAAAGTTTTGAATACAATTTTTTGTGGTGTTTCTCTAGATGAATTTCACAGGATTTGTCACATAACAATAGCTAAGGAAGCTTGGGAGATATTGGAGACCACATATGAAGGAACAAAGAAAGTAAAGGATACAAAGTTGCAGATGCTAACCACCAGATTTGAGGAGCTGAAAATGAGTGAGGACGAGTCATTTGACTCTTTCTACAGTAAGCTGAATGAAGTGGTTATTGGCAAGTTCAACTTAGGTGAGAAAACGGAGGACTCAAAGGTAGTGAGGAAAATCCTCCGATCATTGCCGGAGAGCTTCCGAGCAAAAGTTACAGCTATAGAAGAGAGTAAAGACTTGGATGAGATCAAAATCCAAGAGCTAATTGGATCTCTTCAAACATATGAGCTAGGACTGCTTTCTCATAAATCGAGCAAATCCCTTGTTCTTAAAACCATCACCGAGAGAATGGACAACCCCTCCGAAGAGGATGATGTGGAGAAGGAAGTAGTTTTCCTTGCAAAGAACTTCTGAAAATTTCTAAAGATGAACAATAGTGGGAAGCCTTTCAACAGAGGAAAGTTATCATCTCCCAAGGGTGATAGGAAGGAATTTAGGAAGAAAGATGGGAAGGATTCTCAATCTACTCAAGGAATCACTTGCTTCGAGTGCAATGGACATGGACATGTCAAGAGAGAATGTCCTAATTATTTGAGAATGAAAGGCAAGGCATATGCCACAACTCTCAGTGAGTCAGAGTCTTCCAACTCAGATTCGGAGGACAGCTGTGATGAAGAAGGGAACTTCTCAGCATTTATGACTATCGCTCATGTTGAATCTTCAAAAGATTTTAATTTGCTTGTGCAAGAACTTGGGGAGCATAGTGATGAGGAATCCATGGGAATTGTAGAAGAATCGGATGCTGAGGTAGATGTAGATATAGCCGGTCTTCAAGAAAATTACAACTCTCTTCTTGAGAAGTTGAGAGAATATACAAGGGTGGCCAAAGCGGTTGTGAAAAAGATGAAGAAAGCAGAGGAGGACTATAGAAGTCTCCTAGTAAGATATAAGGAGGCCAAGTGTGAGATTGAGACACTAAATAGTGAGCTAACCGAAGCTTACACCAAGGTGAAATTCCTTGAGCTTGAGGTGGTTCAAGCAAATGCCAAGGTAGAGCGAGTATCCACAAAGAAGCTTGATGATGTCCTCTCTCATCAAAAAACCTTCTCCGATAAAACCGGATTAGGATACACCGGAGAAAGTAGTTTAGCTATGAATATCTCCAATGAAGTGAAGTTTGTGAAGGCCAAAGAGCTAGTTGTAGTTGCCCCTACTGTGGAGAATGCAAAGGTTGAGAAGAAGAAGAATGTGGCTGACCAGCAGGTGTTGAACAAGCCCTTTAATCAATTTGTGGTCAGGTCTGACTAAAGAGCAAAAATTCTTCCACGATTGCAAAGAGGTCCTAGAACGAATCATGTGTGTCATCACTGTGGAATTCAAGGGCACACCCGACCCAATTGTCATAAGCTGAGAGTATTGAGGAATGCTAGTGATCAAAGGTCAAGAGGACCAAGAAATGACAAGAGGACTTAGGCGGTTGAGTCATCAAGAGATCGAAATGGTGATCCCGGAATGATGGACGTGATGAAGATGATTGGTGCATTTACCAACTGCTTGGAATACTTCACTAGAAGGTTTGAAAGTCCTAACACTCGTACCCAATCCTATAGGGATATCACCCCAAACGCACGTGACGTGTGGGTGAAGAAGGGTACTCATGCATGATCACCTCCTATGTCCATGCATCAATACTTCCAATGTTTAGGATCATAGGTTCATGCATCATATCATGCATTGCTTTCTGTTTATTGTACTTTTTTTACAAATTTTGTTTTGTACATGTTTTTGTTGATCTTACTTTATTTTTTCTGTTTTTGAGTGTGTTCAAAATTCAAAAACCCCTAAAAATTGAAAAATCTTCAAAAAGTTTGATCACTTGGTTTGTGTGTATCACATGTGATTTTGGCCTAGTACCTTCGTACTAATGGTGTAGTGCATTTACGAGCCTAACTTGTTCTGTATGAACATAAATATTTATGGGAGAAAACTTGAAATCTATGTGTGATTGTTGTAAATAGATCTTCAAGCTTGTCATGAATGATTGGTCAATAGTCTTGATGGTCTTGATACTTGCATAGACTTGTGCGTATATCTCTTCCCACTTTATTTTATGTTTTTGCATTAGAGCTCACCAAATGTTAATCTCAAAATGAAAAAGAGATTATGAGCTGCAAAAGCCTGTCGCACATACTAGTATTTGACTAGGAAAAAGGGAAAGCGACTTTTTGTATTGAAATGTAAAGGTGCTCAAAAGCCAAAGGCTAACTCTCGTTGTTGAAATATCAAAAATTCCAAGCACCAATCTCAAAAAGAAATAAAATATCCAAAAAGGATCAAATGTAATGAATTATGCAGAAGCCAAATGAAAAGCTTTTAAGTTTTATAATCATTCTCTTGTGGGAGGTCATATATGCTCATTTCTATAATAGAGATAGTCCACTTGATTTTGTACCAGTTGTGTATGACTAAATTGAATTGATCATTGAAACTTCAGTCTGGACTATGGACTATTCCACATTTGATACTCACACACAACACACAAGATTTTGTTCAAATAATGTTTATCTCATTTGTGTGATTGTACATGTTCAAATGTGATGTGGATGCTCAAATACTTGTTGATCAAACCCAAAAAGATTTTTGAATGTTTTATATGTTTTTGAAAGTGATTTTATACTTTCATGTCTTTAGTTTTTGGTTAAAATGCATTTTTTGTGTTTTTCATCAAAAATTGGTTCAGAGGTTGTTTCGCGAGAAGCTCGCGACTTAGAGCTGCCTGCTAAATGTGCTTAAGGGAAATCAAAAGTCATATTTTTCATATAGAAACTTTCGCTACTACCTCGTGGGTATTTCGCGACTATCCTCTTCTCATGAAATGATTTTTAGGCAAAAACTAGTTTTTTCACAAAATCACACAGAACCTTTCGCGACTGTTTCGCGCCCAATTCGCGATTAACAGCTTATCGCAAAAGCATTTGTGCTTCAGTGGCTCTTTTTGCGGCTATTTCGCGACTTTTTTGCTACTTCCTAACCCTTGAAAAACCCGTGTTTTCAGACTTAATGTAGCAAATGTGACATGTTTTCAAAC
Source organism: Notholithocarpus densiflorus (assembly GCA_030021035.2). NCBI lineage: Eukaryota > Viridiplantae > Streptophyta > Magnoliopsida > Fagales > Fagaceae > Notholithocarpus > Notholithocarpus densiflorus. Next base: position 9,795,304 of record JARYZH020000004.1, read on the forward strand.
ACTCTTCACTTCCCTCGCATTGCCTCTCTCGAACCTCTCTCAACCCAAAATCATTTTTTCACTCGAACCCAATCAATTCCAAGCTTGTTTTCTGCGATTTTAACTTCAAGGTATGTTTTCTAAAAAAAAATTCCTTTTGTTTGTCATAGATTATGTAGAAAATTAGTTAGGGTTCTCAAATTTGGGGATTTTTCGAAAATGGGTTGGGATTCTTAGTTTTTGTGAATTTTTTTCTAAATCCTTGATTGGGCTGAGTCCCATTTGTTGTTTGTGCATCTGTGTTGGCCCCATGTGGCATTTTAAGGTTGTATTGAGGCATTTTTCAATCTGTTCATGCATTCTTCATAATAGTTATGCATTATTGAATGCCAAGTGTTTGACAAAATGTCCCAGTGACATTTTGGTGCTAAATTGGATTCAAGTGAATTCCAATTTATGGGCTTAAACCTGTTTGACCTTGTTTAACTTGTTTTGGTCATATTTTATCTGTTTCACACACATTGTCCACACTGTACACACACTAGGCACCCCTCATGCACCTCAAGATGCATACACATGCTCAGCACAAACATTCACATGCACAATTACTTAATTTATGCATTGTATTTATGCTTCTTTGGTCAAACACTTTTAGCATGTTGTTTGAGTTTATTTACTCTATTTTGAGTTGGTTTTGCTTTGTTCTAGGTTGTATTACCTGTGTTTTGAACTAACTTGAATCTAATCAAGTTTTGTGTTCCGTTTTGTGTTTCCACACTTGGTTCTTTTATGTTTTTGTGTTCCTTTGCATAGATGGATCCTACTAAGCATGCAGCTACCAAGAAACCAGCGTCCAAACGTGCACGCACTGATTCTGACCACTTCCGGTCAGCTGAAGCAGATATGAAATACAATGATTGTTATAAGGACAAAACAATCACTATGGAAAGGGTAGTGCAACTGGAATCACTTGAGGGTACTTTCATACCTGAAGTATTCAAAGAAAGAACTTGGACCAAGTTGTTGAACCCGGTTGGGGTTGTGTATTAAGAGATTATCAAGGAGTTTTTCTCCAATGCTACTGTTGACGGGGATCGTATTAAGTGCTGGGTGAGGCACAAAGAATTTGTGATTACAAGGGAAATCATCCAAGATTTTTTAGAGGTTCGTCCTCTCTCACAGACGATTACAGTGCAATATGAGGATAGATTGGGGTCTATTGATGAGATGATACGGATACTTGGTGGCTCACCGAAAAATTCATCCATGAACACAATCCCATTCTCACCGCAAATGAGGGCCTTGGCATATGTGATGATCCATAACCTATATCCGGTCACCAATCTTACCACATTATCTACTCTAAGGACAAGATTTCTGTATGATCTCTTCACCCACAAGAAGATCGATATATGTGGACACATCTTTCATGTGTTGACAAAGAGCATTGAGAAGCAGAATTCGAGGACTGTGATGCCTTTCCCCTCTCTGATTATGGGCCTAATTGCGAAGACAAGGCTAAAACTCCCGAGTGGCCTGACAGTAGTTCAGAGGGACTATCCCATTGGTGCACACACAGTCAATAGGAGCACAACTCATATCAAGGGCTCCAGAACAGGTGTGCATACGATACCACAGGATCGTGATGAGGACGACGATGGAGATACAGAAGAGGAGATTGATAGATTCATTTCTACTCTAGAGACCTCAGCTCAGCCACCATCCTCAGCACCAGCACGAGGACCAGACAGACTCGACCGTCTTCTTGACAGAGTAGAGCAGATGTACACTATGCTAGATTCCCATATGCGGCACACAGAGGACCAGTTTGCTTTTGTCCAGGGTCAAATCATAGCCTTATCATCTTAGATCGATGATTTATCCGTCGACCATGGTTCAAACTCCGAGTCCGACCAGTTCTAACCCTTTGGCCATTCCGGTTAAAAAGGGGGAGAAAATTTTTAAGGGGGAGCTTGCACAGTGTTAGGGGGAGCATAGTTCAGGTTTAGAAACATTGGTTTTATTGGTTATTGGTTTTTACTTGTGTTTATTTTTAGCTTATATAACTGATGTTTTTATGCCTAAGCTTTTACTGCTTTTGTTTAAAACTTCAGTACACTTTGCTTTGAAATTATTTCAGTTTATATTCAGTATGATTTGTTACTATCTTAATGCTTTTGTAGCATTTTCTTTGTACTTTCAGATATTGCTAATATGTCTTAAGTACTTCACACTTGTGCCCTAGTAGGATTGTTCCTAGATGCATATACTTTGTGTATTTTGCATTGGTCGTGTGATTGGACATGTAAGTAATCATAAGTGATTGCTTCTTTTTACATGTCCGGATGAACATTTACTTGTTATATGTTCATTGGAGTCATTCTTTAATGACTGCCCTTATTTAATCAAGCTTTGTGTATACATGTTATCAAATGTTTACAAACTTGGTTACGTTATACTTACTCATGTTCATACCTTGTGTTCAACTTGTCATAAACTTAATGAAAGTTTTGTTTATGTGTAAGTGTTTCAGGTCACAGGTATAAACGTGCAAGTGCTTCACAGTTTCTAGATTAGGTGTAAGTGAGTTTTGCCATTGTTCCCAAACTCACGTTTAAGTCTAGAGTCTGTTTTAGGGGTTTTGTCATGGAATAGCCAAAGGGGGAGATTGTAAATTTGTGATTTTCAAATATGTATTTTGTTGGCTTTTATTCCGTGCCAAATTTGATTGTAATTTTATTCAATCTTATGCACCTTGTATTTGCTGTGGGAATTTGATTGTAAGGATTGTGTGTTAGAGAGAGAGAGTGTGAAGAATTAAGCAAGTGAAGCCAGAAGACCTCTCGTGGGTGTCTCGTGACTAAGCTTCCCGTGAAGTGAAGCATGTGCCCTGCACATGACTGGAATACGAAGAGTCAGTACAGATGGAGACAGTTGTGTCTCGCGAGTATCTTGCGGGTAAGGCCTTCTCGCGAGACACTCGCGAGACATTCTGTTCTGCCAGTCTGTACTATCTGATACACACTTTCTGTACCCACATTATATATACCCATATTACCCACAAATATTAAGGAGAGTTTCTGAGAGAAAACCCTAGCTAAAACACTTGAGAGTTAGAAATTGTTATACTAACAATTCTCTACACATTTGTTTGTGGAATTTCCTCATCTCCTACCTCTCCATTTCCATACCATTGAGAGGTTAATAGCCCAAACACTTACCACACCCTTTCAGAGTGTTAAGTGATAATTTGGTGCTGTTGGGAAGTATTGGAAGAAGCCAAGGATGGTAGATGCAACATGGAGCTTTTTGTGGGATCCGGAGAGCTAGACAAGACACAGTTCCAAGAAGCCTTGTTGGAGTAGGAGCTTGGAAGGCTTAGGTACAGCAGGTAGATTAGGCTTGGAGGGTCTCTTGCTAACCCATGTATCCCAACTGATTGTCTAGTGGATCGATTACCGCTTGGAGGGCTGCGGAAAGGTTTTTCGCCGAGTTATTCGGTTTCCTCTTCGATAACACATCGGCGTGTTATCTGTGTTTGCATCTCTCTTCCCTACTTTTGTTCATTTCATTTTACTGCTATATTGCTTTAAATATGGATTAGAGTAGCTCTCTTGATTGTATGCTTGTGTTTACACTATTCCGCACTTAGTATTAAGTTAGTGTAAAATCTATCAAGCCGTAACTTTGAATTGGGGGTCTAAACAAGCTCTTGCGTTTTTAACACATTTTCGACCTTTCACGTGCGATGTTGTTGTGCTTGCTTTGTGCCACTCGTTTGGCTTTCCTTGCTTCTTTGCATCTTTGCACGCTTGCCAAGATGTTCATGCATAAGTTTGTATGTCATCCATATTCCAGTCTCATGGAACTATGGACACTCGATCCAAACCTACATTTGTCCTCCAAGGACACTTTCTTTTGTTTGATAACATGTTTGTTTGCCCCTATTTGGCACCTTTTGATGGCTTGTCTTTTAGCATGCTTTCCTTCTATTTGTTTCTTTGTTTTTCTGTTGGCTTGTTTCCTTTGTCATTGCATGTACACGCGTGGAGCATGGACACTTGGAGCAAGGGTGCAACCTCCTAGGCGTAAGCAAAAAAGGGCAAGGATGCAAGCAAGAGGATGCAAGCCCACAAGGGGCAATGTTCAGTAGATTAGGAGGCCTAGCCTCCTCGAGTGGTTACATCTCTCTCTCTCTCTCTCTTAACCTCTTCTCTAGAGCAATGTATTAGGGTTACCCCTCTCCTTGTACTCTTTATCTTTCTTGCTCTTAGCTTGGGTCGCGTTCCCTGGGTATGGCAATGTCTGTTTTACATTTTCTGTACCTTACTGGGCCATATCATTGGGACGTTGGCAATGTCTGTTTTACTTTCCCGCTCTGTGTGGTGGCATTGTGCATGATGCATGTATATATATATATATATATATATATATATGCCTGCGTGTGTCTGGGTGATCGTGCACTTTGTATGATGGACTCTTATAGCTATGTGAGCGACCTTCTCTAGTCATGAGAGCCCTTAACCTTATGGCATGAGTATGTGCTCAAGGCATTTGTTGCAGGTGCATATTCATGTCATACTGTGTGCATAATCATCGCGATGTGACCATCTCGATCCATGTCACCATGTGACATCGGTTTCCCCATGTATGCAACACGTATCAATATACTTGATGCTTTGAGGGGTTTCGGCTCGTCCTAGTATAAGCATGTTGGCACGTGCCGTATACATAGGCACGAAACCTTGTCGGTGCGCCATAGCGCACCAAACACGAAACTCTACCAGATTTTCGTCGTGAAAATGGGGTATCCCTATTGCTGTATTCTCATGGCAAAAGCTTGGTGAGAAGTGTTTTGTGTGCTATGACGCACCTGAGGCAAAGCGCTGCTGAATTTTCGCCTTGAAAATAAGGCGAAATGTTGTCGAATTTTCGCCGTAAAAATTTGGCAATGATTCCAAACACACTAAGGAATCATCGATCAAGACCACACCCCTTCCAAAACTAAACCTCAAAGCCCGACTCACTTAAAGCCCCGAAAGGTAATGCCAATAGCTCATTTTCATTTGCCAATGTCCAAAAATTAAAGTTTTACCAAAATAAAGGACTGTCTACAAACAGGCGTTGTGGGGTGCCTAACACCCATGCATAACCAGACTTCCGAACTCAAGAATCAAGATTTTTTACCCATCCGCACTAGATTAGGAAAAACTCCATTTTTCTTAGCCTAAGATCGGTAATAAAATCAAATAGAGTCAGGTGACTAATCACACCTTAGAAAAAACACAATGATTGGTGGCGACTTCACTTACCTTTGGTAATTTCTTTAAAATTGACTCATATTCTAGTGACACACCAGAGGTATACCCTTCTTCATAACACCCGAGCTCTGAGCTTTATATGCACGTGTATATCCTCCAAAAAAGCACGCCAGCGTCACTATGATGAGTGGTTGAATTGCCGTGAGGCATCAACAGACATTCTCAGGCAATAACCTAATCTCCTTGAATCTCTCCCACTCCATAAGCTGCTAGGAACTTTACCTTCAAGCAGTATGTTGAAGTGGCTGCTTTTAGACAATTTAGAGGGCATTGTATATGGAAGGGCAATCCGTTATTAGGAAGTTGATTTTCTTGGATATTTGAGCTGGATAAGTTCATGCAATAATAGTTAGTGTAACAATCCCCTTAGGGTATCTCTTGTCACCTGTGAAGCTTACAAAGGGTGATGTGAAAGGACAGAGCCGTTCTGTCGCTATCTTAATCTACTATAAGGCAAGCAAGTAAAGGATATCTACTGAACTTCCATGGTCAATCAAGATTCGGCGAATATTATGCTTTTCTATTCTTTGCATAATGACCAAAGGATCATCGTGAGGCTGTCTGATCCCTCTGGCATCCTTCTCGGAGAATGAAATGTCCAAGTCGTCCCTTCTATGAACTTTGGATGATGGATGGTGAGATTGAACGCTATCTTATTTCTCTCATGTATGCTTTCCTTAGAGACTTAGAAGATCCCCCTGTATTGAGTCCTCTGGAAATCATCTAGATTTCTCCGATGGGGGCTTTGGCTTTACTAGGACTTGATTCTCTTTCCTTATTCTATTCGTCTCCATAGGGTCATATTTGATAATCTCCTTTTTGCACAAACTTTTGCAGCTTTCCTTGACGGATCATAGACTCTACTTGTTCTTTTAAGTGCTTGCATTCATTAGTATTATGCCCATGATCTTGGTGGAATCTATAGTACTTACTTTTGTCTCATACTTCAGTTGGGGCTTTGATTGGTCTAGGCCATCTTAATGCGGGGTCACCCTTGATTAGCCTCAGCACTTGCTCAACAGGCATCACTAGGGAGTGAAATTAGTGAATCTTGGCTTCTATTTTGGGGGGTTTCTTTTTCTTTCAGAGTTTTGCTTTGTGTTGGGCTGATCTTTCTTCTTCTCTAGACGGTGGTCTGCCTAGTCGTCTCTCTTTCTCCTTTTACTGACCATTCCCTTGGACGCATATGCATCCTTTGTGTTCATGTATTTCTATGCTCTGTGAAGCAACTCTGTCATTGTCTTAGGTGGGGTTTAGATTATAAATAAAAAGAAATCTCCATGCAACAATCCAGCTTTGAATGTGGTCAATATAACCTGATCTTCTGCTTCGTTAACCTACCACACCTCCATGTTGAAGCAATCTACATATTGTCTTAGTGACTCCCCTTCTTCCTGTTGGATGTTCAGTAGATGGCCTATCTCTTATGGCGTTGTCCCCTATAAAATGACGAACAAAGCTCTCACCTAATTGTTCAAAGTTTCCAATAGTACTTGGTGGGAATTTACTGAACCACACTTTGGTTACACCCTTCAAAATGGTTGGGAATGCTCTACACATAACTTCGTTTGGTGTCATCTGTAGATGCATATGAGTCTTGAAGGCCTCAATGTGATCTAGGGGGTCTTTTAGTCCACCGAACGACTCAAGCTATGGAAGCCGAAATTTTGGTGGCAGTGGACAATTCAAGACTTCTGTGGTGAAAGGTGAATCTGTCCTTTTGATCATGCCATTCAGATTGACCGCAGATTTCTCCTTCATTGCGCTTCTCAATTCATTTATCTTTTACCTCATGTCGTGGAGTTCTTCCTTCATTTTGTAGGAATTCTCTCCTTCAAGTGTTCCTCGCCTCCTATGATTTAACAGATCAACGGTATCTTTGCCATTGTTGTTTTCCTGTCTTTCTTCATTCTTGTGACCACTTTGGGCTTCGGCAATATGCCTTAGCTCCAGGTTTTGCTGTATTAATTCTTCAATATTTGTTGTTAGTGCTTGAATTTGATATGCTGCTTGAGCAGAATCCATCTGGTATCAAGAGGAATTCTTTTGTAAAGAAAAGGGAAACTGTATGGCTTTGCTAACGTTTTTCTCCACAGATGGCACAAAACTGATAATGCAAAAAATCGTCGGTTGAACTCCTTGTCAATACAGATGAATGATGTCAAGTCAGCAACTATGGAATCCTGGAAAAAAAAGAAAAAAAAGAAAAGAATAAGTACTGGAGTACACCGGTATGGTGTGTGCTAAAAAGTCTCTGATGGGCTAGTTTGTAAGATTAAAGCTCAATTGTATGGAGAATCATTATTTAGCTAGTAAGTTTATGTGTGTACCTTTTCTTTGATTCTTTGTGCCTTTTTATAGGTCTTTGCCCCTCAGGATTGGAGTAATTGTCGACCTTAATGGTTTTGGATGGTTGGCCAAGAATGCTGAGGCGTTCTAGACTTTAATGATCTTTTGCCCGTTGTCCGTTAGTTACGCTTTTGGTTGTCTGGCGTGTTACTTGTCACATGTATCATTTATGTGGATCTCATTTAAAGTTCATTGTACTCGTCTATGATATGGACGAGGATGATTCTTCTCTTCTTTGTTATAATGATGAGGGTGATTTTTCTCCTCTTCAATTAGTAATAAGATTTAGATATAAAATATGTTTATTTCAAATTATGACGTCTACTCTATAATGATTGTTTTTATTATCCGGTTATGATACAAACAAGTTTTTAGTATAAGTGGGGTTTTGAAAAGAGAAGGTGTCCATGACGAGGCAGTAATAAAAATTAAAAAGTAAACGGTAAAAGAATAAGAAATATGAGTAGAGTTAGAATGGAGAGAGAGAGAGAGATTGTTTGGTGTTACGACTTTAGGAGAGAATACGAGTTGAGACTTCTCTATAAAAGAAGACTAAACTCTCTCTCTCTCTCTCTCTCTCTCTCTCTCACACACACACACACTCTAAATGGAAATGGATCCACTACCACCACTGATCGACTTAAACGACGACGACGACGACGCACCTCGCTTCTTCGACCGCTACAGTTCCTCTCCATCCTCCTCCACCACCACCTCCTCCTCCTCCTCCTCTCCCACCTCCTTAAACGGCGTCGTCCCTTCCTCCACCACAACCAAACGCCTCGACTACATGCTCCAATTCCTTGATCGCAAGCTCTCTACCGAAACCGCCACTACCACATCTCTCCCTGAGTTCATCGCCAAAGGCGGTGCCTCCGCCATCTTCAATCCTCCGTCCCGCTCCGTTCTCCACCCTGATCGCCCGCCTTCCCTGGACCTCCGACCTCATCCGCTTCGCGAAACTCAAATCAACCGTTTCTTACGAACCATAGCTTCTACGGACTCTCACTTGTTGTGCGGAAGCGAAAATGGAACTGTTAGGGTTTGGGACTTCAAGGACTTGTACGAAGCTGGAAACGAAGATGAGGAGGAAGATACGGCGCCGTTTTTGGACTCTTCTTCCTCTTCCTCTTCGGCTAGTCCGACTCTGTGTTTGGTTGCGGATTTAGGGTCTGGAGTGGTGTGGAGTGGACACAAAGATGGGAAAATCAGGTGCTGGACGATGACGAATACGAAGAGTCCTTTTAAGGAAGGGTTGTCTTGGCAGACGAATCGCGGGCCGGTTCTTTCCATGATTGTTACGTGTTATGGTAATGTGCCTCTCCCCGTTAACTGTTTGATCATTGAATTTGTTTTGTAGGATGAATTGACAAAAAAATAAAAATAAAAATGGTCATCTTAATGTCAATTTTGAATTTTGAATTTATTTAAACGGTTTTGAATAAGTAGAATTAAAATAGAGTACATGGAACCATGTAGGTTTAGATTTTAGTAAATTAGAAACAAAGATGAAAGACTTGATTGTTGAGAGAATAGATTAAAGGATGCAAATTTCTTAAAGTTAAGTTAGAGATCATTGTGAAGTAAAAGGTGTGTTCAAACATTCTTCAGATGTTTGATTCTTTCAACTTTTAAATATAAAATGGAATTCACAAATTGCCTCTTTTCAGGAAAAAAAAAAAAAAAAAAACATTTTAGAAGTACTAGTTATGGCTCTACTTATTCTGCTTTGTAAGGTTTAACCTTTATCAGCCAATCAACATTAAAGGCTTGGTGTTACAAGAATTTATCATTGTGCTTTCTCCTTTGCTCAATTCTGTTTGACTTTCGTCCAGGGGATCTGTGGTCGGGTTTTGAAGGTGGTTGTATTTTAGTATGGCCATGGGAAGCTATTGAAAAATCTGTGTGTGTGATGAATGAAGAAAGGCCCATTGCTGTTCATTTAGTGGAGAGATCATACATTGACCTGCGGAGCCAACTCACTGCCAATGGTTTCAGTAACATATTAACATCAGATGTTAAGTACTTGTTATCTGATAATTCTAAAGCAAAAGTTTGGAGTGCTGGTTATCTGTCATTTGCACTATGGTATGTTTTAACTTTCAATACTGTTCTTTATTTCAAGTTTGATATTTTTTTTCTTTGTTCATAGATTCTTTTTAATAAACTGTTTTTCAAACATTAGCAAAAGCAAGTAAAAAAAAAAAAAGAGTGAGAAGGAATTGTGTTTGATATTTGGTTCACTGACTAACTTGCTGGATGAAAAATCTGTCATTTGCCTATCATGTTTTTCTATGTATTAACTTTGGTCCTTGCTGGTCCATTCATAGCAATCATAAGAACATAAATTCTCCATGATCCATCTTGGGAGCTGCCCATGCATCCTGTGCAAAAGATAAAGCTCAAAACTGCTTTATCTGGTCTGATACTTCTTTGAATGTGAGGAGGCAATTTGTTGGTCACCAGAGGGGGAAAATTTTGATTATAGTCTGCCACTATGCCGCTTTTAAGTTTGGGCTTCCTATATGTTGGGTTGGTGCACGCTTAAGTTGTGATTCCAAATGTGCTTGGAATGAAGGGAGAGTTCATAAATGACTAAAAATGATGCTTTTATGTATCTTTTTAATAAACGTATTCATGCATTGCATCTGGTTCATCTAATTGCATTTGTTTGTATTTCATAGATCTATGGATTTAATTGTTTAGTTGTTATCTTACAGGGATGCTCGGACAAGGGAGTTACTGAAAGTTTTTAATACTGATGGTCAGATTGAGAATCGAATGGACTTTCCTTCAGTACAGGACTTTTCAATGGAATATGCCTCTAGTTCAAAGAAAGAAAAAATTCAGAGTTCCTTTGGTTTCTTTCAGCGCTCACGTAATGCTATAATGGGAGCCGCAGATGCTGTGCGTCGAGTTGCAGCGAAGGGAGCCTTTGGAGATGACAATCGGAGAACTGAAGCAATGGTGTTGACTGTAGATGGAATAATTTGGACAGGGTGTACAAGTGGCTTGCTTGTGCAGTGGGATGGCAATGGCAATCGCATACAAGAGTTTCAGCATCATGCTTTTGCTGTTCAATGTTTTTGTACATTTGGGTCGCGAATATGGGTAGGTTATGCCAGTGGAATTGTCCAGGTAATGGACCTTGATGGTAATTTTATTGGAGAGTGGGTTGCTCACAACAGTCCGGTGATAGGAATGACTGTTGGAGCGGGCTATATTTTCACCTTGGCTAATCATGGTGGTATACGTGGATGGAACATCACATCTCCGGGACCTCTGGACAGCATATTGCGTTCAGAATTGGCTGGCAAAGATTTTGTATATACAAGGATAGAAAATGTGAAAATATTGACTGGTACTTGGAATGTTGGGCAAGGAAGAGTGTCTCATGATTCACTTGTATCTTGGCTAGGATCTGTGACCTCAGATGTTGGGGTCATTGTTGTTGGGTTGCAAGAAGTTGAAATGGGTGCTGGAGTTCTTGCAATGTCTGCAGCTAAAGAGACTGTAAGTACTACTTCTTTTCAGTCAAAATCTCTTGTCAAGTAAGTCAAAAATTTACACATACATTCAGTTTGACTTTGGAAAGTATAGACTGTTAGAAGATATTGTATCAAAAAATAAAATAAAATAAAATCCAGAGCATCAAAACTTATCCATGAATCCTCTTTCAAATGTACATTTGATAATCAATGTTATGGTGTTGGAGAATGGGTGGTTCCAACTCAAGAGGGTTGGTTCAGAATAAAAGAGATGGCCAGGATAAAAGAAATACAGTTTTAATATGCCATAAATAAGACAATGATTATCAAGAATTTTGGCTATTTAGATATCTTAAGAGAATTTTTAACATTATTTGTCTGAAACCTCTAGAAATGTGCGGAATGCTGTGGAGACATTAGCGCTAGTAAGAGAGATCAGAGTTTCACGCTCTGCTGAGGGGCATTATAAAGTTGAATTTGGACTGGATTGTTTTGATATTCTTTGTTGAAGGCCTTGTATTATATTGTTATTTTAGGCAACTCATGACAATTGCTTGAATTGTGTGGTTAAATAATTAAATTTACCATATCCCAATAGCTTAAACTTTTGGGACAATCGGTAATTTAACATAGTATCAGAGCATGAGGTTCTAAATTTGATCCTTGTCTCCTCCACTCTACCTCCCATTTAAATTCCCATGTGTTGGGCCTCACCTATTAAAAGGTAGTTTCGGCTCACACGTAAGGGGGAGTGTTTGAATTGTGTTTAAATGATTAAATTTACCATATTCCAATAGTTTAATATTTTGGGACAATCGGTAATTTAACAACAACCAACAAGCTTATGTCATTCTTTAAAATTTTGCTAATTTAATATGTCACGACCCAAATCCATGGAACATGAATTTAGATACATGACTAACTTGCTAATCTTGCATATCTCAATAACATAATTAATTCTAAAATTAAATAAAACTCCAAATAAACAATGCTCTTAATAAACCTCTTACAATATCTAAAATCCACAATTTAGAAATAATCTTCAATTACTGTAAAATCTTAAGCGAAATAAAAATAACTAAAAATCCTATGAGACTTCAAGCTTTATTGAAGTTGCTTAAAAACTCCCACGCTCTACTTTGCACCTTACAAAGCAATCTAAAAGTTATGTTTCCCAACTAAACTTTAATATGAAAATTGTAATTGATGGGGTGAGCCACACATCTAGTAAGCGATTATACACAATACAGAACAAAATAGAATCAAGCAAAGCACGAGTATTATGATTTCACAAATTCACTCAATGATATCAAATATAGTTTTCCAAAACATATAATGAACCACTTAATACATATGTAATCAAATTTCAAAATCATTTGGAAGCACATACAGATAATTGATCAGAGCACAGTGTCACATATCACATATTCTCACATACAATCCTATGAGCGGATAGCAATATCTAACCCCTGCTGGTGAGGGCTCAACACTTATTCTCACATACAACACTGTGAGTGGGCTTACATATATATCTGATCAATTTTAAAAACATTTAATGAGTCACATATCACAAAAGAAAAGTTTATAAAAAGTAGAATAATTTACTTAAATCAAGGGATGCTTGACTCTTTTAGGGAATGAATAGGAACCGAGGAGTTTATATAAATATTTTACAATTCTTGAGTAAGTCTGAAAATTCAATTCTCTAAAAGAAACGTTTTAAATACCATTTGGAAAATAGGAATATGACTTTGAAATCACTTGGTTTTAAACAAATTTAAAGAATACAAACCTTTTTAGAAAACTTATCTTGAAACTCTATTCTTTTCTGAAAATAGTTTAGTTTAGGAATCATCTATTAAATGAGATTCGGTTGTTCAAAACGTTATTTAAAATTCGAAGTTTCTTTTTAAAACATTATTTAAAAGTTGAAGTTTCTCTTTCAATGATGTAAAAATGCTTTAAATAAACTTTAGAAAACGTATGCTTAAAAACATAACCTTTGGAAACCTTTGACTTCTAGGAGCCTAATGAACAAAACTTGGCATATTATGCATAATTACTTACAGCACTTGAATCTCTCTGAAAGTCTAGTTGAAACACCTTCCAAATAGTCTCAAAACACTCTTAAATAGGACCTATAATCAACCATGGAAATTACTTAATATCCTCTACAAAATATAAAGCTTATCGAATTATATAAACTAACTCACTAGGATTATACTTTGCTTAGACTAATAACACTTTGACACTGATGTAAAGTTTCTCTAACCAATAATGTTTCCTTGCATTGGGTCAATTCTCATATTATCATTAGAGAGGCAGTAGCTGAAATATTCTAGACCTTGGATTTAATATCCCATTGAAAACATAACAAGGCCACCTTTAGAATTAAAGGTTATAATCATGAAGTCTATATTCGAATAAAATCTGTAGGCAACTTAATGAAATCATGTACTGACTATATTATCTAATATATATCAACCTTTGTTAGACCCAAGGTCTTCAAATTCAATGGGTAACCAATATAAAATATAACACTACCATAAACTTAAGAGAATTGCCATCGGATCTTTATTTGAATAACGCTTATATATGAACATCTTTCCACTGTAATCGAATAGTCAATATAGTTGACATAACTTAATCTTACCATGCTGCCAAAACCATAAATATATCTCAAGATTTATAGAACAGTATAGTAATATTGATCATCTTAGAGATGAAGGTTCTCACCTTGATTTCACAGCCAAACCTTATGCCCCCAAACAATTTTGGCCTCCTTCTGTCACACTGACTCTCTCTCTCCCTCTCAAATTTTCTTTGGCATCCACGTTTACTAAGAAACCCACTTAGTTTAAATAGTCTTCCAAGACTTTAATTTCCAATTAACCTAAAATTAAGGTTTTAAAAAAAAAAAAAAAAAAAATTTAAACTGCCGCACAAAATTTTCTGCACTAAAACTTTAATTTTCTCACCTATTTTGTAGCACCACAAAATTGTCTACTCCCATCTTACTGTGCACACGTACAGTACCTCAACTCTATAATAATAATAGTAATGATGATAAATCGGGGTATTACATAATACCCTTTAGATTAGTTTTATTGCTTGAGTGGGTTTTTTGAGATATATATATATATATATTTTTTTTAATGTTGAGTAATATTTGTTAAAAGGGAACACAATATATTCAACAAAGTGGATGAAACTTACCCTTCCTAAAAGAAACGGGAAGAAATAGAAAGAATTGGTTATCACCCTTACTACCCAAAACATGCCTTAATGTTGAACAAAAGGACTGGAATAGATTACTATTTTTTTCTTGAACACTTCTTTATTTTTCATTCCTGTAATATATTCAGATCCTTAATGAACTTCTCATTAGGATTTTTATCTCCTCTTGTTTATATTTTCCCCATTAACTGTAGGTAGGACTTGAAGGGAGTTCTGTTGGGCAGTGGTGGCTGGATATGATAGGCAAAACGTTAGATGAAGGATCAACGTTTGAACGTGTTGGTTCTAGGCAACTGGCAGGCTTGCTCATTTCTGTCTGGTGAGTATATGTCCTGGGAAAAGAGTGTGTTTGGATGAGCTTATTTCCATTGGCTTATTCTGTTTAAAATTAGTTGTGTAACAGTAGAGTTGTATCTAGAAAAGGTAAGAATTTAAAAATCTGTACATAAGCTGGCTGTTAAAATAAATTGGCATTTTAAGAAACAAATAAACCTTAAATTTAGCTCTGTTGGCTTTTTTAAAAATCCAGAAATTAAGCTCTTATATTTTTGATAGGTAAGTAGTGCAATTTTATTAATCAGAGGGAAAAAAAAAAAAAAACTTTGAGTTCATGATGATGAACACAAAGGAACAAAAGAAAATACAAAAAAATTATAAGGCAGGTCTAAGTGAAGCTAGGAACTCAAAAACAGGAATAATTAGAAAACCCCCAACACTGTGCCCAATCAAAGAGTGCGTTGAAACACAGATTTTGATTGGTCCAATGAAATCATGTTGCCCTCAAACAGGTGACGATTCCACTCCTTCCACACAATCCACATCAAACAACCCGGTACCATATTCCATATTACAGAGTCATGCCTCCCAAACCAATTCCTCCAACAAAATAATAAAGCTGCAACAGTTCCTAGCATAACCCAATGAATCCCAAATATCTGAAACACATCTCCCCACAGAGCATGGACCCCATTACAATGAAGTAAAAGATGATCCATTGACTCCCCATTACTCCAACACATACAACACCAATTCACCAAAGGCAACCCCCTTCTCATTAGATGATCCAATGTAAGGATCCAACCTAAAGCTGCGGTCCGCATAAAGAACGCAACCCTTTTAGGAAGCTTAACAGACCAAATGCCCTTCCATGGAAATGGGGACTTAGTAGCAACCCAAATCACCTGATTAAAAGACTGAGTATCAAACTGGCCCTTACTTTTATGGCACCAATGCATCCTGTCCATCCCCTCACCCCTTGGAACTTGAGAATGAATGTACTTAAGAAAAGAGAAGACTGCCTCTAGTTCTCAATCATGAAAATCTCTGTGAAATCTCAAATTCCAACTCCTAAATATCCCATCCACTTGGTGATCCAAAACATTAGAGATAAAGCTTCCTTATCACTTGACACGCAAAAGGATCAGGGTACAGAAGCTTAAGAGGAATATCCCCAACCCACTGATCATGCCTGAATATATGATTACCCTCTCTAACTACGAGTGCCAAATGTTGAGAAGCTCTTTCAATGTAATGAGGAGTTCAAAGAGTCTAATTAAATTTCATTGGTTTCATATTGTTACAAATAATATTTGAAATGAGTTAATCATATTTATCATGTTAGGTGAGGCTATCATTTTTTTCTTCACACTTATAATAATTGGCCAATTTTGGATGGCCTTGCCTCCTTTCTCGTGGAACTGTTGATCTGTGTCCTGAAATGCAATATAAAACAATGGCCTAATGAAATTTTTGTGATGTTCAGCTCCTCCATGATGTGTGTGTGTGTGTGTGTGTGTGTGTAGTTTGCCTTTCTCAGGCCATTAGCGTTGAGCCCAGTGGTATAGCCTGCTCTCCTTTACTAGGAGATCCAAGGTTTGTATCCCCTCTCCCTCGTGTTATAACTATCAGATATATATAGTTTGCCTTTCTCTTTCTTTTCTCAGGCGTTTACTTCAGGCGTTTACTTCTTTGTCTTTAATCTTATTTAAGGCATCTATCCTTGTTGACTTTCTCATCTATGATAGCTAAAGTGTTGTATTTCAGGGTTAGAAACAATATTAGAGCTTATGTTGGTGACGTTGATGCTGCAGCAGTTCCTTGTGGCTTTGGGCGTGCAATTGGTAATAAGGTATCCCGGACTCCATCTTTTTTGCTGATTTTTTTTTCTTCATAATTAATACTTTATTGAAAAAATGAAGAGAGTTTATGATTACAGAAAATATATGCAAACCTCTTCTAAAGAGTAGTGTGGAAAGCAGAATTACAGTCTAAAAGAAAGAGAATCTATGAAATCTACAAGAGGTGCATGTCACTGACTCCCATGCACTGATACCACTTAGACAATGATCTCACAAATGAAGAATTCAGCTCAATAATTGACACCACCCCATAAATAGTACTATAATTCCTTTACTTCCGAAGTGCCCACATTAGATATGAGGGGGCCATATGCCACACCATATATCTGCCATGTTACCCAAACCAAAGAATTATTCTGCAACATTCTTAGGCCATAATCCTATAATCTTTTCAGCCGATGTTTAGTGTATGATATTAGTAAATGAGTTTATTTCACTTCACTTTTATTTATGTTCAGAAAAATGTCCATTTTCTTTCCATCCCACCTTTGTCACTACCCAAAAGAGGGTGAAGAATTAGAAAGAAAAAATACTAGTTCCCTCAAACCTGAGGACACCAAGACTAAAAGGAAAATAATTTTTTTTGATACAAGGGTTACTGACATAGGACAAGGGGGAGCAAACAAAATCTGATTTAGAACACCTGGGGCAGATCTGGTATAGCTTGGGTTTTGAGGAATTAGGGTTAGGTTTTAGTGAGGAATAGGCTAGAAAATAATAGGGATTATAGGGTTTCTAAAGGGGACAAGGATTAGTAGGGTTTGGGGATGAAACAAAGGAGAAGAATCAGGTTTGGGTTGCTGTGAATACTGTTCTGAACAGTAAAATAAAAGATAAATACTGTTGTGAATACTGTTCTGAACGGTTACTGTTCTGAACAGTAACCGTGAATAGTAAAATAAAAGATAAATATCTAGGAATCACTCCTGGGGTTCCTTGGCATCACACCTTGGAATAGTTTGCATCAAACAAACCATAAACAAAGCTTCATAGCTATAAACTGAAAATATTATTGTTAACCATCTCAATAGATGGCATGACAACTCTTTAAATAGAAAGACTAATACCTATTCCTAGTAGAACTATGATTTCTTATAACCCTAATAAGACTTGGACTTGGACTCCTTAGGCCTTTACTACTAAGCCCAACTAAATAACTAAACTTAAACTAAAATAAGACCCAAAAGAAAATCTAATGGACTGTTAGCACAGCCCATTCCAGAATATTATGAAATTACAAAATTGCCCTTGATACATAAAATAAAATAAAATATAATAAATCTGTCTCCCCAATGCCTCCTGCATCAGTTACATTGAGACATGTAATATTTTTTACTTGGGATGGCTTCCATTGTCTTTAGCTTGGTGCTGTGCTATTTTGTGATAAGATTATTTATCTGATGAGGTTCTGATATCAATTGTCAAATAGTTGGTGACTCCTGTATCACATTTTCCAAAAAGTATAATTCTCTAGATGTGTGCGTCTGCATTATAACTAGAGACATGCTTAAACCCAAAGACTTAAATTCCTTGGTTTGTATGAAAGTAGTTTCTTGTTCTTAATCAACTGCATATTATTGGTGGTTATTATATTATTGATGTGCTAATCATTGTTTGATCAGGGAGCTGTTGGTTTGAGGCTAAGAGTGTATGATCGGGTAATGTGCTTTGTTAACTGTCACTTTGCTGCACATTTAGAAGCAGTTAATCGTCGCAATGCAGACTTTGATCATGTATATCGAACAATGACGTTCTCCCGACCAACCAACCTTTTCAATGCTGCAGCTGGTACGGTTCTGTACCTGTTCTTCTTTTGCTCGCTTGCCTTCTCAATGTATTTAGTCTGGCTTGTTTATAGATCTGGCTTGCCATTGGTCCTTTCTGTTGCAGCTGGTTCTTCTTCTGTTCAAATGCTTCGCAGTACCAATGTATGTAATTATATTGATTGGTAAAGCTGCCATTTTGATTGTTAAGTTACTTTCTGTATAAATGATTTTGTTCCAGTTGGTTCATAAAGCATGATTCCCCTACAGGCTATTGGCACACACACTGCAGAAGGGATGCCTGAATTATCTGACGCGGACTTGGTCATATTTCTCGGTGATTTCAATTATCGGCTTGATGGTATCTCTTATGATGAAGCAAGGGACTTTATCTCTCAAAGATGCTTTGATTGGCTTAGAGAAAGGGATCAGCTTCGGACAGAAATGGAAGCTGGTAATGTCTTCCAAGGAATGCGTGAAGCAGTCATTACATTTCCTCCCACATACAAGTTCGAAAGGCACCAAGCTGGTCTAGCAGGTTGGTCTTACCTTAACATATATGAATTCTTAGATTAACAGTACTGGCTAGGGCCTCAAAAGAGGGGAAAAAACTATAGTTTTATTGGTTATGACCTGCAATGCTGAATGAGTTGATTAAACATTGTTCGGTGACTTGTTGATTTGTTTATGACTCCGATAAGCAATTTCCCTGTTTATAAATGCTTTTCTTTCTTTCTTTCTTTATTTTTGTTTTGTTTTGTTTTCTCTATTTTGGTGGGGAAAAGCATAAAACCCTTTTGAAAGTTATTGGCATATGGAGTCTCTCTTAGATTATCTAATAAGGGTTGCCCAAAATCTTCTGAACTTGTGTAAACTGTCTGCAGGGTATGATTCTGGTGAAAAGAAGCGCATTCCTGCCTGGTGTGACAGAATTTTATACCGTGATAGCCGCTCAGCTTTGGTATCTGAGTGCAGCTTGGAGTGTCCTGTAGTCTCTTTAATATCAAGGTAATTTTCCTGGTATTATTGCTTTCTGCACATTTATAGGGAATAGTGAGAATGTTAACACCTACAAAAAAAATTTGTAAATGATGCCTCAGATAATTTAGTGGAGTGTACATATTATGGCCACATTAGATGGCATTTCTGTGCTATCACATTTCAATTTGACTGGATTCTTTTTTTATTTAACTTGCATGCAATTTCATGTGATTTGGATGGTATGTGTCCAAAATATGTGAAGGGGATGCTAAGAGCCTTGTAGCTCAACTAGCACCTTATGGTGTTTCCAATGGAGACATCCATGGTTCCACTCTCCCCACCCGAACTATTGACGTATCAAAAAAATCCGAAGGGGGATGTGATCAAAATCAAATATAGTCCGACTAAACTAGTCATTCTTTTGGTTTTATATAAAGTGGTAATGGGTGTTGGCTATTATACTAGATGCAATTTGATATCTGCACTTGCTTTCTCTTTCTGTATGTATATGCAAGTGTACTGCCATTAATATAATTATATAAAGCCATCAACATACATAAGATTGTTTTTCTTTTCCCTTGAAATACTTTCCAACTTGACATTTCCTGTTTAATAGGTATGAAGCTTGCATGGATGTGACAGACAGTGATCACAAGCCTGTCCGCTGCATATTTACTGTTGATATTGCTCGAGTTGATGAGTCAATAAGGAGACAAGAGCTTGGTGAAATTCTTGGATCAAATGAGAAAATCAAATATGTTCTTGAAGAACTATGCAAAATCCCAGAAACTATTATCAGTACAAACAACATAATCCTTCAAAACCAGGACACATCCATTTTGCGTATTACAAATAAGTGTGGGAAAAACGATGCTTTCTTTGAAATAATTTGTGAAGGTGAGTCTTCCATTAAGGAAGATGGACAAGCATCGGATCATTGTCCAAGAAGTTCCTTTGGCTATCCACGATGGCTTGAGGTGACTTCTTTAACTTGAATTAATTTGTGTACTTTTATTTGTGACATCTGGACCTAGAGTTGGCTTTGGTCAAATCGAAAGTGTTAAGAGTCAATGTTTGAGCTTGTTATAGATTCTGGGTCATGGTATTAGAGCTGTGGTTTGATTAATTGGTCTTGTGTTTGAAGCTATGGAACCAGGAACCCCCATTTGTTTCTGTTTCATTCATATACATGCAAGGCCTGCATTTGGTTTTAGCATTATTGGGTAGCCTTACAAGCGAGGTTGGGTATTATATTTAATTTATGTGAACTTGATGTACAATATATCTCCACTTCTTGACAGCTATAGGTTTTTTTTTTTTTTATAAGTAATAAGTTTTTATTGATATAAAAAAGGGACACCCTAGTACACAGGGAGTGTACAGGGGTCAACAATCAAGTACAAAAATTACAAGAATCAAGAAAATCAAAGAAAGAGGTGAATGATTGGTTTTGCAAAGCAAGCAACCAATCCAATAAAGTTCTAAAGAAAAATAAGTTGAGGTCTGGATTAATATGTTTCTTATCACCTGAAATCTACCTTTGTTGTTGACTTTGGTGTTTATAATTGATTGGATTGATCTGAATTCATTCATGATTAAAGTACTTCAAAATTTGGATCAGATAACTCCAAGGGCATCATTGTTTTTGCATATTGACTTGCTTATACAATATATTATTTTGTTGTAATGTTATTTGATGTTTATATCATTGCAAATTCAAGTCCAAGTAGTTGAGAGTTGAATAACCTGTCAGTGTCGAAGAAAGGACCTTGAGGTGAATAATATTCTCTTAGTTGTTCAACAATATTGTTTAGGCAACAAAGCTTGGATAATGTCCTTAATCCTGTATAATGTTCTTTTGGGTATATGTTATCTTTTATTATACAAGTTGAGTCGCAAAGGAACTTGAAACAACATGCTCATGAAATAAATCTAGTGCCTTCTAAACAGCAATCTGATGGAGAAAGAGTTTATACTTGAGGACATGAGGCATGCTGATGCAGGAGCAGCCAGAATTATTTTAAATTTTAAAATTTTAGATTTTCTTTATATCGTGGGAGATTGGATATTGTATGTAATTGGATTAGTTTATAATTTCAGATTATTGTGAATTAAAATAAGGATTAGATTAGATAGGGATTAGCCTTTTAGATTATTACCAGTTTAGAGTTTTATGGTTTATGAACTTTTATTCCTAGAAGCTATATAAAAAGCTTCAGGTGGTGTTTATTTGATATATAGTAGATGATTAATTAATGAAATTTCAGATTGGAGATTTTCCAATATGTTGGCGCTGATTCCTAACACCTTAGGTGTTGATGCCTAAGTTTTATTGCTTGGTGCTGATTCTAGGCAACCCCTAGGTGCTGATTCTTAGGGTTATCTTTTAATTTTCTTGTTATTTTATTTTCCTGTTGATTGTCCTGCAGCAATTTATTAGACTAGGCAACAGCAGAGATCCTACAGCTGCCTACTTTTGTTTTCTTTAGAATAATTATTCAATTTGATTAGTGGGGTGGGGACCCATCATTCATGCGAGATGTGGGAGTACCACATTGTTGTATTCCAGGAATATTGAATAATTTTCCACAAATCTAGGGCCCATTTGATAGTAGTGTTTAAGTATTGTTGTTCAGTTTTCAGTATTGTGGAAATACGTGTCAGAAGTATTATTGTTGTTTAAATATTGAAAACTGTTGTTTAAAAGCCACTACCAAACAGGCCCCTAGACTTTTACAGCGTTGGTTCCATATATATATATATATATATATATATATTGTGTTTCATTGTTTTTTCATACATGAAATCATAACTATAAATTTATGGACGAATATTAAGCCATCATGGTGCTTCAGAACTTTCAGATTTTCTGTTGGATCTAGATTTAAAACTGGCTGGTTTATTTGCCAATCAACTCTAGTTCAAATGTTACCCTATCTCTTTGTAAGAGCAAGGTTGAGGGTGAGGTCTTGCATTCAAGACCCACCAGGTGTAACTTACCAATTAAATAAATAAAAAAGCTTATCTATTATTCTTGTATTTGAACCAGGTCACTCCAGCAGCTGGCATAATCAGACCTAATCATATTGCAGAGGTGTCAGTTCATCATGATGAATTCTTAACTCTGGAAGAGTTTGTTGATGGTGTCCCACAAAACTCGTGGTGTGAAGACAACAGAGACAAGGAAGTTATATTGGTGGTTAAGGTGTGGGGCAGGTATACGATGGAGACAAGAAATCACCGTGTTCGCGTGCGCCATTGTGTTACAGCTAAGATAAAACGGAGTGACCCTGAACTGAACAGCACTAGGCAAATCCAAGGAACTGTTCTCCACCGGTCTGATATTCAAAGCCTTAGCAGTTCCTATGACGTGGTTGACCACCTACGGAATCTGCATAGCCCTTAAAGCATCTCTGTTAACATGAATTGTCAATGGAGAAAACGAGGCATTGGATGGCCAATTCCATTAGCCTAAAGGGATCCTCCTGTGTCTACATAGTCCAGTCATACAAGCACCTTGATGTAAATACTTGAGGTGCTTGGTTACCTTTTCATTCTCTAAGTTTTCTTTTTTGCAGTTGATTTGTGTCCATAGAATTTTCATTTAGTTCATCTGGTGCCAATTCTTTTGAACTTTCATGAGTTTGTTGTGCAAGGTCTCATTCCAACTTGTGATATTTTGGACTGATTTTCTGTTTTCAAGTGTACAGCTAATACATCGAGCAGCAGGAGGGGGTGAATTTTTATTTGACCTCCTGTTTATAAGTGAACCTATTTATTGTGTGAAATATGAACAGTATCCATCATCAATTAGATCAAGGAGCAGATTCTGCAGTGAGTTTCCATATATGGCACGGAATTGTTTTCTCTTGTTTTTCAGTTGCTGCTGCTACTGCTACTGCTACCACTGCCAGTTTTAATGGTTTGTTAAATTATTTTATTGGTTCAAATAGAAAATTCCAAATTCATGATTTTCTGTTTTATAGTGAATAAACATTATATCTATCTTATTCTTACCCCATATACTGAAATTTACTTTGCTGGGGCAAAGCCCAATCGGGCATGGTTTCATTTGTATATCAGTACCAGCTGAGTTACTCTTTACCTTATAATCTGAAAATATTAATGTAGGATTCAACTAATCAGTTATTTATTTATTTTTACTTTATTTTTAAATTAGTTATCTTTCTTTAATTAACTTTTTATTCATGAAAGATAATGATTGTATAGTGCCTATTGTCATGCAATTTCAAATAATCAATGTGCACTTTACCTTTTGAGTATTGAATATTCTAAAGTCATGTGAAGCACCTATTATGGGTGTGACTTGCTGGTTTTGCAAGAAGGGAGCTTCCCTTGGTGGTGTTAGGTTTTTCTGATTGATCGTGCTTTTGACTGCTGCTGCTGCTGCTGCTGCTACTACTGAAGGTTTTTAAAATTAATTTTCTTAAACAAAAAATTGGCAACTATATTAATTTTCTTAAACAAAAAAGAAAAAAAAAAAAAGGAATTAGGAAAGTCTTCTTGGGAACTATATTATTCTTAAACAAATTGGCAACTGTGATTCGGAGTTTCACTTGGATTATATACTATTGGAAATTAAGGGGGTGTTTGAATCCTTTGTTTTTATCACTCAATTTTCGTCACTCATCACTCAAAATATCTTATCCGTTTGGCACCATCACTCACTTGTCATCACTCAATATTTTTCACACTGTTTGTAGGCCCATACTTGTCACTCAGTGAAATGTTTTTTTTTTTTTTTTTTTTTTTCAGTATCACCGAACCCAATGTAAAAAAAATAATAATAATAAAAAAATAAAAAAAACCCAGATCAGAAGGAAGAAGAAGAAGCCACCTAGTGTGAAAGGAAAAAGAAAAAAGAAGATGAAGGCACGCACCAAACCCAGTGGATAAAAAAAAAAAAAAAAAAAAAAAAAGGAGAGATGGTCAAAAGTTGCGGCTAAAGTCTGACAGTAGGTCCCTCCATGTACTGTTATTTACGAAAATGCTATTGAGTTATGAGTTATGGAAACTGAAAACAGCTAAAATGTGTTTTCAGTTTCCATAACTCATAACTCAAAAATCAGAGAATTGAGTGATGGAAACAAAGTTATGCTGGTGCCAAACGAACTTCTAGCTATGGCTCCTACCATTTTTAAGTTATGAGTTATGAAAACAGAGATATGAGTTATGAAAATTAATGAACCAAACACCCTCTAAGTCTCTTACTTGTGTTGATTCTGATAATTGACATGGTTGGATGAACAAAATACTCCAGAGAATCACAGTAGAATTTTAAGAACGAAGAAGCTATATATAGAGCTATCTACGCAGATGTTAGGCTAAAGTACACCCAATTGGGCACACGCACTAGGGTGATGCAATCTGCTGCAAAGACCAGCACTAATTAAACAAATTTGTCTTACTAGGGTGTTGCTTTTTTTTTTTTCTTTTTTTTTTTAATTATTTATTTTTTATTTTATCAAATAAACAACTTTTTTTTTGGTCTTATTTTTAGTTTTTACCATATAAACAACAAAAGTTGATTTTTTTAAAAAATAAAAAAATCAACTTTTTATTTTATTTTTTTATTTTACATTTAGTAATTAAGCTATCGAAAACTAATGTTTAATGATTCGTCTATGCTTCATTGCACCACTGGACAATTTTCTAATGAGAACTAAATCAGATCATGAATTTGGTTGTTGTCAGACTAGAGTGCGTTGAATTGGAACGTGTTGGATGATAAAAAGATTTTAGAAAAAAGAAAAAGAAAAAAAGAAGCAGAAATGCAGTTTTGGTCTTACGTTTTGATCTCTAATACGTGGTGATAGAGTACTGACACATTAAATGCTAATGTGACTATTAAAATAATATTAAAAAAAAAACATTGGCGATTGTTGGAGACGTTTTTGCGACAAGGGCCATAAATGCAAGAATGGTCAAAATCTTGAAGTAATTATTTATGGAGAGTATTAAGTCCAAAATTTCAATATTTAGTGAATAGAGGCTAATGGTCTTTTAACAAAAGAGAAATCAAAATGTCAATAACAAAAATGTAGAGAAATGCATAAAAACATAGCAGGTCAGAAACATAAGAGGTTATGGTTAGATTTGCTTTAATTGGGTAAGATGGATGACTTGCTTTTTTGCATAATTTGGTAAATGAAGTGGCCTAAATTCATGGGTTGATGTTTCCTAGACATGGCAGGCCCTTGGAGTCTACATTTGGTTGCTGTAGTAGATAAGGCTAGCTACTTAGGGTCAGCTATATGCTTTAGGCAAAAAGATTGCAAAGAAGAAAAGTTGGGATATAGTCAGCAAGAGCATACAAACTTTATTGGGGTGGAAATTTTAGGTACAAGACCTCCTCCATGAGCTTGAGGTGCTACCAGTATCCCTTGCTCACTTCGTAGCACGCGTAGGCTGGACTCATGCAAAAAGTTCGAAAGAAACCGACCTATACCTTCAAAACCACACTTCCTCAATTTCCCCCAATATGTCAAAAAGAATAAAATAGAATTTAATATATGAATTGGACCCACAAGGAAGTTGGATTTAGTTGAATCGGACCTGTAGAAAATGTGTTTTGAAAATGGGTATCAACAGCGATTTAAAAAATGTCATGTCAGATCCACGTCAGCCTTTAAATAATACCACATCGACATGGTGGCAATGGTGTGGCAGAGCTGATGCCAGCATCATCCAAATCACCCAAACAACCGCCTATCAAAGCCTTACCTTCTCCCTCATCAACCTAGTCGTGTGGGTTTGAGAGCCATTGCTTGAGGTGAGGGCGTTGGGGAACGGCAATAGGTGGAACTAAGGGTTTTGGCCGTGGCTGGGATCAAGCTAGTGAAAGAGGAAAATAGAGAGGGTGAGATAGAGAGAAGGTTTGGCCTGTCATGGTGGTTGAGAGAGAGAGAGAGAGAGAGAGAGAGAGAGAGAGAGAGAGAGAGAGAGAGTTTTTGAGATGAGGGAGACAGAGATTTTAAGATGACAGAAGAGAGGGATCAATTTGATTTTTTGGGTTCTTTCTTTGATTTTCTTCTTTGAATATCTGGGTTTGTGTGTGATTAATTCTTTTTTATTTTTTATTTTTTTTCTTCTTTGAATTTCATTTGTTATTAAAATTTTAAATTTGATGTGGATGCTGAATATTCTTTTTTATTGTCCAAATAATTTTTTTAATATTATTTTAATGGTTACGTCAGCATTTAGTGTGCCAGCAATGCATCTCACCTATCATGTATGATATTTTTGCTAGTGAAATGATGGTAGGGACCAAAATGGTAATAATTTTTAATTTTGAGGGACTAACATAGGCGCTCCAAAAAAGTAGGAACCAAAATGAAAATTGACCATTTGCCAAGAAAGAAAGAAGAAACTACTCTCTCTCTCTCTCTCTTTATATATATATATATATATATATTTATATATTTATATTAAGGCATTGGATTGCTACCATGACATTTACACACCATCTGAAAGTTGGTGCTCGATGATGAGAAAATAAAGCTAAAGAATAAAAAAAAATGTAAATGAAAATGAGTGACATTTTTTTTACATGGAAACCCTCTATGTTTGAAGAGGGAAAACTCACAAGCTCAAGCTTGTTGAATAATCTACTATTTTATGGAAAATAGTTATAGTAGTGTATGTATTTACAGTGGAGAAAGAGAAAAGACACGATTCAAACAAAGAAGGTTGGTAAAGGCATTCTTAGATGTAGATTCCATCGTAACAAGAAGGAAGAGTTGTTTTTCTTTGGATCCTTCATCATCTCTTTGTAGTGGTGGAAGGTAGACATGTGTTGCTTTTCTATTGGAGAATGTGTTGGGCCTCCTTATTGGGAAATGACAAAGTTGGATCTTGATATTGGACTGCTAGTGTGGGAGGGCCAAGGACCGGGGTACCCAATCCGAGGATAAACGTGCCAACCCAAGCAAATAAACGCAATCAAGCCTTGAGGATTGCACTTACCTAAGGAGGACTAAAAGACTAAATGGCAGCAGGCACCTCGAAAAGCCAAGGATAAGGGAGTAGATGACAAACAAAGAGTACAAAACATATAGGGGTGGAGGAAGGAAGTTTCCTAAAGGAGACACCTCCCACCTTCACATTCAATACTCTGCACTGACTTAGCTAGCTTCATTAATGAGGAAATGACACTTGAACAGTGACTTCACAGCTCATAACTCTTTCTACCACCTCCAGAAGGGTCCTGATCGGACAAGCATCCCAAAGTGTTCCCCTAAGATGTATAGATGGAGGGCTGAGATGCAATGAAAGGGGCTATATAAGGAAATGAACCCCCCCAGAAATTGGAGATGAACATTTTTCAAGAAAAAAGGCACAAGTGAGAGAGCAAAGGATCACCCCGTAAGAGAGAGATCACCCTTGTTTATTAATAAGAGGTCTATCCTCGGACCCGATTGAGGAAGAGTTTATGCTGAATTGTCTTTCTTTTCACGCATCTTAGCTATTTTTATTCTATAAGTCTTAGGCTTGCAACTTTCTTTGCATTGCACCTGACTCGGAAGCCCACTCTCTCTAAAAATTCATTGTATTGAGCTTGGTTTGAAGGACTGGGAACCACTATTCTAAGTGGGCCTAAACTTTTCTTTTTGAGTCCTTACAGTTAGTATTTCACACTAATTAACACTCTTTGCACAAATATTAAAAAACTTAAGTTGATATATGAAACAAAATTAGCCCACAATTGAAATATAATTCGAAATTTAATTGAATTTTCTCTAAGATTTGACCTTTATATATATATATATATATATATAAAATATGAACTTAAGATTTGGATATTTAAACAAATCCTAAGTTCTACATTTTCCACATTTTAGAAATCTCAATCATTAAATTAAAAAAAAAAAGGGAAATCAATAATAAAAAATTCTCAGAGTTTTAATATTGTTGTATAAAATCTCACTTGAGAACCCCTCATCAAAAAGAAAGAGTTGAAATAGAGGAAAAGGTAAATGGAACTTTTCGGTCGTCTGGGGCTACTCGGTTTCCAAGATGAATTGATAGGATATCAAACAGTCATAATGCCAAAACATTAGGTCATCATTTTGTATTTGGTAATGCATCATTTTGTGGTGCATTTAATTATCATGGCTACCTTTCACTATCTAAAATGTAAGCTTTTCCTTACCATTCTGTTAATGGTAATTATTGCGTCATAATCAATGTTCAGTGTAAAGCGTATAAACTGTTTCTATAGGCTTTTGATATATTTTGTGGTATCTCCCAACCTTCCCAAATTCCTAATGTTTGATTTGATCAAGATGCCCACATTATATCCTAACCAGAACTAAAATATAAGGAAATCCTACTAAAATGAAAAATTCTGTATATATATAGACTCTTAAAACATAGAAGTAAGTTAAAGAAAATACAATCTATACAAAAAGAGAGGGTTGTAAATGCCTCGTTGTGCACAGGAGTGAAGTACCTTTATCAATTATGTTGTTAACTAGCAAAGAAGAAGAAAGGTAAAAGGGTTGTGATTCCTATTTTTAAACAAGCTAGTAGTAAATGATATCTAATATTCGTCAAATAAAATTAGAAAGTTGTTGGGTTTTAAAATAGTGTAGTAAGTGATGTCAAATTGGTTGAATATAATGAGCAAGTGCGTTGTTGGCTCAATGATACTATTATAAAAAGGAC
Organism: Notholithocarpus densiflorus; assembly: GCA_030021035.2. Lineage (NCBI taxonomy): Eukaryota > Viridiplantae > Streptophyta > Magnoliopsida > Fagales > Fagaceae > Notholithocarpus > Notholithocarpus densiflorus. The sequence continues at coordinate 9,824,247 of JARYZH020000004.1, forward strand.
TTTCCATGTGACTTAATGTGTGCTAGACAGCTAAAGGTCACAACTCCGTACTTGCTAGCCAAGGTAATATAGCATTTAGTAAACCACTTTTCCTTAGTAGTAACATAACCAAGACCTTACCCAAGTGTAAGAAAAAGATAAACTATACATTAATTTCCCTTTTCGTTTTTGATGGGTAAATATTGATTTACTCATTCTTTTATAATCTAGTAAAAGAGGACGACCATTAACGTAACCAAATTTTACGTAGTTAGAGAGACTCATATGTTTGAATTAATGCAAGTATTACAAATTCCTTGAATCTGTAATTAATTTGGTGCCGATTGCATTAGGAGCTAAGTCACATAAAAGGAGTGGCCACCAAATAAGTACCGGCGCAGCTTTCTTTGCATTTCCATCACAGCATGCATGCATCCACCCTTAATTTCTTTAACCCCACACCATCCCAATTAAGTACCACCTTCAACATGTTGTATATATACTCCAAGACTCTTCAACTTCTCTCCATTAATTAACATATTCTCAAACTTCTTCAATATCAAAAAACTCTCTCTCCCTATTCCCTATGCAAATCAACATGGCCAAGTTTTCAAGGCTCTTTTACATCCTTTTCTTCATTCTTTCTGTCTCCCACATATCACGTGCAAATATAGTTTACAATGTCATAAATTTTGGAGCTAAACCAGATGGCAAAAAAGACTCAACCCCAGCATTTCTTAATGCATGGTCTGCAGCTTGTGCTTCCTCGGACGCTTCAACCATAAATGTGCCTAAGGGAAGGTACTTGATTGGCTCCTTGGCCTTCAAAGGTGAATGCAAAAGCTCTGATATCACATTCCAGATTGATGGAACTCTAGTGGCTCCAGCAGATTATCGTGTTCTTGGCCAAGCTAGTAATTGGCTCAGCTTTGAAGGTGTTAGCGGAGTTACCATTATTGGAGGAGCACTCGATGCCAAAGGATCAGGCTTGTGGGCTTGCAAAGCTGCTGCCACTAACTGTCCCAGCGGAGCCACGGTATTACTTTGTTGATTTTGTGCTTTTCTGATCTCTTTATTAGTAATCCATTCCATGATTATAATTTTTTTAAAACAATATTTCAAAGTCAAATCTTTCAAATCAGTGTTTTTTTTTTTGTTAAGGTGGTAATTTGCATACAATATCACTTTTACATTCCATTACTGCCAAAATCAATTTTATTATACATTAGTCATAACTTGCCACCTCAATAATTATAAAAAATAAAGTTATGAAATTTGTTATGTAATTAGTCTTATTGTACTGGGTTAATGGAATTATTACATCTGTCTCTGCATGGTTTTGACAACTTCATTAATTTTTAAATGAAGACAAAGACTTTTGTGTTGTTCGGTATTATTTCATGAGCATTCATACTAATTACATAGTAGCTCATATATTACTCATCATATAAAAAAAAAAAAAATAATAATAATAGAAGAAGAAGAAGAAGAAGAAGAAGAAGAAGAAACCCTTAATTCATATATCAAGCACTTAAACCACCAATGTGCCATGTTAAAAAAGCTAACCCAAAAAAAAAAAAAAAAACCCGAAAGGTCTTAAAGGCCAAAAGGGCTGAGGTTACTTTCATAAACGTTCACCTAAAGGCTATATATATATATATATATATATATATATATATATATAAAAATCAATATACGATGATGACAATAATCATCAAAATAAATAATAATCACGACGATGGTAATTATTATTGTCCTTTGTTACTATTGAATCATGTACGTACTAGCATTTCATCTCGATAGTTATTTCTAGCCTTCTATTTTAAAATAGATTTCTTGTGGGTGATTGCAGACATTAAGTTTTACCAATTCTTACAACATTAGGATTGATGATGCCGTGAAAATCACCAGTGAGCTACACGGTCTTCACACGCTCGAAAGAATATCTGCACAATGAAAACAGAAGAGACCTAACAGAGAGCACCGGTGTGGTGCCAGCCAAATACCCTCCGAAGGTCAAGTTAGATCTTATTCTCACAGCTCTAGAGTGGTAGAGAGGGTAAATTATGCGTACCTTGGTTTGTGAGGGTATTGGGGCTTTTATAGTAGTAGAGTATTGACCCCGCCTTGTTGGATTAGGAGTCTTTTCCTTTTAAGAGTCTCTTTGGAGCGTATTTTACGGGATTCTTTCCTTATAGGAGTCTAATACTGAGCGTGATGCGCACGATATTTCCTTATATACCCATTCGTGGGAGGCAAGGCAAAGTTATTCTGGAACCGTCACCCATGTGCAATTCCTTCAGCCTGGAGCCGTCACCTTTGTGCAATCCCTTCAGCCTGGAGCCATCACCTTTGTGCAATCCCTTCAGCCTAGAGCCGTCGAACTTCCACCGTCAACGATATGACCCCGTTAATCATAACTCCTTTTTTCCAGTCATAAGTTAGTGCAATAAGGCGAAACTGACGAGCTTAATTTGACCGTCGCTTCACGCCATACCGTCAGGGAGTGTTGTAATTTTATCCATATCAAGGATCAACGGGTTATTGTCACTAAATAGTCAGATGTACCATACTGTATTCAACGGCTGCCAGAATGTGCATGTTGAAAGAATCAAAATTATAGCCTTCGGGGACAGCCCCAACACAGACGGCATCCATGTTCAACTATCAAGTAATGTTGTAATAGTTAACTCCACCATCAAAACTGGGGATGATTGCATCTCCATTGGCCCTAGCGCCAAGAACTTGTGGATTGAACACATCAAATGCGGCCCTGGTCACGGCATTAGGTGAACTAAATTTTATAGATCTTTTATTTGGTTGAAAATATGATAGTTACAATAGCAGAGGTGTTGCTTGTTGCAGCATAGGGAGCCTTGCGAAGGACATGGAAGAGGCAGGGGTACAAAATGTGACGGTCAGTAAAGCCATTTTTATTGGTACCCAAAATGGACTAAGGATAAAGTCTTGGGCCAGACCCAGCTCTGGATTTGTCCAACGGGCTCGCTTTTTAGGAGCTGTTATGCAAAATGTCCAAAATCCTATAGTTATAGACCAAAATTACTGTCCTCACAATATCAATTGTCCTGGTCAGGTAAGAAATCTTGTTATCTTATTTATAGATATGGCAGAGACTAATTTTATGGTCTCATAAACTACTTTCTATGGTCCAAATGAACATATCTTGAATGTATTTCATGTTTTCATATGCCAGGTATCTGGAGTAAAAATCAGTGATGTGTTATACCAGGATATCAGAGGAACATCAGCAACAAAAATTGCTATAAAATTTGATTGTAGTGCCAAGAACCCTTGCACTGGGATAAGAATTGACAATGTCAATTTGATTTATCCAAATCAAGTAGCTCAATCGTTTTGTACAAATGCAATTGGGAAGACCCTCGGTTCAGTCCAACCAAATGGTTGTTTGTAAAGGGAATGAGTGTTTTGTGTATTGCCATTTATAAAATACCATTTTGGGGTTACTTTTAACATTTTTTGATAGGAAACTGAATTCATTAAGATGAAATTGAAGTACAACAAGGCAACTAAATTACAAAGGATTCAAATTAGGCATGATATAGTTGGAGAAGATGTTGAACCATAGGAGGATCAAATCCATGGAACATGAATTTAGATGCATGACTAACTTACTTATCTTACATAACTCAATAAAAATAATTAATTCCATAATTAAATAAAACTCCAAATAAACAATACTCTAAATAAACCTCTTACAATATCTAAAATCCACAATTTAGAAATAATCTCCAAATACTGTAAAATCTTAAGCTCTATAAAAATAACTAAAAATCCTTCAAGGCTTCAAGCATTATTGATGTTGCCTAAAAACTCCCATGCTCTACTTTGCACCTTACGAAGAGATCCAAAGTTTCTGTTTCCCAGTTAAACTTTAATCTGAAAATTGTAATTGATGGGGTGAGCCACATATTTAGTAAGCAATTATACACAATACACAACAGAATAGAGTCAAGTAGAGCACAAGTATTTTGATTTCACAAACTCACTCAATGATATCAAATATAATTTTTCCAAAGAATATAATAAACTACTTAGCACATATGTAATCAAATCTTAAAATCATTCAAAAACACATGCAAATAATTGATTAGAGCACAGTATCACATATACACATATCACATATTCTTACATACAATTCTGTTAGCGGATACCAACATCTAACCTCTGTTGATGAGGGATCAGCACTTATGGCATGTTTGGAAGTTTAAAAAAGGAGGGGGAGTAGAGTAGAGGGAGGGAGAGTAATTCAATTACCTTGTTTGGAAGTTTTTTAAGGAAGGAAGGGGAGGAGTTTGGAGGGGTTTGGAGGGGTTTCAACCACCTCTAACCCCTCATTTTTAATTCCCTCAAATTGGAGAGATTTGGAGGGAGAGTAGAGTAGATAAATTATTGACTAAGTAAATTTCCTAACTTACCCTTTCTAAATTAATAATAGACCAATGTTGCAAGTCCATTTTCAAATAGGGGTAAATTTGTCTATTTTAATCATTTCTCCTTACTAATTTTAAAAACATCCAAACAAGGTGGAGGGGAACCATTCTCCTCTACTCTCCTCCCCACTACTCTCCTCCCCCCTACTCCCCTCTACTCTCCTCCCTCTCTAAACTTCCAAACAAGCCATTAGTATCCTACATTAGAGATGTGGACTTAATAGAGTAGTGGACTGCAGTTACTAACAAAAAATACTTATGACCCATCAATTATATATAAAAGAAAAAAAATGTAATAACTCCGAATAAGGGTATGTGGGGGTATTACAGCCAAGACTGCCTTTTGTATTTCCAGCTTGAATATCTTTTACTTCCATCAGAGCATCTGATTCAATATAAACCTGTGACAGCTCCAGCTCCAGCTCTCTTATGACTACCCCAATAGCAGACAATCTGCCATCAGCTGATGTAGCTCCATCTACATTTATTTTGAACACGCCTTGAGGTGGGGCTTTCCACCCTAAAAACACTGGCTGCTGGTTTTGACAGCAAAGAGTACTTGCTTCTTTGAAATCAAGAATAAGTCTCCTGGCATAGTTCCAGACCTGTGCAGGGGAGTGGTCAATATTCTCAAAGACTTTTTGGTTCCTGCTGTACCAAATGGCCCAGGCCACCCCGAAAAAAGTTTCAAGGTCTTGGGAGGTTCCTTTAGACAAAAATTCCATGGCTATATCTGATATGTCTAAGGGTCCTGCTCTCAGGTTCACTGGGCACTCATCCCATCTGTTCCAAACCTGCCTTGCATTGTCACAAAAAACTAGAGAGTGGGCTATGGTTTTAACTTCATTATCACACATGGGGCAGATAGAACTTATGTCAATTCCTCTTTTGCTAAGATTTAGCTTAGTTGGGAGGGCATTCACACAAGCTCGCTAGGCAAAAATACGAACCTTTGCTGAGATCTTCAGGTGCCAGATTTTAACATGCTCTTTACATTTTTAGCCGCAGTCAATTTAGTCTTAACCGACAATTTATTCACATTAAACACTTATGTGGCAAACTGTGTGCAACGCTAACTGGCTTACAGGTGACTAATAAATTTTTTTTTTAATTGCTATTAAAAAAAGCCGCGTCAACAATTTTAAAGTGAAAATATGAAAAATAATATACAAACATTTGAAACATAACCCAGATACGCAAAAAATAATTCCTAGTTTTTCTTTCACTTACTTGGTAGCCAAACACAAAAATAAACAAATCCAAATCGGTCACATACACACAAATACAACACAGACATGGTTTGCAAGACCCACAGGCTCTACAAAGAAATCTCATAACAAACTCAATATTTTGAATCCAAACCCACCATTAACGAAACCCCAACCTCTTTCTCAGATTGAATGCAACAGTGGAGAAGCCACGGAGATTCAACCACAAAAAGTACTAATGATAGTGGCGGCAGCGACCAGAGCAAAAACCAGGAGGTCCATGGAGGCGGAGCGAAGAAGTGAGGCTGTGGGTTTTAGGCTTGAGCTCCTTGTGGTGTCTAGTAACCTTTTTTGAAAGGTTGCTTAAGCCCAGGCCCAAAGCAGATCTATAGGTCTATTGAAGGGCCGAAGAAATTGTGAGATAATGAGTAAGGGAATTGGGCTCGGTATTACCACAGCTAGTCGGGTCATTTTAATGAACCGATCCATGCACTAGCAAGTCCAAGAAAACACAACAATATTTGCAAGAACTATGAGAGCAAAACAATATTGGCAAGCATAAACATATTCAAGGCGTAAACATGGTTTTAAAAATCGGTACGATAAAAAAACTGGTTACCGATTTTCTGGTCGGATCGGAGTCCAACTGATGGTCAAATTGGTGACGTCATAAATAATTTAATTAATAATTATTAAATTAAATAAATAAATAATTTTATAACTGGTCATTTTAACTAAAATATTAAATAATAGTAAAACATTAAACTTTAGCTTACCACAATTCAACCAAAACAAAAACAAAAAAACATATACAAGTACCCACAACCCACAAGCCTACTATAAAATATTTTAATTATTTTTTAACCTTTCAAATAATAAAAAGTAAGTGCACCAATGGGTGGCAATATCATTGCCCACTTGATATTTTTTTCCCTCCACACATTCTGCATGTTAATATCCCAACTACCACACATTTTGAAATCCATACATCCACACGATTGGTTCAACAACAGTTCTATACATATAATTTTCCCATCTCACTTTTTGCTTTTCATAACTCTCTCTCTCTCTCTCTCGCGTTAATATGTGCATGTGTAAGAGGCAAGAGCAACAAAAAAAAGCCTCAACTGAAGCAGACAAATCATTACAAATCTGCTTATCTTTAGGTTTCTTTGGTTCTTCCTCAACACAAATATAGTAAATCTGATTTTTTTTTTCTTTTGACCAAAAGGTAAGTAAAGTAAAGTAAATCTAATGTTTTTGGGTCACTATGGGTGTCTTAGGCTTCACCACTTCATACTTGAGAGAGCATTTTCAAAATCAAAATCTCTCTTCTTAAATCTGAAACAAGATCTCTCTTTTTAATTTTTTTTGTTTTTTAATTTTTTAATTTTATGTTAAAAACACAAAAGCTAATGTATTAATGAAGAAATGCTAAAACCAATTTAACCGCTCTGGTTTCCGATTATGCTAATTGAATCGGCGGTTTGTACTGTTTGTCCGGTTTTTCTTTCATTTTCAGTTTTAACTAATAACCGGACCGGATTAAGGTTCGGTTCCCGGTTGAACCGGCCGATTCGGTCCAATTTTTAAAACCATGGGCGTAAATGCACTTTTAGTCCCTACATTTTGACCATATTTCTATTTTGGTCCCTACATTTTCATTTCCCCACTTTTAGTTCCTAAACCAATTAACGCGTGTTATTTTCGTCCTTTCCGTCAGTCAACATACAGAAATATTTGACGTGGCTGACGGAGGAATTAAAATATCGTTAAAAATCCACCATGGCACTTATCACCCATGCCACATGGGTTTCCCGCCCCTTTATTTCACACGTGACCCTCACGTGACCATCACTACCACATAAATCCCCTAAATCAGTACCAGAAACCCAAAATCCCCCATGTGGGGGCAGAGACCCGAGATAGGATATTGGGCCATGGGCTTACCTTGGGACACTAAATTTTCTGAAGAGACGCCAGAGGTTATTAAGGGCCCAGCTTGGGGCCTCATATGTAAAAAACACTTGGAGGAATTTCCAAGGAGGAGATTCCTCTCGGATAGGGCTAGCGCGCCTCAAACCTGTATCTCGATAGCTGGATGAACCTTCCCAGAAACTCAAGAGATGAGGACGTGTCTTACGAGCCTAGAAGAAAGGGGGAAAAACCCAAAAATATTTAAGGAAAAGCTGCTACCACCGCATTAAATTCACTGAAACCACTTTCCTGGCCGCATTTATGTGGAGAAGACATCTAAACAGTGAAGCTTTGGCTACTACAACTCACAGGGAACCAGGAAAGGTGCTTGATGGGACAGCTACTCAAGTGACATCTCAAACGATCGACAAGTGTATGGTTAAGATGATCCAAAGGGCTCTATATAATGTAAAGAACCCTCTATGAGAGAGAGGGAGAAAAAGACCGGAGAAAAAGACTGAAGTGATCTGGGATATCTTTGTAACCATCTTCATTATTCAAGAAATGATAGATTAAACCTCCTCGGACCATTACCGGGGATAGACCTCTTTGTTTAAACTCATATTTGTTTTACATTTTCAATCTTTAGATCCTTTTCAGCTGTTGCCATACTCCGTAAAGCCCACTTCTTCTGCCCACTCTCTATAAATTTATTGTATTGGGTTTGTTGGGCTTGAGTCCACTTATACTTTAGGAATAGTGCTCAAACCCAGCCCCTACAATTGGCGCTGTTTGTGGGAAGAACTTGTGCGTTAGTGAGTGCAACAGTGAAACATGGTGGGATCAGGTCCACACCAGGAAAATCCACATCAAGCGGGTCCCCAAAGGACCGAAACCTTAGGGTCCCAGCTACGGGGTAATTTTCCTGGCCCTGAACATGAACAAAATCGGGAGAATGAAAGGAATCGAGAGGGGAGTGTGAACACCACTTAGACGAGCAGAAGCCATTCCTAGGTGGGCAGTCGCATATCCCAGAGACAAAACAACCACCAAGCCATGCAGAAGGAGATTGATGACTTGAAAAGGAAACTGCGCCACACACAGCGGAAGCGGTCCCCTTCTAGCTCTGGCATATCTTCTAATGATGAAGAAGACAGCAATTACAGGCAGGGATCAAGAACTCCTCCAAGTGAGACATTCTCTTATAAAGGTGAGCACCGTCACAGACAAAAACGTAAGGCCCTATCTAGTAGGGGCATGGTAGTGATGCCATGAGTAAGGATCTGGATCAGATCTCTAAGTCACCCTTCACGCGCAAGATAGAAGGGGCTAGGCTACCTCAGCGGTTCCATCAGCCTACGTTCACCATTTATAATGGTCGATCGGACCCCGTGGAGCATGTGAGCCAGTTTAATCAAAGAATGGCCGTCCACTCCGCGAACGAAACTTTGATGTGCAAAGTCTTCCCATCCAGCCTAGGACATGTAGTGATGAGGTGGTTCAATGGCTTGAAAACGAATTCCATAGATTCCTATAAGCAGCTCACCCAAGCCTTTGGCTCTCGCTTCATTATGAACAGCAAGGTTCCTCGGCCTCTAAGTTCGCTATTGTTATTATCCATGCGCGACGGAGAAACTCTCAAAGCATACTCTGACAGATATTGGGAGATGTATAATGAGTTGGACGGCAACTTTGAGGACGTCGCCATTAGCACTTTTAAAAGCGGTCTCCTAACCGAGCACGGCTTGAGGAAATCCCTAACTGGCAAGCCTGTCACCAGTGTACGTCAGCTTATGGACCGGATTGACAAACACAAAAGAGTGGAAGAGGATCAGCTGCAAGGGAAAGGAAAGGAGAAGGTTATACCTCAAAAGAGGGGGGATTTCAGGTCGGACCGATATAGCAATAACCCTTCGAGGAGAGATTTCGTAGGGCAGTCCGGATTAGCCAACATGCAGGTAGTCAATGTCGTATTTAGGGAATCGGTACATTAAGTTTTGGAGAAAATAAAGAATGAGCCATTCTTCAAGTGGCCGAATAGAATGGCTAGAGACTCCATGAAGCGCAATCAAAGTCTGTATTGTCAGTACTACCGAGACCACGGACGTGCTACAGAAGACTACAGGAACCTTTGGAACCACCTGGATCAGCTAGTCCAAGAAAGGAGACTGAGGCACCTTTTGCACCCTTCCAGTGGTCATTAAGGCCGGACAGACCAAGGGCCTCGGAGAGACACTTCCTTAAGACCCCCCATAGGAACAATAAATGTAATCTTTGCTGCTCCGGGGAGGATGAGCTCATACCCTTCTAGGGTGATGTCCATAGCTCGGCTACCCGCCGATGACTCTGGCCCAGAGCCGAAAAGGCCCAAAGTCTACCCCAACCCAGTCCTGAGCTTCTCTGAGGAAGACAAAAGTAGAACTATACAGCCCCACGACGATGCGTTGGTAATCACTCTTTGGATTGGGGGCTACGACGTGAAAAGGGTAATGGTAGATGACGGTAGCAGAGCTGAGATCATGTACCCCGATCTCTATAAGGGGCTGAAATTGAGACTAGAAGATTTAACGCCCTACAGCTCCCCCTTGATGAGTTTCGATGGGAAAGCAGTCATACCAAAGGGCTAGATTAGGCTACCTGTGCAAACTGGCCCAGAGATAGTGGAGGTTGACTTCATCGTGGTGGATACTTACTCCCCCTACACTGCCATTATGGCCAGGCCTTGGCTTTATACTCTAGGAGCTATTGCCTCCACCCTGCATCAGAAGGTGAAGTTCCCTTCCGAGGGCCGGGTCCTAGAAATCCGAGGTTGCCAGGCTACGGAGAGAGAGTGCTTAGTGGCTGCCATCTCACATTAGCCCAGGGCAGAATCCTTGGCCCATGTTGAAAAAATCTCGTAGCAATCAAAGACCCCGGCATCGCCTATTAATGCACCAGCCGAGGACGTAAAATGTGAGGATTTAGAAAATGTGATCATTGGCGATGACCCGGAAAGGTTCTTCTAGGTAGGATCTCAACTGCCACCTCAGGAAAAGGAAGGATTAATAGGGTTCCTCAGGAAGAATGTTGATGTGTTCGCATGGGACGCTTATGATGCCCTAGGAATTGATCCGGACTTCATATGTCACCACTTAAATGTAAACCCATCAGTCACTCCCAAGAAACAACCACCCCAGGGCCCATCCTAAGAGCACGCCGACGCTGTTAGGGACGAGGTGAAAAAACTCAAGCAAGCAGGGGCTATCAAGGAGGTGTTCTACCTCGAGTGGTTGGCTAACACCGTGGTAGTTAAGAAGAAGAACGGGAAGTGGCGAGTTTGCGTGGACTTCACAGACTTAAACAGGGCGTGCCCAAAAGACCCATTTCCCATGCCTCGGATAGACCAGTTAGTGGATGCAACCGTAGGCCATCCTTGGATGAGCTTCCTAGATGCCTTTCAAGGCTATCATTAAATACCATTAGCCCTGGGTGATCAAGAAAAAATGGCATTTGTGACTCCGATTGGAAATTACCATTACAAAGTGATGCCCTTTGGACTGAAGAATGTGGGATCTACCTGCCAAAGGATGATGACTAGAATGTTTGAGTCGCAACTAGGCAAGAATATCGAAATCTACGTAGACGACATGGTGGTAAAAAGTAAAGTGGTGTTCGAGCACATAGAAGACCTAGGGGTCATTTTTGACATCTTAAGGAAACATAAGCTGCGTCTCAATGCCTCAAAGTGCTTATTTGGCGTCGGGTCTGGCAAATTTTTGGGCTATATGGTAACTCATAGGGGAATTGAGGCGAGCCCAGATCAGATTAGAGCAATTCATAACCTGCAGCCTCCTCGGAACCCCAAAGAAGTCCAGAAACTCGCTGGAATGATCGCAGCCTTGAATCGGTTTATTTCCAGATCTGCGGATAGGTGCCGACCATTTTATTTGCTGATGAACAAGTGGAAAGAATTTGAGTGGTCCGAGGACTGCGCCAGGGCCTTCCACCAACTTAAAGAATACCTCTCCCAGCCACCCATCATGTCCCGCCCTGAGGCCGACGAGGTCTTATTTGCTTACATTGCGGTGGCCCCTCACGCTGTGAGATTGGTGCTGATACGAGTTGATGGTGACATACAACGACCAGTCTATTATGTGAGAAAATCATTACACGAGGCCGAGGTGCGCTATTTACCATTGAAGAAGGCAATTTTGGCAGTAGTGCATGCCACGCGAAAACTCCCCCATTATTTCCAAGCACACACGGTTGTTATTCTAACCCAGCTTCCACTTAAGTCTGTACTCCGAAGTGCCAACTATACGGGAAGAATTGCCAAGTGGAACACAATTCTAGGGGCTTTCGACGTCAAATACATGTCTCGAACCTCTGTCAAGGGCCAGATCCTCACTGACTTAATAGCCGAATTCGCAGAACCCTCTATGGAAATAGCAGCAGAAGAACAAAACGTGGATGGAAAATCGGTTGACACAATCTCCGTGCAGGAACCCCCACGCTGGAAAGTGTATGTTTATGGCGCAGCAAACCAAAGGGGGTCCGGAGTGGGGCTAGTTCTAATATCCCCTGAGAGGATTACCATAGAAAAATCATTGAGACTGTCGTTCTCGGCCACAAACAATGAAGCCGAGTATGAGGCTTTACTGCAAGGAATGGCTATGGTACAGAAAATGGGGGGAAAAGCGGTGGAAATGTTCTCGGACTCGAGGTTGGTTGTTGGCCAAGTGAAGGGGGAGCTAGAGGCCAGAGATGTGAGGATGCAGGAGTACTTGAGTCGGGTCAGGCACTTGCAATCGAATTTCGAATTCTTTGACTTGTCACACGTCTCTAGGAGTGGAAATACGCACGCAAATTCATTGACCACTCTTGCCACCTCCTCGACGAAGGGTTTACCTCGAGTCATCCTTATTGAGGACTTGTGCGGAGCAGATGAAGTCAAGAAGGACAGGGTTCAAATACATCAAGTTAGAGTGGGTCCCAGCTGAATGGATCCCATAGTGAGTTTTCTTAAAGATGACACACTACCTGAAGAGAAATCAGATGCCAAGAAAATATGTAGAAAAGCTCCTCGGTTCTGGTTGTCCGAGGATTACAGGCTGTACAAGCGATCCTATTCTGGGCCGTATTTGCTATGTGTACATCCCGAGGCGTCAGAGTTACTGCTCGAGGAGTTACACAAATGAGTTTGTGGGAGTCACACAGGAGGAAGATCTCTGTCCCACAGAGCCATCACCCAAGGATACTGGTGGCCGGGTATGCAGAAGGAAGCCTAAGAATATGTCAAGAAGTGTCATCAATGCTAAAGGTTTGCCCCAAACATCCACCAACCAGGAAGAGTCCTCAATCCTCTCTCCAGTCCCTGGCCGTTTGCTTAATGGGGCCTGGATATTGTAGGCCCTTTCCCTAAAGCAGCAGGAAATAAGAGATACCTATTGGTCGGCACAGACTATTTCACCAAATGGGTCGAAGCCGAGCCCCTAGCTAACATTAGGGATGTGGATGCTAAGAAGTTTATCTGGAGGAACATCATTACACGATTTAGGATCCCTCATACCCTCATCTCAGACAACGGACTTCAGTTTGATAGCAAGGCCTTCAGGAGATATTGTTGTGACCTGGGAATTACAAACAGATACTCCACTCCTGCCTACCCCCAAGGAAATGGGTAGGCCGAGGCTGTCAATAAGGTCATAGTCAATGGGCTAAAAAAGAGGTTGGACGATGCGAAGGGAAGATGGGTGGAAGAATTGCCCTATGTCTTGTGGACATACCGGACTACACCAAGTCGGTCAACAGGAGAGACTCCCTTTTCCATGACTTACAGGGCCGAGGCTGTCATCCCCCTAGAGACTAGCATCCAAACGCTGAGAACGAGTACCTTCACGGCGAGCAACAACGATGAACTACTAGAGAAAAGCTTGGATTTAATCAAAGAAAGAAGGGTAAAGGCAATGATCCAACTAGCCTATTACCACCAGAAACTCAAGCAAGGGTATGATGCCAATGTGAAGCTACGGCCACTAGCACCAGGGGACTTGGTGCTGAGAAAAGTTTTGGGTAGTGCCAAAAACCCGGCCTAGGGGAAGCAAGGGCCCAACTGTGAGGGACCCTATCGCATTACCTCAGTAGCAGGAATAGGTGCGTATTATTTAAAAGATTTAGATGAGAAAGCTGTACTTCGCCTATGGAATGTAAACAACCTAAGAAGATATTATTATTAATGAAAGCAGTTTTGCTTGCACTCTGATTTATTATAATTGCGTGTCATATGGTTCACTACAATCTAAGTATTAGACAGAACCAAGGTCTTGCATGGCTCCTCGGACCACAAACCTTGGGGAAACTAATAACTTTTGGCAACTGTTTAAGTATTAGACAGAACCAAGGTCTTGCATGGCTCCTCGGACCACAAACCTTGGGGAAACTAATAACTTTTGGCAATTGTTTAAGTATTAGATAGAACCAAGGTCTTGCATGGCTCCCCGGACCACAAACCTTGGGGAAACTAATAACTTTTGGCAACTATTTAAGTATTAGACAGAACCAAGGTCTTGCATGGCTTCTCGGACCACAAACCTTGGGGAAACTAATAACTTTCAGCAACTATTTAAGTATTAGACTGAACCAAGGTCTTACATAGCTCCTCGGACCATAAACTTTGGGGAAACTAATAACTTTCGGCAACTATTTAAGTATTAGACAGAATCAAGGTCTTGCATGGCTCCTTGGACCACAAACCTTGGGGAAACTAATAACTTTCGGCAACTATTTAAGTATTAGACAGAACCAAGATCTTGCATGGCTCCTTGGACCACAAACCTTGGGGAAACTAATAACCTCTGGCAACTATCTAAGTATTAGACAGAACCAAGGTCTTGCATGGCTCCTCGGACCACAAGCCTTGGGGAAACTAATAACTTAAGAATACTCTCAAAGCATTACTTAATGCTACTCTCTGAGCATTATATAGATCTTAAAGCATATCACCTCTTATACTCCAAATGTGAGGATGGAGTTAATACCTAAGGGCGCGTACTTATGTATACAAGAAACATTTACATGTAACGTGAGGGTGACTGCCTCCATTACTTAAATTTGAATTTTGCATTTGCAAATAATATACAAATTGATACAGGTCCATTAATATCAAGTTTCGTTATTTAAAGATCCAGTTCACGACACGCAGGCTTGTTTAGCAACTTCATGCTTGACACGTTATCAAATTGTAAGTGACATGTAATTGTTGACTTTAATTGAAATCACAATGAAACCAAAATTATACGAGGCACAGGAATAAAGGATGAACAGAGGCACAAAATATACATTGAGTGCGCTGATGTAATGTAAAAAAAAATAAAAATAAAAAAGGGAATAAATCCTAGGTGCTACGCTTTAGCAGGAGGGTCCTCCTCCTAGCTTGGTCGAGAGCCAGGAGCATCCTTGGCCTTAGAGTCATCCTTCTGAACTCCAACCTCTACTTCCTTCACTTCGGTAGTATCCTTGGCCTCGGCAGATGGCTTCTTCCCCTGGTCTTTCTCCTTACCTTTTTCTCCACTAACCCCCTGGTCTGGGTCACCAGCCCGGCTAGATCCCTTTGGAATTTTAGGGGGAGGAAAAGCGTCTGGGATTCCCTAAAGTTGCTCGAAAGACTCTGGGGCAGCAGCCGGAGGGGAGGAGGCAGAAGGGATCTCATGGATCTGGGGATGGTAATAAACACTCCCAGGTAGCCTCAAAGCAGAGTCGACGGAAACCCCTGCAGCGGTCAGTGCCTTATCCCACGTCATGTCACAGTAATCCTGGCATACCTCTGCTAGCTCCTCGGCAAGCCTTATTTTGGTTTCATCTACACCGAGCTGGAAAGAAGCTTTCTTCTCAGCCTCGGCCGCCTCCCTGGCCAGTTGGACTTCCTCCTGAACCTTTTGTAGCTTAGCTTGAAGATCTATGACCATCTGTTTCTATGTGGCCAAGTTTATCTCACTTAAATGCAACTTTTGGCGCTGTTTCTCAACTTGCCTCTCAGTTGTCTTCAAGCCAGCCTCAACGCTAGAGTGAGCCTGGTCCGCCGTTTTTAACTTCTCGGACAGTTCAAACTGCTCCTGCTTGGTAGCTCCCAGCAATTTCTCAACATCGGCACGAGTGAGGGCCTCAGCCTCGGCCTATTTACAAGCTTCACAGTACCACTCCTCGACCACAAAAACTTGCTGAGTAATCTACACCAAAATCACAAAGACAAGTGTGAATTAGAAACAAAAACATAATCTAATATGAAAATTCATGAATGGAAGGGTCGTTTACCATGGCAAGATCCCTCTTTAGAGACAGGAAGAGGTCATTCTATGAGAAGCGCCTGTAGCTGTCCATGTCCTTCGGGAGAAGTAGAGGCTGTTCTAGGGCTTCAGCTATGTATCCAGCTTGCCCCTTCTGAAACTCTCGAATTGAGGCACCTAAAGGAATAGGAGTCCCATCCACTTCTAGCCGAGGGTTCCAGGTGTGTTGTGTCATACGCACATCAGCCCTATGATGTTCTTCTCGGCTATCCACGGAGTGGGACCTCTTGTCTCTGGCATCGGGGGCCACCTTTTGGTGCTTCGAGGAGCAACTGGGGATTTAGGGGTTGCCTTTGAGGTGGACTCTTTACCCCTAGCGGCCATAAGAGCTCTCAAACTTTTACCGCCCTTGTCCAACCCCATGGTATCTTCCTCTTCGTCCGAATCGTCTGGGCGTGTGACAATTAAATACGGATCGTGAACACCAAAATTTTTATCTGATTCACCCTTAGCGTCCGAAATGTAAATCAAAGCAGCTCTCGGATCCTTCTCTTCCTCAAAATGAAACCCGTCTATCTCCTCCTCTAATGATAGGCAAGAGGAAGCAACCTCTTCTGCGGGTATCGCCACAGCTTCAGGAACAATTTGTGGAAGCGGAGGCGCGACTGGCGGAGGGTTCTGTAAAACTGGCCAAGGAACTGGGGGAAGATCCCTTCGAGCCAAAAATCCTGGCCTAGAGACGTTGATCCGCGCCAACCTTGGACTCCCGGCCCTTATCGCTTGGCCCGCGTCCTGAAAAATACGAGATAAAGGCTCGTAATCCAAGATCAGATGAGCAGCTTACTGTTGTTTGTCCTCGCTCACAAAAATCTCTGATCTCAGAAGATAATTAAGGGCCTGGACGTTGGTGTGACTGAGCCACAGAGCAACATGAGCCTTATCTGCAAAACAGCCGAGAAGGAAAACATGGTCAGATCGTGAAAGGAACATTTTCTACGAAAAGAAGACGAAGTGCCAAGTAAAAGGAATAGAGCTAAAAGCCTAAGTCCCCTTCCAAAGGAACTAACCCTAAAGGTACCGCACCTGGATCTCCTACCCGAGTTGGACAATGAAGACCGTCACTCCATTCCACCGAAGCAATCAGGTAGTCATCCTTCATACCCTTATTGGACTTGGGAAGACAGGATATTAGCCTGACAACCTTGGACCGGGATTTGAGGTGGTAGCCTGCGCTGGCAAGCTTGTGGCATTCGTACAGGTGAACCACATCGTGCCATGCAAGCCCTAAGCCCATCTACTCGTTCAGGGCATCCACGCAACCCAAGACCCTAAATAGGTTAGGGGCGCACTGGTGAGGGGTTAATTTATGGTTAAGCAAGTAGTTTCTGGTTATCCTACCCATGGGAAGCGTCATACCTCCCTCTATGAAAGAAATCATGGGAATGACAACCTGACCCACATCTCTGCCGGACAACACTCCTTCCGGGGGACAATACTCTATAACCACCCCTTGTGGGATGCGATACCTAGCCCTAAAGCCCTCCATATCAGTTGAAGTGTCTATTAAACGTTTGAATCTACCCATCCAAATAAACAGAAAGGCCAAGAAGAGAAATGAAAGTATAAAAAATGAAGACTTACAAGAACACGTATGGTAGCCTCTGGGAGTTTTTGAGATCTTTCGTAAGGTTCTTAAGGGAAATAGCTGTAGAGACGCAAATACTAAAATGGTTTGTGAGACTGGGTGCTGGGATTCTCTAGATCTCTTGAAGGTTTCTGAAGAAATGGGGAAAGTAGTTTCCCTCAGGGCCTTATATAGGGGGAGAAGATGAGTGGACAAACTCCCGCTCAAAATGTTAGGTGAAATATCAACCATCAGATTAACAGTTCACCGTTGGATGGGGGAGACATGAAGCCGCCTGGAGTAATCAATAGCGCCTTGTAAACTGCGAAACGTCAGTAACATTTATGGGGCGTGTAAAACCACATCCCCACACGTGTAGATCAAAAAGTCAGTTGAATTTATCCTTTAAAATCAAAACCCTACTTTCTCTCCTCGAGCGGGAGGGAGAAACTGGAGTTTTGAGGGGCTATTGTGGGGGCAGACACCCGGGATAGGATATTGGGCCATGGGCTTACCCTGGGACACTAAATTTTCTGAGGAGACGCCAGAGGTTATTAAGGGCCCAGCTTGGGACCTCATATGTAAAAAACACTTGGAGGAATGTCCGAGGAGGAGATTCCTCTTGGATAGGGCTAGCGCGCCTCGAACCTGTATCTCGGCAGCTGGATGAACCTTCCTAGAAACTCAAGAGATGAGGACGTGTCTTACAAGCCTGAAAGAAAGGGGGAAAAGCCCAAAAATATCTAAGAAAAAGCTGCTACCACCGCATTAAATTCACTGAAACCACTTTCCTGGCCACATTTATGTGAAGAAGACATCTGAACAGTGAAGCTTTGGCTACTACAACTCACAGGGAACCAGGAAAGGTGCCTGATGGGACAGCTACTCAAGTGACATCTCAAACGATCAACAAATGTATGGTTAAGATGATCCAAAGGGCTCTATATAATGTAAAGAACCCTCTATGAGAGAGAGGGAGAAAAAGACCGAAGAAAAGGACTGAAGTGATCTGGGATATCTTTGTAACCATCTTCATTATTCAAGAAATGATAAATTAAACATCCTCGGACCATTACCGGGGATAGACCTCTTTGTTTAAACTCATATTTGTTTTACATTTTCAATCTTTAGATCCTTTTCAGCTGTTACCATACTCCATAAAGCCCAGTTCTTCTGCCCACTCTCTATAAATTTATTGTATTGGGTTTGTTAGGCCTGAGTCTACTTATACTTTAGGAATAGTGCTCAAACCCAGCCCCTACACCCCAAATCAGTACCAGAAACCCTAAATTCCCAAAATTTGAGCTTGGACCTCTACCCACACAGCTGATTCTCACCTCCCCAAACCATGATTAAAACAATCTTCAAAGCCCCATACTAGAATGGAAGCAAGCTCTTCAACAAGTTCTAGCGTGAGGAGGAGAGCACCAATGAGGTGCTACTATAATAAAAAAAACCTATCCTAGTTGTGTCGTGGACAACAGACAATCCTGGCAGAAGGTTCTACGGTTGTCTAAACTACTGGGTATGTCAATTTCAGTAAATTGTTTGAGTGAGTTTTACTACATTAATTTCAGTATGTTGTTTCAATTTGTTGCTGCAATAGATTATGGATTTTCATTTTTCAGAGCATTATTTGCATTTTAGGTGGGGCGAAAGTGTAGGTTCTTCCAATGGCGTGATGATGAGATATGTGATCGTGGTAAGGTGCTTGTCCCACAGCGAAGGCAAAGGATCATCACACTTGAGGCTGAGGTTGTAGATTGCAAGAAGAGAGAGAAGTTTTTAGTTGTGGCTGTGGCATTGTTAGTGGTGATATGTGTAGTTCTGTGTTTGGTTAGGTAGGGGCGGAAATAACTTGTGTGGGTTACTGTGGTTGGTAGTGTATGTAGGGTTGGCAGTGTTAATGTATATAGGGCTAGCAGTGTCGATTTTGGTAGGATTAGTTATTAGCAATGACACACCTGCTGGTTATTTTTTACTCTTTCTGTTGTGAAATAAATGAATACCTTTCTCCTTAAATGTGTGGATGTGTGGACTGGTAGTGTGATAGTGTGATGGTTTGATAAACATTTTTCTATGAATTGGAAATTTGAAATAGCAGGATGTTGTGTGTTGCTGCTGTGCTGCTGCTGTGTGCTACTGCTGCTTGTTGTGGCATTAGTTAGGGCATTAGTTGTGTTATAAATAAGTACAACAGCAACCAAGATATCAAAACAAAGAAAGCAAACTAATTGATGTTCAAAAAGAAAGAATATGAGAATTGAATATTTAACTGAACTATGAATGAAGGAACAAAAAGCTGTAGAGAAATGTCCTTGTTGAATTGCTGAACATACATTCCCTGGCAACACATTGTCAAAATGCACTGAACCATGTAACATAGTTTCAAGTCAAAGCAACAAAGAAAATTGGTATTAACAGATAACATATTCCAAGTCAAGCAGGTAACATATTTCCAAGTCAGGCACTAGTATACACATATAAAACAAGACAGAAGGAAATAACAAACTCAGCATCTTAATTAACATACTGTCATTGCTGGGAATACTAAAGCAAGGTTAACCAAAACACAACATATGCTCTAGTAAAACATCTTCATAGTTATCATTAAAAAGCAGGACAAAAGAAGTATGTTTAAATCAACAAAAGGGCATTGTTCAACTGCCAATCTTAACCCAAATAGCAGGGCATTGTTTAACTACAACAGTGACTGGCTTAGCTATAATTATACAAAACACAAGCCATTCATAAAAAAACAGAAAAACACATGCTATTCATTTCTTTAGACCATGCATTGATGACTGACTCCCAACAAACTTGATTGCCCCCATGTATCTGGATACATTCTTGGAAGCATTCAGGGTCTCTGATGTAACCATCCTTTTCCTCCTCAGTTTTGGAGTTGGACTACTGCCTAAATTGGGTGGTGCAATTGGATAGTTAAACTGATTTGCATAAGCTTGAAAGAATGAGCTTCTGTTGGCTTGAACTGGATTGGATGATCCTATGGGGGCCTAAAATGGTGCACTTGGGCTGGATTGACTCATTTTGGTCTGGTGTGCACTTGGACTAGAGCTGTGCATGCTAAACTGGGGTGGTAGAAAAGGTGTGGCAGAGCTGTGCATGGTGTACTGGTATGGTGCACTTGGGTTGGATGAGCTGTGCATACTGGTCTGGTATGGTGTAAATGGCCTAGAAGAGCTTGTCCATGATTGAGGTGGTGTATTTGGAGTGAAGCTGGGCATGGTGTACTGGTATGGTGCACTTGGATTGGATGAGTTATGCATGCTGGTCTAGAGGGGTGCAAATGGACTGGAAGAGCTTGTCCATGGTTGAGGTGATGCACTTGGACTGCAGCTATGCATGCTGGACTGGAATGATGCAAATGGTGTGGCTGAGCTTGTCCTGTTGTCTGATTGATGTTGGAAGAGTTTATAGATTTGCTGGTCTACAAACAAGAAATCCACATTTCTTAACATGTAATATGTAAAAGCATCTACTTGACAGATATGTTAGAATGTTACCTTATTAGCTGCACTGGTTCTGTTTGTGGTGCCTGGTAGTGAAGAGTTTCCTCCAATCTCACCCTTGCAACTTCTTTTATTGTGTCCTAATTTACCACAAGCCCTACACTGCTTAGAGATACTAGCTTTCCTACCTGTTGGTTCATTAGGCTCTCTTGCTCTCTTCTTCTTGGGCCTGCTAGGTGGTATTCTTTTGATAGGAGGCTGAACAGGTTGGACACCACTGGGCCTCTTAACTCATAACAGGCCTTGTATGTGGAGACATGGAAACACTTGTGCACATATTGCTTAGCATCTTGCCTGTTGAAGAATATGCAGGTAATTGCATGGGCACATGGTATGCCAGTTATATCCCACTTCTTGCAAATACAGTGTGCTTTGGCTAAGTCCACAGTGAAGCTTTGCAGTCCATTTTTAACCTTAAACTGTGTATAACCTGCCTAACTGATAATAGCTTAATTTTGCATATTTATATCATTATTAGAAGAGCATTATCATACTTATTTTGAGTTAATTTATGCATTTTATAGTTGATTTTGGAATAATGCTAAATAATCAATTTTGTGCTTAATTGAATTTTAATGCGTGAATTTGTCTTTTGTAGGATAATGAAATTAAATAAGTGGATTTGTGCAAAGAAGAAAGCTAATGGACTTTAATTTTACAAGGGTCATGATGAAGTCAAAGAAGGCCAACCCAATTAAATTCAAGTCCAATTGGAGTAAGGAATCAAAGAAAATTTGCACCTAATCCAAGTCCAATTCGGATTAGGATTCCACCTTACACACTAGTTAGTATTTGGAGCATAACTTTCAGCTCAGATATCCAATTGAGATGATTCAAGTTGGTCTGGAAAGCTAACTTAAAGGGCTACAAATTTTTAGTTACCAAAAGTCCGGATTCTGAAGTTAAATGGGCAAAAAACGTCGGTTAAGTGAAGCCTAAAAACCTGGGATTTTCTCCAAACGGGAATTCAACTTGTAATAGGATTCTTTAACCTATTTAAAGGCTCTTTAGGGAAAAATTCAGAGGAGAGCTGCTGTAGAACATAATTTAGGTTTTCTTAAAATTTCTTTACAGTTTTTAGAGTTCTATTTGTGTTATGGCTTGCTAGAAGCCTTGCTAAGGCAAGGGGTGAAACCCAACCGTTTATTGGTATGTTCTTAACAATTATTTACTGGTTTTAATGCTTATATTTTTATGTTTTTGATTGTTTTACTCATCTAGAAAAGTGTTTAGTTTTGTATAATCCTTTGATTTATCGTAGGCTCCGGGCACGTTAAATGCTTAGTATTCCCTGCGAACTAATTCACTAGTTTTGTTTTGCCTAAAATCAATCAATTGCATGAAACTACCTTAGACAATTAATTTTTGAGTTTTTATTGTTAAATCATCCAACTAAGATCATCCTTCGTATGAATTTTAGTTGAGTTATAAAATAAATATTGTTAAGACTACCAATATATGTGTTGTGTGTAAATCCCTAAACCTTAGCACCTTAATATATTGTTATTTTCACTCAATTTAAATTACTTTCACTAAACTATTAAAAATCTCTTCAATTAAACTTTATTATTTTTGTTTTATTCTCTTGTGGTTTGCTAATCAATTCCCTTTTCCCTATGGATTCGACCTCGGACTTGCTGAGTTATTACTACTTGCTGCGACTTAAATAATGCTTCTAAGTGCAGGATTGTCGCAAAGATGCGCCAATTTGTAGAGATGATGTGCAATGGAGAATTTTTGAATAAAGATCCTGATGAGGTTGTTGATTATTTTGATTTCTTAGCTGAGAATGCCCAATCTTGCAATACCACTGATACTTCAGATAGGTCTAGAGCATCCATCAACCCCTCTGGGGGTGGTAAGTACCAACTTAGGGAAGATGATGACCTTAGTGCTAGGGTGGCTAGTCTAACTAGGAAGCTTGAAGCCATGGAATTAAGGAAGGGCAATGGAATCAATATTGTGCCTAAAATTGATGAGGTTTGTAGAATTTGTGAGACCATGGAACCCCCTACCAATGAATGTCCTACAATTCCAGCTTTTAAAGAGGTTTCGCATGATCAAGCAAATGCTATGAACATGGTGAAAAAACCATACCCTTCCCTTTATTCAGAGACGTACAATTCAGGGTGGAGGAATCACCCAAATTTTAGTTGGAGGAATGATAATGTGGTTGCACCTCCTATACATGGTTCTTCAAATTTTTTTCCATATAATCTCTCTCCAAAGAAGAGTCTTGAGGACACCTTGCAACATTTCATGCAAACTCAATCCACCATTAATAATCAGAACTCACAAGCCATAAATGACATTAGGAGCACTCTCACTAAATTGACCACATTCATGAGCACAATAGAAAAGGGTAAGTTTCCATCTCAACCACAACCAAACCCCCAAGGTCAATTTTGTGTTGATGATGGTAGTTCCTCTGAAAATAAAGTGAGTCAAGTTAAATCTGTAACTACTCTTCGTAGTGGAAAAATCATCGAAAAATATATTCCTTAAAGCAATACACATGATGAGTCTTCCAAAATAAAGAGTAGTGATGAAGTCCTTGAGCCTAAATCTAATGAAATTGAAAGATGTCCTATCCCTGCTCCTTTTCCTCAAAGGTTGATTTCCCCTCAAAAAGTGAATCAAAATTTTGAAATCCTTGAAGTGCTTAAGCAAGTTAAAGTGAACATTCCTCTTTTGGATACCATAAAGCAAATTCCATCATATGCTAAATTTTTGAAAGATTTGTGTATTGTTAAGCGTAAGCTTAACGTACATAAGAAGGCATTTTTGACTGAACAAGTTAGTGCAATCATTCAAAACAATAGACCTCCAAAGTTTAAAGATCCAGGTTGTCCCACTATTTCATGTGTGATTGGTAATTCAAAAATAGAGAAAGCTTTGCT
The DNA here is from genome assembly GCA_030021035.2 of Notholithocarpus densiflorus. NCBI lineage: Eukaryota > Viridiplantae > Streptophyta > Magnoliopsida > Fagales > Fagaceae > Notholithocarpus > Notholithocarpus densiflorus. The sequence goes on from JARYZH020000004.1 coordinate 9,848,141, forward strand.
TGATCTTGGGGCAAGTGTGAATCTTTTGCTGTATTCAGTGTATAAGCAATTAGGTCTAGGCGAGTTAAAACCCACTTCCATAATTTTGCAACTTGCCGATGGATCTATGATTGTACCAAAGGGTGTTGTTGAGGATGTTTTGGTTCAAGTGGAAAAATTTTATTTTCCTGTTGACTTTATTATTTTGGACATGCATCCTGTTTCTAATGCTAATTCTCAAATATCTGTGATTTTAGGACGCCCATTTCTTGCAACTTCTAATGCATTGATAAATTGTAGAAGTGGGGTCTTAAAATTATCTTTTGGGAATATGACCCTTGAGCTTAATATTTTTAATAATTGTAGGCAAACTAGGGATGAAGAGGATGTGCATGAAGTTAACTTGATTGAAACAATTGTTCAAGACCAAACATTAGAAACTTGTCTAGTCAATTCATGTGATTTTAACTTTGATGAGAATTTTGAAATTGCATACATTCACTATCTCTTGGAATCTTCACAGGAATTGGAAGCGAGCAATTGGAAATTGAAATATGAGGAGTTGCCACCTTGTGAGATAAAGTTATTGCCATCTAGTGAGCAAGTACCTAAATGGAAGTTGAAGCCTTGGCCAAATGATCTCAAGTATGCTTTTCTAGGAACCGATGAGACTTTTCCTATGGTAATACCTTATGAACTTGACTCCTTGCAAGAATGTAAGTTATTAAATGTTTTGAGTAAACATAAGGGTGTCATAGGAAGGAACATGGCTAACATAAAAGGACTTAGTCAATTGGTATGTACTGATAGGATTTATTTAAAGGACAATGACAAACCATCTATGGAGATTAAACAAATTTTGGAAAAGACGGTTAACCTAAATCGTAAAGATTGGTCTTTAAGGTTGAATGATGCACTTTGGGTGTACTGCACTGCCTATAAAAATATTCTTGGTATGTCTCCCTATAGACTTGTTTATGTTAAAGCTCGTCACTTGCCTGTGGAATTGGAACATAAATCATATTGGGCAATAAAGATGTTTAACTTTAACTTAGACAAGGCTAGTTCATTGAGAAAATTCCAATTGAATGAGTTGGAAGAAATTCGGCATGATGCATATGAGAATTCTAGGATTTCTAAAGAAAGAATGAAGGTTTTTCATGAAAAACAAATTGTAAGGAAATCTTTTGAACCATCTCAAAAAGTTCTTTTGTATAATTCTAGGTTACATTTGTTCCCCGGAAAATTGAGATCTAGATGGACTGGACCTTTTCTTGTTAAAAATGTTTTCCCCCATGGTGCCATAGAAATTGAAAATCCTAAGAATGGTAACATATTTAAGGTGAATGGACAACGTCTTAAGCCATTTCTTGAGAATTTTTCACAAGAGGAGGAATCCATTAATTTGGAGGATCCCATTTATCAAGACTTGCCAAGCAATTAGCATTAGTATTTGTGTCGTAGTTTAGATTGTGTGTGTGTGTGTGTGTTTTTTTTTTTTTTTTTTTTTTTTTTTTTTTTTTTTTGTTTTCTAACCACTTTTGCAGGTGTTAAAGTTTTTTTCTGTTCATTTATGTTCATCTCTTCAAGGTACTCTTCGTAATCTCTACTCTTTATTGTTTTTCCTTGTTAACATTGAGGACAATGTAAGTTTTAGGTTGGGGGGAGGAACTTGAGATGATTTGCATTTGGTTTTATTTTATGTTAATTTTTTTTTTGGGGTTGTTTTTAGTGATTTTTGTTTATGTTTTTTTTTTTAGTCCAATTTTCACAAAAAAGAAAAAAGAAAAAGAAGAAGTGTTGCTTTAGCAAGAGTTTTAAGTCAAAGTTCTTTATGCTACTTCTATCTAAAGAATTCCACTATTTGTCAGGCCTAGGATTTTTAATTTAATTCCAATGTCATCATTTTGTGAAATAAATTTTATACTTGGCTTTTTGACTTCTTATTTTTATATATACATATGCATGCTTTCTTTTCTTACATATACATATCTTTCTCACATGTTGTAGTCGTATTTTGTTTGCTTTCCTTATTGTTTGAAAACTATAAGTTAGAGATTTAATTTGTGCAACACTTTATATACATATTTTGTTCTTGTGCCAAAAAGCTTTCCCCTTTAAATTTTCAAAATGCATAAAATGTCCTTCATTGTCATGGGTCAAACCTGGGCTCGAGGTGAAGCTGAAAGCAATACCCTCTTACCTTAGATAGTTTTGGAATCAAAATAGACAGCCTCCTTGTAACTACCTATGTGGTAAGGGAGGTGAGTTGAAATGATTCCCCTTGGATCTGTTCTATTTCACGACCTCTATGAGGGGCGAAATACGATGACCAAAGTTCCCATTCTTTAGGATTCTAGGTGGCACCCTTTTTACCAAGTCTCATAAAGTAAGCTTAGCTAGCATGACTACCTATGAGAAATTGACTAAGTGAACATCCAAGCCTAAGATAGGATTACTGAAGTTAGGAATGTTTTCAAAATGAGTCAAGGGGAAAGTGTGTTTATTCCATGTTATAGGTGCACCCATGCTTACCAAGTTCTATTTAATTTCAACTTGTTTCATATCCTTAACCCTTAAAGAGTGAACCAAGGTTCAATCACATGTTAGGATCTTACCCACACCTTAAGGGTTCACAACCCTACAAGGGTAACCATGCATACATTATCATCTTTCACCATAAATTCAAAGATAATAAATTGGTGCCAAATTACTTTGTTTTTATAAAAAGGAGTTGTTTTTAGCCCATATTTTTCAAAACAAAAAATCCCAAAATACACTTTCTTTTCAAAATGTATATACACACATAAATATACGCGTATATCTATATACAAATACACGTGTGTATACTCATATACGTACATATATAAGCGTAATATACATGCAATTTGTAAAGCATGTCTATATCACAAATACCTTGTTTTCAAAAATACGAATACATGTATATACGTATGTACATTTATATACACCCATGTGCGTGTATTTGTGTACATACGAATATACGTACGTATGTATATACCCTTTTAGTAGAAAATGCACATACCATTTCCACATCTTAATCATACCCTGTTTTCAAAAATACGTATTATGGGCGCAAGCGCTCGCGAACATTTTTTCCTTTCGAGACGCTGTAGACACCGCATTTTGTACCCGTTAATAAATTTTGGTCCCCGGCCCCAATGATGAGCTTGCATATGTCAACTAAGGGTAATTAAAGAGTTTACAATAGTTTGGAAGTAATCACAACTCAAAAGTGCTCAAATCACTTTGAAATCGATACCACAAAATGACCTTTGCTCATTGTTTTGACCATAACTTTTGATCCATAAAGAATTTTTGAGTGAGGCTTGTTTAATCCTGGGCTTCAATTGGAACACAAATTTTGCCTAATTTGGACTTATATTGAGTAAGATATGACCATTTGAAGTTGGGCTAACTGGGCAGTCCAATTTTCTTGGTTTTAAAATTTCATTTTAAGGGCCCAAAACATCATACTTTGATGTGGGCCGGTCCATAGACCCTTGGAATGTCCAAAGACAATTAAAAAGCCCAAAAAGCCCTAATTTTAACTTATAAATACCCATCTTATGTCTCCAATCAAAATCCTAGCTAGAGAGAATTATTTTTTGGCCTCCATCTTCTCTAAAATCTTAATTCTCTTTTCCAAAACTCACACACAGCCCCTTAGCACGTTTTTTACAAATTAAAAACCTCTCTTTAGTTAATTCTAAGGCAGAAAGTTTATTCTGCATATTGTTTTCAAAACCTTTTTCAATTAAAGTTTTTTCTTGAGTTGTGATTACCTAAACTATTGTGTTGTTTTTATTATTCTTGACCTATCAATCTAATCTTTGTGTTGTAGGCACTGAGGGGCCGGTTAAATATCAACCAAGTTGTGTTCCATAAGCAAGGTGGGTCTCTCTTCATGGCTTTTCCTTGATTAGGGTTTTTATAACATGTGTTCTTGTTGTTCTTAATTGATTTTTATGTTATATACTCTTAGAAATATGTTTTGCTTTGTTTAATTTGTTTTGTGATGTCTCATCATGTTTTGATTGGAGAGTTGAATGATTGGATATTTTGATGAACATGTTTTGATGTGTTAAGTGTGTTCTTGTTTGTTGTTAGATCCAATGCATGTTTAGGAATTGATTTTGTTTTGTTTATTTTGGATATCTTTGTTGTCATTTTAGGTTGCTTAATATTATATTAGAAGCATGTTAGGTTGTTAGTTTTATTGTTTTAGGTTCTGCTCTATTTTCTGTATTTCTGGTTTATGGACTAGGGTTTTTTGGGCGGTATACGTACACAGACTTGAAGTATGCATACGCATACAATTGGGCTGCGTACGCAAGCCTATGTATGTGCATGCATACTCCTGCCCAGAAACCCTAATCTGAGTTTTCTGCTTCTATTTCTTTATTTCTTTCATGTAATATGCCTCTATTTTGACCATTTCTTATGTTTTTGAGACTATTTCTCTCTGTTTACTTGTTGTTTGTTCTCCATATGTTAGATTAGGGATTTATTCCAATGTTTTCTTTATTCTACCATGAACATGCATATGATATGATCATGCATTGATGCATAGGTGCTGTGATGCAGTAAGGTAAGTGAGGTAAGGCATGCATTCATATGTACATGCATCTGATTGGGATATGGTATGTGAACTTGGAATATGTTTGTGTTCTTGATGTTCTTGATGCTCTCCAATAATTCTTTGATGCTATCATGACCATGTGATATCTTTATTTGTTTACGGCCTTGGATGAGATGATATGATATGCATGATAGATGTATGTTGGGTTTGATATGAGTTGCCATGATAGATGTATGTTAGGGTTTTGGGATGATTGATACCATGTTGATTGCTAGATGTATGCTAGTGTGTGTGTGAGTATAGATAACAATATTGAATAAGCCTTTAATGGGATTAAAACGTAAGACACAATGACTGGAAGCCGACCGACGGGTAGGGTCGGGTTGGGTGTCTAACACCTTCTCATCCCCATACCTAAACTCTGAACCAATAATTTGGTAGTAAGACTAGTCCTTCCATGTAAGGGCGCTATATTTATGGTTCCTAGACCTAATCTAGGTGACGATTCCATCTTTTCTCTGCACCGGTCCACTTGATCGAGGCGTACTCCCTTTTCCCTAGGAGAAAACCGCTGCGCCCATAGAAGTGTCAGTGGTTTCATCCTCGCAATGAGAAGTATGCCTTGACCGAAGGTGGACCGGGGCGGAGAAATGGAGTCGCCACCTCGATTAGGTCTAGGACCTATGAATATAGTGCCTTTTATGAAAGGATTGATCTACTACCAAAGCGCGTGTCCGAAGTTTAGGTATGGGATGGGAAGGAGTTAGGCTTTTATTCATTGTGTCTTACGTCTTAATCCTATTAAAGGCACATTCAATATTGTCATTCTAGACTCACACACACTCTAGCATGCATCTAAGGTAAACAACATGGCATACTCATCCCAAGACCTAACATTCATCTATCATGGCATCACATCACATATTCCCAAGGGCAGAAGCATATCATGGCAGAATCAAATAAACATGTGATTGCATCTAAACATCAAGATCATGTCATTCAAACTAAGCATATTCATATTCATCATGAAGGCAACATCATATTCTCAAACAAATGCATGTTCATGTGAATGCATGATTTACCTCACTTATATGCATGTTTATGGCGTATCAATGTGTGGTCATGTTATATGCATGTTTATGGTGTATCAAAGAGAAAATTGAAAGAAACTCTAATTAGCATACAGGAAGCAAACAACAAACAAAACATAAAGACAAAGATATATACACATAAAACCAACTCAGAAAAAGAGGTACGTTACAAGTAGAACAAGAAAGCAGAAACAAACAAAGCCCGGATTAGGGTTTTTAGGCATAAGTATGTGTGCACATACATAGGGCCCGTGTGCACAGCCCAGTTGTATGTGGACGCATACTTCGAGTATGCGTGCGCATGCATATGCATACACGCTCTAAACCATAATCCAGAAAAATAAGAACACAGAATAGAGCAAAAACAAAATCTAACAACCTGGCATGTTATTACAAAAAAAAAAAAAAAAACAAAAAAAAAACAAAAACAATGTAAACCTAAACTAAGTAGGCATATTAAAAAATATATGAAGCAACTAAACAAGAGAAAAACAGAATTAAAGAAAGAAAATGAGGCAAGAAGAGCTAGAACCTTTGCATCCAAAACAAAGGCTCCTTGGCTTGATTTTAACCGTTCCCCTCAGTCAATCTATTCACAACCAAAACAAGATTAGTTAGCAAACCTTGAAATTCGAAGATCAAGACCAGAATAGGTCTCAATCAGAAAAATATTGACTTAAGGGTGATTTGTGAAAAACTCCCTCTTTAATTCACTATTTCAAGTGAATCTTGTGTATTTTCCTTTCGAATTCTGTGTCCTTTGAAAAAGTACCATGTATGGCTTTTTATAGTCAGAAAATAGGGGTTTGGAACGGCTCCCAGACGATGTAGGATTCATTCCAAACCAATCTTTAATGCAAAAAAACTTGTCTTTCTTAGTTTTTCGAACCTTAGGGGCTGTTTGATTTTTGTGTTTCCTTTGCTCATAACTTTGTTTCTATCACCCATAACTCAAAAATGGTGGGACCCACAGCTGAGAAGTGTGTTTGGTTTTTGTTTCCAGTTTTTGTTTCCATCACTCAATTCTCTAATTTTTGAGTGATGAGTTATGGAAACTGAAAACACATTTTAGGTGTTTTCAGTTTCCAAAACTTAGTTTTCAATGGCATTTTCGTAATAAACCCACAACTTTTGAAATGTTCAGTAGCAATGTTTGACTTTTTTGGTTTTTTTTTTTTTTTTTTTTTTTTTTTGAAACAAAGTAACGGCAGAACTGAGTGATGAGTGCCAAACGGGTGGGGTTGGGGAAATTGGGGTATTTTAAGTGATGAGTGATGAGTGATGGGTGATGAGTGATGAGTGACGAAAATTGAGTGAGGAGTGATGAGTGATGAAAAAAAAAAAACCAAACAGCCCCTTAGCATGCGCATGCATGCTGTGAGAAACCGATTTTTTTTTTTTCCTTTTGGTTACTCTCAAATCAAAGGAGAAAGTATCGGCACCTCTCATTTAGGGTTTTGTGGAGTTTCCACTTATTTTTATATTACAAAAAATAAGAAAAACTATAAAAAGAGTACAAAATATCTAAATAATATAAATTCTCATTAACTTGAATGAATTACAATTTGATAAAAAGAACTACACATAGCCTTGTTTCCTAGCTTACAATCTAGTAAAAAAAAGGTTATAAGGCTTTGTTTCCTACTTACAATCTATCAAAAGAAAAGATAAAACACTATTCTACGAACCTAAGATCTATGGTTCAGGGGCTAGGTTACAGAATGGTAAGGTGTTAGGCACCCATTCAGCTCGAAAAAAATCTGGTCTTCTAGACTTCAAATGATCATTAAATACCCATATTCAAAATGTTAAATGATATGCAACAAATGCCATGTCAAATTCTAGATCTAGGGTTAAAATACTATTTAAGAACTTTTGATCTGCAATCTTATTTTGTACGAAAAAGGTTTGATGAGATTGCCTGATTAAAAATCTAGATCTAAGTTTCCAGGGTGAGAAAGAATGAGTTTTTGATAAAAATTCAGATCTGGTTTTATTTTTATAAATGTAAGAGAAAACAGTTTTCTTTTTTTTTTTAATGAAAATGCTGATTTTTGTAGAAAAATACAATTCTGGTTTGGTTTTTTAAAAATATAGATTAGATTTATATGAAAAGCATAGATCTGGTTTTTGTTTTGGAAAACATAGATTGGATTTATATAAAAAGCACAGATCTAGTTTTTGGGAAGGAAAACACAAATCAGATTTTTATGAAAAGCACAGATCTGGTTTTTGGGAAAGAAAACACAAATCAAATTTTTATGAAAAGCATAGATCTGGTTTTTGGGAAAGAAAAGAATGAAACTTTTATGATGGATTTTCTTGCAGATCTAAGATTTTAAGAAGAAATTCAACCCTAGATCTATGCATGTTAATCAATCAACACATTAAAATCTAAACTAATCTTGTGAATTTTTCAAAAGGAGAAGCATGCAATAACGTATTTAGAACACAATTATAAAAACAATTAAAGAAGCAAATACATGTTCATAGGAGATAAAGCAGAAACGAAAGCATGTTTATGAGAAGTAAAATAAGAACATACATGCATGAATGTATTCTACAAGAGGGGATTATTTTAGAAATCAAAGAGAATGAATCTCTTTGAGATCTAAAATAGAGTCACTTAACAGAAAAAAAATTCTTGAAGTAAAGCTTTCAGAATTTCTTTTACATATTCTGGGTTTTCTCCTCTATTTAGAATTCTGGGTATTCTACAAGAGGGGTACTGAATTCTGGGTTTTCTCCTCTATTTATAGAGGTGTGTCTGCTTAAAAAATAAGCTAGGGTTGCTTAGAAAATCAATAGACACGAATTGTGTCAGGTTTTATCCCCAAAAAATAGAATTTGATAAGTCTAAACCTAAACCAAACGCATCTGGGCCCAATTCAAAATTTGTTCCAATTGGCACTGTAGAAGTGCTGATTGGCAATTTGGCACTTCACAAGTGCCTATTGGCACTCCTCAGTGCTTCACCCAATTTCGTCTTCTTGTATGTTTTGGACTCTTTTTAGGGCATTTCTCTGAGCCGGGAATCGTGCTTGGACGTATTTTAGACTTGTATTCTTAATAAAATTCATTTTAATTTGATAATTAAATCCTTAAAAATAATTATCTAAAAGATAATTACTCTAAAAACCTAATTATCAACTTAATTCCCATATTATCGGATTATTCAATTTATTCCCCTGCAACCAAACTTATTTTTAATCAAAATCAACAACCAATCACATAAATTTATTTAATTATTTTTAATTGTAAACCAATCAAAATTAATTTCAATTAATCACATGTGATCAGTTTCACCCAAATGAATGTATGCAAACCATGAAAACTTGATCTTGTGATATCTTTCAATTTGATGGTCCAATTTAGAAACCAGACATATTGTTGTGATCGTTAGAATCTCAAGATCATTTTTATGATATGTGATGAACGATTTAATGCATGAAATGCAATTATGATTTTTGGGGTATTTAGAATGATTATTTTGGTCATCTTCTAAGGTTAAATTATGGGTGCAAAATTCAGTGTCTATAGAATGCCCCTCATTGACAGAGCTTGTAAAGCAAATGTCAATGTAAAATAAAGACACTAATTTTAGCAACCATGATTTAATCGAAGTTGATTTTTTAAAGATTTCCTACCCTAGAATCTAGAACCTTGGGACATAGTATTAGTTCTTTTATGGTCTTAAAAAAAATGAGAAATGTTGACATCTAGTCTACTTAATGAATGAAGAACCTTTGTAGAAGCTTGAATGCCAATGATTGAGAACTGTATTCGCTCAACCTGGACTTGAGTGACTGAGAACTATATCTGCTTAATCTGGAAGTTGGGGCGACTGAGAGCTATATTCGCTCAATCTGGGGGGATGATTGAGAACTTTATCTGCCCAATCTGGAATTTGGGGCAACTGAGAACTATATTTGCTCGATCTGGGGGGATGATTGAGAACTCTATCTGCCCAATCTGGAATTTGGGGCGACTGAGAACTATATCCGCTCAATCTGAACTTTGGAGTGACTGAGAACTGTATTCGCACAATCTAGAAATCTAGAAGTCGACTGAGAACCGTATTCGCTCAATCTGGAAATATGGAAGTTGACTGAGAACTGTATTTGCCCAATCTAAACTTTGGGGTGACTGAGAACTGTATTCGGTCAATTTGGAAATCCAGAAGTCGACTAAGAACTGTATTCGGTTAATCTGGACTTTAGGATGATTGAGAACTGTATTCGCTCAATCTGGAAATTTGGAAGTTGACTGAGAACTGTATTCGCTCAATCCGGACTTTGGAGAGTGACTAAGAATTGTATTCGTTCAATCTAGAAATCTGGAAGTCGACTGAGAACTGTATTCGCTCAATCTGGAAATCTGGAAGTCGACTAAGAATTGTATTCACTCAATTTGGACTTTGGAGAGTGACTGAGAACTGTATTCGCTCAATCTGGAAATCTAGAAGTCGATTGAGAAGTCTATTCGCTCAATCTGGACTTTGGAGAGTGACTGAGAACTGTATTCGCTCAATTTGGAAATTTGGAAGTCGACTGAGAACTGTATTCGCTCAATCTAGACCTTGGAGAGTGACTGAGAACTGTATTCGCTTAATTTGGAATTTTCCTGCAATGGACAAAAAATTCAAATTAGAAATTTGATGATTGAGACTTTATCTATTCAATTGTTTGGAATCTGGAATTTTCCTCTCTTTTTTTTCTTTTCTTTTTCTCTAGCAGAATCTCTCTCTCTTTTTTTTTTTTTTTTAGACTTTGAAATTTGAATTCTTCTTTTGAAATTGGAACTATTAATTTTTGAGAATCCTTGAAAATTTTTCTTTATCTTTCTTTGAAATTTAAAATTTTCTTTTGAAATTGGAACCGTTAATTCTTTTGAAAATTTTTGAAAAAAAAAATTTTCTTTCTTTTCTCTCTTTTTTTTCCCAAATTTTTTTTTTTTTTGGTGAGTTAACTCAAGTTTGACTGAGTCAACTCAGTTAAATTTGAGTTGGCTCAGCATTAAAAAAGGGGAAAGAGATAGGGGGTGGGGGGCGAAATTTTTGGCCTCCCTCTCTCTCTCTTTCTTCATCTTTTTCTTTTGTTCCTTTCTCTCTTCTCTTCCTTTTTCCTCCATTGTTTCTATTCACAAGCTTCCTCTCTCTTGCATTTTCTCTTTTTCACAATATTTTTTGCTTAGAAAATCACTTCTCTAGACTTCCAAACTTGATTTTTACCATCTTCTTGAAAATCTCTTTAAATCTTTGAGTTTTTGAGCATCTTTGAAAACCCATCTTTGAAACCCATTTTCAACATCTTTAACTTTTTTATCTTCCATGGCATTTCCTACTGAGCCACCTAGGTGTTGGGGTTTATGCTCTAAAATCCAATTTATTGGCATGTCATAAATAATTAAATTGTTTAATTATATGAGACTATTTATAAATGAATTAATGGGACATTATCTTAGTCCATGAGATGCATAGTATGTGATTTAGTCACAGAAGATATAAATCACAAGTTCTTTGTAAACTCAGAATCTTAGTTCGTAGTCGGTGATGAAATTGGGCGTTTCATCTGCGAAGACTATAACATATCAACTAAGATGATTTGTCTTGATCATGGAAGTGGAGACTTCTAGTTGGTATGTTGATATGTTTTAAAAGTTAATACATATTGAACTGGACTGCTGTGAGATTTATTATTCTCCTAACGACTGTCAAATGAATAATAAATCTCACGACTTCTATTTACATGAACTCTAAATCCTGAGAGAATAATGGACCTGATCATGACATGTAGGTTGCTTTGATATATCAGGAGTGAGATCTATGAGTCACGATCAAAACCTCAGTATGTTGGGCAGCCGCATTTAGGTTTGATGGAACATATATTCTCAAGATGGAATTCATAGTCTCTTAACAGAGATATAAAATATTCCCTTGAGATAAGTTTAATGAGTTTGGTTATTCAGAGTGTTAGGCCCAACCACTTTAGTAATGAGTTACTAAAGTATATACATTTATGAAATTGGATTTCATAAATATATATTGAATAACATAAAGGATTAAACTGGGTACTCAAGGATTAAGATGTAGTAATCTTCAAAGTGGTAGTCTATTTCATGACTTTGTATTACTACGAATATTTTAATGAAGGGGTTGCATGTATAATAAAGTCTTGGGATATAATTTATAGATAAGGCCTAGAGTACAACTATATTTATATAGTGGTATTAAATATAGTTAATGGTAACTTTGGACTTGTCAAGAGTTGACAGAAAAGCCCAAGGCCCATTGGAGCTAGTGTCTTATTGGTCCTTTTTGGTCCCACTCCAAGCCACATACTAGAGCCCAATTGGAATGGCCCAAAAGGCTAGCCCAATTAAATAATCAGTTGTATATAAGGAGAGAAACATACAGAATTTCATTAAGGCTTTTTCATGAGAATTTCATTAAGTCTTTTCAAGAGAATTCTCATAAGAATGAAATGGTTTGTATATGAGTGTTTGACACTCTCTTATTCTCTCCTTGGAAATTGATTGAGGGACCACACTTTTTGGGCATTAAGTGGAATTGGAGTGAAGATTAAAAGTGTTCCCAAGTACTTTCGATCTTTTGTTTTGAATTTCACCGCACCAAGGTACGCTTTCTTGTTCTTAAATTTTGAAACTTACGTAGTACATGTTATCAATTGCGAATGAAGTAGATCAGTTAATTTTTCCCTGCGTATGTTTTGTATGCGATACAAACATGCATTTTTCCAACCCTAGGTTCTTCACATTTCATAGGAAAAGATATGAACCATCAATTGAGTGGAATAATGAGGAGGGACTTCTCTAAGACCCACTTAAGCATGCTCCAAACCCTTCCACCAAGGACCTCAAGGTGAGTTCATTTTTTGTTTTTGTTGGTTAATTTGTTAATTCTTGCTTGGTATTTGAGAAATTTGTGATGATTTGTTCATTTGGGAATTCTTGGATATTGTATGATTTGGGTGAAAATTTATATCGTATGGACATGTTGATTTTTAGGACATTCTTGAATTGATGATGATTGTCAAATTTGGACAATGTTGATGATTCATGGAACTTTGCATTGTGTTTTGTTTTGGGCATTTTTGAATGAATTTGTGAATTTCGATCTCTCAATGGGTATGAAAATTTTGGGAATTTAATGTGTAGACATGGTTGGACAAAACTCATTTTTTTCATGGGTTTTGAAAAGTTTTTTGAATTGTTGTTTGGGGCATTGTTGAATGAATTCATTTTTTCATTTTTGGGAGCACTTTATTGGCATAATGGCATTCATCATGGGAAAATCTTTTCTTGTGATGGGCATTTTCATTTGACTGGCAAGATTTTTTTATGAATGAACATCTCTTAGAATTGGACATTTTTGTGAATGCTATGATGATTGACAAATTTTTTTGGTTGGTCATATTTTAATGTGGGATATTTTTGTTTGGTGTAGAACCTTAAGAGTCGGGGTAGTCTTCAATTGTTGAAGTAAAGTTGGTATGTTTTGTCATCAGACATCAGAAAAGTTATCTATGCTACCAGTTTCGGGACCTTTTTTCAAGCTCTTTGGAATTACAATACCCCTAAATATAAGGATCTTCAACTGATTATGGCATTATCTAAATGGTTTTGGGATACCACTTGTACTTTCCATTCTCCATGTATTGGTGAAGTGATGTTGACACCCTATGATTTTTCAGTCATTACTGGCTTGAAATTGGGCAGTGAAAGGATTGAAGGTCATGACACCATTTCATCTACTAAGGTCAACGATTACTTACGTGTAAACCCACCTAGAGTTAGTGGTAACAATGTGTCTCTGATGTGGTTATATTCCAATATTGAAAAGAGTAAGAGTGTGGATACTGGCACCCAAATGTTCATGCTTTTTTTCATTGGGAGTCTTTGTGTCCTGACTTGGGGAGTACAGTAAGTCTTTTTTATTTGTGGAGTTTGAGGGACACTCTACTACACTTTATGACCCAGCTGTCTAGGCGTAGTCTTTCAAGTCTAGGAGGTGCGCCGTTTGTTTGGTCGGTAAGAAAAAAAAATTTCATGTATATTTTGCCAAGGTTATTTGTGTTGTTATTGACAATTGTTGATTTTTGTAGGTTTGGATGTATCAATATTTCGAGGTTGGGCCACAGCTTTTGGAAGATGTTGTTGAGGAATTTCTAAGGTTCCTTGTTGGATGCCCAAGAACTGCCTATCAACACTTCCAAAGCGCTCTTTGAAGGCTTGGCAAATGATGATTGATGGCTTAGACATTGGAGATGTGAGTTTCATGTCTTCTTTCATTGGTGGAAGTTTTGTTTGATTTATTTCATGAAGGGATGTCTTTTAAATTTTGAACTTTTCATGAATTTTAGATGAACTTGGATCCTTGGGAAGGATGTGAGGGTTATGCTGAATGTACATTGGCACTAGAGTTTAATGAGCGTTAGGTCTTGTTTGAGTATGGCCATGGCAGGTATTGGTATCTTAGAGACCGAGTGCTCCCACATGTTTACCATACATATCCTCCTAAAGTGATTCCCATCGATCCTTGTCCTTCAATTCGATTGGCCAATCTTTTAATTGATGATGAAGTAGCTAATGCAAGAGTTGGTCGTGACAATCCTAGGATACCTGGAGACTATCTTGAATTTGTCCAGACTCATCTGCAAGGCTGCTTAATCGATGCCTCTGGAGCTTCGATGAGCTTCCTTTTCTCTTAATTCAACTCTTATTACCTTTGCTATCCTTGGTTATTTGTAAAAAATCTCTAAATGTTCCGTTTGCAGGCTTCAGTCCATGGAGTGGGTTCTTTTCAGGATAGGGCCACTCCTTCTCCCCAAGGCAATGTTGATAGTCCTAATGCTTCTTTTGCGGAAACATGTCCCAATTTTCTAGCATGGCAATATGAGATAATGAATCCTGATGGGTCTTATAGTTTTATGAACTTAGACCGACCTAAATATGCTCAGAGTGTTCCTTGGAGCTGCTCGATATATTTCCAAACCCTTCTTATCTTTTACATCATGCTCTTTGTCCTCTTAGATGCTTCTGAATTTGGGTACATGTCTTAGATTGGTGTTGATTGTATGGAGGAAAGCATGAGAATGATTGGAGGTTTACAACGGGTTACACGCACTCAATCTTTTCAATATGTGCTAAATGAATTGAACTGGGTAAGAAATGATCCTTCTTTACAATCCTTCTCTTGGAATTCATGACAATAGACTTGACACTTGTCTTTGATGATTTTTCAGAATAATCGAATGAAAAATGTCAATGCCAACACCCGGGTTTTGGAAGAAAGGATCAGAAAATTTGAACTTCAAGACAGGCAGCCTGGGAATCAAATTCATGCTAAACAAGAACAACAAGGGAATGTAGAGGGCGGTTCTTCTAGAGATGGGCCAAGAAGATCATCCCGTTGGCAGACTCGGAGTTCGAATGATGCTTGATCGTATTTTTTTATTTTCTTGCAAACACCAAAACATCCCTTAGTCAGATAACTAGTATTAACTTTCAATATTAACCCCATGATCTTTGATGAGTTTGGTCTTGTAAAGATTTAATTTATACAAGATTAGAATTTACTTGATGAAGCTTTTGGTGCAAAGATTTAAATTTACTTGACAGGCCTTGACATGAGTGATCTCACTGTGAGAGACCGGGAAAATTAGTCCTCTAAAAAAAAAGAGAGATTTTTGTGTGCTTTTTAGGGCACCTCTCTTTCTAGGTAAGTGGTGTGGAGTCGCCACTTACTTTTTATACCAAAAAAAAAAAAAAAAAACTAAATATAAATACATGATTGAATTGTTTCCTTTCATTGATTGAATAAAAAAAATTACATAATTGAAAAATTGAAAATTACATGGCTTTAGGTCCTAGTTACAATCTACCAAAAATACATGGCTTTTTGTCCTAGTTACATTCTACCCAAAATAAAAATAAAGACAATGCTTAGACCTACTTATCTAAAGACCTAAATTCGGAGGCTAGGTTACGGAATGAGAAGGTGTTAGGCACCCATTCCGCCTAGATAGAGTCTGGTCTTCTAGACTCTTATGACCTATGTTCCCTTTATGCATGCTATGAATGATATGTTGAACATATGAAATAAAAATTAAATCACATAAATTTATTTATGAATTCATCCTTTTCTTTTTTTAAAAATTCAGATTTGTTGTTGTAAGTAAAAAAAAATTGATTTCAGTTTGTAAAAAAAAATCAGATCTGTTTTGTAATAATAAAAAAAGTGGTTTTTGGAGAGAAAATTCAAATCTGTGTTTATTACATAAAACAAAGTCTTTTGATTTGAAAAAGTATCAAGTCTGTTTTTGAGAACTAGAAAAAATTGGTTTGTGGATTTTTGTAAAAAAAAATCAGATCTGTTTTGTAGATAACAAAAAATTGGTTTTTGGTTTGTAAAAAAAAAAAAATTGTTTATTAAAAAAAATCAGATCTGTTTTTATATGTGTAAAAAACAAGAAAAATATTTTTTGAGAAGAGAATTTCATTCATGAAATAAATTTATGCTACATGCATTAAATAAAACAAACACAACCATTCATGATCTTTTTCTTTGTTTCAAAATCTGCATATGTTAAAAAAATCAGATTTGTATCTAAGAAAGATACAAATCAGTTTTTTATTTAAGAAAAATTCATATCTGCATCTAATGAAGATGCAAATTCGTTTTTGATTAAGAAAATTTCAGATCTACATCTAAGAAAGATGCATATCTGTTTTTGACTAAGAAAAATTCAGATCTACATCTAAGAAAGATGCAGATCTGTTTTTTTGTTTTAAGAAAAATTCAGATCTACATCTAAGAAAGATGCAGATCTGTTTTTGTTTTAAGAAAAATTCAAATCTACATCTAAGAGAGATGTAGATCTATTTTTAATTTCAAGAAAAAGCATTGATCATATGCAAATTATTGGAATTAAAAGATCATAACAATTACATAAACAAAATCAAGATCATGCTTTAACCAGACAATGATTAACAATTCATGTTATGGATAAATGAAAACATGCATCGTCATAAACAAGAATCATAAAAGAGAAAAGAGAAGAAGAATAGGGTGATTGAAAACAACCTCTTGCATGGGGCATTTCTTGTTCTTGAGAGGATGTTTTAAGGTTCAAAGAAACTTATTCAATTATCTTTGAAACCTAAAAACCCTAATTTTAGCAGCAACTATCAGAGAGGATCAGCAAATATCAGCAATTTGAGAGCCTCAAAACGTATACCTCTCAGAGCTAAAAAAAAAAAGGCCTCCTAAGTTATGAAATCCAGCCTCTATTTATAGAGGTGGGAAAACTCTAAAAAATAGGCATGGATGATTAAAATACGAATCCGGACGCATCCTTTTGCGAAAAGGTCGAAAAGGGTGTGCCATATTGTCTCCCGAAGGGAGTTGGGCCAAAGCCCAAAAGGGGGCCATTCGGCCCTTTTAAAGTGTCATTCGGCACTCCAAAAGTGCCGAATGGTGCTCTTGGATGATGAACATTCTTCTGTGTTCGGGTGCGTTTTGGACTCTTTTTTTAGGGTTTTTTGATCCGGTCCTTGTACCTAGACGTGTTTTCATCCTTAGTCTATGATTTTTTTTTTAATCTTTTTTTCTAGATAATTCAGGTTTTTTCAGGAATAATTATCTTGTAGATAAATACCCTAAAATAAATCTTGATAAAGTTCAGATTATCCACAATTTTATTGTTATCCAATCATTCCTTTTATTCCTATGCATGCAATTCTATTTTAAACACAAATTATCAACCAATCACAAAATTATTTAATTAATTTTAATTGTTTAACCAATCAGAATTAATTTAAATTAATCATGTGTGGTCAACTCTACCTAGACACAATGCAAGCTGACCGTGCAAACTTGATTATGCGGTATCTTTCGATCCAATGGTCCGATTTGGAAACCAAACATACCATCGCGACTGTTAGAATCTCAAGATAATTTTTATGATATGCAATGAATAAATTGATGCATGTAATGCAATCATGATTTTTGGGGTACATGGATGGTCATTCCAGTCATCTTCCTTGATTAAATCATGGGTGCAAAATCGAGTGTCTACACTCACCTGAATAAGGCATAGTCGAATGCCCCTAGTTTAAAAAAAATTTAAGCATGGTGATTTTTTTTTTTTTTTTGAAATATTGAGAAGAAAAAATCTCTCTTAGAAAATATAAGAGGACTGATTAAAAAAAATAAAAAAATGGATGAGGTATGGCCAAATGCCCCCAGTTTGCACATTGATGCATGATTTTTGAAAATCCTGAATTTTTGGAAAAAGATGAATTTTTTTTTTTTTTTAAATGAGGCATGGCCGAATAACCCTAGTTTGGAAATAGATGCATGATTTTTGGAAATCTTGATTGTTTTTATAAAAAAGAATGATGATGATGAACGTTTTTTAAAATGGATGAGGCATGGCTGAATGCCCTTAGTTTGACAACCAATGTGAATTTAAAAAAAAAAAAAAAATTGTTGTACAAAAGCCTTTATTGGAGCAAAATTGGAGCAAAAATGGACCAAAAATGCAGAATTGAGCAAAACTACAGATGCTGGGAAAGTGTACCAATCGGCATTGTTAGAGTGTTGATTGACACTTCTCAAGTGCCGATTGGCACACCTAAGTTTGGTTCAGCTTTCGCGTTTTTGACGCGTTTTCAGGCCTTTTCAAAAAGTCTTTTCATCCTTTTTCACTATAAAAGCTTTTCCTATTTGACTGCAAACTCTTGGCAACCTAAAACCTTCTTTAAACATGATTAGAGATCCAAAACCCTATCTTAGCATCAAGTGGAGAAACTTGAAAGTAAATTATGCATAAAGTAAACTAAGGAAGAGATATCACACACAATAATCATCTATGGCTATAAGGTTGAATTTATTCAATCATGTGTTGGCTTTATTTCGTGCCAAATTTGCTTGTAATTTAGCAATTAGATACCCTGTATTTAGGTGGGATTCATGTAAGGGTAGTGTGTGAGAGAGTGTGAAGAAAACTCAAATGTGTGCACTCAAAAAGGGCCTCGCGACTGGCGAGTCGCTAGAGGTGGCACACGTGTGAAGCGTGCAGAGGAGCTGAAGGGTCACGTCAGCTGTAGCACTACAGGACAAAACTTTCAGTCTGGCCAGGCAGTTAGCTCGCGACTTAAACTCACGACTTGTTCCAGTCGCGAGATCGAGTCGCCAAAATGCCCTGTTTGGTTGAAACATAACTTTTCATATTCCTCATACACCCTACTATAAATACCTTTATACCCACGAAATGTAGAGAGCTTCCAGAGAGAATTTTGAGAGAGAAACCCTAGAGAAAAACAAGATTGACTCATCCACAATCTTCATCCTTTGATTCTCCAAATTCCTCTACTCTCACCCTCTCCATTGACATATCCTTGAGAGGTACATTTGCCAAATCCTTATCTCACCATACCCATATCAGTGAGAAGGTATTTTGGTGCTTGGGAAGCAGTTCGGAAGGGACCAATTCATTTTGGTTGATACAATGGGCGATTGCGGGATCAGGTAAGCTAGAGAAGACAAGGTTTGGCATAAACCTGTTGGAGCAAGAAGCTTGGAGGGCTTAGGTGCACTGGGTAGATTAGGCTTGGAGGGTCTTCTGCTATTCATGTATCCCAACTTTATTCTCTAGTGGATTATTGGCCGCTTGGAGGGCGGCGGAGAGGTTTTTCGTCGAGTACTTCGGTTTCCTCTTCGATAACACATCGCCGTGTTATCTTTGTGTTTGTATCCTTCTTCCCTTACTCTTTACCATTTAATTGCTGCTGTGATTGTGTTTAATTATGGTTTAGAGTGTGTTACCAATTTGGATATAGCTTATATTTCATATTCCGCACATATATTGTTTGATTATAAGCTTGTGTTGGTAATTTTCGAATTGGGGGTCTAAACGTTCATTGGTGTTTTATACACTAATTGAACTTTCAATGGCAAACAATCAAAATCTCTTAAATTCAATTACACAAGATATCAACAGATGAGTTCGTAGCTTTGATTTTGCTACCAAGACCAACTTTTTTGCCTTCAAGTTAGAAGGAATCAAATCTTTGAGGAATATCAAGATCAACTAGGAGTTTCTTCATGTTGCAGTAATGTTCTGGGATACTAAAGATCATGTTTTCCGATTTGGCATTACTGAACTTTGTCCTGCAATTGAAGAATTTTCAACCATCTTGGGGTATGAGTTTAATAAGAAATTTATGGATGTTTCTTGTGATCCCAAACACAAGAAAATTTTATCTAATGCACTGGGTCTTTCAGTTTCAATTACTAGTAGCATGATTGGGGGTCACATGGTGAATCTCCATGTAGTTGCTGCAAGGTTTATTCATTGATGTACTCATGGAATATCTGACAACATGCAGAAGAACTTTGCTTTGGCTCTTTGCTTCATAGGAGAATTCTTGCTTTTTTCTGGAAGACTTGGTTTTGTGGATGCTCGAGCTATAGGAATCATAGATCAAATCAAAGATGGTGATAATCCTGCTTCTCTGATCTTGGTAGAAACTCTTTTAGGATTGGACTTTGTATTCCTTGGTGGAGAATCCTATCAATTTCTTGGAAGTCCTTTGACTCTGCAAATATGGTTGATGGAGAGAATGGACATGATAGCCATTCTTACTTCTTCTAATTATGGTCCTAGTAATTTCCTTAGTAGGACTGTTATCAAGACCAAATGTCAGATTGAAAAAGATTGGGTCAAATTTTTCAAAAAGAAATCTATCATTTCAATTCATTGGAACTGTTATTGGTGGAAGTGTCCACCCCCTTTGCTGCGATCTCCTGGATCAGATCATATCTTCTTGGTTGGTTTAAGGAGGGCTACTTTCTACAAGGCTGACAGGCTCTTGAGACAATACATATATGAGCAAGGAATGTCTAGTGGTAGACGAAGAAAACCTTTTGTCCCTGTAGACACCACTCCTACCTCAGTAAGGAATATGTTGCTAGGTTTAAACATGGCTGACTGAATGTACCAATGTTTTGTTAAGGTTTACTTCCATAAGATGACAGTACAATATTCCAACTGGTTGGTGGACCGGATTGTGGATAGGGAAATCGACATGGTTTTGATGAAGGAAGGGTTTCTAGGTGATGGCAAGGACAAGCAAAAGGATGGCGATAATAAATCCAAGAGAAGAGATAGAGATAGCGGTGTGATTGATATTGGTGGAACAAGGGACCAACTGAAGAAAAACAAACTCAAGAAGATCTAATTCTTTTATTTTGACTTTAAATATGTTTATTTAAGAAGTTAGTTTGAAACCTTTTAGTTTTGGGAATTGTTTAGGACTTTCAGTTTCATTGTCTTCTTTAAGGTTTGTGTATGTGTTGATGGAATGAAATAGTTTAATTCTGTAATTTCTCTTTTATTTTCTCAAATGCTTGATGGGTGAATCAATATATGGTTGCCTACGTACCTCCTTGGTAGAAGGATTAGGTCATCACGTAGTTCATTTTATTTGCCTTAATTTTTGCCTAGGTTGCCCTTTTGGGTTTTCAACCTAGCAGGCTCTTTCACTTTCTTTCTTTTTTTCTTTTTTTCTTTTTTTTTTCTTTTTTTTTTTTAACTCTCCTTTTGCCTAAACCACCCTTTTGGGTTTTCAATCTTTCTTTTTTTCTTTTTTCTTTTTTCTTTTTTTAGCCTTAATTTTTGCCTAGGCCGCCCTTTCAGGTTTTCAACCTAGCAAGCCAGTTTGTTTTTAATTTGTTAACCTTTAAAAAAAAAAGAAAAAAAAAAGTTACAACCACCTCAGATGTGGTATTTCTTCAATTGGTCCATATTGGTTGGTTCAGTAAAAGGGTTTCCATCTAGGTCCATCAACCTTACTGCTCCTCCAGAATATATCTTTTTGATGATGTATGGACCTGCCCAATTCTGCTTAAATTTTCCATTCGTCTCTTGGACTGGGGCTCGAATCTCCTTCAACACTAAGCCTCCTGTCTTCAAACTCTATCTCTTACGTTCTTATCAAAAGCTTTTCTGAGTCTTCTTTGGTAACCTTGGAAGTGATATAAGGCTTTAAGCCTCTTCTCATCCATCATGCATAACTGATCATATCGACTTTGTAGCCAATCAACCTCTGGGATATCACTCTCTAGCATTGTCCTTAGTCAATGAATACCCATTTCAATGGGAAGAACCTCCTTCATTCCATACATCAACGAATAAGGGGTGGCTCCTGTGGATGACCGAATTGATGTTCTATACCCCTAAAGTGCATATGACAACTATAAGTGCCAATCCTTGTAATTTTGTGTGTTTTTCTTCAGAATCTGCTCTATATTCTTGTTAGCAGCTTCAACTACTCCATTTGTCTGAGGACAATATGGTGATGATCTATGCTGCTGAATATTGAACTCTCGAAGTAGCTTTTCCGTTTCACCTCGGAAATGCAGCCCATTATTTGAAATTATTTCATGTGGTACCCTATATCGACAAATGATATTGGTTTGAATGAACTGTGCAACTTTCTTTGAGTTCAAAACCTTGAAGGAGGCAGCTTCAACCCATTTGGTAAAGTAATCAATGGCCACTAGTATAAATTCATGGCCGTTTGATGCTGTTGGGTGGATTTTCCCAATGATATCTATTCCCTATGTAGAGAATGGTCATGGTGAAGTCGTTGTATGTAACAACATTGGTGGCATGTGCTTCAAATCCCCATGAACCTAGCATTGATGACATTTTCAAACATGAGCTGTGCAATCTGCTTCCATAGTAGTCCAGTAATAACCTTGTCTCATTATCTTTCTAGATAACATGTGTGCATTCATAAGCGGCCCATAGCTTGACTCATGGACTTCTTCAATAATCTATTGTGCTTCCTTAGTAGTCACACAAAGGAGATGAATCCCATTGTACAACCTTCTATACAACCTCTCACCACAAATGATATAATTAGTGGACAACCTCCGAATGGTCAACTGATCATTTAAATTTGCAGACTTTGGGTATGTCCCCTCTTTGAGATAATGTAGGATGTTTGAATACCATTTACCTTCCTTATTCAGTTCTTTGTCTTCCTTTATCGACATTTAATAGGCTGGCTCTTCCTTTTGTTCTACCATTATTGGTCGGAGTTGAGCTCCCTTGGGCTCATCCACCATAGAGGCCAATGTTGCTAAAGCATCTGCAAGTTGGTCCTGCATTCTTGGCACATACTGGTATCAAATCTTCCCAAACTTTGATGCCAATACTTAAAGGCATTCATGATAAGGCATCAGCATTTCTTCCTTTATCTTCCACCTATTTTGAATTTGACGAATTATCAGAGATGAGTCTCCATATACTTCCAATTCTTCAACTCCAAGGCTGGGGGCTACTTGTAATCCCCATAATGCAAGCTTCATATTCTGTGACATTATTAGTAGTGGGAAAATTAAGCTTACCAAAAAATGGGATATGTGTCCCTTTTAGAGAAATCAAGAGAACTCCAATGCCACTTCCATTTTGATTAGTGGCTTCATCAAAATACATCTTCCATGGTTCAGGTTCTACCATCATAATATCTTCATCTGGGAAACTCTCCTGGACTTCTTTAGTTTCTTTAGGTGAATAATGAGCTGAGTGATCAGCAATTGCTCTTCCCTTTATCGGCTTCTGAGTCACATACTTTATATTAAATTCTAACAAAAGCAAAATCCATTTAGCTGTCTTCTCATCTTGCACTAGCTTTTCCATAAGGTATTTCAATGAATCCATTCTAGCTATCAACAGGACTTTGAAAGCAAGCATATAATGTCTAAGTTTTCGGGTATCCCACACAAGTGCAACACATGTCTTCTCAAGTGCAGAGTATTTCTCTTCATAAGCCATCATCTTCTTACTAATGTAGTAAATTGCATTCTCCTTTCTAGACTCCTCTAGATATTGGGCAAGTAGAGCCCTCATCACCGTATCCGTGGTTGTGAGATAGAGCAATAGTGGCTTTTCAAGTGTCAGTGGAACTAGTATTGGTGGCTTCAGCAAGTAGCTCTTAATCTTTTCAAAAGCTTCTTGACATTGTTCATTCCATATTATAGGGATCTTTCTTGAGCAATCAAAAAAGTGGTTCATATATCATGGTAAGTTGGGATATGAACCTGCTTATGTATTGTATCCTCCCTAAAAATCCTCAGATTTATTTTTTTGTCCTTGGAGGTTTTATCTCCACAATTGCCTTGATCTTTTCGGGATCTACCTCAATTTCTCTATGGCTTACAATAAATCCCAACATCTTCCCTGATGTCACACTGAAAGTGCATTTCTTCGAGTTCAGCCAAGCTTGTAGAATCGGATCCACTCAAAGAACTTCTTATGGTATATGTCCTTCATGGTCTTTTGACTTCACTATCATGTCATCCATATAGACTTCAACTTCTTTGTTATCAAATCGTGTAACAGAGTGGTAGCTGCCCGCTGGTAAGTGGCACCAACATTCTTATGGACAAATGGCATGACCTTGTAACAGTATGTCCCCCATGGAATGATAAAGGACATCTTTTCCATATCTCTGGAATCATCTTTATCTGATTGTATATTGAAAAACAGTCCATGAATGACAGTAATGCATGTCTCGCCATCTTATCAACTAAAATATCAATATGAGGCAATGGAAAGTCGTCCTTGGGGCTAGCTTTATTAAGATCTCTAAAATCTACACACATCCTCACTTTCCTATCTTTCTTCAGCACTAGGACCACGTTGGCCAACCATTCTGGGTAGTTAACCACTTTAAAAAATCCTGCATTGTATTGTTTTTCAACCTCTTCCTTGATCTTGAGAGTCCTTTCTGGCTTCATCCTTCTCAGCTTCTGCTTGACAGGCTTCATGATTATATCTGTAGGAATGCAATGTTGCACTATATCTGTATCAATTCCCGACATATCTTTGTATGACCATGCAAACACCTTCATGAATTCTTTCAACAATGTAACCAATGCGTCATTTTCAGAGGAATTTAAGGTGTTGCCAATCTGGACCATCTTAGGTTCATCATTGGTTCCCAAGTTAACAGACTGAGTTTCCTCTTTTACAAGTTTTAGGTGCCCTTGTTTTAATTCCTCACTATTAAGAGCTTCTTTACTAATTTTCGAAATAAAAATATTCAAAGCCAAAAAATAAGCAAAATAAGAAATTATTTCATGGGGGATAGAATTTTTGATAGACTCAACAGTGACTGACTCTATAATAATAGACACATGATCAAAGACAAACTCAACAGGAATAGCAATATTAGCAGAAACCAATTCGATGGGGACAGAAATAATGCTTTTAGTAGGGGTAAATGGCTTGGTAGTATTGGTTTTCTCTAAAGGGTCTTCCATAGGGTGGGCGGCTCCCTTCCATGCCCAGTTCTTCAACTCAGTTTTGGCCTTGGTGATGGTAGCTGGCTTCCAGTGGGTTCCTTCTTCTCTCAGCATTAGCACTCTAGGGTCTTCATCTATGTATTCTTGACCTTCTCCATCAACATCCATATTTGTGGCCATATCAAATACATAATTCTCCAATCGGTCTAGGCTGTCCATCCACTCTTCGAATAAATCATACCTCCTTTTAGTATTTGGGCGAACATATTGGGGTAAGTACAATGACTCTTTGCATCCCCTTCACTCATCATCTTCCTCAAGACCCTCTATGGTCAAATTCCTAAAGCTATGGATCATTAGATTCTTGTCAAGCAAAGCCAATCTTGCATCTATATCATCTTCTTCATCAGTGTAAGTAGTTAATGAGCCAAACTCTGAGTTATGGAATGCACCAAGTGTAGAAATCTCATGACCATACTTATCATAGCGAGGACCTGATTTTGGACTGACATCTGTAATGCAACTCCAATCTAAAGGACGTCTATAAGGGTATTCATCATAATCTCCCCCTATAGCGTCCTCATCATCTTCTATGTCTTCATCATAATAGTCTTCTCCTTCATAGGAATTTTCTTCATTAAAGGCTTCTCCATTCTCACCTTCACCACCTTTATTTTCATCGCTAGGGGCTTCTCCCCTATCATCACTACTGTCTTTACTATCATTGTCTTGACTGTCATTGTCTTCACTGTCACTTTCTTCACCATCATTATCTTCACTGTCACTTTCTTCTCTATCATTATCATCACTAGGAGCTTCTCCCTCTTCATCATCTTCATCATCCATTCCTCCTTCACTTAGATCATTCAACGCATGTTGATAGGCTTCCCAATATTCTTCCTCTTCTATGTTGAAAATAGCATTCCCCAATAAAGTAGTCATAACATCTGGATCTATATAATCTGCCCAGTCAGTTGGGACCCAATTTGTATGAGATGCAAAATCAGATTTTCCAACAAATGGTATCAGAGCGGTCTTCAATATCATGCTTATATAACATGTGATTGAGTTTTAGAATTGAAGAAAAACCGTTTTCCTGGTGTTCTAATTTTATGCAGTAAAGTTTCTGCATTATTTTGTTTTAATGGTGCCGTGTCTTTATATGTAATTGTCTGTTTCGAAGTTTATCCCATGGCCATAAACTTCTGGTAGATTTGTTGTTTGGATATAGTTATTCAAATAACCGACATGATAAAAGTATAATACTTAAAGGCACTTTTTCGGGATTGAAAGGCACTGTATCATGGCCCATTGGTTGATTTTGTTATCTTCAAGGATTCTCTTGAATCCTTGTTATATATTGTAGACCGAATATATAACAAGATCATTGATTGATATATTATATTATATATATGGCTGGGTTTATTGATATCTAATATAAGACAATTGCATCATGTCCAAAGGTGTGAACTTTTGTTTCGCACAGTCTGGATATATTAGATGAAATAACTGTCATGTGCGTGCATTTGGTTATTGCACCGGTTGGATTTAGATGTATATCTTTGCATGATTTCGTGGACCCATGTGGCATTTTCAATCTGCCATTAGCATGTTTTTTGTTTACATGTTTATTATAAAGCTTTTTGATTTTTGCTAGACGTACATGTATGAATGAATAGTTTTCATTCTTGAATGATGAACATGTAGATGTTAGTCTAGTGATATATTTTTATGATCAAACAGTATGTTAATGCTAGGATTATGAAATTTGTTTCTAATGAGATTAGGATTATGTTTCAATGGTCTCTAGCATATTATGGTTCTTGATCTTGATATTGAAAACCTTAATGTTTGATCTGTAAATCTTCGTTGATAAAATCAAAAGGTGTTTTTGATGGAAGTTTAATGAAGATGTCAAAAAACGGTAACCTGAAAATTCTGGAAATTCAAAAATTCACGAAGCTCAATCGATCGACGAGCTGTCGAGAATTGATCGAGCATCCAGATTATTTCTCGATCGATCGAGATACACGTTCGATCGATCGAGACTGGAAATTCTGAGGCTCGATCGATCAAGGAGCTATCGAGAATCCTAAATTCAGAATTTTTCTAAGTATTTTTTCACATAATTAAAGAGTAATGCTATTTGTGATTAGATTACACATTGTTTTAACTAAAAGACCTAATGAGATCAAAGATATTAGTTAAATAGACCTCTTAAGTCCTAAATTGTTTTTTTGATTAAAAGTCCTTAATTTATTTTAATTAGAGGTTTTTAATGAGATTAAAATTCTAATTAAAGTTATATAGTTTCTAATGAGATTAGAATACTTTATCTAGTAAATTAAGGATAGAGTTCTATATAACTAATTTTTGATTCATTAGTGTTTAAGGAATCCTAAATAGTTTAGGACTTCCATTTTAGTTAGTAATTCTAATAAGATTAGAGTTTTTAACAAGTGCAAGGTTATTAGTTGTGATGGGATCACAATTATTTTAAGAAAAACCCAAATAATGAGTGGGAGTGCTGAAATAACCCTTTTGTTAAGTTTATTGTAATGTGAATAGATATTTTGTCTTGACTTCGAGTCTTGCATTCCAAGCGGAGGGTATTTACTTAACGGATTACAAGGTTAAACTTCTTTGTGAATGCGAGAATGTTCGTTACGCTATTGTGACGTGACTTAGTTGCATCACATTAAATTTAAACAATTAAACACATTTAATGTGTAGGGTTAAAATTGTGATTAGATCACAATGATTTCAAGACAATCCACTTGTTTTAAAATTTCTAGTGGGAGAGAGATTCAAGGGTTGATTCTCACGGCCTCCATTGCTGGTTTATAGTAGTGTGATTAGGCACCTCGCCTTGGCGTATATGCCTTGCTCCCTTCGGAAGGTGTTTAATTCATGGTACTACAGATTAAACTTCTTAATGAGAGATGAAGTGTGTTTTTACATTGAGAACGACCACGCTTCCGTGGAGTTACTTGGTGACTCACATTGATTCTAGGCAATGGTGTACACTAGACTAAGTGTAATGGTAACCTCCCTTCGGAGCTATGTCATTATTACTTAGAGGCTAAAGGAAAAGCGGCAAATTATTTTTGTTTGGTAAGAGTTACCATGATAGCATTAATAATGAGAATAATTCTCGCCTAATCATAGTGATTGGTATGACCTCGCTTTCGAGGAATATTAATTACGGGATTAGGTTGTCGTTGCACCTAGTATAGTATGTTTTTCGGGTTCCATACTATATGGTTATGGTTGCAAAATATAATGTCCTTGTAATTATGTTCATAGTCTCAAAATAAAATTGTCATAAATTTTGTCCTCTAGCTACTATTTTAATTGAATCACATTAACTAAGAAATAATTTTGGACATGGTGCTTAAAGGAGCTGAAGTACATATTTATATTTTGATTCAACATTGTCATAATTTCCTATGCATGATGCATTGATGGAAGATAGCTTATGATATGATCATAGTCTCCATTGAAATGCTAAAATGTTACATTGGCTTCTATCTCAATTTTGCTACAGCATGAGATGCAAAAGTTAGTACTAGACTTAGACTTTATATTAAGTCTAGATGAGATGTTTGATATGAATCATATTGAGTGCTAAGAAAGGCTTAAGCAATTCCAATTCTATATCATTTTATGAAAATGTTTTAATTTTAAAATGAATTGGAATTCTTGGATGTAGAGATTAAATGTTAATCTCATTTGGATATGATCCACAAGTCCTTGTTAGAATCATTAGATCAATTCAGATTGTTTTGAAAATAAATTTTTTTTATGTTATCTGAATTGATGAGTGAGTTCTACGCAACGGAAGACATCCTAAAAGTTAAGGCTAGGATCAATATGATTTAATTTGAATTCTTAGCCTGAACCGAAAGGTAAGGGTGGTAAGAAGAGGAATTATAATACCAAACAGTTGGACAAGTTAGTTGCCCTAGTAGTTGCCAAAAGGAAATTAGACTCAAAAGTATGACCAAAAGGAAAGTGTTTATGATTTTGGTAAAGCTAAGCATTGTCCATAATTGTTTTCTAGATGGAAATTTACATGTTTAACTTTTTAAAGAGAAAGTTTTCATCCTTTGATAATGTATGTTTTGGCACTTATGTCTAGATCTTATTAATCTAAATGTTATTCAAGATTGGTGAAAAATGGGTTTTTAGAACCATTATTTTATTATATTCTCATTCTATGAATTCTATTTAGAGGATAATAAGATCTAGGGTTCCTTTTCGTAAAGGAATGAAGTTCCAATGACTTCTTTAAGTTAGTGCATACATAAAGGAGGAATAGGGCTCTTTTAAAGGTAGATTGTTCTAGAAGAAAAATGTCAGAATTTGTTGTAGGACAATTATAAAATACATTTAGAAATGAGATAGTTGTATTAGATACACCACAAGACATTATTCTGTAGATAACTATTACACTAATACAATATCGTAGTGGGAGGATTACCATATAAATTCATACTTTTGGAATAAACTTTTGAAGTCATTCCACAAGGATATGAATTTGATTCTCGGTCCTACGTAAAGGCAATAGATGATATGAATATGGATTACTGGATCAAGGTTATGTGAATAGAATTAGATTCTATTTAAAGTCTAGAACTTGTAGAGGCGCCTAATGGCATTAAGCCTATTGTTTTCAAATAGATCTACAAGTAAATGAGATTGATAGATTTGAAGGTGCAAACCTTCAAAGTCAAGACTAATGGTGAAAAGATTTATTCAAAAAGAAATGGTTCAATTATGAAAAGATTTTTTCACCAATAGTCAAGTTTGACTCTATCTAGATTCTCTTATTCATTATATTTCATTTTGAATGAAATATGGTAATGGATATCAAGAAAGCTTCTTTTAGTAGCAATCTTGAAGAAGACGTCTATATGATGTAACTAGACTTATACATAGCAAAGAACTAATAATGTTTAGTATGCAAGTTGCCTAAATTCCATTTATGGACTAAAGCAAGCATATGAATCATAAAATATCATCTTTGATCAAGAAATCAAATTGTTTGATTTTGATCAAGTATTAAAAGACCTTATGTGTGTAAAAGTTATATAGAATAATAAATATCTTAATGTATGTTGATGACATTCTAATCATTTAGAATGATGTGGAGTTATTGTCATCAATAGAGTTTTTGTTGTCTAGTCCAGTATGATATAAAGTACTTGAAAAAGACTAGTCACATCCTAAGAATTAAACTTTGTTAAAATTCAGAAATTAGGATGTTGGGTCTATCTCAAACTGCTTAAATAGATTAGATTCTAGCCAAGTATAGCATGTAATACTTCAAGAAAGGATTCTTTCCTTTTAAGTTTGAAATTCCTTTATAAAGGACTATGGTCCTAAGACATATAAAAGGAAAAGCATATTAAGACGGCTCCTTTTATCAAATCGATAGGAAGTTTTTATGCTATGCTAAATTCCAGGCTAAATATCTATTTTGCGGTGGGCATGGTAAGCAAATATCAATTGAATCAAAGATCACTTAATTTAGTGGGAGTAAAGCATATACTCAACTATCTTAGGAGAACGAGGGATTGTATGCTTGTCCACAAAAGTGAGGTTTTGATGATTACTGGATGTACAAATACTGACCTATAGTTTGATTGTGATTCATGAAGTTGGACTTCAAGATATGTGTTCATCTTAGGTGGTGAAGATACACGTATGATTCATGAAGTTAGACTTCAAGATATGTGTTCATCCTAGGTGGTGAAGATATACATTAAGCATAAGTATCTTCTCATTAGAGAGATATGAGTACGTGAAAAGTAGTAGTAGAAAAGATAATTTATGCAATAAATCTGGTTGAAACTTGTTTCCAAGCCTTGCCTTAGAGTGACTATGAATTACTCTAAAGGGAGATAAGTGTCAGATATATGATAAATTGTCTTTGAGGGCAAGTGGGAGATTGTTGGGGTTTATGCCCTAAAAATCCAATTTATTGGCATGTCATAAATAATTAAATTGTTTAATTATATGAGACTATCTATAAATGAACTAATGGGACATTATCTTAGTCCATGAGATGCATAGTATGTGATTTATGTGAAAAGTCACAGAAGATATAAATCACAAATTCTTTGTAAACTCAGAATTTTAGTTCGTAGTCGGTGATGAAATTGGGCATTTCATCTGCGAAGACTATAACATATCAAGTAAGATGATTTGTCTTGATCATGGAAGTGGAGACTTCTAGTTGATATGTTGATATGTTTTAAGAGTTAAGACATATTGAACTGGACCGCTGTAAGATTTATTATTCTCCTAACGACTGTCAAATGAATAATAAATCTCACGACTTCTATTTACATTAACTCTAAATCCTGAGAGAATAATGGACCTGATCATTAGATGTAGGTTGCTTTGATATATCAGGAGTGAGATCTATAAGATACGATCAAAACCTCAGTATGTTGAGCAGCCGCATTTAGTGTTGATGGAACATATATTCTTAAGATGGAATTCATAATCTCTTAACGGAGATATAAAATATTCCCTTGAGATAAGTTTAATGGGTTTGGTTATTCGGAGTGTTGGGCCCAACCACTTTAGTAAGGAGTTACTAAAGTATGTATTTATGAAATTGGATTTCATAAATATATGATGAATAACATAAAGGATTAAACCGGGTACTCAAGGATTAAGATGTAGTAATCTTCAAAGTGGCAGTCAACATTCATGACTTTGTATTACTACGGATATTTTAATGAAAGGCTTGTATGTATAATAAAGTCTTGGGATATAATTTATTAATAAGGCCTAGAGTGTAATTATATTCTTATAGTGGTATTGAATATAATTAATGGTAACTTTGGACTTGTCAAGAGTTGACAGAAAAGCCCAAGGCCCATTGGAGCTAGAGTCTTATTTGTTCCCTTTGGTCCCATCTCAAGCCACAATTAAAGCCCAATTGGGTAGGCCCAAAAGGCTAACCTAATTAGATAATCAATTTTTATTTAATAAGAGTTATTAAATAAAGTAACTACTATGGTAGTTAGTATGTACGTATGATGAAAAGAAAAGAAAACAGTTTTTCTCTACAAGGAGAAGAAGAAGGATTTTTCTTTGAGAATCTATGTACAAAAAGACTGATTGAGAGACCACACATCTTGGGCACCATGTGGAATTAAGATGAAGATTAAAGGTATTCTCAAGTCTTGGTTTTGAATTTCACTGCATCAAGGTACGCTTTCTATTCTTTGTTCTAGAATTCAAGGTTACATGTTATTTCTCATGAATGAATTAGATCCGTGATTGTTGCTTCCGCTGTGTGTTTTGTATGAGATGCAAAACCAAATTTTCCAACACCAAGGTCATTGGTTCCTTTTCTGATTGGATACCGAAGAAAGGCTTTGGAAGACTTAGAGTGTCCCCATATATGGTGACTATAGCTGTTTCATGTGGAAATCGAACCTTCTGGTATAAAGATGAAGGCATGGCTTCTGTATCATGAATCCATGGTTGCCCAAGAAGCATATTAAAAAATGAAGTTATGTTCAGCACTTGAAATTCTACTTTTTGAACCATAGGCCCTATGGTGAGCTCAAGTGTCACCATTCCCAATATTTCCTTTCTACTGTTGTCATATGCTCTCACATGTTGATCAGATGGCACAAAATCTTCAATACTCAGACCTAGACAGCTCGTGGTTTTCAATGGGCACACATTCAAAGCGCTTCCATCATCAATCAAGATCATTGGTATCCTCTTTCCCTTGGCATCTATAGTAATATGCAACGAATCATTATGGCGCTTCCCCTTTTTAGTCAAATCCTTGTTAGAATAGGAAATGGTAAGCTCTCTACTTATGGTTCCAATCATGGCATTCAAATCCTGAAAGGTGATGGCTGTGGAGACTTGGATTTGATTGAGAAGATCCACCAAATTCTGGAGGTGTTTGTATGAGGTCATGAGCAAGCCCCATAAAGATATGTTTTCTTTGGTCTTCTGTAGCTGCTTAAGAACTTCATCATCTTCATTAGGTGTTGGTTGTGTTGCCTTGTTTAGAGCTTCTACTGGGTTGTCTGTTTTTAAATGTGAGGGTTTGAAGTGTCTCTCCCCCTTCCCTCGTGATATGGGCAATTTTTTATGGGTCTTTTGGTTCAGTATCTTGGGGTTCAAAGTGTTTCCCCCCATATGTGGGTGTGGAGTCATCGGAGTGGGGTTTGAAATGTCTCCCCCTATATGTGGGTGTTGAGTCATCTGAGTGGGGTTTGAAGTGTCTCCCCCCATAAGTGGGTGTTGAATGATTTGAGATTTCTAAACTATCTTCATTCCATATGTCATATCCTGTTGTAGATGAGATACCCATTAATTCTTCCCAAGTTAGCATAAAGCATTTCGGATTGTCGTAAATCAAATTAGATGGGTCTTTTTCCTCTTCTTTTTCAGGAAACAAACAATTAATACTTGGTCCCCTCCCAAAATTATAATTAGGTAAGGGGTTGTTGGTGATATTGGGCCTTGTAGGCGGTGCAGTCACTTTATTGTCTATTAAATCCTGAATTGCATGGCAAAGGTTATAACACTTATCAGTGTCATGTCTTGTGCCTTGATGGTAGGCACACCTCTTGTTCACATCAAATTTAGCAGGTAGGGGGTTTGGGACTAGTCTTGGGTCCATGGGTTTTAATAACCCTTTTTCTTTCAACTTTTCAAACACCTAACTTAATGGCATATAAAGTTTATGGAATTCTCTCCTAGGTTTAAGAGGCAATCCTTGTGATACTTGCACTAGGGCAATGAGTTGGTATGGATCAGTTTTATATATGTTGGATACCTCTACAGTTTTAGAGCTGGGAGGTCCAAAATTCCTTTTAAATTTAGGTGTTTCTTTCATTAATCCTCTTTAGGTGTTCATCTTCTCATTAATCCTCTTTTCATGTTCTGTGATGGGGGAAGTTTGATCAGTCTTGTCTCCTTCTTGGCCATTCTTCATATTCTGGAATTGTTGCACCATGAGATTCATATCCTCCCTTAATTGGATTTGGCTAGCTACCATTGTATTCAGTAGCTCTTGGGTGCTCATTTTTTCTTTAGCTTTCTAATGCTCATCTCCTTCTGCCATTGTGATAGTCTTTTGATCTTTTTTTGTTTGGGTTGTCTTGTGAATCAAACATTGGGTTGCGGTGTTGGAGCTATGGAGTTCCTTCTATGCGCAATGGTTTCAGTACTGTAATAGGCCTTGAACTAGAACTCCCTTGGCTATCTCTCTTCGGTTCTCTTTCAAGTCCTCCCTCTGATCTTGACCAGATTCTCCCCTAAGAAAAGGTAGGTTAGCTCCATCAAGGCTATGTCCCCATCTATTTCAATCTTTCAAGCAATCAAAACAAACACACACAGGATGCAATGTATCATTTACTTAGACCAACCTAAGGACAGGTTCTACGTCATTACATTGTAGGGTGGGTTTGTTGTTTTTTTGTTTCCCATAATTAGAACATTACACCTCCCAACTTGTAACGTAATGAAAGTTGCATTGGTCTAAACAGCATGGTCTATCCTTTACAGTCAAAAAGAAATGATTAAGTGACTTTGGGCTATGAGTCGGTAGGTTCACCACTAGGTACCAAAATCTAAGGAAGACCGGTGATCCATGGTTGTCGACGCCTTGTGGCTGCTCGACCACCCATAGTGGCGATGCTCGCACGCTTTTCTGTATCTCTCGGTGCGAGAATCATATGGAGGTGTGTCATACCTCAGGTGTGTGACTGGAATTTGAGTCAATTTTATGGAAATTACCAAGGGTAAGTGAAGTCGCCACCAATCATTAAGTTTTTTCTAAGGTGTGATTGGTCACCTGACTCTATTTGAATTTATTACCGATCCTAGGTTAAGAAAAATGTCATTTTTCCTAATCTAATATGGATGGGAAAAAATCTTGATTCTTGAGTTCGGAAGTCTGGTTACGTGTGGGAAAGGTGTTAGGCACCCCACAATGGCTATTCGAAGACAGTCTTTTGTTATGATAAATTAATAATTTTTGAACATTGGCAATTGAAAACAAGCTATTCGCATTAGCTTTCGGGGCTTTAAATGTGTTGGGCTTTGAGGTTTGGTTTTGGAATGGGTGTGGTCCCGATCGATGCTTTCCAAATATGTTTGAAGTCGTTGCTAGATTTCCACGGCGAAAATTCGGCACCATTTCACCTTATTTTCATGGCGGAAATCCTACAGCGCTTCACCTTAGATGTGTCATAGCACGCCAAACGCTATTCTCACCAAACTTTCGACGTGAGAATACGACAATGGGGATGCCCTATTTTCACGGCGAAAATCTGGCAGAGTTTCGCGTTTGGTGCACTATGGCGCACTGGTAGGGTTTCGCGTCTGTGTACACGAGTATCGAGATGCTCGCACAGTGACGAGGCGAAGCCCTCCAATGTGTTAGAACATGTTGATACACGTCGTAAACACAGAGAAACCAATGTCACTTGGTGACATGGATCAAGACAATCACACCGCGATGATCGCGCACATAGTATAGCATGAATATGCACCTACGACAATCGCCTTGAGCACATACCCATACTACAAGGTCAAGACCTCTCATGACTAGAGAGGGTCACTCACATAGCCACGAGAGTCCATCATACAAAGTGCACAATCACCCATACACATGCAGGCAAATATATATATATATATATATATATATATAACATGCATCATGCATAATGCTATCACATTGAGCGGGAAAGTAAACTAGACATTGCCAACGTTCTAAGCGTATGGCCCAGCCAGGTACAGGAAATGTAAAAACAAACATTGCGATACCTAGGGAACGCAGCCCAAGCAAAGAGCAGGAAAATAAAAAGGGGGTACATGGAGAGGGGAATCCTAATACATGCTTTAGAGAAGAGGCTTACAAAGGGAGATAGAAGGACATAATCACTCGAGGAGGCTAGGCCTCTAATCTACTGAACATTGCCCTTTGTGGGCTTGCATCCTCTTGCTTGCATTCTT
Organism: Notholithocarpus densiflorus; assembly: GCA_030021035.2. Taxonomy (NCBI): domain Eukaryota; kingdom Viridiplantae; phylum Streptophyta; class Magnoliopsida; order Fagales; family Fagaceae; genus Notholithocarpus; species Notholithocarpus densiflorus. The sequence goes on from JARYZH020000004.1 coordinate 9,884,157, forward strand.
GCCCTTTTTGCTCGCACCTAGGGGGTCACGCCCTTGCTCCAAGCGTCCTCGCTCCATTCGTGTACATGCAAAGAAAAAGGAAACAAGCTAGTAGACAAGCAAAGAAACAAATGATAGGACGAGCATGCTAGAAGGCAAGCTAGCAAAAGATGCCAAACAGGGGCATACAAACATGTGAAGCACACGAAGAAGCAAACAAGCATGTTATTAAACAAAAGGCGGTGTCCTAGGAGGACAAATGTAGGTTTGGATCGAGTGTCCGTAGTTCCATTGGATTGGAATACGGACGACACACAGACTCATGCATGAACATGTAGGCAAGCGTGCAAAGATGCAAAGAAGCAAAGAAAGCCAAACGGGTGGCGCAAAGCAAGCAAGGCAAGCATATCAACATCTCACGGAGTGAAAAAAGGTGTGAATCAAGCACACCAACACCACGGGGGTGTATCTTACAAGTGGTTACATCCAAACAAACCTTAGGAGGGATGGATGTAACCACACAAGCACGAATCCACGGAGGGTGCAAAGCATGGTAAAGCCTAGATCTAGAGAGGCTAACATGGATATAAAGCATAGAAGCAAGCAAGCAAACATAGACGTGCAAAAGGAAATGGTCCAAACCCTTTAATATAGGCCTAGGTGTGCAGATGTAGGCCTAGACCACAGGATCTAGATCTTTACCCCACCGGAAGGGCCGAAAAGCAAGCAAGAGAGATATCAAAGGACAAAAAGGGCTAAAGTAGCACATGGCATAGCAACCAACATAGATTTAAGCACACAAACATGTCACAAAGCACATAAACACATAGATCTAAGTGTATGAACATAGATCTAAGTGCTAACATGTAGATCTAAGCATACACACATAGATCTAAGCACAAACATGGCAAGGAGTCTAAAAACATGTGGATCTAAGAACAAACATGAAAGTAGACATATACCTTGTAGGGCTGCTGGCCAGCTTGCTAAAATCAGCAATTCTGGTTTTATCCCGGTTCAAATTTGGATGCATATTTGAAGGCCTTCCCAGACTTAGATTGAGCTAATCTTGGTATTTCTGGAAAGCTTTAGATGTAAAGAATTTGAAAATCCAACGGTTGGATCGAAAGTTATGGCCTCGGGAAGCATCCTGACGTGCTTTTTATGGTTTTCTAGATATCTTAACCGTTTTAACTCCGATTTTGACCCATGAATAGTTGTTGGAAAGGGAATTTGATCATCTTCACAATGGCGCTGGTCCCAACCTGTTCTGATGGTCGAATCAAAAGTAGGGTTTCTAGTGCCCTAGAGTCAACCTCAGGTCAAACTTGGTCAAAGTTGACGAAAATCACCGAGTAGCTCGGGTTTGATGTAGAAACATAAAAAATTTTGTATTGGGATGATTTTGACCCAACTTTGACTTTTGGTCAACCCAGGGCTGACCAAGGGCATTTTGGTAAATTTGACATGAAGTGGCATTTCGAGTGCTTCGATGCCCGAATGGGTTGCACCATGTCAATCTAGATGTTTCCGCAGCCCCATGGAGAAAAGATAATATTTTTAGAATTTTCGGGGTATGGCACGCAAATCGAGGGCGGACAAAATACGGTGTCTACAATGGTTACTACTGTGAGAGACCGCAAAGGTGCTTTCAAAAGAGAGATTTTTGGGTGCTTTTAAGGGCACCTCTCTTTTTGGGTAAGTGGTGTGGAGTCGCCACTTATTTTTTTATACAAAAAATAAGAAAAAACTAAATACAAAATACATGATCAAGATATTTCAATGTCATTGATTGAATAAAAATAAATACAATCTTGGTAAATTAAACCTTACAATGTTTTGAGTCCTAGTTACAATCTATGTCAAAGAATACAAAGCTTTTGTTCCTAGTTACAATCTACCAAAAATAAAAAAATAAGACACTAATCTACCTATCCAAAAGTCCTAAGTTCAGGGGCTAGGTTACGGAATGGGAAGGTGTTAGGCACCCATTCCGCCCAGACAGAGTCTAGTCTTCTATACTCTAATGACCAATATACCCTTTTTTGCATGATGTGAATGATATGTTAAACATACATGACAAACATTGGCTGAAATTAATTTAAGTAAATTTATCTTATGAATGTATCCCCTTCTTTAAGAAATTCAGATCTGTTTTATGAATTAAAAAAATTGAGATTTGTAAAGAAAAATCAGATATGTCTTTAGGCAGATGAAAATAAAAAAAATTCGATTTGTAGAGAAAAATCAGATCCGTTTTGATGTAGATAAAGAAATTAGATTTATGTTAAAAAATGTCAGATCTATTTTTGTGTAAATTTAAAAAAAAAAATGATTTTATCAAGAAAAATCAGATTTGTTTTTAATAATAAAGAAAATGATTTTTGGTTTAAAAAAAAATTAGATCTGTTATTGGACATAAAATAAAAAGACTTTTTGGTAGAGGATTCATACTCTTTAGATAAATTTATTTTACATGCATCACATATACAAAACTTCAACCTAACTTTTAATTTCTTCTTTTAAATTTCACAATCTGCAATTGTATGACAAAGAAAACTTTACTTAAAAAAAATCAGATCTGTATTTAATGAAAATACAGATTAGTTTTGTATGTTAAAAGAATCAGATCTATATTTAATGAAAATACAGATCAGTTTTGTGTGTTAAAAAAATCATATCTGTATTTAATGAAAATACAGATCAGTTTTGCGGTTAAAAAAAAATCAGATATGTATTTAATGAAAATACAGATTAGTTTTGAGTTTTGAAAAAAATCAGATCTGTATTTAATGAAAATACAGATCTGTTTTGAGTTTTGGAAATCAGATCTAAAAAATTCAGATCAGTTTTTAGTTTAAAGAGATCTTTGATCATTAGCAGATTTTGAGATTCAAGAAAGGAATCATAACAACAAATCATCTAAGAGCATATTTAAAGAAAAAAAAAATGTCAAACAAACATGGCAATTGTATTAAAAACCAGAATTAATAAGACATCTTAAACCTATTCATGCATCATCAAACAAAATTAATAGAAAAGATTAGAAAAGGAAAAGAAATAGACTACCTCTTACATGAGCGTGCTCTTCTTAGTAAAAGGATATTTTAGGATTCAAAGAAATTTATCCAACTCTTTGAAGCCTAAAATATTTCACTTACAGAAAAGAAATTCCTAAGGCAAGAGCCTCTAGAACGTCTTGAACGTAAGGGGAAAAAGAAGAGAAGAGAAGAGCCAGAAAGAGGGGGTCAGAAAGTGTGAAAAAGTCTGCTGAATTTTGAGAGGTATCCTCTATTTATAGAGGTGAGAATGCTTCGAAAAATTAGCTGAATGATCAGAATACGAACTGGGACGCGTCCTTTTCTCTAAAAAAATCGAAAAATGTAAGGTTTATCTCAATCCAAAAGTCCTCGAGCCGGGCCTCAAATTTGTGCCAATCGGCACTTGGAAAGTGCCGATCAGCACTTGGAAAGTGCCGATCGGCACTTGAAAAGTACCGATCGGCACTCCAAGAGTGCCGATGGCCCTCTTGGGTGCTAGACCCGCGTTTAAGTTTTGGTCCACATTAGACTCCTTTTTTGAGTTTTTTGAGCTAGGACTTGCATTTAACCCCTTTTCTTGATGATTCAGGTCTTTACAGTAATGATTATCTTGTAGATAAATATCCCAAAAAGTCTTGATTATCTACAATTTCATTGTTATTTGATTATCCTCTTTATTCCCATGCAAGCAAGTCTATTTTTGACACTAACTAACAACCAATCACAAAATTATTTAATTAATTTTAATTGTTTAACCAATCAAAATTAATTTAAATTAATCATGCGTGGTTGGTTCCACCCAAACAAAATGCATGCTGACCGTGTAAACTTGATCATGCGATATCTTTCAATCCGACGATCCGATTTGGAACTCAGGCATACCGTCACGACCGTTAGAATCTCAAGATCATTCTTATGTTATGCAATGAATGAATTAATGCATGTAATGCAACTATGATTTTTCGGGTATATGAATGGTCTTTCTAGCCATCTTCCTTGATTAAATTATGGGTGCAAAATCGAGTGTCTACATAATGCCCCTCATTGACAAAGCTTGCAAAGCGTATGTCAATGTAAAACAAAGACACTGATTTTAGCAGCCATGATTTAACTAAGGTTGACTTTTCAAGGATTACCTAGCCCTAAAATTTCAAACCTTAGAACATAGAACTAGTGTCTTGCTATTTTGAGAAATGAAAATTATGAATTCTTGACCTAATTGATAGCTGATAAACCTGAAGCGAATCTTGATATCTGGGTTGACTGAGAGGCTTCTCTATCTCAGTTTGAATCTGGGGTGGTCGATTAAGGGGCTTCTCTACCTCAATCTAAATCGAAGGTATCCAAGGGGCTTCTCTACCTCGAAACCGAGGGCAATTGAGAGGCTTCTCTAGCTCAATCTTGAATTGTGACGACCAAGGGGCTTCTCTACCTCGATCTAGATGGAAGGTAACCAAGGAGCTTCTCTACCTCGGAACTTGAATTATGACGACCAAAGGGCTTCTCTACCTCGATCTGGATGGAAGGTAACCAATGGGGCTTCTCTATCTCGGAACCTGAATTGTGGCGACCATAGGGCTTCTCTACCTCGATCTTGATGGAAGGTAACCAAGGGGCTTCTCTACCTTGGAACCTGGATTGTGGCAACCAAGGGGCTTCTATACCTAGATCTGGATGGAAGGTAACCAAGTGGCTTCTCTACCTCGGAACTTGGGGCGATTGAGAGGCTTTTCTATCTTAATCTTGACTTACAGCGACAAAGGGGCTTCTCTACCTCGATCTAAGTGGAAGGTAACCAAGGGGCTTCACTACCTCGGAACCTAGATTGTGACGACCAAGGGGCTTCTCTTCCTCGATCTTGATGGAATTTGAAATTGTTCTTGAAGATTTGTTCATGGAGATGTGTCCTTTGAAGATTTATTCATGGAGATTTGTCCTTCGAAGATTTATTCATGGAGATTTTTCCTTTGAAGATTTCCTGCAAGAAAAACAGGGGTTCATTTAGTTGATTTGTATAACTCAAGAACTACCACTCTTTTGATCTTTGCATTTGATGACTTTGATATGTATGGACTTATCCTTGTAAGAGCTTGATTTAGAAAAGTTTAGAGTCTACCTGATGAAGCTTTGTGGTGCAAAGGTTTGAATTTACCTGACAGTTTTTGACATGGGTGATCTTACTTAAACGAGGCATAGCTGAATGCCCCTAGTTTGCAAATTAAAGCATGATTTTTGGGAATCTTGATTGATGATTTTTTTTTTTTTTGAAAAGATGATGATGACCTTCTTTTTTTTGAAAATGAATAAGGCATTGCCGAATGCCCTTAGTTTGCAAATTGATGCATGACTTTTGAGGAAAATATGATTTTTTTTTTTTTTTTTTTTCAAAATGGAAGAGGCATGGCCATATGCCCCTAGTTTAGAAATGGATGCATGATTTTTGGAAATCTTGATTGATTTTTTTTTTGAAAAGATGATGATGATGATCTCCTTTTTTGAAAATGAATGAGGCATGGCCGAATGCCCCTAGTTTAAAGACTTGTGCACGATGACCTTTCATTTTTTAAAAGAATTATTTTTTTTTTCTTTTTTGGAAAAGAATGAGTGATTTTTACTTGTTCCAGAAAGAGGGGATAAGGCATGGCTAAATGCCCTGAGTTTAAGAGATGAGCACATGACTTTGAAAATTCTTGATTTGATCATTTTTTTTTCTCCTTTTAAAAACAGTGATGCAGGTGACCTTTTTTACAAATGGACAATGATAGGCCACAAACTGAATTGACCCCTTGTGATAGAAATTAATTAATTAATTAATCAAGTTATTAATTAATCAAATTATCATGCAAACGCGTGGTAGCACAAACAAATCACCAATAAACTAATTATGCAGCGGAAAATAAATAACACAGTGATTTGTTTACGAATGGGGAAAACCTAATGGCAAAAACCCCACCGGGTGATTTTTAGGTCACCACTCCCGAAACTCTACTATTATCACAACAAGCGGTTACAAGTAAATGAATCCCAAGTACCTTACCAACCTACAGTTGAACCCTTACCCCAATACCCAATTGGACTTGTTCTGTAGTGACAATTCCCTCTTTTGATGCACGGCTCCCAAGTACGTGACTAACTAATGCGTGAATACCAATACGCGACTTCAAACACCAACTAAGAAGGTTATTGGCTGCAAAGTTCTTCAGTTCATCCACACGATGAAGGTCAAAAAGATGCTTGGTCACAAAACCCTAAGGTGCAAATACACAGCAACTTCTTCAAGAGAAAGAGATGAACAAGGGCAAGAACTTTGTCTCCGGTCACAATTTGCTTGAATAAGGTTTGTTCAATGCTTGTGCAACTTGTGTACACTTTGACGGCCCTTAAAAGAATCCTTTTATATGTTTAGGGTTAGGAGAAAAGAAAGCCCAAAAACATAATCACGGATCCCAAGAAAATCATATCAAGATTCTGAAATTCATAAACCTCGACAAATAGAAGGTGTCGAGAACACGGGGCTGAAACAGCTTTCTTAAGCTCGATAGATGCAGCTGTTGAGCTTTAATGATTTTGCACTTTCAGCTTGTTTTCTTGGACAGACTTGAAGGCTTTAACACTTGATCTTGAAACATGGTTTCTTGAAGTATTTAAAACACATCCTAGATCTACCCAAATACAAGTAAAGTGTGTTTTGTCAAAGGATAAGTCAATTACATAAAATCATGACATATGTTTCTAACAAGTGAAACACATATGTCCTAATAGACAAGACATGTCTGAATGCCCCAATTTAACAAAGTGCCCAAAAACACAAAACATGATAAGTGAGCCTTGGTGGTGATGCGTGCCAATCGGCACTCTTAAAGTGCCGAATGGCACTTTGAGGTGCTGACTGGCACATCTCACTGTGGGCCAACTCTTCGTGCTTTTGCAACGTATTTTTGAGTTTTTTGAAAAATATTTCCTTCATTTATGACCGTGAAACACTTTCCTAGTCAGCTACAAAGTCTTGAAACTTATTTAAACCTGGTTAATGATTGAGGTAGCTTATTTTAGCATCTATCCTGCAAACAAATCTCTGCCTGCAAACAAATCTCTGCATCAAGGTTAGCAAGACACAATAATCACAAGCAAGGGTTATACATGGCTAACAACCAAAAATTTTCTCATTCAACCATTCATGATATCAATAGATGGGTTCGTAGTTGTGATTTTAGTACCAAGACTAATTTTACAACCTACAAACTAGAGGGAATCAAGGCTTTGAGGAACGTCAAGATCAAGTGGGACTTCCTCCGTGCTGCTGTGAAGTTCTGGGATCCTAAAGATCATGTGTTCTGGTTTAAAACTGCTGAACTCTATCCCACAATTGAAGAATTTTCAACTATTCTGGGTTATGATCCTAGCAAGAAATCCGTAGTAGCTTCTTGTGATCCCAGGCATAGGGAATTTTTGTTTGATGCTCTTCCTACTTCAATTACCAGTAGAATGATTGAAGGACATATGGTGGATCTTCGTGTAATTCTTTCAAGACTGATTAACAAACGTACTTATGGAGTGACTGACAACATGCAGAAAAACTTTGGCTTGGCTCTCTACTTCGTGGGAAAAATTTTGCTTTGCTCTGGAAGGCACGGTTTTGCATATGCTCGAGCCATAAGTGCTGTGAGTCAAATTAAGGATGTTAATAATCCTGTTTCTTTGATCCTAGCAAAAACTTTTCTAGGATTGGACTCTGTATTTCATAGTGGAGAGTCACAAAACTTTCTTGGGAGTCCCTTGACTTTGTAGATATGGTTGATGGAAAGACTAGATATGATTGCCAGGCCTACAGTTGGTAATTATGGTCCTGGCAGTTTTCTTAGTAGGACTGTCATCAAAACTTAGTGTCAAACTGAAAGCGACTGGCTGAAATTTCTGAACAAGAAATCCAGTGCCTCAATTCGATAGAATTGTTATTGGTGGTAGTGTCCACCCCCCTGCTACAGTCTCCAGGATCAGATCACATCTTCATAGTTGGATTAAGGAGGGCAACTTTCTATAAGGCGGATAGACTTTTGAGGCAGTTCCAATATGAGCAAGGAATGCCTGGTGGAAAAGGAAGAAAACCTTTCACTCCTGTAGACATCCTACTTCTATAAGGAACATGTTGTTGGGTTTGGAGATGACTGACCGAGTGGATCAATCTTTTGTCAAGGTTCACTTTCACAAGATGACTATAGAATACTCTAACTGGTTGGTAGACAAGGTTGCTGACAAGGAGGCTGACATGGTTACTATGAGAAAACACTTTCTTAGAGACAATCGGGAAAGACATGATGATGACAATTATGAATTTAAAAGGAGGGACAAAGATGACAAAATACCTAGCACAGAGGAAATCAATGATCAACCAAAAGAGAAAAGACTGAAGACAAAATGACCTTCTTATTTTTGGCTTTGAACATGTTTATCTTAAAAGTTGATGTGAAACTCTTATGTTTAGGAATTATCTAGGACTTGCAGGTTAAGGATTCTATTTAGGGTTTAGGTTTTTAAGATTTGGGTTTTTTATTTTTTATATTTTTTTTATGGCTTGGTTTAGGGTTTGGGTTTTTATGGTTTGATTTTTGGATTTTTATGTAATGGCATGATTTAATGGAATGGTTAGGTTTTGAAAAAAAAAAATTGCTTCTTCATCTTCTTTTTTTTTTTTTTTTTTTTTTTTTTTTTTTTTGGGCTTAATGGGTAAATGGTGGGTTTGGGGAAGTTGTGACCGGACTAATGTATGGTTGCCTACATACCTCCTTGGCAGAAGGATTAGGTCATCACGTAGTTCATTTTTTTTGTCTGCCTTAATTTTTGCCTAGGCTGCCCTTTTGGGTTTTCAACCTAACAGGCTCTCTCACTTTTTTTCTTCTTCTTTTACTCTCCTTTTGCATAGATCGCCCTTTCAGGTTTTCAACCTACCCCCTTTTTTTTGTTTTTTTTTTTTTTTGTTTTTTGTGTGAACCTATGAATGGGAATAACATAATTTACAACCACTTCAGACGTGGTATTTTCAGACTACCACCTCAGACGTGGTATTTCTTCAATTGATCCATGTTGGTTGGCTCAATGAAAGGATTTGCATCTAAGTCCATCAACCTCACTGCTCCCCCAGAGTATATCTGCTTGATAATATATGGGCCTGCCCAATTTTGCTTAAACTTCTCGTTTGTCTCTTGAATCGAGGCTCGGATCTCTTTCAACACTAAATCTTCAAACTTCAAATCTCTGGTTCTTACCTTCTTGTCAAAAGCTTTCCTAATTCTCCTTTGATAACCCTGAATGTGGTATAAGGCCTTGAGTCTTTCCTCATCCAGCATGCATAATTAGTCATATCTGCTTTGCAATCAATCTAGTTCAGGGATTTCACTTTCCAGTACTGTCCTCAGTGAACAGACACCCATTTCAGTGGGAAGGACTGCTTCCATCCCATACACCAATGAATAAGGAGTGGCTTATGTGGAAGATTGAATTGATGTCCTATACCCCCAAAGTGCATAGGGTAATTGTAAATGCCAATCCTTGTAGTTCTTCGTACTCTTCTTCAAGATTCGCCCTATATTCTTGTTTGTAGCCTCAACTACTCCATTAGTCTGAGGACGATAAGGTGAGGATTTATGGTGCTGAATATTGAACTGTTGCAACAGCTTCTCTGTTTCTCCCTTAAAATGTAGTCTATTGTCATAGATAATTTCATGTGGTACCCCATATCTGCAAATGATATTATTCTGAATAAATTGAGCAACTTTCTTTGAGTTCAGAATCTTGTATGAGGCAGCCTCTACCCATTTAGTGAAATAATCAATAGCAACAAGTATGAATTCATGGCCATTAGATGTTGTTGGATGAATCTTCCCAATAATATCTATTCCCCATGTAGAAAACGACCACAGTGAAGCCATGGTATGTAATGGCATAGGTGACATGTGCTTTAGATCCCCATGGACTTGACATTAATGGCACTTGCGAACATGAGCTACGCAGTCAGCTTCCATGGTAGTCCAGTAATACCCTTACCTCATTATCTTTCGTGACAGTATGTGTGCATTCATATGTGGCCCATAGCTTGACTCATGGACTTCTTCAATTATTTGTTGTGCTTCCTTGGCGATCACATAAAGGAGGTGAATTCCATCATATGAACTTCTGTAAAGCCTCTCCCCACAAATAATATAATTAGTGGACAACCTTCTGATATTCAATTGATCATTCTTGTCTACAGACTTTGGGTATGTCCCATCCTTGAGGTATTGTAAAATGTCTAAATACCATTCACCTTTTTCATTCTTTTCCTCATCTTCTTCTATTGACATGCAATAAGCTTCCACTACTATTGGTCTAGCTTCATCTTCCTTAGGTCCATCCATCATGGAGGCCATTGTTGCTAAAGCATCTGCAATCTGATTCTACATCCTTGGCACATATTGGTACTGGATCTTGTTGAATTTCGGGGCCCACTTCTGAAGAGATTCATGATAAGGCATCAACCTCTCTTCCTTGATCTTCCATCTATTCTAAATCTAAGAAATTATCAAAGCTAAATCACCATATACTTCCAACTCTTTTACTCCAAGACCCAGGACTGCTCGTAACCCCATAATGCAAGCTTCAAATTCAGTGGCATTATTAGTGGCAGGAAAGTTAAGCCTACCAGAGAATGGGATGTGTGTCCCTTTTGGAGAAATTAAGAGAACCCCAATGCCACTTCCATTTTGATTAGTTGCTCCATCAAAATACATCTTCCATGATTCCGCCTCAATCCTCATGATATCCTCATCCGGAAAGTCTCCTTGGATCTCTTCAGCTTCTTCAGGTGAACAGTGGGCTAAGTGATCAGCAATCACTGTCCCCTTCACAAATTTCTGAGTCACACACTTAATATCAAATTCTGATAGAAGGAAAACCCATTTAGCCGTCTTTCCATCTTGCACAGTCTTTTCCATCAAATACTTCAAAGGATCCATTCTTGCAATCAACAAGACTTCGAAAGCAAGCATATAATGTTTGAGTTTGCGGGTTGCCCATACAAGTGCTACACATGTCTTCTCAAGTGATGAATATTTTTCTTCATAAGGCAACATCTTCTTGCTAATGTAGTAGATTGCATTCTCTTTCCTAGACTCCTCTAGGTATTGAGCAAGCAGAGCCCCCGTTGCTGTGTCCGTAGTTGTGAGATACAACAATAATGGCTTTTCAGGTACCGGTGGAACCAGTATTGGTGGCTTCATTAGATAATTCTTAATCTTCTCAAACGCTTCTTGGCATTATTCATTCCATACTGTGGGAACTTCTTTCTTGAGCAAACGGAAAAGTGGCTCACATGTCATGGTGAGCTGAGCTATGAATCTGCTGATGTACTGTATCCTACCTAGAAACCCTTGGATTTCCTTCTCAGTCCTTGGAGGTTTCATCTCTACAATGGCCTTGATTTTGTGTGGATCGACTTTAATTCACCTCTAACTTACCATAAATCCTAATAGCTTTCCGTATGTTACACCAAAAGTGCACTTCTTGGGATTCAACTGCAGCTTATAGAATTGGATTTTTTTGAAGAACTTTTGTAAGACTGGTATTTGCCCCTCACGATCTTTGGACTTCACTATCATGTCATCAACATAAACTTCTACTTCTTTATGGATCAAGTCATGTAACAAAGTAGTGGTTGCACGTTGGTAAGTAGCACCAGCATTTTTAAGGCCAAATGGCATGACCTTGTAGCAATATATCCCATATGGAGTAATGAAGGGAGGTCTTCCTTATATCTTCTGGAGCCATCTTTATCTGATTGTACCCTGAAAATCCATCCATGAATGACAGCAAAGCATGTCCTGTTGTATTATCAACCAAGATATCAATGTGAGGCAAAGGAAAATCATCTTTTGGGCTAGCCTTATTCAGGTTTCAGAAGTCTACACACATTCTAACTTTCCCATCCTTCTTTGGCACCGAAACCACATTAGCTAACCATTCTAGGTAGTTGAACACCCTCAGGAATCCTGCATTGTACTGTTTCTCGACCTCTTCCTTGATCTAGAGAGTCCATTCTGGCTTTATTCTTCTTAACTTTTGCTTGACTGGCTTCATGGTTGGATCTGTTGGAATGCAATGCTATACTATATTTGTATCAATCCCAATACTTCCTTGAATTCTGTCAGTAGGGCAACTAATGCTTCTTTCACAGAAATGGTCAGGGTGTTGCTCACTTGTGTCATTTTAGTTTCATCATTAGTTCCCAGGTTAATAGGTTGGGTTACTTCTTTTATAGGTTCTAAATGCCCTTGTTTTAATTCCTTATTATTAAGAGTTTCTTTACCAATTTCAGAAATAAAAACATTCAAAGCCAACAAATAAGCAGAATCATAAATCATATTATAAGGAAAAGTTTTCTTAACAGCCTCAACAGAAACCAACTCTATAGGAATACTATCACAAACAGACTCAACATGAATAGTAATACTAGCAAAAACAGACTCAATAGGAATAGAAACTATGTTTTTGGCAGAAGTGACTGGCTCGATGGTCTTGATCTTCTTGACGGGAGTGGTTGGCTCGACAATCTTGATCTTCATGGAAAAGTCGTCCATGGGGTGGGCGGCTCCCTCCCATGCCCAATTCTTCAACTTAGTTATGGCTTCAATGATGGCAAGCGGCTCCCAGCGAGTTTCTTCTTCCCTCAGCATCAATACCAGGGGGTCTTCATCCATATAATCGATGCCTTCATCATCAATCTCCATATCTGTGGGCTTGCCAGTCATATAAGCATCCAGGCGCTTTATGTTGTCCATCCACTCACCAAACAGATCTTGCTTTCCTTTGTTGCTTGAATGGATGTATTGGGGGAGATATTCTGACTCGTTCCCTTCCATTCTCTCATCTTCATCTTCAAGACTCTCCAATGTTAAGTTTCTGAAACTGTGGATCATCAACTTTTTGTCTAGGGTGGCCAATCTAGCGTCTATGTCATCTTCTTCCTCAATTAATGGGGTCAATGAGCCAAGATCTGAATTGTGGAATGATCCTAACTCAGGAATTTCTCTACCATGCTTGTCATATCGAGGACCGGACCTTGAACTAACATCAGTAATACAGCTCCAATCTGAGGGACGCCCATAGGGGTGATCATCATAGTCTATATTGTTGGCCTCTTTAACCTCTCCACCTATATCCTCCAACACATTTACTAGCCTATATTGATCACTTCTAGCGTCGCTTCCCATGTTTATAGGTTCAGCTTCCGCATCATCCTCTATATCTCCATCATAGAAGTCTACATCTCATCAGAGCAATCTTCATAGAAGAGTCCTACATCTTCATCCTCTTTATCACTAGGTGGTTCAACCTAATCATTGCCACTATATTGGCTATCATAGTCTTCACTATTGTTGCTTTCACTATTACTGTTGCTATCATCCTTGCTATCTCCATTGTCACTGCTGCTATCACTACTACTATCACTCTTGTTACTGCTACCTTCATGATCATCACTAAGGGCTTCTCCCCCTTCTTCATTACTTGTCCTTGCTTTATACGGGCTTTTCAATGCATGTTGGCAAGCTTCCTAGTACTCTTCTATTTCTTCTATATTGCAAATGGCATCTCCCAGAAGCGTAGTCATTGCACCAGGGTCCATGTAATCAGCCCAATCAATAGGGACCCAATTTATGTCTTCCTTCTTTAGTTCTGGAAGCTTATTGTTGCAATCAAATAACAGCTCAAACCCGGGCACCATTGTTCTTGTCTCAGGGTCAAATCTCGATTTAGGGAATCTCCAATAGCGTTGACTATCTCCAGCTTTAACAAACTTTCCATTCAATGTTGGAGTATAGGGCTTTAGGGCTTCCGAGGGACAAGGAAGTCCATTTTCTTTGGCTTTGGTTCGGGCCATTCTTCTCACCTCCATCTCTAACAAGTCATCATCAGTGGGCTTATACCCTAGCCCAAAAGGTGGTGTGGTGATAGGAATTATTGGGTCTTAAACAGTTGGCTTCTTCACAGTTTTCCCCAAATTCATTCCTGGAAGGTAATTCATTCTCTTCATCATTGCCATCACATTGTTGTTGCTGTAAGGAGCAAAGTCCATGGGGAACTTCTCCACTTCCCCTTCTCTTCTTTCAAAACCAGGCTTCTCAATCTCAAAGCCATCCAAGTTCAATGACTCATTCTCAGAATCAATACCAAAAATGGGCTTTGGCACTGTCAAAGTATCGCCATATATAGTAACCATGGCTCTTTCATGTGGAAATCAGACCTTTTGGTATAGGGATGACGGTACGGCCTCTGTGTCATGGATCCATGGTCGCCCAAGGAGCACATTGAAGCATGAAGCTATGTTTAAGACTTGAAATTCCACCTTCTTGATCATTGGTTCTATAGTGAGTTGTAGTGTCACAGTTCCCAAGACCTCCCTTCTACTATTGTCATATGCCCTCACATGCTGATTAGTAGGCACAAAATTTTCAATGCTTAGACCCAAGCAGCTTGTAGTCTTTAAAGGACACACATTTAAGGCACTTCGGTCGTCAATTAGAACTATGGGAATCCTCTTACCTTTGGCATCTATAGTAATATGCAATGGGTCATTGTGGTGCTTCCCCTTTTTCGTCAAATCTTTGTCAGAGTAGTAAACAATGAGTTCCCTACTTATGGACCCAATCATAGAATTCAGATCTTGGGAAGTTGTGGTTGTAGGGACTTGGATTTGATTGAGAAGGTCTACCAAATTCTGGCGGTGCTTGTATGAGGCCATGAGTAAACCCCATAAAGATATATTGGCTTGTGTCTTCTGTAATTGCTTGAGGACCTCATCCTCCTCAGTGGGTGTTTGTTGGGTGGCCTTGTTCAAGGCTTCTATTGGGTTGTCTATCTCCAAATGTGGGGGTTTGAAGTGTCTCCCCCCCCCCCCACCCTTGTGATGTGGGCAATTTTTGTTAGGTCATTCAGATCGGTGTCCTAGGGTTTGAAGTGTCTCCCCCCATTTGTGGATGTTGAGCCATTTGATTGGGGTTTGAAGTGTCTCCCCCCTTTTGTAGGTATTGGGTTGCTTGATTGGGGTTAGAAGTGTCTCCCTCCGTATGTTGGTGCTTGGTAATTTGATTGAGGTTTGAAGTGTCTCCCCCCATTTTTGGATGTTGGGTGATTTGATTGGGGTTTGAAGTATCTCCCCCTATTTATAAATGTCAGGTAATTTGTGGTCTCAGTTACATCTTCACTCCATATGTCATTCCCTGCTGCGAATGTCATACCCATCAATTCTTCCCATGTCATCATATAGCATTTGGGTAGGTCATAAATCAATTCAGATGGGTCCCCTTCAGTTTCCTCCTCAGTCATTAAGCAATTAATCCTTGGTCCTCGCCCAAAATTGTGGTTGGGCAAGGGATTATTAGTGATGCTAGGCTTTGTAGGCGATGCAATCCCCTTATTGTCTATTAGGTCTTGAATTGTATGATGAAGGCCAAAACACTTGTCAGTATCATGGCCAGGGCTTTGATGGTAGGCACATCTCTTAGTCACATCAATTCTTGCGGGCAATGGGTTTGGGATTGGTCTTGGATCTAAGGGCTTTAGTAACCCTTTGGCTTTTAGTTTTTCAAACACTTGACTCACAAGCATATATAACTCATGAAATTCCCTCCTAGGCCTTTGAGGTGGTCCTTGTGATATTGGCACAGAGGCAATGGGAGCAATAAGTTGATAAGGATCATTTTTGTATATATTAGAAACTTCTGCAGTTTTAGAACTAGATCCTAAATTCTTTTTAAACCTTGGTGGGTCCTCATTCTTTATAGTGCCATTATTTATTGCATCCTCAATTTGGGTTCTAGCAGCAATCAAAACTTTAAAATTAGGAAAATACTAGGCAAACAAGTACTTATGGTATACAGGTAATAAATTCTTTACAACCATAGTTAACTGTTCTTCTTCAGTTGGCCTATTCATCATCTGTGTAGCTTTGGACCTCCACTTGGTAATGAAGGTAGAGAAAGATTCTTTCGGTTCTTGCTTCGTGGTCTCGAGATCCCTCCTTGTTATATGCACCTCTATGTTGTACTTGTACTAATTGTGAAACTCGTGGCAAATGTCCTCCCAACTCCTTGCTCTAGCATCATCTAAGTTGAGGAACCACCTAAAAGTGGCTCTAGTCAGGGTGTTTTGGAACATTTGAGCAAGTAGTTCTTCAATTGCACCTAGGGGCTGCATGGCCTTCATATACATCTTCAAATGGGACTTTGGGCAGCTAGTCCAGTCGAACTTGTCCAAGGTCAGCATCTTAAACTTAGGAGGCAATCTCACATCAGGGAAAAGTAAGAGTGATTGGTAGTCCATGAGGTCCTCCATCTTGCGAGCTCTTTTGATCATCTCTTCCATCTTGTTTATCCTCTCGTTGATCTTCTTCTCACTCTCCATGGTTAGAGGATTATGGTCAACCTTGTTTTCCTTTTGGTTACTCTTCAGGTTCTGAAACTGTTGCACCATAAGGTTCATGTCCTCCCTTAACTAGATTTGACTAGCTACCATAGTGTTGAGTAGCTCTTGAGTGTTCATAGGTTCTTCAGTGTTCAGATGTTCTCCCTCTTCCGCCATAGTGTTAGGAGCTTCAGACTTCTTGTGGCTTGAACCGTCTTGTAGGTCGAATATGGGATTGTGATGTTGCAGTAGCGGAGTGTCTTCTATGCTCATGGGCTTCAATACCGTGATAGGAGTGATGGGCTTGGAATTGGAGCTACTAGCTTGAGTGTCAGCCTTGGGTTCTCTTTGAAGCCTTCCTTCAAATCTTGACCAAATTCTCCCCTAAGAAAAGGCTTGGTCGGGTCAATCAAAGCTAAGTCCCCATCTACATCGATCAATCAACCAAACAAACACACACAACATCCAATGCAATTTTAACATGGACTGGCCTAAGGGTATGTTCTAAGTCATTACATTGTAGGGTGGGTTTGTTGTTTTATTATTTTCCGTAGCTAGGACGTTACACCTCCCAACTTGTAATGTAATGAACATTGCGTTGGTCCGAACGGTATGGTCTATCCTTTATAGTCAACAAGAAATGATCCAGTGACTTTGGGCTATGAGTTGGTGAGTTCGCCACTGGGTACCCAAATCTAATAAAGACCGGTGATCCATGGTTACTACCAGCATGTTGAGAGGGGTGCATACATTTTTGTTGTTTTGATGGCACACACTATGACAGTTAGGGAAAGCTCTTAACAAACAAACATGGTAACACAAACAAAAGTATTATTCAAACATCTCAAGACATAAATAAACAAACAAACAACAATATCATGCAAAAGAGAAGGGTATATTGTTGGTCACTTAAGTCTAACACGAAGCTTAGCCCTCGACATCCCCAGCAGAGTCGCCACTGTGAGAGACAACAAAGGTGCTCTCAAAAAATAGATTTTTTGGGGCTTTTAAGGGCACCTCTCTTTTTGGGTAAGTGGTATGGAGTCGCCACTTATTTTTTTATACAAAAAATAAGAAAAAACTAAATACAAAATACATGATCAAGATACTTCATTGTCATTGATTGAATAAAGATAAATACAATCTTGGTAAATTAAACCTTACAATGTTTTGAGTCCTAATTACAATCTATGTCAAAGAACACAAAGCTTTTGTTCCTAGTTACAATCTACCAAAAATAAAAAAAATAAGACACTAATCTACCTATCCAAAAGTCCTAAGTTCAGGGGCTAGGTTACGGAATGGGAAGGTGTTAGGCACCCATTCTACCCAGACAGAGTCTGGTCTTCTATACTCTAATGACCAATATACCCTTTTTTGCATGATGTGAATGATATGTTGAACATACATGACAAACATTGACTGAAATTAATTTAAGTAAATTTATCTTATGAATGTATCCCCTTCTTTAAGAAATTCATATCTGTTTTTTGAATTAAAAAAAAATTGAGATTTGTAAAGAAAAATCAGATATGTCTTTAGGCAGATGAAAATAAATAAAAAATTGGATTTGTAGAGAAAAATCAGATCCGTTTTGATGTAGATAAAGAAATTAGATTTCTGTTAAAAAATGTCAGATCTATTTTTGTGTAAATTTTAAAAAAATGATTTTATCAAGAAAAATCATATTTGTTTTTAATAATAAAGAAAATGATTTTTAGTTTTTAAAAAAAATTAGATCTGTTATTGGACATAAAATAAAAAGACTTTTAGGAAGAGGATTCATACTCCTTAGATAAATTTATTTTACATGCATCACATATACAAAACTTCAACCTAACTTTTAATTTCTTCTTTTAAATTTCACAATCTGCAATTGTGTGACAAAGAAAACTTTTCTTAAAAAATATCAGATCTGTATTTAATGAAAATACAAATCAGTTTTGTATGTTAAAAGAATCAGATCTGTATTTAATGAAAATACAGATCGGTTTTGTGTGTTAAAAAAATCAGATCTATATTTAATGAAAATACAGATAAGTTTTGCGGTTAAAAAAAATCAGATCTGTATTTAATGAAAATACAGATCAGTTTTGAGTTTTGAAAAAAATCAGATCTGTATTTAATGAAAATACAGATCTGTTTTGAGTTTTGAAAATCAGATCTGAAAAATTCAGATATGTTTTTAGTTTAAAGAGATTTTTGATCATTAGCAAATTTTGAGATTCAAGAGAGGAATCATAACAACAAATCATCTAAGCGCATATTTAAAGGGAAAAAAAAAATTCAAACAAACATGGCAATTGTATTAAAAACCAGAATTAATAAGACATCTTAAACTTTTCTTGCATCATCAAACAAAATTAACAGAAAAGATTAGAAAATGAAAAGAAATACACTACCTCTTGCATGAGCGTGCTCTTCTTAGTGAAAGGATATTTTAGGATTTAAAGAAATTTATCCAACTCTTTGAAGCCTAAAATATTTCGCTTATAGAAAAGAAATGCCTAAGGCAAGAGCCTCCAGAACATCTTGAACGTAAGGGGGAAAAGAAGAGAAGAGAAATGCCAGAAAGAGGGGGGTCAAAAAGCGTGAAAAAATCTACTGAATTTTGAGAGGCATCCTCTATTTATAGAGGTGAGAATGCTTCAAAAAATTAGTTGAATGATCAAAATACGAACTAGGACGTGTCCTTATCTCTAAAAAATCAAAAAAGGTAAGGTTTATCTCAATCCCGAAGTATCGATCGACACTCCAAGAGTGCCGAATGGCCCTCTTGGGTGCCAGACCCACATTTGAGTTTTGGTCCGCTTTGGACTCCTTTTTTGAGTTTTTTTGAGCTGGGACTTGCACTTAGACGCGCTTTTAATCTGTATTCTAAAAATTTAACCCCTTTTCTTAATGATTCAAGTCTTTATAGAAATGATTATCTTGTAGATAAATATCTCAAAAAGTCTTGATTGTCTACAATTTCATTGTTATCTGATTATCCTCTTTATTCCCATGCAAGCAAGTCTATTTTTGACACTAAATAACAACCAATCATAAAATTATTTAATTAATTTTAATTGTTTAACCAAATAGAATTAATTTAAATTAATCATGCGTGGTTGGTTCCACCCAAACAAAATGCATGCTAACCGTACAAACTTGATCATGCAATATCTTTCAATCCGACAGTCCGATTTGAAACTCGAGCATACCATCACGACCGTTAGAATCTCAAGATCATTTTTATGTTATGCAATGAATGAATTAATGCATGTAATGCAACTATGATTTTTTGGGTATATGAATGGTCATTCTAGCCATCTTCCTTGATTAAATTATGGGTGCAAAATCGAGTATCTACAACTACCACCAGATTTTGAGATGGGTTCATGCATAATTGTTATTTCATGGCATGCATCAATGATAGTTAAAAAAAATTATAAACATACAACATGGCATCTCATACAACATTTTATAAAATATTAGATTTAATACAATATCATACAAACATAAACAATATTATACAAGCAAAGAATATCATACATACACAAGGGTACTTAACTAATCATTTAAAGTCTAATGTGAAGCTTAGCTCTCGACATCCTTAGTGGTGTCACCACTTTGAGAGACTAGAACCTTTTTTCCTTTTGGGTACTCTCAAATCAAAGGGGAAAGTATCAGCACCTCTCCTTTAAGATTATGTAGAGTCACCACTTATTTATATATTAGATGTAGACATTCGATTTTGCACCCATGATTTAATCAAGAAAAATGACTAGAATGACAATTCATGTACCCAAAATTCATGATTGCATTACATGTATTAATTTGTTCATTGCATATCATAAAAATGATCTTGAGGTTCTAACGATCGCGACGGTATGCCCGGTTTCCAAATCAGACCAACGGATCGAAAGATATCGCATGATCAAGTTTGCACGATCAACATGCATTGTGTCTAGGTAGAGTCAACCACGCATGATTAATTTAAATTAATTTTGATTGGTTAAACAATTAAAATTAATTAAATGATTTTGTGATTGGTTGTTAGTTAGTGTCAAAAATATGATTGTTTGCATAGGAATAAAGGGGAAAATTGGATAACAATAAAATTGTGGATAATCTAGACTTTATCAAGATTTTTTTAGAGTATTTCTCTACAAGATAATTGCTGCTGAAAAGACCTGAATTATCTAGAAAAGAGTTTAATTTTTAGAATACGGATTAAAAACTCGTCTAAGTGCAAGTCCCAGCTAAAAAAATCTCAAAAAAGGAGTCCAAAACGGACTAAAACTCAAAAGCGGGATTGGGTTCGGCACTTTTGGAGTGCCAACCGGCACTTTCGAAGTGTTGAACGACACTTTCGAAGTGCCGAACGGCACTTTGAAAGTGCCGAATGGCACACATTTGGGCCTCGGCCCAAGGACATTGGGATTACGTTAAAACACATCCTTTTCAATTTTTTAGTAATAAGGACGCGTCCCAGTTCGTATTTTGATCATCTAAACTATTTTTTCGAGCCTTCCAGCCTCTATAAATAGAGACTAGATCTCAAAATTCAGCACACTTTTTCACGCTCTCAGATTTCCCCTCTTTCTGACTCCCCTTTCTCATATTTTCTCTCTTACGTTAAAGAGGTTCTAGAGGCTTTAGTCTTAAGAATTCTTTTTTGTAAGCAAGGAGTTTTAGGTTCCAAAGATAATTGCATAAATTCCTTTGAACCCTAAAATATTCTCTCAAGAAAAAGAGTGCGTCCATGCAAGAGGTAGTTTTTCTTTACTTTTTCTTCTTCTATCTCTTTTAATTTGGTGATGTATGAATAAATGTTTTTTTAGTTTTGATTTTTAAATACTCACATCATGTGTTGTCGATATTTTCTCTATTGGAATATGTTTTTGATGTTTTTATTGTCAAGATCTATTTTTTTGTTTCAAAAATCTGCTTGTTATAATATCTTTTTAAATCAAAAAAAAAAAAAAAAAAAAAAAAAACTGATTTACATCTTCATTAGATGCAAATCTGAATTTTTCTCAATCAAAAAACTGATTTGCATCTTCATTAGATGCAGATTTGAATTTTTTAAATAAAAAAAACTTATTTGCATCTTCATTAGATACAGATCTGAATTTTTTTAAATAAAAAAAAATGATTTACATTTTCATTAGATGCAACTCTGAATTTTTTTAAATCAAAAAACTGATTTGCATCTTCATTAGATGCAGATCTGAATTTTTTTAAATCAAAAAACTAATATGCATCTTCATTAGATGTAGATCTAAATTTTTTCAAAACAAAGACTGATTTGTATCTTCCTCAGATACAAATCTGAATTTTTTTAAATCCAAAAAACTGATCTAAATCTTCTTTAGATATAGATCTGAATTTTTTTTAACATAGCAGATTTTGAAATAAAAAAAGAGTCATGAGTAGTTTTGTTTGTTTTGTTTGATGCATGCAGTGTAGGTTTATTTCATGAATATAGTCATCTTCTAAAAAATCTTTTTCTTATTTTTTTCATAAAAGAAAAACAGATTTGATTTTTCCTATATACAAATCTATTTTTTTTTAATAAAACAGATCTGATTTTTTTTTTAATACAAACCAAAAACCAATTTTTCTAGTTCTCAAAAACAGATCTGATATTTATTTTAAAACCAAAAGACTTTGTTTTATTTAATAAACACAGATCTAACTTTTCTATGCCAAAAACTTTTTTTTTTTACATGTACAAAAATAGATCTGATTTTTCTAAACCAAATCAATTTTTTTATCACAACACAGATCTGATTTTTTTAATAAAGAAGAGGATGCATTCATAAATAGACTTATGTGATTTAGTTTTTCATGTGTGCAACATTTCATTCATGTCATGCATAAAAGGGGTACATTGGTTATGAGAGTCTAGAAGAACAGACTCTGTCTGGGCAGAATGAGTGCCTAACACCTTCCCATTCCGTAAGCTAGCCTCTGAATTTAGTGTCTTTGGATAGGTAGACCTAGGCTTTATCTTTGCTTTTATTTTGGGTAGGTTGTAACTAGGACAAAAAGTCATGTATCTTTGATAGTTTGTAACTAGGACCCAAAGCCATGTAATACTCAATTTATCAAATATGTATTCTTTTTTTATTCAATCAATGAGAAAGGAACAATTCAGTCATGTAAATTTGTATTTAATTTTTTCTTTTTCTTTTTTGTATAAAAAAAAGTGGCGACTCCACACCACTTATCCAAAAAGAGAGGTGCCCTAAAAAAGTAGCCAAATCTCTTTTTTAAGAGGCACCAAGTTTGCAGTCTCTCACATTACAAAAAATAAGAAAAACTACAAAAAGAGTATAAAATATCTGAATAATACAAATTTTCGTTAACTTGAGTGAATTACAATTTGATAAAAAGAACTATACATAGCTTTGTTTCCTAGCTTACAATCTAGGAAAAAAAAAATTTACAAGACTTTGTTTCCTAGTTATAATCTATCAAAAGAAAAGATAAAACATTATTCTACGAACCTAAGATCTGTGGTTCGAGGGCTAGGTTACAGAATGGGAAGGTGTTAAGCACCCATTCTGCCCGGACAGAATCCAGTCTTCATGACTTCAAATAATCATTAAATACCCATATTCAAAATGTTAAATGATATGCAACAAATGCCATGTCAAATTCTAGATCTAGGGTTAAAATACTATTTAAGAACCTTTGATTTGCAATCTTATTTTGTATGAAAAAGGTTTGATGAGAAAGAGTGAGTTTTTTATAAAAATTCAGATCTGGTTTTATTTTTATAAATGTAAGAGAAAACAGATTTTTTTATGAAAATGCTGATTTTTGTAGAAAATTACAAATTTGGTCTTGTTTTTGAGAAATATAGATTAGATTTATATGAAAAGCACAGATTTGGTTTTTATTTTGGAAAACATAGATTGGATTTATGTAAAAAGCACAAATTTGGTTTTTGTTTTGAAGAATATAGATTGGATTTATATGAAAAGGAATAGATCTGGTTTTTGTTTTGGAAAACATAGAATGGATTTTTATAAAAAGCACAGATCTAGTTTTTGGGAAGGAAAATACAAATCAGATTTTTATGAAAAGCACAGATTTGATTTTTGGGAAAGAAAACACAAATCAGATTTTTATGAAAGCACAGATCTGGTTTTTAGGAAAGAAAACACAAATCATATTTTTATGAAAAGCATAGTTTTGATTTTTGGGAAAGAAAACACAAATCAAATTTTTATGAAAAGCATAGATCTGGTTTTTGGGAAAGAAAAGAGTGTAACTTTTATGATGGATTTTCTTGCAGATCTAAGATTTTAAGAAGAAATTCAACCCTAGATCTATGAATGTTAATCAATCAACACATTAAAATCTAAACTAATCATGTGAATTTTTCAAAAGGAGAAGCATGCATTAACGTATTAAGAACACAATTATGAAAACAATGAAAGAAGCAAATACATGTTCATAGGAGTTAAAGCGGAAATGAAAGCATGTTTATGAGAAATAAAATAAGAACATACATGCATGAATGTGTTCTACAAGAGGGGATTATTTTAGAAGTCAAAGAGAATGAATCACTTTGAGACCTAAAATAGTGATGTCGCGGAAGCCTAAAGAGAAGCACACACGATGCTCTCTTTGATGGAGAGAAACTAAACTGTTAGTTCCTGGGTAGTAAACCTCGAATCCACGAGGGGTTCCTTGAATCCACAAGGTGATAGGTCTGGAATCCACCAGAGAACACAATAGACACAAGTCTAAATTTTTATTGATAATAAACTATGAAAAACGTTTACAGACTTAGGGGCCTATTTAAGGGCTCCTTAAAACTTGACAGACAAGAAAATATAATCTAAAATAACTCCTAATTGATACCTAACCATAACAGGAATCAAATTTGACCTAAAAAGCATTAAATGCACCTAAAAACAAGGAAATAAATTACCTAAACCTAAAATAACGTTTTTTACATAAAAATACCAAAAATAATAAATTACAATAATTAAATAGTAAATTGTGTCCTACATCAGACCCCTTCACTTGAAACAAACTCGTCCTCGAGTTCATCTTTGAAATCTGAAATCTCCCATGCCAAGAGAACAAATACTTTGAATACTTCATCTTCTTTGTCTTCTTGCCAAACTTGAAAGTCATTAATTGGGCAACTTGAACTTCTTCTCCCTTGATCTTCATGTAATTGACAATATTCACCAAATAAGAGTCAATGATCAAATCAAATCTTTCCACCCCAATAAAATCAATAAACTTTGTTTTGGTGTCTCCCAATAAAATAATAGGAGTTTGAATGTTGCAATCATCTAACTTGATTTCATCGAGATCGTTGACAACTTCCTCTATAATTTCTTCTTTAATGGTCTCTACTATCTCAAACTCAAGATCTTTCTCTATAATAGGGTCTTCGTTAATCTCCTCCACAATCTTGACTTTAAGTTGTTCTTCTTCTATAACAAGACCTTCATTAATTTCCTTAGAAATCTCTATATTTTCTTCTTTGACTTCTCCACATTCTTCGAGAACAATATTTTCTTCAACATGTAATTCTTCCTTTAACGGTGGAATATTTGGCTCTTCAAAATAATTCAAGTATGAACTTCTTGGCCAATAATAATCTTGTATTGTATACGACTAGATTTCTTCACAATCCAAAGGATAAAATTTGATAGCAAGCATCTTTTTCATCCTTGGCCATGATCGAATTTTGTCTTTACCTTGTCAGATTCTATCAGATTGTACTCGTTCCCACCAACATAAGGCATACTTACTAAGTTTATACAAAGCAAGTCCAACTTTTCTCTCATAACAAATATTCTCATAGTCAAATAAATCATCTAGATCAAGTAACCAATCAAGAAAATCTTCTTTTAAAAAATAACCATTAAAACTTGCAATTCTCTTATAAGGTCTATATGAAATTTGCTTACCAATAGGTTGCCCATGAGTTATGTCTCCGCTGCAGTTATCCCTATTGTTTCCTTTCTTCAACGGTACCATCCTAGCATAGATATTTGTGAGTGCTTGTTGTACGTCACGTAATACTTGCTAAGTTATTCGTCGTTGTTGTGGTGGTCGTTACCGTCTCGCCGGTTAGCAATCAGACCAGGGTAAGTCAAGGCTCTGATACCAACTGATGTCACGGAAGCCTAAAGAGAAGCACACAAGATGCTCTCTTTGATGGACAGAAACTAAACTGTTAGTTCCTGGGTAGTAAACCTCGAATTCACGAGGGGTTCCTTGAATCCACAAGGTGATAGGTTTGGAATCCACCAGAGAACACAATAGACACAAGTCTGAATTTTTATTGATAATAAACTATGAAAAACGTTTACAGACTTAGGGGCCTATTTAAGGGCTCCTTAAAACTTGACAGACAAGAAAATATAAACTAAAATAACTCCTAATTGATACCTAATCATAACAAGAATCAAATTTGACCTAAAAAGCATTAAATGCACCTAAAAACAAGGAAATAAATCACCTAAACCTAAAATAACGTTTTTTACATAATAATACCAAAAATAATAAATTACAATAATTAAATAGTAAATTGTGTCCTACATCAAATAGGGTCACTTAGCAGAAAAGAAATTATTAAACCAAAGCTTCTAGAATTTCTTTTACGTAAAGGGAGAGAGGGGTGCTGAATTCTGGGTTTTCTCCTCTATTTATAAAGGTGTACCTACTTAAAAAATAAGCTAGGGTTGCTTAGAAAATCAACGGACACGAATTGGGTCAGGTCTTATCCCTAAAAAATTGAATCTAATGAGTCTAAACCTGAACCAAATGCATCTGGGCCCAATTCAAAATTTATGCCAGTTGGCACTCCTCAATGGTTTACCCAGTTTCGTCTTCATGTACATTTTGGACTCTTTTTAGGGCGTTTTTCTGAGCTAGGAATCGTACTTGGACGTATTTCAGACTTGTATTCTTAATAAAATCCATTTTAATTTGATAATTAAATCCTTAAAAATAATTATCTGAAAGATAATTACCTTAAAAACCTAATTATCAACTCAATTCCCACATTATCAAATTATTCATTTTATTCTCATGCAACCAAACTTAATTTTAATCAAAATCAACAACCAATCACATAAATTTATTTAATTAATTTTAATTGTTAACCAATCAAAATTAATTTCATTTAATCACATGTGATCAGTTTCACCCAAATGAATGTATGCAGACCGTGAAAACTTGATCTTGTGATATTTTTCAATCTGACGGTCCGATTTAGAAACCGGACATATCGTCATAATTGTTAGAATCTCAAGATCATTTTTCTGATATGTGATGAATGATTTAATGCATGAAATGCAATTATGATTTTTGGGGTACTTAGAATGATTATTTTGGTCATCTTCCAAGGTTAAATTATGGGTGCAAAATTTAGTGTCTACATATGCGTTAAGCATGCGTACGCAGAGCTTAAGATGTGCACGCATACGCGTGTATGCGTGCGCACACCCTAGGGTTTCCGTGGCCTTGCTTTTCCAAAAATAGCTTATTTAGTTCATAAAAGAGTTATATTTTTTCGAAAACACTTTCCTCAAGTTAATTTCAATCTGATTAGGCCCTAAACCAACTTTGGGCTTTAGAATTCCAACATCATTAGGGGAACGGAGGTCCAAGTCGTAACGGGTACAAATTGCGGAGTCTACACGTATACATGTATATACGAATGTACATCTATATACACCCACATGTGTGTATTTGTGTGCATATGAATATACGTATGTATGTATGCCTATTTTTTGTAGAAAATACATATACCATGTCTGTGTCATACCAACAGAGCCATTTAAATATATATATATATATATATGTATACACGTATATACGTATGTACATCTATATACACCTTTGTGTACATATGAATATAAGTATGTACATTATGTATACCCCTTTTTGTAGATAATACATATACCATGTCCGTTTTATACGAAAACCATGTTGATCGATTAGGAAGGTGCGATAACGCATATGGGTCTCCCCATCAAACAAATTCTCGCAAATTATGGATCGCGCACCCCGTCCACAGCACTTCACGGGTCCCTGCATTAAGAAGCAAAGAGAGGCTATTCTTTAGCGCATATATATATAGCATACCTAGGCCCTCCGAGCTTGAGCAGAAGGATACGTCTTCAACCCATGCTGCAGATGAGTATCTCTAATACTCTCATCTATCTCATCAGTACAGGCCTCTACCCGAGCCTAACTTAGCGGTATCTTGACCGGTAAGTGTTGTGTCTAGGAGCACCGAGGGCTGGCCCAGCTATATCATCGGCCTCTAAATTTTCCTTTAAGTCAAACATGATCTCATCCTCAAGATCATCACCCTCTAGACTTCGCTTATCCTTGGGACGAGCAACTCGTGAGGGGCCAACTCCGGAAGCTGTACAGGACTGTAAGGAAACACTAGCTATCTCAACTGAACAACGGCTCCGAGTGTGTGATGCAATGCCAATGCCCCTTCAGAGCGTGATGTCATCTCCACCCCTGTCATAGTGACTCTGAAAAGCCCAGGCAACTTGACTGCTAGCTGAAAGCGTGTCCTCGTCACAGCTGGACGAGTCTACTCTGGATGAAACAATGGTGGGATTCTTCCCGTGATCCCCTCTAAACCTCGATGTTTGAGGCATAATCTACAAAACAAATTTGTGGTTAGTCATCAAGTCCAGATTAAATGGTGAAGCAAATAAACAGGTAAGTATGCTTAACCTTACTACCTAGTGCATATCATGCATGATCATACCTAGCATACTCTTTGCTAATTTCTCTCTCAGGGTTTGATTTGACAGTGCTCGTTTAATCCAATTTTTATCAACATTTCTCTCTAGGGTTTGATTCGACGGTGCTTGTTTAACCCTATTTTTGTCAAAATTTCTCTCTCAGGGTTTGATTCGACAGTGCTCGTTTAATCCTATTTTTATCAAAATTTCTCTCTCAGCATTTAATTTGACGGTGCTCGTTTAATTCTATTTTTATCAAAAATATATTTCTGAGGGTTGATTCAACAATGCTCTTTTAATCCTATTTTTATCATTTTGTCCCTCTTAGGATTTGATTCAGCAATGCTTGTTTAATCCTATCTCAATCTTGTCGTTATCTAAAGTTTTGTTCCAAGGGTTTGATTCAACTGTCCTTGCTTAACCCAGGGCTAAGCATTTTCATGGCTTGGATAGCTATGCTTGCCTTCCAAGAATTATCAGACAAAGGTCCATAATTCTTTGCGGAACTTGATTCTATAGCGCTCATTCAGTTCTGTTCCCGAAAATCACTCATTGACAGCCGTTGATTTTCATCTTTTTGAGATTTGATTCGACAGCACTCGTTTAATCTCATGAGGGTTTGATTTGACGGAGCTCATTTAACCCGAGGTTTAAGTATTCCACACCCTGTAAGTCACGCTCACCTTTTTAGAATTATCTGACGGTGGTCTATAATTCCTTTCCAGGATTTGATTCAACAGTGCTCAATTAATCCTATCCATCTTTCCGAGATTTGATTCGATAGTGCTCGTTCAATCTCATGAGGGTTTGATTTGACAGAGCTTGTTTAACCCAAGGTTTAAGAATTCCATGCCCTATGCGTCACGATCACCTGTTTTTAGAGTAAGTGGATCACAATCCCTAACTCTCCTCCAGAAGTTGATTCAGCAGTGCTCGTTTAGTTCTGTTCCCAAAAATCACTTGATGACGATTGCTGATTTTCATCTTTTCGAGGATTTGATCCGACGACGCTCGTTTAATAATATTTTTACCCAAAATTTCTCTCTTGGGATTTGATCTAATGGTGCTAATTTATTCCCACGTTTCCAAAACTACTCTCATTTTAAAGCTTCCCTTTCAAATCAAAATTGTTTTAATTATCATGTTGTTTTAAATTTTCTAAATGTTTCATTTTATCATGCATAGCATTAATTATGTTTTGCCTAGCATTTCTCATAGTTTTCGTAGTCTTTAATTGTGTTTTCTTAGCATCCCACATTTACATGTTTATCTATGTTGCATGTACATCTTTGTGCATGCATGTATGCACATGTGAAAGTATGGAAGTGTGTTTATGTTTGCAAATCTACTTATGCATGTGAACAAAAATATTTTCCAACATCATCATAGCATAAATGATATAAACAAAAAATATAAATGCCAAAAATAAAATAATTTCTAGCGTGCTTCCTATTTGCATTGCTACTAACATATTTGCAGGAATTAATGAAAAGAAAATGAAATGGACACTTACCTCAGATGCAGAATAAGAGTTTGAAGAAGAAAGTTGAAGTTAGGAGCTGGACTTGTAAGACCAAGACTCGTCTCGAGGAAGAAGTTTTTGGGTGAGAAAAGTGACAAATGAGGCTGAAGTGGCCAAAAATGAGCTTAAAGGCCAATTTATAGTCACCCGTACGGACGGATTGCCCGGTGCACCTTCAAGGGCCGCCGAGGATGACCTGCGCACATTTAAGGGCAGCTGGGGATGACCTGTGCACATTCAAGGGCTGCCAAGTAGCATTGCTTAGCTTAAAAAATAAAAATAAAAAAAATAAAAAATAAAAAAAATAAAAAAAGTTTCTGCTCAATGCCAAGGTGCCAAATCCAAGAAAAAAGATTTTCAGATCCTCTGCAGTAGCTCAGCCTTATCAAGGTAAGATCGGTTTTCGCCCATAAACGGTGCAATTTTTTGCACGCAATTTGGGGGCAACAAAATGCGAAATTACGTTTGTTATCCTACACCTCTCATTGCAATCAAGATGTCAAATAAAGAATGGGCAGCTATAGAGACCGTATTTTGTCCGCCCTCGATTTGCATGTCAAACCCTAAAAGTTCAAAAAATATTAATTTTTCACCGGGGGACTGTGAGAACATCTAGATTGACATTGTACAACCCGTTTGGGCATCAGAGCACTCAAAGTACCTCTTTAGGTCAAATTAACCAAAATGCCCCTGGTCAACCCTAGGTTAGACAAAAGTCAAAGTTAGTCAAGACCACCTCAAAATAACATTTTTCATGTTTTTACATCAAACCTGGGCTTGTTGGAGATTTTTGTCAACTTTGACCTGAGGTTGACTCTTAGGAGCACCCAAAAACCTAATTTTGATCCGACCTTCAGAATGGGTTGGAACCAATGTCATTGTGATTATTTTTGAATTCCCTTTCCAACCACTATTCATGGGTCGAAATCGGAATTAAAACAGTTGAGATAGATTGCAAACCGTTCTGGGTGCATCAGCTCACTTCCCGAGGCCATAACTTTTGATCCAACAGTTGGATTTCCAAATTATCAAGTGTTTTGGAAACTAGACATTCGTAAATTTCCATTGATACCAAGATTATCTCAATCGAATTTTGAGAAAGCCTACATCCATACACCCAAGTTTCAATAAAGGGTTTGGATTAGTTCCTTTTTGCATGTTTGTGCTTCGTTTGCTCTTTTCCATGATTTATCCTTTAGATCCATGCTTGTATGCTTAGATCTAGGTCTTTGCCATGTTCTTGTTTGTCTTCCCTTTGTGGGTTTGTTTGCTTGCACCTTTGGTGCCTCTTTGTTTGTTTGGTTGCATCCTTTCCCATTTTGTGGCTTGTTTGGATGTAATTATGTGTGAGAGCACATCTTCGTGATGTTTGGTTTTCTTGCCGCTTGCCTTTCTCTCCTTTTGTTTAGCTTTGCATGTTAGGGTTTCTTATGTTAACCTTGTTTGTACCTTATAACATGATTAGCTTTCCCCTTTGTGCGATAACATGCTTGGCCTCTCTTGTTTGACTTTCTTTGTTTTGTTTGCACCTTTGCATCTTTGTTTACTTGTTCAAGCCTATGACTTTGTGTGCTTGTTTGTATCATCAAGCTTAGTTCCTACCTATGATTTCGTGCGGGTTCACACCCGTCTTTGAACACGGAATCCCGAGTCCCTTTTAGGAAGCTTGCTTGACGGCACACGTGTCGTCTATACTCCAATCTAATGGAACTATGGACAACAAATCCAAACCTACATTTGTCCTTCTAGGAAACCCTTTCATGTTTGCTTGTTTGATAACATGCTTGTTTGCTCCTTTATATGCTCTCTTTCCCTTTACATTCTTCTTTTGCTTGTTTACTTAGGGCTTTCTTTGTTTCTTTACTTTTTCTTTGCTTGTCTGCTAGTTTTGTGTTTTCATTGTTTGTTGCATGTACACGCTTGGAGCGAGGGCGCAACTTCTAAAAATGCAAGCAAAAAGGGAAAAAATGAGAGCAAAATGAGCAAGCCCGAAAAGGGCAATGATCAGTAGATTAAGAGGCTTAGCCTCTCCGAGTGGTTTCCTTTCTCTTTCTCTCTTAGCCTTTTTCTTTAGAATCATGTCTATTGCTTTCTAGACTAGGGCTTTCTTTCCTTGTATCTTGTTTGGGCAGCATTCTTAGGGTATGGCAATGTCTGATCTTTACATTCCTTGTACCTTGCTTGGGCCATACCCTTTAGATGTAGGCAATGCCTTATTTATCATTCCTATACCTTGCTTGGGCCACATTCCTTGGATATGGCAATGATTGATCTTTACTTTTCTTGTACCTTGCTTGGGTCATACCCTTAAGATGTTGTAATGTCTGGTTTTATTTTCCTACTCTGTGTGCTTGCATTGTGCATGCTTGATATACACATATATATATATATATCTTTTATTTAAAGATGGTCATGCACTTTGCATGATGGACTCCCATTGTTAGGAGGGTACTCTCCTCATGATCATAGGTGCTCTTGACCTTGGGGTGTGGGTATGCATTTAAGGCAACTGTTGTAGATACATATTCATGCTACATTGTATGCATGATTGTCGTAGTGAGATTACTTCCATCCATGTCAGCTAGTGACATTGGTTTCTCCGTGTATGCGACACGCGTCAATATGTTTAATGCTCTTGTAAGCCTCAGCTTGCCTTAGTATGAACATATTGACGCATGCCATATACACAGGTACGAAACCCTACCGGTGCACCATAGTGCACCAAATGCAAAACTCTGCCAGATTTTCACCATAAAAATAGGGCATCTTTTTGTTGTATTCACACAACAAAAGCTTGGTGAGAATAGTGTTTTATGTGCTATGATGCACTTAAGGCGAAATGCTGCCGAATTTCCGCCATGAAAATAAGGCGAAATGTTGCCGGTTTTCGTCGTGGAAATTTGGCAACAACTCCAAATGTGCTAGCAAAGCATTGATAAAGGCCACACCCCTTTTGATGCACAGCTCCTAAGTACGTGACTAACCAATGCGCAGATCCCAGTACGTGACTTCAATCACCAACTAAGAAGGTTGTTGGCTGCAAAGTTCTTCAGTTCATCCACACGATGAAGATCAAGAAGATGTTTGGTCACAAAACCCTATGGTGCAAATACACAGCAACTTCTTCAAGAGAAAGAGATGAACAAGGGCAAGAACTTTGTCTCCGGTCACAATTTGCTTAAACAAGATTTGCTCAATGCTTGTGCAACTTGTGAACTCTTTGACGGCCCTTAAAACAATCCTTTTATATGTTTAGGGTTAGGAGAAAAGAAGGCCTAAACACATAATCACGAATCCCAAGAAAATCATATCAGAATTCTGAAATTCATAAACCTCGACAAATAGGAGGTGTCGAGTAGCTGTCGAGCACACGGGGCTGAAACAGCTTTCTTAAGCTCGATAGATGCAGCTGTCGAGCCAGTTGTCGAGCTTTAGTAATTCTGCACTTTTAGCTTGTTTTCTTGGACAGACTTGAAGGCTTTAACACTTGGTCTTGAAACATGGTTACTTGAAACATTAAACACATCCTAGATCTACTCAAATACAAGTAAAGTGCGTTTTGTCAAATGATAAGCCAATTACATAAAATCATGACATATGTTCCTAACAAGTGAAACACATATGTCCTAACAATCTCCCCCTTTGGCAATCCATGACAAAACCACAACAAACAAATGATCATATGAGAGAAGTCATAAATCACTCAACTCATACTCACTTGTTGAATACAATAAAATCTATCCTAACACAAACTCTTGAAAAACTTTGCAAGAAGAGAGTTTATGGCAAGTAGATTTTGACAACCTGTATTTCTAAAACATTTTAAACAAAACTCATCAAGGCATCTTTGTGTGAAACAGAAATAATAGATTGCATACAAATATAAGAAGCATGTGTATAAAGAGAGAAAAGAAACAACACATGAAGAGGTAAGTGAAAGAAACAACATACATCATCATATAAAGAGATAAGTCCAATGTATGTCATAAAAATGGTCACAAGACCTAATTTACAAGAACAATGTATCTAAAAAAGAAAGAAAAGAAAAGATACATAATATCCTCACTACATCCCTCAAAAAGAAACAACACTCCCCCTAACAAAAAAAACTATACTAACTCTCCCCCTAAGAGTGACTACTTTCATATCCAAAACTACTCCCCCTTTTTGTCACGAGTGACAAAGGGTAAGAGTGTCAAGTAGACATCTCATCAGTAAAGCTAGCATCTCCATCATCATCATCCGAAGCATCATCATTAACATCATCATCATCCTCAGAATCAGAAGCCACTGAAGGAGGTGGTGAAGGAGTAGCCTCAGGAGCAAAGCCGCCCATGGTTGCCTGCCGTCTAGCAATGCGGCCAACACGGACATTCACCCGATACAACTCTGTGGAGAGTGTATCGAGGCGAGCATCCATGCACTGAAGCTGCACCATGACATCTCCTAGTGACACATCGCTCGTAGAAGAGGAGGGAACGGATGTGGATGGAGCAGATCGAGATGGAGCTGAATGGGAGGGAGAAGCTGCTGAATCCGTCTGTCGCGACCTAAACTGCACCTCACTACGTTTTACAGTAGCGGCATCTATGGCACACATAAAGGTGAAATGGTCGAAAGAGGGAAAAGAAACAGAAAAATGGCGTAGAATCCTCGTAATAGCGGAAGGAAAGATGAGCTTGTCACGGGACACCGAATCTAGATGAACATCTATAATAGAAAGAATGAAATAAGAAGGAAAATCAATAGGAAGATGCTCAAGAAGAGACAACAAAAATCGAGCACGAGGCTCTATGATGGAGTTGTAGTGAGAGAGTGGATAGAGTACAAAGGTCATCACCATGTTCAAGAATCTAGGACCTTTAGCAAAGGCCTTACATGGTGTAAACTGACGCTCACCCCAATCAGAAGGGCGCTCACAAAAAGCAGAAATAAGCTCATCTTTGGACACAGTCCGCAGACGCTCACAACTAGGATAGTCAGGAAACTCTATCCTGGGAACCCGAAGCACATCCGTAACAAGCTGCGGTGTGACATGAATGCTAACACCCCTAACACAAGTGAAGAAGTGGGGGACAGACCGGTCAATCCTGTGCATGTTTGAGTAGAACTCCTGAATAAGCACAATAGGACAAGTGACGGGCTTGTCACAAAGAGACTGCCATTCTTGACTGTGAATGACATCGGGAAGGTCGGTGTCGGCAAAGTCTGTCAGAATAACTTGGCGTTCCGAATGAACACCTCGTTTAGAAAAGTTCTCCGAGAATGCCTTGTGGGCATCATCATCACGGAACCGAAGAGATAAGGGGGCAGAATCTGAAGAGGAAGAAGATGCCCTAGAACGAAGAGGGTTCTGGGATGAAGCGGATTTACGTTTAGGTGCCATAGACACTACTAACGTAACCAACAATAGAGGGAGAGAGAAAAGGAGACAATCAGAAAAGTCCCAAAACAATTCACAATATTAAGAATATGTGAAAAGAAGTACGTATGCATGGAGAATGCATGAGCATGTGACATGCAAAGGTAATTGCATCATGGGCTCAGCCCAATCCAATCCTACCAGCACACAAACATATAACACATATCTAAATGCATGAAAATACTATTATAATGCTAATGTTATGCAATGCATGAGATTTTAAACTCAGTTAATTGAAAACCCATCCCAAAATTTCACCAAAAACTCATCAATTTTGAAAAACCCCAAAAATTTTCAAAAAGCCCAAAAACCTAGGTTTCAAATCATGAAATGCATGAAAATGAAAGAGAATAGAAGTTTACCAAGTGAAGAAAACTTGAAAAAGCTTGAAGAAACCTTGAGAAAGAAGTTTAGAGTGAGATGAGAGAGTTTGGGAGATGAATAGTCAGAGCAATCAAGAGAGAGATCGACATAAATGAGAAGCGGATCGCACGAGGAGCTTAAATAGAGCCTCAGTAAATCTCGACAGATAGAAGTGTCGAGAGGTGTTGAACCATCTGTCGAGGTAGGTGTCGAGAAAATGGCCTTCGACAGAAGCAAGTGTCGAGAAGGTATCGAGGAACACAACATCAGACACAAGAAGTAAGGCTCAATCGATCCACCAAGTATCAAGAAGCTATCGAGGAGGCAGGAGCTTTCTCGATCGATCCACCAGGTGTCGAGGTGCTAGCGAGATTGCAATAAGAAAAAGCTGAGGAAGCTCGACAGATAGCCAGCTATCGAGGAGGTGTCGAGCCAGTTTTTCAAAAACAGTTTTTAGAGGAGAGAAAAACACAGATATGAATGCAATCAAGCATGCAACTCAACCAATGATCCAATCAACATAATAAGCTCCCAAAATCATCTCTCAACAATAATTTTTAAGCACATGGATCCCAAAAACACACGCACACACTAAACAAGTCTAACCGATTTTATTTTTCAAAAACAAGTTAAGACAGTTTAGTGAGCATACATTACCACATGTAAAACCTTGTGATGGCCAAATCATATTGTACCTGCACATGTATCAAGAGTAGCAAAGACTATTGCGTGTCGTGTGTGAAAAACATCGCAAGATTGCATAAGTGTATACATGTTATGACGATTTGAGATATGAGAAGATCACTTTAACTCACACACAATCATAACTATTTGATGGGGATTATCACCTTTGAGGTACATCCTATAACTCCCACATCTCCTAGAAAACACGCTTGCAATCATATTTAAAAGCATTTTTTATCTTTTTGCTTTTGATTTTTCTTTGCATATTTTTCCATTAAGCATATCATGCATGGGCATATAAGAGATAGAAAAGAAATACCCAATTATGTTAAGCATTTGACATTCCAATTTTGCTATGCCTAAGCACACAAATGCCATTGACACTGCACTTTTGCTATGCCGAAGCATACAGGTGTCATTATGATTGGCGGGCAACAGTGGTGAGATAGTTATTTATGCCTTTCTCTTAAGATTTCCTAATCCTTCCCGTCAAAAAGAGTGATACGAGTGTTAAGTGTAAGAGACAACTTAATCTTACTCATCACAAACAAGAGCCACAAAGCTCACTTGCTTAGTTGTGCATAGAGATGCTCATCTAAGCTACAAGAGATACAAAGTTTAGAAAATTTTGTTTCAATGGCCATCCAAGGTACACAAGTACCAATGTATACATAACACACACTGTTTTTGTATTTTTCTGATTTTTCAAATTTTATTTATTTATTTTTATATGAAAAAAAAAACAAAGCAAAACTGAAAAATAACCAAACAAAAACATGTTAAACAAAGCAAAGTATAGAAACTAGACTGACTCAAAATAGTAAAGCAAAACACACAAGTAATGCAAACAAAAAAACAAGAAGAGAGAAGAAAGTGATAGAATCACTGGGAGCCATTTTCCTTCCACACCCTGGAAGAACCTTTCCTTTGATTAAACCCTTGAACCGGCGGTGAGGGGGAAGAATTGAAACCGTTCAAGTTTGAAAGAAACATGAGGGCTTTGAGAAGATCTCCAAGGGAAGCAAGAGAGGATTGAAGCTGATTTTGGCTTCTAGATGCTATCATGCGGTTGCTCTGTTGAGTGGCAAGCCACTTATAGCAATTTGGTCGAGTATGACCGGCAGCTCCACAATGATGACAGAGATGCTGCTTTTTCTGTTTAGGCTTATGAGAGTTAGCCTTTTTAGCCCTAGGGTTCTTAGCTTCTTTCTTATCTTGCTTAGGGGGTGCTCCTAAGATAGATTTATTCTTATCTAAGTTCTCACTAGCTAACACAGTTTTAACATCATTGTTCTCAATTTCAACATTATTAGCAAGAGAAACAAAAACAGTGGAACTAGTAGAAGCAATATTAGAGGAAGAAAAACCATACCCCAAACCTGTTCAATCAGAAGCAGATTTCTGAAGATTGAGCATCTCATCAAGCTTTGCACTTGAAGTCCTCTCCAGTTGAGCTCTGACTTGAAACAACTCTGCTTCAAGCTTCTTGGTCTTCTCAGCCAAGAAATTGTTTTCGAATCTCAGTGCTCCAATAATCTAATTAGCCTCATCAAACTTTGTGGAAAACTCTTCACGATCAAGTTCCACATCACTGAGCTTCTTGGTGGCCAGCCTATAGAGTTTCTCATGTTTCTCAAAAAGCTTGTATAATTTCTCATAGGCTGTATGGATATCATCTTGATCATCCATCTTCTCAAACTTAGAATCCACCAATTCTTCTTCTTCATCCACATTTTCAACAATCCCCTCAGTAGGATTGACAGTGGCCGTGAAGGCATTTAGAATTCCATCATTCTCATTATCGAAATCATCCTCAGGCTTGGTGTCGCTCAAGGTAGCAGCAAGTGCCTTGCTTTTCCCAATGCTCTTGAGATAAGTAGGACACTCATGTTTCATATAACCGAAGCCTTGACACCCAAAGCACTTAGGTCCTACAGGGACAGTGTACTGACCACCTTCCTTAGCATCCTTCTTCCCTTTGTCTTAGCCCTTAAACTGAGAAGAACTAGATTTCCTGCGATCTTTGTCGAAGCCCTTTACATTTGCATTTTTCATAAACCTTTTGAACTGCCTAGTGATGTAGGACTTCATCTTGGAATCTTCATCATCTGAAGACTCATCTGTCTCACTGTTCTTGGCCTTCAGTGCCATGCTATTGCTCTTGCCTGACTTACCAATCCTTGTTAACCCTAGTTCGTAAGTCTGTAGATTGCCAACCAGCTCTGTCAAAGGAATCTTATCAATGTCCTTTGATTCCTCGATTGCCGTAATCTTGGCATGAAATCTCTCAGGCAGAGATCTGAGCACTTTCCTCACAATCTTGGGTTCAGGAATGGTTTCCCCAAGATTAAACGCCGAGTTCACTATGTCTTTAAGCTTGGCATAGAACTCGTCAAATGACTCATCCTCCTCCATCTTTATTTCTTCAAAGCTTGTAGTGAGCCTCTGAAGCTTTGAATCCTTGACAGCCTTTGTACCTTCATAGGTTGTCTGGAGAATGGTTCATGCTTCCTTGGCAGTTTCAGTAGAGGATATCTTCTTAAACTCCTTATTAGTGACTGCACTGAATAGAGCATTCAATGCCTTGCTGTTGAAGTTTGCCGCCTTGATCTTGGCATCATCCCAATCTACCGACGCTTCTGTAGGCTTAGTCCAGCCTATCTCCACAGCTTGCCACACATTCTCATCTAGAGACTGCAAGAAAGCTCTCATGCATACTTTCCAGTATGCATAGTTAGTACCATCAAATAAAGGAGGTATAATTAATGACTGTCCTCTATCCATGAAAAACAGGGGTCAATGGATCAAACACAGCAAAGATTAAAACCTAATCAGAGTGTGCCCGCTCTGATACCACTTGATGGGCCACAAACTGAATTGACCCCTTGTGATATAAATTAATTAGCCAAGTTATTAATTAATCAATTTATCATGCAAATGCGTGGTAGCACAAAAAAATCACCAATAAACTAATTATGCAGCGGAAAATAAATAACATGGTGATTTGTTTACGAATGGGAAAAACCTAACAGCAAAAACCCCACCGGGTGATTTTCAGGTCACCACTCCCGAAACTCCACTATTATCACAACAAGTGGTTACAAGTAAAGGAATCCCAAATACCTTACCAACCTAGAGTTGAACCCTTACCCCAATACCCAATTGGACTTGTTCTGTAGTGATAGTTCCCCTCTTTTGATGCACGGCTCCTAAGTACGTGACTAACCAATGCGCGGATCCTAGTACGCGACTTCAATCACCAACTAAGAAGGTTGTTGGCTGCAAAGTTCTTCAGTTCATCCACACGATGAAGATCAAGAAGATGCTTGGTCACAAAACCCTATGGTGCAAATACACAGCAACTTCTTCAAGAGAAAGAGATGAACAAGGGCAAGAACTTTGTCTCCGGTCACAATTTGCTTGAACAAGATTTGCTCAATGCTTGTGCAATTTGTGAACTCTTTGACGGCCCTTAAAACAATCCTTTTATATGTTTAGGGTTAGGAGAAAAGAAGGCCCAAACACATAATCACGGATCCCAAGAAAATCATATCAGAATTCTGAAATTCATAAACCTCGACAGATAGGAAGTGTCGAGTAACTGTCGAGCAAGTGTCGAGCACACGAGGCTGAAACAGCTTTCTTAAGCTTGATAGATGCAGCTGTCGAGCTTTAGTAATTCTGCACTTTCAGCTTGTTTTCTTGGACAAACTTGAAGGCTTTAACACTTGGTCTTGAAACATGGTTTCTTGAAGCATTAAACACATCCTAGATCTACCCAAATACAAGTAAAGTGCGTTTTGTCAAAGGATAAGCCAATTACATAAAATCATGACATATGTTCCTAACAAGTGAAACACATATGTCCTAACAGATAGCCTCACCCCTAAGTCAAAGAAGACTCGATCATCGACAGGATTTTATGATGCCGACAAGTTTAGATCATATGCCGCATCTCAAGCTTATGAGAACTAGCTATTCCATGACAAAAAGGGGGAGATGGTTCATGATAGGGGGAGTGTAATGATAGGGAGAGAAAGATCTAGATCAAAGGGGGAGCAATGGAAATGAAGAGCAAGAGCAAGAAATACTTATGCTTAATATTTTGTTTTATGTTATGTATTTGACACTACTTTAATATGTACCTTTGCTTTGTAGCTATTGAGTACTCTTAGATTATGTTTGCATTATTTTTAGTACACATGTGCCCTTGTTGACTCTTGTATTCTTGATGCAAATACCTTTGTGTTTTGCATCGGTTGAGTGTTGGACATGCAAATGATACTTTGCATTGAGCTTATTAGCTTGCATGTCCGGATGTTCATTCATTGTGTGAATGATCATTATGGTCACTATTTGTAGTGATTGTTCTTGTTTGGTCAAGCCATGCCTCATTGTTATATTCTCTATTGCTTGATCGCATTATGCTTGCTCCATATGCATTTCAAGATTTCTTCTTACAATGATCGTCTTGTGTTATTGTTTTCAGGAAAAACTTGTCTGTATGGTTCAAGAGCTTCATAGAATCTAGAGTTAGGTGTGAGTGAGTTTTGGCAACTGTTCTCAACTCACATTTTAAGTCTAGAGTTTGTTTTAGGGTTTTGTCATAGATTAGCCAAAGGAGGAGATTGTAAGGTTGAATTTATTCAATCATGTGTTGGCTTTATTCCGTGCCAAATTTGCTTGTATTTCAGCAATTAGATACCCTGTATTTAGGTGGGAATAATATAAAGGTTGTGTGTGAAAAGAGTGTGAAGAATTCAAGTGTGTGAGCATTCAAGAGGTTTCTCGTGAGTGACTCGCGATTGGCAACTCACCAAAATGCCACATGTGTGAAGCATGCAAGAAGCTAAAAGGTCACAACAGCTAGAGCACTACAGGACCAAAATTGACAGTCTGGCCTGGCAGTTAACTCGCAACTCATCCCACTCACGAGACTGAGTCGCCAGAATGCCCTGTTTTGCAGAAAAATGACTTTTCACATTCCTCACATACCTTACTATAAATACCCTTATACCCATGAAATGTAGAAAGCTTCTAGAGAGAATTTTGAGAGAGAAACCCTAGAGAAAACCAAGATTGACTCATCCACAATCTTAGACATTTGATTTTCCAAATTCCTCTACTCTCACCCTTTCCATTGACATATCCTTGAGAGACTCATTTGCCAAATCCTTATCTCACCATACTCATATCAATGAGAAGGTATTTTGGTGCTTGGGAAGCAGTTCGAAGATGACCAATTCATTTGGTTGATGCAATGGGCTTATTGCGGGATTTGGAAAGCTAAAGAAGATATGGTTAGGCTTAACCCTGTTGGAGCAAGAAGCTTGGAGGGCTTAAGTGCATTGGGTAGATTAGGCTTGGAGGGTCTACTGCTATTCGTGTATCCCAACTTTATTCTTTAGTGGATCATTTTACCGCTTGGAAGGCGGCGGAGAGGTTTTTCGCTGAGTTCTTCGGTTTCCTCTTCAATAACAGGTGCCGGTGTTATCTTTGTGTTAATCTCTCTAACCCTTACTCTTGCCTTTTAATTGTTGCTGTGTTGTGATTAATTATGGTGTAGAGTTGTTTATCTATTTGGGTTGTTGCTTGTACTTATTATTCCGCACATTTATTGTTTAAGTATAAGCTTGTGTTGGTTATATTTAAAATTGGGGGTCTAAACATTCATTGGTGTTTTATACACCAAGTGAACTTTCATAAAGAATTTAAGAGCAAGACATAATGTAAAATGCACTCCCTTTAAAGGAATTTAATGACAAGACAATAATGTAAAAGCTTGAATTTAAAGGAATTTAAAGACAATACAATAATGTAAATGGGTTGATTTAATTTTTTTTTTTAAAGAAATTTCTCCTAAATAAGCCCAAAATCTTGTCACATCCAAGTTTATGAGTTCTTTTCCATGTTGGGAAATGAGAGTCTTGAAGACCTCTACCATTTTCTCGGAAACATACACATATTGTGCTTAGGAACAAGGTTTAGAACCCATTTAAGAGAAACTCATCTATGGTAAATCACTATCTTCCTACTAAGGTTGGCCGTGCACGAGGACTTATTAAGATTTTAGGTTGTTTTCTCTTTTAAAATCCAAGGGATTTAAAGAGACAAGACAACAAAGAAAAAAATGGGTAGAAAACATTTTTTACAAGTAGAGAGAGAGAGAGAGAGAAAGAGAGAGCACTAAAGAATAAATAGCATAGACAATAAATACACAATAGAGAGATATAGAACAATATGTAAAGAGAAAAAAGAATAGATGAACAACATAAAAAAGAGCATTTCAATATATATATATATATATAATGATGTACTTACAAAGAGAGAAGGAAAGCGAATGGTGTAACTATGAACAAAACTACCCATCTCTATTACAAAGCTTGCCTAAGACTTTTGGAAGTGTGAAAATGGTGACAAAGGGAGCTAGAGTTTCTGTCTAGAGAGGGGTATTCCTAAAGAAAATGAGAGAGAAACTATATTCCTAAGAGAGAGAGAGAGAGAGAGAGAGAGAATTTTTTGGTTTTTTGTGCATGATATAGCTCTAGGGGGGTCTTTTTCTAGAGGGGTTAGATGTCGCAGCAACATCTCACCCAGCCGCAAATTGCTTTATTGCTTTGTGCAGCTAGGGGTGAGATGTTTCTACAATATCTCACCCAAATTGCCTTGATGCACTCACAATTTTACTTTTATTCTTTTTCCTCTTTTCAACCCCATTTTGGATCTACTGTTTGGAGGTCTTTTGGAGCTTGAATTTCTTCAAACTTGGTGTCCCTAGAAAGGTTTATATGTCTTGTTTCCATGGATCTAGATCTTGTATGTTTTGGAGCTACAGTCATCAAGATATCGCATCTGGAAGGGAGGTGACGCAGTATAGGAAATTTAATGGCACTTTTCTTGGAAAATTCATTTCTCCCAATCCGGAGCAGATATCGCCGAGCACTTTTTACGAAAATTAGATGATTCATAATACTAAAATTTGTTTCAAGCATATTGCACCAGTTATGGCTGAATCGGTACAATTTTCTGTGTGAAAATGCCCTAAAAATAGCTTCTTCTTTTTTACTTGAAAATAATAACATTTAATCAAGATTTTGATATTTTCATGATATCTCATCTGTTTTAACTCCGATTTTGGCCTGTGAACTGTCGTTTCGAAGGGAATTTCATAATATTTAAGATGGTTTAAAATTTACCTAGATCGGATGGTTGGATAAAAAATTCAACGTTTTGACCATTCCCAGTTAAGGTTTAGTCAAAGTTTGTCAATTTTTGCTAGAAATGGCAAGTTTGATTTTGGATTTTTGTTTCGTTGTCCAATTAGGGTAAATAGGATTTTTTTTCCACACTGTTTCCAACTTTTGGTTTTCAAAATCATGGTTTTCACTATTTTTTAAGATTTAAATCATTATTTTGGCACGTTAATCGGGGTCACACAAAATACGGTATCAACAACTTGGAGAACAAGACATAAAGTTCCTCCATTTAAATCATGACACATATCATTAATGAGAGTCAATCACGTGTCTTCATATCTCCTCAACACTCCTATCAATAGAGACTTGCCTCAATCTTGTGGAGAGACATTCATACACAAAGTCTCGAAACTCTGTCAGAATCAAGCTCCAAAGCCTCCAAAGAACTTCAAGAATTTCAACCTTCAAATACAAAGAACATTCGAAGCAAAATCATTCAAATCATCCTTCTAAATCTCAAAGTTCACTGGAATCAAGCTCAAAAGCATCTAGAAACTCTAAAATACTACAAATTAGTGAAGCTCTACGGATTCAAGCTTCTAAAGCCCTGAAGAACTTTCACTACAAATCTTTGAAGACGAATATATGAAGAACGAAAAATTTATAACAAGCTCATAGCAAAAGATTCCTCACAATTCCGTTCCAAAGATCTTTCAAGCCACTTTCCAATCAAAGTAAGAACATCTTGTGTTTGAATCAAAACTAACATCGACACAATTCTTGAATTGATGACTTTTCTATGGAGATTGAATCAAATGACTACTCTATTGTATTATAATCTAAATACATAGAATTGTACCTACAAATTCATCAATACAAAAATACATTTATGAAATTATTTCGATTGTTTGATTTCCAAGCTTGAGATTTTGTATTTACAGTAGCTACTACAACTTGAGGAAATACTAGGCATATCATTAGATTAGTTATTTTTTTTGGGGGGGGGGGGGGGGCAATGGCGGCTCTAGGATTATTTTTTAGGGGGGTTAATAAGAAATATAAATTATACAAAATTTAAAACAAAAGAGAACTTGAATATATCGATATCACAAAAAACAAACCAAAAAAAAAAAAAAACCGAAATAAATAAAGTTTTACAATTCCTTTCTATGATATTTCATATATTGAAATTGTTAAATTATTTCTTCATTATCAATCCTATGAGCTAGAATTATTCACCCATTGATTCATTGGACTTATTAATTTTTTTCCCAGATTTTAAATCAAATTGGTTTGTTATTGAGTTTTTTTTTTTTTTTTTTTTTTGTTTAAAAATGCTAGGATATTGTTAATGTTGGGGTTTATGCCCTAAAATCCAATTTATTGGCATCTCATAAATAATTAAATTGTTTAATTATATGAGACTATCTATAAATGAACTAATGGGACATTATCTTAATCCAATTTATTGACAGAAAAGCCCAAGGTCCATTGGAGTTAAAG
Organism: Notholithocarpus densiflorus; assembly: GCA_030021035.2. Classification (NCBI taxonomy): domain Eukaryota; kingdom Viridiplantae; phylum Streptophyta; class Magnoliopsida; order Fagales; family Fagaceae; genus Notholithocarpus; species Notholithocarpus densiflorus. The sequence goes on from JARYZH020000004.1 coordinate 9,929,036, forward strand.
TCTTATTTGTTCCCTTTTGGTTCCACTCTAAGCCACATACTAGAGCCCAATTGGAATGGCCCAAAAGGCTAGCCCAATTAGATAATCAGTTGTATATAAGGAGAGAAACATACAGAATTTTATAAGAGCTTTTTCATAAGAAAAAGAAAAAGGTTTTCATATGAGACTTTCATAAGATTTTTCATTAAGATCATACAAAGAATAAAATGGTTTGTATGTGAGTGTTGGACACTCTCTTTATTCTCTCTTAAGAAAGTGATTGAGAGATCACACATCTTGGGCATCAAGTGGAATTGGAGTGAAGATTAAAAGTATTCCCAAGTACTTCTAGATCTTTGGTTTTGAATTTCACCGCACAAAGGTACGCTTCTTGTTCTTAAATTCTGAAACTTACATAGTACATGTTATCAATTGCGAATAAAGTAGATCCGTTAATTTTTCCGCTGCGTGAGTTTTGTATGCGATACAAACATGCAATTTTCCAACAAATGGTATCAGAGCGGTCTTCATTTCGAATCTATATAGCATGTTTTGTAAGTTTTGGAATTAGAGATAATAGTTTCATGATGTTAGAAGATTATATAGGTATTTAATTTTCTGCATGGTTATTGAAACTATGGTTTGATGAAAATTGATTTTGATGTTATGATGTTTAAATCTGAATTCAAGTATGTTGAATTGAAGTTTAAGGCTATAACATCAATGGAATTCAGTTTTGACGTCGAATTCTGTCTATTATGTTCATATGGTAGTTGTTTGTTCATAAAAAAAATCGTTAAAAACTGTTTGCAACTGCTCTGGAAAAACTGAAAACACGGGTTTTTCGCGGGTTAGCTTCCCGCGAAGTTACTCGCGAAAAGTGATTCTGAAGACAAAAACTTTTCGCGGGTAAGCTTTACTCGCGAAACAGTCGCGAGACAGTAGCGAAAGTTTCTATCTGATTTTTTGTGTTTTCAATTTTTTTGCTTAACTTGTTTTCGCGGGAAGCGCTTAGTAGCGAGATACCTGCGAGACAGTAGCGAAAGTTTCTGTCTGAATTTTGTGTTTTTACTATTTTTCCTTACGCCTTTTTCGCGGGAAGAGCTTAATCACGAGATTCTCGTGAAAATGCATTTGAAGGAAATTTTGAATATTTTCTAAATGTTTTCAAATGTATAAGGTGTAAGGCAATGTGTGATGTGATTACAGATGGTTCTAACTAAAAGACCTAATGAGATCAAAGATGGTAGTTAAATAGAACTCTTAGTCCTAAATTGTTTTACGATTGAAAGTCCTTAATTTATTTTAATTAGAGGTTTTTAATGAGATTAAAATTCTAATTAAAAGGTATATAGTTACTAATGAGATTAGAACTTTTTATTTAGTAAATTAAGGATAGAGTTCTTTATAACTAATTTTTGATCCATTAGTGTTTAAGGAATCCTAAATAGTTTAGGACTTCCATTTTAGTTAGTGATTCTAATAAGATTAGAGTCTTAAATAAGTGCAAGGTTATTAGTTGTGATGGGATCACAATTATTTAAGAAAAACCCAATATAACGAGTGGGAGTATTGAAATAACCCTTTTGTTAAGTTTATTGTAATGTGAATAGACACCTTGTCTTGACTTCGAGTCTTGCATTCCTTACGAAGGGTATTTACTTCACGGATTACATGATTAAACTTTTTTTGTGATTGCGCGAATGTTCGTTACGCTATTGTGACGTGACTTAGTAACATCACATCGAATTTAAACAATTAAACACATTTGATGTGTAGGGTTAAAATTGTGATTAGATCACAATGATTTCAAGACAATCCACTTGTTTAAAATTTCTAGTGGGAGAGAGATACAAAGGTTGGATCTCACGGCCTCCATTATCGGTTCATAGTAGTGTGGGTATGCACCTCGTCTTGGCGTATATGCCTCGCGATCCCAAAGGAGGGTGTTTACTTCATAGTACTACAAGATTGAACTTACCCGTTTAAAGTAGTGTGAACAAGTACCTTGTCTTGGCGTATATGCCTCGTGATCCCAAAGGAGGGTGTTTTGTTTCATGATACTACAAGTTTAAACACTATAAAGGGAGATGAAATGTGGCTACACATGATTCTAGATAATGGTGTACACTAGACTAAGTATAATGACCTCCCAAAGGAGCTATGTCATTATTACTTAGAGGCTAAAGTTAACACGGCATATTATTAGTGTATGATAAGAGTTATCATGATAGCACTAATAATGAGAATAGTTCTCAATCAATTAATGTGTTTATAATAAACTTGCTACCAAGGAATTATAGACATGGATTGGGTTGTCGTTGCACATAGTATAGTATGTTTTTTGGGTTCCATACTATATGGTTATGGATGCAAAATATAATGTCCTTGTAATTATGTTCACAGTCTCAAAATAAAGTTGTCATAATTTTGTTCTCTAACTACTATTTTAGATGAATCACATTAACTAAGAAATAATTTTGGACATGGTGCTTAAAGAAGCTGAAGTACATAAATATGTTTCGATTCAGCATTGTCATAATTTCCTATACATGATGCATTTATGGAAGATAGCTTATGATGTTGATCATAGTCTCCATTGAAATGCCAATATGCTACATTGGCTTCTATTTCAATTGTGCTACAGCATGAGATGCAAGAGTCAGTACAAGACTCAGACTTTATATTAAGTCTAAATGAGATGTTTGGTATAAGTCATTTTGAGTGCCAAGAAAAGCTTAAGGAGTTCCATTTCCACATCATTTTATGAAAATATTTTTATTTTAAAATGAATTGGAATTCTTGGATGTAGAGATTAATTGTTAATCTCAAATGGATATGATCCATAAATTCTTGTTAGAATCATTTGATCAATTCAGATTGTTTTTGAAATTATTATTTTTTTTATATTATCTGAATTGATAAGTGAGTTTTACGCAACGGAAAACATCCTAAAAGCTAAGGCTAGGATCAATATGATTTAATTCAAATTCTTAACCTAAACCGAAAGGTAAAGGTAATAAGAAGAGGAATTATAATACCAAACAGTTGGACAAGCAAGTTGCTCTAATAGTTGCCAAAAGAAAATTAGACTCAAAAGTATGACCAAAAGAAAGTGTTTCTGGTTTGGTTAAACTAAGCTTTGTCCATGATTGTTTTCTAGATGGAGATTTACATGTTTTACTTTTTAAAAAGAAAGTTTCCATCCTTTGGTATTGTATGTTTTGGCACTTATGTCTAGATCTTATTAATCTAAATGGTATTCAAGATTGGTGAAAGATTGGCTTTTAGAACCATTATTTTGTTATATTCCCAATCTATGAATTCTATTTAGAGGATAATATGATCTAGGACTCCTTTATTATAAAGGAATATAGTATTAATGACTTCTTTAAATCAGTGCATACATGAAGGAGGAATAAAACTCTTTTAGAAATAGTAAAGTACATGATAAGTATTTCCATTTGCTTATTTCTTTTGGAGATATACTCTAATAATTACTATACATTTTCTAAAATTGATTTGAAAAGTTTGTTCCTATGACATTTATCAAATTGTGGATTGGGTGAAAACCTAGTATATGATACTTCCACTTTTGGAGATGTCCAACACTTGTGCTAGAAAGAAAGTCTGACAAATTGAAATCAAAAGGTAGAAAAATGTGTGTTTATAATAGGTATCCAAAAGGAATTGCATAAGATTATTTTGGTAGTCATAAAGAAAACAAGATGTTTGTAAAGTACAAATACAAAGTTCTTACAAGATGTTTGTAAAGTACATATACAAAGTTCTTGATCATGACTATATGAATAATCTTAAAGCTAAACATACAATTGTTCTAGATGAAAAATGTCAGAATTTGTTGTAGGACAACTATAAAATACATTTAGAAATGAGATGGTTGTATTAGATACACCACAAGACATTATTCTAAATATATAGCTAGTACACCGGTACAATATCGTAGTGGGAGGATTATCATTTACCAAGTAAATTCATACTTTTGGGATAGTCTTTTGAAATGACTCCACAAAGATATGAATTTGATCATCAGTCCTACGTAAAAGGCAATAAATGATATGAATATGAATTATTGGATCAAGGTTATGTAAATAGAATTAGATTATATTTAAAGTCTAGAACTTGTAGAGGCGCCTAGTGGCATTGAGCTTATTGTTCTCAAATAGGTCTATAAGGAAATGAGATCGATAGATTTGAAGGTGCAAACCTTCAAAGTCAAGACTAGTGGCGAAAAGATTTATTCAAAAAGAAATGCTTTGACTATGAAAAGATTTTTTCACCAATAGTCAAGTTTGACTTTATCTAGATTCTCTTATCCATTATATTTCATTTGGATGAAATATGGCAACGGATATCAAGAAAGTTTCTTTTAGTAGCAATCTTGAGGAAGACATCTATATGATGTATCTAGACTTGTACATAGCAAAGAAATAGTAGTGTTTAGTATGCAAGTTGCTTAAAGTCCATTTATGGATTAAAGCAAGCATATGAATCATAAAATATCATTTTTGATCAAGAAATCAAATTGTTTGATTTTAATCAAGTATTAAAAGGCCTTAGGTGTATGTAAAGCTATATAGAATAATAATTTTCTTAATGTATGTTGATGACATTCTAATCATTTAGGATGATGTAGAGTTATTGTCATCAATAGAGTTTTGGTTGTCTAGTCCAGTTTGATATAAAGTACTTGGGAAAGACTAGTCACATCCTAAGAATTAAACTTTGTTAAAATTCAGAAATTAGGATGTTGGGTCTATCTCAAACTGCTTAAATAGATTAGATTCTAGCCAAGTATAGCATGTAATACTTCAAGAAATGATTCTTTCCTTTTAAGTATGAAGTTCCTTTATAAAGGATTATGGTCCTAAGACATATAAAATGAAGAGCATATTAAGATGGTTTCTAATATCAATAGGAAGTCTTTATGCTATGGTACATACTATGCTAAATATCTATTTTGCGGTGGGCATGGTAAGCAAATATCTATTGAATCAAAGATCACTTAATTTAGTGGGAGTAAAGCATATACTCAAATATCTTAGGAGAATGAGGGATTATATGCTTGTCCACAAAAATGAAGTTTTGATAGTTACAGAATATACAAATATTAACTTGTAGTTTGATTGTGATTCATGAAGTTGGACTTCAAGATATGTGTTCATCCTAGGTGGTGAAGATACACATTAAACGTAAGTATGATTTCAATAGAGAGATATGAGTACTTAAGAAGTAGTAGTAGAAAAGATAACTTATGCAATAAATCTGGCTGAAACTTATTTCCAAGCCTTGTCATAGGGTGATTGTGAATTACTCTGAAGGGAGATAAGTGTCAGATATATGGTAAATTGTCTTTGAGGGCAAGTGGGAGATTGTTGGGGTTTATGCCCTAAAATCCAATTTATTGGCATGTAAATAAATAATTAAATTGTTTAATTATATGAGACTATCTATAAATGAACTAATAGGATATTATCTTAGTCCATGAGATGCATAGTATGTGATGTATGTAATTTATGTGATTTAGTCACAGAAGATATAAATCACAAGTTCTTTGTAAACTCAAAATTTTAGTTCGTAGTCGGTGATGAAATTGGGCATTTCATCTGTGAAGACTATAACATATCAACTAAGATGGTTTGTCTTTATCATGGAAGTAGAGACTTCTAGTTGGTATGTTGATATGTTTTAAAAGTTAAGACATATTGAATTGGACCGCTGTGAGATTTATTATTCTCCTAACGACTGTCAAATGAATAATAAATCTCACGACTTCTATTTATATCAACTCTAAATCCTAAGAGAATAATGGACCTGATCATGAGATGTAGGTTGTTTTGATATATCAGGAGTGAGATCTATAAGTCACGGTCAAAACCTCAGTATGTTGAGCAGCCGCATTTAGTGTTGATGGAACATATATTCTCAAGATGGAATTCATAATCTCTTAACGAAGACATAAAATATTCCCTTGAGATAAGTTTAATGGGTTTGGTTATTTAAGAGAGTTGGGCCCAACCACTTTAGTAAGTTGTTACTAAAGTATATACTTATAAAATTGGATTTCATAAATGTATGATGAATAACATAAAGGATTAAACCGGGTACTCAAGGATTAAGATGTAGTAATTTTCAAAGTGACAGTCTACATTCATGACTTTGTATTACTACGAATATTTTAATGAAGGGGTTACATGTATAATAAAGTCTTGGGATATAATTTATTAATAAGGCCTAGAGTGCAATTATATTCTTATAGTGGTATTGAATATAATTAATGGTAACTTTGGACTTGTCAAGAGTTGACAGAAAAGTCCAAGGCCCATTGAAGCTAAAGTCTTATTTGTTCCCTTTTGGTCCAACTCCAAGCCACATACTAGAGCCCAATTGGAATGGCCCAAAAGGTTAGCCCAATTAGATAATCAGTTGTATATAAGGAAATAAACATACAGAATTTTATAAGAGCTTTTTCATAAGAAAAAGAAAAAGGTTTTCATATGAGACTTTCATAAGGTTTTTCATTAAGATCATACAAAGAATAAAATGGTTTGTATGTGAGTGTTGGATACTCTCTTTATTCTCTCTTAGGAAACTGATTAAGAGACCACACATCTTGGGCATCAAGTGGAATTGGAGTGAAGATTAAAAGTATTCCCAAGTACTTCTAGATCTTTGGTTTTGAATTTCACCGCACCAAGGTACGCTTTCTTGTTCTTAAATTCTGAAACTTACATAGTACATGTTATCAATTGCGAATGAAGTAGATCCGTTAATTTTTCCGCTGCGTGAGTTTTGTATGCAATACAATCATGCAATTTTCCAACAGTTAAGAGGATCATATTCAAACTTATTTTTTTGGGCTTAAAAAAATCCATGATCAACGTGTTCAAAATTTTATTTTAGGGAGGTAAAAAATATATATATATATATATAGTTTTTTTTTTTGTGGCTAACAGGGGGTTCATTTGAACCCCCCGGGCTCCAAGTAGAGCCGCCCATTTGGGGGGGGAGGGGGGTGTTGTTCAAGTTTAGATTAGTTTACTTGCCCAAATCCAAATCCACATAAGCAATTATCAAATATAAAACGGGGGCAAAAATTACATTTTACCACCCTAAATTATACCCAAGATTACACTTTGCACCCTAAACTATTCGAATGCACAGTTTGCACCCTAAACTATGACATTTGTTACATTTTGCACCCCCAACGTTAGTTTTACCGTTAAGTTAGACAAAAATATGAAACACGTGACTTGCACATGTGTATTACTTAAGTGGCACAAACTTAAAAGACCAAAAACCCCATCTTATCAATCTTTTTTTTTTCCCCAGCTCTCTCTCATGTGTATCAGCCCCTCTCCCTAAATCAAAATCCATGTAGTCATAAATCCCCAAATCAAAATCATCTTCGGCACCACCACCATGACATCACTCTTAATAGTGGAGCAACACATTTTATTTATCAACTTTCAAATAAGCCAATGATTTTACAACATAGCAAGTGATAATTCCTGGATGGTTTTGAAGGAAAAGTTGTTATGATGGAGCAATGAGTAATGATTTTCAGAATAACCCTCCATGCTAGTTTCCTAGATTGTTGTAAAAATGTGCACAAACAACAAAGAACAGCAAATGATGATAGAAAAATTCAGTGGAAAGCTTTGTACATAATTCAATGATTAATACCACGAAATAGTATCTTCTTGCCCTTCCCTAGGCATTAGGATCAAAGAATGTCAAATGTCATCCATAACCGCACACTTCCCATCCTTGAAGCATACCAAAGAGACCACGTTACCAACTATATAAATATAAATAGCAGAAAAATACTAAGCTGCAACAAGCATGGAAATCTGGATCATTTTTTTTTTTCCAAAAAGTTATCTAAAATATGAAGTCTAGAGACTAATGCTTCTAGGAATAACGGTGGCGGAGTAGTAGTGGTGCCAAAGGGATTTTGATTTGGGGATTTAGGGTTGCAGAGATTTTGATTTAAGGGAGAGGTTGATATGCACACGCACGTGAGAGACCTAGAAAAAAAAGTTTTGTTTTTAATTGATTAGGAAGAGGAGTTTTTTGGACTTTTAAATTTGTGCCACTTAAGCTAGGGCTGTACACGGTGCGGTGCGGCCGGTTATGGGGGGAATTTTTGCACTGCACCTATAGGGTGTGGTTTCCCTCATGCCTGACCGCACCTCACATGTAAAGGGACATGAACCGGTCTACTCCAATTTCGGTTCACCCTAGCGGTGCGGTGCAGTTAGTTCGGTGCAAAAATAAAACAAACATATAAATTATAAAATAAAATAAATAAATAAATAAACAAAAAGCAAATCAATCCTCAAACAAGCCACACAGAATTATCAAACAATCCAAATATTCAAAAAAAAAAAAAAAAAAACAAACAAACAAACATGTTATATATATATATATATATATATATATCTAATTTCCACACAAAATTTTCAAACAAATTCCCAATATTTATAGAAGCATAGCAAGGAGCCAAGGAGAGGTAGCCTAGGTATTGAGCATTATACAAATTCACATACCTGTTATTGAGCATCAAAACATACTCTAGAAATTTCTATATAACAGCCATGACAGAGGAGAGAAGAGAGAGGAAAGCTTGGAGAACATTGTCATCAAGCTGTAGAAGACGTTGTTGGTAAGTGGTGGTGAGCAGCGAAGGTAGGTGGGAGAGAGAGAGAGAGAGAGGCGGAGATGTAGAAAGAGAGACACAGAGAGAGAGAAGAGGCGGATGAGAGAGAGTGAGGAGAGGTCTAACTAAAGATTTTTCAAATTTAACCTAACCTCTAAATAAAACGACATCGTTCCAGGCTTTCCTTCTTTTTTTTCTTTTTTTTTTCTTTTTTTTTTTTAAATTCTGACACTAAAACGACGCGGTTTTGAACCTGATAGTAAAATTTTAAAATGGTTCCAAAACGGCGTCGTTTTGAATCAGATTTTAAAAAAAAAAAAAAAAAAAAAAAAAAAAATTAAATGAAACAGCGTCGTTTCTAACTTAACCTAAACCCTATTTTTCCTTCTTCTTCCTTTGCTTCTCTCAGTTTCACGCCAAACTGGTACTCTCTCTCTCTCCCTCTCAATTTCTTTTATTTTAAAAATGATGAATGATTATATATTATATATGTTTAAGTTAAATATATATATATATATATATATATATCAGTTCGGTTCGGTTTCTCTTCGGTTTGCAGATCTTGCTGCCGACCACCGCACCGGCCGACTTCAGTAACGAAAAAAGCCTACCGATCATCGCGCCAGGAACCTTTAATGGAGCTTTCAGCGGTCGGATCGGCGCAGTTTCAGGCGGTTTTGTCAACACCGGTGAATTCTTGAACAGGCCTAACTTAAGCAATACACGTTTGTAAGTCACGTGATTTATAGTTTAGGGTGCAAATAGTGTAATCGAATAGTTTATGGTGCAAAGTGTAATTTGGGACATAGTTTAAGGTGATAAAATGTAATTTTCCCGACAATGAAGTGAAATAATAGTAGCTAACATTACAACATAGCAAATAGAATATGCTACATACAGTTTTTGCTTCAAACAAGGAAGTGACACAAAAAACCTATGAAACTCTACATATATATCCTTGCATTATTGCATAATAATGTAATAAGTCATTACAGCTAGAACTATTATATATCAAACATGCTTCCTTCTTATGGGATCAAACTACAATATCTCATGCTAAAATTAACCTTTGTCATTCAATGGACCTGAATTGTTTCTTGAGCAACAATAAGTTCATCTGGGAAATTAGCATCACTGGTATCAGTTGGCATCAAGATGTCATCATCAGTTGTGAAATGGTATCTCTCCCCGATTGCTCTAAGAAGCTGGTATACTTCAAACATAGTAGGTCTCTGTTTTGCAGTTGGCGATACACAATTACAAGCAACTTTAAGAAATTGGGTAAGCTCATTATCAAAACCCTTTCCGAGCAAAGACTTATCAATGGCATTTTGGACAAGAGAAGTAGTTGACAGATCTGTGATCCACTCAACTAAACTTCCCTTAAAGCTCTCAGGGGCACTAGCCACATGGGTCGGTGTCTCACCCGTAATCAACTCTAACAAAACAACTCCAAAACTATAAACATCGCCCTTCGGAGTGGCTACCAATGTCCGTGGATACTCAGGAGCAACATAACCCAAATCGCCAAACTCCCCATTAACAAAAGTACTCAAATGGGTGTCAATGGGGTTCATAAGCCTTGCGAGGCCAAAATCAGATAACTTAGGCTCAAAATCCTTATCTAAAAGTATGCATTTGGAGCTTATATTTCGGTGGATAATCCGTGGGTTGCAGTTATGATGAAGCCATGCCAAACCTTTAGCTGCTCCAATTGCAATTTTGAGCCTCAAGGGCCAGTCCATGCTCCTGGCCTCAGGTTCTGTATCATGTAATTGATCATAGAGTGTCCCATTTTCCATGTATTTGTACACCAAAAGCCTCTCCTTCTTTGCCATGCAAAACCCCATCAAGGGAACCAAGTTGCCGTGCTTCACATTCCCCAGCGTATTCATCTCAGACACAAATTCTTTCTCTAATCGCTGAGAGTCTTGAAGCCTCTTAACCATAAGGGAACAACCATCAGGAAGCAATGCTTTGTATAGCGTTCCGGTTCTTCCCGTTCCAATGATATTGTTTTTGCTAAAGTTGTCAGTTGCCTTCATGAGATCACTCAACTTCATTTTCGAAACTGACTTCTCAAACATTGAAACCTGTACGTAGCATTACCTTCTTTGTTAGTCTTTTTTAAGGCTCAACAAGTTATTCTATGTACAAGAATCAAGAAATGGAGGAAAAGATAGCTTTACTTATGCAAACTAGATATCATAAATAGCTTTTTTCTATGAGCAATGTTTTGAATCAGAAAACTTGCCTTGATGCGTTTTGTTCCTTTGATGTTCTTAGCCCATTCGTTACCTTCAGGGTCATCTTCCTTCTTCTTAATAACCACGCCACGTGAGAAGTAGTAGAGAACAATACCCACAAAAATAGCCGTAAAAGTTACACCACCAACGGCTGCTGCTGCAATAATTCCAACACGAGATTTCTTTACAATGCCTGGACAAGATGCCAGAGGTTCCCCACAAAGTCCTAGATTATTTGCATAGCTGTCAGCCTGTATAATATTGGAAGAACTGAAGGTAGGGACTTGACCTGACAAACGATTGTTGGACACACTAAAAGTCTTCATCCGATTGAGCTGGCCGAGTTGCAGAGGGATTGAACCGGTTAACTGGTTGTTATCGAGTTTAAGCACATTCAAGTACGTACAATTTGCAAGACTCAATGGGATCTCACCCGAAAAATTGTTGGATGAGAGATCAAGGGATGTAATATATGGAAGTTTCTGTGATATATCACTAGGGATGGGTCCAGATAACTTGTTGCTAGAAAGATCTAAGCCTGTCATGCTTGAGCAATTCTCAATGCCTCGAGGGAACTTGCCCTTAAGACCCATGTCTGAAAGGCGGATATTTAGAACTTTATTCTCATCAGGGTGCCAACATTCAACACCAGTGAACTTACAAATGAATCCCTCAGTATTGTTGTTAAAATCCCATGAAGAGTTCAAGTAGTTGTAAGGGTCTTCAAGAGACGCTTTGATAGTTTTCAAGCAGTAAATATCAGTAGGCGTGGCATAACTTAAACTACTACACACCACCACCACCACCATCACAGACAAGATCAAAGTGTGACCTAGACGAACAAAATCTTTGCCATTCAACATCATGTGCATGGGAATATTTCTTATGGAGTCTCCTCAGAATAAAATAACTCAAAACCCAATTACAAATTTCACAATACAAAGGACTTTCAACGAACTTGGAGCATAAAACACTCAATTTACAAAATTTAGCTGTAATGGTACAAACCCCAATAATAATATAAAAAAAAAAAAAAAAAAAAAAGGAAATTTAATTTCCACTCTCAGAAAAGACCCAATTCAACTAGAATATAACCCAACTGAAGAGAACTTAATCTAAAGCAAAACAATTATAGAAATAAAAAGTCCCAACAAACAAATGAACAGTAGCAACTCTAACAGCCCTAAAATGATCACAGAGGATGTTACTGACACTAACCTTAAATCGTTGAGAAAACCCAAGAAAAATTTGCAACCCAGTTGATCAATCTCAGTGACACATCAAATAGTAAGACAATTTAGGAGATACCTAGAAGAGAAAATGGTGGTCTCAGACATACCTGAGATGATGACTATGTTGTATCAGATTGAGAAGTAGCTATAGCTATAAGAAGAAGAAGAATGAAACAGGTATAATAATTAAAAGGGAAGAGGGGCAACACTAAAAACGTAGAAGACACTCTGCAGTATAGGAACTCAAGAATCAGCTAGGAAGCATCATCAGTAGGGTGTTATTGTCACACAAAGACTTCCTTTATGTGTGAGTCTTTCTACTTTTTCCAACAACCCAAAGACACAAAAGTCCAAGTGAAAAGGCAAAGGAAAGAGAGAGAGAGAGTCTTTGGGTTTGAATATTCAGAGTTTAAACACACTGTTTTTTGTTCCGTAGAAAATGTAAAAACCAATTGGCCATGGATGAGCGAGTGGAGAGAGAACTGCGTGTTTTGTATATTCGTGGTAATGAATTAAATTTGACTGCTTTGACTGGAAAACAAAAAGCAGCGGCTGGATTTTCTTGCTTATGAAATGGGTTGGTCATTGGTCACACATTTGGACAAAAGAAAAATGTTTGTTTATATTATGTGGAAATGTGAATTCAACAAGGTGGGTTCCCTTGCTTTTATTGTTAGTTTAGATTATTAGAATTTTCAGTCTCATACTAGCTTCTTTGTTCACACCTGTTTTACACTGTTTCAGGTCCGCTCCAAAACAATTTTATCAAAACATAATTAGGCACAATTCTGAACAGGTGAAAAAACGCGTCTAAATCACTAACAATGGCTCCCCTACGTACAAATTATGGTTCAAGCGATTAATTAACCGATTTCATGGACAATGAAAATACGGTAATCATTAAGTAATCACATCACAACTCACAAGGGTGTCAATTCATGTTGACGCATCACATTTGTGTTGTATAGATTTAAGGGTATTCGGCTAAATAAGTCAAACCGAACACAATCTATTTAATAATCATGTAATAACATTTCAACCCTAATATGGTTTAATAATGAAGCGGGTTGACATGATCCAGATTCACTTAACACACTTAATAAACAAGTTATATTAGATTAACACGAATGCGACATTGACTCATTTCAACCCACTTAATAATTAAACAAGTTATGTTAATACAAATACAACCCATTTAACTTGATTAAAAAAAGAGACTCATTTCAGCTTGTTTAACCTGATTGATATTTGCCCTGATTTAAATCATACTTTCCTCACACTTATCCCAAAAGTAAAATGCCCTGAAAGAGTTTTTGATTTTTGTCCCATTGCTTTATATAAAATTTTGTACAAGCTTGTTTCTAAGGTGTTGGCTAATCGTCTGAAGAAAATTTTGCCTAATATCATATCTGACACACAAAGTGTCTTTCAATCTGATAAGGCCATCTCGAATAACATTTTAGTAGCCTTTAAATTTCTCCATCATATGAAAACAAAAAAAGCAGGCAAATCGGGGTTTATGGCTCTTAAGCTAGATATGAGCAAAACTTATGATAGAGTAGAGTGGGTATTTTTTATCAAAATTATGGAGAAGATGGGCTTTCATTCGAGATGGATACAACTTATTACAAAATGTATCAATACTGTTTCATACTCAATTTTGGTCAATGGAGAAGCAAAAGGTAATATTAAACCATCTAGGGGCATTAGACAAGGGGACCCATTGTCGCCTTATCTTTTTCTCATTGTTTCTAAGGGTTTAACATCTCTTATTCATCAAGCTACACATGTTGACAGGATTCCGGGTTTCTCTCTATGCAAAAATGGTCTGAAGATTACTCAATTGTTTTTTGCAAATGACAGCTTACTCTTTTTGTAAAGCTTAGTTGGGTGATTTCAGACTATTCAGGAGATTCTTGATATTTATGAAAAAGCTTCAGGCCAATAGGTTAACAAGGAAAAAACCACTCTTTTCTTTTGTAAATCTATTTCCATTGAGGTTAAAAATTCTATAAAGGAGTTTTTGGGGGTCCTAGAAATAAAGGAGTATGAGAAATACATTGGGTTGCCAACTGTGGTGCGAAAGAATAAATCTGCCAGTTTGAACTTTATAAAAGAAAGAGTGTGAGAAAAATTGCAAGGGTGGAAGGAAAAAATTTTATCTCAAGCAGGCAAGGTAGTCCTACTAAAAGCGGTGGTCCAAGCAATTCCTACATTGTATATGTCATGCTTTAAGCTTTTGGTGGGTCTATGTAAAGATATCGAAGCCATGATTCATAAGTTTTTGTGGGGGCAGTAAGGAGATAGAAGGAAGGTGCATTGGAAGAAATGGGTGACACTATGTTGACCTAAAGGGGAGGGGGGAATGGGATTTAAAGATTTATGTTAATTCAATGAGGCAATGCTAGCAAAACAAGTCTGACGGTTAACCCAAGACACGGAGTCACTTTTCTATAGAGTTTTCAAGGCCAAGTACTTCCTAAATTGCTCTATTTTTGAAGCTAAAGTTTCCACAGGTTTCTTTGCTTGGAAAAGCATTCTTAAAGCTCGAAAGGTGATAAATATGGGGGCAAAATGGTGTGTTGGTGATGGTCACTCCATTCAGATTTATAAAGATAATTGGTTGCCGATGAAGCATGGTGGGAGGGTGCTTTCAACATCAACTGACCTGCCATCATCATCTTTTGTCGCTGACCTGCTGGCCCCGATCTATGGAGGGTGGAATGCGAGTCTAATTGATTCAAATTTCCTCCCCTTAGAAGCACAACAAATTAAAGCTATTCCCATCAGCTCTTTTCAGCAACCAGATCACCTTTATTGGCTAGGTAGCAAGAATGGTGATTACTCGGTAAAATCTGGTTATCATCTTTTGTGTATACAAGAAAATTCAGACCGTCCATCAAGCTCATCAACTAAATCAGTGAAGGAACTCTGGTAACGATTATGGAAGCTCAAAATGCCGGGTAAAGTTAAGCACTTTCTATGGCGTGCATGCTCTGATTCGCTACCCATAAAATAAAATTTAAAGAAAAGGAAGATCCTAATCGGTGATGGCTGTGATTTTTGCGTGGGGAATCAAGAAACTCAGCTACATTGCTTGTGGGAATGTGAGGTGTTAAGGGCTGTGTGAGATGTTGTAGAGAGTGGAGAAGCAGGTATTGGTGTGGTCATTAGAAATTCCAACGACGAGGTCATGGCCTCCTTATCGGAAAGAATTCTAAACCCTTCATCTATTACTTTACTGGAATTGTTGGGTGCTAGACGTGCGGCTTTATTCATCAGTGAAGTGGGGTTGGATAATTCCATTCTTGAAGGTGACTCGGAGATAGTCATCAACGTGTTGAAAAAGGGTGAGTTGTTTAATTCCTCTTTAGGCCATATGCTAAAGGATACTGTTTTACTTGTAAGCTCATTAAAGAGCTAGTCTTTTTCTCATACGGGTAGGTAGGGTAATTTGGTGGCAGATGCTTTGGCAAGAAAAGTCAGGTTGTTTGCACCATTGTTAGTCTGGATGGAGTCTATTCCTCCAAACTTTATCAATTTTGCTGTGGTTGATTTACCAGCTTATGATTAATAAAATTATCGACTTCTTTCTCCAAAAAAAAAAAAAAAAAAAAAAACCCTGATTGGTATTGTTTTAAATTTAATAATCAACAGATTTAATACAAACTCATAACTTTAAAATTTCTATTAAGCATACAACTTGATAATAATAACATCAAAATATTTAGGGTAAAATACAGTAATCTACCTTAAGGTTTGGGCTAATGCTAAGCAAGTCCAAGACTTTTCAAAATTAACCAACTTGGTCCCTATACACAATTTGGTCTTTAAACAGCATTAACAGACATTACTTATTTTTTTACTCTCCCTTCTCTCTCTTCTATGTTCTCCCTACTCTCTTCTCTCGCTTCTCCCCTTGACTTTATCTCAAACCTCTCTTCTCTTTCATACCATCACTATAACCAACAAAACTAAGTCGGCGAGATCCACAGCCACCATGATTGGTGTTGAATCTTGATTTCTCTACTATTGTATTTAAGGTTTGGCTTGGGGGATTTATTGGGTTTGGAATTTGTGTTTGATTTGGTATTTCTTTGTGGGTTAGTTTTTTTTTTTTTTTTTTTTTTTGAATTGGGGGCGTGATTTTTTGTTTATAGGTCTCATTGATGATAGGTTTGGGTTTGAGAAGCTGGATCTTGTTGAAATTTCTAGTGTTTTTAGGGTGTGAGTTTGTGAACATTGATTATTTTTGTTGTTTGGGTGTTGTATTTTCTAGTGTATGTGAACAATTTTTTATGGGAATGAATTCAAACCCGATCTCTCCTATACTTGGATACTTCTCTGATTTGGGCAGTCTTCTTCAGGAAACAATGACATTGATCTTGTGGTGTGGTCTCTTTATGGCGTTGATGATGACAAATTTAGTTTTCGACGATGGTGGTACGTAGGTTTGGTGGTCTAGTGGCTGGAATTGGTTTGGTTCGGTTTGGCCATGGGTTTTTGGATTGGTTTGATTTGGGTGGCTGTAAGCGTGGGTCTATGGTGGTTTAAGTTCCAATTTATGGTTTTGGTTTGTGGTGGTGGGCTTTGTAACAATGGTGGTGAGGTGGTGGTTGTGGTCTCAGCGATTGGATCTGTGGGTTGTAGTGCGCTTTTTTTTTTAGCACGATTTGGGTTTAAACTTGCGAGTTGTGGAGTGAATTGCAGTATCTATGGGCTATGGTGTGGTGGCTGTGAGTCTCACCTACTGAGTTTTAGTTGTCAAGGTGGTGGTTTGAAAGAAAAGAGAGGTCTAAGATAGAGTGAGAGAGGGGGGAGAGAAAAAAGAAAGTTAGTGGATACTAAAGTCCCTAACGTCGTTTAGGGATCATGTTGTGCTTAGGGATTAAATTGGTTAGTTTTGAAAATTCTTGGACTTGCTTGGCATTAGCCAAAACCTCAAGGTAGGTGTCGATGCCTCACGGTGGTTCGACCACCTATCGCAGCGACGCTCGCATGCTTCTACCCTTTTCTGGAGGATAGGGTATGCACGTGCATATGTAGCTCGGAGCTTGGGTGCTGTGGAGGAAGGTTGTACCTCGGGTGTGTGACTGGAATATGAGTCAATTTTAAGGAAATTACCAAGGGTAAGTGAAGTCGCCACCAATCATTGGGTTTTTCTAAGGTATGATTGGTCACCTAACTCTATTTGATTTTATTACCGATCCTAGGTTAAGAAAAATGTCATTTTTCCTAATCTAATCTGGATGGGTAAAAAATCTTGATTCTTGCGTTCGGAAGTCTGGTTACATATGGGGAAGGTGTTAGACACCCCACAACGCCTGTCCGTAGACAATCCTTTGTTTTGGTAAAATTGTAATTTAAGGACATTGGCAGTTGAAAACGAGCTACTGGCATTAGCTTTTAGGGCTTTAAGAGAATTGGACTTTGAGGTTTGGATTTGGAAAGGGTATGGTCTCGATCAATGCTTCCCTAATGTGTTTGGAATCATTACCAAATTTTTACGGTGAAAATTCGGCAGCATTTCGCCTTATTTTCATGGCAAAAATCCAGTAACGCTTCGCCTCAGGTGCGTCATAGCACACAAAATGCTATTCTCACCAAGCTTTCATCGTGAGAATACGACAATGGGGATGCCCCATTTTCACGGTGAAAATCTGGCAGAGTTTCGCATTTGGTGCGCTATGGCACACCGGCAGGGTTTCATGCCTATATGATTATGCGTGCCAACATGCTCGTGCTAGGACGAGCCGAAGCCCCTAAAAGCATCAAGCATATTGATACGTGTCGCATACAAGGGGAAATCAATGTCACTAGGTGACATGGATCGAGACGGTCACACCGCGGTGACCATGCACACAGTATGACATGAATATGCACCTACAACAAATGCCTTGAGCACATATTCATACCAGAAGGTCAAGAGCGCTCATGGCTAGAAAGGGTCACTTATGTAGCCATGAGGGTCCATCATACAAAGTGCACGATCACCCACACACACGCAGACATATATATACATACATCATGCACAATGCTATCACATAAAGCAGGAAAATAAAACAGACATTGCCAACTTCCCAAGGGTATGCCTCAGCAAGGTATAGGAAATGTAAAACAGACATTGACATACCCAAGGAACGTGGCCCAAGCAAGGAGCAAGAAAGATAAAGGGCACAAGGAGAGGAGGAACCCTAATACAATGCTTTAGAGAAGAGGCTAAGAGAAAGGGAGAAAGAAAACCGCTTGGGGAGGCTATGTTGGAAAATTACATGTTTGTAACGCATACAAAACATACGCAGCGGAAAAATTAACGGATCTACTTCATTCGCAATTGATAACATGTACTATGTAAGTTTCAGAATTTGAGAACAAGAATGCGTACCTTGGTGTGGTGAAATTCAAAACCGAAGATCAGAAGTTCTTGGGAAGACTTTTAATCTTCACTCCAATTCCACTTAATGCCCAAGATGTGTAATCTCTCAATCAGTTTCCAAGGAGAGAATAAAGAGTGTCAAACACTCACATACTAACCATTTCATTCCCTTATGAGAACTCTTATGAAAAGACTTAATGAAAAGTCTCATGAAAAAGCCTTAATGAAATTATGTATGTTTCTATCCTTATATACAACTGATTATCTAATTGGACTAGCCTTTTGAGCCATTCCAATTGGGCTCTAGTATGTGGCTTGGAATGGGACCAAAAGGGACCAATAAGACACTAGCTCCAATGGGCCTTGGGCTTTTCTGTCAACTCTTGACAAGTCCAAAGTTACCATTAACTATATTTAATACCACTATATAAATATAGTTGCACTCTAGGCCTTATCTATAAATTATATCCCAAGACTTTATTGTACATGCAACCTCTTCATTAAAATATTTGTAGTAATACAAAGTCATGAAATAGACTACCACTTTGAAGATTACTACATCGTAATCCTTAAGTACCCGGTTTAATCCTTTATGTTATTCAATATATATTTATAAAATCCAATTCTATAAATATATACTTTAATAACAACTTACTAAAGTGGTTGGACCCAACTCTTTTGAATAACCAAACTCATTAAACTTATTTCAAGTGAATATTTTATATCTCCGTTAAGAGATTATGAATTCCATCTTGAGAATATATGTTCCATCAACACTAAATGCGGCTGCCCAACATACTGAGGTTTTGACCGTAACTTATAAATCTCATTCCTGATATATCAAAACAACCTACATCTCATGATCAAATCCATTATTCTCTCAGGATTTAGAGTTCATGTAAATAGAAGTCGTGAGATTTATTATTCATTTGACAGTCGTTAGGAGAATAATAAATCTCACAGCGGTCCAGTTCAATATGTCTTAACTCTTAAAATATACCAACATACCAACTAGAAGTCTCCACTTCCATGATCAAGACAAATCATCGTAGTTGATATGTTATAGTCTTCGCAGATGAAACGCCAAATTTCATCACCGACTACGAACTAAAATTCTGAGTTTACAAAGAACTTGTGATTTATATCTTCTGTGACTAAATCACATAAATCACATACTATGCATCTCATGGACTAAGATAATGTCCCATTAGTTCATTTATAGATAGTCTCATATAATTAAACTATTTAATTATTTATGACATGCCAATAAATTGGATTTTAGGGCATAAACCCCAACAGGCTAGACCTCCTAATCTACTAAACATTGCCCTCTGTGGGCTTGCGTCTTCTTACTTGCATCCTTGCCCTTTTTGCTTGCGACTAGGAGGTCGCACCCTTGCTCCAAGTGTCCATGCTCCATGCGTGTACATGCAATGACAAAGGAAACAAGCTAGCAAACAAGCAAAGAAATAAGTAGAAAGAGAGCATGCTAAAAAAAAACTATCAAAAGGAGAGAAAGCCAAACGGGGGCAAACAACATGGTATCAAATGAAAAAAGGTGTCCTAAGAGGACAAATGTAGGTTTGGATCGAGTGCCCATAGTTCTATTGGATTGGAGTATGGAAGACACACAAACTCATGCATGAACATGTAAGCAAGCGTGCAAAGATGCGAAGAAGCAAAGAAAGCCAAACGGGTGGCACAAAGCAAGTAAGGCAAGCATGACAACATTGCACGGAGCGGAGAAAGGTGTGTATCAAGCACACCAACATCACGGAGATGTGTCTCACAAGTGGTCACATCCAACAAGCCACAAGAGGGGTGGATGCAACCACGCAAGCAAGTGGCCCCAAGGACCGACAAGCATAAGCCCATAGAGGGCATAAAGCATGGCAAAGCCTAGATCTAGACAGGCAAGCATGGAGATAAAGCAAAGAAGCTAGCAAGCAAGCGTAGACATGCATAAAGGAAATGATCCAAACCCTTTGATATAGGCTTAGGTGTAGATCTACATCCTACCTAAAGGGCCAAAACACAAGAAAAAGGTATAACAAGAGACGAAAAAGGCTTTAGAAGCACATGGCATAGCAACCAACATATAGATCTAGACACATGAACATGACACGGAGCACTCAAAGATATAGATCCAAACATAAACATGGCAAGTAGCACATAAACATGCAAATCTAAGCATAAGCATGCTAAAAGGAACCTAGGCACATAGATCTAAGCACAAACACAATATTTCGATATATCCTAGCCCAAGATGGCTAGGCCAACAACATCAAAGCGGTAAAATATGGCAAAAAGCAAGGAGACATGCTAAAAAGGCTATAAAACATCCTAGGAAGCAAGAAAAAGCAAAGATATACTATGGAAATCAAATAGACATGCTATGAACAAAGATAAAGCAAAAGGTGTAGATTGTAGCTAAAAAGCTACATCTACACCCTTTAAACCTCAAATCCAAGGTCTTAAGATCAAGGAGAGGAAAAAGAGTGCAAGAACACTACCTCTTGATTGTTGAGAGAAAAGAAGAATCAAAGGTTTTTTTATGTGTTTGGGAGAGAATTTAGAGAGGAAAAGAGAGAGAATCTACCTAGAAAAATGCTCTGAATTGCCCAATTTTTTTTTTTTTTAAATTCGAGGGTCTGGGGGGGTTAAATAAACTTTTGGCATGCTTCTCAAGGCTCAGCGCACCTTTAAGGTGCGTCGGGTCAGGCCGACAGCCCTTTTGTGGCCACCGGGTCTGTACACTAACGTCAGCAATTTGACTTTTTCTAGTTCTGACTTTGACCACATATTTGAATACCTTCCCAAATTCCGATTGAGCTGATCTTAGTGTCCTTGTAAAGATACAGATGTCTAGTTTTCAGAACACTAAAAAAATTGAAATTCTAACGGTTGGGTCAAAAGTTATGGCCTCGAGAAATGAGCTAATGCACTTTACACGGTTTTCAAGATATCTCTACCGTTTTAAATCCGATTTCAACCCATGAATAGTCGTTGGAAAAGGAACTCAATAATCTTTGCAATAATGCTGGTCTAAACACGTTCTGATAGTCAGATCAAAATTAGAATTTTTGAGGCCTTGGGAGTCAACCTTAGGTCAAAGTTGGTCAAAGTTGACGAAGATCACCAAGTAGCTTAAGTTTGATGTAGAAACATGAAAAATGTTGTTTTAGGATAATTTTGACCAGCTTTGACTTTCAGTCAACCCAATGTTGACCAAGGGCATTTTGGTCAACTTGACATAAATTGCACTTTGAGTGCTTTGATGCTAGAACGAGTTGCGTCACGTTAATCTAGATGTTTCTACGGCCCTATGGAAGAAAGTTAATATTTTTGAGATTTTTGAAGTCCAACACGCAAATCGAGGGTGGACAAAATATAGTATCTACAGTAGGTTATTGTATTTTACCCAAATATTTAAAACATATCGTCCAAAAGTTCAAAATAATATTGAAGTATTTAATAAATATTAAGTCTATAATGCAGTCTATCTCGAAAGAAGTTCTTAGTAAAAATATTACATATCAAATTAGGTGCATACACATCAGCTCAAATTCAAGATAAAATAGTTCAACAAAATATAAAATGAATATTTATTTTTAATATGGGTTAAACATGTTGTGTTAAATGGGTCATTTCATGTCGACATGAATAAATTAATGTGTCAAACATGTCAATTGCGAGTCAACCCACTTCTGACACGTTTCTTATGGTGTTGCTTTCAGGTTGACCCGAACTCTCTAAGGCCCAACCCTAACCCATAAATATCCATATTGTATTTGTGGGTCATGTCAAACATTGCCACCCCTAACTCACACACATGAACACTATGAATTGTTTACCAAGTAAAAACCTAAAATGGTAAAAGTACTCCAGAGCTACGCACAATTCACCAAATCCATTAAGAAGAGTTTTGCGATACATAACAACTTGCAAAACCTACAATATATGCAAATGTTCTTGTATCTAAGCTCCCTACTCCTGCTAACAAAAGGTTGCACTAGCAGCTCTGTTTCTTAGTAATTCGATGATGCAGGTCGATCACTAGGTGATTACAAATCTGATTTCTCGAACATTTCAAGGCCACTCAAAGATTTGTGATTGCTTCTAAAGTTTATAGCAACAATACTCTACCCTTAGAACCGATTAAGAGAGTTTGGATAAATTCTCCTCTCAAAGGAATGGCAATATGAAGAGGTTGAAGGTATGAAAGCTACAAGGATTTCTCTCTCAAGGGTTTTGGTAGTCTCACCTTTTTCCTTTAAGATTAGTCTTTTAATTTTCGATATGCAAGACACAATTGAGGGTTGGTTGGTTACTAGAATAATCGGGAAAAACAAAATTTTGGGCAAACTCGCTCAGCTAATTTTTAAGTGAGTTTTAGGTGAACTATTTTTTTTTTTTTTTTTTTTTTTGAGAAGTTAGGTGAACTATTTGTGTAACTGAATTCAAATTCTGACAATCTCACTATAATCTTGTGTGCCATATTGAATCTTGCTTGGTTGAGATTCCTACTGTAGCAATTTAAACTCTTTCTTCTCCACTTGAACCGCAATGACTTGATGTAGTTACAAACGAAATGAAATTCAAATACAAGGAAATTTTGCAATTACTACTGAAATTTTTGACACAACTATAGGAGGCAAATAAAATTTAGTCAATTACAAAGTGCCAAGTCAAAATTTAGTGACAAATTCCAAATTTAAGTGTCTCTAAAATAATTAAATGAAATAAATCCAATGGTGTCATGTGTCATCCAAGTTGATTTCATATCAGAAAATAAAAATTGCCATGTTTTGCTTCAACCCACAAGATAAAGATAAGTCTTCCAATCAAATTAGCTAATAATTATCCTCAATAAAAGAAATAAAATTAGGTATAATTATCAACAAACACAAGTCCTAGTGGGACTCTCTGATATTCGCCCAATCATAGTTCATCACTTATCCTTAAAGAGATTAATTTATAATGAAACTCATCATGAGGAACCAGCATAAATAGAGGCACTCCATAACTCGTTCAAAGAATAAAAAATTTTAAGCATCAAAGCTATGAAGAAATTCTGCCTCAAGAAAATTCAAAAATACTTCATTTGAATCTTTCTTCCAAGCTTCAAAGTTTTGTTGGAATCAAGCTCCAAAGACCTCTAGAAACTTTAAAAGATTGAATAAGATGATTTTTTTTGTAAAAAAGTTACATACAGAGAATTGTACTCATTTATTCATAAATACAAATTCATATTTGTGAATCAATTTTAATTATTTGAATTTCCAAACTTGAGATTTTATGTTTTACAACAGAAATTTTCCAGCACAAAATATTCTAACAATAGGACATTTTATAATTTAAATATGAGTGGTTTATGTTTGATAATCTACCATATGGGAGACTACTTTTTTAAAATCTAAGCCTTAGGTTGTTACGTGAAATTGTCAATTAAAATTTTGCATGCTCACAATATTTATTTTTTTGGTAAAACAACTTAAGATTCATTTAATTGGGTTTCTGTTGGTCTATAATTTTGGGAACGTGCTTAGGTGAGTCAAGAGAGATAAAGCACAATCTATGTATATTGTTGTTGTTATTTTTTTTTTTTTTAAATACATCATTTTGAGGCCCTTTGTTGAAGGGGACCCTAAGAAAAGGCCAAAATAGCTTAGGCCAAGAGCCGACCATGGTTTGTCAAGACTCAAGAGTAACTGAACTATGTTAAAAGGAGAAATTACAGTAAACCCACTTGTAGTTAGGTCCGTTTTCACTTTACCTATCCGTGGTTCAAAACTTAACACTTTGCCCACCTGAGGTAACTTCCGTTAGGGATCTGTTACCCACCTCTCCCTTTGCCGTTAGAAAAACATATTTTTAGGGAAAAACAAACATAACAAAAATCAAAAAATTAGAGTTTTTGATTGCTTAAGAACTTCTATGAGAACAAAGTGGGGCAATAGTACACAAATCAAAAATAAATCAAAAACAAGCTCAACAAAACTTTTGTATAAATCAAAAAGCAGAGCAAAAGAGAGAGAGATAGAGTTCTGAGGAGGTGAGCAATCGAGGCCAGCACCACAAGGGACTTTACGAGAGTCTTCTTTAAGAATGATTTCGTTTGTGTTCTGGGCATCGTTGATTTCGTCCTCGTTAGGCCAGAGATCAATGGAAGGTTGAAGAATCGACTGGACAAAATCGATTCCAAAGAAACCGAGGAGGTAGATGAAGGAAGCGACGAAGGCGAAAATGGCGACAATCTCAGACAAGTTAAGGACATGAAGAGGGGTGGAGTTACGAATCTTCTCGCGCCAGCGAGTCAACAAGAAGTAGACCACAAAGAAAAATAAAGTGAAGAAGACAACATTGATGGAATCATAACAGCAGTTCCTATGGCCAAAATGTAGTGCTAGAAACCCAAAGCTATTGCCTCCCCTGTTTTCACTAGCTTTTGTTCAAGTGAGTTTTTAATATATTTTTTGAATGATTCATTTCACTGTGAAGGCTCTGATGATGGGGTTTGTTTCAAGGACTAGATTGCTGTGGCTTTTGGTGGTCTTATTGATGTAGTGATTTTTGTTCAGTTGTGGTGGGGGTAGTGTTTGGATTTTGAGAAAATGGGTTGTGCTAACTCCAAAACTGATAAAAATGAAGCTCTGCGTCTCTGTAAAGAATGGAAGAGATTCATCAAGCAAGCCATTGATTCAAGGTATGCTCTAGCAGCTGCTCATGTCACTTACACACAATCCCTTAGAAACATTGGCATTGCTCTTCGACGGTATGCTGAGGCCGAGATCTTGATTAGATGGGGTTTTATGCAAACAAGGAAATTTGATGTAAGGTTGAGTAGTAGTGGGAATTTAAGTTCTAGGTCAAGGGAGGCTTCAAAATTGAATGGTATGTTGAAGAAGTTGTAGGGCATAGACGATCTCAGAGGGTTTCTAATCAACGAAATGTTGTTGATGAACATGTGGAAGAGAGTAGTAGTGGTAAGTCTTTGGATGAAGTGGATTTAACAGATGATAAAAAGTCTATGGATAAAGTTCTTAAGCAATCAAAAACCCTAACTTTTTTATTTTTTTCATGTTTGTTTTTCCCTAAAAATATGTTTTTCTAACGACAAAGGGAAAGGTGGGTAACAGATCCCTAACGGAAGTTACCTCAGGTGGGCAAAATGTTAAGTTTTGAACCACGAGTACGCAAAGTGAAAATGAGTCTAACCACAAGTGGGTTTATTGTAATTTCCCAATGTTAAAAAATATATACTTTAATTGTATATTTGATTATTTGTTTCAAAATCAACCTTGTAATTTAAAATGTTTCACTTTAGTTCTTACATTCACAAAATTGTTTTAAAAAAGTACTTATCTTCATATAATGGATGGAAGATGCTTACGTTGCAAATAGAATGCATGCCACGTTATAGGTTTCACATCATTAAAGTGACCACAATTTCATGAATTTGGTTTGTTATGTCAGTATATTCCATTTATCAAATGACTATTAGGAAAATTTTGAAATATTTTGAAAATATAAGAATGATTTTGAAAAAAATGTCAAAGGTTGAGAACTAAACTTGCAAATTAACCTTTAAAAAAAAAAAATGCCAGATGCACAAAATTTTTACAACTTATTAAGGTGATAAATTGTGATTCTAGAAATATCAAGTTCACATGGGTCCATCATTCCCACTAATTTTATTATGCACAAATCACAATATGTCACATTAATAGTTATTAACCAACCTGCAAATATTTATCCGCCTTCGCATTGATATAAACCTTCTCAAGACCTTCACATTGATCCACTAGCATTCACAGTGCCCTTGGTGAATCCCGAGCTCCTGATTGTGGTTGTTATAATTGCATAGATAATCCTGCTATGTCCTCTCGAATCTGGCTCTTCTAGGCTATGGCAGTAATGCAGCATTGTTGGGCTACTCCTTGATCTCCCCTACTCCCTATTTCGTGGGGAACTTCACTTTCAGATGTAGGGAAGAGGGTAGTGCACCCATGGCATGGAGCCAAGGTTGAGCTAGAATTGTTGTATAAGGGGAGTAGGCATGCACTACTATGAAATCCATTAGCCCCTTTTTTCCACCTGCGACCATGAGGAGCCTGATCTATCTTGCTAGTATCACTGCCTTGCCATCGAAACCCACCAAAAGGGTATCATATCTACTTAGATCACTAGGAGTCATCCCTAATCCTCTATATAGATTGGCATACATGATCTCAACCCACTCCCTAGTCAACCATGACCCTTTTGACATTAAAACCAGCTATTCACAGAATGACCACCAGGGCATCATGATGTGGTTGGATAGTCCCTTCCTTTTCTAGGTCAGTGAAACCCAACACCAACTCCTGCTCACACCTCTTCATTTTATCTGACTCATCTCTAGACCCAAGTCCTGTTTGGGGTGTCACAATCATCATCCTTGATCCTTGCGCAAGGCCATAGGTCCTGGCTGCATGGATTACCCCTATTAGTCCAAGAGCCGGGTGGCTATTCCGAACCTTGCAAATTCAGAGTGAAAGTTTGGTTTAATGCCAGGAATTCCTTCAGGTGCCTTATCTCTGTCAAGTGACTCAGATGATCTAGCAAAACCCTGTAGTCTTGGGTTATATGCCCTTGCTCCCTATGATAAGAACAGTGTAGGCTCTATCGATGCCTCGCAGTGGCCGACCACCCATCGCGGCGACGCTCGTGTCCCATTTAAGGGTGGCTTTGAGCTCGGGTGCTGTGTGAAAATGATGAACCTCTGGTGTGTGACTGAATTGAGTTGATTTTAACTTATTATTACCAAAGGTAGTGAAGTAGCCACCAATTATTGGGTTTTTTCTAAGGTGTGATTGCTCAATTGATTCTATTTGATTTTATTACCAATCCTAGGCTAAGAAAATGTCGTTTTTCCTAATCTAACACAAACGGGTAAAAAAATCTTGATTCTTGAGTTCGAAAGTCTGGTTACGTGAGGGGAAGGTGTTAGGCACCTCGCAACGCCTGTCCGGAGACAATCCTTTGTTTTGGTAAAATCTTAATTTTTGAACATTGGCAGTTGAAAACAAGCTATTGGCATTAGCTTTCGGGGCTTTAAATGAATTAGGCTTTGAGGTTTGATTTTGGAAAGGGCATGATCTTAATTAATGCTTTGCTAGCACATTTAGAATTGTTGCCAAATTTCCACGAAGAAAATTCGGCTGCATTTCGCCTTAGGTGCATCATAGCACACAAAAAACTATCCTTACCAAGTTTTCGTGGTGAGAATACAGCAACAAAGGTGCCCCACTTTCACAGTGAAAATCCAGCAGAGTTTCGCATTTGGTGCACTATAGCGCACTAGCAGGGTTTCATGCCTGTGTTTATGGCGTGCATCAATATGTTCATACTAGGGCGAGCCAAAGCTCACCAAAGCATCAAACATATTAATGCGTGTCGCATAAACGGGGAAACCAATGTCACCAGCTAACATGGATCTAGACAAACACACCACAATGACCATGCACACAATGTAGCATGAATATGCACCTACAATAGTCGACTTAAGCGCATGCTCACACTACGAGGTCAAGAGCACCCATGATCACGAGAGGGTTGCTCTCCTAACCATGGGAGTCCATCATACAAAGTGCATGACCACCCATAAACAAGCGGATATATATATACACACACACACACATACATCATGCACAATGCAAGCATACAGAGCAGGAAAATAAACCAGACATCGCCAACATTCCAAGGGTATGGCCCAGCAAGGTACGAGAAATGTAAATCAAACATTGCCATATTCAAGGAACGCAGCCCAAGCAAGGTACAGGAAAGATAAAGCATACATCGCCTATATCCAAAGGGTATGGCCTAAGCAAGATGCAAAGAGAGCAACCCTACCCTAGATACATGGTTCTAAAGAAGAAGACTAAAGGAGAGAAAGAAATAACAACATGAGGAGGCTAAGCCTCCTAATCTACTAAACATTGCCTTTTTAGGCTTGTGTCTTCTTGCTTGCATTCTTGCCCTTTTAGCTTGAACTTTAGAAGTTGTGCCCTCACTCCAAGCATTTACATGCAACAACAAATGAAACACAAAGCCAGCAGATAAGCAAAAGAAATAACAAAGAAACTATAGACACTGCATTTTGTACCATTTACGACTCGAGCCCCCATTCCCTAATGATGTTGGAATTCCAAGCCCAAGGTTGTTTTTGGGCCCGATTAGATTTAAATTGACTTGAGGAAAGTATTTATGGAAAATTTAACTCTTTTATGAACTGAATAAAACTATTTTTGGAAAATAAAGGCCACAGAAACCCCAGGGCATACGTACGCATACACGCGTATGCGCATGCATGCTCTAAACCTACGTGCGCATGCTAGGGTTCCAGAAAATATGAAAGGAAAGTTTTTCTGCATTAAAGATGAGGTTTGGAATGAATCCCAAATTGTCTGAGAGCCATTCCAAACTCCTATTTTCTCACTATAAAAAGCCATACATGGTACCTTTTAAAAACACACAGAAAATCCTAAGGGAAAAACACAAGATTTAGAAATAGTGAAAGGGAATTTTTCACAAAACATCCTCAAGTCAATATTTTTTTGATTGGGGTCTTTTCTGGCCTTGATCTTCAAGTTTCAAGCTTACTAATCACTTTTGTATTTGATTATGAATAGATTGACTAAGGGGAACGGTCAAAATCAAGCTAAGGAGTTTTATGTTTTGAGGTATAATGCTCTTAGTCCCTTTTCTTTTTCTTTTCTTTGTTTTGATCTTTATTTCCTTGTTTCTTTTGTTTGTTTATGCTATAATGTGCCTGTTTAGCTTAGGTTTTCTTTGCTTTATCGTCTTAAGCATGTTAGGTTGTTAGTTTTAAGTTTTTGTTCTGCTTTGTTCTCTGTTTTCTGGGTTAGGGTTAGGGCGTGTATTCATACGCATACTCGAAGTATGCATACGCATACAACTAGGCTACGTATGTAAGCCCTATGTATGCGCACGCATACTCGTGCCCAAAAACTCTAATCTGAGTCTTTCTGCTTCTGTTTTCTTTATTCTGTTTACATAATATGTTTCTACCTTGTTCCATTTTTTGTTTATAAGTCTTTGTTTCTCTGCTTGTTTGTTTGTTTGTTCTTAACATGCTAAATTAGGGTTTTATCTTCTAATTTTGTTGTTTTGCCATGAACATGCATATGATATGAATATGCATTGATGCATAGGTGCTATGATGCAGCAAGGTAAGGCATGCATTCACATGTAATGGAAAAATACATGTTTGTATCGCATACAAAACATATGCAACGAAAAATTAACGAATCTACTTCATTCGCAATTGGTAACATGTACTATGTAAATTTCAGAATTCAAGAATAAGAGAGTGTACCTTGGTGTGGTGAATTTCAAAACCAAAGATCAGAAGTTCTTGAGAACACTTTTAATCTTCACTCCAATTCCAATTGTGCCCAAGAAGTATGGTCTCTCAATCAGTTTCTATGAATTTGTTTTCAAATGAGAAATAGAGAGTGTCCAACACTCTCACATACGAACCATTTCATGTTCTCACAAAAATTATGTATGTTTCTCTCCTTACAACTGATTATCTAATTGGGCTAGCCTTTTGGGCCTTTCCAATTAGGCTTTAGTATGTGGCTTGTAGTGGGACCAAAAGGGAACAAATAAGACACTAGCTCCAACGAGCCTTGGGCTTTTCTGTCAACTCTTGACAAGTCCAAAGTTACCATTAATTATATTTAATACCACTATATAAATATAATTGCACTCTAGGCCTTATTAATAAATTATATCCCAAAACTTTATTGTACATGTAACCCCTTCATAAAATATTCATAGTAATACAAAGTCATAAATGTAGACTGCCACTTTGTAGATTACTACGTCTTCATCCTTGAGTACCCGGTTTAATCCTTTAAGTTATTCATCATATATTTATGAAATCCAATTTCATAAATATATACTTTAGTAATTTCTTACTAAAGTAGTTAGACCTAACTCTCTAAATAACTGAACCCATTAAACTTATCTCAAGAGAATATTTTATGTCTCCGTTAAGAGATTATGAATTCCATCTTGAGAATATATGTTCCATCAACACTAAATGTGGCTACCCAACATACTGAGGTTTTGACCGTTACTTTAGATCTTACTCCTGATTTATCAAAGCAACCTACACCTCATGATCAGGTTCATTATTCTCTCAGGATTAAGAGTTCATGCAAATAAAAGTCGTGAGATTTATTATTCATTTGACAGTCGTTAGGAGAATAATAAATCTCACAGCGGTCTAGTTCAATATGTCTTAACTCTTAAAACATATCAACATATCAACTAGAAGTCTCTACTTCCATGATCAAGACAAATCATCTTAGTTAATATGTTATAGTCTTCGCAGATGAAATGCCAAATTTCATCACCGACTACGAACTAAAATTCTTTTTTTTTTTTGGTGGAAGACGATATCATTAAAAACAGCTAAAGAAAAAGACAAGGTTCAAGACATATCCTGTTAAGGTACATCCCATTAAGGTCACCCTCAAAAACATCAAGAACGTCCACAGGCGGACTATCATAAAACTTAAAATCATCATTCATCCTAAAGCTCATCCTAGCTAAACCATCAGCACACCGATTCGCTTGCCTGAAACAATGCATAATCTGAACTTACTGAAACCATGTTATCAACTGCCTACAGTCATCTAAAATGGGAGAAATGATGTTATTAACACAAGACAAGTTTCCTAACACATCAACAATAGATTTGGCATCCAATTCAATTTCAAGAAATTGAATATTGACGTTATAACACAGCAGAAGGCCTTCTCTAAGCCCCCACAGTTCTGCTGCAAAACAACTAGTGTACCCAATCCGCTTGCTAAAACCTGCTACCCAATGACCACCTTCATCTCTGATTACCCCACCACAACCAGCTAACCTGTGCTCTCCCAAGGCTGAACCATCCGTGTTAAGCTTCCTCCAACCTTACAAAGGCCTCTCCCATCGAATCCTTTTTAAAACTCTATGGTTCTGCACTCTAGGGGCTGTCACACAATGATAATACTCAATTGCTTGATTAATAATCTCCCCTGCCAGATTCGGACTTCTACTCCTCCTGTTAAAAACAAACTTGTTCCTACTCTTCCAAATACTCCATAAGGTGAAAGAAAACACAATCCTCCATAGAGGGGCAACATTTAAACACTTATCATTGGATCTAGCATTGGTTGACAACCAATCCAACAAGTTGGAATGCCAAAATCCATGGTTGGAGGTTGAGAGCCCCAGCTGATTCCATACTTGCTTCAAATGTCTGCTATCTCTAAGGGCATGTAAAATGATTTCAGAACCATTACAACAGATGGGACAAACATTGTCATGGACCACACCTCTCCTTTCTAAACAAACTTTGACACTAATGCTGTTGTGTGCACACATCCATAGAAAGGTTTTAATTTTTGGCAGCAGGTCTGCCTTCCAAATCCACTTAGCTGCAAACGTATCAGACTTCGGAAACCCCATTGTAAGCCTATAAGAACTTTTCATATCAAAGGAGCCGTGGGGAGACCCAGCCCAAGCCAATTTATCAGCTCCACCACCTAAGACTGTAGTAGGAATTGCAAGCATCATTGCAGCATCAACAGGAAGCTCAAAGGACAGTTTCTCCCAATCCCAACCCGTATCCAGCATCAAATCCCTTACCTCCAAAAGACTAGCTTCCTGAGTAATAGGCCCTTGGATCAAATGCCGAAGGGGGCCCCCATTTGTCCAATTGCTATGCCAAACATTCAATTTGCAATCACTACCCACTAGCCACCTACTGCCCTTACTGAAAGTATCCATCCCTTTTTTCATTGCAGTCCAAATTGGGGAACAAGGCAGTTTATCCGCATTGGCAGCTACCCTTCTCCTTTGGCTGCAATATTTCATTTTCAAAACCTTAACCTATGGTGCCTTTCCCTTCGTATGAAACCTCCAATTTAGCTTGCAAAGAAGAGCTAAATTCCTACCCTTGGCTGATTGTAAACCAAGCCCCCCTTCTTCCTTTGGTTTAATCACCTTTTCCCACCCAACCCAATGAATTTTCTTGGCTGTATCAGTTAACCCCCAAAGGAAGTTCCTATTGACTCTATCTAATCAGTCCATGACCCTCCCCGGCAGATAAAAGCATTGCATAATATATGAAGGTATGGCAGCCAAAGAGGCTTTTATGAGTACTGTACGCCTAGCCAAGGATAAAAGATTTGTCTTCCACCCTGCCAACTTTTGTTTCACTTTATCCAGAATAAAATTATAGTCCTGGGAGGAAGAACCAGGTTGTTTTAGCGGAAAACCAAGGTATTTCCCAAGAAAAGGCGTAGAAGCAAACCCCAATATATCACAAAGGGATTCCCTCGTATCCTTATCCACATTTGGGGAAAAATAGACCCTCGACTTAGCTTCACTCACAGTTTGCCCTGAGAGGTTGCAAAATAAGTCCAAAACATCTCTGATTGCCGAACAATTCACGCCATCAGCTTTTGCAAATAAAATCAGATCATCTGCAAAAAACAGATGAGAAAAGGCAAGGCCGCTCTAAGAATCCTTCACTAGCTGCCAAAGATTCGCACTACACTTCTCTTCAATAAGTTGCCCAAGATAGTCCATACAAAGGATGAAAAGATAAGGCGATAAAGGATCTCCCTGCCTTATGTCTTTAAAAGGGAGAATTGAGTCAAAGGCTTCTCCATTGAATTAAATAGATGTAGAAACTGTTGACACACAACTCACAATGACATCTATAATATCATTTGGAAGATTGGCCCTAATAAGCATGTCTTTGATGAAATTCCATTCTAGTTTATCATAAGCCTTCTCCAAATCAATTTTTAAAGCCGTATACCTTGTCCTTCCTCTTTTCTTCCCTTAAGAGTGAATAATCTCCTGAGCAATAATCATATTGTCAATGCCTTTTCTCCCTGGCACAAAGGCCATTTGCATAGGAGAGATAAGCTTATCCAAGAAAGACCGCAATCTTGCCACAATAATATTTGTAACTACCTTATACACCATGTTGCACAAACTTATGGGTCTATAATTCCTCAAAGTCTCAAGGCCCTGAATTTTTGGAATCAAAGCAATGAGAGTTCTATTCAAAGCTTCAGGAACTTTGCTATCATCAAAAATCTTCCTAACCTCTTCAATCACTGAACTTCCCACCGTGGGCCAAAATTTCTGAAAGAACCCCGCATGAAGGCCATCCGGACCCGGTGCCTTGAAGGGTTTAAGAGACCAAACAGCAGCCCTAATTTCTTCTTCAGAAGCACTACCACTAATGCTTTCCCTCTCCAAATCCGTGAGCCTAGGCTGCCAAGCCGATATAGTAGGGTTTGTTTTTGGTACACAAGAAAGAGAAGTCAAATAAATTTTATTGAAACCACTTCTAATAAAATTCTTGATCTCATCTTCCTCATGAATCCAATCACCTACTGCATCCTTGATTGCCATAATTTTATTCCTCTTCCTTCTAACAAGAGTTGAGACATGATAAAAAGAAGTATTACAGTCCCCCTGAATCATCCAATTCACCCTGGATTTCAAAGCCCATAACTCCTCTTCTTGACTCAACACTACATCCAACTCCTTAAGGAGCTCATTTTCCAAATTAACAAGGAAAGTAGAAGGTTTTAAGGCAAGGGCCCTTTGAATACCGTTGATCCTTGACATTAAGTTCTTTTTCCTAGCGAAAATATTACCAAAATGATTTTTATTCCACTCCCTAGCTTTAAGAGTAAAACAAACAATAGTAGCCTCCAAGTTATTATTACTTTCCCACGCCTGATGCACAAGTGAAGGGAAGGTAGGATCAAGCAACCAAGCAGTTTGAAACCTAAAAGGCTGAACCCCACCAATATGGCATCTCGGCTGCATCTCCAACAAAACTGGGCAATGATCCGAGTGGCACCGAGTGAGATGAGTTACTTTAGCTTTTGGGTACAACAGAACCCAACTGGGATTAACAAAATACCTATCAATTCTCTCATAAAACAAAGCCTGAACCTCCCTCCTATTAGTCCAAGTGAAACGGGGACCCGCAAAACCAATATCAATCATATTGCATTTATCTAAGCACTCTTTAAATAAGAGAGACCTACTAACACTCACCGCTCTACCCCCAAATTTATCCTTATTTATAAGAGTTTCATTAAAATCACCTACTATTACCCAAGGCATATTATGCAGCTCAGCAACTCTCATCAGATTATTCCAAAGAATTTGCCTTTGGGCACACCTAGGGCTAGCATACACAGCAGAAAATAGCCAGCTGTTGTTAGTGAAGCGTACCTTCCCCACAGTGTGAATTTCCTGCTCCGTGCTAGAAAGTAAAGAAATGTCAACCCTGTCAGCATTCCACAGGACCCAAAGACCTCCAGCATAGCCAATGGTGTTAGTGTGGATAGCTCTGTCAAAAGGCAGCAAGTCCATGATTTCCCTTGCTCTATCTCCCCCAACACGGGTCTCCATGACAACAAGAATAGCTGGGTCATGAATCTGCACCAGCTCTTTGACACGTTTCTTGAAAGAAGGCTTCAAAGCCCCTCTACAATTCCAAATTATAATATTCATCAAAAACTTATGAGAAGGGGTGGGGCAAACATTCATCAAAAACTTATAATATTGATCTGGAGTCAGACATTCATCAAAAGGAAGCCCCAACATCGCCTCCTCCTTCAAATTCCATCCGGTACGCTAAAGGACCTTCTTCGTCTGACCCTCTCCTGGAAACACTATGACCATGTTCTGCAAGGCTCCCAATTCCATCTCTTGAAAAGCATTGAACAGATTGAAGACCAGAGTTGGCTGGAATACCTGTATCAGCTTGTGTTCTTCCTCTGGTGTCAGAACATCTGCTAGAAAAACCAATCAAGGAATTGTCACTGCTCTCCATGCCAGGTTGGATAAAGGGATCCAAACCTCTTTCACAATCTTCTCTGACAGTGGAAAGACATCCTTCCAATCCTTCTTGAAAATTCTGCTGAAAAACCCCAAAATCCGAGTTGGGTTGGCTCGATTCTCGGCGTTTATGGCCGATCTCAGACATGGTGTGCGAACTGAAACTCTCCAGTAGCTCTCGGCCCTGCATCTCCATAGCCAACTTCACTACTTTCCAAACTTTGTGTGTTCTGCTCCTTGCTCTGCTTTGCAGCACAGTCCTTCGAGTTGCCTTCCCCAGCGGCGCTAGATAGTTTAGTTTGTACAGCCCTTGTACGCGCACTATCCTTCATGCCCTTTACTGAGTTAGTCTTCCTCTGATTGTGGGTTAACACATTTCGGCCTTTATCAATTTTTGGCTCTTTAAACTTTGGACTTTGGGCCGAAAATGATTGAGCTTGGTTTACACCTTCCTTGCCTATTCTTTGTACTGCTTGCTCCACTTGGGCTTTGTCCAAAATCCTCAAGGGAGACAATTTCCTTTTAGTCTCCCTGTTCAACCCGCTGGGACCATCAGCCATCTCCACCCCATATCTTCCTGCTTGCTTCCTGGTAACCGTTTTTCCTCAGCTCAAAAGCCAACCCTTGGTTAGGTAAAGACCCACCACTTCTCTACGTTTTTGTCCTGTTCTTCCTGCGAGCCACTACCACCTATGGCCCATACGATCCTTCATTCACGTCCTCACGTACGGCGTCGTGCTCCTTACCGTATGGCCCCACCTCTATCTCAGTGTTGTCAACAGCATGCACAACATGTGAGCTTGCTCTTCTATCACCTGCACCTCCCAACTCCGTTTCCTCACACGACGGCACCGGCCTAACAACAAATGGACAGCTCTCTCTTCTATGGCCCATTCTGCCACACTCAAAACATAACTTATGAATACCTTCATATGTAACCGACTGCGGAAGCTTTCCTATCATCACCGCAGTGATAAGCGGCTTATCCACATCAACCTGGATACACAGTCTTGCAAACTTGCCTCTAGTTTCAGTTGCAATAAACGTGTCAATCCTTAACACATTGCCAATAGCCTTCCCAATATGTTGGAGTGCCTTAGCATTGTAATATTCAATAGGTAACCCACTAAGACTTATCCAAACTGCAATGGAAGACACATTGGCTGATTCAGGCTTGAAGTCTGGTACCCATGGTCTGAGCGAGAGGAAGTGATCTCCTATAAACCAAAGACCCTTCTTCAGAACATTTTCAAAGTCTTCTCTCAATGACAACCTGGTGAGGAAGAAACCATGTTCTAAGTCTACAACGTCCAAACGCCCTGCTAGTTTCCACATAGCCAATAGCTTAGCTTAAAGGAAATTTAATCCAACCGCTCTGCCGTACACTTTCACAATCAGAGCCCTTGCCCATGGTCTTCGAATCTCCTGTTTGAACTCCTTTGAAAACTTCACAGCTACCATACCTTGTCTAAGCGTTTCCACTTCGTCATCCAACTCGGCATCATCATCCATGAGCTCCTCAAAACTAAATGCCTGCGTGTATGCACCCGGTATTTCACCCATAAGTTTTTCCTTGAAGGAAGCATTTTGGTTGCCAGACCCCTAGCAAAGCTAGGAGATGAAGAACCCGAGCTTTGGCCTTCACAGAATCTAGCATGGTTAACATTTTTAACTTTCTTATTACTACGGGCAAGTTCCTCTTGTTCTTCACTAGAGAGAGAGCGTTCCATAGCTAGCGTTCCCGAGTTACCAATGACTACGAACTAAAATTCTGAGTTTACAAAGAACTTGTGATTTATATCTTCTGTGACTTTTCACATAAATCACATACTATGCATCTCATGGACTATATGATAATGTCTGAATATTCATGTTACTATTATTTTAGATAATAATAAAACAACTTTATCAATCACAATATTAAGTCATACATAATGGCGTACTTAATATCATACATAGCATCATACAATAGGATTTAAGGGCACTAATCCGAACAATCTCCCACTTGCCCTAAAGACTATTGTGCACTAATCTAACTCACAGTCCCTCCAAATGTGACTCGAAAGTCCTTTGAGGCAAGGCTTTGGTAAAGGGATTTGCTGTTGGAAAAATGCATGTGCGCAGCAAAAAAATTAACGGATCTACTTCATTCGCAATAGATAACATGTACTATGTAAGTTTCAAAATTTGAGAACAAGAATGCGTACCTTGGTGTGGTGAAATTCAAAACCGAAGATCAGAAGTTCTTGGGAAGACTTTTAATCTTCACTCCAATTCCACTTAATGCCCAAGATGTGTGATCTCTCAATCAGTTTCCAATGAGAGAATAATGAGTGTCCAACACTCACATACAAAACCATTTCATTCCTTATGAGAACTCTCTTATGAAAGACCTTCATCTTAACTTTATGAAAAAGCACTCATGAAATTCTGTATGTTTCTCTCCTTATATACAACTGATTATCTAATTGGGCTAGCCTTTTGGGTCATTCCAATTGGGCGCTAGTATGTGGCTTGGAGTGGGACCAAAAGGGACCAATAAGACACTAGCTCCAATGGGCCTTGGTCTTTTCTGTCAACTCTTGACAAGTCCAAAGTTACCATTAACTATATTTAATACCACTATATAAATATAGTTGCACTCTAGGCTTTATCTATAAATTATATCTCAAGACTTTATTGTACATGCAACACCTTCATTAAAATATTTGTAGTAATACAAAGTCATGAAATAGACTGCCACTTTGAAAATTACTACATCTTAATCATTGAGTACCCGGTTTAATCCTTTACGTTATTCATCATATATTTATGAAATCTAATTCCATAAATATATACTTTAGTAACAACTTTACTAAAGTGGTTGGGCCCAACTCTCTTGAATAATCAAACCCATTAAACTTATCTCAATGGAATATTTTATGTCTCCGTTAAGAGATTATGAATTCCATCTTGAGAATATATGTTCCATCAACACTAAATGCGGTTGCCCAACATACTGAGGTTTTGACCGTGACTTATAGATCTCACTCCTGATATATCAAAGCAACCTACATCTCATGATCAAGTCCATTATTCTCTCAGGATTTAGAGTTCATGTAAATAGAAGTCGTGAGATTTATTATTCATTTGACAGTCGTTAGGAGAATAATAAATCTCACAGCAGTCCAATTCAATATGTCTTAACTCTTAAAACATATCAACATACCAACCTAGAAGTCTCCACTTCCATGATCAAGACAAATCATCGTAGTTGATATGTTATAGTCTTCGCAGATGAAATGCCCAATTTCATCACCGACTACGAACTAAAATTCTGAGTTTACAAAGAACTTGTGATTTATATCTTCTGTGACTAAATCACATAAATCACATACTATGCATCTCATGGACTAAGATAATGTCCCATTCGTTCATTTATAAATAGTCTCATATAATTAAACAAATTAATCATTTATAACATGCCATTAAATTGGATTTTAAGGCACAAATCCCAACATCTGCTAGATTATTTGCACTTTCAATCTTTACTACCATTACATCTCCACGAGCAACAATGTCTCGAATGATGTGGTACTTTCTCTCAATGTGCTTTCATTTCTTGTGATTCCTTGGATCTTTGGATTGTGCAACCGCTCCACTATTGTCGCAAAACAATGTGATAGGAACTTGCTCCATTCTCACAACACCAAGATCAAAAAGGAATTTCTTGAGCCAAACAACTTCCTTTGCCGCTTCACAAGCAGCAACATACTCAGCTTTCATGGTGGAGTCTGCAATACAAGATTGCTTAACACTCCTCCAACTTATGGCTCCACCTCCCAAGGTGAACACACAACCTAAAGTGGACTTTCTGAAGTCAATATCTGATTGAAAATTTGAATCTGTATAGCCAATAGGAATCAAATCCTCACACCGGTAAACAAGCATATAATTTCTCGTTCTCCGTAGATATTTGAGAATATGCTTTACAGCTTGCCAATGTTTTGGTCCTGGATTTAATTGATATCAGCTGACCATGCCAACTGAATAACAGATATTTGGTCTAGTACAAAGCATGGCATACATGAGACTTCCTACTACAAAAGCATAAGGAACTTGTCTCATCATATTTTCTTCCTCTTAAGTCTTAGGCCTTTGATCATCAAATAGAAGAACTCCATGTCTGAAAGGAAGTAATCCTTTCTTGGAGTTTTGCATGCTAAACCGTTCTAGAACCTTATCTATATATCCAACTTGTGATAAGCCTAACATCTTATTCTTGCGATCTCGCCAAAGCTTGATCCCTAGAATAAAGTTAGCCTCACCCAAGTCCTTCATATCAAATTGGCTTGATAACCAAATCTTTATTGATGACATTACCCCTACATCATTTCCAATGAGTAGAATATCATCAACATAAAGCACTAGGAAAATTACTACTTTATCTCGATATCTTTTGTACACACACAGTTCATCAAGATTTTGTTCAAAACCAAATGACTTGATTGCTTGATCAAATCTGATGTTACATGACCTAGATGCTTGCTTAAGTCCATAAATAGACCTTTCAACTTGCATACCATATGCTCTTGGTTCTTTGCTATGAAACCTTCCGGTTGCATCATATAGATTTCTTCTTCAAGATTGCCATTTAGAAAAGCAGTCTTGACATCCATTTGCCAAATCTCATAATCATAATGAGCATCAATAGATAAGAGAATTCTGATAGATTTAAGCATTGTTACTGGTGAAAAGGTTTCTTTATAATTAATACCTTCTTTTTGTGTATACCCTTTTGCCACTAGCATTGCTTTAAAGGTTTCAACATTTCCATCTATCTCTCTCTTCCTCTTGTAAACACATTTGCAACCAACAGGTTTAATGTCGTCAGGCGCCTTTACAAGATCCCAAACTTGATTGGAATACATTTAATCTAATTCAGATTTCATAGCTTTGACCTAATGATGTGCATCTATATCATTCATTGCCTCTTCATAAGTGTAAGGATCAGTTTCGGCCTCTTCTGAGATAGCTTCATAAGTTTCTCCCAGACCTATAAATCTTGTAGGTGGCCTAACAATCCTCCCACTACGACGAGGCACCTGTGTACTAGACATATCATGAGTAGTATCTTGTGGTGTATCTAATACAGCCACATCATCCCTAGTTTCATTCATTGGTTGTTCATTTACAGGTTCATTCATTTCATCCAATACAACTCTACTTCTAGGAGTAAAATTATTCATATAGTCATTTTCCAATAATTTAGCATTTGTACTAACAAAAACTTTGTTATCCTTACGACTATAGAATAAATAACCCTTAGTTTCTTTTGGATAACCTACAAGCAAACACACTTCTGATTTTGGTTCCAATTTATCAGGCTTCCCTTTTAACACATGTGCTGGACAACCCCAAATGTGGAGATATTTCATACTAGGCTTACGCCCACTCCACAATTCCATGGGTGTTTTGGGAACAGATTTAGATGGAACTAAATTCAAAAGATGTATTGCTGTATTTAAGGCATAACCCCAAAAAGAAATCGGTAAAGTTGAGTAACTCATCATGGACCTAACCATTTCTAAAAGAGTCATATTCCTTCTTTTTGCTACACCATTTTGTTGGGGAGTTCCAGGTGCAGTCAATTGGGATATAATCCCATTTTCAGTTAAGTAATCCTTGAAAACCCCAAGAAGGTATTTGCCACCACGATCAGATCGAATGGCCTTTATGCGTTTACCTAATTGATTCTCAACTTCAGCCCTAAAACTCTTTGAACTTTTCAAAAGCTTCAGACTTCCGTTTCATTAGGTACACATAACCATATCTTGAGTAATCATCGATAAAAGTGATGAAGTACTCATAACCTCCTTTTGCTTGGGTTGACATAGGGCCACATACATCCGTATGAACTAATTCAAGCAACTCTTGGGCTCTTCTACCTTTTACATTAAAAGGTCGTTTGGTCATTTTGCCTTCCAAACAAGATTCACAAACTGGAAATTCATCAAAGTCCAATGACTCTAAGAGTCCATCTTTGATCAGTCTTTGAATTCTGTTTGGATTAATATGACCCAAACGCAAGTGCCAAAGATATGCTTCATTAGTAAAAGGAAACTTTCTCTTTAATGATTTTACATGAGAATCATTATCTAATTCAGAATTATATAATTCATGCTTATCAGGAGTTAAAATATAAAGACCATCCATAATATTGCCAGAACAGATAAACACTTTACCCTTCCTTATTACAACATTGTCTTTAAGGATAACACAATATCTATGTTTACCTAAATAAGCTGTAGAAATTAAATTCCTACGAACATTAGGTACATATAGACAGTCTTCCAATATTAAAACCCTAAACTCAAAGCATAAATTAACAACTCCAACAGTTATAACCGGAATCCTTCTCCCATCAGCCAAAATAAGAAACAATTCCCCTTCATTAAGCTTTCTGGTCTCCTGGAACCCCTGCAAAGAATTGCAGATATGATTAGTATAACCTGAATCCACACACCAAGAATCTGTGGCATTTTGTACTAAACATATTTCAAGGAGGAATGAACTTTTCATACCCTTATTATTGGCAGCTTTGAATTTTGGATAATTCCTCTTCCAATGTCCTTTCTCACCACAATGGAAACACTTTCCTTTGATCTTCTTTCCTTTGTCGGCAACCCCTAAGGCAATTTGTTTACCATCTTGCTTGGTGAAGTCCTTCTTCGTCTTCTTACCCTTGCCTTTCGACTTAGGTTGAGAAGTAGAAGCTTCAGCCATATTAGCATCAACACTAGAAGTACCAAGAATGCCTTCCGCCACTATCAACTCATTCATTAATTCAGACAATGAATAAATTTTTTTGTTCATATTATAATTGAGTCTGAATTACTTGAATGATTCCAGTAGTGACTGGAGTATCATATCCACTTGGGATTCTCCATCAATATCGGCACCTAAACCTTCCAATGTATTCAGATTAGAGATCATTGTAAGACAATGCTCCCTAACTGAACTGCCTTCAGCCATTTTGGTATTATAAATTTGCCTTATAGTTTCTTGCCTTGCAGAACGACCTTGCTCACTAAACATCTCTTTCAAACTTAGCATAATGTCTGAAGCTAGTTCTACATCCTGCATTTGATGCTGTGGAACATTTGAAATAGATGCTAGGATGTAGCACTTGGCCATCTCATTAGATTTCTGCCAACGATCATATCGCTATTTTTCCTCAGGAGTAGCATCTAATGAAGGAAAACTAGGACAAGGTTGAGTAAGCACATATTTGTGCTCTTCAACTGTAAGAATAATGTCCAAATTTCTTTTCCAGTCAACATAGTTGGATCCAGTCAGTTTGTTTTGATTAAGAATAGTAACATGTGGGCTAAATGATGCCATGATCAAATCTGAAAATAATAAACATGAATATAATAAGTAAACTGGACATTATCAATTTAGCATATAAACATATAGTATGGAACCTTAATAAAACCATAATATAATATATGCAATGACAACTCAATCCCATGTTTAAAATTCCTTGGAAGCAAGTAAATTATAAACACTATGATTGATTGAGAACTACTCTCATTATTAGTGCTATCATGATAACTCTTATCAAACACTAATAACATGCCGTATTTCCTTTAGCCTCTAAGTAATAATGACATAGCTCCGAAGGGAGGTTAACATTAAACTTAGTCTAGTGTACACCATTGACTGAATTCTATATGAGTCATTAAGTAACTCCACAGTAGCGTGGTCGTTCTTAATGTAAAAACACATATCATCCATCATTAAGAAGTTTAATCTGTAGTTCCATGAATTAAACACCCTCCGAAGGGAGCAAGGCATATACGCCAAGGCAAGCTCCTTAATCATACTACTATAAACCGACAATGGAG
This sequence comes from Notholithocarpus densiflorus, assembly GCA_030021035.2. Taxonomy (NCBI): domain Eukaryota; kingdom Viridiplantae; phylum Streptophyta; class Magnoliopsida; order Fagales; family Fagaceae; genus Notholithocarpus; species Notholithocarpus densiflorus. Next base: position 9,972,379 of record JARYZH020000004.1, read on the forward strand.
GCCGTGAGATCCAACCCTTGTATCTCTCTCCCACTAGATGTTTTAAATTAAAGGTTTTTTTTTATTTTGTAAACATGTGTAATATAATCACACACAGCCTTGCACTTTATACAATTGAAAACACTTAGAAAAATTCAAAATTCCCTTCAGAGGCATTTTCGTGAGAATCTCACGACTAAGCTCTTCCCGCGAAAATGAGTTAAGGGAAAATAGTGAAAACACAAAATTCAGAAAAAAAAACTTTCGCGACTGTCTCGCGACTGTTTTGTGAGTAAAGCTTACCCACGAAAAGTTTTGTGCTTCAGAGGCATTATTCGTGAGTAACTTCGCGAGAAGGTTACCCGCGAAAAACGCGTGTTTTCAATTTTTAAAGAGAAGATGTAGACAGTTTTCAACGGTTTTTCATGAACAAACAACCACCATATGAACATAATAGATAGAATTTGATATCAAAACTGAATTCCATTGATGTTATAGCCTTAAAGTTCAATTCAACATACTTGAATTCAAATTTAAACAACATCATAACATCAATATCAATTTTTATCAAACCATAGTTTCAACAACCATGCAGAAAATTAAATACATATATAATCTTCTAACATCATGAAACTATTATCTCTAATTCCAAAACTCACAAAACATGTTATACAGATTCGAAATTGAAGACCGCTCTAATACCATTTGATGAAAAAATATATGTTTGTATCGCATACAAAACATATGTAGCGGAAAATTAACAAATCTACTTCATTCGCAATTGGTAACATGTACTATGTAAATTTCAGAATTCAAGAATAAGAGAGTGTACCTTGGTGTGGTGAATTTCAAAACCAAAGATCAGAAGTTCTTGAGAACACTTTTAATCATCACTCCAATTCCACTTGTACCCAAGAAGTGTGGTCTCTCAATCAGTTTCTATGAATTTGTTCAAAGGAGAAATAGAGAGTGTCCAACACTCTCACATACGAACCATTTCATGTTCTCACAAAAATTATGTATGTTTCTCTCCTTACAACTAATTATCTAATTGGGCTAGCCTTTTGGGCCTTTCCAATTAGGCTTTAGTATGTGGCTTGGAGTGAGACAAAAAAGGAACAAATAAGACACTAGCTCCAACGGGCCTTAGGCTTTTCTGTCAACTCTTGACAAGTCCAAAGTTACCATTAATTATATTTAATACCACTATATAAATATAATTGCACTCTAGGCCTTATTAATAAATTATATCCCAAGACTTTTTTTTTTTAGAGAAATTATATCCCAAGACTTTATTGTACATGTAACCCCTTCATAAAATATTTGTAGTAATACAAAATCATAAATGTAGACTGCCACTTTGTAAATTACTACATCTTAATCCTTGAGTACCCGGTTTAATCCTTTAAGTTATTTATTATATATTTATGAAATCCAATTTCATAAATATATACTTTAGTAATTTCTTACTAAAATGGTTAGGCCTAACTCTCTGAATAACTGAACTCATTAAACTTATCTCAAGGGAATATTTTATATCTCCGTTAAGAGATTATGAATTCCATCTTAAGAATATATGTTCCATCAACACTAAATGTGGCTGCCCAACATACTGAGGTTTTGACCGTTACTTTAGATCTCACTCCTGATATATCAAAGCAACCTACACCTCATGATCAGGTTCATTATTCTCTCAAGATTAAAAGTTCATGCAAATAAAAGTCGTGAGATTTATTATTCATTTGACAGTCGTTAGGAGAATAATAAATCTCACAGCGATCCAGTTCAATATGTCTTAACTATTAAAACATATCAACTAGAAGTCTCCACTTCTATAATCAAGACAAATCATCTTAGTTGATATGTTATAGTCTTCGCAGATGAAATGCCCAATTTCATCACCGACTACGAACTAAAATTCTGAGTTTACAAAGAACTTGTGATTTATATTTTCTGTGACTTTTCACATAAATCACATACTATGCACCTCATGGACTATATGATAATGTCCGAATTTTCATGTTACCATTATTTTAGATAATAATAAAACAACTTTATCAATCACAATATTAAGTCATACATAATGTCATACTTAATATCATACATAGCATCATACAATAAGATTTAAAGGCCCTAATCCTAACAACATGAACATGCATTTGCATGATGAATATGTTTGTTTGATGCCTTGATTCTATGTTTGGATCTTTTGGATATACTTGATGTTAATACCTTGCTGCCATGTTTATATTTCTGTCTCAATAACATGATGTTTGGATCTGCCATGATGTTTCTACCCTTGGTTTATATATGTTGCAATGCCATGATAGATGTATGTTAGGGTTTAGGATGAAAATGCCATGTTGATAGCTAGATGTATGCTAGTGTGTATGTAAGTCTAGAATGATAAGTATTGAACTTGTCTTTAATGAGATTAAGACGTAGAACACAATGAGTGAAAGCCGACTCACAGGTCAGGTGGGGTTGGGTGTCTAACACCTTCCCATCCCTATATCTAAACTCCAGACACGTGCTCTAGTAGTAAGATCAGTCCTTCCACGAAAGGGCACTATAATTATGGTTCCTAGACCTAATCTAGGTGGCGACTCCATTTCCTTTCTCCGCCCCAGTCCACTCAGCCGAGGCATACTCCCCTGGTTGCACCCACAGAAACAGAGAGAGCACACAAAAGGGGAAACAAACAAAGAATAGCACATAATGGGGCAAACAAGCATGTTATCAAACAAAAGATGGTGTCCTAGAAGGACAAATGTAGGTTTAGATTTGGTGTCCGTAGTTCCATTATATTGGAGTACGGATGACACACTTATAAAGACATAAACAAGGATGCCAAGATGCAAACAAAACAAAGAAAAGCCAAACAAGATGGCACAAAACAAGCATAGCAAGCACAAAGGAAGCAAAGCATGTTATCACACAAAGAGGAAGGGTAAACATGTTATAAGGCATATAGAAAGGCTAACATGAGAAACCCTAACATGCAAAGCCAAGCAAAGGAGAGAAAGGCGAGCGACAAGCAAGCCAAACATCACAAAGATGTATTCTCACACATGGTTACATCCAAATAAGCCACCAAAAGGGGATAGATGCAACCAAACAAGCAAGTGGCCCCAAAGACCATCAAGCAACAAACCCACCAAGGGAAAACAAACAAAAACATGGCAAAGAGCCTAGATCTAAGCAAACAAGCATAGATCCAAACACAAACACATGGAAAAAGGCAAACAAATCATAAGCATGCATATAGGAACTAATCCAAACCCTTTATTGATGAACTTGGGTGTATGGATCTACATCCTACCCACCAAACACAAGAAAGAGGTATAAACAAGAGATATAAAGCTATAAAGGCATAGCATCCAAACAAAGCTTTAAGAATATGAACATGTAAATCCAAACACATAAAGATGGCAAGAAGCACATAAACATGTAGATCTAAGCACAAGCAAAGCATTTAGACATATCTTAGCCTACAAAGGCTAGGTGTAGACACCGCATTTTGTACCCATTACGACTCGGGCCCCCGTTCCCCAATGATGCTAAAATTCTAAGACCCAAGGTTGGTTTGGGTGTAATCAGATGTTAAATTGACTTAAAAAATGTTAAAATGGAAAATATAACTTTTAATGAGCAAATAAATCAATTTTTGGAAAATAAGGATCAAGGGAACCCTCGGCCTGCGCACACATGAATCAACCTACGCATGGGACCATGATGCATGCGTACGCAAGCTCAAACCTGCGCACGCATGGCGGATTCCAGAAACTATGAAAGGAAAATTTTCTGCATTAAAACTGAGTTTTGGAACAAATCCCACATCGTCTAAGAGTCGTTCCAAACCCCTATTTTCTCAATATAAATAGCCATACATGGTACCTTTTCAAAAACACACAAAAATCCTAAGGGAAAACACTAAGATTCACTAGAAATAATGAATCAAAAAGGGATTTTTTCACAAAACATACTCAATTCAATTTTCTTTTGATTAAAACTTTTTCTAGCCTTAATCTTTGAGTTTAAGATTACTAATCACATTTCTTATTGATTGTGAATAGATTTGACTAAGGGGAACGATCAAAAATCAAGCTTGGAAAGTTTTGTGTTTGAGGTATTAGTCTAAACTTTCTTTTTCCTTTCTCTTTCTTTTTATGCTTTAATTTTTCTGTTTTTTTTTTATTATATGTTTTTATATGTCTATGTAGTTTAGGTTTGTGTAGTCTTATGTTTTAAAAGCATGTTAGGATGTTAGATTTATTGTTTTGAAGCCTTGCTCTGTTTTCTGTGTTGCCAAGGTTTCTGGGGTGGATTCCACGTGCGCATAATCCTGCCTGTGCACGTAGGTTTGTTCATGCGTGCGCATGATCCTGCCCAAAAACCCTAACCCTGGTTTTCCTGATGTTGTTTCTTATTTCACATGTAGTGTTTCTATTTTAAATCCTTTTTTTCCATATATTCATGGTTTGAGCTTCTTTTTCACATGTTTGTTTGTTTGCTTACTTTTCACATGTTAAACTAGGGCTTCCCTTATGTTTTCTTGTTTTGATGCCATTAACACTCATTCACATGTTCATGCATTGATGCCATAGGTGTTGTGATACAGTAAGGTAAAGAGGTAATTCATGCATTCACATGAACATGCATTTGTTTGTTCTAAAAGCCATATCTTTCTTTGATGAACATGTAGGTATGTAAGTCTGTACTATGCTTTGTGTAACATGATTTGCTTAATGCCTATGTTTCTGCCTTGGATTAATGATTATACGCTTCTGCATTGGATGTAATATGATCTGAGATGATGCTAGATGAATGCTAGGTTGATATGAGATGCCATGATAGATGAATGTTAGGAGATGCCATGATAGAAGTATGTTAGGGTATGCTGTGATAGATGAATGATTAGGTCTTTTTGGGATGATTGATGCCATGTTGTATGCTTAGATGTATGCTAGAGTGTGTGTGAGTTAGAATGCAATATTGAATGTGCCTTTAATAGGGTTAAGACATAAGACACAATGAGAGGAAGCCAACCTTAGGGTTGGCCGGTTTTGGGTGCCTAACACCTCTCAAAACTGTACCTAAACTTCGAACCCATATCTTTGGTTGTAAGATCAAAAAGGTCCTTCCTCAAGAGAACGCTATATATATGGTTCCTAAACCATTGCAAAAACTAGGTGGCGACTCCCCCGTTGTGTCCACACTAGGACAACAACATCAAAACAATAAAATATGTTATAAAACAAGTAGATATGCTAGAAAAGCTATAGAACATACTAGGAAGCAAGATAAAGCAAGAGATATGCTAGGAAAAGCTATAAAACAATCTATGAAGCAAAAATAAAGCAATAAAAGCTAGGAAATTAAATGGGTGTAGATAGTAGCTAAAAAGTTACATTTACACCCCTAAACCTCAAATCCAAGGTACCAAGACCAAGGAGAGGAAAAACAGAGCAAGAACACTACCTCTTGATGTGTAGAAAAAGGTGAGGGATCAAGAGTTTTTGTGTTTGTTTAGGAGAGAATTTAGAGAGAAAGAGAGAGAGCATCTCCCAGAAAATGCTCCAAAATGCCCAAAATTCGCTTTTATTTATTTTTTTAAATTCTGGGGGTATTTATGCTAAAAAAATGACTATTGAGCTTCCAGCTAAAGGGCCGCCTACCAGCTCCAGCGGCCCTTTAGGGTGTGCCGGGGTTGACATGCTGACATCAGCAATTTTATCATGCTCCCACTTACTTCGAACGCATATTTAAAGGCCTTCCCGGACTCCGATTGAGCTGATCTTGGTGTCCCTAGAAAGGTATGGATGTCTAGTTTCTAGAAAACTAAAGAAAATAAAAATCCAACTACCAGATCAAAATTTATGGCCTCGAGAAGTGAGCTAATATGCCCAACACGATTTTCAAGATATCTCAACCGTTTTAACTTCAATTTCGACCCATGAATAGTTTTTGGAAAGGGAATTCAATAATCTCTTCAATGGTATTTGTTTCAATCCATTCTGATAGTCAGATCAAAATTAGGGTTTATGGTGCCCTCGGGAGTCAACCTCGCGTCAAACTTGGTTAAAGTTGGTCAAAGTTGACGAAAATCTCTGAATAGCTCAAGTTTGATGTAAATACATGAAAATTGTAGTTTTGGGATGATTTTTTACCAACTTTGAATTTTGGTCAACCTGGATTGACTAGGGGCATTTTGGTCATTTTGACCTAAAATGGCACTTTGAGTGCTCCAATGCCTGAACGGGTTTTGCCACGGTAATCTAGATGTTTCCACGGCCCCATGGCAGAAAATTAATATTTTTGAAATTTTAGGGGTCCGATACGCAAATCGAGGGTAGACAAAATACAGTATCTACAGGCTCTGATTTCTTCGCAATGCATCACTGTTCATTTTACTCGGCCACTTGAAGTAAGGATCATGCTTTTGTTTCTCCAATATTCGATGGATCGGCTCCTTGAAGATTGAATTCACCACTTCTGAACTTGGTCTGGGGTTCATTAGAAAGAAATACCTCCTCGGTTGTGGGGGTAGTGGTTCCACTCTTCCCTCCTTCCTCTCTGGCATCATTGATTTTCCTTTAGTCTGAGCCTTAAGCTAATCATCCTCTAACCTTTTGTACTCCCTATTCGCTCCATCAGGTTATCCATGTCCTCGGCTGGGTTCTTAGTGAAAGACTTCCTTAGCTCAGAATCTACTAGCAACCCTATCTTGAAAGTACTGGCTGCCACACCACCATGACTTCCCCCAATCTCATTATACAGCTCCCAATTCTATCTGTATAGGATCGTAGAGTCTCCCCTTCCTTCATTGAAATGGTCAAAAGGGCGTTGATAGGTTAGATGATCCATTACAAGTTACAAACCTCGAATTGAAAGCCTTTGTCAGCTCCTTATAGCTATGGATTGTCCCCTTATAAATACTATTGAACATCTCATGGCAGTGGGTCCCAAACTAGAGGGAAATACTTTGCATATAAGAGCCTCATTCCGAGCGTATAAAGCCATACTATGATTAAAATGACTCACATGTTTAACAAGGTTAGACTTCCCATTATAAATAACAAAGGCTGGACGAACAAACCTCCGAGGTGGATCCAAATTCTCTATTTCCTCATAAAAAAGGGATCTAGAGATTTAATGTAGAGCTTGGCTCATGGCATCCATTCCTAAATTCTGTGGCGTAGACTCTTCTCTACGATGAACTAGCTCTCAACCCTCTCCCCTTGGAGATCTTGACCTTTCCCTATTCCAATGCACATGCCAACTACCAGTCCTTATGCCATGATGGCTATCTCCATCCAAACTAGAACAAGAGTCCTCTCTAGCCCTTTCTTTCTTTTTCCCTTTCCTCCAAACTTCCTGCTGTAAGGATCATACTTACTCCTAAAGATCATCGATCTCCCTATCCCAACTGCTGGCTTGAGACCTGCTAAAATGGTTGGAAGGCAACCTTTCCCTTTGAAATTTCTAAACTTAGCTCCCTTCAAACCTACTGCTTAGTGGATTTTTCAACAACCAATGCCAATTGTGCAAGGTAAAAAACAACCAACCCGGTTAAAGACAACTAATTTATATTATGAGACTAATGATAATCCACAATGGGATATTTGAACAAGAACAAGTGTATACGTAAAACCACGTAAAAAGGTGATATAATTCAAGAACAAAAAAAAAATATATACAATTTTCCTCTCAAGAACAGGTTTTGAAGGTGCTCTCAGTTTCCGTTTTTCTCTCCACCATTCTCAGTCTAAGTGTTTCTCTAATTTTTCTATATCCCCTCATTTTGCTCTCATCTTCCCTTATATCTGCCATACTTTATTCTTAGGGATGTGCTGTCCCTGTACAGTTGGAAGGCTTCCTCCCATTAGGCTCTTCCTTCCTTACTTTCGTGATGATTGAAGACTTTTGGGGGCTACTTGCACTGTTCAGGCTAGTCATTCATCAATAAATGCGACTGTGCCAAGTAGGTGAGCCCCATTAATATGGAGGTGACTGTTGCTTTACTAGGAAGCTTCAGCAGGCTTCCTTGGGTGATTCTGCAGATCCTAGAATCCTTCCTCGGAGGCTTGGGGAGTACATCATCCTCGATGCATCTCCAATGAGAATAGTGTCCTAGTTTGGTCCGTGGTTCGAGGTTTGACTCTTTCAGAGAGACTTGTTATCAGAATGGACCGGTCAACATTGGACTTATTTTCATCCATGGTCCAATGTTACTTGGGCTCAAAAACCATTTCTCTACACATACTTAGCGTAGAAGTGATTCATGCTACTATAGAAGTGCCTCTTAGAAAAAATAAATAAGATGAATTAAATCAAGCAACCGAGAGTAAACTTGCAAAGAAAGAAAAACTTAGTGATTGTTGAAAACCAAGAGGTGAAGCTTAATTCATTGTTTTAAGAAGTGATTTAATCCCACTGGTTAAAATTTATCATTGGTGCAAAATTGACTCTGATGATCACCCCACGATTCAACAACATGCTTTGGTTGTGTGCACTCACAAACCAAAGCTTTAATGCACAAAAGTTGTAGGAATTTGTAATAGAGTTAGTAATAGACCGAGGGACTTTATATAGGTCCGCTGAAGAAATTTTAAAGGAAACAAATGCCAACATACCTAATGTTCAAGGATTTTTTTGCCATTTAGCATCATTTTAGCAACAATTTCGTTATATAGCATGTTTTTGAAACATTTTAAAAAACTAACATCTCAAGTTTGTTAGACTCAATTGCAATTAAGGAAATCGAGTCTAAAACACTCGATCTATGCTCTGGCAGAGGCTGATGTGGATCTTTTGTACATGTGGATCTCGAGTCTAATACACTCGATTTATGCTTTGGAGAAGAAATATCAAATATTACACATCTGATCTTGAGAACACGGAGAAGAAGAAGAAAGATTTTTTTGCAAGTGGGTTTGGTTTTGCAAGTAGAGATGGAAACAAAAGGATGGATTTGGTTTTGCCATGAGTGGGTTTGGTTTTGTAGGTGACTTCACGGAGTGGGTTTGGTTTTGCTGTGGGTCTCTTCTTCTTCTTCCTCTTCTTCTTCCTCTTCTTCTTTTCCTTCTTTCTTCTTCTTCTCCTTCTTTGTGCTTTGTTCTTCTTCTTCATTTCTCAAATCAGTAAGACTAAATCGAGTGCATGAGACTCGAGTTCTACGTGTATAAAAATTTCCACATCAACCTTCTAGAGCATCAAAATCAAGTGCGTGAGACTCGATTTCATTCGTTGAAATAGAGGATGTTAGTTTACTAAAATGTTTCAAAAACATGCTAACTAACGAAATTGTTGTTAAAATGATGCTAAATGGCAAAAACAAATCCAATGTTCAAAGTCAAACGTGAATGGTAGGTTAGTTTAATTGTCACCTACTACCGGGCTATCACTCTACTTAATAGTGTTCAACTTGTCTGTGGGTAAGAGAGTACAAGAGACTAGCTGCCATTAGTTTAAATTAAATTTGAAGCTTTTCCAACAGTGCCTACTGCAACAAACTGAGCATAAAGCAAAACCCAGTTTCTCCATCAATTCCATATTACTCTTTCATCATCTGGGTCTGGGGTGTGTGAGGAGATATTGAGTCATTGTTAATTTGCTATGGAGGAAGTGGACAACAAGCAAGTTATATTCAAAGGGTACATTGAGAGACCACCAAAAGAGACAGATATGGAAATCAAGGTTAGCAAGATTAAGCTCAGGGCTCCTAAAGGGTCAGGAGCTATTCTGGTCAAGAATCTGTACCTGTCTTGTGACCCTTTCATGAGGGGCCGTATGCGTGATTTCCAGGGCTCTTACATTCCCCCCTTTGTTCCTGGTCAGGTCGTCGTCATCATCTCTTCCAGTACTCTTACTGCACATAATTACATTACCCCCTTTATTCATTTGCTTTGGAATTCTGTGTTATTTCTTATCGTGACATTGATGTTGTTCTTGCCATTGTTTGAGAAATTCAATTTTGCCCACATGCATATCTCATTTGGAAGTTTCATTGTTCAATTAAATTTAATTTGTTATGATAACACCCAAAACTCTTGAAGATTTTGCACAGGAGAAGCTCGTATTGCCAGTAACCTTTGTTAGGAACTCAAACACATATGAGATTATTGTTAAAGTGACATCCCCAAGAAATTGAACTCACCTGTAACTGTATTTTACAAATAATGTTTGTTTTTTACCATTATCTTCAAATAGGATCTATTTACGATATTACGATGTCTTACGAGCAAAGATGTCTTGCGAGCAAGAAGTGAATAGACAAAGTTTAGCTACAAAACTGATTGTAGCCTAAGGCTACAAAACTGATTGTAGCCTAATCTTACCGTTGAATTGCATGTTTCTTACGCTTTTAATATATATGTCAAATTTTATGTTAATCGGATATTATTTACTATATGATCTATAAGTTATATATTATGCATAATTATAAATTATAAAAATTTGTAATAAAAAAAAAATTTATTGATAACATAGCTATTAATTTTTAATTTTCTAGAAATTTTGCAAGCATGGAAGATATAAAAAGAAGATGTAATCTAATGGTAAATTTGTCAAAATGCACCTCAAATAAAAAGATAAAGATAAAGATATTGAGTAAGGTTGTAACCTAACTAGTTTTATAGCTAAACTTTGTCTATATATTAATAGCCAAAACTTAGAAAAAATCCAATTAGATTTTAATTGAATTCTCAATTTTGCATCACGTATCCTATTTAATTTTTAATTTTGTACCATGTGAATTATTGGGTGTAAAAATCGAAGAGTCCAAATTTAATTAGATTTTAAATTAGATTTCAATTGGATTCTAATTTTCTGCCATGTGTTTATATAAGTTTTTAATTTTTGTGGCAAGTGAATTATTGGGTACATAAACCAAAAAGTCTAAAACCAATTAAATTCTAAATCATATATACATATATATATATATATAATGAGAAACCATTACATATTTTAGAAATGTATAGTTTAAAAAAAGTGTAAGCTAATACCATGTATAATTTAAAACTCTTCTAAAAATATATATATATAATTGGGATAATTACAGTAAACCCACCTGTGGTATGGCTCGTTTTTACTTTGTCTACCCGTAATTTAAAACTTTACACTTTGCCCACCTGAGGTACCTTCCGTTAGGGATTTGTTACCCACCTCTCCTTTTGCCGTTAGAAAAACACATTTTTAGGGAAAAACAAACATAACAAAAATAAAAAAGCTAGGGTTTTAATTGCTTAAGAAAGAACAAAGTGGAAGAATAGCACACAAATCAAAGGACTCAATGAAATTCACTTTTAGTGGTTCACGCGCTATACAAGCCCCTCTTAGCTCATGGATCGGAGAGTAGTTTCTGGGTTTGAGAGGTAGAGAGATTTCTAAAAAAAAATAGAGTAGTATTACTTTAGTCGACCAAATTGATGCCATTACGGTTTGCGGATTGAACGATTCTGTCCTTATTCTCAGGTGCTATGATCTTAACCTTTCCAGTCCAACCATATTCCTCACGCAGTAGAATGAGAGCTTTAAGCTCTTTCCTTGTAGACACAGTAACTATTCTCTTACCCATAATGAGTCGGGAAGCCTTATTGAGTTCGGTTCTTGTATCTTTGATTAGCATACTTCGTAAAGCATCACCAACGTTAAGAGCCTTAGCATATTTCCACCGAGCACATATCATCGCAACAGCTTTCATCTCTGTCGCTGTGTCTAGCTTCTTCTTCGTGTCTCTCTTCTTTATTGTTTTTGTTTTTGTTTTCGGCACTATGGTCAATAGGAAGAAATTGTGCTCCAATGAAACCCAACCACAGTAGCAAACCCACCCCCAATTCCAACTTCAAACCCACTTTGAATCCCAGCCACAGTAGCAAAACACCTGAATAAGCAATCAAACCCACTTTGAATTCCTCCACTTTGTTCTTATAGAAGTTCTTAAACAATCAAAACCCTAGCTTTTTTATTTTTGTTATGTTTGTTTTTCCCTGAAAAAGTGTTTTTCTAACGGCAAAAGGAGAGGTGGGTAACAGATCCCTAACGGAAGGTACCTCAGGTGGGCAAAGTGTAAAGTTTTAAACCACGGGTAGGCAAAGTGAAAACGAGTCATACCACAGGTGGATTTACTGTAATTATCCCTATATAATTTTAATCGTATAATTGTGATTGTTTTTAATTATACCCGTGCATATGCATGGGGCTACATACTAGTAATCCAGTTAAATGCTGAAACACCACTTCCTTATATCAAAATAAATAAGTTTAAAAAAAAAAAAAAAAAAACTATTGATCATTTTTTCTCGTACTTGTCCTTATAATAGCATGAAAGAATATAGGAGCTTGAGCTTCCATATAGTCTCTCTTGTTTCTAGTATTTGACTTAACATGAAAATAATTTCTTTATAAAAGTCATTTTCTACAATTTCTCAACAATGCTGTGTTTTGATGAAGGCCTTGGAAGGATTTGGCATATACAAAGTTATAGATTCCGAGAATTCAGATTTCAAGCCTGGTGATTTATTTTCTGGACTTACTGGGTGGGAAGAATACAGCTTAATTTGCAGACCACAGCAGTTTAGGAAAATTCAGCAAGATAACATTCCTCTTTCATACCATGTTGGCCTTCTCGGTATAATAACTTTCTAAATTTGATATTGCTTCTCTTTCACCTAAGCACACAAGAAACATTTAAATATTTTCCAATTGTTTTGACAATGATTTCTTAGTCTCAGTAATGCTTTCTCGCTTACTATGCCTAGAAGTTTCATGCAACAGATGATAATCATAATGGTTTTTCTTGCTATATGTTATGATCCTAAATGCCGTTTTAGGATAAAACTTATATAGGGTGGTTAATGCTGGATTGGCAAAGGATTGAAAAATTAAAATAAATTAATAGATGACGTCTGCCATTGCCCATCATATAACTTCATTCTTTGCCTTTTCCTTTATGAAAATCTTTTGAAATCAAACCATGGAACATTTCAATTTAGTATTGATGGTCAGGGTTTCAAGGACCTATCTGCTTCTCAATTGTCCAAGTTCAATATTATCTCCCTGTAAACTCTTTATGATTGTAATTAGATTTTTGTAGTCTGATCACTGATGATGATAGTACACCAAAACACTTTAGCTGCTCGTTAAAAGGGAGTATGGTCTTATCTTTCTGAAGTAATATATTTAGTGTTCTTTTTTATTATTGTAAATAGTTTTCAACATTAACCATTTTGTCAAGTCATTTGAGTTACTCATTCTAGGGAACTGGTTGGCTCATATTATGACAAATGCATAATTGCAAAAGGTACAGTATTTTTTTTATATTCTAAATAGGGGCATGTTAAATTGATTGTTCATTTGATAAAACACGACACACAATCTGTCTTTTCTGAATATGTTAGTGAAGCGCTAGTTCTGTGTGCCGTGTCTATGGTTCTTGCTCAATTTGTGAATTCTTTTCCTTGATTGACACAATGACCCATTATGGCACCTTTACTTATGTTGACTGAGTAGTTAAACAAGTAGAGAAACTTTCAACATGGTTATGTCTTAGGCCCTAAACAAATTTGTTCAAATTAACTATGGCTCTGCCTATTAATGTGAGTCCTAAAGGACCTAGATAATTTGGCCAAAGATCCTCATTCTTCATATCAACAGGACAACTCTTATCATGCACACTTCAACAGTCAGACTGATCTAGCTGTTTTAAAGTAATAATAATTCGTATGCTGAACATAACCTTTATCATATGATTGTGATGATGTTTGCTTTTATAAAATGGATAAAATCAATTTCCAGAGAGGGTTGGCATCATTGGACCACTTCTAACAACCAGGGCAGCTTCAAATTCACATTTTCTATTTTGCAATAGAAGATACTACATTGATTTTCTATTTGATTCAAACTTCTTAGCAAGTGTTTTCTTCGGTATGCTTTTCTTACATAGTTAATATTTGATGGTTCTCTCCAAATTTTGTTCTGCCCAAAGAAAGGTGTTGCAGTGAGGCTTCATGTCAACCCTTTGGCTTGATTAGGAGTTATAGAAATCATAATTCTAACACTGATCCTCACATGCTAGACCAGATTCCCTCCAAATTAGTGGAGCATAACACTAAAATATTTTATTGAAATGGAGGAATAGAGAGTAGACAAGTTCAAACTCAAAAATTTTCTCTAGTACCATGATATATTACAAATGATCTTAAAATCTTAAGCTTATGGGAAAGGAAAATTTTAATCATTTAACTATAACTCTAACATGGACCAAAAAACCTCTGCTCAAAAAACAAGTTACTTGCTTACTTGTTGATGCTGTGAAAAGCCACGACAATTAGTTGATAGGGGATTCTCAAAATTGTTGTGTATAAACTCTGTACTTCGTAAATAAAAAAGTTCTATATTCCTTTTTGGAAATAAAAATTTAAAATTCTTCAAAGAGTAACGATTATCACACACTCCTTATTACACACTCATTGTACACACACTACCACATGGATTGAAAATCGTGTTTTTAAAACATGATTTCAATGAAAATTGTGAAATCATAATTTAAATTTTAACTGAAATCATGTTTTAAAAACCCAAATCAAAGGGAGTGTGTACGGAGCGTGCAATAGTGATTGTGTAATAAGATTTTCTGTTCTTCAAAATATGGAGATAAATTATTTCTTAGTAAGATTGTGCTCTAGTCATCTAAAGTAGTACTAAGAAGATTTTTTATTGGGTACAGGCATGCCAGGTTTTACTGCTTATGTAGGATTCTTTGAGGTCTGCTCCCCTAAGAAAGGGGAATATGTCTTTGTCTCTGCAGCTTCTGGAGCCGTTGGTCAGCTTGTTGGCCAACTTGCGAAGTTGCATGGTTGCCATGTAGTTGGAAGTGCTGGCACAAGCCAAAAAGTAAGTTTCTTTTCTTTTCCTTTCCTTTCTTTTAGTAAAAACATTTTAAACAAATATGTTTTATTAGGCTTTTCTGTAGATGAGACAGACTCTTCACTATATGATTAATCAACTCCAACAAACAAAATAACTTAAATGAGCCATTTTAGGTTGACCTTCTCAAGAATAAGCTTGGATTCGATGAAGCTTTTAACTACAAGGAAGAACTAGACCTTGATGCAACATTGAAAAGGTTAATTATTAGTTTTTTTCATTCTATATGTCATCTTTTTTTTTTTTCTTTTTCTTTTTCTCATTGAAATAATATGGTTACAATTTTCTTTCTCTTTTCTCTGACTGACTTATCTAATAGGTACTTTCCACAAGGCATTGACATCTACTTTGATAATGTGGGTGGAGAGATGCTTGATGCAGCACTTCTAAACATGAGGATTAATGGCCGAATTGCAGTTTGTGGGGCAGTGTCCCAGCAGAGCCTCTCTAAGCCACAAGGGATTCACAACTTGTTCAGTCTCATTATAAAGTCCATCAAAATGCAGGGATTCCTGCAACACAATTACTTGCACCTATACCCACGCTTCATGGAACATGTTATCAGTTATTACAAGCAAGGTAAAATTTTTTACATTGAAGACATGAATGAAGGTTTGAAAAGTGCTCCAGCTGGCCTTGCTGGACTCTTTTCTGGAAAAAATGTTGGTAAGCAGGTCATTCGAGTAGCCTCCGAATGAGTGTTGCCTAATGTGACATTACATGACAAAGGTGAAATGTGTTATTGTGACATTCCATGACAAAGGTGAAATGTGCTTTAGGCTTCACGATGAATCATGAATGAGACATTCAACAGTGCTCTAATTGAAATACCCTTGTATGAATCATGATTGAAACATTTGAAATAAATATCTGTGATTTCATTCAGAGTTTGTATCTAGCTATGTATTTTATTTGTTATTGTCAATGTCCATTACGGCATTCAAGTCATCACCGTCCAAATAGCACTACTTGTTTTAGGAAAAAGAGTATTTGTAAAATCAGCTTCCATATTAATGTATGGCCAATGTATTGGGAAATTGCCTCAAATTTCAATTGTGATTTGAAAAGTCAATTAGGTTTCCTAGTTAAAGAAAAAAAAATTAATTTGGGTTTCCTTGGTGTGGAAGGAAAGACTATTCCTTAGTGAGGAAGGAAAGTCTATTCTTTGGTATGAAATAAAAAACTATTTCTTGTGGTAAAAGAAAAGTCTATTCTTTATTTAAAAAGTAATATATTCTTAATTCAAGAGGGAATAGAAAAAGAGTCTTATAAATAGGCAAAGATACAAAGAATTTGATGACTTTAGCTTTGGCTTTGGCTCAAGGGTCCTTCCTTTGGGGGAGAGGAAAAATAGAGCGTGAAACCAATAGAGAATAAAAGGGATTTTCATTTGGGAGGAACACAAGAGAAAGGAAAGAGTAAGGGGCTGCCGCCTTCGAAAAGACATAGAGAGTGCGCAAGAGCAAAGAAAGAGGAAGCTACACAAGAAAAAAGAGAGAGCAGCCAAGAGTGAGCCGCTTTGAAAAAAGAAGACATCCAAAAGATAGTTGTGTGTGGAGAAGAAAATAAAAAGGAGGGAGTAAAGTGTTGCCGCCTTTGAAAGAAATAATTAGTGTGTGTAAAAGCAAAGAAAAACAAGAGAAATTTTTCTTTAGTCGTGAGATATACACAAGAATTATTGTAATTGATTTGATAATAGTGAATTTATTCGGAGTTTGTCCCGTGATTTTTTCCTTCAAGGAGAAAAAGTTTTCCACATAAATATTTGTGTTTTTGTGTATGATTGTTATTTTGAATTGCTAATATTGTTAATAATATTATTTGGAACCCAACACAATGTTGTATTCTATATGTATTATTTTTACTTTGTAATATTCATTTCCCCAAGGAATTTGTGAAGAACAAAACTCACTTTTGAGCGGGGACATGTAGTAAGTTGAATGACAAAAACTGATTGAATAATGCTAGGGACACAATATTTTCACCACAATTTCACAACAAATTTTAAAATAACAAATTGTTAGTAATAGGCCAAATAAATACGCCAAATAAATGGACAAAGCAGCACTCCCACTAGTTGAAAGATAAAGGGATTTGAGCATTACTTCGGGCTGTGCAGATGCCTTCTTAACTTCCATAAGAGGAACCACAGTGTGTGTCGTTGATTTTGATACAACTGTTTGTTCGAGGGAGAATCAATTATTGACCATTGACCTCTCACACCACGACTACTGCCTCAATATCTTATGTATCTAATCAGCTACATGCAACATCTCTCACAATGTGTGAATCCCATAAGTGGGTGGAGCTCACAGCAAGAGAAAATGCAAATGTCTTAGAAAACACTTGCGTTTTCTGAATGGAATCTACAAACAAATCAATGCCAGAATGGATCAAACACCAAAAAAGAAATTAATTCAGGTCAGTTGCCTTAAGCCTAAATTTGTATAATATAATAATATGGCTACCAAGCCTTCAATGACAAAAAGACATACATTAAGAAATAAATAAAAAGACAGTTCTTTGAGGTAAAAGAACATCTACTCATTTCATTCATATCACAATACATATGTTTAGTTTCGTAAAACACCCGTGAAATATTAAGTTACGACAAGCACCATATTTATCTGTTGATTGCTCTCCAAAGATACCTAAACACTGGAGAAGCCAAATTCGCATCTTTTCCTTTACTCTCTGGTAATAATTAAAAGATAAAAGGCCAGCAAGAAAAGAGTAATCCATTTAAAGGCAACAGGAGAAAAACTTGCTTATGATGCTTCACCATTATATTATATAACTCAGCAACTCAAGCATTACAATGGAAGAGGATAGCCGCGGAGGTATGTGGAATCTACACCCGACTCTCGCGCCAATGCCACCCTCCCTGTCCGTGCCACCTTCAAGAAAGAGGAAATTAACTTGCGACCAAAGAGAGAGAGAGGGAAATTAAATATAAAAACATAGGCATAATTGTTTTGACATTTAGTTATCCTTTTTTGTTTCTTTTCCCCTTTTATCTACAATATAAATTGTATACCATCTTTTTCTTTCCTTATTTACATGTTCCTGCATTACTCGTATTAATTATCTTTTCTTTCACTTATTTAGCTGCTCTTTTATTTCTCCAACTTTTATCATTTCATACTTTTTTTCCTCAAATATCTCAATCTCTCATTTATTATCTTTCCATTTGACATTTGGTTTTCTTTTTTTTCTTTTTTTTTTTCTTTTTCCCTTTTATTAGCATCTTCATTACTTTACATTCTTATTTTTATTACTTCCATTTATTTTAATCTGCAAATCCTTCAAACTCTTTATTCTTTTTCTCACAACAATTTTGACCTATGGTTTTCTCTTGTGTTAAAAAAAAAAAAAATATTTATTTGATAGTTACAACAGGGAAGGGGGATTTGATCCCTAAAATGTCTTCATCAAAAACACCAGGAAGTGCCCACTAGTTGAGCTACAAGGCTTTTGGCAAAAAACAAAACTTTTATTTAGCCATAGTATTTTATTATTTCATTTTTTTTTTCTCCACAAATTCCTCAATCTCTTCTTTAGTTTCTTCTCAAACTGGTTTTAATGTTCTTTTGTGATTCTTCATTTTAGCTGTACTTGGGCCATTGCAAATGGGACAAGGATTGCCTTCTTTATAATAATTGAAAAAGGAATAGAATTGCTATTGCAAGATATTTACATTCTAAAGATTTTGTTCTTAACTTCTTATGTATAAACTTAAATTTATAAAAAATCATAATATTAATAATAAATTTCTTTTTTTAAAAAATAAAAAAAAAAAACTTTCTTTATACACATCTAAATAATTAATTAAAACTTTCGTGCCCACAACTAGTTCAACTAAATCATAGTTAGAAATATGCAGGATAGAATATGTATAGTACCAAATGTACGCATTTAAAAATATGGCATAAAAAACATAAAAGAAAAAAATAAAAATAAACGTATGTACAGGTGCAAAATACGAAATAAAAAATGACTATCGATGCCAACTTATTTCTTTGATTTTATTCCAATTTAATAGCATACTTTTGTATCTTAATATAATTTTATAAGATGTTATAAAATAAAAATAAAAATAAAAAAACAGATTAATGAAAACAATTAATATATTTAGCTTCTTTTCCCATATTTAGTTGTGTTTTCAAGTAAAATATATAATAAGTTATTGAAAACGATGATATTTTCATATATTAATTCATTCACTTACTTAGCCAAAAAGTATATGTATCAAAATAACAAAAAGTATTTATGGTCTCATATTATTATCATTTAAAATGATTTAATCTTTTTTTTAGTTTAAATGTAATATAAATATACATATTATATATGGCAATAAGATCTAATAACTCAAATTATAGAAAAAACGTGACAGATAAAAGAATTCAAAATTATAATAAAAATGTGAAAATGTGATGTTTATATAAATAGCAAAACCTGATATTAATTTTTGTAATTTCATGGACATTGTCGTATATAACCTTTACAAAATAAACATTAATAATATCAATAATAAAAGAATAAAAGTTAAGTCAAGTGGATAAATTTAATTATAGAAATTGTGTGTGTTTTCAGAGTACTTTCGTAGAGTTATAGTACGTATAATATATGGTATAGTTCGTAGATTTCACCAACTATAAACTAAAGTTACATCCTTTAAAAGTTACTGTGGGGACAAATTGCAGTGGACTTATTGGGCCCTGTGTACCAGTTCGTTACGCTACAGTTACCATGACTTTTGAGTGGAGTTGTGGTGTGCCTTTGTGTTAGAACCCTTTTTCCTCTCTCTTGTATGTGTGTTTGTTTCTCAAAAAAAAAAAAAAAAAAAAACTAAAGTTACAAACAACAGTCAAAGAACATTTTGACCATTCTAATTGGCTGATTTACATTTTAAATTACTAATGAGAATTAGAATGTCTCTAATCATAGTTACTAAACCCAGACTAACGCTAACCTTAGCCAATTACTTGGAACAGAGGTCTGAGTCTTTTTTTTTTTTGGTTGATAAGTAAGAATGATATATATACGAAAGGCTACTCTATGCATGAAAAGTACATAACAAACCCAAAAATTACAACAAAAAAGAAGGAAAAATGAGAAAAGACAAAAAAGAGAACCAAGCAACAGATTAATTACAAAAGAGAAGAGGGCTAAGAAAAGAAGGGAGAGAATCACTAGTCGTGATACCCAAGCCCGAGACCAATCAAATAGAGTTCCACTAAAAGAAGCAAGCATCTGATCACCGAAACTATCCAAATCCTCAAAAGTCCGCTGATTCCACTTCTTCCAAAGACACCATAGTAGGCACAACGGAACTAAATTCCAAATCTAGGACAAATGCTTTCCCAACCAATTCCACCAGCCAAAAAGCAAATCTGGAATTGATCTAGGTATGACCCACAACAATCCAAAAGTCGTAAAAACAAAGCTCCACAACCGATGAGCAATCTCACAATGAAGAAGTAAGTGGTCCACTGTCTCCCCACAGCGACGACACATAATGCACCAATCCACAAAATCCAAGCCCCTCAATCTCAAGTTATCACCCGTTAAGATCTTATTTCACACTACAGACCAAACGAAAAAAGAAACACGTCAAGGGACCTTAACTCTCCATATACCTTTCCAAGAAAAGACAACTGAGGGAGAATCTCGCAACTTGTTATAATACGACTGGATGTCAAAATCCCCATTAGGCTTCAACTTTCACCTCATTCGGTCTCCAACGTCCATTGAAGGAATATTAGCTCCCAAGATACGAAGAAAGTTCAGCCCTACATCCATCTCTCAATCATTAAATTCCCGAATCAAACGAACATCCCAACTTCTTCTCTCCCCCACCCCCAGCCTTGTCAAAGAAGCTTCCATAAATGCCTCCCTGTCAATAACAATACCATACAGCCTTGGGAAAGCCAATTGGAAAGGTTGATCCTCATACCACCCATCCTGCCAAAATCTCACTCTATTCCCCATCCCAACAACAAACTGAGTATTTTTGCTAAAATCCTCCCAACCCATATGAATACCTCTCCACAAACCACACTCATGAATTCCTCTACCTAGCTTAGAAGTCCATCCCCCCACTCTTCCCCAAACTTTGAAGTTGTCACCCTTTGCCATAGCCGATTCTCCTCGTTCCTAAACCGCCACAACCATTTCCCCAATAAGGCCTTATTGAAAGTAGTAAGTTTCCTTAGACCTAAACCACCATTGGCCATAGGCGCACAGACTTTATCCCATCCTACCAAATGAGTCTTGCCATCACCCCACAGAAAGTCCATTTGCAACTTTTCAATTCTATTAGCCACATAAGTAGGAATGGTGAAGAGCGATAAAAAATATGTAAGAAGACTAGATAACATACTCTTGAGCAGCATCAATCTACCCCCTTAGACAAATACAACTTCTTCCACCTAGCCAAATTCCACTCGATTTTTTCCAAAATAGGATTCCATATTGAAGGAGATTTATGAGAGGCCCCCAACGACATGCCCAGATAAGACATAGGCAAAATTCCAACCTTGTAGTCCAAAATTTCAGCCAAGGCATGCACATCATCTACCTCCCCTATTGGAACCATTTCACTTTTCAGCATATTGACCTTCAAACCTATAACAGCCTAAAAACAGAGTAACAATCGAATATGAAGAATTTGTTCCCCATCTGCATCACAAAATAGAATAGTATCATCTGCAAATAATAGATGTGAAACACATTTCCCACCTCCCCTCCTACCCTCAACTTTAAAACCACGGAGTAAGCCAGCACCCCCCACTCTTCTCAACATCCTACTGAAAACCTCCATCACAATCAAAAACAGCACAGGAGATAGCAGATCCCCTTGTCTCAATCCCCCTAAGCTACCAAAAAAATCAACTGGAGACCCATTAATCAAAACAGAGAACTGAAC
The DNA here is from genome assembly GCA_030021035.2 of Notholithocarpus densiflorus. NCBI lineage: Eukaryota > Viridiplantae > Streptophyta > Magnoliopsida > Fagales > Fagaceae > Notholithocarpus > Notholithocarpus densiflorus. The sequence goes on from JARYZH020000004.1 coordinate 9,994,214, forward strand.
CGTAGATATACAAGTGTGAATCCAGTTACACCACTTCTCCCCAAAGCCCATTCTCTTCAACAAATCCAGGAGAGCCTTCCAATTCACATGATCGTATGACCCTCAGAACCCTACTCTTCACTCAGCTATCAACACATTTGTTCGCAATAAGAACCGAATCAAGGATTTGTCTCCCACCCACAAAGCTATTCTGAGTCTCAAAGATCAACTGATCTAAAACCACTCTCAAACAATTTTCCAAAACCTTAGCCAAGATTTTATATACACTCTCCACCAAGTTAATAGGCCAAAAATCTCAAATATTAGAGGCATCATTCTTTTTTGGAATTAATGCAACGAAAGTAGCATTAAGAGATTTTTCAAACTTACAATGTTGAAAAAACTCTTCAAAGACCGCTAAGACATCTTTCTCCCCTACTCTCCAACAACGATGATAAAAAGCCATAGTAAAACCATCCGGACCTGGAGCTTTTTCCCCTTCCAAGTCTCTTACAACCTGAAAAATCTCCTCTCTCTAACTTCCTTTCAAGCCAAACTCTCTCCATATCCCCAATACAATCAAACTCCAAACCCTCCACAAAAGGCCTCCACCCCTCTGGCTCCTGATACAAAGTTTTATAAAATTGTACTAACTGAGCAGTTACCTTAGATTCCTACTCAAAAACCACCCCATCCACCTCCAAGATCCTCAGATGATTATACCTTCTATGAGAGTTTGCCATCTTGTGGAAGAACTTGGTGTTATTATCTCCTTCCTTAATACATAACATCCTAGATTTTTGTCTCCAAGAAATTTCTTCAAAAGAATGATGATGCTCCACCTTGGACCTCAAATTTACCCTATAACATTTCTTCCCATCAATGAGTCCAAGCTCCCAAGCTCCCCTTAGCATCTAAATTTTTCAACTCCTCCAGCAATTCTTTCTTATGACGATCTACATTACCAAACTCTTTACGATTCTACTGAATTATGTCCTCTTTCAAGGCCTTCAATTTTTTGGCAAGCACAAAACTAGGCGTACCTACAAATGAATGCCAATTCCAAGAAGATTGAACTCTATCTACAAACCCATCTATCTTCAACCACATGCTCTCAAACCTAAAAGGAATCTTCCCCCTCGCCATTTCCCCCACTTCCAAAAGAATTGGACTGTGATCTGAAATGGGATGAGGTAAAATCCTTTGAATAACATATGGGTAGTGTTCCTCCCAATCATGCATAATCAAAGCTCTATCAATTCTAGACATCAATGGTTGATCTGTACCACTAGACCAAGTATAGCTACCTCCTTCCAGTGGCAAGTCAATCAAATTAAGATCCTCAATAAATTTAGAGAATCGCTCCATAGCCAGAGCTAGACGTGTCCCACCCAAATGTTCACTTGGAAACCATACAATATTAAAATCCTCAAAACAACACCACAATATCCTCTAGTATTGCTGAATACCGACCAACTCATCCCACATGTGTCCCCTCTCATTGTTATCATTGGGGCCATAAACCACTGAGCCTGCTTATATAAAACCATCCACCACCCCTTGCCATTTAACCAATACTAAGAAAGTACCAACCAAAGCCCCCATCTTTTCCAAAACCCTTTTATCCCACATAATCAATACCCCGTCAGTAGTCTGATCCGCCTCCAAAGCAACCCAATCCACATACAGGCAACTCCACAAACTACAAACCATTTGTCTATCCATCCTAGCAATCCTCGTCTCCTATAAACAAACTACATCACACTTCCACTCCCATAACAAATTTTTCACTACCAGACGTTTCTGAGGATCATTTAAACCTCTTACATTCAATGAAATCATTTTTAGCTTCATAACAACAAAAATCTCCCGGCTACTGCCACAAGCACCAATTCAACATTCTATCTCCCATCACAATTCACTGAAGAGACCAAATTTCTCAGCTATCTTCTTCCCTTGTTCTTAGATTTAACAACTTTTCAACCACCAATGACTTCCCTATGTAACACATTGGCTGCCTCCATCTCAGATTCCAATCTTTGTAAAAGAGCGATGCATAGCTTCTCATGACAGCTCATAGAAAGCCCAACCAATTTACTGAAACCGGGAATTCTGTGTTTCATCCATCCAGAAATATTCAACTTAGCCTCAAGACTCAAAACCTCAGTGACCACCTCCTGTTCTACCGAAGTAGTCAACCCATTCGGAGCAATAATCTTTAGAGGAGCACAATCTGAAAATTCTTCGCTCTCACCAAAACCTACTGAGAGAACAATTGCATCTTCCGCAGAAAAGAACTCCCTAGGTAGGCTAAGAGAATCAACATGAAACACTGCATTCACCTCCCCACCCATATCTCCCAAGCCCATAGGACCAGCTCTCAACAACCCCAAAAAAAGATTGGAGAAAGAAAGGTTAACCATTCACGCCAAAGGGATGAGGTTCGACGACCATTGAACTGTCAAAACCGACCCTCCATTCATCAACTTGAAGCCAAAAGCGCAGATTCCATCACAAATGACACTTTCTACCAACTTCTAAGGCTTCGCAAGACAGTGTCACCTGTTCCAGCAAATCTATACTCATCGGAGACACTAAAGGACTCTTTTCATCCTTCTTGGCATCACTACGAACTTTTCGAGGCTTAGCAAGACAATGCACCACTTGTGCCGGCAACACAGCACTCATTGAAGACACCGAAAGGCTCTCTCCAGCCTTCTCAGCCTCACCATAGGCCTCTTGAGATGTCACGGAGCATCGCATCACCTATACCGGCGAAACATTGCTCATTGGAGGCACCAAGAGACTCTCTCTAGCCTTCTCGGCCTCAACCCAAGCCTTCTGAGGCGTCACGAGACAACGCACCACCTATGCCGCAAAAAAATACTCGTCGGAGGCACCAAAGGGCTCTCTCCAGCCTTCTCGACACTAGGGGCAAAGGAACATGGCCCTACAGAGTCTTTGGAGCATTCACTTGGCTCAAAAGTGCTTGGGCTTGAGGGACTTGGCCCTAAACTAGAACTACTGAATGTCTGTTAGGCTATCGACGGGCTAGGGCCCAAACCCAACTTAAGGGACTTGGCCATGTTTTGAAGAGGCTCGTGCTACCCACTTAAAGTTTTTTTCTCCACCTTTAGGTTTCGTTTGGGAGTTTATAAGGGAATGAAATGGAATAGAAACGAATAATTATAAAGGAATGAAATGTATTTAAGTAAAGGAAAGGAATGGAAAAGAAATGAACGGAATGGAATTAAGTGACCTTGTTTGGATGTTTTAAAATGAAGGAGTGGAAATAAATAGAATGTAAGTAATTTTGTTTGGAAGTAACATAGAAGCAAAGGAATAGAATCATTTTATGACAATATTACTATTAGACCCTTATTTTAAATTAAAAGGCTGGATATATAGGGGTATTTTGGGAGTTTTAGTTAAAAATTCATTAAATCTAATTTCATTCCCTCCGATTTCTCCCAATTTTTTGGGAGAATGAAAATTTGAGTTTTTAAGGGAATAGAAAGAAATGAGTGTTCCTTCCTACCCATTTCATTCCCTCCCACTTAAATTCCCAAACAAGGGAATGAACTTTTCATTTCTTCCATTAAAACTTTCAAACAAGGGAAGGGAAGTATTTTAGAAAATTATTTTTTCCATTCCTTTCCATTCCATTCCCTCCTCCCAAACGAGGGCTTAGTGCTATCCCAAGAAACTTGCCTCTCTCCTTTCTCAACAACCTCCACAATTAATCCACTCCCCATCCAACATGATCTCCTAATATCACTCCCCATTTTTATTTGTTTTTGAATTCAAACTAAAACATAATGGGAATCGTTTCCTATTTATTACCGGGATTCTCTCCTAAATTAGCATCCACATTAATGCACTGCTCCCTCCTTTCCCCTTCTCACACCATCATCGTACCAGGCTTGCTCATTGAAATATCCCCCACCTTAGCACTTGTAAGTTTCGGATTCATTGTCAACAACTCCCTTGACCGATTCTGCTGCTTCTCCACCAACTCCTCCTAAATCAGATTCTTCCCTTTATCCTTGGTTGTAAGATGGTGTGACTAAATCACAATCCTTGACTGCACCTGACCCTTCAGGTCTCGACAAACGACTAAGAGGGATAAAACCCTAAAATTCTCCTCTGTGGCGTTGAAACAAATTTTGCCTGGCCTAAACCACCTAAAGCATATTGGTTAAGTTCCAACATCTTCCTCAATTCAAGCCCAAAAACCTTCCAACCATTTCGTGCTTTGCCTCCAAGGATTATGACAGACCTTCAACGCCCGCCAACTTTGAGTTCAGACACTAAAAGGAACTGACCAAAAGAGTTTGATCCCCACTACAAAGTGTAAGCGGTATCTCCTTCCCTAAGCGTAAAAAACTGTTTGGGATTGACTCCAACCAAAGTGTGTTCTATATTATTCATCAGCCATAACATTGCATTCTTGCCCATAAATACTGACTTCATGAAGTGTTTGCCCCGTAAGAAGAAAAAATTTCCTCCTTCCTCAACCACCAATTGAAAAAGCTTAAATTCAATGAAAACACTACGAATCCCACCCATACTGATCAAAAAGAGAAAAAGTTGTATGAATAATTATCTAACTAATTTGAGGTAGTCAGGCCTCTCCACAAATGACAAAGTCCCATTCCCCCAAAGATCCTCTCACAGAACAAATAAAGCTATGCAAATTATCAAAGTGAGGTCCAAGTCTTTAATCATATAGTTTAAGCAGATGAGCCAATCAAACCCAACAAATCCAGTGGATTTTTTGTGAACCATTGAACTCGAGTAGGTTTTGTTAAACTGTCTGATTTTCATGGATTCCAAATTTTATATCTACCTAATTTTTCAAACCTTTTTCCATAACAAATTTATGCCAGATATTTCAACCTCTTTAATAAATTTTTTATGGAATTTTCCAAAATCCCTAATAAGACATAGTCTGCACAAGAAAATTCGACTTGGGTAACACAATTTTAACCAATCATATCAGCAGTATGTGAAATGTCTAAGCAAGTTACTCAAAACAAAGACTTCCAATTAATTTCATATGGCAACTCCAAGTTTCGGCTCTTCAACAAAAAAGCAGGAAATCCATATGCAAACTAACAAATTTAGCTATAAGAACCATGAGTCAAGAATACCTCACAAATTCCATATGGCTCTAGCAACCTCTGTAGTGCAACCATCTTGTTTAAATCACCTGTAAGCTGGAGCACATACAATGGCTTAGTGTTAGTAAGACAGTAAGAAAGAGAAAAGGGGAACTAGTGAAGACAGACAGCCAGCGCAAGCTATCCAGAACACGTGACTGAATGTGGAGCTCCTGGAAATCACGTAAAAAAACTAGACATTTTGATAACTGCTACAATTTTGCATTTCTTTCATCAAACCTCATCAACTGTCAGCGTTCACATGATGTATTATACAAATAGACATAAGTCTCTAATTTTATTATTGACTTAAAATTTATATTAAAAAAAAATTAATAAATAAATAAAGAAGAAGACGAAGAAAGAAAGAAAGAAGATGAATGTGTGTAGCCAGGGTTGTAGATGATGTTGAGGTGTTGTTCAATTTCAGCAGATTGATGAGTTAGACCAGAGGTGTTTCTCATGCTAATATTTGTTCCCCAATATTATAAGGTTCATTTCTCCAAGACCATTTCACTCAATGATGGCAGAATCATTTTTTTGATAGGTAACCAGAAATCTATTATAAATGAGAAAAAAATGAAAAGTACAAGAAGTTCTTGATGATGAACAACAAGAAGTAAAAGAAACAAACAGCGCTAAGGGAAGACATAAACTCAGAGAGAGAAGAACAATCAGTAAAACCCCAACAACAAGACCACTCCAAAAGACTACGTTGGCATAAAACCTTTAACTCATCCAACGTCTTCTCATTGTCCTCAAAGGATCAACAATTTCGTTCCAACCACACAATCCACATTAAGCACCCTGGAACCAAATTCCAAATGTCCAAATTATGCTTCCCAAGCCACTGATGCCAACAAGATAACAAACCCGCCACTGATCCTGGCATAACCCAATGAATACCAAAAGCCTAAATCATAAAAGTCCATAGGGAATGAGTAACAAGACAATGAAGAAGAAGGTGGTCGACCGACTCCCCATCACAGCAACACATACAACACCAATTAGCCAAAGGGCGACCCTCAAGCATTAGATTATCCAAAGTGAGGATCCGACCATGTGCAGCTGTCCACAAAAAGAACGCCACGCACTTAGGAATCTTTGGTTTCCAAACACCCTTCCAAGAAAACAAAGAATTTGAAACACCCCGAATCGCATGGTAGTAAGACCGGGTGTCAAACTTACCGTCACCTTTTAGCCGCCAGCAAAGAGTATCTCTCTTATCACCCCGAGTAATACGAGTTTGGATAAGCTGAAGTAGAGAATAAGATGCAGCCAACTCCCAATCTTCAAAAGCTCTATAAAACCTTAAATTCCACACTCTAACAGTACCCCTTTTTGGAATCCACAAGACCTCAGAGATACAAGCATCCTTGACTACTAAACACACATAGAGCTCAGGATAGAGATCTTTTAAAGTATTATCACCAATCCACCTATCATGCCAAAAGCGGATACGAGTGCCTTCACCCACTACAAAAGACAGATGCTTAGAAAAGCTCTCCCACCCTTCATTAATGCTTCTCCATAGGCCACACCCATGAGTCCTCCTGCAAACATTAGTACTCCACCCCCCTTGACCCTTACCATATTTTGTGGAGATAACTTGCCGCCAGAGATGGGTAACTTCATGACCATATCTCCACCGCCATTTCCTTAATAAAGCTTGATTAAATGGCACCACACTTCTTATCCCCAAACCAGCCATCTCAACGGGTAAACACACATTTTCCCAAGCCACCAAAGGATATTTGAAACTCCCCTCAGAAGACCCCCAAAGAAAATTCCTCTGAATACTTTCCAATCTAGCAGCCACAACTTTAGGAATCATAACATGGTTAAAGAAATGATATTCTCTTTGGAAGCCTAAGGCTAAGGCAAAGCCCAAGAATAAGTGTCCATGGTAGTTAATTAAGTTTTTATATTTTATTTGGTTATTCTTGAGTCAAGGGCATTTTAGTAATTTTACAATTGTTAGGTATGGACCATAGTTATAGGCCACAGGTTTTATTAATGAGTCTTATTTAATTATGGGTCTTTATGTATGGGCTTTGGTTTAATTTATTAGGGTTAAATAGTAGTTCCTGTACTATTAGGAATCCTAATACTACTAGTACAAGTAAGAGTCTTTATATATATAGGGTGCTTAATGTATTCAAAAAATAGAATGAGTTGATTAATAAAATTGAGTGTTTTGAGCAATAGGCACGCTGGCATTTGTTGTTTCTTTCTCTCTCTCTTTTCTTTATTTTCTCTTCTTTCTTTCTAGGGTTACTGTTTACGGTACTGTTCACACAGCCCCTAAACAGCCTTAACTTCCCTCTAATTCTTTTTCTTTCCTACCCTAAACCCACCACAACTAAACGTAGACAACCCTAATTTGTCCTACATCAATTTGGTATCAGAGCGAAAATCCTACCGCAAGTTCTTTGTGAAAATCTTCTTCAGCCAACTGCTTGACAGAATTCATTAAAAATAAAATAAATTATGGTGACTAATGCAGAATTAGAGTCTCAATTCAAGGCAATTCAAGGCTTTTTCTCAAGATTACGAAGGCACAAAGAAGACTTTGAATCTGTTATGTGAGAAGGTGAATTCCATTGAGACAAAATTGGAAGACATACCCGCCATGAGAGGTGAATTCAATAAGCTGTCTGCAATCATTCTTAGCAAATTTTCTACTGAAACTACCTTTGATCAAGACCCCAAGTTCCCCAAATCAGGTCCAAGTACAGCCCCTGTATTCCCCTCAAATTCAAGGCCTTTTTCTTCCACAAGTTCCTTTGTTCCAAGCACTAGTCAGGTGCCCCCACAGCAAACACAACCAATATTGTTTTTCCTCTTCAAGGTGCTGATTATATGGAAGGAAATCAGCCTTACCATCCATCATCGGTCCATTCTTATGGGGAGCCTCAATTAACGGATGCGGATAGAGGTGTTAAACTAGAAGTTAGTGATTTTTATGGGGAGGGAAATCCAGAGGTGTTCTTTGATTGGCAACATAGTATTGAAAGCTTTTTCAGATGGTATAGCTTAAGTGAAGAGCGAAAACTCTTTTTTGCAGAAGCTAAACTCAAAGGGATAGCTAGAATATGGTGGGAAAAGTATCAACAAACTCACTATATTGCCATTCGATCGTGGGAAGACATGCGAAGTGCTGTGACTCGTTACTCATGCAAAGTGCTATGACTCGTTACTTTATACCACCAAATTACAAGCAGCAAGCCCACTTACAATTTACACAATTGGTGCAAGGAAGTTATTCAGTTGAAGAGTATACCAACAAATTCTATAGCTTGGCTATGAGATCGGGATTCCCATGGAATGAAGATGTGATGATTTCTAAGTATTGCCAAGGTTTGAATCCTAATATTTCTTTGGGTTTGGCAGCAAGTAGGCTTTATACCATGGCAGATGCAATTCAGATTGCATACCAAATGGAAGAGGAGACTAAAAAGAAGGCCTTAATGAGAGCTCCAATGGCAAGCAATATTAGAGGTGAGAGAACAATTGTGGATGTTAATTTGGAGAAGTCTATTGATAAGTCTCAAGGTAATTCTTACCAACCAAACAAGAATGTTCGTTCTAATACTTCTACATCACAAGGGAGTAGTTCTAATTCTAGAGCAAAGTGCTTTAATTGTGGAGGTTTTGGCCATATGTCTTTTCAATGTCCTTCAAAACTAGTTGCTATGCTTGAAAAGGATAGTCCTAGTCTAGAGGCAATCAAGGGATCCAAGCAACTTGAAATTCAAGAAGAGATTTGTGAACCTCTCAATGCTAACTTGAAAGAGAATGTTAAAGACCCAGATCTAGCTGATGTAGGTATGCTGAACATTGTCGATTTGATCTTAATGATGAGGGTATTGCTAGGCATCATTCGTCCACTTCTTACAGCATTTAACCAAGATGTTCAAGTGAATGAAGACTGCTATCATAGGGGAAAAGTTTTTCAAACTCGAGTTAATTGCAAGAAATAAATATGTTCTTTGGTAATTGACACTGGGAGTTGAATTAATGCAATATCTGAGGATGCAGTGCAGAAATTGGGATTAAAAGTAGAGCCACTCCTAAATCCTTATTATGTTGCATGGGTCACAAACACAAAGTTGAAGGTTGATAAGCAGTGCCTAGTCACCTTTGAAATTGGCAAGCTTAAGGAGACTGTTATGTGTGATGTGCCGCCCCTTAAGCCTTGTCACATAATTTTGGGTCGGCCATGGATATGGGATCGCGATGCACACCATGCTAGACGTGCCAATACTTATTCTTTTGTTGAAGGCAACAAGAATTACACTCTCACATGTGCAAGAGACATGCCAAATTTGAAGTTAAAGAAGAGTTCCTTCCTTATTAGGAAAATTGTGCCTTCTGATGGCATTCTTAGTCCAGCTCCTAACTCAACGGAGTCGAGTTATTTTCAAAGAGGGAGAATTGATGGTGGAATCATAACATGGTTAAAGAAAGGATATTCTCTTTGGAAGCCTAAGACTAAGGCAAAGCCCAAGAATAAGTGTCCATGGTACTTAATTAAGTTTTTATATTTTATTTGGTTATTCTTGAGTCACGGGTATTTTAGTAATTTTACAATTGTTAGGTATGGGCCATAGTTATAGGCCATAGGTTTTATTAATGAGTCTTATTTAATTATGGGTCTTTATGTATGGGCTTTGGTTTAATTTATTAGGGTTAAATAGTAGTCCTTGTACTATTAGGAATCCTAATACTACTAGTACAAGTAAGAGTCTTTATATATATACATATGGTGCTCAATGTAGTCAAAAAATAGAATGAGTTGATTAATAAAATTGAGTGTTTTGAGCAAAGGCACGTTGGCCTTTGTTGTTTCTTTCTCTCTCTCTTTTCTTTATTTGCTCTTCTTTCTTTCTAGGGTTACTGTTCACACAGCCCCTAAACAGCCTTAACTTCCCTCTAATTCTTCTTCTTTCCTACCCTAAACCCACCACAACTAAACGTAGACAGCCCTAATTTGTCCTACATCACTCGACATTAGGAAAAATGTGATTGGTGGTGAGATAAAGTACTAAGAACAATAGACAATGACATTATTTATACAGATTAGCCCATAATAGAAAACACACATAATGAACTTTCAAGCTTTTGTAAGAGCATTATTGCATGGTTAGTGTTCTTATAGAATAATTGATCTTGATTGGGTAAAAGATAAGAGAGGGACTTTTATTGGATCTTTGTTTCAGAACCAATTCCCTCCAAAAGAAGGGAAATAAAACTACTTTCATGCATGTCCAGGGGAAGAATAACAAGCACACAGATCACTGGCCAACATGCCCATTCCTTTTTGCCTGTTGACATATATAAAGTTATATTTGCCAAATAAAGTATGGAACATAGCACTGCTAAAATTCTTTTACAAAGGCACTTTTCCAACACTCGAGTAACCTTTCTTCAGATTGTGCTGTGTTCTTCTATCCTCTTACCTTTTGAATAGTGTTAGTGTAATGCATGTCCAGATGAACAAATTAAGGGTTTCTAGAGCAAGCTCCATACCCCATCCATAATACACAGTTTTAAATTATTATTAACAATTAGATAGGGTAGTTCCTTTTTCTTTCTATTGGAAGAAATGACATTTAAGTGATTCAGTACCCAAAACTGCTCTTAGAATCCTTGAGGAAGTATACTAAAAAGTAAGAAAACGCAAATTGAGAGACTGGAAAGAATTCCTACCTCAAGGGTAATGGTATGATCAGACACATCAACAGCTTTTGCCCGGAAAATGCTGGCAACATCGAGGACATCCCTCCTAGCAGCAGTATTCACGGCAATCTTTATTAACATAAGCTCTCTCTCCGCAAATGGAAAGTGAGTAATATCCTTCACCTGATGGAAAACCACCGTTTCTTTTTGTCAACCATTTGCTCAAACAAATTACAACAAGAGGCAACCCATTCATGGGATTAGGGGGATTATCCATATGCAAAGGAAAATGGATTAATGGAAACCATTCAATTAAATGCACTCTTTGATAATAAGGCAAATTAATAGCATTAGTTTCTTTTTCCCTCATTCTTGGCAAGAAATTCGACCATTAGTTCAAATTAAGAGCATTAGTTTAAAATTACTCTTCTACCAAAATTCATTTGTTTTAGCCAGCATTTAGAATTAGGAAAACCTTTTTATATTTGTTTGGTTCAATGGAATTCTTTTGACTGGTGCAAAAATAGTTACACGTGCGTATTTTTTTTATAATGGATATGAAAGAAATCCTTCAACCCTTAGTGGAATATATGCTTTTCCAAATCTAATAGAAATTTCTCTTTCAATAAATTTTTCGTCTTTACTTCAAAACTCCAATATAAATATTTTATTGTTGAATATCTCTTTTCTCCACCTCAGGAAGTATTCACCATCAACCCCAAATCAGAAAACAAATACTTTCAAGTGTGAAACATAATAGAGAAAACACATGATTACTTTCACATACGTTGGTTTGTCTTCTAGAGACTACTTTTCTAGTTGAATGTATAGAGCTACGTGTACACCCAATTTTATCTTGCAACGTAGTAACTAGTAAGTCACATGCTACTTATAGATATTGCCAACAAATCCCTAAATAAAGGTTGTATGGAGTCAATTCGGGTTAGCGTGTCGTGTGCGCATTGTGTTGAGGGAGGGGTATTCGGCTAAATGGCTTAACTCGAACCTGACCCATTTAATAATTGTATCATGATCCTTCAACCCTAACACGACCTATTATTGAAGTGGGTTGACACGACACGACCCACTTGACACACTTAATAAACGGGTCGTGTTGGGTTGATGTGACACCACCCATTTCAACCTGCTTGATTTAAGCAGGTTGGGTTGACACAAATTCAATCTATTTAACCCGCTTAAAGAAAAACAACTTATTAATATTGTTATAAATTTAATACAAACTCATAACATCAAAATACCTATTAAGCATACAATTTGAAAGTTAATAATAATATCAAATACTTGAAACACATCATACAAAAGTTCAATTAACATCAAAGTAATTAATAAATATTAAGTCCATAATGTACTACCATCCATCTAGAAATAAGTTCTTTACATCCCAAAAGAAGTGCATATATTTCAACCCAAAATCAAAAGAACATAGTTCAACAAAAATATAACATCTTTTTAAGTATTTACATGAATGTTTAGAGATTTAGGGTTTGTAAAATTTCAATTTCAATTTCAATTTACAATTATATCACTTATAAATTTTTGTAATAACTCACTCTTCATTTTAAGTTTAAAAATTTTTGCAATTACTCACTTTTCTTTTTAAGTTTAAAATATATGTTGGATATAAAAGGTATTTGACAAATTTAAAATAAAAATGAATATGTATTTGTTATACAAGTTAAACTGGTTATGTTAAATGGGTCATTTTGAGTTGACACGAATAAATTGGCATGTCAAACGTGTCAATTGTGGATCACGAGGGTTGATCCGTTTATAACACATTTCTTATTGTGTCGCTTTTGGGTCTATCCATTTATAACACATTTCTTATTGTGTCGCTTTTGGGTCTGCCTGTTTATGACCCTAACCTGTAAAAACCTATGTCATGTAGTGTCAAACATTGACGCTACCCAATGCAACAAATCCTAAATATGAGCAAAATATTTGAATTCTTAACTACCCACAATGTTAAGAGCTTTTCTTGCATTTCTATAACGGACATGGTTTAGAGTTTTTTTCTTTTCCTTTTTTTTTGAGAACCTCAACTAATTGAACTTAAATTGGTCTAATCTCAGGACAACCGTTGCAGCATGGAATACAGTACCCCTTACCTCATGAAGATCTATTAACTTGTGAAGTTGTTGAACCAACTTGCCAATTGACTCATCTGTACCAGGAATAACAGTTGTGATGCGAGAAAGCCCATCTATTTCAGCATGGCCCACAGCTAAGCTCTGCAACATAAAGTGAAAAGAAATGATGGCAACAGAAAAGATCATGAATGCCAGAAAAGCTAGTAAGACAACCACCAGTCAAAACCAAACTGACCTGAATGTTATAACCTCTTCGAGAAATAACCCCAGTAACTATGTTGAGAACTCCAGGACAGTCATTCACAAGCATAGACAAAGTGTGTGACCGAAGCCCACTTGACTGTAGCATTACATTCAGCACATTACAATGTGTGGTACATGTAAAAAGGCAAAACAAGAACTATAATACAGCAACCAAAGCCATTCTTGACACTGATCACTTACAATTTAAATGATAATTTAACAAGTTTACCTAGTTGAATTTCAGATCAAGTTAATATTATCCACATTTCTCATGAAAATTGAAAAAATAGCATAATGGAATTATTTTCTGAGAACCAATTGATAGATTGAACATATAGATAAAATACAAAAGCCCATTTATATTGAGTTCATCCTAGGCAATATCAGCAGAAACTGTATAAAGCACCAAACTGGACAGCTGCAAGGTTTATAACAATGACCAATGGAAGACCAAGCAGAATGCAGGCAACTCAATAAATTTTGTCCTTGATTCTAGATGATTTTCTCAAGAGAGAAACCTATACAGTGTTTGACTTAGTTAATTTAGGGTTTTAGTAATTATGAGAATTTTATTTTATTTGGTTAGGTAAGATTTTATTCAATTTTTCTTTCCTTGTTAGGATAGGTTCAGGGTTTATTATAAATAAAGCCTAAACGACCTCTTCACCATCAGTTAGGTACATTTGGGTTATTTAACAAAGTATTTGAGAGTTTTCTCTTAACCTTGTGGATACTAGGTTTTACCTAGTGGATTTTAAAGCCCCTAGCATTTATAGGGTAAACTAGTTGTAGGTGGTGGCTACAGCCTTTCCACCACTTCTATCCTACATCAGTTTGAGTTAAGATGACCTCACTTTTAAACTGCTAATAAATACGGGTTGATTACTCAAAATCACAATAATAAATAATTTAATGTATTCATACCTGGTGCGCCTTCTACCAGCCCTTTTTTTTTTTTATGAATTCCATTATTATTGATGCAGGAGCAAAATCAAAATTATTTTAGATTTTATATTTTCATATTTTTGTATTTATCTTATAGGAAATTGGATAATTGTAGACTTTTATTCGGATAGGGATAAGTATTTGATTTCAATTAGGATTAGTTTCAGTATGTTGTTATCTTTATCTCTTTATTTTCCAGTTCTAGTTCTATATAAGAGACTGGTTTATTTGTATTGGAAAATTGACGTGATTAATGAAATTCAAATTGGATATTTTTCCAATTGTTAGGTGTTGACTCCTAACGCCTTAGGTGCTGATTCCTAAGGATTTAGCTTGGTGCTGATTCCAAGCAAATTAAGTGCTGATTCTTAGGTTCATTCTTTACTTTTCTTGTCCTTTTATTTTTCTATTAATTGTCCTGCATCAATTTTGGTATCAAAGCTAAATCGATTCTATTAGAAATATGTGGTTAAATGATTAAATATATCATATTCCAATAGCTTAAGCTTTTGAGACAATTGGTAATTTAACAGATTCATTCAAAAAAAAAAAATTTCATTGTCGTGTTTCTCATCCCATCAAACCACAATACCCACACAAAAGCCAACCACCATAAAGGAAACCAGATCCAGAAAACCCACAATCCACACAGCCAGATCAGATCCACACAGTCAGTCCCACCATCAGCCTCCATCACCAACCTGCAAACCCAATTGCTGATCCTATCAAGGTAGTCAAAGGCATTAGGCAACCTTGAGGCGCTAAGGCCTTGTATCGCCCAAGGCGACGAGGCGCCAAAAAGGCGCTAGCCCGAGTGAAGCAAGGCGCTAAATATTAAATAGAGTTTTTTTTTTACATATATAGAGCTTAAATCATAAATATTAATGTACTGAAAATTATAATCAAGCCTCTCTTACCTTTGTTCCTAATGCATAGGATTTAGTCTATAAAACCAGTTTTTGTGTTGAATCCAATAGAGCCCAAAAAAAAGAAGAAGAAGAGAGAGTATAGGAATAAAAATAAAAAGAGGAGAGTTGCTATTAGAGAGTAGAGGGGAAAAAAACTGACAGAGGGAGCTACGAGGGAAAGAAAAGAACAGAGAGAGCTGCTCTGAGTAAGAAAGGAGTAGAAAAAGTGAAGAAAGACAAAAAAAAAAAAAAAAAAAAAAAAGAGAGAGAGAAAAGAGGTCCGGAGAATGAGAAGTAAGAGTAAAAAAGAGAGGTTTTTAAATTAAAATTACATGTAAGAAATAGGAATAAAATAATGTTATAAAATTTAAAAGTAGAAATAAAACCTGGTGAGGTAGGGTACTGTTGAAGGGTGTACTGTGGTAGTGGCTGGAAGGTCCATGTACTTATATATTATTTTATTATTTATTTGTGGTTCTAAAAAGTTGAAGTCTGATGTGCTTTTTATTAAACATTAGTGGTTGCCAACTCAAACCCCACTAATGTTACTAAAAGACAAAATTGAGTTATAAAAAAAAAACAAAAACAAAAAAAAGGCAGTCATCTTGGTTTTAACGAAACCAAATCCTCTGCACCAGAAAGAAAACAAAAGCGACGGAAAGAAAACAAAGGCGACAGAGGCGCTTGCCTAACGCCTAAAAAAACTGTTCAAAGCGAGCGACTAGTCGACAGAGGCGCTCGCCTCACTAAAGGCACCTCGCCTCGCCTGAGTGCCTAGGCGCTCGCCTAAAACGCCTTTGACTACACTGGATCCTATACTGAGTTGTCTTCAAGTACCTGAGATATTGGTATAGTCTCACGGGTTTCATACCAAAGGCTGTACAGAGGTATTAAAGAAGACCTGATTCATTGATCCGTATCCCACAACTTGGAGTTTTCTTAGGAAAAAAATATACTGCACAAAGCGCATCAATCCCAGAGGTCAACTTGTAAAGCCCACTACATTAGTTTGAAGCCGTGGAAGATAGAGCAAGTCTATGGCCAGTCCCAGTGACACCTCCACTCTGCATGTTCAGGTTCAATTATCAATTTTCTGTTGAGATTTGTCCTTTTTGTGCACAATGGTGGCAGTAAAATCACCTTTTTTTTATGGATATAAAAATCAAGATCCATGGATTTTCAAAATTTGGGTATTTGAGACGGAACAATTCTTTGCACAAGTGCATTTATCAAATGACAAACAAAGGATGTGGTATTCCAAAACAAGAGTTGCTGGTAGAGCTTTAGAGTACTGGAATTATTATGAGAGCCTTCACTTTAGATTTCATTGGTCTCAAATTACTTGGGAAAGAATGAAAGAAGATCTTTGTATTGAATATTTCCCACAGTATTTTCACAAGGATCTACAACCTTCTCATGGCAATTTACAAGATCAGAGAACATGTATGAGGCAGTGCAACAATGCTCAGCTCACTCACGAAGTATCTTCCATACGCCAAGACTTAGAAGGTCTAATAAAAAAGGTTCACGACTTGTCTCTTCAGATGAACCAAAAGGAGATTCAACTTGATCTAGTGGGTGTATCAAAAATGACAGATCACAATGAGATTACTAATTCCCACATAGAAGATAATGTTGGTTATATAATATTGGTAATGAAGGGAGATCAAGTACTACCAGACCCTGATTTTGACAAAGAAGTAGAAGCCTCTCTACTTGAAGAATCATCCATGGTACATGCAGATCTAGAGTTTGATAAAGTCGAAAAGGTTGATACTCCAATTCCACTCTTTGAGTTTGTAATTCCAGAAAAGTTTCATGAGGTGGAATACAAGGTTGATCTATATTCAATGCTCCCAAAGACGATTCCTCAACTGCAACAAATATTACATGCCAAAGTTTTCATCCTTCAACGCTTTAAAACTCGAGATTGATTTTTTTCCAACTATTGTTTATTGTGAAAGTGTTTTAGGGTTTGATCAGTCAACCTTAACACATAAAATATTATTTATATATAAAGTACATGATATTATTGTTTTGTCCCTATTATTCATAACACTCCCCCTCAAGCTGGAGAGTATATATCATACAATCCTAGCTTGTTACATAATAAATCCAAACAAGTCTTACATAAGGTTTTAGTAAACATATCAGCAATCTGGACTCTTGTAGAAACGTATGGAGTAGCAATTACACCATCTTCTACTTTCTCCCGAGTAATATGACAATCTACTTCAATATGCTTGGTTCGCTCATGGAACACAAGATTGGAGGCAACGTAAATTGTTGTTTGATTATCACAATGCATAGTCATAGGCAGCTTCACAACGAATCTTAATTCCTCAAGTAAATGCTTAATCCACATAAGCTCACATGATGTGTGTGCCATGGCTCTATACTCAGCCTCTGCTCTAAACCTGGCAACAAAAATTTGTTTCTTACTTCTCCAAGTAATTAGATTTTCTCCCAGAAAAGTGCAATACCCAGTAGTGGATTTTCTATCTGACAGTGATCCAGCCCAATCAGCATCAGTGTAGGCTTCTACTCGTAGGTGACCATTAGCTTTACACAGAAGACCACGGCCTGGATGTGCTTTAAGATACCTCACAATTCGAATAACTGCCTCCCAATGTGGAAGGCAAGGATCTTTCATAAACTGGCTCAAAACACTAACTGCAAATGATATATCTGGGCGAGTAATTGTGAGATAATTTAGTTTACCAACCAAACGACAATATCTCTCAGGATTAGATATCAGCTCCCCTTGATCTTCATACAATTTGACATTAGGATCCATAGCAGTCTCCACTGGTTTAGATCCTAACAAGCCAGTTTCTTCCAAAATATCCAACACATACTTCCTCTGTGATAAACTGATACTTCTTTAGATCGTGCTACCTCAATACCCAAGAAATAACGAAGTTTACCCAGATCCTTAGTTCGAAAGGAGTTTTGAAGGTATCTTTTCAAATCATCAATACCATGCTTGTCATCTCTAGTTATTATAATATCATCAACATATACTATCAACAAAATCTTTCCTTTATCAGAGGTATGAGAAAACACAGAGTGATCAGAGTGGCAACGTCGCAATCCAAACTTTAACACTACTTCACTGAATTTACCAAACCAAGCTCTGGGAGATTGTTTAAGACCATAGATGGCCTTATGCAACCTACACACTTTTCCAGACTCCCCCAGAGCAACAAACCCAAGTGGTTGCTGGATACACCTCTTCCTTCAAATCGTCATTCAAGAAGGCATTTTTAACATCTAACTGAAATAATGGCCAACCCAAATTAGCAGCCAAGGAGATCAAAATCCGGACAAAAGAAATTTTAGCAACAGGTGAGAATGTCTCGGCATATTTAACACCGTATGTCTGGGATAAAGATAAAGATAAGTGACTCTAGAATAATTATCAACAAAAATGACAAAATATCTAAATCCCAACAATGAGGGAGTGTTTATTGGACCCCAAATATCAGAATGAACTAAATAAAAAGGACTACTAACACGACTCTCACGCCTAGAGGCAAAAGGCACCCTATGGTGTTTACCCAACTGACATGCTTCACATTGTAAAGACTCAATTTGACGACACGACGGAACTAAGGACTTCAAATTCTTGAGAGATGGATGACCAGGGCGACAATGATGCTGAAGAGGCGAGATAGACAAATGAGAAGCCACTAAACGGGAAGAACCACATCGATCCAAGTAATAAAGTCCACCGGCTTCATGCCCTCCACCAATAATCTTCCCCGTCTTGAGATCTTGAAAGATACAATGAGTGGATAAAAAAATGGCAGCACAATTCAAAATTTTAGTAAGCTTACTAATTGACAAAATGTTAAAAGGAAAATCAAGAATATATAAGACAGAAGAGAGAGAAATATTAGGACTGAGATTGGCAGTGCCCAAACCAGAAACTGTAGTGGCTGAGCCATCTGTCAATGTAACATTGGAAAGACTACTAGATTGCTCAAGGTCAAAGAGTAAACTTGAGGTACTTGTCATATGATCAGTAGCACCTGAGTCAATGACCCAAGGGTCCTAAGTGGCAAGACAAGCAGCAGAAGTACCTTGTTGAGCCAAAGTAGCAATAGAATCAGACCCAACAAAGTTGGAATGCAGAGACAAGAGGCGACTGTACTCTTCCTCAGGAATAGAGACTACTCTGAATGTTGGTGGAAGTGACTGTGAAGGTGGTTCTTGAACTTGAAAACTAGCTTGGTGAGCCGAGGGTTTACCATACAACTCCCAACAAAAGTCTACTGTATGATTCTCACCATGACAATAAGTGCACTTACGAAGACCACGACCCCCTTGTTCACTACCACAGCCCCCTTGGTCATGACCTCCACGGCCTCGGCCCCCACGACCTCAACCTCCACGACCACCTCTATTACTTCCCATATAAGTGGTAAAGGCAGATTTATCACCAGAAGGTAATGCATCAGTATTGGAGGAAGAGAAAGGGTCAGTACTTGAATTAGATAATATGGCCTGTCGAAGTCTACCAAAAACTTCACTCAATGAAGGGAGGTCTGGACTAGCTAAAATTTATGATTTTACTGGATTCAAACTTTTAGGCAATCCAAAGAGGAAGCGAGCAACATGCATAGAATCTCGTTGTTTCTTCATAATTTTAACATCAGAGGAGATAGGCTGATAAATATTGAGTTCTTCACATACACCCTTAAACTTGTTATAATAGTCTTCCAAAGACATATCACTCAAACTCGGGGAGAAATAATTTTGATGAAGATCATAAATCCGCTTCAAATTGTTAATACCAGAGTAAAGTTCCTTGGCTTGTTCCCAAACAAGTTTAGCAGTTGGTAAGAAAACCAAACTACAACTGATTTTAGACTCCATGCTATTCCACAAACAACTCCTAATTTGTGCATCTCCAGCTCTCCAATCAGCAAATTTAGAGTCTATAGGTACAAGAGGTTCCTTAATCACGTAATCAAACTTCTTTCTACCAAGAAGAAAGACTTCAACTGCCTGTGCCCACTGAGCATAATTACTACCATTTAGACGAATGGAGGTAATTGATAACATATCAGGAGATAAAAAATAATTAGGGGGCTGAGCACTATCTTTGGACTCCATAATAGCAATCTGAAGAACAAACTAACACTAAAGAAATATGTTGAACTGAATTAAAACAAACTCCAACCAACAACCAATGTACTTCAACCAATCAGCCATGCCAACAGCAACTCATCTATCAAAGAATCAACACCAAATTATTCCAAAAAAAAACAAGGCAGCAACAAATCCATACCAACACCAAAAAGAAATGCCCAATCCACCACTAAACATCAACCTAAGGCTGCCTGAACAGATAATCAGAGAACGTATTGAAGAAGAGAAGAAAAATCAGACCATGGTTGAAACCCTCAATTGAAAAACTCTGGCGGCGACGCTAGGGTGCGGCGGCGCGAGGACAGGCGAGTAAGCTAGGCTGGGTCGCTGAAGGAGGGCGAGTAAAACTCTGCCTCTCTCGCGGTCAGGGACGCCGATCTGGTGTCGCGAGACCAGAGAGAGGGTCACCGGCGCTGGACAACTCCTTTAGCCACTAAATCGAGATCGTCGGAGGTCTCTATTAGGGTCATCGGAGCTAGCGAGTAAGGTTATGGTTGCCGGCGACAACAATATCGGTGGATGGTGGTCGGAGGGTTAACGGCAACGGCAGGTTGGTGGCTCTGATACCATATTGTTTACTGTGAAAGTGTTTTAGGGTTTGATCAGTCAACCCTAACACATAAAATATTATTTATATATAAAGTACATGATATTACTGTTTTGCCCCTATTACTCATTACACCAACCAAGGGAGTATTGATGCAAGAGCAAAATCAAAATTATTTTCGATTTTATATTTTCAGATTTTTGTATTTATCTTATAGGAAATTGTATAATTGTAGACTTTTATTTGGATAGAGATTAGTATTTGAGTTCAATTAGGATTAGTTTTGGTATGTTGTTATCTTTATCTCTTCATTTTCCAGTTCTAGTTCTATATAAGAGACTGGTTTATTTGTATTGGAAAATAGACGTGATTAATGAAATTCATATGGGATATTTTTCCAATTGTTAGGTGCTAACTCCTAATGCCTTAGGTACTGATTCCCAAGGGTCCTTAGGTGCTGATTCCTAAGGGTTTAACTTGGTGCTGATTCCAAGCAACTTAATTGCTGATTCTTAGGTTTATTCTTTACTTTTCTTGTTCTTTTATTTTTCTATTGATTGTCCTGCATCAATTATCTTTCAAGAAATATTAAAATACAATTTAAAGGATATTCAAACATGTAAAAATATCTTACATCTTCATCATAGAGAACACCCCAATGAGCATCAAGAACTTTTTTCATTGACAAGTCATCATATGGCTCCACAGGATAAACATCTCCCTGTAATAATGAAAATGAAAATTTACAAATGTGAAACCTTTCAGCACAGAAATTAAAAATGAATATAAGGAATATAATGCGGATTCAGTAAAGTAAGAAAGAAGATTAGCCTTGAGAAATTCCAATGGGCTCTAGCTCAAATGACACTTTTTTCTCACATAAAAATAGGTGGCGTGTGAGGTCGTGAATTCAAACCCACTGAATGCATTTTGTAATTAACCAATAAAAAAAAGTCTTGAGAAATGATTATTCAAAACTTTGGAATCCGATTGCAAACACTTATAAGTTATAACCATCCTTGGGCAGTGAAAAGAAAACAAAAAACCATGACCTGACAAGGCAAACATCCAATAAATGATGAGTTCTTCTTTCCCCCTTTACTTGACAGGGGGAGAGGCCACCAATTTCATATAAAAGGGTCCAATAAGTGAATGAACAACTTCAGGAACATTCATTATGAAAGCTTATATACAAAAAGCAATAAGGAATTTCATTTCAATTCTACCAATTCCAAACTTCAGCAAATAAAATTTTGATATCATGCCATTAAGAGTTGGATTACAAACTCATTGCAATATGAAACCACATCCTAGAAAGAAATTAATAACTTCATGCACTGTTATCAATATCTTAAAAACTAAACACCAGAAGAATTATGTAAAAGTCAGAAAATAAAAATATAGAGTTCTACGTGACAATCTACTTGAGCTAACATGACTTGATTTTATTCACACACAGTTCAAAACACACTGGACATTGATCAGAAATTTGTTATATTGATTTCTAAATTAGCTTCTATAGATCCAAATAATATTTTGCTTACAACAAGGGGGGGTTTGGGGGTTTTGAATCCAGGTTCTCCTTGTGGAGGGAACTGGGTAATTCCATTCAGCTAAAAGGCTCTTAGCTGTATAGCCGAATAACATCCTTAGGGGCACAAGCTGAGCTTGATTTCAGCCTCAATGAATTTCATTCTTGAGCTATCTTATTCAGAAAAGTCCCACCAAAGATCCCTTCCAGCCTCAACAATCATTTCACATTTCTTTCCACAGCTGCACCATTAGATGGTCATTATTTTTTAATATTAATTTCCACAAGTCAAATTTTCCCAATAATGCAGAAACTACGGCATGTAGAAGCACAAAATCAGGATATCTTCAATAAGAAACTCCAAGCAAGTTGTGGCCACTGTGTCCAAACCATGAAACCAATTTAAAATTTAAAATTCTACAAACCACTTTTTCACCTAACCTTCTTTAACCATAGGTTAAATAATAATAATAATAATAATAATAATAATAATAATAATAATAAATAAATAAATAAACTGAATAAAGGGATCTTATATGCTGACTAGCAGGAAGCATTGCAGAATTAGACATATTCAAGAAGGCAAATATGACGAGTATATATTCTCTTTGGAAAGTTTACTCTAATGATGTAACGACCTAAGAAAAAGCACTAATCACATCTACGCTATACCCCAAAAGAACTACTCACAATTGAAGCTCCTTTAATTGTTAGTAAAGCCCATATCTACCCAATAAATGCCCAATATGGGACTCATTACCCATCCACACAACACACACTTGGTCAATATCCAAATCAGATCTAGGGCATCACAAATGACCTCCCCCAGGATTCCTGAATCGAAAATTGCATTTAATAAGAATATTCGAATGGTTAAATCAACATTTAATTTTTTAAGTTCAGTAACTCGTCATCCAAAAAGATAGACATAAATGTTTAAATATAATTTTGCAGATGTTTTTGGTCTGAAGCATAAGCAAAATATATGCAAAAATTATCTAAAATGGTAAGCCCTATAAAATTGGCATGTGAAAATGAAGCATCCGCCAACCCTAAGGTTTTGGGACTCTGACTTTGTTGTTGAAAATGCGGCACCCACCTCTGATAAGATAAAACCTTATAACTGCATACTGCAGTTCCTTCTATATAGGAAAAGAATAGATAAGAAACAGGCTTGGAGAAAAGGAAAATAGCATGCAAACACTCCTCGGTAGAACAAAAAGTACATACCCCTGAGGATGTACTGACATTGCCATTATGTGATTGATTTGCATTTGCTACAAGACCTTTAGCAGGAAGTGGCCGTTCAAGGTCTGGATAAGAAGCCGCAGAGAATCTCCAAAATGGAGCTGTCTCACCCATCTTTTCTCTTCTCAAGGCGATCTACAAGTAGATTCAAATTCAAAACTCATCACATGAGAACCTCATTTAATACATTAATGAGCATCAAATATTTGTTTTGATTCGTTTAGGAAATTTAATGAGCAGCACACTCATCGATGCTTAAGATAAGCTACTAAGATAATTTAATTAGATTTTTTAAACTATTTTCTCCACAATTGCAAACTTTTGCAATGTGCATACAATAAGAAACGTCAAACGTGTTAAAGAGATCTCTTTCTCTCTCTCTCTCTCTCATATACAAATAAAAGTACTCAAAAATGCATCAAGGATTTGAGTTTACTAGTCCTACGAGTAATAAACGCGGAATCTCGTTTTACAATCCTTTCACATTCAAACAATGTAGCATAATGATAGTTAATTCTCAGAGGTTTTCACCTATTCCAATTCCACTGAAAGTGGCTTCTCTGATTGGACAATTGTTGTGGACAACTTATCAAGTATTAACAGTAAAAACATGCAAGCTAGAAACTTATCTAGCCTAATTATTTGGCTCTCCAAAATCAATTTGTTCATTGCATGATATGTATACAACCTTTACAGCTTGAATTAACTGACTATTTTCTTCATCTGGATCTCAAGCGCCCCCATCCTATCAAAGATCACTTTCTGTAGTATTCTGATCTATAAGTAACTAAATAAGCAATGCCCACTCCTCTACAGTTCGAAATTAAATTCATTTTTATCATTCAGGGAAAAAAAAAACCCTTAAAACTAATAGGCATACATACACTCAAAAACATGCACATCTTACCTTTCCAGTTCTCGCAAGTTCTTTGATTCCAAATTTGCTTAAATTTCGTTGAACGGCAACCATCTTCCCAGGGTCTCCAGTGACCTGAGATTCCATGTGGAACTCACTTTTAATATCATAAGACAAGAAAATAATCTGATCCACAAAATTCAAATGTAAAGTTTGCATTGATTCCATTGAAGGTAAAAGCTTTCACAAAAAGGTTTGATAAAAGGTCCAACACCTATAGATGAAGCTGGGTATTGAAGCACCTTATGCACTAAAGATCGGTAAAGAATGCATTTTCTGTATGTGAGTATGGATATACATTGAATTTCAGTCATCCACATGTATAAAAATGATAAATTAAAAACAAACAAATCAACAATTTTCATGATTTGGATACCTTTGTTATAGGTAACAGAACCTTATCTCTCAACCTAAAGTCATAAATGCCAAATCAGCACTAGATTTTTTAAGAGAAAATTTTATAGTTTATCTCTACATCCAAAATTTGATGGGAATTCAGGACACATCAGCCAAATATTTATAGTTTTAAAAAGAAAAACAGATTGACAACATGTGAACAACATATAGTGTGGTTTCAACAATAATTAGATACATTCCATTTTATATATACATATAGTAAAAAAATTATCAGAAAAAGAAAAGCAAATGACACGGAAAGGGTGCTGCCTAGAGCATGCATCCAATCAAAAAATATCCGCAAAATATGCCCTTTGATAACATGGGCAGAACATTCAATTCCATCAAAGACCCATTTGTTTCTTTCATACCACAAATTATGGCATTATGCACAAGGGCAAGGCTTGCAACACCTTGGCTCCTCTGTGGCACTGAAATCAACCCTGTCAATGTTCCAATAGTTCAATCACTGATTTCGGCATCACCCAAGCCAACCCAAACAAAGTGAAGACAGATGACCCAATATTTGTTGCCATTGAGCAATGGAGAAGCAGATGATCAATAGATTCCCCACTACATTTACACGTATAGCACCAATCAACTACTAAAATGTGTCGCTTACGAAGGTTATCAACAGTTTTAATTCTCCCAAGGGCCGCATTCCACACCAAAAATGCCTCCTTTCATGGAACCCTAGCCATCTTGATGCTCTTCCAAGAGAAAAATATGCATGTAGGACCCCTAAAAGCACTATAGAATGATCTTGCCTCAAACACTCCTTTCTTTGATGGCAACCACACTGCTTGATCTGCCTCAAACACTCCTTTCTTTGATGGCAACCATACTGCTTGATCTTGACCAAATGAGATAGGCAAATTATCATATAGCACCTCAATAAAAATATCAGCATATTTTCACTCCCAATCTTGAAAATGCCAGATGAACTGAAGATTCCAATGTTGTCCCTTTCCCTCTGACAGGCCAGGTAGATATGAAGACAATAAAGCCTCCTTTTTTTTTTTTTGATAAGTAAGAATGATATATATACAAAAGGCTACTCTATGCATGAAGAACATAGAGCAAACCCAAAAAATACAAGAAGAAGAAAACAGAGAAAAAACAAAAAAGAAAACCAAACAACATATTAAATACAAAGAGAAAGAGAGCTAAGGAAAGAAGGAAGAGAATCACTAGTCGTGAGTCCCCATGCCCGAGACCAATCAAAAAGAGTTCCACTAAAAGAAGCAAGCATCTGATCACCGGAACTATTCAAATCCTCAAAAGTCCGCCGATTCCGTTCCTTCCAAATACACCAAAAGATGCACAACGGAACTAAATTCCAAATCTGAGACGAGTGCTTCCCCAACCAATTCCACCAGCCAAAAAACAAATCTGGGATCGATTTAGGTATAACCCAAGACAAGCCAAAAGTTCTAAAGACAAAGCTCCATAACCGATAAGCCATCTCACAATGAAGAAGTAAGTGGTCTACCGTCTCTCCACAATGTCGGCACATAATACACCAATCCGCAAAAACCAATCTCCTCAATCTCAGGTTATCACCCGTTAGGATCTTATTCCAAGCTACACACCAAACAAAAAAGGAAACTCGCCTAGGGGCCTTTACTTTCCATATAGCTTTCCAAGGAAAGGCAATTGAGGGAGAGTCCCTTAATTTGTTATAATATGACCGGGTGTCAAAATCCCCATTAGGCTTCAACTTCCATCTCATCCGGTCTCCCACATCCATTGGAGGAGTATTAGCTCCCAATATATGAAGAAAACGCAGCCCTTCATCCATCTCCCAATCATTAAATTCTCGAATAAAACGAACATCCCAAATTCTTCTATCCTCCACCCCCTACCTAGACAAAGAAGCTTCTACAGATACCTCCTTATCAATGGCAATACCATACAGCCTTGGGAAAGCCAATTGAAAAGGTTGATCCTCATGCCACCCATCCTGCCAAAACCTCACTCTATTCCCCAACCCAACAACAAACTGACAATTTTTGCTAAAATCCTCCCATCCCATGCGAATACCTCTCCACAAACCACACCCATGAACTCCCCTACCCAGCTTTGAGGTCCATCCCCCCCATTCTTCCCCATATTTTGAAGCTACCACCCTCCTCCATAACCGATCATCTTCCTTCCCAAACCGCCACAACCATTTCCCCAATAAGGCCTTATTGAAAGTAGTAAGTTTCCTTATCCCCAATCCACCATTGGCTATAGGAGCACAAACTTTATCCCATCCTACTAGATGAGTCTTGCTATCACCCCATAGAAAGTCCCTTTGAAACTTTTCCATTTTATTAGCCACGTGAGTAGGAATTGTGAATAACGATAGAAAATAGATAGGAAGACTAGATAGCGTACTCTTGAGTAACATCAATCGACCCCCCTTGGACAAATACAACTTCTTCCACCCGGCTAGTTTCAGCTCAAATTTTTCCAAAATAGGATTCCAAATTGAAGGGGAGTTATGAGAAGCCCCTAATGGCATACCAAGATAAGACATAGGCAACTCTCCAACTCTGCAGCCTAAAATTTCAGCCAGGGCATGCACATCAACAACCTCCCCTATTGGAACCATTTCACTCTTATGCACATTAACCTTCAAACCTGTTACCGCCTGAAAACTAAGTAACAACAACCGAATATGAAGAATTTGCTCCACATCCGCATCGCAAAATAGGATAGTATCGTCTGCAAATAATAGATGTGTAACACATTCTCCACCACTCCTCCTACCCTCAACTTTAAAACCACAGATCAAGCCAGCTCCCTCCACTCTTCTCAACATCCTACTAAACACCTCCATCATAATCAAAAACAGCATAGGAGATAGCGGATCCCCTTATCTTAAACCCCTCGAACTACCAAAAAAATCAGCTGGAGACCCATTAATCAGAACAGAGAACTGAATTGTGGAGATACAAGCCTACCAATTCACATGATCGTAAGCTTTCTCAATATCAAGTTTACAAATGACTCCAGGAACCCTACTCTTCCCTCGGCTATCCACACACTCATTCGCAATGAGAACCAAGTCAAGAATTTGTCTCCCACCCACAAAGCTATTCTGATTCTCAGAAATCAACCGATCTAAAACCACTCTCAATCGGTTTGCCAAAACCTTAGACAAGATTTTGTACACACTCCCCACTAAGCTAATAGGTCGAAAATCTTTAATATTAGAGGCACCATTCTTTTTAGGAATTAATGCAATGAAGGTAGCATTGAGGGATTTTTCAAACTTACAATGTTGAAAAAACTCTTCAAAGACCGCTAAGACGTCTTTCTCCACTACTCTCCAACCATGATGATAAAACGCCGTAGTAAACCCATCCGGACCTGGAGCTTTGTCCCCTTCCAAGTCACTTATAACTTGAAGTATCTCCTCTCTCTCAAACTTCCTCTCAAGCCAAACTTTCTCCATATCCCCAATATGATCAAATTCCAAACCCTCCACAAAAGGCCTCCACCCCTCAGTCTCCTTGTACAAATTTTTATAAAATTGTACTACCTAATTAGTTACCTCGAATTCCTCCTCAAATACCACCCCATCCACCTCCAAGGTCCTTAGATGATTAAACCTTCTATGGGAATTAGCCATTTTGTGAAAAAACTTGGTGTTATTATCCCCTTCCTTGATACATAACATCCTAGATTTTTGTCTCCAGGAAATTTCTTCCAAGGAAAGAAGATGCTCCACCTGGGACCTCAAAGTTGCCCTATGACCTTTCTCCCTAACAGTGAGACCAAAGTCCCCTTCCTTGGCGTCTAATTTTTTCAGCTCCTCCAATAATTGATTCTTTTGGTGCTCTACATTACCAAACTCTCGGCGATTCCATTGCACAATGTCCTCTTTTAGAGCCCTCAATTTTTTTGCAAGCACGAAACTCGGTGTACCTACAAAAGAATGCCAATTCCACCAGGAATGAACGCTATCCACAAATCCCTCCGTCTTCAACCACATATTTTCAAATCTGAACGGACTTTTCCCCCTTGCCATTCCCCCTGCCTCCAAAAGAATTGGACTGTGATCTGAGATAGGACGGGGTAAAATCCTTTGAATAACATCTGGGAAATGGTCCTCCCAATCTGGAGTGACCAGAGCTCTATCAATCCTAGACATCGCTGGATGGTCAGTACCACTTGACCATGTATAGCTACCTCCTTCCAAAGGCAAGTCAACCAAGTTAAGATCCTCAATAAATTCAGAGAATTTTTCCATAGCCAAGGTCAAACGTATCCCACCCCTACGTTCACTAGGAAAGCGAACAATATTAAAATCCCCAAAGCAACACCATGGTATCCTCCAATACTGCTGAATACCCACCAACTCATCCCACATGTGACCCCTCTCAATATTCTCATTTGGGCCATACACCCCTGAGCATGCCCATATAAAACCGTCCCCCACCCCTTGCCACTTTACCGATTCTGAGAAAGTACCAACCATAACCTCCACCTTCTCCAAAACCCTTTTATCCCACATAAGCAAAATACCACCAGCAGTCCGATCAACCTCCAAAACAGCCAAATCCACATATGGACAGCTCCACAAACTACAAACCAGTTGTCTATTCATACTAGCAATTTTCGTCTCTTGTAAACAAACAACATCACACTTCCACTCCCGCAACAAATTCTTTACCACAAGTCGTTTCCGAGTGGTTTGAAGTTTGTTCCTTGACCACCACTAAGTCAAATAGGTCTAGGAACAAATCCTTATGAGAGAAGCACCGCACCAAATGTTGGTCCAAAACCTCACCCTACACCCGTCTCAAACTTCAAACCATAAGAAATTAGAAAGATTCCCTACCGTAAGCATACCCTTCCACAAGCTAACCCCATGTGAACTTCGTAAGCATACCCTTCCACCAAATTAAATGTTTAGTGTCACCAATACCTCCCCATAAGAAATCCCTTTGTATCTCCAACTTATTGACCACATGAGAAGACATTGTAAAGAGTGACATAAAATAGGTAGGAATGGAAGATATTTGGACTTCTTTATAACAATGAAGATGGGAAATTGCTCTTCCTTTCCAAACTATGAATTTGTTTCAAAACACTATAAATGCCCTCAAGTTTTAAATTCTCCAGGTAATAAGAAGTTGAAAACAGTTCTCCTCACTCTATAAAATAGCTTCTTGAAATGAGAGAACTTCTATACAAAGTGACTCTTTCTCTTCTTGTTTGATAAGGAACAACTTTTACCAACCCTCAAAACAACTATTGTTCAATCAAGCTCTGGGACATTGGCACTTTTTTTGAATGAAAAAATTATTAAGAGTAAGAGACACCATGTACAGAAATGACAAAATCAAGACAAAGTACAAGAGTCTAGAAACTTTACAAGATTGGAACTTGGATGGCCTGGTAAATAGCCATCCAATCATACAAAAAGGAGCTTAATCTTTGTCATAGATTGTTTGAGGCCTTCAAAAGCTCAGCTATTACGCTCGTGCCAAATGGCCCACATAAGACACAAAGGGACAACCTTCCAACTATGGCCACTCTGATACTTTGAAAACCACCCCATCCAACATGCCAACAAATCTACAACCCAGAACAGCATGACCCAGTGCACTCCACATAAACACAAGAAACCATAACACTCTATTCTAATCAAAGTGCAACAATATATGATCTACAATCTCTTTGTTGGGAGGACCACAATTTGACTCCCTACAACCATTCTAAAAACAAGCCCGCGTGGTGTGATGTCAAAGGCCATAAAAGATTTGAGTGTGTCTTCCTCATCACCAAATGATTTTGAGGTGGAATGGCATAGCTCACGGTCCGACACTCTCCACCCTTCTTACACAATAACACCAATCTACCACAATAACCCCTCACCCTCTAGGATTATCTAAGGTAACAATTTTTCCCAACAAAATAGAAGCTGTGCTGGGGGAGGCATGCGAGGCCCTTCACTACAGCCATACCTACTTATTGATAAAATTCAATTTCTAAAAATTGCCATTTCTTGGGGACATCTTTAATGGTTTCTTTTCATAGTAAAAAGGGTGGGAGGGGAGAGAGAAGGAGACTATTCCTCTCTTGCTCCCTTGGTAGCTAGAGAAGAGATGGTTTTAGAAAATTTAAAGAAAGCAGTACATTAGAAGCCTCAAGAGGTAGCACAATTGATTGGAGACCGTGCCTCATAAAGTGGAGGTCACTAGTTCGAATCTCCCCTTCCCCCCTCCCCTTGAGGTGAAAAACTTACTTAAAGGTTGTACCCAATGCATAAAACTCTCACTTTTACGAGGTCGGAGAGAGGTCATGATAGGCAACCTTACTGGGATTTTTTTTTTTTGGAGAGACTAATTCCCAAAAATCAAACCCGCTACCTATTGCTTTTGTGGAAGAAACTTGTTATCGCGCCCCAACCTCTGGGCCAAAAACTGACATATAAAAAATAAAAATAAAAAGATACATAAGACTATCTTGTGGTAAGCGATCTTGGCTTCTTTTCAAAGTTTGGGCTAATTTCATTATTATTGATGATGGGAAGTTTCCCACAGTTATGACCATGAATGTCTCTTCACACTAGAGTTTTACCATATTGAAAAATAACAATCACAGTAATAAAAAATAAAAAAATTTATTTCATTAATTAATAATAATACTATGTTAAACATGTGTCCCAAATTATTCTCTTTACTTTTGCTATTTGTGAATTCATTCTATTATATTACAAATATTTTTCTTCATATCAAAAAATCGCATGGATAGCTAAGCGTCCTAACTGAAACACAGTAGAGAATAGAAAAAGCTATGGATTTCACAAAACTCACCTCAATGGTCAGAGAATCTTCTGAGATATCCACAATCTTTGCTCTAAAGATGTCTACTAACCACATGATCTGGAGATTTAGGATAAAGAAGAAGATTAGGTGCTTCAATGCATTAAAATGAAATGAAAGCCACTGAAATTTATAGCACTCCATCCAGGTGGCGATATCTCAGACCAATGGTTGAATGATTTAAATTCAATTTTTTTAGGTAATAAATTCATTAAAAATTTAAATAAAGGGTGCAAGAGGGTCTCCAAAAGTTACAAACAACCTAAAATTAAAGATGTCAAAAAATCAAATAAAAAATGTATATTGTCTAAAGCAATCATCCAATCATACAAAGATCTTACAAACATGGACCAAAGGAATTTAAAGGGATCTCAACACTATTAAATGATCCAAATCATTACCTCAGGACGGGTACTTGGATCTGCATTAAGTTTTACAAGCATCAGCTCACGTTCTACTTGTGGCTCCCTTGAGATATCTTCAACCTGGTATATCAAATATTACTCAAGAAGTAAAGCACAGAACAAAATCTAGGGAACAGCCAATGAGCCACTACAAAAAAATTAGTACTAGAGGAGTTAATGCGATGGAAAGAAGTAAATGTCTTGAAGCTTCTATTTTCTGCTGAATTACCCCGAAATAATATTAAAAATACATAAATAAAACTTCAGCAACACTGGAAACAACACAAGGAAGCTTGATTCCTATAGAATATTCAAGATTAAGGGTGAGCCATAACCTTAATGACATTCACAAGCTTGTTCAGCTGTTCAACAACTTGTCGCAAAACCTTTTCAGTTCCGGAGACAACTATGGTAAAGAGAGCCTTGTCCTTGTTTAAGCCAACTGCAAGGGACTCAATGTTGTAACCCCTCCGAGCAAAAACCCCGGCAATTCGATTTATTATTCCACTCTCATCCCCAACAAACACTGAGATTGTATGACGTTTCACCCTAAAATAAATCAACATAACACATTACAACCAAATAAAACATAGTAGATATGCATATCAGAATGGGAAAGAAAAGAGGTTCATAAGTAGGCTTTGACATCATTAAAAGTCTTTCAAAATATCGCAATCTCTAAAAGGAAGGCAAAACCACCTATCAATTAGTTATCAACAAAAAGATAAAGAAACCAAAAGCTTTATTGGCATGTTCATGCTTATATCCATATCAACCTTAAAAGGATTTTTTGGTACCCGATCATTGCTTCTCTTTGGTTGAAATCTATATAGCCAAACTAAAATTAATAAATGGTTGGATAAATGTTCATTGCCCTTATTCCCTAATAAATGGTTGGATAAACTTCAATTTATCAAAAAACAAAATTGGATACAGCAATTAAAAAAATAAACTTAAAAGTTAAATTATTTTTAAATATATTACTTATTGATTTCCCAGAGAAAAGAATCCATCTCAGTGTTCTTCCTATACCTAAACCTGTTTTATTGGTACATTGCTTCACAAATGCCAAGCATTTTATAACATAAATTGTCCCTAAAGAAGTCATATAAAGTTATAACTAGAAACCCAATGTGGTAATAATCTCCATCATATTAGTATTACTCTCTTTAAAATTTAATTTCTAAACCAAGATCATGAGAATAAATACCCTTTGTTACGAGGTCATCAAACTACAGAATTCAGTTAATTCAAAATACAACCAATCAACCACAAAACTTTTATACAAAATGGAACTGTTTTGTACAAGCCAAATTCCAATTAAATAGAAGAAAAGAAGAAAAGAAACCACACCATTCAATAAATAGAATAGAGCAATGAAACAGTTCCATGCAACCACTAAATCCAACAAATGAATAAAACAAAACCCTTTAAGACTTAAGAGATATAACAAACCCCAACTGAAAAGGCAACAAATTTGAAGCCAATGTACACATGTATTAATCAATAAAAAGTGAAGCTTCATAGACACATATATTAAATTAAGAAAACCCAGAAAACAACAAGCAATATATATCCGAGAGAGTAGAGTCAGAAACAGACTTAGACAGAGTCAGTGAAGGTGTGGACTCGCTCAAAGACGCTGCATTGTCATTGCTAGCAGAAGCAGAAACCCACAGCTTCTTGAACTCAAAGTTCCTCCATTTGGGTGTCCTAAAGTGCCCAAAATCCAAGCTTTTTGAAAACCCATTTCCCAAATCCACTCTTAAACGTGGGTTTGGATTCTGGGTCCGTAAAGGTGGTGGGCAAGGTGACACAGCCGCCATGAGAGAGAGTCCTGGTTTTTTGAGGAGGAGAAAAGAGAAACCCACCAACTTTTTAGTTTACTGCTACATTTTCTAGCTTTATATTATAGCCATAGATATATATCACGCGCTAAAACTCTTTTGTCAGTTTCTCGCACGTCTGCCTGGGTGTCACGACCACCGCAAGCGCATGGTGCGCTTGCCACTCCACAACACAAATATAAATGCTTGTGAGCTACGGGGATAAGAGTGGGGGTTCAAATTTTTAGAAGGAAGTTTCACACACATATACACTTAGATTAGACTAGAGTAAAAATTCTATCTTGTATAAAAAATAAAATAAAAAAAGAAACTAGCGGAAAAAATTGGGATTTTGCACTTATTTTGTAAAAAATCTAGCATAATGTTCTTGTTTTGAAACTATTAAGGGCCCGTTTGGTATATGTATTTAAAAACTGAAAATTGTTGTTTGAAAACATTTGTGGAAATACATGTGAGTGAAAAAGTGTATGAAAATACGTGTAATGTTATTTAAAAACTAAAAATAGTTGTTTGAAAATACAAACCAAACACCCCTTAAGTATCGTGTGCCTGTTTTAAAATTCGATTTTAAAAAAATCAAGTTACAAGTAGAACTCAACATTAGCAATGTTGAGTTCTATGCATATTTTGCCACTTAATTTTTAAAAAAATATATATATTTAAGTGAAACTCGATGCTTAATAATTTCAAAACAGGGACATTGTGCTAAATTTTTTTTTAAATATGGGCAAAAGCTCATTTTCCCCAGAAACTAGAACCGAGTAAACGGAAAAGTCACCAAAAAATAAAAACGTGTGTTTGGCACGAGCTAAGCCAGCTTTTTACTCTCTTTTTTAGTTTTTAAGGGTAAGTTTCCAATCAGATTTATAACTTTTTAAAATTTTACTTTTTTTTTACAAGTATACTTTATTATATTTTCAGTAAAAAATTAAATAAGTTATTTCCAAAATTTTCTTTAGAAATTTATTCTCCCTTTTTTTTTTATTTAATAAGTTTGAACAAATAATTCTCATGTTATCGAGTAAGAGATCTAGCGTATCTAAGGTTTCAATTTCATTTACATCAAAAATAAATTAGTGTCTTAGTCTAATAATAAAGA
The DNA here is from genome assembly GCA_030021035.2 of Notholithocarpus densiflorus. Taxonomy (NCBI): domain Eukaryota; kingdom Viridiplantae; phylum Streptophyta; class Magnoliopsida; order Fagales; family Fagaceae; genus Notholithocarpus; species Notholithocarpus densiflorus. The sequence continues at coordinate 10,029,213 of JARYZH020000004.1, forward strand.
ATCATCATTATAGGAGATATTGATAAAAATATTATGGGGGAAAATAATTTAAAAGGTAAGGGGGCTTCACTAGATCTAAGGAAGAGTGTTTAAGGAAGAATAATAACGTGGGAGGTGAACCTATTGTTCCTAAGAAGTTTAGGGGGTAGTCTTGTGGTGGGATAAGGATGCTAAAGTAGCAGTGAGTATTAACAGTTCTTCTCAAACTACACCTCTAAATTTCAGTACTAAGGAGAATAGTTTTAATATTGGAAAATATCCTATTGCCTCCAAGAAACAAGAGGCTGATGTGCAAGGTTTTCCCATCTAGCTTGGGACCAGTGGCGATGAGGTGGTTCAATGACTTAAAGACGAATTCCATAGGCTCGTATAGGCAGCTAACCCAAGCCTTTGGCTCTCATTTCGTTACAAACAGCAGAGCTCCTCGGCCCTTGAGTGCGTTATTGTCGCTGTCCATGGATAATGGAGAAACTCTGAAGGCCTACTCGAACAGATATTGGGAGATGTATAATGAAATGGACGGCAATTGTGACGATGTCGCCCTCAGCACCTTCAAAAATAGTCTCCTAGTCGAGCATGGCTTGAGGAAGTCTTTGACTGGCAGGCCTGCCACCAATATGCGCCAACTGATGGATCGGATCGACAAGTATAAACGAGTAGAGGAAGACCAACTGTAGGGTAAGGGAAAAGAGAAGGTTATCCCTCAGGAGATGAGGGATTTCAGGTCGGACCGATATAACAGCAGCCGCCCGAGGAGAGATTTCGTAGGGCAATCCGGAGCAACCAGTACACAGACTGTCAATACTGTATTTCGAGAACCAGTACATCGGGTGTTGGAGAAAATCAAGAACAAGCCATACTTTAAGTGGTCGAATAAGATGGCGAGAGAGTCCACGAGGCGCAATCAGAACTTTTATTGCCAGTACCACCAGGACCACGGACATACCACGGAGAACTGCAGGAACCTCTGGAACTATTTGGACCAGTTAGTCCGAGAAGGAAAGCTGAAACACCTTCTGCATCATTCCAGTGGTCATCTAGGCCAGACCCATCAGGAGCCCTAAAGAGATACTGCCCTAATGCCACCCGTAGGGACGATCAATGTAATCTTAGCCGCGCCAGGAAGGACAGGCACGCGCCCTTCACGAGTGTGGCCTAACTGCCTGCCGAGGAGTCCCAGCCAGAGCCGAAGAGGGCCAGAATGAATTGTCACCCAATCTTGAGTTTTTCAGAGGAAGACAAGGTCGGAACCACCCAGCCCCATGACGATGCGCTGTTGATCACTCTCATAATCGGGGACTACGATGTGAAAAGAGTGATGGTGGATGGTGGATGGTGGCAGCACTGCCGAGATTATGTACCCCGACCTCTACAAAAGGCTGAATTTAAGACCGGAAGATTTAATGCCTTATAACTCTCCTTTGATGAGTTTCAACGGGAAGCTTGTTATTCCAAAGGGCATGGTTAGGCTACCCATCTAGACCGGTCCAGAGAGAGTGGAGGTGAACTTTATCGTGGTGGACACCTACTCTCCATATACAGCCATTGTCGGTAGGCCCTGGCTCCATACCTTGGGGGCTGTTGCCTCCTCCTTGCATCAGAAAGTGAAATTCCCGTCAGGAGGCCAGGTTCTCGAAATTCGCGATTGCCAATCCACGGCAAGGTAGTGTGCGGTGGCTGACATTTCACATCGGCTCGATGCGGAGTCCTCGGCCTCTACTGAAAAGGACTTATAGTAATCAAAGGCCCCGATGTCGCCTCTTGATACAGCCACTGAGGAGGCAAGATGCGAAGATCTAGAGAAAGTGGTCATTGGTAGTGACCTGGATAAGTTCTTTCAGGTAGGAGCTCAACTGCCTCTTCAGGAGAAGGGGGAGTTGATTGAGCTTCTCAAAAGCAATATTGATGTATTTGCATGGGATGCTTGCGATGCTCCGGGGATTGATCCAGCCTTCATCTGTCACCATCTCAATGTTAACCCATGCGTCACTCCCAAGAAGCAACCACCCCAGCGCCCCTCAAGAGAGCATGCTGACACGATTAGAGGCGAAATGGAGAAGCTTAAGCATGCAAGGGCTATCAAAGAGGTTTTCTACCCCGAATGGTTGTCCAACACCGTGGTAGTTAAGAAGAAAAGTGAGAAATGGCGGGTCTGTGTAGACTTCACGGACCTAAATAGAGCATGCCCAAAAGACCCGTTCCCTATGCCTTGGATAGACCAGCTGGTGGATGCAACGACGAGCCATCCTCGAATGAGCTTCTTAGACGCCTTTCAAGGCTATCATCAAATGCCACTAGCCTTGGAGGATCAGGAGAAGACAGTTTTCGTGACATCTACTGGGAACTAACACTACAAAGTAATGCCGTTCGGTCTGAAGAATGCAGGGTTCACTTATCAAAGGATGATGACGAGGATGTTCGAGCCGCAGTTGGGCAAGAGCATCAAAATCTATATTGATGATATGGTGGTGAAGAGTAAAATGGTGTCCAAGCATTTAGAAGACCTCGGCAATACCTTTAATGTCTTAAGGAAGCACAAGCTGCGCTTAAATGCTTCCAAATGCTCATTTGGCGTGGGATCAAGCAAGTTTTTAGGCTACATGATTACTCATAGGGGAATTGAGGTTAATCCTGACCAGATCAAGGCTATTAATGATCTAAAACCGCCGCAAAACGCCAAGGAAGTCCAAAAGCTTACTGGAATGATTGCAGCCCTGAATCGATTCATTTCCAAGTCGGCGGATAGATGCAGACCATTTTATCTCCTAATCAACAAGTGAAAAGGATTTGAATGGTCCGAGGACTGTATTGTGGCCTTCTAGCAACTCAAGGAATACCTATCCCGGCCACCTATCATGTCCAGTCCTGAGGCCGATGAAGTCCTATACGCATATATTGCTGTGGCCCCTCATGCTATGAGCTTAGTGCTAATACGGGAAGACAATGGCCTTCAAAAGCCAGTCTATTACGTGAGCAAGTCGCTACATGAAGCTGAGATCAGATACTTACCCTTGGAGAAAGCCATACTAGCTGTGGTCCATGTTACGCGAAAACTTCCCCATTATTTCCAAGCCCACACAGTGGTTGTTTTAACCCAATTGCCTTTAAAGTCCGTACTTCAGACTGCTGATTACACCGAAAGGATTGCCATATGGAACACAATTCTGGGAGTTTTTGACATCAAGTACATGCCTCGGACCTCCATAAAGGGCCAAGTCCTAGCTAACTTGGTGGCCGAATTTGCTGAACCACCAATCGAAATAGTAGCAGAGGAGCGAAACATGGATGGAAAATCGGTTGGGATAGTCTCTAAGGTTGGACCCCCATGTTGGAAGGTATACGTTGATGGCGCAGCAAATTAAAAGGGGTCCGGAGTGGGCTAGTCCTACTGTCTCCTGAGAAGACTATCATTAAGAAATCCCTGAGACTTGGGTTCTCGGCCACAAATAACGAAGCCGAGTATGAGGCCTTGTTACAAGGAATGGCCATGGTGCAGAAAATGGGATGAAAAGCAGTAGAGATGTTCTCAGACTTGAGATTGGTAGTGGGCCAAGTAAAGGGAGAGTTGGAAGCTAGAGAGGCGAGAATGCAAACGTACTTAAGCCAGGTCAAATGCTTGCAGTCAAACTTCGATCTTTTCAGCTTGTCACTCGTCCCTAGAAGCAGAAACACCCATGCAGATTCGTTGGCCACGCTTGCTACCTCCTCGGCAAAGGGTCTGCCTCGAACCATTCTTATCGAGCATCTAGAAAGAGCAAGCGAGGTGGCAAAAGGCATGGTCCATATCCATGAAGTTAGAGTGGGTCCTAGCTGGATGGACCTTATACTAAGGTTCCTTAAAGATGATACCCTACTCGAAGAAAAGTCAAAGGCAGAAAAAATACGAAGAAACGCTTCTCGGTTCTGGTTGTCCGAGGACCACAAATTGTATAAACGCTCCTATTCTGGGCCATATTTACTGTGTATTCACCCTGAAGCATCGAAATTACTGCTTGAAAAGTTGCACGAGGGGATCTGTGGGAGTTACACAGGGGGAAGATCTCTGTCGCACCGAGCCCTTACCCAGGGATATTGGTGGCCGGGGATGCAGAAGGAAGCTCTTGAATATGTTAAGAAATGTGACCAGTGCCAAAGGTTTGCCCCAAATATTCATCAGCTAGGAAGGATCCTCAACTCTTTGTCCAGTCCATGGTCGTTCGCCTAGTGGGGCCTGGATATTGTAGGCCCTTTCCCCAAGGCAGCAGGGAATAAGAGATACCTATTGGTCGGCACAGATTACTTCACTAAATGGGTCGAAGTTGAGCCATTGGCCAACATCAGAGATGCGGATGCTAAAAGATTCATCTAGAGAAACATTGTTACACGATTCGAGGTCCCTCGAACCCTCATTTTAGATAACGAACTCCAATTTGACAGCAAAACCTTCAGAAGATTTTGTTATGAACTGGGGATCACAAACAGGTACTCAACTCCAGCTTACCCTCAAGGAAATGGGCAGGCCGAGGTTGTCAACAAGGTCATAGTCAATGGGCTTAAGAAGAAACTGGATGACGCCAAAGGAAGATGGGTAGAGGAGTTGCCACACGTCTTATGGACGTACTAGACCACACCACGACAGTCAACAGGGGAGACACCCTTTGCCATGACTTATGGGGCCGAGGCTGTTATCCCTCTAGAGGCAAACTTCTCGACGCTGAGGACGAGCTCTTTTAGTCCAAGCAGTAATGACGGACTGCTAGGGAAGAGTCTAGATCTGATCGATGAACAAAGAGAAAAGACAGTGATCTTGTTGGCCTATTACCACCAGAAGCTCAAGCAGGGACATGATGCCAATGTGCAGCTGAAACCATTAGCACCAGGAGACTTAGTGTTGAGGAAAGTCGTGGGTGCTGCCAAGAACCCATCCTGGGGAAAGCTGGGACCCAATTGGGAAGGAGCATACTGAATTACTTCAGTAGCAGGAATAGGTGCATATTACTTAAAAGATTTAGATGAAAAAGCTGTACCTCGTTCATGGAATATAAATAACCTGAAAAGGTACTATTATTAACAAAAGCGTTTCTCTAATTCAAATTTTTAGTCCATTGTGATTATACGTCTTTTGTTTTGGCAACCGTCTAAGTACTAGACAGAACCAAGGTCTTGCATGGTCCTCGGACTCAAACCTATGGGGAAACTAGTTACTTCTAGAAAAACCTAAGTATTAGACAGAACCAAGGTCTTACATGGTCCTCAGACTCAAACCTATGGGGAAACTAGTTACTTCCAGAAGAACCCAAGTGTTAGACAGAACCAAGGTCTTGCATGGTCCTCGGACTCAAACCTATGGGGAAACTAACTACTTCAAGAAAAATCTAAGTACTAGACAGAACCAAGGTCTTGCATGGTCCTCGGACTCAAACCTATGGGGAAACTAGTTACTTCCAGAATAACCCAAGTGTTAGACATAACCAAGGTCTTGCATAGTCCTCGAACTTAAACCTATGGGGAAACTAACTACTTCAATAAAAATCTAAGTACTAGACAGAACCAAGGTCTTGCATGGTCCTCAGACTCAAACCTATGGAGAGACTAGTTACTTCCAGAAGAACCTAAGTGTTAGACAGAACCAAGATCTTGCATGGTCCTCAGACTCAAATTTATGGGGAAACTAACTACTTTAATAAAAATTTAAGTACTAGACAGAACCAAGGTCTTGCATAGTCCTCGGACTCAAACTTATGGGGAAACTAGTTACTTCCAGAAGAACCTAAGTGTTAGACAGAACCAAGGTCTTGCATGGTCCTCGGATTCAAACTTACAAGGAAACTAACTACTTTCAACAAAGGCCTGAGCGTTAAACAGATTCCAAGTGTTGTTGTGACTCCTCGAACCATAACCCCTGAGGACATTAATGAGCTTGAGCATTTATCTAAGTTACAAATACAGCCAAAGGGAAGTCTGGAGCCTAGGAACACTTGCCCTGTCCTTATTCGATAAAGATGTAAACAAACACAAACCCATGAGCATCACTTAAGGCACTTTGAGGTACATTGAACATAACTCCCCTGCATAGTTAATAACTATTTGCTTCCTTAAGGTTAGTAAATTTTTGAACATACCTATAAGTGCCTTTGTACATTAAGCTGTGGCATTTGATCTTAGGACTTAAAGGTTTATCTCTATAAGTGCTACGCGCTTAGCATTTTTTACCCGTTGTATTAAACAATTCATAAGGTATAGGATTCATATTATAAGGTTATTACCTTTTATAGTCCATTCGGCAAAAACAAGTCGTAGTAATAAGATGGCTCAATTGTTAATCAAAGTCTAAGTGAAAATTATCATTATGGACTTTACATTCTTTGGCGGCCGTTTCAAAAATGGAAAACAAGTCACACTGTTGAGACTGTTTGGCTGACAATCAAAGCACAAGTTATATAAATAGCAGAACCCATCATAGCAACAATTAACACATGAAAAGGGAAATTGCATACATTCAGTCCAAGTGTTCCATTACAACAGTTCAAATATCTAAAGAAAAAGAAAAAAAAAAAAAAAAGAAATAGGCTAAAGCACAGCAGAGGCAGCCTATTTTTTCAACTTGATCTTTTTTCCCCCCTTGGGAGGTTGGTCTGAAGCAGCCTCAGGGTCCTCGGGGCTTTCACTTAGTGGAATAGCCTGCAGAGGCACCACAAGGAGAGTTGTCTCCTCGGTATGAAGATCCTGGGCATCAGCTGAGGGCCTTGCAGCATCCTGGGGTGCTTCCTGGTTAGGGCCCTTAGCTGTTTCGGTTACCCCAGAGAGCTCAGCCTTCTTGGCAGGTTCATCAGGAGAAGTTGAAGTAAGGGCAGCGTCAAGATTGCCTGCCTCAACCATCTCAAGAGAAGTGCCAGTCTCGGAGCTAGGAGGGCTTGACTCTCGGATGGCAGGAGGGTAGTACACATTCTCTACCTTCTAGAGGTCAGATGAAACCTCAACTCCAGCTTGTTTAAGGGCTTCATTCCAAACCTGGGAATAGTAGAGCCTGCACACCCCAGGTACTTGAGCCTTAAGAGTGGCCTGGGTCTCATCCATTCCCAAGGCATAAGCCTCCTTCTCGGCCTTCTCTTTGGAGCTCTTGGCCTCTGCCCTAGCGAACTCTGCCTCCACCTTAGCCCTCAAGGCTTCATCCCTGGCCCACTCCGCAACGTTCTTGGCCCCCTCTGCCTTGGCCAGCCTCTTCTTCAAATCAGTGATTTGCTCATTGGCAATCTTCAGCTGATCCTCAACTTCGAGTAGGCGCCTCGTCTAATCCTTGGCCTGTTTTTGAGTGCCAGCTAGGCCTGACTCGGCGCTATCTCTGGTCCTTGTCATCTCCTTTAGATCCTCCATCACTTTCACGAGGTAGGCCTCGGAGTTTTTAGGGGTCCGCGTAGCATCCAAGCGCTTGTCACGCTTGAGCTCCAGGGCCCTGCCTTGGTCGTTGGCTGCCTCTTCTAGCCTATAAATAGCCTGGACAGCCTGCTAATTGAAACAAACACCTAGTAAGTTGGAAACCGAGGAACGAAAATCAACGAAGTCACAAGTGTTAGAAGTCTTACCATGCCCAAGTACCTCTTAGTGCTGAGGAAGACCTCCTGCCTCCTTAAATTCCCCAACTCAGCCATGTCGACGGGAAGTAGTAGGGACCTCTCCAACGCATCAGCCACATAGGTGCCTTCACCCCCTCAGAAGTCCCTGAGAGATGCGTTGTCCATCAAAAGCTCCCCATGAAGCATTGGGGCAGGAAGCCAGGCCTGGGCCTCAGACTGAGGGGCGACTTCTTTCTCTTGGCTTTGGTGCTCGATTTTTAGTTGTTTTGAAGCTCATGAGGCTTCATCTTCTCCCGAGAGGAACGAAGTCTCCCCCCATCCATGGGCTCATTGCCCTTAGGACCCCTTTTCCTTTTCGAATCGGCGGGCTCAGGCCAAGGAGGCAGAGTAGACTAGGGAGGTGGAAGTCTGGACTGTGGAGATGATGGTTGTAATTGGGTGGAAGAGGACCTGGTCTGAGCTGGCTGAGGCTTGGTTGGGGGAGGAGGAAGCTTGGACTGTGGCTTCCCCGACGTGTCCTTCCCCGGTTGGCCCTCAATTAGGTCAAGCAAGTTGGTTGAGGGTTTTCTTTTGAAACCCATTTCGGCTTGAGAAGAAATCCCTACTGACAGGAGATCCGCTTCAGTCAAACTGGGGTCGCCCAAGTCACCAGAAGGATCCTCGGATAGGTTAACTTGGTCGAATACACCAAAATCGTCCTCGGACTGACCCAACTCAGCGACCTGTTCTTCGCTTTCTACTCTTTCTCCCTCGGTCTCTACAGCTTGATGGGACGAAGAAGGGCCTGCCAACGGAGCGCCTTCTAGGACAGGGGATCCTTCGGGATGCAAGAACCCGTGTTCTGCTATAGTGATTCTGTGAAGCCGAGGATCTTTGGCTTTGATCACGTACTTCGGAGCCAAGAATGATTTCTGGATGGGATCGTATCCGAGGATCTTGTGAGTGGCTCTGACTTGGTTGTCAGCTTCGTTTACAAAAACCTTCGCCCTAAGTATGGTTGCCAAATCTTCCCGGTTGACCAAGTGAAAGTGTCGTTCAAAGGCGTGTGGATCTGCAAAAAGAAGGTATATTCATATTAGCAGCCAAACAGTGCAAACTATGACAACACAAAAGATCAACCCTCTCCTACTCTGAATACCCCACCTGGTGCCCCCTCCTCTGTCGGACAGGGAAGGTCGTCGTGCCACCTCTCTGACACGATGAGAAAGTCCTTATTCAACCCCTTGCTGGACTCAGGGAGGCACTGAATAAACCGAACCTTGTCATCCCTCGTTTTCATGTAATAGGATTTACCCTTTAGGTGTTGGAGGTTGTAGCACCAGTTTACATCGTAATGGGTCAACCTCAATCTCATTTTCTCGTTTAAAGCATCCATACAACCCAGGATCCTAAACATGTTGACGGCGCACTAGGTGGGAGCTAATCGGAAATGCCTAAGGTAATCCCTCATCACCGGCCCCATAGGGATTCTCATACCACCCTCAATGAAGGCGATTATGGGAATCACTACTTCACCATTTTACTTCCTAAAAAACCACTCCCCTTCTTCACAGTATCTCAAGCCCACGTTACTAGGTACCCTATAATCGGCGATGAATTTCTCCATCACCTCTTCGGACTCAACCAACTTTTTAAATTTACCCATCCCTAGAAACGGCTAAAGGGCTCAGGGAAGGACGAAAGAAAGAGAGGAATAAGGAGAAAGGAAACTTAGAAGAGAGAAAGCACGAGTTAGGGAGATAAGAAGACTTATAGAAACGAGGAAAAGCTCTTCGGACATGCCTTTTATGCTGAAAAGAAACGTGAGTTTTACTGGAGATTTGACTGAACTCAGGATATGTGCGCAAGAACTCTTGAATGTGAAAGTAAAGAGGCAAATCAGTTCAAATAGGCATTTATATCTTCGATTAAAAATAACCGTGCGGGTTTTCCCGCCCATAAAGTTAAAGAAAGCCCCACCGTTTGATTACCATCACACTGTGGAATGTGGGGAGCACAGAGCCGCCATAATTTAATGAGCGCGCGCTCCGTATACCGAAGCGCCAGAAACGTGCCTTGGACAAGCGAAAAGGCTTTGGCACTGAAGGAGGACAAGACTTGACATGCCACAATAAAGGCCTGAAGACATCAAAATCCTCCTTTCCGTCCGAAGAGCAGGACAGCAGGATTTTGAGGGGCTATTGTGGGGTCAAAGAATTTGGCCACCCGGCCCACTTTATACTAAGCCCAAGGCCCACGCCGAGGAAGAAGAAATGCCCGAGGACGAACGAAGAAAGTCCGAATTGCCAAGAAGCCTTGCCGAGGACAATTCTGTCCTCGGCGAATCGAAATCATAGAAGGGAAGAGCGACACACCATTAAAGGCAGCCTCGTAGAGCATCCCAACAAAAGACAAGTACAGAGGGTCAGCCATGAGAGCCTGATGGAGGGGCAATTCAAGGAGAGACTGTCACCTCCACATTAAATGCCCACAACTAACGTTCTGGCCGCATTAATGAGAAAATGACCCCTGAACAGTCCTGCTTTGGTTGCTGCAACTCACAGAAGGTTTGGGACGGCGGCTGATGGGACAAGTACTCAAGAAGTGGCCTGAATGATCAACAAATGGAGGGTAAGGATCAACTGAAAGGGAGTATATAATGTAAGAAATCCTCTAGAAAAAGGAGGAGGTTTTTGAAGCAGAAAACACTGTAACAACTGGTATCATCTTTGTAACCTTTGTAACCAAGCACTAAGGATAGAATAAGAACAACAGCTCCTCGAACAAGTGCCGAGGATATAATTTCATACTTAAAGCCCACTTTCTTGTTATTCAGTTTGACCATAACCATGTCTATTCGTTGTTATCCTTACTAAAGCCTAGTTCTTAAACTCATTCTCTACAAATTTATTGTATTGGGCTAGTTGGGCCTGAGTCCACTCATCCAACAGTGGGAGTGCTCAAACCCAGTCTCTACACCAACTCTGAACGCCATTCTCCTTCTCCTCTCTCTTCTCTATTTCTCCCCCTCATCTCTCTTCTCAACCCTTTTAGCTTCCTCCGATTTTTTTTTCAATTCAAAATACTGTATCACAAAGAGGTGATAATCAAACCCAATAAAACCTTAAACCTCTTCAAGAACTAACCACCACCAACTCTCACCGTTACAGTTTGCACACCCAGGCCCTAATATGTGTAGAGGCATTCTCTTTGATTCTCTTCTGGTTCAATTTCTCAAGATGATTCCACCAGCTTTGAATCTTTCGGGTATGTATCAGATCAGCTTGAATCCTCAATCTTCCCTATCTTCTTCCTTTTTTGTTGCTCTTGTCCTAATCTATATGCTTATGAATAATTTGTGGTTTTTGTTTCCATGGTTTCTGAACATTCTTGAATTATGACGAAATCAAAATGACTTTGAGGTTTGATTTGGGGTTTTTATGATTGATATATATTTCATTACCTCTTCGTTATATTTTTGTTTCCTTAAAAGTAGTGGTATTTTACTTTTGCATTTCGGCTCCTACTTATCCTACACTTCTCAAGTCATTTCACAAAGTCGGACTAGAGTCAAGCTCAATAAGGTCTTCTTTCCCTGCTGATTCTGCCAAACTCGTTCCCTTGGCTGTGGTTTCACTGGATAGTAGACAGGGACAGTGAGAATCTCGTTAATCCATTCATGCGCGTCACTAATTAGATGACGAGGCATTTGGCTATTTTAAGAGAGTCATGGTTACTCATGTCGTTTACCTCCGCTTGGTTGAATTTCTTCACTTTGACATTCAGAGCATTGGGCAAAAATCACATTACGTGAGCATCTGTTGGGACTATCGCAATGCTTTGTTTTAATTAAACAGACAGATTCCCCTTGTCTGTACCAGTTCTGAGTTGACTATTTGACGCACGGGGAAGATCGCCGAGGCGGTCGTTCCCAGTCCGTCCCCCAACCGGCACGCGACGACCCTTTCTCACCACGGGAGCAGCTCAAGTAGTCCGCCAACAGCCGACGGGTTCGGGACTGGGACCCCCGTGCCCAGCCCTCAAAGCCAATCATTTTCCTGAGGTTACGTATCCATTTTGCCGACTTCCCTTGCCTACTTTGTTCCATCGACCAGAGGTTGTTCACCTTGGAAACCTGATGCAATTATGAGTACAATCAAGCATGGGAGGCACTCGGTACTCTGGGTTTTCAAGGGCCACAAGGGGCGCACCGGACACTACTCGACATGCGGTGCTCTTCCAGCCGCTGGACCCTACCTCCAACTAAGCCGTTTCCAGGGTGGGCAGGCTGTTAAACAAAAAAAATAACTCTTCCTAAGGCCCCCACCGACGTCTCTGGATCATTTTTGTAAAGTTATTTGAGTGCTCTTTCTTATAATAAATAATAATAATAATAAGTTTTTCCTGCAGTTGTCGATAGAGGCTACAACGTTCACTGATCACAGTGATTGAGGCATGAAATGCATTAGAATGAGTACCAAAATTAAAGGTAAGTTTTTACGAATTTTCCTCTTTATTTTTCTGAATCTTAATTTATACTTCTATTAACAAATGGTTGATTTTGTATTTACATAATTTGAATTTTTGCAATTGATTGGCTAATGAAATTTAAGAGCATTTGTTGAGGAGGAGTTTAATTTGGGCTATCTATTCAAAGTCCAGCAAGATTTGGTTTTTGAGATTAATTTATGATTAGTTTTAGTGTTATTTTACAAAAGAAACACAGTTGACAGAAATCTGGATAAATAATTAATGAAATAGAATAAAAAAAATAAGAATTTTTTTTGTAGTTACATGTAAGACTATAGATGTTAAACAATTATTGCATTATGATGTGACGGGGTGAATTCTATTGCATTTTGAGTCTATGTCGTTATTCTGTTTTAGTTTAATGCAACCAAATAGATGCATTGAGAATTGAAAAGAGTTTTAGTTTCAGTTGTTTTAAGCATTCAAATTTAGTTGTTGCTTAGTAAATCTTTGTTTTTAAGGTATTGAATTTGGAAGGATATGTTATCTATTTGTTTATTGTTTTCACTCAATTGGGGATAGAGTATAGTGGAAATGGCTGTTTTCCTAATTGTTGCAGAAAAAGCACAGCAATCATTCACTTTTTGTTGATGGGTTGGTTTGATACTCTTCAAACTTTGTATTACATGCTGAAATTGGTAACATATGTGTGTATGTGTGTTTTGTTTGAAACATAATTTCTCAATTGGCGTTTGTTTAGATGGTTTCCCTCATCACATGTTTCATGTGGAGTAGCTTAGATGGTATAGCCTCACTATGTTCATATTTATTTTTGTATAGTAGACAATTTAGCCTCACTATACGCACTTTATCTTTGCATCTTATAAGTCTTCAAAGAGGTGAATGACAATATCCCTTCTCTGATCTTGAAATATTTGATGGAAAAATACATGTTTGTATTGCATACTAAACATACGCAGCGGAAAATTAACGGATCTACTTCATTCGCAATAGATAACATGTGCTATGTAAGTTTCAGAATTTAAGAACAAGAGAGTGTACCTTGATGCGGTGAAATTCAAAACCAAAGATCAGAAGTTCTTGAGAACACTTTTAATCTTCACTCCAATTCCACTTTATGCCCAAGATGTGTGATCTTTCAATCAGTTATATGTGTATGTCCAAGAAAAGAATGAAAGAGTATCCAACACTCACATACATACTATTTCATGTACATACCAAAATCTGTATGTTTCTCTCCTTATAACAGATTATCTAATTAGGCTAGTTTTTTTAGCTTTTCCAATTGGGTTTTAAGATGTGGTTTGGAGTGGGACTAAAAGGGAACAAATAAGACACTAGCTCCAATGGGTCTTGGGCTTTTCTGTCAACTTTTGACAAGTCCAAAGTTACCATTAATTATATTTAATACCACTATATAAATATAATTGCACTCTAGGCCTTATTAATAAATTATATCTCAAGACTTTATTGTACATGCAACCCCTTCATAAAATATTCGTAGTAACACAAAGTCATGAATGTAAACTGCTACTTTATAGAATACTACATCTTAATACTTGAGTACCCAGTTTAATCTTTTAAGTTATTCATCATATATTTATGAAATCCAATTTCATAAATATATACTTTAGTAACTATTTACTAAAGTAGTTAGGCCTAACATTCTGAATAACAAACCCATTAAACTTATCTCAAGGGAATATTTTGTATCTCCGTTAAGAGATTATGAATTCCATCTTGAGAATATATGTTCCATCAACACTAAATGTGGCTGCCCAACATACTGAGATTTTGACCGTTACTTTAGATCTCACTCCTGATATATCAAAGTAACTTACACTTCATGATTAGGTCCATTATTCTCTCAGGATTAAGAGTTCATGTGAATATAAGTCGTGAGATTTATTATTCAATTGACAATCGTTAGGAGAATAATAAATCTTAATGCGGTCTAGTTCAATATGTCTTAACTCTTAAAACATATCAACATATCAACTAGAAGTCATCACTTCCATGATCAAGACAAATCATCTTAGTTGAAATGTTATAGTCTTCGCAGATGAAACGCCCAATTTCATCACCGACTACGAACTAAATTCTGAGTTTACAAAGAACTTGTGATTTATATCTTCTGTGACTTTTCACATAAATCACATACTATGCATCTCATGGACTATATGATAATGTCCGAATATTCATGTTACCATTATTTCAGATTATAATAAAACAACTTTATTAATTACAATATTAAGTCATACATCATGTTATACATAATGTCATACATAATATCATACATAACATCATATAATAGGATTTAGGGGCACTAATCTTAACAATATTGCTGGTATGTCTTAAGCTGAGTAGATATTAGTCAAATTACTTAATTCAGCAGCCTACTTATTTTAAGAAAAGTGCTAATCAAATTTAAAAGTTCAACATATTAGGCCAAGAGCAGCAAATTTTGTATTTAGATCTTTCATTCTAAGATTAGTGTGAAACATTTTCAGTTAAAAAGGAAGCTTGGATCTGCCACAAGCCAAAAAATATATTAATGCATAAATAAAGAACTTCGTTTTCAGGATTACATATGATTTCATTTGTTGGGCTTAGCATCTGAGAGCTTCTTGAAATTATTGCCAATCTTCACACACTAGCATGCATTTCTAGATCCTAATCAATTAAAGATCTTTGTATTACTTAACTCAACAATTATAACTTCACACACAATCCTCCTTTTCTAGATTTTTAAATTCACCAATCTTACTTATTTTAAGACAAGTGCTAAGCAAGTTTAGAAGTTCTACATATTGGGCTAAGAGAAGCTTTCTATTTTGATTTTTCTGATTGTAACAATTGCCTCTATCATAACTAAATAAGTATATCTTATAACAAATTGATGACATTTAATTGAATCTTCTTTATTCATGGAGGTATTAAATAATGAACTTCGTTTGTTTGCATTCTAGACTTGAAGTTTGTTATGCCATTCTTTTCACTTGGGAATGTAATATTCTTATAGCTTTCAAGAGTTTATTCTTGCTCACCCAGACATCAAGGTACATATGTTGTTTGAGTATAAGATATATCACTGAAATTATGTTGTACAAATATTATTTTAGATTCTCAAGAGTAACTTTGGATGGTTTTTGTTGGGGGCGTTTTTTCGTCGCCTATATGATGTTAAGGGAGTCAAAACCGAGACTCGACTTTAGGCTTGGAATATGTCTCAAAGGCTATCGGTGAAGTGTAAAAGGCCCATTTTGCTCAAAGTTTGGGTTGCATCCAACAAATATTATAATAAGACCCTAAAATACCTCCTGCAAAGATAAGCTAGCACAAATGATGACCCACCACAACGAGTGCTTAAATAATAGTCCAGCAATAAATAAAAAAACGTCTAGCGGTAGATGTTTGAAAAATCAATAAATGTTACTCTATTTAATAACTCTTATTAAATAAAAATTGATTATCTAATTGGGTTAGCCTTTTGGGCCTACCCAATTGGGTTTTAGTTTGTGGCTTGAGATGAGACCAAAGGGAACAAATAAAACTCTAGCTCCAATGGCCATTGGGCTTATCTGTCAACTCTTGACAAGTCCAAAGTTACCATTAATTATATTTAATACCACTATATAAATATAATTGCACTCTAGGCCTTATTAATAAATTATATCCCAAGACTCAATGATATTATTTGACTCCTCCATGAAATATCCATAGTGAACAAAGTTATAATGAACTGTCACTTTGTAAATAACTATTTTATCCTTGAGTACCCAGTTTAATCTTTTAGTTATTCATATTTATTGAAATCTGATTTCAATAAATATAAACTTTAGTAAATCCTTACTAAAGTGGGCGCCCTGAATAACCAGTTCCCATTAAACTTATCTCAAGGGGATATTTCGTGTCTCTATAAAAAGAGATTATGGATTCCATCTTGAGAATATGTGCTCCCTTAACACTACGTGTGGTTACCCAACATACTGAGGTTTTGACCATCAATATTAGATCTCACTCCTAATATATCAAAGTAACATACATTTCATGATCGGGTTCACTATCCTCTTAGGATTGAGAGTCTATGAAATTAGAAGTCGTGAGATTAATCATTCAGGTGACAGTTGTTGATTGAATAATTAATCTCACAACGGTCCAGTTTAATATGTCTTAACACTTAAGACACATCAACACATCAACTAGAAGTCTTCACTTCCATGATCAAGACAAACCATTTTAGTTGATGTGTTATAGTCTTTGCAGATGAAACACCCAATTTCATCACCGACTACGAACTACGTTTTGAGTTTATAAGAAACTTGTGATTTATATCTTCTGTGACTAAATCACATAAATCACATACAATGCATCTCAAGGACTATGATAATGTCTCATTAGTTCATTTATAAATAGTCTCATATAATTAAACAATTTAATTATTTATGACATGTCAATAAATTGAATTTTAGGGCATAAACCCCAACATAGGCAATATCAAGAAACATACATTTGAGCATACCAAGAGGCAATATCAAAAAACATACATCTGAGCCTACCAAGAGGTGATAAAATCAAGATCATACATCTGAGCCTACCAAGAAGCAATATCTACACATACATGATCTAGGCCTACCAAGAGGCAATGTCCATACATCTATTTGAGCCTACCAAGAGGCGATATTAAGAAACATACAACCGAACCTACCAAGAGGCAATATCTATACATACATCAGAGCCTACCAAGAGGCAATATCAAAATACAGTCCAGGCTTACTATGGGGCAATACAATACATACATGTCCAGAAGCCTACAAAGAGGCAATGTCAAAACACAGTCTGAGCCTACTATGGGGCAATAAAATACATACATCTGGCCCACCATAAGGCAATGTTTGAAAGAGTACATAGAAATATACATACCCATGCAAGGGCTACATCATCATAGAGATACAACAATAGTGGCTAAACCTAAGGAGAATCATCATCTCTGACAGAATCATCAGCAAAGCGCCGTCATCGGCACCCTCACCACCAGCTGGACCAGCAGAAGGACCGGTTCGCCCAGCCGAAGAACCTAGGACCCATCCTAGAGCCTGAAATGAAGCTTGCCCAGGTACAAGGCCCCACGCCCAGTCTAAAACAAGAGCGAACCCCTATCCGCCGGTAGGACCTAGAGGAACTGGCATATACTCAATCTCATGTCTCCTAATAAGAGGATCCCTGCGTGGAATATTGGGTGCCAAAGGTACAGACATCCCCTGTCCCCTCATCTCGCCGATCAGGATGCCAATATACCCTTGGAGTAAGCCTACCTCAGCAATATGCTGGCTCCTCTCTCTCTTCATGGCAACAACCTAACTCTCCCTCCCTTTCTACCATAGCTCCCTCTACCGAGCCAATGCTCTAGCGATCTCCTTGGTGACAGCAGCACTCTCAAGATCTCGCACCCGAGCCTGTAAGGCCTCTACGTGCAATCCTAAACGGGCCTCCAAAGCCCTCTAGGCACATGTAATGCCCCCGAGCACTTTGCTTTCGCTCAAAGGGCAATCATCAATGATGGGTCCAGTCGATGATGCCAAAAACCAGGCAGCAAAATCAGTATCCTCTATCATGAAGCCTTTAAAGGAACCGGTCGCATAGGCAGGGTCGTCCACAATCACCTTAAGACAAGATATCTCAAGAGGTGGATCTCTAGGCACTCTAAAGGTCTATATGACTTGGTGGAAGGTCCGTTCAACCAAAAAGAACTTCTAGCTCATCAAAGCCCAAAACCAGTGCCGAGCGCGCAACTGACCCATGGCAGGAGTCCTGGCCAACAACCCTTCATCATATGGAGTGTTGTGTATCTCCCCCTCAAGTAACGCAATTGAGCGCAGCGCTGATAGTAGTCCACTGTGTCAGAACAACTCTGGAAATGTCGCAAAGGGACCAAGCATATGCCCTGGGATATATCGTCATGGAAAGGCCAGGATACTGTGGTCGCATAGCTGGGATGTACTTATATGCCCACCATGTCAAAATCTGCCAACAACCCTCGAGGCTCCTGAAACCCTGGCGTGTCACTTGCCTTAAATAGGTAATGAAAAATCCATATAAAAGGGACCTCCAATCATAAGCCCCTATGACAGACACCACTCTCATGGCTCCTAGCAGCCTTCAAGTCAGCACTGACCGATTGTTGCCTAGCAGGCAACTACTGATAAAGTAGAAAAAGAACCGCCTAAGATCGACATCGTTGGCTCCATCCTCCATGGAATGTTCATCTGCAGCCACTGCATGCGGATCTAGGGCTCATCAGTAGGCCTAAAATACCCTCTGGTCATCCTGGTAAGGGGGTACGGAATGCCCAAAAGCTCGCTTGCCGCCACGAAGCTCACAAACTCAATCGAGACCAGCTCCCCTCCAAATCTATGGCCTAAGATGGTCATCTAGTCAAGGGGAAGGATCGTATACTCCCCGCAGCTCAAGTGAAAGGTGCCCGTCTCAGCATGAAACCATTGCATTAAGGCCTTAGCCAATCCATGCCTCATGGAACAAGGCGAAATGCAAAGAAAAGCCTTAAATCCCTACTCCATCAGGAAGGCGCGATAGCGCGCATGAGTAGGCGCGTGAAACAAGCAGAAGGAAAACGAAGACCAAGCCCCTTGGCCACGAACCCTTTCAGCACCCTGTGCTCAAAATCAATGAAGAGCTGTTCATCAGCACACATAATATATATATATATATATATATATATACACACCAAATCGACAAACGGAAGCAAAGAAAAGAGCGTACCTAACCTTTCCACGCCAGAGCGGAAGGATGCCTCTTCAAATCATGTTGCAGATGGGTGTCCTCAATGCTGTCATAAATCTCTCTAGTATAGGCCTCTAATCCAGCCTGGCAAGGTGGAAAGTGCATTCTATTGCTCCTGCGCCTAGGAGCACTAGGGCCCTGCCCAGCTATATCATCAACCGCTAAGTCGACATCTACATCAAACATGAGCTCGTCGCCCTTGGGGCCTCCTCCCTCTTCGGTCCGAGGGAATTGTGAGGAATCGCCTCCTGAACCAGTGCGAGACTGAGATAAGGCATTGGGTGTCTCCACCGAACATCAGCTTCTAGTACGATGTGCTATGTGTATGCCCCCAAGGGCCACGGTGTCATCACCACCTCGATCAAAGTGCCTCTGGAGGGTTCGCGCAACCTACTCGCTAATGGAAACAATGTCATCATCGCTGCTAGATGAGTCTGCTCGGGATGGAACAATGGCGGGAGCCTTCCCGCGATCTTCGCTAGATCTTACCCGTCGAGACATAACCTGCAAAAGCAAATCCAGATTGATTAGTAAGCCCAAAACAAATGGCAATGCAAATAAACAAGTAAGTACGTCTAACCCTACTGCCTAACATATATCATGCATGTACATACCAAAATGTGATGTTTTCTCAAAATATCAAGGTTTTCAAAATGCCTCTCTCTCAGGATTTATATTCGGTAGTGGTTGTTTAATCCAATCTCTTTTGCCTTAAAAGTATTCAACTTTTCAAAATACATCTCTCTTAGGATTTATATTCAGCGGCGGTCATTTAATCCTATCTCTTTTGCCTGAAAAGTATTCAAGTTTTTAAAATACCTCTCTCTTAGGATTTATATTTGTTAGCGGTCATTTAATCCTATCTCTCTTGCCTCAAAAGTATTCAAGGTTTTCAAAATACCCTCTTGGGATTCAGATTCGGTAGCGGCCATTTAATCCTATCTCTTTTGCCTCAAAAGTATTCAAAGTTTTCAAAATACCCTTTTAGGATTTAGATTCGACAACAACTGTTTAATCATATCTCTTTTGCCTCAAAAGTATCCAAGTTTTCAAAATACCGTTCTTTGGATTTAGATTCGGCAACAACCGTTTAGTCCTATTCATCCTTTGCATTCTTTGAGATTCAGATTCAGCAACGACCGTTTAGTCTCATCGGGATTCAAATTCGGCAGTGACCGTTTAGTCCTAAGCATCCTCTACCTTCTTCAAGATTCAGATTCAGCAACGACCGTTTAGTCTCATCAGGATTCAGATTCGGCAATGACCGTTTAGTCCTAGTCTTCCTATGCCTTCATTATGATTCTTTCGACAACGACCCTTTAGTCCTATGCATCCTATGCTTTTCTTTAGGATTTAGATTCGGCAGCGACCGTTTAGTCCTAGGCATCCTATGCCTTCTTCAAGATTCAGATTCGGCAGCGACCTTTTAGTCTCATCGGGATTCAGATTTGGCAAAGACCGTTTAGTCTCATCGAGATTCAGATTCGACAGCGAATGTTTAGTCCTATGCATCCTATGCCTTCTTCGAGATTTAGATTCGGCAACGATCGTTTAGTCTCATCAGGATTTAGATTCAACAACGACCGTTTAGTCCTAGGCATCCTATGCCTTCTTCGAGATTCCGATTTAGCAATGACCGTTTAGTCTCATCAGGATTCAGATTCAACAGCGACCATTTAGTCCTAGGCAACTTATGCCTTCTTCGAGATTCCAATTCGGCAATGATCGTTTAGTCTCATCAAGATTCAGATTTGGCAACGACCATTTAGTCCTAGGCATCCTATGCCTTCTTCGAGATTAAGATTTGGCAACGACCATTTAGTCTCATCAAGATTCAGATTCTGCAATGACCATTTAATCCTAGGCATCCTACGCTTTCTTCAAGATTTAAATTTGGCAGCGACCGTTTAGTCTCATCAGGGTTTAGATTCAGCAGCAACCGTTTTGTCCTATGCATCCTATGCACTCTTAGAGACTCAGATTTGACGGCGACCGTTTAGTCTTATCGGGATTTAGATTCGACAGCAACTGTTTAGTCCTATGCATCCTATGCACTCTTCGAGATTCAGATGTGGCAGCGATCATTTAGTTTCATCAGGATTCAGATTTGGCAGTGACCGTTTAATCCTATGTTTTCCAAAACTACCATCACTCAAAATTGCATTGTTCTCACGTTTTCAATCTCCTAAAATTTTCCATTTTTATCATGCATAGTTTCCCATATCTACCTAGTTTTTCTCTTAGTTTTCATAGTGTTTCATGTGTTTTCATAGCATCCAACATATGTAAGTTCGCTTATGCTACTTAAACATGTGAATGGATATATTTTCCAACATCATCATGGCATAAATAAAAAAACAAAAAAAAACATATATGCAAAAATACCAAAAATAAAATAAATGCTAGCATGTTTTCCTAGTTGCATTGCTAATAACATATTTGTGGAAAAAAATAAAGAGAAAGAGAAAATAAACACTGACCTCAAGTGCAGAACATAAGACTGAAGCTGTGAACTGAAGCTAAAAGTTGGACCCACTAGACTGCTACTTGCTCCAAAAAACATTTTAGAACTGAGAATTTAGAGAAATGAGTTGGAAATGGCCAAAATGGAGCTTTAGGGCCCATTTATAGGCCACCATACAGCTTGAGCCGCTCGGCGCACCTTTAGTGGTCGCCGGGTTTGCCCGGCGCACCATAAGTGGCCGCTGGTCAGTGTTAACTGGGTCAATGTTGATTGTTGACCCAAAAAAAAAAAAAACCCCAGAGTTTTTGCCCAGTATCAAGGACCAAGCCAGAAGAAATTTTTCCAGGCCAACTGTAGCAGCCCAGCCTTGTTAGGTAGGTCCGGTCTCAACCCGTGAAAAGCGCAGTTTTCGCACGCAATTTTGGGGTAACAAAATGCAGAATCATGTTTTGTATTGAATACCTCTCCCTACCATCGAGATGTCTGATAAAGAAGAGGTAGCTGTAAATACCGTATTTTGTCCGCCCTAGATTTTGTTGGACCCCAAAAATCTCAAAAATATTAACTCTTTTCCGAAAGGCCGCGGAAACATCTAGATTGACGTGGCGTAATCCGTTCGGGCATCAGAGCACTCAAAGTGCCACTTTAGGATAAAATGACCAAAATGCCCTTGGTCAACCCTAGGTTGACCAAAAGAAAAAATTGGTCAAAATCATCTCAAAAAAACATTTTTCATGTTTCTACATCAAACCCGAGCTACTCGGTGATTTTCGTCAACTTTGACCAAGTTTAACCCGAGCTTGACCCCCAAGGGCCCCAAAAACCCTAATTTTGATCCGATCGTTAGAACGAGTTGAAACTAGCATCATTGTGAAGATTATTGAATTCCCTTTCCAATGACCATTCATGGGTCGAAATCAAAGTCAAAACGGCCAAGATATCTTGAAAACCATGCAAGGTGTATCAGCTCACTTCCCAAGGCCATAACTTTTGATCCAACCGTTGATTTCAAAGTTCTTTAGCTTTCCAGAAAATGCACATCCAGACCTTTATAGTGACACTAAGATCAACCTAATCTAAGTCCAGGAAGGCCTCCATCAAGCTGTTACAAGGCGGCGGCCACTAAATGGCTGCAGGAGCTTAGCTGGCGGCCAAGAGTCACAAATCCGTTATAAATACCCCTAGACCCCCTCAGATCAAAAAAAGAAGAAAAATTGGGCATTTTGGAGCTGAGTTCTGGGCAGATTCTCTCTCCTTTCTCTACATTTCTCTCCCAAAAACACATAAAAAAACCTTTGATTCCTCTTTATTCTCAAAAATCAAGAAGTTGTGTTCTTACACTCTTTTTCCTCTCCTTGGTCTTAAGACCTTGGATTTTAGGTTTAAAGGGTGTAGATGTAGCTTTTTAGGTATAATCTACACCCTTTGCTTTATCTTTGTCTATAATAAGCTTTATTGCTTTTTCTAGCTTGTTTATTGCTTTATCTTACTTCCTAGCATGTTCTATAGCTTTCCTAGCATGTCTCCTTGCTTTTTACCATGTTTTAATGCTTTGATGATGTTTGCTTAGCCTTCTTGGGCTAGGATATACCTAAATTTTGTGTTTATGCTTAGATCCATGTGCCTAGATGCCTTTAAGCATGCTTATGTTTAGATCCATGTGTTTATGTGCTTTTTTGCCATGTTCTTGCTTAGATCTCCTTGATTGTGTGTTCTTTGCCATGCTTATTGTCAGATTTGTATCTTTGTGTGCTCTTTTCCATCTTCATGTGTCTAAATCTACATGTTGGTTGCTATGTCATGTGCTTCTAAAGCCTTTCTATCTCTTGTTATCCCCTTTTTCTTGTGTTTTGGCCCTTTTGGTAGGGTGTAGATCTAGATCTTGTGGTCTAGGTCTACATCCATGCACCTAGGCCTATATCAAAGGGTTTGGATCATTTCATTTATGTATATCTATGATTGCTTGCTTGCTTTTATGTTTTATCTCCATGTTTGCCTGTCTAGATCTAGGCTTTGCCATGCTTTGTGCCCCCCGTGG
Organism: Notholithocarpus densiflorus; assembly: GCA_030021035.2. NCBI lineage: Eukaryota > Viridiplantae > Streptophyta > Magnoliopsida > Fagales > Fagaceae > Notholithocarpus > Notholithocarpus densiflorus. The sequence continues at coordinate 10,052,539 of JARYZH020000004.1, forward strand.
GTTTGTGCTTGTTGGCCTTTAAGGCCATTTGCTTGTGTGGTTGCATCTGTCCCTCTTGTGGATTGTTTAGATGTTACCATTTATAAGATACACCTCTGTAGTGTTGGTGTGCTTGATACACACCTTTCTTCGCTCAGTGCGATGTTGTCATGCTTGCCGCTTTGTGCCACCTATGGGCATAAGCGGTTTTTTGGAGTCGCCACCTAGTTTTTGCAATGGTCTAAAAACCATATATATAGCGTCCTCTCGAGGAAGGACCTTTGATCTTACTACTAGAGATATGGGTTCGGAATTTAGGTATGTTCTTAAGAAGGTGTTAGGCACCCAAGACCGCCCAACCCTAAGGTTGGCTTCCCATCATTGTGTCTTACGTCTTAACCTTATTAAAAACATGTTCAACACTTATATCTATACTCACACACACACACACACACACACTAGCATACATCTAAGCATACAACATGACATCATTATCCCAAAACACATACCTATCTATAAAGCAAAAGGAAGCCAAACCACACATGTATACAAACCCTAGCATTCATCTAGCATGTGAAAACCCTATCATACACCTAAAATAAGGCAGCAAGGTATCATGGCAATTACAAATTTATATAAAGCATACAATTGGGATCAAAAGACATAAAACGAACATTCAAACAATATACATCATCAAATGCATGTTCATACTAATGCATGACTTACTTTTACTTATCTTTCAGCAACACAGCACTTATGACATCATATATGGACATGTGAATGCATGTTTATGGCATCAAGACGAAAGAAAACCCAAATCTAGCATATGAGGGATAAACAACAGATAAAGCATGTGAAACAGAGACTCAGATACGTGTACACATATGAAAAGGGTTTAAACAGGGGCAAGATATGTAAAACAAACAAACCAAACAAAACAAAAATCTGAATTAGGGTTTTTAGGCAAATGCCTGTATACGTAGACAGAGGCCTACGTACGTAGGATTTAACCTACGTACGCATGCTTAAGACATGCGTGTGTGGGATTGTTCAAAAACCCTAACCGAGAAACACGAAACAAAAAAAAAAAGCAGAAACAAAAACCCTAATTCTAACAACCAAACATGCTCTAAACATAAAAAGAACTATAAAACTAACCTAAACAAACATGCATAAATATAAACTGGCCTTTGGCCTTAGAGTTCAGGCATCATTGAGGAACGGGAGCTTGAGTCGTAAAGGGTACAAAATGCGATGTCTACAGATACCCTCTTTTGATTTGTGAGCTTCACTAACAGAATAAAAAGAATAAGAGACAAAACATTTTGTTTTGACGTATGGTTCGGGCCCAACCCATGCACACGACACACATTACGCATACATGAGGCGGGGTGCAACTCCGTAGAGTTGCATGGGATTCGTATGTCCGAAGTCCCACCTTTGTTGCTCGGGAAACAAGCAACTACAGGTTCATTATCCCATGACTTGTTTTGCCACTTGTAAGAAAATGATGAGTGACTCACTATCCTATAGTCACTGAAAAGAAAAAAAGGAAACAAATAAGGGTGCTCTTCGAGCTAACCCAACAAACAACAAAAGGATACAGTCTCTGTGGTGTCCATCCGGGGCTTTTGCCTCAAACTTCTCTGGGTGACTTGCTCCTCTTATCTTCTTCTTTTCTTTCTTTACCTTTTCTGGTGAGGCTCTTTCCTCGAGTTGACCTTGGTCTCTTTCTCTATCACTATCTTTACCTCATTCTACCGTGCCTACATGTTCAATTCCCGGACGATATGTGCACGAGTAGTCTTGATTGTTGGATCCACTAGGGGTAGTGAAAACTCGTTGAGGAGTACGTATGTATGGGGAGGAATCTTATGCCTCTTTCATGGCTTACATGGGGATGAGAAACTTGTTGAGGAGTAGTAGAAATGGACTCGCCGAGGAGTAGTGTAACTTTGTAGATGTGTGATCCACTGAAGAAGAATCTTCTGCTTCCTTCATGGTATGCTAAGGGCTTTGGGGAAGAATTTTCTGCTTCCTCACTGGGGATACTTTAGGTGTACTTGGTTCACTGGGGGAAAATTTTATGTTTCCTCACTGGGGATTATTTAAATATACTTGGGTCCATCAGGGAAGAATCTTCTGCCTCCTCCATGGGGATGATGTTCTAGATATGCTTGATTCACAGGGAAGAATCTTCTGCTTCCTTATTGGAGATAGTGTTCTTGTGTTTATGTGAATTGCTGGAAATTGTTTTAGGATGTACATGCTTCAATAGGGGAAGTGTTTTCTGCTTCCTTTACTACTCACTAGGGAGGCCTTGGTGACTTGGTGCCCAATTGGGGCAATCTTGAGATGTTTTTTTTTTTAATTTTTTTTTTACTGTTCATGACTAAACTACACGTAGTTTAGTGGTGAGGCCTAAACTACACGTAGTTTAGCCATCAGGTGTGTTCCCACCTTTTCATTTTTCCAAACGGTTACCAACTGTTTCTTTTTCTTCTTCATTCTCTTCATCTCTCTCATCTCTTCACATTCCTCATAACTCTTTTTTTTTCTCTCTATAAAAACTTTCCTCTTCTCTCTTTTCCTCACACCATATGATCCTCTCATTCTCTCAAACCCCCTCATTTTCTCATTTTCTCTCTAAACTCTCTTCATCTCCTCCAATAGCACCCAGGGCCAAGAAGTCTTCCTACATCCTTTCCTTTGATGCATTTCTCCTCATCTGCTGGAGTGGGACAGTGAGATTGATGGGGCCTCCTCCATTAACATATCGACCAGAAAATCACATTCCCATGGCTGAATCTGTAAGTTTTTTCAAGCTTTTCTCATTTTCTAATTTCTCTTTGATCTTCCGCTTTAATGTGTTTGTATCCATGTAAATGCTTTGGTTTTGTTGTGGGATGAGTTTAGATGAAAACCTGACATATTATGAGGGGTAGGAACATGTTTAGGAATGATTTTGGGTGATATGTGCTGGAAAATGTCAAAGGAGTCTTCCTGTTTGTGCTTCTGTGTGCATGGGCTCAAGCCTGTGTATGCAGCTTGGACTTATGCATACGTAGCTCTGTTCTTACGTACGTAAGTCTATTCTTGAGGCTCTGCGTACGTGGGGATAAGCCTACATACGCGGGGTCCTGTTTGCGTACGTAGGCTTTGACCCGCGTACATGAGGTGCTTGGCAGAGGCCTTACTCTGCCCATTTTCACTTTTCTTTCAACTGTTTCACTTCTATATGCAATCCTAACACCCCTTTTTGTCATTTTTGCATCTAAACATCCTGCATCCTCCTTTTTATCTTTATTCTTGCATTGAAAACATCAATTTTTCATCAATTTTGCTTGAATCAAGAATCTAATGTCATCTTCTTCTTTTGCAATCCTCATCCCCTTATACTGGTAGGGGAAGTACCAATAAGGTGGTAGAGTGGTACAACCTTCTCGTTCCTGAGACTAGGGCTTATATCCGGGAAGCAAGCTTTAAGCCTATCATTAGCCTTCTTCCAGAAAGGTCCGCAAGTGCTACCTTGGTGCAATGCCTTTATCGAGAGGTGGTGGGATACTACTCACACCTTTCATATTACTGAGCAAGAGATGACGGTGACTCCCTACAACTTCTACCGCATGACCGGCCTTAGCTTCGAAGGGGCCATCATTAGTTTGGATAGCATGTCGGGCATCCAGCTGGGTCTTGACATGTTAGAAAGGAAATACTCCATCGAAACCATCCTCAACTTGGTGTCGGATTACATGCTTCTCCCATGAAGGACTACGGAGGAGCGCATCCATATGGCTAGGGCCTTCCTTCTACACTTGTTGGGAGCTTATCTCTTCAATAATGGTGGGCAAACGGTGTCCTTAAGGTGGCTGACCCTCTTTCAGGACTTTGCTGAGGCACGGAGGGCCAATTGGGGGCAGGCATGTCTTGCCTATCTTTACTCTACCCTCGACACTCATAGCCGAGGCACCCTGCGGCAGCTTGTGGGGCATTGGAAGCTCCTCGAGGTTAGTTTTCTTTCCATTTCCTGTATTTCCATTTGTAGTTTATAGTCTTGCAAACTGTATCATCATGCAAACTGTCATCTTACAAACTGCCATCTTGCAAACTGTAATCTTGCATCTAACCTGCGGCTTATACTTCATTTTGCAGCGGTGGATTGTTAGGTATGGCCTCATAACTCCGACCACCGATCTAAGTTTGAAGGAATTCCCTTGAGTGAGGGCCCACCTTGCTGGGTTAACTTCGGATGAGGTAAGTTTAAGAGTTCCAATTTTCATGCTTCTTCATGTATTTCGCTTAAGATACTCTTCTTCTAACCTTGCATCATCATAGGTCAACTGGACTCTATGGGCCGACCAGCCCCTTCCTACTTCTCTAGACAAGGAAGCTGCCGCTATCATTGCTTCGGAGATTACCCAACCCTTTGAAGGAGCGGGTTTGAGGGCACTCTACTTAGCGAAAAGGGTGCGGTGTCAACTGGTAGGTAGAGATGACCCACAGATTTCGATGGATCCTCCAGAGTTCATGCTTGCCCCACACTCCATGACCGATGCCAAGTACAACTCATGGGGGAATGACGTTCCCTACACCGAGCGACTCTTTGAGGGATTGGACTATGAGGAATTCAACATCACCCGTTTCATGCCTTCCCTTACTACTCAAGTATATGCTCAATCCCTTCTTCTTCTTTTCCTTTTCCTTTGCCTTGTTTGTTATGGCTTCTAATGGTGGAAAACTTGTAGCGGGAGGAGCTTGCTGCCGGTGAGCTAATTGATCCTCCACATCTCCCTTGGACGGTCTATGCTTACGGCCCTGATGACTTTGCTCGGAAGCACACCGTGCCCCATAATCCCAATGTTATGGGCTACCCTTTTCCTCCAAACACTCGGGCTGTGAGTTCCTCTTTCCCCTTTTTTTTTTTGCTGTCTCTCTTTTTTTCGGTCACTAACCCTTCTTTCTTCGAACTGCAGCCTACCATTCAAGAGCATGAGGAGTTGGTATGGTTAGCTAGGAATCTCAAGCTGGAGGTGACCAACTATTCAAGGAACTTGTACCGTCTTAGAGGGGCGGCCTATTCGAGTAGTGGTGGTGATAATGATGATGATGGTGATGGTGGTGGTGGTGGTGGTGATGAGGAGGATTTGGAGGCGACTCCCAGCTATCAACCAAGGAAGAGGCGACACCATTGATTACCTGCAGTCAAGACATATAGGCATACAACACACATCTTTCTTTTTTGTTGCTTTTACTTTTTTATTTCCTTTAGCAAACATTTGAATTCAGTTTGAGACAAAGGGTTGTACTTAAGAACATCTTTTTACACTTATGCTTTTAATTGGGACTAGTACTTAATTTACAAGATATATGGTTAATTGTATGTTTCTATACAACATTGCTTCTTTGATGCTTGAAATCTTGTACTTGAAATATGTCTTGAATGATCCTTTAGGTCGTAAGAACCCTAGGGATGCCTTGGAGTGAAAAAACCATGCTTAAAACAGGGTAGAATGAGCTTCTGCCAAGCACTGTGCGTATGTAGGGATGGGCTTGCGTACGCAGCTTTGACTTTGTGTACGCAGGGTTGACCTTATGTACGTGGGTCACGAATTAGAGGAAACCCTAACCGCTCTAATTAAGTATAAAAGTAGCCGTTTAGGTCCCCAAAACCTCACCAATGTATTTTCAACTCAAAGAGCACTTTTTTGAGGTCCCCCAATGGCAGAAAACTCTTCACTCGTTGTCTCGGCTTGGATTAGGAGGCTCAGTCTCGATTGCAAGGATTCCATCGCCCCCTATGGTTTTTCTTGTGTCTTTCCATACCATCAAATAAGGGTCAATGAGCCTCTTTTTTGTGCTGCTGCCAACTATTGGGTCCCTACTCGACATGTTTTTCCGCTTCAATGGAGTAGAACAATGCCCCACTATCAAAGAATTTGGTGTCATAATGGGTGAACCAGAGATTGACGATCTCATCTTCCCTACTATGGGTGGGGATCTCCACTCCTTGTTGCAAGTTGTGTTGGGCGTCCCTCTTGCTATGGCAAATAGGTGGTGTCTTTAACAAAATCAACCTTAACTTGGTTTTTGCACACTTTTCCGGCTCGGCCCTTCCCGTGGGTGAGAGGCCACATTCATACTTCCTTAGTGCCTTTTGCTTATGTGCTTTTGCAAGGTACTTCTTGGTCTAAAGGTCATATTGTGTGGACCTCCGGATGTGCATAGTGGTCTATGAGCTAAAGAGAGGTAACCCAGTGGGTTTGATCTTGGCGAAAACCCTCAATGGTTTAGATGCCTTTCATAGGAAGGAAGCAAGCTTTTTTGCGGGAAGTCCTCTTCTTTTTTAGGTATAATCCCTAACTTTTTCCTAGGTTTTCAACCTAGTGGGATTCCTTTAATTTTGCATGGATTGCCTTTTGGTTTTCAACCCATCGAGGCACCTTATATCGTCTTTTATATATATATTTTTTTCACTCATGCTCTCTTTTCCTTTTTTGCTTTTTTTTTTTTTTTTTTCAAATATGGCTACAGCATTCTTGAGGCCAAACGGCATCACCATGTAACAATAAATTCCCCATTCAGTAGTGAAAGTGGTTTTGGTCATATCTTTGGGAACCGTATTGATTTGGTTGTACCCTGAGAAACCATCCATGAAAGACATCAAGGCACTTCCCGCTGTGTTATCCACCAAGACATCAATGTGAGGGAGAGGAAAGTCATCCTTAGGGTATGCCTTGTTCAAGTCCCTAAAATCCACACACATCCTCACCTTCCTATCCTTTTTAGGTAAGGGCACAACATTGGCTATCCATTCGGCTTGGTGTACGGGTTTGATGAACCCTACCTTCAATTTCTTAGTGACTTCCTCCTTGATTTTTAAGAGGCATTCGGTCCTCATTCTTCTCAACTTTTGTTTGATGGATACCATGTGATCATGAGAAATTCTGTGAGAAGTTCTTCATAGGACCATGCAAACACCTCTTGAAATTCTGTGAGAAGTTCTTAAAGATCTTTTCTTTCTTTTTCATTTAGAGTTGAGTCAATTTTAATTAAGCGTGGATTCTTATTATTGCCCAAATTAATAGTTTCAGGAGTTGATTTCATAGGTTCAATTTTCTTTTCCATTTGTTTATTAATTTCGTTTTCAAATTCATTTGAATCATTTAAGTGCAGAATTTCAATGTTATGGGACATATCAAAGTAAGCCAAATTAGAATTCATCTTATTGAAAATATTGAAAAGTACATTGGAACTTGCATTACAAAACTTTTTCCCCATGTTTTCAGAAAACCCAACCTAAGTCCAATTATTAATGGGCCTCACCATAGGCATGATGAATTCTGTCTTCTTTCTTCTTCAAGGCTTGCCACTCTTCTCCTCGCCCTTCTTCAGCTCAGCGAACCAGTCCTCCCCTTTCAGAGTTTTCCATACGTGTATAGCTATGGTTATGTCATATAGATCCTCACCCTTATTAGGGAAATCTCTTCCTACCTCGTCAAAGAACCAGTCGTCGTCATCCTCACTCTAATAGCTAATCATTTCATATTTTCCTTCTTTTTATTCTTCTTCTTCTTCTTCTTCTTCTTCTTCTTCATTTTGAGTCGACACGAGGTATTGGTCATCGTCAGAAGAAGGGTCTATTTCACGTTTAAGCATGAAGTAAGCTGGGGTGACTTGAGTTGTTCCCACCTTCGAGGTCCATTATGGCCAATCATGATCTTCCCACGATCCTGTGTCTCCTGACTCAGAGAAGTTGTTGACATGGGCCCTTTAGAAAATCCATGGCCTAGGAGCACTCTTCAATTGTGGCATAAAGTTGGGTAGAAGTAGGCGGACCTTCCCTTCTGTCGTCATGCAGTTGATGTCTTCTTGAGTCAGCTCACTTTGTCCATGGTTAGCCTTGTCTTTTTCAGCTTCCTCTGCTTCTATCTTGAAGATGTGGCTTATTATCTTCTTAAGAACTTCAACTTGTGCTTCCACACATTCGAGCATCTTTTGCATGAGGACCTTCTCACTTGAGGCGTCCATCTTTCCCTCTTGAGGGGTTTTCCCTTTGAATGTCTCGCCTTCCATTGGACTTGGATTGACGTCTGAAAAGAAGTCCTATTTTCATCAAGTTCATGTCCCAATTAAAGGTTTAACTTTTTTAGATATCCTTAGAAATTTTTTAGGTTCATTTTAACGAAGGCCCAATTATAATATCACTCCCTTTCTTTTCATGGATTTTTGCCCCTTGTTTCATTGGGCTTTGGTCCATTTACAATAAAACTCTTATCTTACCTTCGTGGGCTTTCATTAGAATGCACTTAGAAATTTTCAACCCTTTGTCTCAAACATGGGCTTACAATGTATTCATCACCTTTGGGCTTTCCATTTTTATTCATTTATTTCACCATCATTTTTTTTGAAATAGCCCTTTAACTAGAATATATTGTAGCCTTCCTCTCAAAGTCTATGAAGTACTCATCGTTTTGGGCCTAGGCATACAACAAGGAGGCCCAAGATTAGGGAAGCTCATATTGGCTTTGTAGGATTTTGGATGCTAAGTCCATAGCATACTTGTTACCTTAGGCCCAAAGTCCTCTTTTTCAAAAAGGCTTTTTCCACTTGGGCCTATAATAGCAATTAAGCTATGGTCTTATGAACCTTTCAAGTTAAGATATACCTTTGGATTTAGGGACAAGCCTCTTATATGTGAGAACTTCTTTTATCCCAAAATATCTTAGGGTATACCATAGCTTTAGGGTCATCCCTTTCATTTTTACACATTTTATTTGTTCCTTAGAATTAAGTGAACACATGATATATGGTTGAACAAACAAGAGGTATAAATGGTATCCTTTGTGATAGGGTCTAGGATCTCTCTAGTATGGGTAGGTTCCCTAAGGTTAAAGGGATAGATAAGTAGGTCACTCACAACTAGGTAGGCTATGATTCCAACCGAGGGCCTAAGTAGACCCCATATTGGATTGGTAGCAAACTTTTAACGTACTCAAAGTCCATTATAGGCGATGGCACCGATTATGAGTTGGTGGGATGAACTCCGGAAGATTTGGGCCCGAATGGAGCCTTCCATCTTCCCAATCATCACCAACCAAGGTTTAGAGACAAAAGAAACCAAGTGATGTGTGTGCAAACAAGTATTGAAATAGTTTTTATCAAAGTTAAGAAATAAGACACATAGGAATTAAACTCACCATCCCCAGTGAAGTCACCACTGTGGGCACAAGGGGTTTTTTGGAGTCGCCACCTAGTTTTCACAATGGTCTAGGAACCATATATATATAGCGTCCTCTTAAGGAAGAACCTTTGATCTTACTACCAGAGATATGGGTTCGGAGTTTAGGTATGTTCTTGGGAAGGTGTTAGGCACCCAAGACCACCCAACCCTAAGGTTAGCCTCCCATCATTGTGTCTTACGTCTTAACCTTATTAAAAACATGTTTATCACTTGTATCTATACTCACACACACACTAGCATACATCTAAGCATACAATATGACATCATTGTCCCAAAACACATACCTATTTATAAAGAAAAAGGAAGCCAAACCACACACGTATACAAACCATAGAATTCATCTAGCATGTGAAAACCCTATCATACATCTAAAAAAAGGCAGCAACTTAATCATGGTAGCAAGGTATCATGGCAATCACAAAATTATATAAAGCATACAATTGGGATCAAAAGACATAAAATGAACATTCAAACAATATACATCTTCAAATGCATGTTCATATCAATGCATGACTTACCTTTACTTTACCTTTCAGCAACACAACACCTATAGCATCATGTATGGACAAGTGAATGCATGTTTATGGCATCAAGACGAAAGAAAACCCTAATCTAGCATATGAGGGATAAACAACAAATAAAGCATGTGAAACAGAGACTCAAATACATATACACATATGGAAAGGGCTTAAACAAAGGCAAGATATGTGAAAAAAACAAACCAAACAAAATAGAAATCCGAATTAGGGTTTCTAGGCAAATGCCTACGTACGCAGACAGAGGCTTGCGTACGTAGGATTTAACCTGCGTATGCATGCTTATGACATGTGTGTGTGGGATTGTTCAAAAACCCTTAACCTAGAAACACGAAACATAAAAACAGAGGAAAAACAAAAAGCCTAATTCTAACAACCAAACATGCTCAGAACATAAAAAGAACTGTAAAACTAACCTAAACAAACATGTATAAATATAAATTAAGCAATAAAACAGGCTAAAATAAAGATTAAAGGTAAAAGAGAAAAAGGAAGGGTTTAAAGGATACGTTAAACAAAAAGCTCTTCAAGCTTGATTTTTTACCGTTCCCCTCAGTCAAATCTATCACAATTCAATAAAACAGTGATTAGAAACTTTAAACTCAAAGGATTGGGGCTAGAAAAGGTCTCAATTAGATAAAAATGACTTAAGGGTGTTTTGTGAAAAACTCCCTTTTGATTCACTATTTTCTAGTGAATCTTAGGTTTTCCCTTCAGATTTTCTGTGTGTTTTGAAAATGTACTATGTTAAGGCTTTATATGGTGGAAAAAATGGGGTTTGGAAAGGCTCCAAACGATGTGAAATTTATTCCAAATCTTATCCATTATTTCAGAAAACTTGCCTTTTTTATGCTTCTAAAACCCTAGCTACGTGCGTAGGAGTATGCCTGCGTACTTATGCTTTGGCCTGCATACGCAGGCTGCTGTCCACGTACGTGGGCCGAGGGCCACTTTGGTCATTTATTTCCAAAAATAGATTTTTGTGCATTTAAAAAGTTATATTTTCCATTTTAACACTCCTCAAGTTAATTTGATATCTGATTGGGCTCTAAATTGGCCTTGGGCCTTAGAGTTCGGGCATCATTGGGGAATGGGGGCCCGAGTCGTAAGGGGTACAAAATGCGATGTCTACACCACCCGTTTGGCTTTCTCCACTTCTTTGCATCTTTGCACGCTTGCCTACATATTCATGCATGAATCTGTGTGTCATCCATATTTCAATCCAATGGAACTATGGACACTCAATCCTAGGACACCCTCTTTTGTTTGATAACATGTTTGTTTGCCTCTTCGTGTGCTTTACATGTTTGTTTGCCCCTATTTGGCACCTTTTGATAGCTTGTCTTTTAGCATGCTTCCTTTCTACTTGTTTCTTTGCTTGTTTGCTGGCTTATTTCTTTTGTCATTGCATGTACATGCTAGAGCATGACACTTGGAGCAAGAGTGCAACCTCCTAGGCACGAGCAAAATGGGCAAGGATGCAAGCAAGAAGATGCAAGCCCACAAAGAGCAATGTTTAGTAGATTAGGGGGCTTAGCCCCTCTTGAGTGGTTCCCCCTCTCTTTGTACCCTTTACTTTTCCTAATCTTTGTTTGGGCCGCGTTTCCTGGGTATGACAATGTTTGTTTTACATTTCTTGTACTTTGCTGGGCCACCCTTGGAATGTTGACAATGTCTGTTTTATTTTTCTGCTCTGTGTGATAGCATTGTGCATAATGTATGTGTATATATATATATATATATATATGCCTGCGTGTGTGTGGGTGATCGTGCACTTTGTATGATGGACTCTCATGGCTACGTAAGTGACCTTTTCTGGCCATGAGTGCTCTTGACCTTATGGCATGACTATGTGCTCAAGACGATTGTTGTAGGTGCATATTCGAGTCATATTGTGTGCATAGTCACCGCGGTGTGATCGTCCTTATCCGTGTCACCAAGTGACATCGGTTTCCCCGTGTATGCGTCACGTATCAACGTGCATAATGCTTCGAGGGGCTCTGGCTCGTCCTAACACAAGCATGTTGGCACACGCCGTATACACGAGCACGAAACCCTACTGGTGCGCCATAACGCACCAAACGCGAAACTCTGCCAGATTTTCGCCGTGAAAATGGGGCATCCCCCATTGTTGTATTTTCACGTCGAAAGCTTGGCAAGAATAGCGTTTTATGTGCTATGACGCATCTGAGGCGAAGTGCTGCCGGATTTCCACCACGAAAATAAGGCAAAATGCAACCGGATTTTCGCCATGGAAATTTGGCAATGCTCCCAAACACACTTGGGAAGCATCGATCGAGACCACACCCTTTCTGAATCCAAACCTCAAAGCCCAATTCGCTTAAAGTCCCGAAAGCTAATGCCAATAGCTTGTTTTCAACTACTAATGTGCGAAAATTATGATTTTATCAAAACAAAGAATTGTCTATGGACAGGCGTTGTGGGGTGCCTAACACCCTCCCCACACGGCACACGTAACCAGACTTCTAAACTTAAGAATCAAGATTTTTTACCCATCCACATTAAATTAGGAAAAACAACATTTTTCTTAGCCTAGGATTGGTAATAAAATCAAATAGAGTCAGGTGACCAATCACACCTAGAAAAACCCAATGATTGGTAGCGACTTCACTTACCCTTGGTAATTTACTTAAAATTGACTCATATTCCAGTCACACACCCGAGGAACGACACATCTCCGTATCATTCCTCCACGGAAGCGTGTGAGCGTCGCTGCGATGGGTGGTCAAGCAACCGCGAGGCGTCGACATATATCAATATAATTTCTAAGACTTCCATGCGACTATGAGATGATGAATCCTAAGTTAAAGATGCGTTTAATGATTCCAATAAAGCATGTATAGTTAGATGTTTACCTTAGTAAAATATGAACTTGCTAGCTACTCTAGTAGTACCACGTTATTCTATTCTTTTCAATGGAGAGAAATCCTAATTCAATCTAGGAAGACCAATCCCATTCCAATTAGTACTTTTAAATAAATTCAGCTTTACATGTTAAATACATTTCCTACTTGGGCTAGAATTAATGTTTCCTATTGGGGCTGGAATTTAAAACCCACTAAAACTTATCTCTTTAGCTTCCAAGAAGCCCATAAAACTTAAATAAGCTTCCAAGACTTTAATTCCCAATTAAACTCAAATTAAGGTTGTTTAGATAGGCTAGAACTCTAAAGGATTCCAATAACACTTAAACTCCTAATCCAAATAGGTTTTAATCTCTTATCATTTTCCTCAACTGATAAGGAGACTAAAAGTTTAATATGAATAATCCACAAAATAAATCTCCACATTACATCTTTTTTATTTTTTTTATTTGTAGATATCATAATATAAAATAATAACACCTTCAAAATAAATTAAATAATTCATCAATTTCACTTTAGAAGCAATTAAATTAAATTTAAGTGAGGCGGGTGTTACAAAAGTAAACCCTAATCTAGCATGTGAAGGATAAACAATAACAAAATATGGAGGTAGACACATATAAAGCATGAAAACAGGGCAAGACAGAAGCATATTGTACAAGCAGAATAGAGAAACAAAAGCAGAAAAGGTTTGGATTAGGGTTTTTGGGCACAAGTATGCATGCGCATACATAGGGCCTGCGGGCAGCTTAGTTGTATGCGTACGCATACTTCGAGCATGCGTGCGCATCCTTAAAGCATGCGTACGCATACACGCCTCAAAACCCTAACCCATAAACCAAGAACACAGCAGAACAAAAACTTAAATCTAGCAACCTAACATGCTTAAAAACAGCAAGGGAATATAAACCTAAGCTAAACAAACATGTTATAACGTATATGAAAAACAAAACAAGGAAAAAAAGAAGATCAAAACAGAAAAAGAAAAAGAAAAGAGACTAGAACTTATACCTCAAAGGAACAAAGCTCTTTAGCTTGATTTTGACTGTTCCCCTTAGTTAATCTATTCACAATCAAACAAAAGATAATTAATAAACTTGAAACTCGAAAATCAAGGCCAAAAAAGGCCTTAATCAGAAAAATATTGACTTGAGAGCGTTTTGTAAAAAACTCCCTCTTTGATTCACTATTTTGTAGTGAATCTGATGTTTTCCCTAAGGATTTTGTGTGTTTTGAAAAGGTACCATGTATGGGTTTTCATAGTTGAAAATTTGGGGTTTGAAACGGCTCTTAGGCGATGTGAGATTCGTTCCAAAACCTAGTTTTAATGCAGAAAAACTTGCCTTTCATAGTTTTTGGAATGCTAGCATGCGCACGCATGCTAGTGTATCCGTACGCATGCATGAAGCATGTGTACATAGCTTTGGAACATGCGTGCACATACGCATGTATGCGTACGCATGCCCTAAGGTTTCCTGGCCTTAATTTTCCAAAATTGATTTATTTAGTTCATGAAAAAGTTATATTTTTCCAAAAATACTTTCCTCAAGTCAATTACAATCTAATAGAGCCCTAAACTAACCTTAGGCTTTAGAATTCCAACATCATTGGGGAATGGGGGCCCAAGTCGTAAGGGGTACAAAATGCGGTGTCTACAGATGCCTTGATACTATGTTTGGATGTTTAGGATATACTTGATGTTAATGCCTTGCCGCCTTGTCTATGCTTCTGTTTGAGTGTAATAACATGCTTGTTTGGATCTGCCATAACGTTTCTATCCTTGGTTTATGTATGTTGTGATGCCATGATAGATGTATGTTAGGGTTTGAGATGAAATGTCATGTTGTTTGCTTAGATGTATGCTAACGTGTGTTTGATTCTAGAATGCAGTATTGAATATGCCTTTAATAAGATTAAGACGTAAGACACAATGAGTGAAGGCCAACCCATGAGTCGGGTAGGGTTGGGTGCCTAACACCTTCCCATCCCCATTACTAAACTCCAAACACGTGATGTGATAGTAAGATCAGTCCTTTCACAAATGGCACTATACATATGGTTCCTAGACCTAATTTAGGTGGTGACTCCATTTCTTTTCTCTACCTCGATCTACTCGGCCGAAGCGTACTCCCCCCACTTGCGCCTATATAGGGGGAATGGGATTTGGAATGACCGGAGGTGCATTGTTTGTACTTGGGGAGTCTAAGTCAGTCCTAGGAAAGTTGGAACCTGCAGATGATAGGCTAGCCATCTCGTTGACAATGGAGGATTCTTCTATATAAAAGAAGGAAAGAGTATGAATGCAAAATAAATGAATAATGAAGGAAGATTTCTTTCCTTTTAAATCACTAACTGGAGTTAAGTGAAAAGACGCGACATTTATGAAGATTAATGTTTGTCTACCAAGCGCGGGAAATGAAGCGACGTCAAAACGGCTAGAAGCACCCGCGAGTGCCACGTGCTCGATCTTCGAACGTCACAAGGCATGATTACAAAAAGCATTGAAGTCTGATATGATGTGATTGTCAATGACCTTGGTCATTAACGCCATTGATAGTCAGGGGGCTAATGTACATTACACCAACCAAGACATGTGTGAGTGCTGACATGGTTGGATCTGAACCCTACACATGGGCTAGCTGTGAGGAAGAAAAAGGGAACGTTGGCTGAAAAAGAGGATCTTTGGCCCATGCCAACGGTGTGACCATCTTCGGGAAGGGTGAGAATGCACTAGGCATGGACACCTAGCATTAGCACAAAAAGGGAGATAGTGACCCCTATGGTCAGATGCTATAAAACACCCCTTATTGGCTGAGTTTGTGTTGAACCACTGTTGAGGACACGTGTATCACTCCTAGCATCCCTGATGTCCCTTTCCTTGTCCATGGCTTGCTCCCCACGTCGTAGCAAAGTCGCCCTCTATCCCACTACCCTAACATTGGCGTGTCTTCTCTCTCCTCCAGTTGTTACATAGCGCAATAGCTGTATTAGGATTTGAAATGGGGGAGTCACGGTTTGACACCTGTCTTTATGTACCTAGCAACATTCCTCGTACTATAAGAGGAACATGTTGCTGAACAATTAAAGCAAGAACCTAGAAAGACAAAGAGAAAGAAGAAAAAGTCTAGAGAGAAAAGAAAGGCTTTCTTTTAGAAGAACATGACTACTATGTAAAAACACTAACTTTCACATAATAGAGAACTCTTAGGAGTAAGGGATGTTCTTCCCTTACTCACCCGTGGTTTTTCATCCCTTCCAAAAGGTTTTCCACGTATTTCCCGTGTCTCCTTTACTTTCTCTATTTCACTTTTGCATTCTCTTGATGTTAGAGTGTTAAAGTTTTCATTTTTATTGTTCTTAAGCTTTTTCACTCAGATGTCTTGTTAGACACATCACCCATTTCCTTACATAGTCTTGATAAATCTAACTTGCATGTACAGGCTGAAAAGGCACAAGTGAAAGAAGAGAGAGAAATAAGCCCCAATGGGCCAGCCTAGTAGAAAGTAGCAGCAGACAGACCCATGGGCCCAAGAAGAAGCAAAAAGTGGGGGCAAGCCCAATAAGCCCATGTCATTCTCCATAAAAGATGAGCACAGGCAAAAAGAGTGTAAGAGCATAATGAGACAAAGTTGAGCAGCAACGGCAGAAACAGCGTGAGAAAGAAAGAAAACAAAAACAGAGGGTAGTGGAAGAACCACACCATGGTCGGAGCACCACCAACCTGCACCTAGCCAATGTAAGGGAGGTGGGCCCACAATCAAGGGATTTACAGAGGGTGTGGTTTGGTGTAGGGGCAAAAGGGCCTATTTTCGGTATCCTGCCATGACCTCTTTTGGGAGATGCTTTGTTGGGATGACATCTTTACCCAAAAGGGGTGGTAGACGTTGGGGACCGCTTAATGCATGCCAGAGAGGTAAGTAGAGAGAGAGACCCAAGGCCTTATTCGTTCAAGCAAGGGAGAAAAGCCCACAGCAAAACCAAACGGATTGAGATTTGTCATGGAATGGGTAGTGGAAGAGAGAGAGGATACTGGGCATGCCCAGGTGCAGTAGCGGCCGAGCAACCAATAAGTTAGTGGGCAGCTCTGAAGAGATGTTCACAACAAACAAAAATGGTTGGTGAGCTGTAGGGGTAAAAGGGAAAAATCTCATAGGGTGAGCGCAGTATAAATAGGAACAATGGCCATAAATAGAAAGTGAGAGCAACTAAGGCAAGAAACAGTGAGAGCCGAAAGACAAATAATAGAGAAAAGAGAAGAGTTAAGTAAAAAGAAAAAATAGTAAACACAACAGAAAGGCATGCATCAATAGGCTACTTTTTCCCTCCTTCTTACGACAAAACCCCTCTTCGAAATCCCAAAGCAGTGACAAGTAGCCATACAGGCCCATTCTCCAGAATGCATAACTTTGATGGCTTAGACCAATAGCAAGGTTTTTCAAGTTGGGGTTCAGGTTCTTTTTGGTTTACTTCTTGCGGGAGGACTTATCACTTTACATTCTGCTGCATTATCTTTATATTCTGATGTCTCATTTAATATATTGCCATATTGATTGTGTTAAACGTTTCCCTGAACACATTTCTCCACTGTAACTTGTCTTTCTGCCATAAGGCATTCGCTTTAAATTTATGAATATGAATTGACATTCACGAATTGATACATACCTGTATTTGTTGATATCTGTTGTCTTTATTTTTGGGATGCTGGGTTTGTGCAAAATTAGTAAGGTTTTGCTAGAATAGTGGGTCAGACCTAACTCTTCGACCCATAGTAGAATAGGCCTTAGCCCAGCAGAACGGGCTTAACCCAATAGCACAAAAAGGCTCCCACAAAACCCAAACCCTAAGTTCTCTTCGTATAGTTTGTGTTGGTTTGGTGTTATGCTCAATATTATTTGGTTATAAATTTGCTCTTATTTGTGGTGATGTTATTCTAATACTCAATTTAATAATAATAATAATAATAATAATAATAATAATAATAATAATAATAGTAGTAATTTAAATAAAAATTGTCCAACCCATAAGTCCAACCCGATCTAAGTGGGTTGGGTTAGGTTGCGTTAAATCTCTATGATGGATTGGGTTGGGTTGAATTTTTTTTAACCTGCCATAGTGGGTTGGGTTGAAAAAACCCCTCAACAAGACCCAACCTGAGCCATGCACACTCCTAATTCTATTTCTTTCATTAGTCCTTGTTTCAAAATAGATTTATCTATTCTTGATTTCTTAACTTATACTCTGACTTGACAAAGCTTTGCCAAAAAGAGAGAAGAAGAAACCAATTCAAAGTTTTGTTATTACTTTTTTTTTTTTTTTAAGGAAAAAAGTTTTGTTATTTTTTAAATAATAAAGAGTAGCATTCTAGTACGAATATTGTAGAAGAGAAGAAGAATATTCGAACCAATTCAAATAAAGCAAATTGGCGTCAAAGATGTTGGTCCCCTCCACACAATTACACTTCCCTCACTATCGGTCTATCACAAATCTCCAACCGTTGATATCCATGGCCGACAAATCTCATTCCCACCTCACATATCATGATTATATATACTAGCCTCGTTATACAATGAGACTTTTTTTTTTTTTTTTGAGTTTAGAATCTTAATTTTTCATTAATCACAATTTTTGGATTATGACACTTAGTAGTTATCTTAAATAAAGACTGCATGTAGATAAAGATAACATGGGAGACATGAGTTGAGATGTATTTAGTGGTTACACGTATAAATGATTTATTTTAAAACAAATATAATTGCTTTAGAAAAAATGTTTCAATTTGAATTTATCTATTGTTAGTGAGGTTACACAAGATTTTTGAAAATGAGTAAACTGCTAGATTTAGTGTGTGTTAATTTTTAGGAAAAAAATGTATCAATGATGTGGGAGATATATATATATATATATATATTTATATATATCTATCTAAATAGAGAGTGTGATTTTTAGGAAAAAAAATCTTGAATAGTTAAATTGATATTTCTCTAATAGATTTTTGTTTTTGAATCTTGTTGAATTACGATTTTAATTCTATTTCTTATTTTTTAGGAATAAGGACTATATAATTAGATTATGGACATTTTTTACATTTTTTGAAATCATAACTAACTTTTAAAAAAAAAAAATTTAGAGATGAGATAAATACCATACTCTTTTTTTAAAATAAATGACAAAATTTAGTTACAAAATTGGTTATAGCCTAAGGCTATAACCTTACTTAATAAAATGAACATTACTACATATTTTGGAAATCTAACCGTTGAATTGCATGTTCTTTACGCTCTTAATACACATGTCAAATTTTGTATCAATTGGATATTCTTTACATTATAATCTATAAGCTTATATTTTATGGATAATTTTAAACTACAAAAATTTGCAATTTAAACAATTTATTGATGATATATTTATTGATTTTTAATTTTCTATAAATTTTGCAAGCATGAAGAATATAGCAAGAAGATGTGATCCAATTGTGGATTTGTCAAAATTCATCTCCAATAAAAAGATATTGAGTAAGGTTGTAGCCTAAGACTATAACTAATTTTGTAACTAAATTTTGTCCTAAAATAAATACTATACTTCATTAATATATCAGTATTTATCTCCCCTCCCCATTATACCTACAATTTTTATTTATTTATTTACAATTACCTAGGTAGTTTGTAGAGATTGATAATTGTAGGGACGATAGGCCCAGTAGTATATGAAAGTTCAAATAGTGTGTAAAACACCTATGAACGTTTAGATCCCCAATTTACAAATTACCAACACAAATTTATAATCAAATAATGTATGTGCGGAATATGATAATAAGCTAAAACAGAATTGGTAAAACAATTTAAACCATAATTAATCACAACCACAACAGTAATTAAAAGACAAAGATTAAAGGAAGATAAATGCAAACACAAAAATAACACAGTGATATGTTATCGAAGAGGAAACCGAAGTCCTCGGCGTAAAACCTCTCCGGCGCCCTCCAAGCGGTCAATAATCCACTAGAGAATAAAGTTGGGATACATGAACAGCAAAAAACCCTCCAAGCCTAATCTACCTAGTGTACCTAAGCCCTCCAAGCTTCTTGCTCCAACGAGGTTACGCCGAACATTTGTATTCTCTATCTTACCGGATCCCGCTATAGCCCATAGCATCAACCAATATTAATTGATCCATTCCTAACTACTTCCCAAGCAACAAATAACCTTCTCACAGATATGAGTATGGTGAGATAAGGATTTGGCTAATTGTACCTCTTAAGGATGTAACAATGGAGAGGGTGAGAGTAGAGGAATTTGGAGAATCAAAGTATAAAGATTGTGGATGAGTCAATCTTGTTTTTCTCTAGGGTTTCTCTCTCAAAATTCTCTCTGGAAGCTCTCTACAATACGTGGGTATAAGGGGTATTTATACTGGCGTGTGTTTGGAATGCGAAACGTGTTTGGAATGCGAAAGGTCAGTTTTTCCCAAACAGAGTGGTCTAACGACTTAGCCTCGCGACTTGATTGAGTCGCGAGCTAACTGCCTAGCCAGACTGAAAGTTTTGTCCTGTAGTGCTCTAGCTAGCGTGACTCTTCAACTCTTCTGCATGCTTCACACGTGTGCCTCTTTTGGCGACTTGCCAGCCGCGAGCCAATCGCGAGATCCAGTCGCGAGGCCTTGCTTGAGTGCACACTCTTGAGCTTTTCTTCACACTCTCTCATACATTACCCTTACATGATTCCCACCTAAATACAGGGTTTCTAAATGCTGAATTACAAGCAAATTGGCACGGAATAAAGCCAACAAAATGGTTGATTAAATTCAACCTTACAGTATATATTGGGCCGGAGGCTTGGTCTGAGGACGCCTAGTAGTCTAAGAACGGTTAAACGCTGTCATGGAAGTCCGCATTAGTGAATGAAGAGATGGGGTTTGGTTATAAGAGTCCAAGAAGGTGGTCCGAGGAGGATTACCTCCTTGGCTGAGCAAAGCAGAGGTCCGAATATATGGTTTGCCATCCAAGGCAACGTTCTAGGAGATTCTATTGATAAGTATACATATCATGAAGGTACAGGACAAAGGGGAACTATGAAATATCTAAGAGAAAGCTGCTATCACCGCATTGAAAGCTCTGTAGCTAACTCTCTGGCTGCATTAATGAGGAAGTGATACCTGAATAGTAATTTTCAGCTTTACAGCTACTCCCAAAGATTTCAAGAAGGTGCTGATGGGATAAGGATCTACACCAGTAATCTGATCTACACGTGGAGGGTGGAGATGAAATAAGAAGAGGGTATAAAAGAGAAAGAATACCCTGAGGGAAAGGGGGGGAGAATTAAGAGAAAAACATTGTAGCAACAAGAATGGTATTTGTAATCATATTCAAGGGATATATACAAGAACT
Source organism: Notholithocarpus densiflorus (assembly GCA_030021035.2). Taxonomy (NCBI): domain Eukaryota; kingdom Viridiplantae; phylum Streptophyta; class Magnoliopsida; order Fagales; family Fagaceae; genus Notholithocarpus; species Notholithocarpus densiflorus. The sequence continues at coordinate 10,073,563 of JARYZH020000004.1, forward strand.
AATCTCCTCAGATTATGCCAAGAACGATTTTCTTTGAATTAAACTATTTTATCTTTGCTTCTTTGTCATCTGGGCCAACTATAGTTGCTGCACGGTTCATTAGGGCCTAGTTTTTAAACCCATTCTCTATAAATTCATTGTATTGGGCTCTTTGGGCCTAATTCCTTTAACCCTTTGGGCTGAGGAACCAAATCTTGCCCTTACAATAGTGATGAATAAAATGTTAGTCTTACACAGATTTAATAATAAGAAAATTTTATTCCAATTTTGTTTTTAGAAAAATTTAAAATTACTATAAAGTTCATATATGTAATAATAAATATAATTAATGCTACATTAACAACATATAATATATTCAAATATACTGTTTTTTGAGAAAAATATTCAAATGCAATTATGATTTCAGATTTCTAATTGATAAAATTTATTGATTGCTTATTAAAGAAGACAACATAATATATGACTTTGGTTTCAAAGGTCAAAGGTGTTATGGGCAAAATTTGGGGACAGAAACTCTAAATTTTTTCACAGCCATGCCTCCCAAAGAAAGAGAAAGAATCTGATCCATAAAATCCAAGATTGCCACGATTGATGGAGAACAGGTAGAGACGAAATAGCTGACTGCCTTGTACACTACTAACAGGAGCTTTTTTCAGCAACCAATAATCAGTATTGTGACTTAGCCACAAATTCCATACAGAGAGTCATTTCTACTGAGATGAATGCTCAACTTTCTACAGAGTTTTCAGAATGGGAAGTGAAGCAAGCCATCAATCAAATGGCTCCCCTTAAAGCCCCCAGACCTGATGGCATGCCACCTCTTTTCTACCAATACTATTGGAATTTAATTGGTGATGATATCTCTAACTCTGTCCTCCATTTTTTAAATTCTACTTCTTTACCTGAAAATCTCAATCATACTTTCATCACTTTCATTCCAAAAAAAAAGAACCCAGAATCTGCTGCTGATTTTAGACCTATAAGCTTGTGCAATGTGTTATATAAAATTTTCTCTAAGATTCTAGCAAATAGACTTAAGAAAATTTTACCAAATATTATTTCTGAATAGCAGAGCACTTTTACAAAAAGTCGTCTCATTTCTGACAATATTTTGGTTGCTTTTGAGTCTCTTTACAGCATGCAGAATCACAAAGAAAGGGAAAATTATATGGCAATAAAACTTGATATGAGCAAGGCCTACGATAGGGTGGAGTGGCACTATCGGGAATCAATTATGGTGAAGATGGGTTTCTCCGAGCATTGGATTAAATTGCTCATGCTTTGTGTGAAAACAGTTTCCTACTCAATCCTGGTAAATGGAGAACCTAAAGGCTTGATCACACCCTCTAGAGGCATCCGTCAAGGAGACCCCTTCTCACCCTTCCTATTTCTACTGTGTATAGAAGGTCTTCATGGGCTCATAAGTCAAGCTACAAATCAGGGAGAAATTAAGGGTTATTCACTTTGCAAATATAGCCCAAGATTAACTCACATTTTATTTGCAGACGATAGCCTTTTGTTTTACAGGGCTACTATTTAAGAGTGCCAAAAAATCATGGACATTTTGGAGGTCTATGGGAAATGCTCGGGCCAACAGATTAAACGCAGTAAGACAACAATCTTCTTCAGCAAAGCAACTTGTGAAGACACCAGAAATCATATAAAGACAGCCTTGAGAGTGCTAGAAATTATGCAATATGAGAAGTATCTGGGTCTACCTTCTCTCGTGGGGAGAAATAGAAAAGCCAGCTTCAATTACATCAAGGAGAGAGTGTGGAAGAAAATGTAGGGTTGGAAGGAAAAGCTCTTGTCACAAGCAGGGAGAGAGGTTTTGATAAAGGTGGTGGTCTAAGCAATTCCCACATATACTATGAGTTGCTTCAAACTCCCACAGGGCCTTTGTGCGGAAATTGAAAGTCTTACTATAAGATTTTGGTAGGGTCAAAATGGAGATCGAAGGAAAATTCATTGGGTCAAGTGGTCCACACTTTGCCAATCTAAGAATGAGGGTGGGATGGGTTTCAAAAACCTTGCAAATTTTAATGATGCATTTTTGGCAAAGCAAGCATGGAGATTGCTGCATAATAAAAACTCTCTATTCTATAGGGTTTTTAAACCAAGATTTTTTTCGGACTGCTCTGTTTTGGAAGCCACAGATTCTACTTTGGGTTCACATGCCTAGCGAAGTATTTTAAGAGGAAAGGATGTTCTCCTCCAAGGTGCTAGATGGAGGGTTGGGAGTGGAGAATCTATTAGTGTTTGGAATGATGCCTAGCTGCCTTCCATTGATCATCCAAAAATATTTTCACAGGTTGTACCAGGGTTCGAAGATGCTAAGGTCTCAGACCTTATAAACCCGATTCAAAGAAGGTGGGAGTCTAATCTGATTCGTGGGCTTTTTCTACCATATGAAGTGGAGCTAATTTTAAGCATCCCACTCAGTCATCACCCCATGGAAGACAAGGTTATTTGCCTGTTTGGAAGTTTAAAAAAGGAGGGGGAGTAGAGTAGAGGGAGGGAGAGTAATTCAATTACCTTGTTTGGAAATTTTTTAAGGAAGGAGGGGGAGTAGTTTGGAAGGGTTTGGAAGGGTTTCAACCACCTCTAATCCCTCATTTTTAATTCCCCCAAATTGGAGAGATTTGGAGGGAGAGTAGAGTAGATAAATTATTGACTAAATAAATTTCCCAATTTACCCATTCTAAATTAATAATAGACCAATGTTGCAAGTCCATTTTTAAATAGGGGTAAATTTGTCTATTTTAATTATTTCCTCTTTTCTCCATCCTAATTTTTAAAACATCCAAATAAAGGGAAGGGCTAATTACTTCATTCCCCCTTACTAATTTTAAAAATATCAAAATAAGGTGGAGGGGAATCATTCCCCTCTACTCTCCTCTCCACTACTCTTCTCCCCTCTACTCTCCTCCCCACTACTCGTCTCCCCTCTACTCTCCTCCCTCTCTAAGCTTCCAAACAGGCCATAAGTTTTTAGCTAAAGAGAACAAATTTTCAACCCCACGGATTGATCACGAGCATGATGAAGACACTTGGAAGTGAATCTGGCGTCTCTCTATTCCCAATAAAGTAAGGAATTTTCTTTGGTGAGCATGTCACAACGCAATCCCTGTGAAGCAAAATCTTTGGAAACGATAAATCCTAACAGAGGACTTATGCGAGCACTGTCATTCAACCTCTGAAACGGTTTGTCATGTCCTTTAGGAATGCCCGAAGATTGATGAAGTTTGGGAGGGTTTGCAGGGCTTCGAATTCCGACAGGTTAAAAACTTCCAATCCTTCAAAGACCTGATTGCTTTCTTGCATGCGGAAGGGAAGAATCTAGAGTTGATGGCAATGGTAATGTGGACAATTTGGCATAGAAGAAATCAGCTCAGAGTAAGTTCACGTGATTTTCCTATTACGCAAGTGCTTCCCTAAGCCATGCAAACCTTGACAGATTTTAAGCACCTAAACGTTTCACTTCCACCTCAACGACAGGGTGCTGGGAACTCACAGGCTCGCTCTCATTGGTCTCCCCCTCCAAGAGATTGTTTTAAGATAACTTTTGATGGGGCTACATTCCCTGATCTAGGTAAGGCAGGTTTGGGTGTAGTGGTCAGAGACTACAATGGTAGTGTGGTGGCATCCCTATCGGAACAGGCCCTTCTTCCGTTCTCACCTGAAATTGTGGAAGCCATGGCTGCAGATAGAGCAATCCGGTTTGCCCTGGAGCTCGGTATTAGTCCCTATATCCTTGAAGGGGATGCAGAGGTTGTGATTAACACCTTTAAATTTGATGAAGAATCCCTCTCTTCATATGGGCACATTATTTCTTTGGCCAAATCCTCCTTAGTTACCAACAGTTGTATTTCTTTCTCTTATGTGCATAGGGTTGGTAATAAAATTGCTCATAACCTAGCTAGACATGTTAAAGGTTTGTCAGTGTGGTGAGAAAATGTTCCTCCATATCTTTTTTCTATTCTCTTTGTTGATTCTGGCTAATAATATTTGACCGTCTTCTTTCTAAAAATATATATATATATATATACACACACACACGTGTGTTTAAATATTTAAAAATTATTAACAACAATTTATAATATTAGGGGTTGTTTGGTACCAGCGTTTAAACATCAGTTTTCAGTGTTTAAATAACAATAACATTTTTGATACGTATTTTTATAACACTCAAACACATATTTTTACAACATTAAGTGTTTGTTTGGATTGGCGTCTGTGTCTACTACGTTTGCATTTTTTTATTTTTTATTTTTCCAGCTCAGCGCCTCTTGCATTGTTCATGTCCAGTGCTAAACAGTAGTGAACAGTAATGAATAGTAACCAAAAAATAATTTTTTTATTATTTTCAATTTTCAGCAAAATAAGCCGTATTCAAAAGCATACTAAAAACTGAATAACGGTACTAAAAATCTTCAACCAAACAGACCCTTAATATCTATGCTATGGCACCTTATATTTTTCAAGGCAAAAACTGATGTATTTCTCAATCACACACAATTCACTGTACAAACACATACACCTTAAGAGGGCTCTCTCTTTGTCAAGCAAAGAAACGTTCAGGCACTTTCTTCTGCTCCTAAATTCTGTCTCTCTCTCTGCTGATAATGAATCATTCCCCCTCTCTCTCTCTCTAACAAACTGACATATATATTTGTTCTCTTTCTGATCGATTTTCTTTTGCTGTGAGCTTCATTACTTCAAAGGGTAAGTAAAAGTTTTCATCATCAAACTTTGCCCATAACTATTTTGCTTTCGTTGTATTTTGCTTCATGAATTTGCATTGTTACACCCAATGTGTACACACATAAAGAGACGTGATTGTATGTATTTGTATATGTTAGTGGGTGTGGCATTTTGGATTTGGGTTTTGATTGATCATAATCAATATTTGAGTTTCTCTCTTCTGGGTTTGCTATGATTTTGTTATTTATTACTATTAGTATAGTCATTTGGGTTTTTATTTTGTACTCTGTTTGGTTGCCAAGAAATTGGAGGAAAATTTGAGGGGTTAATCATTCTGGATTTTTGATATACATGTTAATTAATGACTTTGAATGCCAGGAAAAAATTCATCTGCCCCGACCCGGACTAGTTTGTTGAGGATCCATAACCATTTTTTTCAGTACCTTGTTGGGTTTTGCTCCGTGAATTTGCATTGCTACACCCAATATGTACACGCAGACACGATTGTATGTGTATATGTTATTGGGTGGGTGCGTGATTGGATGTGAGTTTTGATTGATCAGAACCAAAGTTTGAGTTTCTCTCTTCTATTTGACAAATGGGTTGGGCCGGTTGGCAATAATTTTGTCATTTATTAGTATCATTATTTGGGTTTTTAGTTATACACTTATACCCTGGTTGCCGAGAAAATGGAGGAATATTGGAGGGATTATTCATTCTGTGTTTTTGAGATATATATATATATATATATATATATATATATATATATATGTATCACTCAAGGAGGTAATGACTTTGGATAGTATAGGATGATGGAAAAGAATGCATGTGGCCAGCCCTGATTAGTTTGTTGAGGATCCATAGCCGACCATAAAATTTTGGGACTAAGGCTTGGTTGTTGTTGTTGTATAAATGCGTGTGTGATTTTGACTATTTGGGATGTGAGTAAGTGTAACAAAAAAAAAAATCCAAGAATGGTAGAAGATATTGGCTTTGTTGTGTTGTACTTTTGCAGTTGGATACCAAAACACATAAAATGCATAAATCTTCATTTTATTTTTCCGTTTTTCTTCTAAGGACCTATTTATGAGTACGGATTTTAAATCTTGAAATTATGATCGAGAAATGTGTTGTTCTGCGTGTGTGGGAGTGGGTATGGTTGAGGCAGAAGTGAACTAATTAAGGTTTAGTAATTTATGCAGATACTACTAGCTTAAGCAGGTTGTTGTGACTTATTATGCCTAAGCAGGTTGAGATTACAATTTACATTGTTCTGAAAAGATTACAATAAAATTATAAGGAATTAGTTTATGATAAGGTTCTGTAAAACCAGAACCTATGATAGAGCAGCTGACTTCGAGGGCAGCTAGCCTTCAAGAATTAGGGAAAAGAGAGAGAGATAGGAAAAGAATGTAACTGACACAAAAGATTATTTCATTGCTTAAGTCCCCCATATAACTAGTACTCTCTATATACTTGTACATGTCTATCCCTTAGCTGTAACTAACTAACAGAATAGGAATCTCAACTAACTACTAACAGTTTAGCAGTTATATGGTACAGCAGCTCGCTATACAATTTTCTGCACTCACTCACTTGGCCAATGATCCTAACAATATCCCCCCCTTTAAAGCACCTTGCCCACAAGGTGAGGGAAATGTTGTTATAAACTGTATAAGTTCTCCCAAGTTGCATCATCTTGATTGCTTCCTTGCCATTAGACTAATACTTGAATGATGGTTCTGTTTCGAAGCTTGTGAGACCTCTCTTGCAGCACTGCAACAGGTTCATGGTTAACAATGCCTTTTGTAGTAATATTTGGTAAGATAGGAATGGGAATGACTTGCTGTCCCAGTTTGGCCTTAAGGCAGGACACATGAAATACTGGATGAATTAAGGCATTGGAGGGTAGGTTCAGCTTGTAAGCTACTTCACCTATCTTTTGCAGAACTTGGAATGGCCCATAGTACTTAGGAGCTAGCTTTCCAAGAGTTTTATGATTAATTGACTTCTGTCTATAAGGTTGCAGCTTCAAATACACCCACTCCCCCACTTCAAATGACCTTTCAGACCTATGCTTATCAGTTTGTAGCTTCATTCTTTCTTGAGCTAAAACCAGATTATGCTTTAGCAATGACAATATCTGCTGTCTAGACCTGAGATGCATATCAACTGCCTCCACTCTAGTAGTTCCAAGAACATAATCCATTAATCTTGGTGGTAAATAACCATATAGGGCTTCAAAAGGATTTGTTTTAGTGGAGGTGTGAAAATTGGTATTGAACCAATATTTAGCTAAAGGCAACCAATCAATCCTAGCAGTAGGTTTATCAGCTGCAAATGCCCTTAAATATTGCTCCAAGCTCTTGTTCACCACTTCAGTTTGCCCATCTGTTTGTGGATGATAGGTTGAAGACATGGCCAATTCTATTCCTTGCAGTTGCATCAATTCCTTCCAGAACTGTGAAGTGAAAGTAGGATCTCTGTCACTTACAATGAAAGCTGGCATTCCATGCAACTTAAGAACATTCTACACATACAATTCTGCCACCTTGGAAGCTGTGTAAGGATGCGTTGAAGGAATGAAATGAACATATTTGGTCAACCTATCCACAACTACCAAAACCACATTTTTCTAGTGGGATTTAGGAAGACCCTCAATAGAGTCCATACTTACATTTGACCAAGGTATAGAAGGAATGGGCAAAGGTTGAAGTAACCCAGTTGGCTTACAAGTCTCATGCTTAATTCTTTGACAAGTGTCACACTCTCTTATATGCTGCCTTAAGTCCTTCCTTAATCCAGGCCAGTAGAAATCTTGTTGAATTCTGTGCAAGGTCTTCAAATAGCCTGAATGTTCTCCTAAAGGACTGTTGTGCACATAGTGCAAGATAGAAGATTTGAGATGGCTATTAGGCCCCAAATAGATTCGACCCTTGTATAATAAGAGGCCATTCTGCATTGTGAACTCTTTGGGAATTTCCCTCCCAATTTGAAATCTTGAAGCAGTTGGTGTAGGTTAGGATTAGACTCATAACTATCCTTAAGTTCAGCAATCCAAGTAGGAGTGGGAAAAGAGATAATGCATAAAGTACAAGCACTAGAGGAAGCACCCTCCTCGTCCTCCTTCCTGGACAATGCATCAACTACCAAGTTGTCCTTATCCTTCTTGTATTCAACTATGAAAGCATACCCCATAAGCTTGGAAATCCATTTCTGCTGAGTTGGAGTGCCAACCCTCTGATCCAGCAAGAACTTGAGACTCTCCTGATCAGTCTTGATAAGAAAGGGCCTTCGCACCAAATATGACCTCCATTTTTTGACAGCTTTCACCAAAGCAAGGAGTTCCTTTTCATAAGTGGAGAGAGTAAGAGCCTTTCCCTTCAAAGCTTGGCTATTGAAAGCAATGGGCCTGCTATTTTGCATTAAGACAGCACCCAACCCAAGACCAGAGGTATCACATTCCATTGTGAAGGTTTGAGAAAAATCTGGTAAAGCCAACACTGGAGGATTGGAAATAGCTAACTTGAGATGATTGAAAGCCTGTTCAGCCTTGTCAGTCCATGAAAAGGAATTCTTCTTCAACAGAGTAGTTAAAGGTGCTGCTATTTGACTATACCCCTTGACAGATTTTCTGTAGGAGTCAGTTAGACCAAGGAAGCCCCTCAAAGCCTTAATATCTTTAGGAATAGGCCACTGTTGCATAGCAGCTGTCTTTCTAGGGTCAATTTTAACACCCTCCCTTAAGATAATATGGCCTAGATACTCCACTTCCTCACAAGCAAACATGCACTTGGATTTTTTTGCAAACAAGTGATGCTTAGCCAGCAATCCCAATACAATCCTCATGTGCTCAACATGGTCAGACAGGGACTAACTATAAACCAGTATATCATTAAAAAATACTAACACAAACTTCCTTAAATAAGGTTTAAAAACCTCATTCATGAAGGACTGAAATGTGGAAGGGGCATTGGTCAAACCAAATGGAATTACAAGGAACTCATAATGTCCTTCATGGGTTCTAAAAGTAGTTTTAGGGACATCATGTTCTTTCATTCTAATTTGGTGATAACTTGATCTTAGATCAAGTTTAGAAAAAAGGCTAGCTCCATGCAATTCATCTAAAAGTTCATCAATGATAGGAATTGGGTATTTGTCTTTAATTGTAGCTTGATTCAAAGCCCTGTAGTCAACACACATATGCCAACCATCTGCTATCCTTACTAAGAGGACAGGGGAAGCAAAAGGACTTTGGCTATTCCTAATAGACCCCACCTCCAATAATTCTTTTACTATTTTTTCAATTTCAGATTTTGGTAATAGGGATACCTGTAGGGTCTTTGGCAGAGTGGTTGGGTGCCCTCCTTGAGATTACTTTGGTGTTCATGTCCCCTTGGAGGTGGTAGACCTGCTGGTGTAGCAAATACCCCATCAAACTCTTGCAACAAAGACTCAATAGCAGCTGGGCATTGGTTTTGATCAACTGCAGCAGACTGCACTGCTATGTGAACAAGTAGACCTTTCTTAGTAGGTTCCTTGAGGAATTGAGAAGCATCTTGGAAGCTAGTACTTGCTGCCTCAATTCCATGTAACACAATTTGCTGTCCTTCATACAAAAACCCCATAGTCAACAGTTTAAAATCCCAGCTAATAACCCCTAATGTACTGAGCCAATGAGTACCAAGTACCACATCACAACCTCCTAAAGATAACACATGTAATTGCACATAGAACTTATAGCCCTGTATTACCGCAAGAACATCTTTGCACAGCCCCTTTGTCTTGATTATCTCACCATTAGCTACTTTAACTTCAAGAATTTGTGATGTATCTATTGGAATCTGCAACTTGGTTGCTTTTGCAGCATCAATGAAATTGTGGGAGCTACCAGAATCTAAGAGAATGATTAAACATTCTCTAAGAATCTTGCCCTTGACTCTCATAGTTCCAGGTGAAGGACTTCCAACCAGAGCATACAAGGTTATTTCAGCTTCTAACTTCTCTTCCTGCACAACTACAGCATTATCTATTGGTCCCTCTCCCAACTCAGTAATTTGCACCCCAGATACTGAATCTTGAATTACCTCAATACCTTCTAACAAAAATAGTTTGGCATTCTTACATTGATGCCCCAATTCCCACTTTTCATCACAGTTATGGCAAAGTCCCTTTTTATTTTCTTTCTTCCATTTGAGTAGCTGAAATTCTTTTAATGGGTATTCTTGTTTTCTCTTCTATGAAACCACTAACTTTAGGAGGCATACCAAGTATAGAAGACTTACCTGAATCATGCCACACCTTGGTGCTCTTCTCACACCCCATCAAGTATTCCTCTTGGATCTTTGCTAGACCAAAAGCTTCATTCAACGTAGGAGGGTTCAACATCTGGACTGGTAGTCTGACTTCATCTTTAGGGCCACTCAAGAAACAACTCAGTTTGTGTTGTGGAGATAAGCCTCTGATTCTGTTTGACAATCGAAGCCTTGTTAAAGCTTCCATTGGATCATCATAGGAAGTGGTACCAAACATGAGCAGCAAAGCTTGTACCGGTGTTTCCCATCAATCAAAAATTCCAGATTCTTCACAATCTTGATACCAAACCAGAGCCTCCCCATCCATATGGAAGGAAGCCAATACCAATTGTTCATTAGGTGAAACATTGTAATACTTGAAGTATTGGTTTGCCTTGTAAACCCTAGCCGTAGGGTTCTCTCCCTAAAACCCTGGAAATTCCAATTTCATGGGGCGAGAGCCGAGAGGCACAAACAATTGCAGAACTGGGTTGTGGAGTATGAGCTTGAGGACTGCATGGTCTATTATCTTCATTGGAACTCAGCTTCTGCAACACCAGGGCTAATTGCTGATTCATCTCATTCAGATTACGAGTATGAACATTAAGTGTTTGATGAATTTCCTGTATGTCTTTGGTATGATGATCTGAAGTCGTTCTCAAGGATGCAATTGCTTCATTCATTGCAGCAGTGGAATGAGTCTCAGTCATGGTGGAAATGGCTGGATTGAATTGCTCTGATACCATTTGATAAGGTTCTGCAAAACCAGAACCTATGATAGAGCAGCTGACTTCGAGGGCAACTAGCCTCCAAGAATTGGGGAAAAGAGAAAGAGATAGGAAAATAATGTAACTGACACAAAAGATTATTTCATTGCTTAAGTCCCATACAACTAGTACTCTATATACTTGTACATGTCTATCCCTTAGCTGTAACTAACATAATAGGAGTCTCAACTAACTACTAACAGTTTAGTAGTTATATGGTACAGCAGCTCACTATACAATTTTCTGCACTCACTCACTCAGCCAATGATCCTAACAGTTTGATGGGTTGAACTAATATTTTGTTGATACATTTATATGTAAACTCTTATATTAATGCATGAATCTATGTATGTGGTATGTATGTATGCAATGGAGAATCAATAGATCACCTCCTTATCCATTGTCCTATTGCTACGGAATTGTGGACTATGGTGTTCTCTTTGTTTGGTATTCATTGTTTTATACCGAAGACGGTGGTTGACCTTTTAGCTTGCTGGCAAGGGAAGTTTGGGTGACATCGGAATTGTGTTATATGGATGGCTGTTCCTCATTACTTGATGTGGTGCATTTGGCTGTTCCTCATTCCTGATCGTAAACTCTTCTTCTTCAAAACCTTATTGGATTGGTTTTCTGTAATAGGCAGTCATTCTATTTTTTCGGTTTTTTCTTTGATGGATGCTTGTAATTTGTGTTTTTGATTGTTCTTGTCCCTAGTGTATACTTCCTATATACTTGGGTGACACTTTTTTTGATATTCTAATAAAATTTTCTCATTACATATATAAAAAAAAATGTATGGTGTATGGCCTTCTGTATGTATGTATGTGTATATACATACATATGTAAATCTTCGTCAGGGTACTGAGCACTGCGAAATAAGTTTGAATTTAGGCTTCCAATATTTGGGCTTTATGGGGAAAGAATCTTTACTGAACAGACCCTAAGCCCTTAATGCAATTATTTTGCTTATTCAAGTTCAATTTTGGGAAACAAACAACATAAATTGAACATTTATATTTTCTTTTTATTGTCCTTACAATAAACAAGAGGGTAAATGAATCGAAAACAACTTGAGAAAGCTTTGAAGTTTTTTCCCCTTCCAAGCGCACATTTAGTTTATAAACTTCTTTGATAACTGTTGTTAATTGGGGAGAATTGGTGAATAGTGAGAATGCATGGCTTATTGAATTTATCAAAATTTCAAGAATTACATTGTATTTTTCCACTTGTTAATAGCGTGGTTCTGTTGGGTGATTGTACCATTGTGTATAGGCTGACTAAGGCAAGTGGCTGCATGAGACATGTTATCTTTTTTCTTTGCATAGAGGCGGAAGATTGTAATAATGGCTTCAAGAGCAATCTTTCAAAGGAGGAGAAACCTGTTCAATTCCCTAAATCAATCCACTCTCTTGATTCGAGGTTTCCGAAGTTTTGAGCATGGACGACCATCCCCAACTAATGAATTAGTGAATTCAAGCTTGGTTGCAAATCATGCAATTGCAGGCACTGATTACAGAAATGAAGGAGGTTTATCTTCAGTGAACAAGGATGGATCACCAGCTCTTTTAACAGCAGGATTTCGTAGGCATAGCTCCTTTGTTAGTCCAACTCTTGGTTATGGAATTGGAAGGGAAAATTTTATTCCTCATTTTGGAGTTCGGTGGATTTCACAATCTATTCACTATGCTTCCACAGCTGCAGCTGGTCAACCTGAAACAGCTGGTGGTAATGATGAAAATGAACAAAAGGTTGCTAAAAAGGCGAAGGGAGCTTCACCAGAGGAGTGTGATCAAGCAGTTGAAGGTTTGAGTAATGTTAAAGCCAAAGCAAAAGCTAAGCAGATGCAAGAACCTCAAAAGAGTGTTGAATCTATAATGAAGAAAGTATGGGCCAAGCTTCTGGGGATTGGTCCTGCTTTGAGAGCTGTTGCCTCCATGAGCAGGTTTAGAACACTTTTTCTGTTGTGTTTGTCTGTTTGATCTAATTTAACTTGTTTAGTACTTATTTTTTTATTGTACGTATAGGGAGGACTGGGCTACGAAGTTGGTCCACTGGAAGGATGAATTTAAATCTACATTGCAACACTATTGGTTGGGTACAAAACTACTTTGGGCTGATGTTAGGATCAGCTCAAGGTTATTGTTGAAGCTTGCTAAGGGGAAGAGTCTTTCTAGAAGGGAGAGACAGCAACTCACGCGCACCACAGCTGACATTTTTAGGCTAGTTCCTGTTGCAGTTTTTATTATAGTTCCATTTATGGAGTTCTTGCTGCCAGTATTCCTGAAATTATTTCCCAACATGTTACCATCAACCTTCCAGGACAAGATGAAAGAAGAGGTAATGGTTCTGATTTTTGTCAAAATGCTCTTTGTAAGCTACATACAATTCCTATTTCATAGTTTTGGAGGACAATGAACCAACCTCTTTGGTCTCTTCCCTTTGTCAGCTCTTTAAAGTTTTATTTATTTATAACCCTTATAAGAGGGTGGTGCCCAAAAGTTTTACCCTTATTGCTAATCCGTTGTCTAGGTCACTGCCCATGAATTTTTGTGACAAAGCATACTAGTCTATAAGGTTCCTGTGTACATTGCTTTTAGGAATTTTCTATTAAAAATGTACTATAACTAAGGGATTGAGTTTAAATTTAATTACATGGTGAGTGTTATAAATTCTTTGGTTATGGATTCTTTCTAAGAGAGTTTGACTATTTGTTTTTGCATGGATTCTTTAGGTATCTTTTCCTCTTACTTTAATTCATGATAAAATACTTATCTTTGGTATAACTATTTTAATTAGATTAGTTCTTATTAAAAGTTTTTAGCGAGGAGCAATTTATGTCTTCTTTATGGCACATCTAAGACACTATTCATGAAGAAAGTTGTGTTTTCATAAGAGTGTGATGATTGTACTAAAAAAATACAGAGTTTGATGATAAGTTAAGAAAATACAAGATAAAAATACCTTTCCTGCTCGATTTCCAACAAGCTACCATAGATTTGACTCCATGTGAAGATTTAACAATTTTTTAGGCTCTTTTTGAGAAAGTTAGAATACATTTATTGATTGCGCTGTTGGCATTTCCTCAGGCGAAAAAAATAGAAGAAAAAACTTCACTGCCAGTCTGCAAGTTATGTTATTTAGTTGGATGTAATGCTAAACTATTGATTCCTATAGATTTGTGTCATCTGAATTTCCACAACTATTGCACAAGCTGCAAATTCCAGTGTTTTTTGCTTGAGCTATACTGACTATTTGGTGTCTCATGTACCTGAGCACCTAAAATGTTGGTTCTTCTGGGCAAGTTATAAAACGACCAATGAATTACTTTTTATTTATCTATGTTGGCAATGAATTACTTTTTATAACTCCGCAGTTAAGGAAAGTGATATCCTCATCCATGCCTAAACCAACACCCCTCTCTACTACCCCCGTCTACACCCCCTAACTAGACAAGCACTGCCCAGACGATCACCAACCACATGATCACCAAGCTCAAGTTCCTTGGAAGTCTAATGAAAACCTCCAAACGTGGAATTTTTTTTCCATTTAGCGTTAATTTTCTAAGAATATCGTTAGTTGTCAGGTTGCAAAACAAACTAGAAAACTAGCATCTCGAGTTTTTAAAACTCGAGTTCAATTAGAAGTCGAGTTTTTAAAACTCGAGACCCAAGCGGAGACCCAAGCGGTGGCATCCGATGTGGGAAAAAAATTCCATGTAGAACTCGAGTTTTAGAAACTCGAGTTCCACCATTTTTTTTTCAGATCAGCCTTTGTCTTCTTCTTTCAGTGTATCTCAAACCCTCAAACGCAAACGAAGGCAACCCATGTCTCCAAGAACACAAGCAGTGACACCCACCAACTCTTCCATTAGAACATCGTTGAGACCCAAGCGGAGACCAACATCGCCGACGAAATCACCGACGTTTGAAAGCATATGAGCATCAGCCACGATCCGAGCCGCTCCTCGGTCCTGTCGTCGACGTTGCCGCCGCAAGCGACGCAGAGTGACTTCGTCTCTGTTCGTCGTCAGATCGTTCCTCTGTTCTTCATCGTCAGATCGTTCTTCCTGTTCTTCTTCAGGTTTGTTGTTCTTCAAGTACCAAAATCGACGAACCCAAATCTCCCTAACCCAGGAGCGATGGAGGCAGCAGCGGTGAAGCTCCAAGCGAAGGTTTTTCTTCTTTGGGTCTTTGGTTTGATGAATTTTTGTTGTTTGATGATGTTTTTCTTCTCTGGGTTTGTTGATGAATTCGTTGTTTGATGATGTTTTTCTTCTCTGGGTTTGTTGATGAATTCGTTGTTTGATGATGTTTTTTCTTCTCTGGGTTCTTTGACGATGTTTTTTCTCTGGGTTCCTTGTCTGGAATTTGCTTTAGAACCTCATCATCCGAAAGCTGTGTAAAAAAGGTT
The DNA here is from genome assembly GCA_030021035.2 of Notholithocarpus densiflorus. NCBI lineage: Eukaryota > Viridiplantae > Streptophyta > Magnoliopsida > Fagales > Fagaceae > Notholithocarpus > Notholithocarpus densiflorus. The sequence goes on from JARYZH020000004.1 coordinate 10,088,738, forward strand.
TTTGCCTAAGAAAATCGAGTCTTAGAGACTCGATTTTGATTTTGTACAACTCGAGTCCCTGAGACTCAAGATCTATGTGGCATTTCCTGACATTTCCTTTCCAAGTCATCAAGTACAAAGCGAGTTTGTGAGACTCGAGTTTTAAATAGAACTCGAGTTTTTAAAACTCGAGATGCTAGTTTGCTAAAACATTTCAAACGTATGTTAACTTACTATATTGCCCTCCTTTACAATGCTAGAAGCCAAATATCCCCTCCAAACGTGGTCTGGTCACCAGCCTTCTTTTTTGTCGTTGTGATCTCTCCAAGTTGCTTGTCAAGACTGCAACTCTAACTAATGCAAAAGCGTTGTCCCTAGGAATTTTACGACCACCTCTTTATTCTTGGTTTGTACTTCATCTTTGATGATATTTTGTAGTTAACTTTAACTTTACACCATCTTCTAGGTTGTAGAATAATCCCACCGAATCAAGATCTAAAGCCCTAACTAGAAAATAGAGTGGATAGATTCAAAATTAACCTCAATTACAAGATTACAATTACTGGGTAGATCCCCATTGTGCAAAGTTGATCTCTTGACAAATAATTATAATTAAATCACTCTTTTAGGCTGAGCCTTCTTGATCTTGCAACGCAAATCATTGGACTTTGGGGTTCCTTTCGCTTCGCAGTTTTCTTTTTTCTATTCTTTCTCTTCTGCTTGTTGATCATGAAGCTCAATAACGGGCGAAGGAGACTCGACAGAAACTGGTTTGAATTGGGTGGGTAATAGAAATAGGTTGCTCCAATGTGTAATTTTTTATAGATAAAAGGGATTTTTTTTTTAAATAACTATAAAACCCAAACTATATTATTAGTTAGCTAAGGTTTGAAACTATTTTGGTTTCTAACAATTCGAGTCCAGAAGACTCGATTTTGGGGTTATAAAATCGAGTATATTGAACATTATTAGTTAGCTAAGGTTTGAAACTATTTTGGTTTCTAACAATTTGAGTCCAGAGGACTCGATTTTGGGTTATAAAATCGAGTATATTGTACTCGGTTTGCTATTGTGCCAGCAGCTGAGACGTAGGCCCAGAAATCAAGTTCATTGGACTCGTTTTGGTTTAAAGGAAATCAAGTCCATTGGACTCGATTAAGTTAAATGGAAAACGAGTCTTTTGACCTCGATTTCCTTTTCGGCAAGTGTAGATCGCACTCAAAAACACCACTCACAGTATCAGAAGTTCAAAAACACCACTCACAGTATCACTCTCAGTCGCATTCCCTCTCACTCTCATTCCCTCTCGCTCCGTCGCCGTCGCTGCAAAAACTGAAGTTCAAAAACACCACTCACAGTATCACTCTCAGTCGCATTCCCTCTCACTCTAAAAAGGGAAATATTGAATGAATGGATCGTAAATTGTAAAATCTTACGATTTCTACCCCTTCTAAAGAAGATATTAATCGTAGATAAAATGGAATTTCCACAATGATTGCAAATCCTTCTAATGGAATTTTAGAATGCAAATTCTTGTTGTACCCAAAAAATGGATTTTGTTTAGAATCATTAGCAGAAATTATCAAATAATTTTGTTGATACATTGTAGTAATTAAGTGTTTTACAATCAGTAAACTAGATTTATTTTCATAACCTATATTTTCCAACAACATGTATCTATTTAAACCATGACCATGAGCAAGTGCATAACTATATTCCCGAAAGATAAGTGGGTATAGGAAGTCGTGTTGCCAAAATCTATCAAGTTCTAAATATCCTTGAAATTCCTTCATTTAAAACTAGATGGGGATAAGGGATTTCTTTTGGGTTATTAAATGACACATAGTATGATACAGTCAAAACAGGATATTATAGTAAGAAATAAATAGATTTATACCCCAGAATCAGATAAGACTTAGCCTCTCCTTTTCCATCTAATTTAATTGGTTTATGTTCATTCGAGGATAACAAGATGGTTAGAAATCCTTTATTTGTTCAACCCAATCGCTCTTTTGATTTTGGAAAAAAAGGATTTTTATCTTTATCAATAGACTGCTTTTTCTACACATTTACCCCCACACTCTAATGGAGAATAGCTACTAATAATTAGGATTTAAAAATAAATTGATGATCCACTTATGGGAAAAGCATTTCCCGCATCAAGGACTAATCTATTTTTAACGTTTAATTAGATCGGGTAATCGTTCAAATTAAGAACAGAAGCTCGTTTCTTTTTTTTTCTTTTTTTTTTTACCTATAATTGGAGCCATAGGGCTCTATCCATTTATTCACTTAACCCAAAATTTCATTTTATTTTTTTTCGTCAAGAATTTAAACAAAGTTTTGAACCGATCCGCTAAGAATAAAATATTCTCAGAATTCCACATTGATACGACATGCTGCTTTTTCCATTCATTCCTTTGAGGATCAGTCGCAGTCTTACAAGCTCTAGAGATAGTATCGACGAAGACGTTGCTTCATACAAATGTGTAAAAATTGCCAGTCGCACTTAAAAGCCGAGTGCTTTACCGTTGAGTTAGCAACCCCCCCCCCCAAAATGTGTAGATCCAATCGGAATAAAAAATTAGATTTAATTGCACACCGAAATCAAAATAGTAAAATAGCAAAAATATTGCTAATCGATTCTGAACATAAAAAAAATAATGAGCATATTAGATGCAAATACACTGACTTCTAAAATAAGAATCTAGATTAAGATAAGAATATGGATTAAGTCAAAATTGATGTACTACCACGGATTTAGTTCGTATCTTATCTTATCCATTATTATCTTATCCATTTTTTTTCTTCAATAAAATAAATAAATAAAGGCTTCTCGTATCCCAGCAAATCCGACGAATCCATCGTTTAAATAAAGTAAAATAAAAAAACCAAGTCCATAGATGGAACAGAGGGAAATAGATACATTTATTCATGATCGGATTATATTTGTTTGATACACTGTTGTCAATACGAATGTAAATCTTAAGAAAAGAACACAATGTGTAGAACCATAAATTAAAATAAAAAAAATTAAATATTGAATTAATATAATAAAATATAAATTATACAAATAAAGAAAAAACTAATGACTTGTATTGAATTGGCACTAACTATATATGGATAATAAACATGGATACAAAAGGATGTAAGCGTAAGAATCATATAATATACTGCACAACTTGTTAACTATATGATATAGCGCACAATGCCAATATGTTTATCTAGAGCTGTTTGAGTGATGGTTTCTTCCCTTCACGCTCCCCCCTCCCTCCCTACCACACAGCCAACACCTTTCCCTCCTCTGATCCCCTCTCTACCACTGCCTTTCAACCAGCCACCTCCTCCATTCCCTGGATTCTTCCCATCACTGTTCCCATTCCCATCCTCTTTTGGTTTTTTTCCTTTTCATTCTTTTTGTCCACCTCATTCTTCATCTCTGAACACCCCACCACCATCAGACCTGCCTTTACAACCACCGTTATGGCCTAGACCAACCACTACATTATCACCCACACCTCTTCCCAACAAAGTGCCTCCCCTTTTCACAGCTCTTAAACCTTCTCCTCAGGGCAGAGGGGGTAGTAAAGGTTCTTTTCGCATTGATTCCAAAACCTTTTCTTTCTTGTTTGACGGCGGGCGGGCTGATTCTTACGCTATTCACGAATGTCGTCGGAATATTAAAAGTTCCGTGTGGATGGGTCGTAAGGGATTGGAATGGATTCTCGTATGTTTTGCTGATATTCGTGACTGGGTTCCAGGAAAGGATTACTTGTGCAAACGATACAGAGTAAATAATAAGTTTTTCGAATTCCGGGGAAGGTCGAATATGGCTGGTATTTTTGTGGAGATAGCTATGTATTATGATGGAGCTCGTCGTGGTTGGGTTATGGTACCTGCGAGCTCAAACCGGTCTGGGTCGTGCTTGTTTTCTAAAGAATTAGATAGATTCCTTTTAGGTTCAAACACTGTGTGGGTGGAAGGGAGGACTTTTGATGAAGTTGTTGGTGGTGGTCCGACGGATGGTGGTGGACAAAATGAGAAGAAATCTGTCAACATCAGTAACCAGTGGAAGTTAAGGAAATTTGAAATTTCTAGAGCTATTTCGGGACATAACGTGCTGAAGGAAGACACTGGCGTTACGGTTTCTTCTATAAATGGCAGACTCACGCGTGAGTTTACGTTTGAGTTGACCTCTGCTAATTTGGCGCTGATGGGGGAAAAAGAGTGGTAAAGTGGATGAACCCATATACTCCTCACAAGTTCAATATTAGTGGGCCTGTTATGTTAAAAATTGCACCTGGGCATGTAAAAGCCCATTTAGTTGACCCGAGAGGTAAGGCCCAAGGGGAGGTTTCTTTTCCTCTTGGTTTGGGCGTGAGTGTGTTTGGTAATCAGAGTGTGAGTGTGGTGGGAGAGAGCTCAAAGTCACCGATGGAGTCAACGGTGATATCGGTGATGCCTGAGGCTTCGACGGCTGGAATGTCGCCGATATCCAGCTCCGATCAAGCCTCGGAGCTTCTCGCACCCAACCCAACTAGAGTGTTAGGAGATCCAGAGGCCGGAAAAGCCTTGGCGTCAAGGAGTAGCTCCGACGCGGTGGTTCTCGACTCCGTTAAGGTGGGTTTCTCTATGGGCTCAGTCTCCGATGCCGAGGTAACTCATGGACTAGGCAATTGTGACTCTGGGTCCACCGGAGATATGGTGGTTAGCTCGGCGATGGCGGCGATTGAGGCTCTGAGTCTGAAAGTTGTGTCGCCGATCCTTGGTCGGCATCCATGGGTGGTTCAAAACCGATTTTCTCCTCTCTCATACCTGGGTATTGGGGTTGAAGATGAGTTTGTGGAAGGGGAAGATCATGTTGAAGAACAGAGGAGTTACCACCAGGTTGATACAACGTGACAAAGGACAGTGGTTTCTGTTGGGGAATTTCAGTTAGATTCTGGGCTTCATCTCCTTCCGTGGGAGACCAGTGAAGTGTTAGACCATAGCTGTGGTAGTGGAAAGAGAGATATTTGTGTGTTGGAGTGTGACCCTCGGTCTCGATGGGAACCCAATGATCTTAGAGAGTTGGTGCAAGTTCAGGACTCTAAAGAAGGAACTCAGGTGATGGTGTCAGGGCCACCTTCGAACTGGGTGTCCCAGTTGATGAAAAATTTCTGCAACATGGTGGGTTTCCTTATCGTGAAACACGAAGCTCAATGTTTGGCTCTGTTTCGCCTTTTAGAACAGGAGTGTCTCAAGGTGATTGATGATGGGGTGCCCAAGCGACCTGCTATTTCAGGGTCACGAGGTATCAGGGAGCTTAAGGGGCTTATCTCTAATGTTAATTATGAGGGTGTCTCTTCTAGGAGTAGGAGCAGAGTTTCTTCAACTGCTGTGGGGGTTGTTGGTAGTTGTAAATGACTCTACGACTAATTTTTTGGAATGTAAGGGGGCTTAACAATCCTCGGAAGAGAGAGGTTTGTAAGAACCTTCTAAAAGATTGGAAGTGCGATATTGTTTGTTTTCAAGAAACGAAAATATCTTCTACGGATGTTGCTTTTGTTCCGAGTTTATGGGGTAGTCCTTTCATTGATTGGGCTGTTTTGGACGCGGTGCAGACTTCGGGAGGGGTCTTGCTGATTTGGGATAAGAGGGTTTTTGAAAAATTGGATGTTATTGCTGGACAGTTTTTTGTCAGTGTCTTACTGAGAGGAGTGGTGGATGACTTTGTTTGGGCTTCTACAGCTGTGTATGGCCCCAATGATGATGGACAGCGGGCTACTTTGCATTCTCGGATTTTATAGGGAGTAATTCTTTAGTTGATTTACCTTTAGAGGGGGCTTCCTTCACTTGGTTTAGAGATTCTGGTCTCCCCTCTATGTCAAGAATTGACAGGGCTTTGGTTTCTCTAGATTGGGAGGAACATTTTGAGAATGTATCCCAAAGGGTGCTTCCTCATGTTATTTCAGACCACTGCCCACTTTTGTTGGAAGTTGGTGCTGTTTGACGTGGTCGGAGTGCCTTTAAATTTGAAAATATGTGGTTGAAAGTTGAGGGTTTTGTTGATAGAGTTCAACAATGGTGGAATGGGTACAGTTTTGTGGGTTTACCAGGTTTTATTTTGGCTAAAAAATTGAGGGCTTTGAAAGCAGACTTAAAGAAGTGGAATAGGAAGGAGTTTGGTGACTTGGCTTTTAGGAAGAAAAATTTGCTGACTGAACTGATGGGTTTAGATGCGAGTGAGGAGTTGATGGGGCTTTTGAATGAGGAACAACTCCGTCGTATTCAACTCAAAGGAGACAGAACAGTTGGCTTCTCTTGAAGAAATTTCCTGGAGACAAAAATCTCGGTTTTGTATGTGAAGGAGGGAGATAATAATACTCGTTTCTTCCATAGATTAGCAAACTCTCATAGAAATGCTAATCAAATTAAGAGGATTGAGGTGGATGGTGTTCTTTATGAGGATGAGACGGATGTGCGCTCTTAGTTAGTTCTCTTCTATTAGGGGCTATATGAGGAAACTGAATTGGGGCGCCCTATTATGGATGGATTAGATTTGCTTGTATTGAAGAGGAGGAGAAGCTGTCCTTAGAGAAGGAGTTCTCGAAGGAGGAAGTTATCCAAGTCTTAAGGGAGATGGAGGGTGATAAAGCCCCTGGTCCTGATGGTTTCACCATGGCTTTCTTTCATAAATGTTGGAGTGTTGTGGAAAAGGATGTCATGGATTTTTTTGATTATTTTCATTGGCACTCTGTGTTTGAACTGTCTTTGAATGCTTCGTTTCTCACTTTAATCCCTAAGAAGTGTAATGCTGTTAACATTAAGGACTTCCGCCCTATCAGTTTGGTGGGCAGTGTGTACAAGTTGTTGTCCAAGGTGTTGGCTAACAGGTTGAGGGCGGTTTTGGATAATCTCATCTCTGAGACTCAAAATTCATTTGTTGGTGGAAGGCAGATTCTGGATTCAGTGCTCATTGCAAATGAGTGTTTGGATAGTAGGCTGAAGAGCCGGTTACCGGGTGTGGTTTGCAAGCTTGATATTGAAAAAGCATATGACCATGTTAACTGGGAGGCCTTGTTTTATCTGTTGGACTAGATGGGTTTTGGGTTGAAATGGAGGGGGTGGATTAAGGCTTGTGTTACTTTTGTTCGTTTTTCAGTCCTGGTAAATGGATCTCCTGAAGGTTTTTTTGGAAGTTCTCGTGGATTGAGACAAGGAGACCCACTATCCCCGCTTTTGTTCCTCTTGATAATGCAGGTTTAAGCAGAATTTTGAAGAAGACAGAGGAGAATAACCTTATTCGGGGTTTTCATGTGGGAGCAGTGAATTCTGTTGGTGTGCGGATTTCCCATTTGTTGTTTGCAGACGACACTATCTTATTTTGTGATGCCTCTAGGGAACAGTTGCTGTCCATAAGGTTGGCGTTGTCTTGTTTTCAGGCTTTTACGGGTTTGAAGGTTAATGTTGGGAAAAGTGAGATTGTCCCTGTCGGGGTGGTGAATAATCTAGTTGCATTGGCTAGAATTCTTCAATGTAGAGCGGGGAGTTTGCCTATGAAATATTTGGAGATGCCGTTGGGAACTTCCTTTAAGGCAGCTTCGATTTGGAATCCTATTTTGGAGAAGATGGAGAAGAAACTTTTAGGGTGGAAGTGTCTCTATTTATCTAAGGGTGGTAGGCTCACATTACTAAGGAGTACTCTCTTAAGTCTTCCAACGTACTTTTTATCTCTCTTCACTATTCTTAAAGCTGTGGCTGCTAGAATGGAAAGTATTCAGAGGAATTTTCTTTGGGGGTCTTCTGAGGGGAGTTTCAGATATCCTTTGGTGGCTTGGGAAAAGGTGTGTATACCTGTTAAATTGGGTGGTTTGGGGATAAGAAGTGTGGCGTCGTTTAATCAAGCTTTATTAGGGAAATGGTTGTGGCGATTTGGGCATGAAGTTTCCCATCTTTGGCAGAGAGTTGTCTCCACAAAATATGGTGAGGGTCAAGAGGGGTGGTGTACGAAAGTATGCAGGAGGACTCATGGATGTGGTCTTTGGAGAAGCATTCATGAAGGGTGGGAGAGTTTTTCTAAGCATTTGTCTTTTGTAGTGGGTGAAGGCACCCGTATCCGTTTTTGGCATGATAGGTGGATTGGGGATAATACCCTAAAAGATCTCTATCTTGAGCTCTATGTGTGTTCAGCTGCCAAGGATGCTTGCATCTCTGAGGTTTTGTGGACTCCGGAAGGAGGTACTTTTAGAGTGTGGGATTTAAGGTTTTATAGAGCTTTTGAAGATTGGGAGCTAGCTGCATCTTATTCTCTACTTCAGTTTATCCAACCTCGTATTCCTCGGGGGGATAGGAGGGATACTCTTTGTTGGCGGCTCAAAGGGGATGGTAAGTTTGATACCCGATCTTATTACCAAGCAATTCAGGGTACTCCGAATTTTTTGTTTCCTTGGAAGGGTGTTGGGAAACCCAAGATTCCTAAGCGAGTGGCTTTCTTCTTATGGACAGCTGCTCACGATCGGATTCTTACGTTGGATAATCTCATGCTTAGGGGTCGCCATTTGGTAAATCGGTGTTGTATGTGTTGTGGTGATGGGAAGTCGGTAGACCATCTTTTGCTTCATTGTCCTGTTACACATACCTTATGGACCTTCATGCTTTAGGCTTACGGTATTCATTGGGTTATGCTAGGATCGGTGGTGGGATTGTTATCTTGTTGGCATCAGTGGCTTGGGAAGCATAAATCGAATATTTGGAATTTGATTCTAGGGTGCTTAATGTGGATTGTTTGGTTGGAACGAAATCGTCGCTCCTTTGAGAACATAGAAGATGTTGGATGAGTTAAAGGTTTTATGCCAGCGCAGTCTTTTTGAGTGGTCTCGTTGTTGGGGCTTTACTTATTCTTCGTCTCTTTCAGAGTTTTTGTTTTCCCTTAGATTATCTTTCTGATTTTCCTATCTTTTGTTTTGCTGTTCGTTTCTTCTGTTTCTTGTTGTTCATCATCATGAACAACTTGTACTTTTCTTTTTCTTCTCATTAATAATAGTTCTCTGATTACCTATAAAAAAAGAGAGAGTATGTTATTGAAGGTTGAACAGGCAAAGACTGATGAAAATGAAAACAATTAACTAGTCCTTACAATTGTGGCGTTACATTTTATGCCGTTAGCAAACATGACATGATGATCTAAAATAGATAAAGTAAGGTATATATTGATGTTCATATCTTTTTTGAAAAGAGAAGAATGCTAACTATCCATATCACTGTTGCTTAACCCTTAATTATTTAAAATATCAGCAAATGTTGCACCTAATTGCTCCGTGTTGTGTTCCCATTTATCAATAGTCCTCATAGTTGAAGTGGGGTACCCACAATTCTGGCACACTCAAATACATATACATAGATATATACATGCATGTCTATGTATATACCCTTCAAATTTGGCAGTCCCATTATCAAGGAGATTGTTGGTCTTATTTATAATGGTTAACTTGTAGGAGGCTTTAAAAAGGAGGCTAAATGCAAGAATAGAATATGCAAAGTTTCTTCAGGATACAGTGAAAGAAATGGCAAAGGAAATTCAACACTCTCGAAGTGGAGATATTAAGAAGACAGCAGAAGATCTTGATGAATTTATCAATGAGGTATGCCATTTATATATTCTCCTTTTCATAAACAAGTGAGTTTAAATTACTCTTTACACCATTCTTTCTGTTGGTAATACATTATGTTTGTTTTTGTTTTGTGATTAAATAGTTCAGAAGAGGTGGCCGTGTTTCCAATGATGAAATTTTAGGATTTGCTAAGTTGTTCAATGATGAGCTTACTTTGGATAACATCAGCAGGTTGTATTTTCTCTTATTACTTCTTATTTTGTTAGTATTTCTTTCCCTTTAGTTTAGACTTGCTTGAGTATCAAGTCACTAACTCTTATGGTGATTGGTGTTTTGTTTTCACTTCAGTATTTGACAAAAGTACCTGATTTTGTTGTCAAATACAGGCCTCGGTTGGTAAACATGTGCAAATATATGGGGATCAGCCCATTTGGAACAGATGCATATCTGCGGTTTATGCTTCGGAAAAGACTGCAAGAGTAAGATATATGTTATTTTTTCTCCCCAACCCCTCCCTCCTCTAACCACTTTCTGTTAGCTTGCTTGTATGATTTTTGGTCTGGGCATGGGACTTTCAGCTTAAGTCATTTGGTCAGAAGTCCCTTATATGGCCACCTTCGACAAGTGTGTTTAACTGTGGGCCTCTGAATCTCTCTCAACTGGTCTTTGCCTCATTGGTTTATTGTGCATACAGGAAGATTCATTTATGAAATATCTTTTGATTCATTGCCAATCTGCACGCTAAAAAAATAAAAAACTGAAGGATTTATTGCCAATCTGCTTGCATTCTTTGCAATTGTTTTTTTACCCATTAAGGTTGAATTTGATACTCACATTCTTCGTTAAACTTTTCTTTTCTCCATGTTATTATTTAGTGATAAATAACAGAATAAGTACTTAAAAAAATCTAATAAATGTTTCTAAGACCATTGTTTTGTATAAATAGGGGGAAAAAACTGTGGAACAGTAATTTTCCTTAAGTTCCTTTGGAGGCAATTATAGAGGGTTTTGTGTTTCTGTTACAGTTCTGGTGTTTGAAGATTTTTGGGGAGTTTTTCGGTGGATAAGTTCAATCTTGGGGCCAAAAAGTCTTGTGGTCTATATGGTTGTTTTTTTGCATTTGTTTTTTAAAATATATATATATATATATATAATTCACCTTCTCAATATGATTTATCATTACATGTAAAAACTTTTGGGCTTTTTATAAATGAATTTGATAGACTTTAATCATAATATGTGAATATATTATTGAATTATATGCATTATAACGAATTTTTCTTGCTTTGTTAAATATGCAATATATAGATTGAAATTAAAGAATTTTATTGCCATTTGAGGATTCAAGAGGAGCTAAAAATGAGGGATAAACAAAAACTTCTTAGACTATTGTAAAACATTGAAGTTTTAAAATCATGATATTGGTTGGGTTTGGCAGGATCAAGAATGATGATAAGATGATTCAAGCCGAGGGTGTGGAGTCCCTTTCAGAAGCAGAACTTCGTCAAGCCTGTAGAGATCGTGGAATGCTTGCATTATCTTCAGTGGAGGAAATGCGGCAACAAGTTAGTTCTTGATTTTACATATTCCATTGTTTCACTGACTAAACAAAGGAACATGCTTTTATATTTTTTTGGTGATTAAGTGATTGTGACTGATAAGAAGCATGATATTCATAGATGAGTGTAGCTGAAATAAGAATGTTAAGATGGATTAGTAAAAATAAACAGAAAGATAAGATTCAAAATGAAATTTTTTTGCTTAAAGATAGGAGTGACCCCAATTGATGAAAAGATGAGGGAGAGATGCTTGAGATGGTTTGGTCATGTTCAGAGGAGAGCAATTAATGCACCAACGAGAAAGAATGAGTTAATTCAAGTGGAGGGAACAAAAAATCTAGAGGAAGACCAAAAATAACATTTGTAGAAATAATAAAAAAGGACATGTTAATTAAAGAAGTAACATGTGGCAGATCTTGACTAATCTATTGAGGATTCATAGCCGATCCCAAAAATTTGGAACTAAGGCTTGGTTGTTGTTGTGACTGGAAAGAAATGTTCTGCATCAAAATCTTTAGACTTAATTGAAATCCTCGGTTTGTGGTACTTGCATCCATCAGCAACTCTTGTGTTCTTTTGATATGGTCAGCATTGACCCAATAATTCTGCTCAGAGCTGTTTAACTAACCAATATACCTTAGCTCACTGTGTGCCAAGCTTATGTTTTCCCAAGTAATTTGCTTCAAGAACAGAGGAATTTTCATGCCTTTATGGAATTATATCACACTTTGAACCTAATTGGTTCATGGCAATAAACCCTGTCTAATGTCTGTAACTTATTTGTGATAATATTTTGAAGATGCCATTAGAAAAGTTAGCTATTGCCTTTCAGTTTTTTCTCATATTGCTCTCTTCATAGAGAGTACAAAAGTTTCTCTGTATTCAAGCATGTAAATGGTTATTTTATTTTTTTTAAGACTTTAAGCATGCAAGTTGTTTATCTGTTTGCAGCTTCATGATTGGTTGGATTTATCTCTCAACCACTCACTTCCATCTTCCCTCTTGATTCTTTCTAGGTATCTTAATGCTACACCTGGTTATCTCCTTTTCAAACCATACAACCACATCTAAATTGCTTAATTGTGGTCTGTTACCCTCTGCAGAGCGTTCTCTGTGTCTGGTAAAAAGCCAGAGGAAGTTGTTCAAGAAGCAATCTCCTCTCTGCCAGATGAGGTTGTGGATACTGTTCAAGTGACAACCTTGCCATCTGAAGATATTGTTTCAGAAAGGAGGAGGAAGTTGGAGTTCCTAGAAATGCAGGAAGAATTGATCAAGGTTGATTATACTATGCTTTAGATATGTTTGTCATCTTCAGGGGCTTTTTGTGGGGCTAGAGAATTGGTATTTGTTTTATGTACATGATTGTAGTTTTGTTTACTACTATTATCGATACTCATTCTGCAAGCAGATAGGATTTTTTTACTTTTGATGTTCTATTTATTGACCCTTACTGAAGTTATTTATTAAACTTTTTCGTCATATGTCATACTTAAATTTCCATCATAATTTTGTTAATATTAACAAAAAATCGTAATTGTAAAGTTGTCAGATATTATGAACTCAAGTTATCTAAACTTGTATTAAAAGAAGGCTGTCCAGCACAAATGAGAAGGATAAAGTGTCAGAAATTTGTATATGCCACGTCTAACTGAAAAATCTTGTTCTAGTTTTTAATGAAAAATTTTCATTACACCTTCTGAAGCATATCAATTATAATTAAATAGAGCTTTACTATATTGTAAGATGATTATTGCTGAAGGAAAATGTAATTCTGTTGCAATGAAACTTTCATAGTTCTTTAGTTTCTAGGTCTGGTGTTTATCATATCCTAAAGCTTTGCTCTTTGGTTAGTGCTTTTAAATAATTTAATATATAGGAAGAAGAAGAGGAAGAGGAAGAGGAGCAGGCCAGGATGAAGGAATCTGCCAGTAGTCAAAAGGATGTTGCGTTGGAAGAGATGACTACAGCAACAGCTAGTGAAGCACGAGAACAGGCAAGAGTGAAAACAATGGAGAAAGTGGAGCAGCTTTGTGAGCTCAGTCGTGCATTGGCCGTTTTGGCTTCAGCATCTGTAAGGATTGGAAGTAATTAGATTTCAAAAGGCTTGTCTAAGTCATATAATTGTTATTTCATGGGAGATACTTTGATACGGTATCACCCTATCATCTTGATGGGGGCCTCACCCATTTTTTCCTATACAGGTGAAACTTTGTAACAACTTGAGATATTTCATTGGTTAAGCGTTATTATGCAAAAGACTAAAAAAAAAGTGAAAAATAATAATTTAAAATCCTTTTTCCTTAAAAAAAATGGGTGCTGTATGTTGCCCATGTGTGCATTGCTATCCACCATTAAAATTCATGTGAAAAAATAAGTTATTTGGCTCCTTTATTTTAAACCAATTTAGAAGATATTTATCTATAGAGTTCATTGAATATCTATTTATACTGTTATAGATTACTTGAACAGTTTTGATTATCAACATTAAAATTCATGTGAATTTCTATTTATTTGGCTCCATTAATGTTGATGATGTGCTACCCTATCATAGTTTGTCTCTTATTTTATTTAATGTAGATTCCTGATTTGCTTTTTCTGCTTCTCATTTTAGTCAGTAAGCAGGGAGCGAGAAGAGTTCTTACGACTTGTCAAAAAGGAGGTAAGCTAACTAATTTGTAAATCTAACTTATGAACCATTATGTTTTAGCTTTTTAAGTCCTAGAAAAGTGGCAGTATCTTTATTTGAAGATTCAGGGAATATCACTTCCCAAAAGTGCAATCTCCACCTCTTTTTAAAATATATAATTTTTTCATATAAAAAAGCACAAAAATCGATGGCTACCCAAAAACACGGAAAATATACGAAGGAAGTGCCAAAAAAGAAAAGAAAAATTATATTATAGGTATTATTTGAAATTCATGTGGTCCAGGAATTCTAACAAGTTCGAAGTAGAGAATGAATTCAAAGCTAAAATCCACCCATATGATGTCTTCACAATTCAAAAATAAGAACTTCAATTTCTTCAATGGTGGTTGACAAGAAATTTGTTCCAAAAAAGAGAGACCAAAACACAAGTATATAGTTGATGAGAATGGGCTTTGGGGTGAAGTGGCGTAATTGGATCTGTACTTGTATATCTACAGTTCAATTCTATGTTTTGGTTAATGGGTCTCTAGCTGAGACAAGGGGACCCGCTATCTCCTATGTTGTTTTTGATTATGATGGAGGTATTTAGTAGAATGTTGAAGAGAATAGAGGGAGTAGGCTCACTTATCAAAAAAAAAAAAAGAGAGTGGAGGGAGTAGGCTTACTTCGAGGTTTCAAAGCTGATGGTAGGCGGGGTGGTGGGTAATGTGTTTCACATTTCTTGTTTGCAAATGATACAACTCTTTTTTGTGATGCAGAAGTGGGCAAATCCTTCATAAACGGATGCTGCTACTTTGTTTTCAGGTTGTGACAAGTTTGAAGGTTAATGTGTGTAAGAGTGAAATGGTTCCAATAGATGAGGTTAGTAATGTGCACACTTTGGCAGAGATTTTGGGCTGTGGGTTGGGACTTTGCCTATGTCTTATCTAGGCATACCATTGGGGGCTTCTCATAAGTCACCTCCATTTGGAATCCTATATTGGAAAAAATTGAGCGAAAGTTGGCCGGGTGGAAGAAGTTGTATTTGTCAAAAGGTGGTAGATTGATGTTGCTTAAGATTATGTTATCTAGCCTTCCTCCTTATTTCTTATAACTTTTCACCATTCCTACTCATGTGGCTAACAAAATTGAGAAGTTGCAATGGGACTTCTTATGGGGCGATTCCAAATCACATTTGGTAGGATGGGATAAAGTGTGTGCTCCTATGATTGATGGTGGATTAGGAATAAGGAAATTGACTACCATCAATAAAGCCTTACTAGGGAAGCGGTTGTGGTGTTTTGGGGTTGAGGAGACTTGGCTTTGGAGAAGGGTGGTAGCTTTGAAGTTTGGGGAAGAGTGGGGAGGATGGACTTCCAAACTAGGTAGGGGTGTTCATGGGTGTGGTTTATGGAGAGGTATCCATATGGATTGGGAGGCTTTTAGAAAAAACACTCAGTTTGAGATTGGGGTGGGGAATAGAGTGAAATTTTGGCAGGATTGGCGGTGTGGGGATCAACCTCTTCAATTGGCATTCCCGATATTGTACGAGATTGCCACTAATAGAGAGGCCTCAGTAGACTTGTCCTTGGCAAGGCAGGGGGTGGGGGAAAGGAGAAGTTGGGATGTGCGTTTCACTCGGGATCTAAATGATTGGGAGTTGGATTTAGTGGTGGATTTCCTTCATATCTTGGAATCCAATACACCTTTGGGGATCGAATGAGGTGGAAGTTGAAAGAAGAAAGGGATTTTGACATTCGTTTATTTCATAATGAATTGAGAAGTTCTTTCTTTGTCGTCTTTCCTTGGGAAGGTATTTGGAAAGTTAAGGCTCCTTGGCAAGTTTCATTTTTTACTTGGACCACAGCTTAGGATAATATTCTTATAGGTGATAATTTGAGATGTAGGGGTTTTGATTTTGCTGATTGGTGTGTTATGTGTCGTTGTAGAGAGACTGTGGATCATTTGCTGCTTCAATGAGAGAAGGCTCATTGGTTGTGGAGCCTTGCTTTTTAATCATTTGAGGTCTCATGGGTCTTACTAAGAACGGTCTTAGATGTTCTCTTTGGTTGGTGGAATTGGTTGGGGAAGCACTCATCAAGTATTTGGAATTTAGTTCCGTTGTGCTTGATGTGGTGTATATGGAAGGAGCGTAATCAACGGACATTTGAGGACTTGGATAGATCGAGAGATTAGTTGCTTGCTTCCTTTAGTGGTTTTCTATTTGACTGGTCTCGAGCTTGGGGACTCACATCTAGTGATTCCCTCCTCTTGTTCCTTAGTTCTCTCCCAATTTGTAATTAATTTCTTCTTTGTTCTTTTTTCCTTTCCTTGTAATTTTTTGGATTGCTTGGAGCTCTTCACATAAGGTAGCTTTTTATATATACATCTTTTTTTCTTATTAAATAAATAAATAAATAAATAAATAAATAAATAAATAAATAAATAAATATATATATATATTTATATATATATATATATAAAATTGTCCTTGGGTTATCCCAATGGAATTTTCCAACATCAAAACCAGACCATGATTACTAGCTGTCATCTGGTATTTTGCACTGGTTGTTGTAAGATTGAGGTGGTCATGCTGTGCAAAAAGTTTCTAACTACAATATTTTTTTTTCCTTAATATAATTTCTCTCTCTTCCACGAAGGGTCTTGTGAAATTTGTCTTCTAAGTATACACTCCCTCCCTGTATTTTGTTATTTGGAAATTGTTAGTGGAGACCAACTTTGTGATCTGTAGAATGATACTTGAGTACTCTTCATCATCATCACACGTTTCTCTTATTTTAGAATTATATGTATATCATGAGCATCAGCTACATCACCCATGGTCACTGCCACATGGGTGATACTGTCATTTCCCCTTGAATTTTGTTATAAACTGTACAATAAAACAAAAATATTTACTATGTAATTTTCATGCTGATGTATAGAAATAACAAGTAGTTAAGGTGTAAAAGTTTGCCAGGTTTTATTTGCTTTTGCTTTCTCATTTGTAACCTTGTATTTTTCTCATTATTATGCTGTTGGTTATACTTATTTGTTGTTAATATCATTTCCAGATAGGCCTGTATAACAGCGTGGTGGAGAAAGAGGGTACAGATGGTGAAGAAGAAGCTAAAAAAGCATATAAAGCTGCCAGGGAGGACAGTGACCATGCTGCTGAGACAGCTGCGGATCAGAAGGTTTCTTCAGCACTTATAGACAGGGTAATAACTAGATTATAACATTTCTATATATAATAGCTACAGTTTTTTTTATTTATTTTTATTTTCAGTTTTTTTTGGTAATATCCCCCTTATCCCCCGTTCAACTATTTTTTTTAAAATTTTTTTATATAATAATAATAATATATCCACACAACAAATTGTTATAATTGTTGAGGTGTTAATTCCTTATAGGTCAAAATAAAATATCATACTACAACCAACCAAAGCTAAAAATAAAGGTAGTGTGAAAAAATAAGTGTTACATTCACAACATTTTTCACAACACTTTCATAACAAATCGTAAATGGTAAATTGTTATTGATTCTAAATTAAATTTACCAATGAAATTACTTTTTTGCCCACTAATAACAAATCGTAACAACCTGCTACTTATGATTTATTGTGAAAATATTGTGGATATAACATTTCTCTTGTGAAAATGTTAAAACATCTTGTTGTCGTCATAATATTTTTCAAAACTGCTGAAGTGTCAATTCTTTACAAGTAAAAATAAAATAACAAAATTATAAAGGTATCATGAAAATGTTGTACCATTCTGTTGTGTTTCTATAAATTATTTTTGGTTTAGTCAACTTTATTGAGCCAAAATTCACTATTTCACATATAGTTTTCTTATGTTGACTTTTTGTATTTTTTATTGTATTTTTATCTTTATGCACCATTTAAGTAAAAACACAGTTAAAAAAAAAAGAAAAACAAAAGAAGAAGCTTGAAGTAAGTAAAATATTTTTCGTCCTTTATGTTTGGTAGTTCACAATTCCTCCTTAAACTTTAAAATCAAGCAATTTCCCCCTTAATATTGAGCAAATATGTCATATTTTTATTCTCTCAGTTAAATCCCAATGAAGGCTTATGATTCTTAAAATATTCCATTGTGTAATGTCTAAAATTCTCCCACTAATTTTAACATTCCAAAAATTTTCTTCATGTATTTTGAGTTTTAGATGGTAGTAATGCTTAGAAAGTTGGAATGGTGATAGAAGGTGTTTTATTTATTACCTAGAGAACATTGATTTTCTAAGTTTAAATCTTCCAAAATTATAATTTATCTAATGTAAAATTTGATGACACATGCATTTTGTTATCTTTTTTATTTTTATTGTTGTTTCTTTTCTTGCCAAAAATGGGTGTTCATTAAAATCTAAGTAAGCTAACTATTGCACCTAGACGTAGAATGATAAAAAAGAAGTATGAATGACAAAATTTTCATTGTGTACGGTTGAGGGTATTTGATGAAGGGCTTCAATTGTAGCATATGACATCATTTATCACGAAAATTTAAATGTTGTGACAATATCTTAGCAAAAATTAGTTGCTTATTGTTGGAAGACGATGATATTCGTTATCATTCTTAGAAGTTTTTAGTGAGTGGATATTTCCTTTAGCAAATAAGTACTAAGAAACTATTATAATAAAATAGATATTCATATGTTAAAAAGTAACCATAACTTTGTGTGTGATCAAAATTCTTATAAGAACGAGATTAACTTTGTATGACACATTTTTCATACTTTTTCAAATAGAAATTTTATCTTAATTTTCTCACTCAAGAGGTAGCACGTGCCTTGCATGTGCCACCCTAACTAGTCTTGTTATAAAGCTGCAATCTTAATTTTGATTATTGATTTTTGTCCCAATTGGTGTAGTAGCGTCAACTTTATTTCTTTGTGCAATTGGCAAGTTACAACATGTTACTGGATGTTCATGATTCAGGTTGATGCTATGCTCCACAAGCTTGAAAAGGAAATTGATGATGTTGATGCAAAAATTGGAGATCGTTGGCGGTTGCTGGACAGGTTTGTTGCCATTTAGTACCATATCTTTTGACAGGCGATACTACATTGAATTTGCTACAGAACTTTTGTTCCCAGTTATGATGTGTGCATATAGGATGTTTTTAGATTATATAATAGCATATAGAATTACAGAATTGAAGCAAAACTGACACTAAAATGCTAGCTATTGTTCAAATGGTTCCCAAAAAAAAGAAAAAAAAAAAGAAGAAGAAGGCGCACTGCCTATCAAGTGTTTATAGTTGCTGAAAACTAATTGTATCCTCTACTTTTACTTTTATAACTGCAGCATTGCATATTGTATGCTGATTCCATGTCTTAATGTTCTAACAAAATAGCAGGTATACAAGCCTTTCGGGCATCCCTTGTCTTCATGCATGCTGATTAGTGATTACTTTTACTTTAGATGATGCCTGTAGAGAGAGATATCTTGTTGTCTGGATAGCATATGAAATCACAACAAAATAAATAATGGGCTCTTGAGAGCTTCAATTATTGGAAAGAAAATATCTTATGACTGTTCCATTGGAACCATGTTCGTTCTGAAGGATGCATCTATGGCTTAAAGCTAGTTGATGCAATATGGAGGGGACCAAACCTCCTAGCATGTGAACTTTCCTGGAACAGCCAACTTGAAGTAAGTAAAATAGGGGGCAAAAGAGAGTCAAACTTTAAGGCTGCGTTTGTTTCAGTGTAAAATGTTTTCCGAGTGTAAAATATTTTCGGGAAAGGAAAATATTTTCAAGTGTTTGGTTACATTATAAAAATTATTTTAGAAAATATTTTCAAGTGTTTGGTTGCATTCTGAAAATGCTATTTTTCTACTAGTTTCTTACATTTTCTCAACCATTTTCTCAGCTTCCAAACAAATTTCATAATAGAAAATTTCAATATATAAACTTAAAACAAACAAAAATCAAAACAAAACATTTGTTAAATTCAAAAACTAGGTCAAACGGAGAGAAGGAGGAAGAGAGAGTGATCGACAAGTGAGGGAAAGGGAGAGGTAGATCGAGAAAGAGAGAGATCGGGCATGGGTGGGTCATGGGTGAGATCTCGTCGGTGCTGGGGTGCGATCTCGGTGGTGCTTCAGGCGGCGCGAGATCGGGTGGGTGTGGATTGGGCAAGGTGGGTGTGGGTTTGCCGAAATGAGGATTGGGTTATGTTTCTCTAGGTAGCTTGGATGTGGATCGGAGCCATGGTGGTGTGCGATCTCGCCGGTGCTGGGGTGTGACGAGTCGGTGCTGGTGTGCGATCTCGGTGGTGCTTCAGGTGGCGCGAGCTCGCCAGTGCTGGTGTGCGATCTCTCTTCCTTGCTGTTTCTCTCTCTTTTCTGTTTTCTTGGGGCGGAATTGATTTGAAGGTAAAATACAAACGGAAATGGTTTTACAGGGTCAGAGGGCATATTTTACGGTCAACGGAAATGATTTTCCGTTTGACCCAATTTTCCTTGCGCACCCAAACACCCTCAAGGGTGTAAAATGTTTTCCTGATTTCCTTTACCACCGAAACAAATGCAGCCTAAGTGGTGAAACTCCAAATTCACCCTCGTCCTGTTGACCAGAGAAGCAGATCAAAAAAATACTGATGATCCTATTTCATAGTTTAGCAGTCTTCTGAAATTAAGGCTCCAGATTTGAGATTTTTTGTACTTGCACTGAATTTTATCGTATATCACCTGCTCTTCTATATCAAGCAAACATAAAATCATTTATTAGTATCGATCTTCTGCATCACCATTCCTAAAATATTGCTCTTTTACCCTAAAGATCAATACTTCCCATAATGCACCAGTTCAGTTTGTTAGTCTTCTAATAAGTCACATGGTAGGCGTACTTTTGAATCCTTCTGCACATGCATCTGATGTCGATAATCAATAATAACCATCAGTAGTTTACAGATAAGCTTTTAGATTGTCAACTCCAGCTATCTTCTTTCTTGAGAATTTAGTGTCATTCCCCATTGGAAATCTTTCAAGTTAACTCATTTTTGTCATTTTTTATGCCAGGGATTATGACGGTAAAGTGACACCTGAGGAGGTTGCATCTGCTGCTGCATACCTCAAGGACACCTTGGACAAGGAGGGTATTCAGGAACTTATCAGCAACCTTTCCAAGGATAAAGGTCAGTGGTTTCTCTCTTCTCATAATGCTAGTAAGGGCAAGGCATGTGTTGCCCCTTGAGTGAGAAAATTTAAGATAGAATTTTTTATTTTTTGAAGTAGTATCAAACCATATATTTAAATTTAGAATAGTTATTTAATATATGACTATCTATTTAGTATGATAATTTCTTAGGAGAAGGTATTTGGTATCAAATGATACAATGTCAGCGGTATCAAAATCCAATAAGTGTGAGATATGTCAGTAAAAAATAACTAGCCTACTAACAATTGAAAAACATGTGTTAGTGGGTAGTTATTTTTGCACACATATTTCTCGTTTATTGAATATTGATATGGATGACGTGGTATCATTTGATATAAAATACTTTTTCATTTTGTAGAACCTATTTACTAAGGACAGTCTATATCTACTCACAAAAAAATTCTACTAAGAATGATAACAAATGTTGTCATCTTCCAACAATAAACAACTAAGGTTTGATAAAACATTGTCACAATATTTAAATTTTCGCAATAAATGATGACATATGCTACAATTGAAACTCTTCATCAAATTAAATACCTACAACCATTTGCAATGAATATTTTGTTATTCATACTTTCTTTTTTATCATTTTATTTTATGAGCCTAACTACGATGCTTAGGTTTCTTAATTTTTAATGAACACATTTTTAAGAAAGAAAACAAATAAAAAAAGAACAAAATAACAAAAAACGTAAGTCATTGAAGTTTTTATTAGATAAACTTATAAGTCTAGAAGATTTAAATTACTAATAAATTAGTGTCCTCTAGATAACAAATAGAATATCATACATCACCATTTTTACTTTCTAAGTATGACTAATAGATAAAACTCAAAATACATGAAGAAAATTTTTGGGACATTAAAATTTCATGAGGTATTTTAGATATTGCACAATGAAATATTCTAGGAATCATGAGATTTTGTTAAGGTTTAACTGAGAGAGTAATAGCAGGGACTATATACTTGTCTACAAAATATAAAAAAAAGGAAATTATTCAACTTTAAAGTTGGGGATGAAACTACCTCAAACATAAAGGGAAAAAAAAAACTTTTTTCCATAATTATTTTTTGTTAGTAAAATTGTGTGTTTTTTACTTTAACCAATGTGTTAAAAAAAAAGTAAAAAAAAAGTCAGACCGAGAAAACTATCCGTAAAACTATGAATTTTGGCTCAATAAATTGGCTAAACAAAAAAAAAGGTCAGGAACACAATAAATGTCACGGTATTTTCTCAATACCTTTATTTTAATTATGGTGGGCCCTGGTATGATTTTTTATAATTTTATTTTAGAGTAATGTTACATTCACAATATTTTCACAAAAAATCTTAGGTGGTAAATTGTTATTGATTTTAAATTAGGACAACCACTTTAAAAGAAACAACAAACAAAAAACCAATAGAAGAAAATTGTGTGTGAAATAGTAAATTTTTGCTCACCAACTTTTACTAAACCAAAAAAGAAGTATAGGAACACAACAAAATGTCACAATATTTTTACAATACCTTTATTTTCAGCCGTGGTAAGTTTCGGTCTGATATATTATTATTTATTTTATATAAATGCTATCTTCATAATATTTTCATTACAAATTCTAGATGGCAAGTTGTTACTGATTTTAAAATAGACCCACAACTAATATCAAATTTTTATCCATCAATAGTAGCTTACCTATGATTTGTTGTGAAATTAATGTAAAAATGTTGTGGACTTAACATTTTTTTATTTGATTTATAAGAAACTAAGATCTCAACAATTGTGAAAATATTGTGATAACAAGTGTTACAACATTTTCACAAAACATTTATTTTCAGTTGTGGTTGGTTACGGTCTCATATTTTATTATTTTATTTTAAACTATAAGAAATTGACACCTCAATAATTGTGATAATATTGTGAAATTTGTTGAATCAATATAACAATATATATGTCAACTCATAAATATTATTAAAAAAAAAAGAGCATAAACCGATGACTGAAAAGTAAAAAAGAAAAAAAGCCAATGAAGTGATTAACAGTACATATTGAGCAAACTAAAAAAGAACACTAGCTTTTACATATTCACACAACAAGTGTTACAACATTTTCACAAAACATTTATTTTCAGTCGTAGTTGGTTACAATCTCTTATTTTATTATTTTATTTCGACTTATAAGAAATTGACACCTCAATAATTATGAAAATATTGTAAAATTTGTTGTGTCAGAATACCAATATATATTCCAGCTCATATAAATATTTAAAAGAAAAAAAAAAGCACAAACCAATGACTGAAAAATAAATAAAAAAATAAAAAAATAATTGTAGCTACAGTGTCAATTGAACAAACTAAAAAACACTGTAACTACTGCAGCTACGGGCATTCGCGCTTTTATATATAGAAATGTAGATCTTAAATATCCATCAACATATCTTACTCAACTGGGAAACTCAATATGGGGATGTTACAGGCATATATACTTGTACCTGTGGGAGACAAAGTCATTCTTTATCATCTTAATTAGCTATTGTCGGAATTGTCTTCTATTCAAAGTTATAACAATTAACAACACAGGAAAAAGAAAAAAAAAAAAATTTGATGTGAGAAAGTGGAATATGAGCCAGTTTCAATTGCTGTTTCGGATAAAAGTTAAATGAGTGAGCATCACTAAATGACAATTTATGTCTAAAATCTTGCATATAAGTGATTTTTTTTCCTCATTCTCCAGATTGACTTTCAGACGTCATTAACTTGTTATAACTAATTAATATGACTGTTAATTTTTCGATGTTTCCTTGCAACAGAAGGAAGGATACTAGTTGAAGATATTGTCAAATTAGGCAGTGAAACAGAAGATACTGATACAGCTGAAGCAGGGAAATCATAGAGGATATATATACCCCATATAATTAATTCAAACTTATCTTTCCGGTTGAACTGACTTCTTGGTTAGAGCAAAGCTTACATTAATACTTCGACAATTACCACCATCCTCAATGTATGTAAGATGTTGGCTTAATGTGCACCTTCACCTTTAACCAAAGAGAAAAGTAAAGATTATCTGTAGTTGTAGCAGTAGAAAATAGTAATGAATTCCTTTACTATTTTAAAAGAAGATCAAGTATGCGTCTACACACATTACATGTTAAATGCCGTATGGTCCGTATGGATTTGGTGGTGTACTATTTCATTCCTGCCCTGAGATTCCGAATTGTGCTATCATGAGCTGAATTTTTTTAACTTTTTTGACTGACATTTGAATCTCAAGTCTCAACCCTTTGAAATGTGGAAACCCCAAATGGTAGATTGAACTGATCTTTAGATAAAGCTAGTAGTTCTTTAAAAGGTTAGGAGATGTGCTAAGCCTTTGGTAACAGTATTGGAAGACAATGAATGAGTTAATTATACAAATTCATGTTGAATAATTATCTCCAAAAAAAAATCTGTAGATGTCCTACACGAGTTAGAGAGGTTTCATGAAATACCTTCTTCTCGTTTAGTTCTGTTTTGTTATTAACGTTTTAGTTTTAGTTGGAGTTGGAATTGGTATTTTGTGTTTCCATTGCTCCGAGTGTTGGACAAACCAAAACAAGGCACCTCTTTTAAAAAGTACCAACTAAAAACAATTAGAAGTCACTTTATTTAACGCAATATATCATGTAATCAAACAAAGTTTTTTTCCAAACTAGTTTGGAGAAAACCTTTCAAAGTTCTTTTATATCTTTATATTGAGTATGAATTTTAAAAATCTAATAATTGAATTGCATATTCTTATTATATTCTTCATACTTGCAAAAATTCAAGAAGATCATAGATCAATTGCTCTGTCATTAAACAAATGTTAAAATTTTAAGTTTTTGTGATCTAAAATTGTGTATAAAAAATAAGTTTATTAATCGAATAATAAATAACATTTGATTTGAAATTTGATATGCAAGTTAAGAACATAAGGAACATGAAATTCAATGGTTAAATTTTCAAAATTCACACTCAAAAAAATATTATATGAGATGTTTGAAGAGTTTTTCTTCAAATTAGTTTGAAGAGAAACTTTGTATCATGTAATCATTTTCTTATATATAATGAAAGAATAAGTCCATTTTCTGTGAAGGTATGGTAAGTTCACACAAGTCAAATCGGCTGAAAAGGTATGGTCACAGATCTCCTTTCTCTAATCGGTTGAGGAATTGCCTTTTTTTTTTTTTTTTTTTTTAAATTTTATGAAACCCAACTCGTCTCTCTCTCTTTCTATGGAAAAAAGTTTCTCTCTAAACTAATTTGAAGAAAAACCCTTCAAACTTCCTTTATATATTTTTATTGAATATGAAATTTGAAAATCTAATTGTTTGATTGCATGTTCTTTATGTTCTTATCACAGTTAAAATTTCATTCAAATTGGATGTTATTTACTATTCGAACAATAAACTTATCTTTTATGCATAACTAGCTTGTAACTTCATGCATATGCATGGATACACTTAAAAATATACAATAAGATGCATAATATAATTCCTATATATAAAATTTAAATACTATTGATAGTCATTTTTATATTTTTTTAACTCTTTAAAAAATTTTGTAAGTATATTATTAGGTATAAAATGTAAATTGTCCATGTTTTAAAAAAAAAAAAAAAAAATTATTGTGAAGAATTTTTTTTTTTTTAAACAATTCATTTATTTTAGACTATTTGGTTTTTGTACTTAATAACTCACTTGGATGAATATTTATGATGTGGTCTCACATTTGATTCTAAAATTAAAAAATAAAACTCTTTATGAATAAATAATTTAAGACACATGGCGCAAAATTGGAATTTTAATTTGGAATTTTAATTTGAGTTTCTCTCAGTTTCACTTATTATTATATATTTATATATATATATATATATATAGATTTTAGATCACAAATACTTGAAATTTAAAACTTTGATTGATGATATAACTATTGATCTTTGATTTTCTTGAAATTTTGTAAGCATGTAGAATATAATAAGAACATGTAAACCAACGGTTAGATTTTCAAAATTCACATTTAATTATTAGTATTAATATTGTTGAGATTTTATTGTGTCATTAAATTAAATTTTTTGTGGTTTGTGGGCGACATGTTTAATTGGGACTAATTTTGTGGGCATGTTGTGGATTTGGGTGTGTACTTAGCATTATTCAGAGAAAATATATGAATAATTATAAGCTAATAATGATGATTTAATGTTGCCAACCTCTAGTGTTAATGTCCTAATTTTTGAAAATCCTAAAGTAAAATTTTGAAAAATCACCAACAATGAAATTGGTATTTGTTTATTGTAGTGTGATCTTGGATTGCTTTGCAAATATGAGATTACGATGTTAATGAACGTGATGAAACTTGATAAGCTTCATTAAAACATTAAGTTTGCCCCCTAGGTTTGAATTCAAAGTCTGGCTCCGTCCATGCTCAGAATCCTTGCACAAATTGTGATGCTTTTAAAGACATTTTCTTGTGGCATTGCCCTATTTTGGTGCTTCGGGAATCATTAAAATGTATCTTGACAGATGCAATTTTGTATTTATGTTTGTAAAAATGTCTACATTATTCTTTGTATAATTGCTATCAAGATAATGTTTGTTCATATGGATATTAGGATTTTAATATTTAAGTAGATGAAAAGTTCAAATGGATAAAACCCATGGAGAATAATTTACTGTAATTTATTTCTATTATTATTATTATTGTCACAGCCACACAAGGTTCATGTTGGAGAGAGAAAGAGAAGACTTTTTTATTGGCCATTTACATTACATTTTGTTGTTAGAGATGTTTGATGCATATTGCTTTTTTCTATTATAATTGTTGTTTCGGATGTAAATTGAATTATTTTTGTTAAAAAAAATGATTATCAACATGAAATAATAATAATAATAATAATAATAATAATAATAATTGTGGGGTCAAGTGCCCGCGACGAGTGGTTTTTGGGTCTCCTCGTGGGAAGTACGCCTCGACCTAGAGTGGACATGGCGGAAGGTGTAAATGAAGTCGCTACCTAGATTAAGTCTAAGAACTATATGTATAGTGCTCTTGTGGAAGGATTGATTCTTACCAGAGTACGTGTCTAGAGTTTAGGTATGGGGATAAGAAGGTGTTAGGCACTAACACCCAACCCCACCCGACCTGTAGGTCGGCCTCTACTTGTTGTGTTCTAAATCCTTATCCCCCCAAACAGTATTTTAACATGTTATTCTAAACTCTCTCTCTCTCTCTCACACACACACACACACTTTAACATGCATTTAAAGCAAACAACATGACGTATTGTCCCCAAACCCTAGCATTCATCTAACATGTCATTCAAACACATTAATCAAGGGTAGTAAGTTTATCACAAGGCAGTAACATCAACAATACAAAATTTAAACACAAACATCAACCAATCCTCATGGCATTCAACCAAGCATATTATCATAATTGAATCACTTCATGTTTAAACACCTAAATGCATGTCCATGTGGTCAATGCATGACTTACCTCACTTACTTCACTGCATCTCAGCGCCTATGCATCAATGCATGTTCATATTCATATGCATGCTAATGACATTCTATCAAACATAAACCCTAATCATTCATCTAACGAAAGACCAACACAAAGCATGTTAATCTACTGACTCCAGGACTTATACATGTGAAATTAGACCAAACAGAGGCTAAGCATGTGAAAGAAAACAGATAAAAGCAAGAAAGAACTTATTCTGGGTTTCTGGGCATGAGTGTTCGTGTGCATACATAGGGTATGTGTGTGCTTCCCAATTGTATGCGTACGCACACTACAAGTATGCATACGCATGCATAAAGCATGCTCACACATACACTCCCAGAAACTCAGCCCAAAAACATAGAACAGAAAAGAAACAAAGCAAGGAAACTAGCAACCTATCATGCTTATAATACAAACATAAATAAACCTAGGTTAACACAAGTATATCAAAACATTAGATCATGAAAAACAAAAAATAAATAAAGAAGTGAAGACCCAAAGTTGAACCTTTACCTTAACACAAGAACTATCTAGAACTTTGATTTGACAATTCCCTTTAGTCAATCTAATCAAGAACAAAACCAAGAAGATTAGTAAACTTTTAGAACTCAAAGGTCAAGACCAAAACAGGTCCTAACTAAGTAACACTTGACTTGAGGACGTTTTAGTGTAAAAACTCCATCTTTGATTCACTATTTTCTAGTGAATCTTGTATATTTCATCCTCCGTTGTAAAAGATCCTTTTAGGGCTTTTTATAGTGGTCATAAAGAGGTAAAGGGCGGCTCCCAGATGATGTGGGTTTCACTCTACATGAATTTCTGTCCAAAAAATTTCCTTTCATACATTCTAGAACCCTAGATGCATGCGCATACTCGGGGCATGCGAACGCATGCCCTAAGTATGTGTACACATACTTCAAATGTGCGTGCGCATACGCATGTATGCGTAAACACGCTTAGGGTTTTCCTGCACCTTTTTCTTTTCCAAAAATAGCTTTTATTTTCTAGAAATAACTCTCAAGTCAAGATTTTACGAGATTGAGCCCTTAATCAACCTTGGGCTTCAGAGTGATGTCATAAGAGGTACAAAATGAAGTGTCTACAGTTGCTCCTCTTTTGATTCGTGAGCTTTGATAACGTAATCAAAATAAAAAGAGACAAAACATTTTGTTTCGACGTACAGCTTGAGCCCAACCCACGCACACGGTGAACAACACATATACATGGGGCGGGGTGCAACTTCGAAGAGTTGCGTGGGATTCGTATGTCCGAAGTCCCACGGGTGTTACTCGAGAAACGAGTAACGTTAGGTTCACTATCCAAGAACCTGGTTTGCCATTGTTAAGCAGAAGCCAAGTGACTCACTATCCTAGAGTCACTAAAAAGAAAACAAACATGGCTAACGGCCTCAAACATCAATTAAACAAACAAATTGCTCTTACAAGCGCAAATGATACATATCTGTGGTGTCCATCTGTGGCTCTTGCCTCAAACTTCTCCGGGTGGATTTCGCCTCTGTCTCAATCTCTTTTGGTCTAAGTGGCTCATGCCTTTGTCTCGATCTCTTCTATTCTAAGTGGCTCATGTTGCTGTTTAGGTGTACATGTTCAGTTCCAAGGAGGATATGTACTCAAGTTCCGGTGTCTTCATTTCTGATTATCAACTGTTCTGAGGACTTGTGCCTGCATGTTCAATTCTCGAAGGATATTTGCACAAAGCCTGGTGCCCCCTTATGGTGATGGCAGTATGCTCATGATCTTGGTGAAAAACTCGCTTGAGGGGTTTTCCAAAAATTCTAGGAAATTCTTGTAATTTTGGATTTCTTGAATCACTGAGGAGTTTTCTTGATGATTCCTGGCTCACTAGGGAGTTTTCTCGATAATTTTTGACCCACTAGGGAGTTTTCTTGGCATTCTTGGGCTTCTTGGGTCCTTTGTGTAGTATCGACTCTTCTCAACCACTAAGGGGTATTTCTGTCATTCGGGGGGTAATTTGGTAATTTCTGGTGCTTCATGATCCACTGAAGATGATTTTGAGATTTTCCATTTTTCTTGCCCTCTGAGAGTCCACTGGGGAGGTCTTTGTGATTTTTTTTTACTAAACTACATGTAGTTTAGCCACCAGGTGTCTTTCTCACCTCTTCATTTTCCCAACGGTTACCAACCGTTTCTTTTTTCTCCTTATTCTCTTCATCTTTCTTATTTCTCCATTTTCTCTCTAACTCTCTAACTCCCTCTTTTTCTCTACAAAGCCTCTGCCTCTCTCTCATTCTTTCATCTCCTTACCAGAATTTGAAATCTCTCTCTCTCCAAATAGTCTCTTCCTCTCCAAATGGCTCCCAAGTCCAAGAAGGCTTCCTACACAATTTCTAACGACATCTTCATTCTCACCCACTAGATTGGTGCCACAAGGCTGAACGAGTTTCCTCCACTGCTTTACAGGCTAGAGGAACATCTCTCGAACAATGCATGGCTCGGATTGGTAAGTTTTCCAAACTTTTCTCATTTTTGAGTTTTGCTCTGATGTTCAATTTTAATCTGTTTTTAGACTTGTAAATGCTTGGGTTTTTCCATGGGAAGGGTTTAGATGAAAACTTGATACCTTAGAAAGGGTAGGAACATGTTTAGGATGAGTTTTGATCCAAAGGAGGCCAAAAAATGGCGCTGAACACGTTCTGGTTCCATCCATGTGTGTGCATACATCATGTATGCATGCGCGTACTCAGAGTATGCGTGTATGTACATTGTGTATGTGTACACATGGTTGTTCATAAAAACACACATGCTTCTAGCATTCACGCATACTTGGGCTTACAGACACCACTTTATGCCTAAAAGATGTTTTTTTGCTTTTCTTTCACTTATTTCTATCTAATATGATCTTTATGCTCTTATTTTTGTCTTTTATAAGGCCTCCAAAACCCATTTCGATTGGCATCGATCCTTGATGGTCGAGACGAGGGCCTTAGTGGATGTGATCGGCTTCGTGCCACTCATGCACCTTTTTCCAGAGAGCTCAGCCGGTGGTGTGCTGGTCCAAGCATTAGCTGAGAGGTGGTGGGACACTACCCACACATTTCACATTGCTGGGCGGGGGATAACCGTGACTCTTCATGACTTCCATTAGATGATCGGTTTGAGATCCCATGGGCCCATCATCAAATTGGAGGGCAAGTCAGGTATAGAGCTTGGCATAGACCTGCTAGGGCGTACCTACTCTAGTAAGCCCATACCTACTCTAGTGAGCATGTCCGTTACTTTGATATAGAGGTGGATTTCAGGCCTCTTTCTCAGGTGACTCTCGAGGACCAAGCTCAGATATCTAGGGCATTCTTGCTCTATATGGTGGGGGCATATCTTTTTGCCAATTGGGGTCAACCAATGTCCTTAAGGTGGCTTTCGCAACATTGAGGATGCTAGGGAGGCAAACTGGGGGTATGCTTGCCTCACTTACTTCTACTCAGTCATGGACACACTGAGCGGGGGTACTCTGTGGTAGCTAGTGGGGCCTTGTAAGCTCCTTGAGTTTAGATTCTTTCTCCTTACTTCTCTTTATGTAGTTGTTAGGACATATGTGAATCATATTAGGAACATTTGTCAATTTAGAATTGGCTAATTCTTTGCCAAAACAAACTTTACTTGTATTTGGGTAGATCTAGGATGTGTTTAATACTTCAAGAAACATGTTGTTCAAGCCAAGTATTAAAGCCATGAAGATTGGACCAAGAAACAAGTGAAGAAGGGCTGTTCATTAAAGCTGGACAGATTCCCGACAGCTGCTCGACAGATACTCTCTATCGAGGTTTAATGAGTCTTCACAGCTATCTCGACAGATAGCATCTATTGAGGTCTCGACAGATAGCTAGACAGCTGTATCTATCAAGAATTACGAAATCAGAATTTTCAGATTTGATTTTCGTCCCATGCTTATGTATTTGTGTAGGGTTTCTTTTCTCACAACCCTAGATATATATAAGGCTTATTTTAAAGGCCGTCACATAAGAGAATACAAGGGGAACACATGCAAAAAGTGACCGAGTGCCTTATTTTCTCTTCAAGAAGCTGCTGCGTTTGTACGCCGTAGGGTTTTGTAACTAAGTGCTTTTTGATCTTCATTGTTGATGAAGTGAAGAACTTTGCAGCCAACAATCTTCTTCAAGTTGGTGTGTTAGTCACGTACTGGGAGCCGTGCATCATTGGTTAGTCACGTATTGGGATCCGTGCAAAAGGGTGGCGTTCATATATTGAAGAGTTTAAAGGTTCTGAAGCGGTAGAAGGTTTCTGCTGTAAGTTCATCTACGGGGATTATAGAGTCTAGGGACAAAGGTTTTGTACTAGATCTGAAACTTCTCTTTGCTATAGTGAATTGCTTTTCGGGAAGGTTTCCCCCCAGGTTTTTTACTGTGAAACTAGTTTGTTTCGTTGGTTTTCCTAGGTCATCATATCTTGTCTTATTTACTTTTCCACTGTGCATGATATTGACATGATATTGATGTTTGTTTATTTTAATAAGGTTTATTCATAATAAATCAAACTAACAACTTGGGTTTAAAACTTGTTAATTCTATCAACTGGGGTCTAAATTTTCCAACAGTATTCTTGCAAACTGTACTTTGTACTCTTGCAAACTACAA
The DNA here is from genome assembly GCA_030021035.2 of Notholithocarpus densiflorus. NCBI lineage: Eukaryota > Viridiplantae > Streptophyta > Magnoliopsida > Fagales > Fagaceae > Notholithocarpus > Notholithocarpus densiflorus. The sequence continues at coordinate 10,120,813 of JARYZH020000004.1, forward strand.
CTATCCTCTATATCTGAATTGTCATTCTAGACTTGCAAACTGTATCTCATACTCTTGCAAACTGTACATACGCTCTTGTTTCTTGCAAACTTTTCCTAACTTGCAAACTGTACATGTGCTTTGTTTCTTGCAAACTGTTCCTAACTTGCAAACTGTATATGTGCTCTGTTTCTTGCAAATTGTTCCTAACTTGCAAACTGTATCGATATTTACCTTCTTCTTTGCAGTGATGGGCCTTGTTTTATGCCATCCTTGCTCGTGGAGCTGATATGAACCTGAGGACCCTTCTCTCAGTGTGAAAGCACCTTGATGGCCTTACCTTTGACTCAGTGAGCTAAACTTTCTTATCTTTGCTTTCATCATGGTCATTTATATGTCTTTGAGTTCTTTTCCTAACCTAGTATGTTATGTAAACCACTTGGGGACCTTGGGCTGGATCTCCTTTCGTTGCTTCCCCAGACTTGGAGGTGGCTGCTATTATCTCTTCCCAGAATTCTCGGCTCTTCAAGGGTGCTGACCTAAGGGCCTTATATCTTGTTGAGCGGGTGACTGGCCAGTTAGTGGCTGCTGATGAGTTGTAGGTGCCTATGGATCCTCCTTCTTTCATGCTTGCCTCATTGTCCATGTCCGAGGCTGAGTACCTGCTTTGGAAGGGTGCCATTGTCTATACTGATCGCCTTTTGAAGGACCAGAACTATGATGAGTTCAGTGAGAGTTGTCTCATGCCTCATTTTGGTACTATGGTATGTACTTTATCCCTTCCAAATTTCTTTCCTCTTGTTTTGAATGTCATGCCATATATGTGTGCTAACATTAAGATGTATAAGGTGGGTCCTCTCAGGCCGGAGTCGGTTTAGTTGCTGGACATTCCATTGACCCTTCTCACCTACCTTGGTCGATCTATGCTTATGGCCAGAATGGGGTCTCTTGGGAGTGTATTGTGGAGCGAAACCCTAATATCATGGGTTATCCCTTCCCTGTGGGGACACGAGCAGTGAGTTTCTTTATCTAAAATACCAGCCTACTGTAGCTGAGCATAAGGACCTAGTTTGGTTGGCTGGGAACCTCAAGCTGGAGGTGACAGAGTATTCTAGGCAGCTCTATGGTCCTAGTGGGTATGCCCGAGGTCCAGATGGTGATGATGATGATCCTGAGGTGACTCCGAGGGTCCAGTTGAGGAAGAGGCATTACCAACAATAATCCTGCAGACACATAGACAGACATACATATTTCCATTTTTCTTTTTCTTTTTCTTTTTCTTTTTTTTAGCATTTATTTCTTGCATTTTCATTTTATTTGAGACACTTGGTTGTATGTAAGAAGATCTATACATTTTCTGCTTTTATTTTAGAACATGTACTTATTTACAACTTATGGAAGATTTGGACATGTATGCATGCTTTACAGTTTTCCTTCTCTTATGTCTTTTGTTCTTTCTTTCTCTTGCATTCTCGGATGAAATTTTGAGTCACGTCTGCCTTGGGCAATCCTTTAGGCCATAGGAAACATAAAAGGGGTCCTTGTTGTAGGAAACACACTCCAAAAAAGAAAAGGAATAAAAAAACCCTAGGGACTATGCGCATGCATTCACGCATATGCGCACACATACTTGGATTATACGTACGCACACTTCAACTATGTGCACGCATACTCATAGGCAGAAAAGCCCTAGCCGAAGTTTTTCACTATAAAACAGCCGTGAGAAGTCTCCAAACCTTCATAGAACATGTTTCAAGCCTATGATGCATTCTACAAGGTTCCCAGTGGCAAAATTCGCTCCTCTTGAGGTCTCTTTGTGGATTAACAAGCTTAATCTCAATTTCAAGGATGCTATCATCCCTCCAGGTCTCTCTTGCACTTCTCACATCCATTAAACCAAGGTTAACGAGGCCCTTGCACGTGCTGCCATTGAGTTCTGGATCCCTACTCGGAATGTCTTTTAATTCAATGGTGTGGAGTTGTGCCCCACTATTGAAGAATTTGGTGTAATCATGGGTGAGTATGATTTTGGTGCCATCATTCTTCCTACTCTTGAGTAGGATCTTTTCGAACTAGCTCACTAACTTTTGGGAGTTCACCTATCCATGGCTAAGAGGTGGTGCAAGTCTAATAAGCTGAACGTCTTTATAGTCTTCAAGTACTTCTCTAAAAAGGGCATTCCCTTAACTGGAACAGAGCGTTCTCATCACCTCAAAGCCTTTTGTCTTTGCATCCTTGCAAGGTTTTCCTTGGTGCATGAAACACCTCGAATGGATCCTAGAATTCTTCATGTAGTCAAGAACTTAGGGAATGGGAGCCCAATAGCCATCATCTTATCTGAAACTCTCAACGGTTTAGACGCCGTTCATAGGGAGGAAGCAACTTTCTTTTCGGGAAGTCCCCTCCTTCTTCAGGTATGATCCTTAATTTTTGCCTAGGTTTTCTCGACCTGCAAGATTTCTCTAATTTTTGCATGGATTGCCTTTCAGTTTTCAACCCATTGAGGCTCCTTATATAGTCTTTGAATATCTCTCTTTTTTTCCACTCAACACTCATGCTCTATTTTTCTCTCCCTCAGATATGGCTATACGAGATGCTCAAATTGATCCATCCCCCACTTGTTCCATCCAATTGGTATCAACCAAATCATTATCCTCGTGATCGCAATCTCATGGTCAAAGAGATGGAACCCACTGCACTTACTGAACTTTTGAAGCATCTCACTCCTACGGACATCCAATGGGTGGTCGAATGGTGGCGCATCAAGGCCATGACTAGCTGTGGTTTCAAGGAAAACTGTGTCTTCTTGGTTGTTCGTCATTGCTCTTACTATCCCACATGTCGCATTGCACTGAAATTTGGTGATCATTAAGGTGTGCCTTGTGACAATGGCTCTTATCACACATTAGCACTTACTGCAAGGTTCTTAGGTAGGCTTACTGAGACTTGGCCTCGGAGGGCAATGAACAAAGACATCTGCTTTCCTCAGTTTCTCATTCCTACTTCGGGATACAAGAATTGGTTATCCATTGACATGAGAGTAGTTGAAAGGGAAGAAAATGATCACAAGAAGTCCAACAAAAGGAAGAGGACTGAGTGACTACCTTAATATGCCCCAAATTTTACTTTTCTTCACTTTTATGATTCTATGTCTTTTCATTTGAGTTAATAAAGGATTGGAATGTTCCAAATCCCCTATGAAAACAATTTATCATCTTTTAATTTGGGCAATGAAAGAATTAGTCATTTTATTATCTTTGCTTATTGTCTTTATTTTTATTTTCTTTTTTCTATGCCATGTAACTTTTGCCCATGACGTGCTTGTGGGAATTTTTGCCATGCCCATGCCCATGGTAACTTTCGGGTTTTCAACCTAGCAGGGTTTCATTACCCTAACTTTTGTCTAGGCCTTCCTTTTGGGTTTTCAACCTAGTGGGCTTTTTTTTTTTTTTTTTTTTTTTTTTTTTTTTTTTTTTTTTTTTCTTTTCAAGGGTTATACTTTCAGAGTCTATCTATGTTGATCAGTTGTAACATCTCTTCTCCATCCAAATTAGTAATTTTCATAGCGCCCCTCGACATGATCTCTTAATGACGAAGGGTCTGAACCATCTTGGCTTCATCTTGCCCCAAAGGTCAAAAATTTCTCCCCTAAGCTCTTTCTGAACTAGGTCTCCCACCTTTAGATTTCTCGACTTGACTTTCTTGTTGAATGCTCTTGCAATTCTCTTCTGATAACCCTATACATGGTATTGAGCTCGCATCCTCTTCTCATCTATCAATGCCAATTGTTCGTATCTTTCTCTCATCCAGTCCCCTTCTATGGCTTTGGTCTCCACTATCACTCTCAAAGATTGTATCTCCATCTCAATAGGAAGCATCGCCTTACTCCATACACCAAAGAGTAGGGGGTTGCCCTAGTTGATGCTCGGATAGAAGTCCTGTAGCCTCATAAAGGGAAAGGAATCTTTTCGGCCCAATCTTTGTATGTTACCTCCATCTTGGCTAAATATTCTTGACATTCTTGTTGGCTGCTTCTATGGCCCTATTAGTCTGCAGTCTATACAGTAAAGACTTATAATGCTCAATCTTATACAATTCGATGATCTTCCGGACTTCTCCTTTATAGTGAGACCCATTATCGGAGATGATCTCTTGTGGTACTCCAAATCGACATATGATGTTGTTTTCTATAAATTGGGATACATGCTTGGCTTTCAATATAGAATAGGAGGCAGATTCCACCCACTTAGTGAAGTAGTCAGTTGCAACCAAAATGTACTCATGTCCATTCGAGGCTTTAGGTGCTATTCTTCCATTCACATCTATGCCATATACGGGGAAAGGCCATAGGGAGGTCATATTATATAGTTTGCTAGGTGGCACATAGTTTAGATTGGCATGTGACTGGCAGTCATGGAAACACTTCACAAAGTCTATATAATCGGTTTCCATTGTAATCTAGTAGTACCCCATCCTCAGGATTTTCTTTGCTAACATCTTACCATTCATATGAGGACCACAAATCCCTTGGTGGACTTTTTCCATGATTCTTTCAGCTTCATCCTTCTTCAAACAGCGAAGGTGTTGTAGATACCACATTTTGTACCCCTTACGACTCGGCCCCCATTCCTTAATAATGTTGGAATTCTAAAGCCCAAGGTTGGTTTAGGACCCAATCAGATTGAAATTGACTTAAGGAAAGTGTTTTTGGGAAAATATAACTCTTTTATGAATCAAATAAGCTATTTTTGGAAAAGAAAGGCCACAAAAACCCTAAGGCATGTGTACGCATACACATGTATGCGCACGCATGCTCTAGACTTGCGTGCGCATGCTTCATGCATGCGTATGCATACACGGGCATGCGTGTGCATGCTAGGGTTCTAGAAACTATGAAAGACAAGTTTTCTGCATTTAAAATTTAGTTTGGAACGAATCCCACATCGTCTGGGTGTCGTTCCAAACCCCTATTTTCTGACTATAAAAAGCTATACATGGTACCTTTTCAACACACAAAGAAAATCCTAAGAGAAAACACAAGATTTACTAGAAATAGTGAATCAAAGAGGGAGTTTTTTCACAAAACATCCTTAAGTCAATATTTTTCTGATTGAGGCCTTTTCTAGTCTTGATCTTCGAGTTTCAAGTTTACTAATCACTTTTTACTTTATTGTGAATAGATTGATTGAGGGGAACGGTCAAAATCAAGCGAATGTGTTTTGTGTTTTGAGGTATGATGTTCTAGTTCCTTTTCTTTTCTTTTCCTTGTTTTGATCTTCATTTCCTTGTTTTTCTTATTTGTTTATGTTATAATATGTCTACTTAGTTTAGGTTTTCTTTGTTTTATCATTTTAAGCATGTTAGGTTGTTAGTTTTAAGATTCTATTCTACTGCGTTCTTGTTTTCTAGATTAGGGTTTAGGGAGTGTATGTGTACGCATGCTTCCTGCATGCGCACACATACTTGAAGTATGCGTACGCATACAATTGGCTACGTACGTAGGCCTATGTATGTGCACACATACTTATGCCCAGAAACCCTAGTCCGACCTTTTTCTTTGCCTCTGTTTCTTTATTTTCCTTATATAATATGCCCCTGCCTTGCTTTATTTCATGCTTATGAGTCTCTGCCTCCATGTTTGTTTGCTTTGTTTGTTCTTTGTATGCTAGTTTAGGGTTTTAATATTTTGTTTTGCCATGAACATGCATATAACATTGTTGGGAAATTCAGACCCCGGTTGATAGAATTAACAAGTTTTAAACCCAAGTTGTTAATTAGATTTATTATGAATCAACCTTGTTAAAACAAACAAGCATCAATATCTTGTCAATATCATGCACAGCGGAATAGTAAATAAGACAAGATATGATGACCTAGGAAAACCAATGAAACAAACTAGTTTCATAGTAAAAAACCCGGGGGTAAACCTTCCCGTGATAGTAAAGAGAAGTTTCAGATATAGTACAAAACTTTTGTCCTTAGACTCTACAATCCTCGTAGATGAACTTACAGCAGAAACCTTTTACCGCTTCAGAACCTCTGAACTCTTCAATAAATGAACGCCACCCTTTTGCACGGATTCCAGTACGTGACTAACTCCAGCAACTTGAAGATGTTGTTGGCTGTAAAGTTCTTCACTTCATCAACAATGAAGATCAAGAAGTTCTTGGTTACAAAACCCTAAGGTGCAAAAGACGCAGTAACTTCTTGCAGAGAGAATAAGGCACTAGGTCACTTTCTGCATGTGTTCTCCGTGTATAACGACATTTAAAATAAGCCTTATATATGTCTAGGGTTGTGAGAAAAGAAACCCTACACATACATGTCAACTAGGGCCAAAAATCAGATCTGGAAATTCTGGTTTTGTAGATCTGAATAGATTCATTTTCTGTCGAGTTTCGTTCTTAAATCTCGATAGATACTGTTTCTGTCGAGGTATCTGTCGAGCTTTAATGAACAGTTTTTTCTTCACTTGTTTCTTGGTCAAATCTTCATGGCTTTAATACTTAACTTGAACTCTTGTTTCTTGAAGTACTAAACACATCCTAGATCTACCCAATTAGAAGTGAAGTGCATTTTGTCAAAGGATTAGCCAATTACATAAAATATGTCCTTAACAATCTCCCCTTTTGGCAATCTGTGACAAAACCACAACAAAACAACTAATCATGAGAGAAGTCTTAAATTACTTAACTCATAACCACTTGTTGTATTACAAAATAAATCTATCCCCACTGCAAACTCTTGAAAAACTTTGCAAAGAAAAGAGTTCATGGCATGATAGACTTTCACAACTAGTCTTTTTGAAACACTTAAACAAAACTCATTAAGGCATCATGTGTGAAACAGAAATAAAGATTGCGTACATAAAGAAACATGAGTGTAAAGATAGGGAAGAAGCAACACATGTAAAGATAGGTGAAGAAGACATACATCATCATATATATATATATATATCTCTCTCTCTCTCTCTCTCACTAAGATAAGCACATTATATGTAAAAATGGTCACAAGACCGGTGTACTCAGCTAAAAGAAGCTCATCTAAGATAAGCACATTGTATGTAAAAATGGTCACAAGACCGATGTGCTTAGCTAAAAGAAGCTCCTAAAACAATAATGAGGTAAACACTCCCCTTAACAAGATGAAACACAACTCCCCCTTACAAAGACATGTATTTCTCCCCCTAACATGTAGAATCTTAAAAAGAAACCACATTTTCTTCCCCTTTTTGTCATGATTGACAAAGGGTACAAGAAGCTATAAAACTTCACTCGAGAAACATAAAGATGATCAAAGATGATCAAGGGGGCACAAGGAATCCATATAAAAGCATGAATGTAATGAAATAAGATGCTATGGATGACAAGATAATAGACAGATGCAAAACATGTGAAAAATAATGCATGCAAGAGGGTCTCGACAGATCGAGAAGTTGTCGAGCTGCTATCGAGATGGTAGAGAGCATATAAAATTACCTCGATAGATCGAGATATGTGTCGAGAATCTATCAAGAAGCTACCCAGAAATCTCGATGGATCGATACTCTGTCGAGAATGTATCGAGCAGACATAGAGCACATAAATTTAGCTCGATGGATCGACCTAGCTGTTGAGAAGCTATCGAGGTAAAATCCAGAAATCATGATAGAAGAAACTTGTGTCGAGCTGCTATCGAGAAGGTATCGAGCAGCTGTCAAGAAGAAAGAAGAAAGGTTTTCCACGGGAGGAAAAACACACAAGATGAAAGCAACAAGATAGCTACTCAAATAAGCATCCAAGCAGCATGTTAAGCACTCAAACAAAAATTAAATCTAGATGTAAAGCATTTCTAGATCAAAAGACACACATACATACTAAACAAGTCTAATTAATTTTATTTTTCAAAAATAAGTTAAGACAGTTTAGCAAGCATAAATTAACACATGTATCCTTTGTGATGGCCAAATCACATTGTACCTGCACATGTATCAAGAGTAGCAAAGAATTTGCGTGTTGTGTGTGAAACAAAGCAAGAGTGCATAAGTGCCTCATATTATGAAGATTTAAGACATGAGAAAAATAAATACACTCACACAAAATCATAACTGTTTGATGGGGACTATCACTTTCAAGGTACATCTTATAACTCCCACATCTCCTAGAAACACGCTTGCAACCATATTAAAAGCATTTTGATTCTTTTTGCTTTTATTTTTCATTGCATATTTTTCTTTTAAGTATAGCATGCATGGGCATATAAAAGAGAAAAGAAATACCCAATTATGTAAGCCAAAACATCACAATTTTGCTATGCCAAAGCACACAGATGTTATACATGATTGACGGGCTTTAGTGGTGAGATGGTTATTTATGCCTTTCTCTTAGGATTTTCTAGTCCTTCCCGTCAAAAAGAGTGATATAAGCATGATATATAAGAGATCATCTTAATCGTACTCATCACAAACATGAGTCACAAAGCTCACTTGCTTAGTTGTGCATTGAGATACTCATCTAAGCTACAAGAGATACAAAGTTCAGAAACTTTGTTTCAATGGCCATCAAAGGTACACAAGTACCAACATACACAAACACACAATGTTTTTTTTTTTTTTTTTTTTCCTGATTTTTTTTCTTTTTATTTTGAAAAACAAACAAAATAAAGACTAAATAACCAAACAAAAACAGACAAACAACATGAAAGCATGAAAGAAAGATTTAGATGCATGAAAGTATGATTCCAGAAGCAGATAAGAAAACAAGCAAAGAGAGTCCTACTTTAAATAGAAAGTATTAAAGCAGAGGACAACAGAAAAGACAATTAAGTCTTAGGCTTCTTTCTCACCCACACAGCGCGAGTCTTTGGCCGTGAAGATGAAAATGCACGTGTCCTAGTATGTCTACTAAAGGACATAGAAGAATTAGAATTCTCCTGAAATTGAGTTAAAAAGCTCAAAGCTTTTAATAACTCTCTAAACAAAGGTGTTGAACCTTGAGAGGGAACCTGTAACTGTTTGGACACTTGCTTATGAGGATACAACTTGAAGAAATTAGGACGAATGTGTTCAGAAACACCACAATGGTGACAAACATGAGTAGTTTTTGAACTACTATATTTCCTAGAGTGAGGTCTAACAAAGGATTTAGAATTAGCCAGATCAGTTTTGGATTTCATACCTTTATCACTTTTCTCAGATTGGGGCACAAAGACAGTCTTTGATCCAGAAGCCGTGAAAGAGGAAGGGCCAGAGGAAACAGCATATCCTAAGCCAGTCTTATCAGAACTAGGCTTTTGAGCACTCAATACCTCATCAAGCTTTGCACTAGACATCCTCTCTATTTGAGTTCTAGCTTGATTCAGCTCAACCTCGAGATTTTTGACCTTCTCTTCTAATGAGGTGTTCTCCACAACAAGAATCTCAACTAACCTTGTAGTCTCATCTAGTTTGACTAACAATTCATCTTTTTCAGTTTTTACCTCATTAAGCTCTTTTCTACAAAGATGAGAAGTCTTTTCAAATTTTATAAATTCAGTGCATAGCTTATCATAGGCATCCTGAAGGGTCAACTTCTTGGGTACTTCATCATCATGCACAATGCAAGCACACAGAGCAGGAAAGTAAATGCTTACATCCCTAGAGCATGGCCCAAAATATAGGTGCATGAAAGTAAACAGGGGTCGCCATACTCTAGAGATGAGGACGAATGGTACACAACATGATATACCTAATACAACCCATCTAAGAGAGAAATGAGAGAGGAGGAAAGGGGGTTTAAAAGAGTACATAACCAAATGGGAGAGGCTAGACCCCTAAAACTACTGAACATTGCCGCTTGGCTTATATCCACATGCTCGCATCCTCGCCCTTTTTGCTTGCGCCTGGGAGACCGTGCCCTAGCTCCATGTGCCCTCACTCCATATGTGTACATGCAAAGGCAAAGACAAGAAACCAGCAGACAAGCAATGGAAGGAGAAAGATGCAAAAAGCATGTGAAAGAGGCATAAAGCAGACAAGCATGATAGACATGGCAAGCATAGCATATGGCAAGAGACATGACGAGCCACAAGATAAACAAATAAACAAGAAAGCAAGAAAGCAAACAGGCAAGCAAGCAAACAAGAAAGAAGACAAACAAGCAAAAAGGCAAATAAGAGGTGGTGTCCACGAGGGACAAATGTAGGTTTGGATTGAATGTCCATAGCTTCATTATGTTGAAGCATTGACGGCACACTAGTAAGCAGGACTCATGCATGAACATGTAAGCAAGCGTGTAAGGATGCAGAAAGCCAATGAGTGGCACAAACAAGCATGGTAAGTATATCATTGCACGGAGTGGCAAAGGGGAAAGGTATGCGTGAAGCAACCGGCATCATGGTGATGCATCCTAAATGGTTACCACAAACCCGCTAAGGGTGTCAAGCGTGGCAAAGCCTAGAACTAGAGAGGCTAACATGGAATATAAAGCATAGAAGCAAGCAAACATAGACATGCAAATATGAATGATCCAAACCCTTTTGATGTGGGCCTTGGTGTATGAACGATGACAAAGACCATAGGGTCTAGATTGGGTCCTAACCATTAGGCCAAAACACAAGAAAATGCGATAAAAGGAACAAAAGGGCTACAATAGCACATGGCATGACAAACATAGCTTAGGCTGAAGCACATAAATATGGCGTGAAGCACGCAAGCACATAGATGATGGCATAAAACATGTATAGAACATAGATCCAAACACATAGGCATGTGAAAACATAGGTCAAAACCAGTAGGCATAGAAACATACACATCAACATGTACAAGCCTAGCACATAAACATGGAAGAGCATGAATCCAAGCATATAAGCATGTGAAAAAAATGGTCTAACCATATAGCATGGAAATACACACATCAACACATAGATCCGAGCAAGGCATAGCTAACAACATCATGCAAGCATGTGAGCATGTAACCCTAACATCAACATAGAACAAAAAGAGGAACAAAGCATAGGAAAACATGGCATAAAGTAGAAAGCATGTAGATCAAGACAAATAATATGTAAACAAGCATGGAAGAACATGGATCTAAACTAAAAACACGCTAGAAGCAAGATAAAGCAAGAAACATGCTATGGAAAGCAATTAATCATTTTATTAAGGCATAAAAGAGCAAGATAAATGCTAGAAAAAGATTTAGAAAGTTAAGGGTGTGGATATTAGCTAAAAAGCTACATCCACACCCCTAAACCCCAAATCCAAGGTGTAGAACCAAAGAGATGAAGATCGGGTATAAGAACAATACCTTGTATTTTTGGTGAAGAAGGAAGAATCAAGAGACTTTGATGTGTTTGAGAGAGAGGAAAAATGTGTAGAAAACATCCAGGAAGAGAGAAAACCCAGAAAAGTCTTATATTTTTTCGTTTGGGGGGTGCCTAGGGCATTTTATAGCCCCGACGCACTTTTCGAGGTGGCGGCCCTTCATTTTCAAATGGCCTCAAATCAGGTTGATCTTGATACCCCTGGAAATATCTGGACTTCCTGTTTCTAAAAAGGTATGGAACTTGAAAATTCAAAGGTCGGATCAAAAGTTATGGCTCCCGGAAGTTAGTGGTGCATCAATCGGTGCGCTATCTCAGTTTTCATGATATCTCGGCCATTCTAACTCCGATTTTAACCCACGAATAGTCATTGGAATGAGAATTTGATAACCTTCACAATGACATTGGTTTTAACCCGTTTTGATGGTCGAATTAAAATTAGGGTTTCTAAGGCCCGCTAGGAGTCAACTCCTGGTCAAACTTGGTCAAATTTGCCAAAAATCTATGAAAAGCTTGGGTTTGATGTAAAACCCTTGAAAAATGTTTTTTTGTGAGGATTTTGACCGTGTTTGTCTTTCGGTCAACCTAGGGTTGACTAGGGGCATTTTGGTCATTTTAACTGAAAAAGACACTTTGGGTGCTTCGGTGTCCGAACGGGTTGCGCCACATCATTCTAGATGTTCTCGCGGCCCTATGGAGAGAAAATAATATTTTTGGACTTGTCGAGGTTCGGCACGCAAATCGAGGGCAGACAAAATACGGTATCAATAACTGCCCCTTCTTTATTTGACATCTCGAGTGCAATGAGAGGTGTCGGATAAAGAATGTGATTTCGAATTTTGTCGCCCCCATATTGCTTGTGGAGACTACTCACGGATCAAGACCGGATTTTACCTGACTGGACCGATCTACTGCAGCTGCTTCTGAAACATTTTCTGGACCTGTCTCTAATCTCTAGGAGAGGAAAAGGATTTTTTTTTTTGAAGTTTGACCAGGTCAACCGGTCAATGTTGACTTGGTCAACCCTGACACATGGCCCTTTAGGGTGCGCTGGGCTAATCTGGCGGCCCAAGAAGGTGCGCCGGGTAGCCAGGCCGTCCAAAGGCCTATATAAGCCTCATTTTGGCTCATTTTGACCTTATTTCACTCTTTCCTTTGACTTCTCACTTCTGAATAATTCTCTGGAGCGACTAAGAACTTAGCGGGTCCGGCTTTTCAGCTTCAGTCTGCTGCTTCAGTCTTTTCTGCACTTGAGGTCAGTGTCTATTTTTCTTCTTCTCTTCTTTTTTCTACAAAATGTTAGTAGCAATACTACTAGGGATGCATGCTAGTGCTTATTTTATTTTTGGAATTTTCATAAGCATACTATTATTATTTTTTTTCGCCATGATTTATGCCATGCTATCTTAGGAAAATGCATACATATATATATTTATATATATTCTTTTTGTCTTTGTTATATGGGTGTGCAAATATGCAGGAATTTAAATGCTGAAAATAAAATGCGGGATATAAGTAAGGGGACTTACCTGTTAGTTAGGAATAGTGGAAATGGTGAGACGTACGGCACGGCCGCTAATTAGCATCGGAATAGGATGTGAGCATACGACACGGCCGCTATAACCCACTGTAGATCAGGAACTTGAAAAACTTCTTTAGGAACTTGATAACTGTGTGATGCGAGGCATACGACACGGTCGCTATAACCTCAAGATGGGATGTGAGCATACGGCACGACTGCTATCTCCCACTGTATATCAAGAACTCAGAACTTTTTTAGGAACTTGATAACTGTGTGATGCGAGGCGTACGACATGGTCGCTATAACCTCAAGATGGGATGTGAGCATACGGCAAGACCGCTATCACCTATTGCAGATCAGGAACTCGAAACTTCTCAGGAATTTGATGACTGTGATGCGAGGCATACGACATGGTCGCTATAACCTCAAGATGGGATGTGAGCAAACGGCACGGCCGCTATCACCCACTGTAGATCAGGAACTTCGAACTTCTTAGGAACTTGATAACTGTGATGGCGAGGCATACGACACGGTCGCTATAACCTCAAGATGGGATGTGAGCATACGACATTGCCGCTATCACCCACTGTAGATCAGGAACTTGAAACTTTTTAGGAATTTTGATAATTGTGATGGTGAGGCGTACGACACGGTCTTTATAATATCAAGATGGAATGTGAGCATACTACATGGCCGCTATCACCCACTGTAGAATGCAAGCATACGACACAGCTGCTATCACCCACTGTAGAATGCGAGTATACGGCACGGCCGTTATCAACCACTGTAGAATGCGAGCATATGGCACGGCCGCTATAACCTACTGTAAGGCTCTTATAAGAATCTGCTTTCTTGTGAGAACATATGCTTGACATGAACTTGCACAACATGTTTAGGAAAGAGTGTTAGTTCATCTGCATTGCCATTTGTACCATGGGCTTACCACTTGTGTTTGAATTTCTGGTTATTTTGTAGATTATGTCTCGGAGGGCGAGTTCCAGAGGAGATCGGGGGAAGGCCCCCGTTTATGCTACATCCCATAGGGACTCTTCTTCTGACGATGAGACTATTTTTGCTTGTGAGCAGGCTGCTCGAGTTTTGCAGAGCCATTTCAACCGCGGGGGTGATGACATCAGGCCCACCTGGGGGACCCCTTTGAAGACTCGATCTAGGAGGCGGCGCTTAGCCGAGACGGTTAGTGTCTCCTCTGAGTCTCGCACCATTTCCAGTGGGGCTTCCTCATGGCGCGGGCCGGCTATAGGGAGAGGGTCCTCTAGAGGAGAGACGCCAGCTGAGGATCTCCTTTTTGATATAGAGGCTGATTTGTATGGGGAGGAGGAGATCTATCTGGGTGCCTGGAGGCGCGGTTTGAGGCCGAGATTCCCGCCACGTCAAGCCGGGGCCGATACTTATATTAGAGCAGTAGACGGCGGTATCAGAGGCACTCACCTTCAGCACGGGCTGAAGGATCATCCTTCCGCCCAGACGCGGAAGGGATAGGTATGCTGTATTTCTTCTTTTGTCATTTAGATTCCTGTCATATGCATGTGTTAACGGATAGCTTCTGATTTTGAATGTAGGGACCCGACAAGATCCGTGGTCGGGGTTCTTGGTCCACTTTTCTTCGGCTGTTGTTTGATCTTGGGACCTACCGGCGCTATGCGGATTTCTTGAGAGAGCAGGGGTTCGAGGATTTTCTAAGGATCCACCCATACACCATGAGGCACAGGATTGGGGAGGCTTTGGTGCGGCGGTTTCATGCCGAGACTAGTACCTTTCACCTGAGTTGTAGGGAGTATGCGATTCTCCCTCTTGACTGGACGGCCATCCTGGGCATTAGATTCGGTGGATACCTGATTTTGATTGATGACATGAGCTTTGAGATGGCTTGTGAGCTCTTGGGCAACCCTCTCCCACTGACTACGGACACAAGAGGATATTTTGGGCCTACAGCGTCGCCACAGATCTGCACTGAGTGGCTGCAGGGTAGCATCCCCTAGGGTGTGGCGCCTAGTGACATTCATCTTCGACGGTTCTTCATGTATTTTCTCGGTAGTTGCTTCTTTGGCAACAACCGATCGGTATTATCTTGCCAGCTGCTGTGGGCCATGAGAGCAGTCTCCGACATTGGGAGATATGACTTGGGGTCCGTCACTTACGGCTTTTTCATCTCTTTCTTGAGGCGAGCTTCATAGTAGGATTTCAGGAGCCTAGAGGGGTGTTGGTAGATTTTGACATGGTGGACATATGAGTACATCCCAGCTTTGTGACCATGGTTCTCGAGTTTGTCAGCGACAGTGTATCCTCGAGCATATGCTTGCTCTCTCTGTACGATCACCAGGGTTGTCCTTGTAGGGGTTTATGCCCTAAAATCCAATTTATTAGCATGTTATAAATAATTAAATTGTTTAATTATATGAGACTATTTATAAACGAACTAATGAGACATTATCTTAGTCCATGAGATGCATATTATGTGATTTAGTCACAGAAGATATAAATCACAAGTTCTTTGTAAACTCAGAATTTTAGTTCGTAGTCGGTGATGAAATTGGACATTTTATCTGCGAAGACTATAACATATCAACTAAGATGATTTGTCTTGATCATGGAAGTGGAGACTTCGAGTTGATATGTTGATATGTTTTAAGAGTTAAGACATATTGAACTGGACTGCTGTGAGATTTATTATTCTCCTAACGACTGTCAAATGAATAATAAATCTCACGACTTCTATTTTCATCAACTCTAAATCTTGAGAGAATAATGAACCTGATCATGAGGTGTAGGTTGCTTTGATATATCAGGAGTGAGATCTAAAGTCACGATCAAAACCTCAGTATGTTAGGCAGCCGCATTTAATGTTGATGGAACATATATTCTCAAGATGGAATTCATAATCTCTTAACGGAGATATAAAATATTTACTTGAGATAAGTTTAATGGGTTTGGTTATTCAGAGTGTTGGGCCCAACCACTTTAGTAAAGAGTTACTGAAGTATATATTTATGAAATTGGATTTCATAAATATATGATGAATAACTTAAAGGATTAAACCGGGTACTCAATGATTAAGATGTAGTAATCTTCAAAGTAGCAGTCAACATTCATGACTTTGCATTACTACAAATATTTTAGGGGTTGCATGTATAATAAAGTCTTGGGATATAATTTATTAATAAGGCCTAGAGTGCAATTATATTCATATAGTGGTATTGAATATAATTAATGGTAACTTTGGACTTGTCAAGAGTTGACAGAAAAGCCCAAGGCCCATTGGAGCTAGAGTCTTATTTGTTCCCTTTTGGTCCCACTCCAAACCACATACTAAAGCCCAATTGGAAAGGCCCAAAAGGCTAGCCCAATTAGATAATCAGTTATATATAAGGAGAGAAACATACAAAATTTCATAAGGTTTTCATTAAGATCATATAAGGAATGAAATGGTGTGTATGTGAGTGTAAGCCACTCTCTTATTCTCCCCTTGGAAGCTGATTGAGAGAACACACTTCTTGGGCATTAAGTGGAATTGGAGTGAAGATTAAAAGTGTTCCCAAGTACTTCTAATCTTTTGTTTTTGAATTTCACCGCACCAAGGTACACTTTCTGTTAGGATTAGTGCCCTTAAATCCTATTGTATGATGCTATGTATGACATTATGTATGACTTAATGTATGACTTAATGTTGTGATTAATAAAGTTATTTTATTATTATCTAAAATAATGATAACATGAATATTTGGACATTATCATATAGTATATGAGATGCATAGTATGTGATTTATGTGATTTAGTCACAGAAGATATAAGTCACAAGTTTTTTGTAAACTCATAATATTAGTTCGTAGTCGGTGATGAAATTGGGCATTTCATCTGCGAAGACTATAACATGTCAACTAAGATGATTTGTCTTAATCATGGAAGTGGAGACTTCTAGTTGATATGTTTTAAGAGTTAAGACATATTGAATTGGACCGCTGTGAGATTTATTATTCTCTTAACGACTGTCAAATGAATAATAAATCTCACGACTTCTATTTACATGAACTCTTAATCTTGAGAGAATAATGGACCTGATCATGAAGTGTAGGTTGCTTTGATATATCAGGAGTGAGATCTAAAGTAACGGTCAAAACCTCAGTATGTTGGGCAACCACATTTAGTGTTGATGGAACATATATTCTCAAGATGAAATTCATAGTCTCTTAACGGAGATATAAAATATTCCCTTGAGATAAGTTTAATGAGTTCGGTTATTCAGAGAGTTAGGCTTAACCACTTTGGTAAGAAATTACTAAAGTATATATTTATGAAATTAGTTTTTATAAATATATGATGAATAATTTAAAAGGATTAAACCTGGTACTCAAGGATTAAGATGTAGTAATCTACAAAGTGGCAGTCTACATTCATGACTTTGTATTACTACAAATATTTTATGAAGGGGTTGCATGTACAATAAAGTCTTGGGATATAATTTATTAATGAGGCTTAGAGTGCAATTATATTTATATAGTGGTATTAAATATAATTAATGGTAACTTTGGACTTGTCAAGAGTTGACAGAAAAGCCCAAGGCCCATTGGAGCTAGTGTCTTATTTGTGTTCCCTTTTGGTCCCACTCCAAGCCATATACTAAAGCCCAATTGGAAAGGCCCAAAAGGCTAGCCCAATTAGATAATCAGTTATAAGGAGAGAAACATACAGAATTTTAAATGTACATGAAATGGTTTGTGTGTGAGTGTTGGACACTCTCTAATTTCTCTCTTGAACACACACATATAACTGATTGACAGACCACACATCTTGGGAATCAAGTGGAATTGGAGTGAAGATTAAAAGTGTTCCCAAGTACTTCTAATCTTTGGTTTTGAATTTCACCGCACCAAGGTACACTCTTTTGTTCTTATATTCTGAAATTTACATAGTGCATGTTATCAATTGTGAATGAAGTAGATTCGTTAATTTTCCGCTGCGTATGTTTTGTATGCGATACAAACATGTATTTTTCCATCACTTTCTTGTTCTTAAATTTTGAAACTTACTTAGTACATGTTATTAATTGCGAATGAAGTAGATCCTTTAATTTTCCACTGTGTATGTTTTGTATGCGATACAAACATGTATTTATCCAACAGTCCTGGTGCAGTCGGTTACTATCTTTGCGGCCTTAGATTGCGTCACCTAGGGTGAGATAGTGATTCGTCCTTATGATGGCTCACTATTGGGGAGACCGGAGCTCACTGTTGCC
This sequence comes from Notholithocarpus densiflorus, assembly GCA_030021035.2. NCBI lineage: Eukaryota > Viridiplantae > Streptophyta > Magnoliopsida > Fagales > Fagaceae > Notholithocarpus > Notholithocarpus densiflorus. The sequence continues at coordinate 10,138,845 of JARYZH020000004.1, forward strand.
ATGGGCCAGTCGAGGGTACGACGTTGGTTCTAGGCCCTATTGAGTTGGGAGTTCTTTTTGGCAGAAAGGACCTTCCATCAGGTCATGCCGGTTTTCGGGGTACCTAGAGATCCACCTCCCTTCGGCTTGTCATTTAAGTCCATTGTCCTGGACGACTCGGCTTATGCGACGGGTTCTTTTGATGTATACGTGGATACTAGCAGAGATTATGCCACTTGGTTTGCAAAGTCCTCTACAGAGCCTATCATTGGAGATGTTCCTGTGAGTGGAGGTAGAGTGCTAGGAGGCATTGTTCGTGCTCAGGTGGCCTTTGGAGCTGAGTGGAGATTGTGTGCAGAGGCTTTGCCGGCCAAGGTGACAGAGCTTGAGACAACTGCTGCCGCTAGGGAGGTGCACATACAGGAAGAGATTGCTCGGGCATTAGCTTAGGAGAGGGAGCTTTGGCAGAGGGAAGAGAGGCCTATATTCCACCTTCACCTCACATGCCGGGCCGAGGGCCCATTATTCCACCAGGCGAGATAGAGTACATGCCAGCTCCACTAGGTCCGTCGGGCAGTTGGGGTTCTTTTGCTCAGTCTCCGTGGACTCCTCAGGACCAAGGGTACACTTTAGGCACTTCAGGCGGAACAGGTCCTTCCACCGGTTCTCTTGTAGGTGATGGTAATGATGATGATGACGACGATGATGCCGACCAGTATTTTAGGGATGATGGTTCTCAGTAGGGTAGCCTTTTGTTGTAGCATGATGTAGCCCCTGTGTGGGCATGTATGTATTCTTCATGTATCTTGTAGACATTGTCCCATGGTGGGCCATTTATGTATGTATATTATGTATCGCCTTTTAATAGGCCTAGACATGTGCGTATTATATTGCCCCACAGTGGGCCTTGATGTATGATATTATCTCTTTGTAGCTTCATGGGGTATGTATGAAATAATGCCTTTTGTTAGGATTTACATGTATGATTCTGGAAACTGCCTTTGAGAGGGCTGACATATGACTTTAGGAAAAGTGCCTTTGAAAGGGCTGCTGATATATGTGAAAAATAATGCCTCTGATTAGGACTTACATGCATAGTTCTAGGAAATTGCCTTTGAGAGGGCTGTTGATGTATATGAAAGACAATGCCTCTGGTTAGGACTTATATGTATAACTCTAGATAAAATTCCTTTGAGAGGGCTTCCGATGTGTGTGTAAAACAATGCCTCTGATTAGGACTTACATGTATAATCATAGAAAAAATCGCATTTGAGAGGGTTGCTAATGTATGTGAGAAGCAACGCCTCTTAGTAGGGCTTACATGCATAACTCTAGAAAATTGCCTTTGAAAGGGCTGCAACAAGAAACAATGCCTCTAGGTAGGGCTTACATGTATGATTCTGGAAATTGCCTTTGAGAGGGCTGTTGATGTGTGCAAGAAAAAATGCCTCTAGGTAGGACTTACATGTACAATTCTGGATGTCACCTTTAAAAAGGCTACTGATGCGTACAAGAAACAATGCCTCTAGGTAGGACTTACATGTATGATTCTGGATGTTGCCTTTCAAAGGGCTGCTGCTGTATGTATGAAACAATGCCTCTGGGTAGGACTTACATGTATGATTCTGGATGTCGCCTTTCAAAGGGCTACTGCTGTATGCATGAAACAATGCCTCTGGGTAGGACTTACATGTATAACTCTGGAAAAAATGCCTTTGAGAGGGCTAATGTATGATTCTGGAAATTGCCTTTAAGAGGGTTGCTGATGTATGTATGCATTATCGCATTTTCATCATAGATGGTAGTTTTGAACCAACTTAGGTCACACTCATTTGTATTGCACCACAGTTTCACGAGTTTATTAGTGGATTTTGACAGTGATCGTCCTGCTAGGGGGAGAGAGAATGGAGAGACGAGAAATAAACTGCCCTAGTTTAGGGTTTCATGTGATTCTTGACATGAGAGACACATCCTCAGCGGGATGGACCCATTCCTGAATATTGGACAAGGTAGAGGGAACCGCGCAAAATAAACTGCCACAGTTTAGGGTTTTGCGGGGTTCTAAGCCTGCAGACTGGCTGAAAATGGGCAAGACTTCATAGACCGTACCAAATGCTGGTAACGAATGTGGACATTTTGAATGAAATCTCCTTGGACATGACATAAGGCGGTATGCACTGATTGCTCCTTCTTCAAGAGCTTGAATAGTGGATCACATGTGGCGGTCAACTGCGTTATGAAACGAGCTATGTAATTGACCTTTCCTAAGAAGCCGCAAATCTATTTCTTGGTTTGCGGTGTCGGCATGTCCCGGATAGCTTGGAATTTTGCTGGGTCCACTTCAATTCCTCTTTGGTTGACTATAAAGCCGAGAAATTTCCCTAAACTAGCTTCGAAGACGCACTTGTTAGGGTTTAGTCTCAATCTGTACTTGATAAGGCGCTTGAACAACTTTCTCAAATCTATCAAATGATCCATGGAAGTGCGGGATTTGGCAATCATATCGTCTACGTAGACTTCAATCTCTTTGTGCATCATATCATGGAACAAGGTTACCATGGCTCGCTAGTAAGTAGCATTGGCGTTCTTTAAGCCGAACGGCATGACATCATACGCATAGGTTCCCCAATGAGTGGTGAATGCTATCTTAGCTTTGTCTTCCTCGGCCATCTTGATCTGATTATAACCTGAGAATCCATCCATAAAGGAGAAGAACATGTTGGTAGCGGTATTATTGATCAGTGTATTGATATGTGGCAATGGGAAATTGTCCTTGGGGCTGGCCCGGTTCAAATATCTATAATCAACGCACATGTGTACTTTCTTGTCTTTCTTAGGCACGGGAACAATGTTGGCGACCCAATCTGAGTAGGCTATCGCAGTAAGGAAACTGGCTTTCAACTATTTTTCTACTTCTTCTTTGATCTTCAAAATGATCTCAGATTTCATCCTTCGAAGGGCTTGCCACACTAGAGGGCATTCTGGCTTAACTGGAATTCTGTGCACAACAATCTCAGTATCCAACCCTGGCATATCTTGGTAGGACCAAGCAAATATCTCTTTGAACTCTTTGAGTAGCGCTATGAGTTTAGGCTTCATGTATTTAGGAAAGTTCACCCCAATCTTGACGGGTTTTTCATTCTCGCCTTCGTCGGCAAGGTTAATCACTTCAGTTTCTTTTATGTTGGGCTTGGACCCCTCACTCTCTCTGTTTAGAGCTTCAAAATATCACGAGGCAAACTCGAAATTTCCTCTAATCCTTCAATATCATGATCCAACTCCATTGTCTCATTCACGTCATCAATATCCTAGTTATGGCAACAAGATGATGTACCTGCTTGGTAATCAGAATAGATTCTATAGAACGGAACATATATAGAGAAACATAAGATAATTTGCACACACATATTCATAGGAAAGCAAATAAAGAGATAAATGGAAGAATTTCCTGAATAATACACTGGATAATTTCATTAATGGGTTATAGATAGGGGATAACAAAGTTCATGCCTGATAATGATAAAAGATAAATGTTTTTTTTTTTTTTTTTGGGAAAATGAACTGGGAAAATGCAAACAAGGAATGCAGAAAATAGGAAATAAACATGCAAAAAAAAAAACTAGATATGCCATTCCAACTCTTTCGGGCAATTAGAGGACCCAACCACACGATGATGGAATACTCCTTACTCAGCCGGTGCAACCACAAAGCAGGGCTTGATGGTCCAATGGCCTATTGTCTCACTTGGCACACATGGCCTAATAGTAGAAGTCAGATCATCCCTGGGGGATATGATAGCATTCATTGTGAATTCTTCAGGGCAAAGACGGATGAGAGTAGCTAGCTCCGATTCCTCCTCGCATGATTCCTGTACCACTTCTGATCTGATGACCTCGGCTAGAGCTGGAAAAGTGACTATGATGTGGGGAATAGACATCCCTTGGCCAATACACTTCCTTTTCTTGCCTCTAGAAGTTTGGAAAAGTTCTTCATCGGAGGGGTTGTAGCCTAGACTGAATCCTCATTTGTTGTCTGGGAGTTCAATTAGAGAAGCATTCCCATGTCCTACGATACCGAGGCCTTGGCCTATCTGATAGCCAAATTTGAGCATCTCCTTGGCAACCATTAAAGTAGTGGAGGGCCATGCTGACTCGAGTTCTGAAGCTTTGGAAATCATGGAGACTAGCTCGAAACTGTGGAAAGTTGCCTCCGGAAAGGCATTAGCACCAATGTAGGGGATAAAAGTCTCCTTGAAGATGGTTAGGGGCTCTTCAGCCATAATAGTGATCAACTGATCCTCGGAGGGGAACTTGAGCCTTCGGTGAAGGGTAGAAGCAACTGCGCTCGTGGTGTGTAGCCAAGGCCTCCCTAGGAGCATATTATAAGGGGAATCCATCTTGATGACTTGGAAGTTGACCAGAAAGATCTAGGGCCAATTCCAATTGCTAATATGTTCTTACCTTGCACCTCCTGGAGAATGCCATCAAAGGCTCTAATGATCATAGTGGTAGGGCGAGTAAGAGTTGTATCCACATTCAGGCGTTCTATTTCAGACATCGGGCACACATTCAGGGCTGATCCATTATCAATTAGTACTCTGGAGAACATCATATCTTCACACTTTACCATAATGTGCATGGGCAAAGTATGCTCTCTACCTTCTGGTGGTAGCTCATCATCTGTAAAGGAAATCTGGTTGGTGGCCTACACCATTGAGACCATACCCTCAAAGGAAGATTCTGTGACACCTGTAGGAACACATGTCTCTTTCAAGACTTTCAAAAGGGTTTCATGGTGGACATCGAAGGATAGCAACAGTGCTAATCTCTTGCTATTCTGAGCTAGCGACCTGTTTAGCTGCTGAATCACACTGTATTCTGAGTTTATGATAATTTTCAAGAATTCCTCGGGTTCTTCGGTTGTAACCCGATTCCTGATGGGTTCATCTGTTCTCCTGCCAATCTATTTCCTTCTCTTTTCTTGCTCCTCGGGAGTATAACAGCAGCCACTCCTAGTAAGCCCAGATAGACCTGAAGAGATATTGGAGCAGACCTCCTCTTTTCCGGTTCTAGGGGACACGATGGCTATCTTCATAAGGGAACGACTTCAGCATGCGAATGATAACGCCCTCCTGAGTTTGCAAATTGGGCGCTATGGAGAACATTTTCGGATTAATGACCACCGGACTTGGCAGAATGGCTTCGAAGGCCTTTGAACCAGATACCCCAGTGATTCCTGAGGTAGGCCTCAGCAGAATAAGAGGATCGAAACCTCAGATAGCGAGAACAATATCAGTTCCTTCCTGAACTGATGATGAAGATGGCCTTGCGACTGCAAGCAATGCAACAACTACAGGAGTGAATCCCTCGATGGCTGGCGGGGTTTGCCCTTTTCCTGAATTTGATGACCCTGAATCCGTAGGTGATTCTATGATCTCCTTAATGACTACTAAAGAGGGAGGTACTGAAGTAACCTTACCAAGACGTTTCTATAGATATTCGTCCCAATCTTTACTTGACCCAACTAATATAGCATTGCAACTAGTTCCTAATTGGGCAGCTGGAGGACATAGGATGGCTGCCATGCAATCGCCTCTTCATACAACCTTTCTTTCAATCCAGATAATACCACGATCGGCTAGACTATGAACCTGTGCTCAGAGCACTCTATAATCAAAAGGGCATGCCTGTCTCCACTATTGCAAAATGAGTAGATTCCCCAATCAAATCCCGGGGTTCCTATACCTTCAAGATCAAGGTGGCTCGCTTGGACCAAGGCTTGAAGCAGGGCCTTCCATGGGAATGACGACGAGGAGAAATCTGGAACCCTTTATTCCACGGAGATGATAGCATTCACATTCCCTTTTTGATGGGGAGGGCAAAGGGTTGGTAATGATGTTCGGAGCGGCTATATTATCGAACTGTATCAACTTGTTGACGATGAAATCCTGGACATGGTCTCTCAACTGGTAGCATTCTTCAAGGGTATGCTTATTGGCCCCGAAATGGTGTTCACACTTCTTGGACGGATCAAAGCCAGGTGGGAGAGGACCTTTTCTGGGCCTTATAAACATCAGAGTCACTAGCTTCCTTTCCAGCAGGTAAGCATAGAGATCTGCCATGGGCATGGGTAATAGAGTGTACTTCCGGTTTTCTCTCCTAAGGGGACGAGGTGGGTCTAGCCTCCCTCTCTGATTAAAGGCTCGATTAGGTGCTTAAGTAGATTGAGCCTATTGTTGATAAGGTCTAGCAGCTGGGGTTGCATAAGTAGCAGTAATACCCCTAGGCCTTTCTGATGCATTATCGATTATGTGCACATTGACTTCCTTAGTCTTGTGGTCGGTCATTTTCTTGACTTGTTGTTCAACCATGGAACTCAAGGATTCGGGATCCATGATTTTCTTGCTCCTAATACCCTGTTGATACGCTCCCCAATAGGGATGAGGCTAAAAATGAGTGACTTGGGTGCTGATCATCTTCTCATAGTAAGGAGGCTTGAGGTTGTCAATGAACCATTTGATCATCTCATTTTCCACCATGGGGGGTTACACTTGTGCGGCTAGCTCACGCCACCTCTGGGCATATTCTCGAAAAGATTCACCACTCTTCTTCTCTGTTCTCATAAGGACCATGCGGTCAAAAGCTATCTCAGTGTTGAACCCGTAGTATTCCAGGAAAGAGCTGGCCATTTCCCTTTAGCTAGAGGTCTTTTCCAGTTTCACGTACCATGTGGCTGCAGGGTCGGTCAAACTGTCAAGAAAAATCTGGCAAAGCAGAGGGTGATTATTCCCATAAGGAGCCATCTTCCTGCAGAATATGCGCAAGTGCGCGCAAGGGTCTCCAGTACCATCATACTTGACGAACTCTAGTGCCTTGAACTTGGGAGGCATAATGACCTGAGGGAAGTTGGTCAGACTGTCTAGATCAACACTTCCATGGGCGCTGGAGCCTTCTATGATATGAAGCTTCTCAGCTAGAGTTTCCATTTGGCTTTTGACTTGGCCATACCTAGATTTGGGGGGTCTTATCCTTAGAAGGATTTGTTTCTTGGTCATTGCCCTAGGGCGGTATATTGTGGCCCTGATCCTGTTCTAGTGGGGGCTGATTTTCATTCTCAGTTTGGGTACCTCCCTAACTATGACCAGAGGAGTTCTGTCCTCTTCCTACAACCAGTTGTTGCATCATACGCATCATTTCTGCCATTTGCTCCTTCAGAAGAGCAATTTCCTGATCATTTTCCTCATGGGGAGAAGTACCACTAGTAGACATCTCTCTTGCGCGAGACCTAGTGACATTGGGATCACGACGTGGTGGTAGCTTAGACTGTTTCTTTTTAGCAATCTTTTGATCCTGAGAAAGAATAGGAGGTGAAAGAAACAGGGTGCATTTGACAATGTGGAAACACAACACCAAAATCAAGTTAGTTTATGCCCTTGCTATTTAACATGCACTTACCATTTTTAGAAAAATTTGGCTTTTGCACCCTTGATCAGGTATTCAACATGGTGAGTTTTTACTATGATGCGAGATTAATGCATGAGACTGGCAAGTAACCGTAACTTTCATAACACGCTGGACAATGTAGGACGGGCCCTGCTTTTGATTACATGGAAACAGAATGCTTGTACAAGGTTTGCTTTTATAATGCTGAGTTTATCAACTCCAACAGTAGGCCTTTTACAATCCAAGGAAATGTAATTACATGGGAAAACTTGGTTCTTGACAATGTGGACTTCTCGGGGAAGCTCTTGGCAACTTGGACCTCCTGGCAATTTGAACAGCATGGATCTCTTGGACCTTTGGATCTCTTGAGGGAGCCTTTGGACTCTTGACATTTAGGACCTTTTGGCAACTTGCACCTTTTGGCAATTTAGACAACATGGATCTCTTGGACCTTTGGATCTCTTTGAGGACTTAGGTGTCCTAGTAATCTTTTATTGATCTTCCTTGGGAGAATTCTTGAACACTTGATGCTTTGGAATTCTTGACAGCTTTTCGGCAGCGTTTCCTCTTGAACGGAGTTTCGGCTACTTGTCACAAATCTTATCTTTGCATAATTAGGTGACAGGACCATTTAGTGTATGCATGAATGCCTTTGTAGGGTTGTAAACCCTTAGGGATAGGTTATGATCTAGCATGTATAAGCAACCGGGTTGCTTTTCCTAGGGATTTAATCATGGATGCTGTGCAAGCAGGATAGAAGAAACCTGGAGTAGAGCACAATTTCTTTGGTGCAAGAAAAAAGGGTGCACCTTTTACAAAACACTTTCCCCTGACCTTTAGTCCTATAAGGGTATCCTTTCCTAGGCTTGGATGTTCACTCTTTGGGCTTTACCCAGTCCTCATAGGCTCTGGGCTTAATCTAGTCCTCACGGGTTTGACATAACTAGGCCAACTGTATGCAAAGGCTTAACTGGTAGGTTGTTCCTATCCTAGGGGGACTCAATCGCCATACCCCTCCCTTCATGGAAGTTGTGGTGCAGGAAGGATCAAAGGGGCCTTTTTAGCTACTCTTATCCACCTATGGACCCCGAAGTGCCTACAAAGTCAACCCTAGATCTAACTATGGGTAACACTGCCAATGTTTGTGTCTGGGCATCTGTAAATGGGGTAATGAAATCCCTAAAAAGATGTGACTACGCCAGCAGTGCAGAGCCCGAGTTCGGCTCAAAAAGGGTGTATATGTCATGCAATCCTTAATGGAGGGGGAAAGACTTTTTCCAAACACAGCAGATATATATATATATAAATGAAAGCAGATAAAGGTGTAGCGGAAATTAAATTTTGCTACCCTATGTTTGCATGTGAAGGAAAGCTGTAAAGCGTGTGAGGAAAGCAGTAAAGCATGTGAGGAAAGCTATAAAGCATGTAAGGAAAGCTGTAAAGCCCCATGAAAATACCTCACACCCCTTTTTGGAAAACGTTTTTGCTCTTTTGAAAATTGTCCACTAGGATATAGTAGAAGCCTTTTTCAAAAAGGAAAGCCCCGGAGGCCGATGCCAATTTCCGTGTTTTTGAAAGCCAATGTCCAAAGATTATTGTTTTATCAAAAGCTCTAAAGGCTAAACTCTTATCGATCCCTAGTGGAGTCGCCAATCTGTCGACGCCTGGCCCAGAACAGAGAACCGTTGGGCCTTCGTTCGACCACCCGCCGTAGCGACGCTCCCGCGCGCACGGGGCCTGTTGGAGGCCCCTCTCGATGGTCAGCGTGGTTCGCACGGAGCTTCAGGTGCTCTCTCTCTCTCGGTGGAGGAAGGTAGGTCTACCTTTGGAGGTTTGTGTTGGAAAAATCACATGTTTGTATCACATACAAAGCATACGCAGCGGAAAATTAACGGATCTACTTCATTCGCAATTGATAACATGTACTATGTAAATTTCAGAATTTGAGAACAAGAATGCGTACCTTGGTGTGGTGAAATTCAAAACCGAAGATCAGAAGTTCTTGGGAAGACTTTTAATCTTCACTCCAATTCCACTTAATACCCAAGATGTGTGGTCTCTCAATCAATTTCCAAGGAGAGAATAATGAGTGTCCAATACTCACATACAAACCATTTCATTCCTTATGAGAACTCTCTTATGAAAGATCTTCATTTTAACCTTATGAAAAAGCACTTATAAAATTCTGTATGTTTCTCTCATTATATACAACTGATTATCTAATTGGGCTAGCCTTTTGGGCCATTCCAATTGGGCTCTAGTATGTGGCTTGGAGTGGGACCAAAAGGGACCAATAAGACACTAGCTCTAATGGGCCTTGGGCTTTTCTGTCAACTCTTGACAAGTCCAAAGTTACCATTAACTATATTTAATACCACTATATAAATATAGTTGCACTCTATGCTTTATCTATAAATTATATCCCAAGGCTTTATTATACATGCAACCCCTTCATTAAAATATTCGTAGTAATACAAAGTCATGAAATAGTTGCCACTTTGAAGATTACTACATCTTAATCCTTGAGTACCCGGTTTAATCCTTTACGTTATTCATCATATATTTATGAAACCCAATTTCATAAATATATACTTTAGTAACAACTTACTAAAGTGGTTGGGCCCAACTCTCTTGAATAACCAAACTCATTAAACTTATCTCAAGGGAATATTTTATGTCTCCGTTAAGAGATTATGAATTCCATCTTGAGAATATATGTTCCATCAACACTAAATGCGACTGCCCAACATACTGAGGTTTTGACCATGACTTATAGATCTCACTCTTGATATATCAAAGCAACCTACATCTCATGATCAAGTCCATTATTCTCTCAGGATTTAGAGTTCATGTAAATAGAAGTCGTGAGATTTATTATTCATTTGACAGTCGTTAGGAGAATAATAAATCTCACAGCGGTCCAGTTCAATATGTCTTAACTCTTAAAACATATCAACATACCAACTAGAAGTCTCCACTTCCATAATCAAGACAAATCATCGTAGTTGATATGTTATAGTCTTCATAGATGAAACGCCCAATTTCATCACCGACTACGAACTAAAATTCTGAGTTTACAAAGAACTTGTGATTTATATCTTCTATGACTAAATCACATAAATCACATACTATGCATCTCATGGACTAAGATAATGTCCCATTAGTTCATTTATAGATAGTCTCACATAATTAAACAATTTAATTATTTATGACATGCCAATAAATTGGATTTTAGGGCATAAACCCCAACAGTTTGGCAGGAATCTTGGCCAAATTTTAAGAGAATTATCAAAGGTAAGTGAAGTTGCCACCAATCATTGGGTTTTTCTAAGGTGTGATTGGTCACCTTTTTCTAGTTGATTTTATTACCAATCATAGGCTAAGAAAAATGACATTTTTCCTAATCTAATGTGGATGGCAAAAAATCTTGATTCTTGAGTTCGGAAGTTTGGTTACGTATGGGGAAGGTGTTAGGCACCCCACAACGCCTGTCCAAGGATAGTCTTTTTTAATTATAAAACCTTAATTTTCAGAGATTGGCAGTAAAAAACATGATTTTGACATTGGCTTTCAGGGCTTTGCATGCATGGGGGGTTTTGAGGTTTGGCTTTTGAATGGATGTGGTTCCAATCTATGCTTTCCTAAGGCATTCGGAAAAGTACCAGATTTCCACGGCGAAAATTCGGTGACATGTCACCTTACTTTCACGGCAGAAATTAGGCATTGCTTTGCCTTAGGTGGCACGGACTGTGATAGTCACACCGAAAGGGGGCGAGCAGGTATATATATACATACATCATGCACAATGCAAGCACATAGAGTAGGAAAGTAAATGCCTACATCCCTAGAGCATGGCCCAAAATATAGGTACAGGAAAGTAAACAGGGGTCGCCATACTCTAGAGATGAGGATGAATAGTACACAACATGATATACCTAATACAACCCATCTAAGAGAGAAAGAAGGGAGGAGGAAAGGGGGTTTAAAAGAGTACATAACCAAATGGGAGAGGCTAGACCCCTAAAACTATTGAACATTGCCACTTGGCTTATATCCACATGCTCGCATCCTCGCCCTTTTTGCTTGCACCTGGGAGACCATGCCCTAACTCCATGCACCCTCGCTCCATGTGTGTACATGCAAAGGCAAATACAAGAAACCAACAAACAAGCAATGGAAGGAGAAAGATGCACAAAGCATGTGAAAGAGACATAAAGCAGACAAGCATGATAGACATGGCAAGCATAGCATATGGTAGGAGACATGATGAAGAAAGCAAGAAAGCAAACAGGCAAGCAAGCAAACATGAAAGAAGACAAACAAGCAAAAAGGCAAACAAAAGGTGGTGTCCATGAGGGATCAATGTAGGTTTGGATCGAATGTCCATAGCTTCATTGTGTTGAAGCATGGACGATGCACTAGCAAGTAGGACTCATACATGAACATGTAAGAAAACATGTAAGGATGCATAGAAAGCCAATGAGTGGCACAAACAAGCATGGTAAGCATATCATCGCACAGAGCGGCAAAGGGGAAAGGTACGCATGAAGCAACCGGCATCATGGTGATGCATCCCAAATGGTTACATCCAAACAAGGCCTTATGGGCGTCAGGTGTAATTACACAACCACAAACCCGCTAAGGGTGTCAAGCGTGAAAAAGCCTAGAACTAGAGTGGCTAACTTGGAAGATAAAGCATAGAAGCAAGCAAACATAGACATGAAAATAGGAATGATCCAAACCTTTTTGATGTGGGCCTTGGTGTATGGACGATGAAAAAGACCATACACCAAGGTATGGAACTTGAAAATCCAAACCCTCTTGACTTCCTGTTTCTAAAAAGGTATGAAACTTGAAAATCCAATGGTCGGATTAAACGTTATGGCTCTCGGAAGTTAGCGGTGCATCGATCGGTGCATTATCCTGGTTTTCATGATATCTCGGCTGTTCTAACTCCGATTTCAACCCACGAATAGTCGTTGGAATGAGAAGTTGATAACCTTCATAATGACGTTGGTTTCAACTCGTTCTGACGGCCAGATCAAAATTAGGGTTTCTAGGGTCCGCCGAGAGTCAACTTCGGGTTAAACTTGGTCAAACTTGCCAAAAATCTCCGAGAAGCTCGGGTTTGATTTAAAACCATGAAAAATGTTGTTTTGTGAGGATTTTGACCTTGTTTGACTTTCGGTCAACCCAGGGTTGACCAGGGGCATTTTGGTCATTTTAACTGAAAAAGGCATTTTGGGTGCTCCAATGTCCGAACGGGTTGCGCCACGTCATTCTGGATGTTCTCGTGGCCCCATGGAGAGAAAATAATATTTTTTTACTTTTCGGGGTTTGGCACGCAAATTGAGGGCAAACAAAACACGATATCAACAACTGTCACTAGCACTTTCCACAATCACCTTATTGGTTGTGGCAGCAAAAGCCATATAATGACCACATTCATCCTCATACTCATCAGAAAGATCACTCTCAGAATAACTCAAGGTAGCAACCAACACTTTACCTTTTGAATTCTTGGTCTTCTCCTTCATAAGATAGTTTGGACACTCTATCCTCATATGACCAAAACCTTTGCACTCATGGCATTGGATGAGGGATTTCTTATTCTTGCCCTTCTTAGAGGATTCAGATTTCCTAGGGGCTTTGTTCTTATCCTTTTTCCTATATTGGAGAAGCTTGATAATCTCATTAGCTATGAAGGTTAAGTCCTGATCCTCCTCCTCATCTTCATCTTCATCTTCAGAGTTATCACTCTCTTCCTCTATACCCTTAAGAGCCATGTTCCTACTCTTTCAACCTTTTCCCATTTTACCAAATCCCATCTCATAGGTTTGAAGGTTCCCTACAAGCTCAGTCAAAGGAATTTTATCAATGTCCTTCATTTCTTCAATGGCAGTGATTTTGGCATGGAATCTTTCACGTAGGGACTTAAGGATTTTCCTAACAATTTTGGGTTCCGCAATAGATTCTCCAAGATTGAAGGCAGAATTCACAATATCCTTGAGTTTAGCATAGAACTCATCAAAGGTCTCTTCCTCCTCCATCCTTATTTCTTCAAAACTGCTGGTGAGTCTTTGAAGCTTAACGATCTTCACTGCCTTGGTACCTTCATAGGTGGTCTTTAGAATAGTCCATGCTTCCTTAGCAATTTCTGTGGATGATATTTTCTTGAATTCCTCATTGGTCACACCACTAAACAGAGCATTCCAAGCCCTATTGTTGAAATTTGCCGCTTTAATCTTTGCTTCATCCTAATCCACCTGCGCTTCCTTTGGCTTAACCCAGCCGACTTCAACAGCTTGCCATACTTTTTCATCAAGAGCCTGCAAAAAAGCTTTCATACGAACTTTCTAGTATGCATAGTTAGTACCATCAAACAAATGAGGAATCAAAAGAGATTGTCCACGATCCATGACAACGGGGGTCAAAGATCACACTCAGGAAATTAATCCAATCAGAGTGTACCCGCTCTGATACCACTTGTTGGGAAATTTAGACCCCGGTTGATAGAATTAACAAGTTTTAAACCCAAGTTGTTAATTAGATTAATTATGAATAAACCTTGTTAAAACAAACAAACATCAATATCATGTCAATATCATGCACAGCGGAATAGTAAATAAGACAAAATATGATGACCCAGGAAAACCAATGAAACAAACTAGTTTCACAGTAAAAAACCTGGGGGGAAACCTTCCCGAAATGCAATTCACTATAGTAAAGAGAAGTTTTAGATCTAGTACAAACCCTTTGTCCCTAGACTCTACAATCCCTGTAGATGAACTTACAGCAGAAACCTTCTACCGCTTCAGAACCTCTGAACTCTTTAATATATGAATGCCACCCTTTTGCACGGATCCCAATACGTGACTAACTCCAGTAACTTGAAGATGTTGTTGGCTGCAAAGTTCTTCACTTCATCAACAATGAAGATCAAGAAGTACTTGGTTACAAAACCCTAAGGCACAAAAGACGCAGTAACTTCTTACAGAGAGAATAAGGCACTAGGTCACTTTTTGCATGTGTTCTCCGTGTATAACGGCCTTTAAAATAAGCCTTATATATGTCTAGGTTTGTGAGAAAAGAAACCCTACACATACATGTCAACCAAGGCCAAAAATCAGATCTAGAAATTCTAATTTCGTCAATCTCGACAGATTCAGCTTCTGTTGAGCTTCGTTCTTAAATCTTGATAGATACTATTTCTGTCGAGGTATCTGTCGAGCTTTAATGAACAGTTTTTCTTCACTTGTTTCTTGGTCCAATCTTCATGGCTTTAATACTTGACTTGAACTCTTGTTTCTTGAAGTACTAAACCTATCCTAGATCTACCCAATTACAAGTAAAGTGCATTTTGTCAAAGGATTAGCCAATTACATAAAATATGTCCTTAACAAACATGTCCATCCATTGATGCATAGGTGCTGTGGGGCAGTGAGGTAAGGCATGCATTCACATGAACATGCATTTGTTTGGAGATTTGATTTTGATTTTGCTTTGATGAACATGAATGAATGTTTGCAATGTTTTGCCTTGGGTATGATAACATGTTTGTTTGATCTTAACATGTCTATGTTTCTGCCTTGGATATGATATATGTTTGTTTGTTTGCTTCTTTGGATATGATGTGATGAGATGTATAATAGGTGTATGCTAGGGTTTGAGATACAATGAGATGCATGATAGATGTATTTTAGGGTTTGGGATGATGTGATGCCATGTTGTTTGCTAGATGTATGCTAGTGTGTGTGTGACTCTAGAATACAAGTTTTGAATATTCCTTTAATGAGATTAAGACGTAAGACACAATGAGTGGAAGCTGACCCACGGGTTGGGTGCTTAACACCTTCCCATCCCCATACCTAAACTTCAGACACATGCTCTGGTAGTAGATCTGTCCTTCCACGAAGGGCGTTATATTTATGGTTCCTAGACCTAATCTAGGTGGTAACTCCATTTTCTTTTCTCCGTCTTGGTCCACTTGGTTGAGGCGTACTCCCCCCATTGTGCCCATAGTGGCAACTCCACTAGGGATAGAGAGTTTGATTCCAATATGTCTCATTTCTTAATCTTAATAAAGATTATTCAATATTTGTTTGCACACACTTCACGTGGTTTTTTTGTCCCTTTCACCCCGGTTGGTGATGTGTGGGAAGGTGGAGGCTCCATTCGGGCCAAAATCTTCTAGAATTTATCTCACAAACTCACAATCTTTACCATTGCCTATAATGGGCTTTGAGTACGTTAACGGTTTGCCACCAATCCACTACGATCCATTTAGGCCCAAGGTTGGAATCATGGCCCACCTAGTTGTGAGTGACCTACTGATCTATCCCTTTAGCTCTAGGGAGCCTACCCACATTTACAAAGATCTTAGATCCTATCAATAAGAAGGTACCCTTTATATCTCTTCTTTGTTCAACCATATATCTTGTGTTCACCTAATTCTAAAAGGACAAATAAAAGATGTAAAATTTGAGGATGGCCCAAAAGTTATGGCATACCCTAAGATGTTGGGATAAAAGAAAAGAATTTCTCACATATAAGAGGCTTGTCCCGAAGTCCAAAGGTATATCTTAACTTGAAAGGTTCATAAGACCATAGCCTAGTTGCTATCATAAGCCCAAATCAAAAGGCCTCTTGAAAAGGAGGACCTTAGGCCTAAGGTAACAAATATGCTATGAACTTAGCATCCAACATCCTACAAAGCCAATATGAAATTCCCTAATCTTGGGCCTCCTTGTTGTATGCCAAAGTCCAAAATGATGAGAAATTGCCAAAGTCCAAAATGATGAGAAATTCACGGACTTTGAAAGGAAGGCTATAATATATTCTAGCTAGAGGGCTGCTTCAAAAAAAATGATGATAATGAATGGAAAAAGGAAGAGCCCAAAGGTGATGGATATATTGTAAGCCCATATTTGAGACAAAGGGTTGAAAGTCTCTAAGCACGTTCTAATGAAAGCGCACGAGAGTAAGATGAGAGCTTTATTGTAAATGGACTAAAGCCCAATGAAACAAGGGGCAAGGTTCATGAGAGGAAAGGGAGTGATTTTGTAATTGAGCCTTCATTAAAATGGATTTAAAGACTTTCTAAGAACATCTAAGTTAATAAAACAAACTTTTTAATTGAGACATGGGCTTAATAAAATGGGACTTCTTTTCAGGCATCATTGTACCACTAAGATCGAACAAGCACGTCCCCACTCCAATTTGGGTCCAAGAGAAGAACAGAAGGCGTTTGATTAAGGTTGAAGTCACGCATCAAGAAGAGACGTTTTAAGAAGAAGTATCTTGAGAAGAAATGGCTGCTCCAATTGATGACACGGTAGCTCAAAAGATATTCAAAGCAATAGAAGAACAAGGCAATGCTCTCAAGAAGATGAGAGGTCGTCCCTCCAAACTAGAGGAAAGTAAGTTCAAGAAACTTGGGCACATAGAGATACATGAAGAAGAAGAAAGAGAGGAATGGGATGAAAGAGACAATGCCGATTATGAAAGAAACAAGCAATTTAAGAGGCTTACAGTGGACACCTTGGCCATGGAAAAGATGCAACTAGCATTCCGCAAGGCTCAAGGAATGGATGAGCTCCAAGACTCCCATCGCATTGCCTCCCAAATTCAAGATTTCTGATGTGGAAAATTTTGATGGGACTGGAAATCCAAAGCAACATGTTAGACGTATCTAAGCATTGCTGAAATGAAATGGTTAGATAACAAGCAAACTTTGCATGGATTTCCTTTCTCACTTACGGGAGGTGTATCAAGGTGGTACTATAGCTTAGATCCAAATAATACCAAGGTGTGGAATAAGCTATTAGAGTTATTCGTGGATTAATTAATCTTCAATACCATGATTGATGTAACTCTAAGAGACTTAGAGACTACCAAGCAAGGGGTGGGGGAGACATTTTTCGAATACATGACAAGGTGGAAAGTAAAGGCATCTAGGATGGTTAATAGGCCAAATGAAAACGACTAAATCAACATGATTATCAAGAATTTGCATCTGGCATACAGTAGTAGGCTCTTGTCATCGCCTGTTAATTCTTTTAGGGAATTGTGTGATTGTGGAACTAGGATCGAAGATGACATCAATAATGAGCAATTGGAGAAAGGCCAGAGCAAGCCTCCAATCAAGAAGACGTATGGAGAAGGTGCGGCCACTTCTAAAGAACCTAATCACGTGAATGTGAGTGCCATCATACCTTAATAACCTTTAACTTACCCAAGTTTCACAAAGAAAGCTTGCCGAGAATTCTCCGACCTAGGAATAACCCTTGCCCAAACATATGAGAACTTGACCTCCAAAAGATTCATCAAACCCTTAGACCCCACACCTATGCCTAATCTTGTGTCTCCTACTTGGAACCTCAATGAATATTGCCAATTCCATCAGAAATTCGGCCAAAAATCGACAATTGTTTCTGCCTCTAGTATGAGATACAAAACCTAATAGACAATGGAACTCTCCTAAATCCAAACATTATCACCAAGCCTAACATTAGGAAGAACCCCTTGCCTGATTATCATCGAGCTTCTCTTCCATATCTGAATTGGGTGAAAGTAGAAGAGATTGATTGGGATTGTTCAAAATTGATAGAAACCTTGGAGCTTAATGCGGTGGAAATCCAAGGAATATAGGATTAAGAGGATGAGATTTTGAAAAGAGCGGTGGTTATATGGGGAATGCTCCCCAAAAGAATGTCTGAATTAAAGAAGAGGGTCTTAGAAGATAATGTGGCAATCATCACTAGGAGTGGGAAACACTATAAGCCATCATTTTTGGAGAATGATCACCTTGGTAGGAACATGGAAGAAGGGTCCAAGCCCATAGAACTGAAAAGGAAGGAAGAGAAAGAAGAGGAAGATAGGGTTTTTACTCAATTAAAGAAGACTCAAGCTCATGTGTCTATGTGGAGTTTACTAATGGCTTCTCACAAGAAACGTAGTGCTCTTTTGGATGCTTTGAATGGGAAGGAAGTACCCAAAGAAACCACACCACAAGAGGTGCTATATCTTATGGGAGTTGAGGCCCCATCTCATCCTTTCCTCACCTTTTTCGATGAAGAACTTCCTCCTGAAGGAGCCACTCACATTATATCTTTGCAAATCACCATCGAGTGCATGGGTGCCAAGGTTTCAATGGTGCTTATTGATAATGGATCCGCATTAAATGTGTGCCTTTTTGGGACCTCTCTCACAATTGGTCTAGGCGTGGAGACAATCATCCCCTCTTTTTTTACTGTTAAAGCATATGATAACACTTCAAGGAAGGTTATGGGAACTTTCAAGGCTCCTTGCAAATTGGTCCATTAGAAACGATAGTGGAATTCCATGTGATGGACATCACTCCTAAATACACCTCCTCTTAGGGAGAGCATGGCTTCATCCCATTGGGGCTATCTCTTTTACTCTACACTAAAAGATGAAAATCCCATGGAAAAGAGGAATTACTATAGTACTTGGGGATGGTGAGATCCTAGCTTCCGTCTGTAGACTTGAAGAGGGAGGAAATGAACTTCAAATGAGTGGCTTTGAGTTTGTGAACATAGCTGATTATGGATTGAAGGATGAGAAGTATATTATAGATTTATTCCCGTATTGTAGTCATGAGGTGATTGCAATGATGAAGGAAATGGGATATATGCCTGGTATGGGACTTGGAAAGGAAGGAAGAGGGGTGGCCAAATTCCCCGACTTTAAGACTCAAGTGACCATGGAAGGTTTGAGATTCTTTGAAGGTTGTGAAGGAATCAAAAAGAACCTTGGTACCCTAAATGGGATTTGTGAAGGAAGGAGGAGACTTTCCTTTCTGTGGCTTTCCCAAGCTTTGGGTAGATATGAATCGAAAGGTGAATCTCGGCTGGGAGATTTAAGAGGAGGTCGACTGGGTGGACTACATGGATACTGAAGCAATGGAGGCTATGCTAAAAGTGGAAGGGGATGTGCTCACCATCACCATCGAGGAACCAAGTGATCCTTCTACCTTCATCATGCCTGCTAATGGGCAACTTAGCAATTGGACTTGGGTTGGGTTTTCTAAGAATATGGGAAATAAATTTTGTAATGCAAGTTCAGATGTACTTTTCAACATTTTCAATAAGATGAATTCTGATTTGGCTTACTTTGATGTGTCCCATAATATTGAAATTTTGCACTTAAAGTATTCTAATGAATTTGAAAATGAAATTAGTAAACAATTAGAAAAGAAAATTGAACCTGTGGAACCAACTTTTGAAACTCTTAATTTAGGCAATGATGAGAATCCACTCTTAATTAAAATTGGCTCAACCCTAAATAAAGAAGAAAGAAAAGATCTTTAAGAACTTCTCACATAATTCCAAGAAGTGTTTGCATGGTCCTATGAAGATATGTCTGGTATTGATCCCGAGATAGCTCAACACCACATTGATATTGATGCTCACATGGTACCCGTTAAGTAGAAGTTGAAACGTATGAGAACCGAGTGGCTCCTTAAGATCAAGGAAGAGGTCACAAAATAGTTGAAAGTAGGGTTCATCAAACCCTTGCTCCAAGCCAAGTGGATAACCAATGTTGTGCCCGTACCCAAGAAAGATGGAAAAATGAGGATGTGTGTGGATTTCAGAGATTTGAACAAGGCTTGTCCTAAGGATGACTTCCCTTTACCTCACATAGATGTCTTAGTGGATAATACAGCCGATAGTGCCTTGATGTCTTTCATGGATGGCTTCTCAGGATATAACCAAATCAAGATGGCTCCTAAGGACATGACCAAAACCACCTTCACTACAGAATGTGGGATTTATTGTTATACGGTAATGCCATTTGGGCTCAAGAATGCGGGTGCGACCTATCAAAGAATGGCTATAGCCTTGTTACATGACATGATGCACAATGAAGTAGAGGTATATGTTGATGACATGATCGTGAAGTCCAAAGATAGAGAAGGTCACATAGCCAATCTGAGAAAATTCTTTGAAAGGATCAAGGAGTATAGACTGAGATTGAATCCACAGTAATGTACCTTTGGAGTGACTGCAAGAAAATTGCTAGGCTTTTTGGTAAGTGATAGGGGAATAGAAGTTGACCCATCAAAGATTAAAGCCATATTGGACATGTCTCCACCCAAGAGTGAGAAAGAGATAAGAGGATCTTAGGTTGGTTGCAGTACATCAGTCAATTTATCGCCAAGCTTACCTCCACTTATGAGCCCATCTTCAAGTTTTTAAGGAAGAATGAACTCCATGGATGGAATGACGAGTGTTAGAAAGCTTTTGAGCTCATTAAAGAATATCTTCTCCATCCACCTATCTTGGTACCCTCGAAGCATGGAAAGCCACTACTCCTTTATCTCTCGATTATAGAAAATGTAGTTGAGAGTATGTTGGCACAAGAAGGTGATGATAACAATGAGAGAGCTATGTACTATTTGAGCAAGAGGTTCCATGATTATGAAACTAGACACCCATAGAAAAGTCATGCTTTGCTCTTGTATAAGTCGTACAAAAACTGAGACATATCATCCTACCTTTCTAGATATGAATAGTAGCCAGAATGGACTTGTTGAAGTATCTGTTTGAGAAGCCTGCCCTAAGTGGAAGGTTATCAAGATGGTTGATCCTATTGGCAGAATTCAATTTGAAATATGTGGCTAGAAAAACCATCAAAGGAAGCATCGTGTCATAATTTTGTGCAGAGAACCCCATAGAAGGAAAGAATGGTAAAGAGGATTTCCCAGATAAGGATATTTTGGACATCGAACTAGGGGCATGGAAGATGTATTTCGATGGAGTTGTGAATGAATATGAGAATGAGATAGGAGTACTTGTGATCACCCCTGATGGATTCCATATACCTTTGGTTGACAAATTGTACTTCAAGGCAACTAATAACGTGGCAAAATATGAGGCTTGTATTGTCGGAATGGAAGCTCTCTGAGATTTAGGGGTAAAGGAGGCATAGGTCTTTGGAGATTTGACTTTGGTCATAGCCCAAGCACAGAAATTGTGGAAGGTGAAGGAAGAACACTTGAAACCTTTTCAACAATATTTAGAGGATTTGACCAAAACCTTTGACAAGATCGAGTACTGTCATCCCTAGAGCTCAGAACCAGTTTGTAGATGTTTTGGCTACTCTAGCCTCAATGGTTGAAATGCCCGAGGGAGTATGGACACGACCAGGGACGGACCCACGTTGAGCCCAAAGGGGGCCCAGGCCCCCCCTGGGCCCAAAAAAATTTTTTTTGAGCAAGTAAAATTTTCAGGAAACAAAAAAAAAAAGGCCTTGGGCCCCCCTTAGTTTTTTGGTCGAGCCCCCCTCCCAAAAATCATGAACCCCCCCAGCCCATCATCCGGCCAGTCCAGGAGCCCATGACCCAGGTAAACCTATTAAAAAAAAAAAAAAAAAACCACTCAGCTCTCAGTACTCAGTAGTCCAGCACCGAACGGAGACAGCAAAAAAACCAAGGAAAAAAAAGAAAAAAAAAAGAAAGAAAGGAAAGTGAGAGCGAGAGGCGAGACAGAGGATAGAGAGGTGAGACAGAGAGTGAGAGAGACCCACTCACCCATGCCGCCGCTGCTGCCGCCCACGCCGACGCCGTGTCGCCATGAGTCTGTGACGCTTGCGAGCCCATCTTGATCTTGCCAGTTGCTACCTAGTACCCACGCCGGCGAGAGTCGCGAGACCCACTTGCCGCCGCCCACGCCGGTTGCTCGCCCAGCCCAGCTTCGTTGCTCCAGCCTTCATAGTTCACAGGTATTTACTCTTATCTTTTCCTTCAAATGTTTGTGACTTTGTGATCTGAGAATCTGAGATTCATAGAAAGTAGAAACTGTGCTTGTGTTGTGCCTTGTGGACTTGTGGTGTTTCAATTTCATGTTTGTGTTTTTACTGATGAGGATGAACTAAACTGATGTTGGTGATTGTGAAATTTGAATTGACTCTGTGCTTGTGAATTGACTCTGTGCTTGTGAATTGACTCTGTGCTGCACTATTGCTGCCTGTGGTGTTTTTTTTTTGGCTTTTTGGCTTTGTGACTCTGTGTTTGTGAATTGTGACTCTCTCTCTTGTTTATATAGATAAGAGAGATAGAGAGAGAGATAGATAGTAGAGTTTGTAGAGATTAGTTTTCTCTTTGTTGACTGGTAGTTGGGCATAAATATAATAGGGACAAGTGGAGTTGGGCAACGAGCAAGTGACAGAAAAAACAAAGGGTAAAGTTAAGAAAAGTTTAGAAAAGATAAGAGAGATAGAGACAGAGAGACAGAAAGTAGAGTTTGTAGAGATTAGTTTTCTCTCTGTTGACTGGTAGTTGGGCATAATAGGGACAAGTGGAGTTGGGCAACAGGCAAGTGACAGAAAAAACAAAAGGGTAAAGTTTAGAAAAGTTTTTGTTAGTAGTGCAGTGAATAAATTTATAGTGTCGGTAGTGGGATTCATTAGGTTAATGGGTCAGTGTCAAAAAGATGGAGACAACCCAAAGACAAAGACATAAATAAAGGCAGACCAAACACAAAAAGAAAAAAATAAATCATATATTATAGAATAATTGTCATACAAATTTAAGAAAATAACGGTGATTCTTATTTTATTTGTAGATCATGAAAAAATCAACTACAATGCTTGATTTTTTCAAAAGAAAATGTTCAAATTCTTCCGAAGTCAACGTGGGATTGCCAACAACTAATGTTGCTATTCCAATTCCAGAAAATGTGGATGCTCCAATTCTAGAAAATGTTGATGCTCCAATTCTAGAAAATGTGGAGGATGCTCCAATTCTAGAAAATGTGGATGCTCCAATTCTAGAAAATGTGCATTTCCCAATTCCGGAAAATGTTGATGTTCCAATTTCTCAAACACAATTTCAAAGAGTCGATCTTGATTCTTTGGATTATGATCCTGGAACACGCAAACAAATATGGGAATATCATGTTAATCAACGTGATGAAATTCGACGGGCTTACATTAAAAAAGGTCCACACCAACTTCCTATAAAGACATACAAAAAAAGTGGAAAGCGTAATCGTAGCTTTCAAGCTTCTTGGTATGGATATTATTCAACATGGCTTGAATATTCTCCTACGACAGATGCAGTTTATTGTCTACCCTGCTTTGTCTTTAATAATCCAAATGGGGTTGTGGGACAAAATGCATTCACTGTTGGTGGATTTAGAAATTGGAAAAAGGTTAGGGGCAAAGATTGTTCTTTTCAAAGTCATATAGGAAAAGATCCTAACTCAGCTCATAGAGTTGCCGAGCAAAAGTGTAAGGATTTGATGAACCAATGGCAGCATTTACAAAGGGTAGTTGATCATTTCACTACTGAACAAATTGTAAATAATCGGTTGCAATTGAAGGCCATAGTTTTTATTGTTCGATATCTTGCCTTTCAAGCTATAGCTTTTAGAGGTCGAGATGAAAGTTGTAGTTCATTAAATCGTGGGAACTTTTTTGAATCATTGGGTATTGTGACTTTTTGGAATGAGAAGGTTGCTGAAATAATAGAAAAAGCTCCCAAAAATGCAACCTACACATCACCAAGGATTCAAAAGGAAATTCTACATGTTTTCTCAGCCAAAGTGAAGAAGGCCATTCGGGAAGAAATTGGTGATGCAAAGTTTTGCATAATGGTTGATGAAGCTCGTGATGAGTCCATGAAAGAGCAAATGGCTGTGGTTTTTAGATATGTTGATGCAGAAGGCTTTGTCAAAGAACGTTTTTTTGGGCTTATTCATGTTGCTGACATTGCGGCTTTAACTCTAAAGAAGGGGATATATTCTTTGTTATCTCAACATTGCTTAGATATACAAAATATTCGAGGGCAAGGATATGATGGAGCAAGCAACATGCGAGGTATGTGGAATGGATTACAAGCTTTGATTTTGAATGATTGCCCATATGCTTACTACATCCATTGTTTTGCACATCGCTTACAATTGGCATTAGTAAAAGCATCAAAACAAGTTAATGCCATTAGTCATTTTTTTCTTGCATTGCTTTTTTTGATCAAAACTGTTAATGCTTCATGCAAGCGCAATGAGCAATTGAAAGTTGTCAATGCTAATGAAATAGCACGTTTGATTGATCTTGAAGAGCTTGAGACTGGAAGTGGACTTAATCAAATTGGCACTTTACAACGACCTGTAGAAACACGTTGGAGTTCACATTTTAGATCAGTTTCTAGCTTATTAAGGATGTTTACTTCAACTGTTGAAGTTTTACTAAATATAATTGATGATGCAATTGATGGAGAACATCGGGCAGAAGCAGAGTCAGCTTATGAGGGTTTAACTTCATTTGAATTTGTCTTCATCTTGCATCTTGAGAAGGAAACTATGGAGATCACTGATAAACTTTGTCAAGCTTTGCAAAGCCAATCTCAAGACATTTTAAATGCCATGCATTTAGTTTCATCTACTAAAGCACTTATCCAAAAATTTAGAGATGATGGATGGGATGGCTTACTCACCACTGTGATATCATTTTGTGAGAAGCATTGCATTGATGTCCTGGATATGAATGCTCGTTATGTTCCGAGGCGAGGTCGAGCTCGTAATCAGCAAGATAACGTTACAATTGAGCATCATTATCGAGTAAATATTTTTTATGCTACAATAGATTCTCAACTACAGGAACTAAATTATCGGTTTAATGAATATGCAATGGAGTTACTTAGGCTTAGCTCAGCTTTAGAACCTCGAGAGGCATTAAAATCTTTCAGAAGTAGTGATCTTTGTTTGTTGGTAGAGAATTTCTATCCACAAGATTTCACAGATTATGACAAACAAGTGTTGAAGAAGGATCTTTATCATTTTGAGCATAATGTAGTCCAGGATCCAGAGTTTAAAGAATTGAAAAGTTTATCTGAGTTGTCTCAATGGTTAGTGAGAACTAGAAATTCAGAACACTACAAACTTGTTTATAGAATGGTGAGACTTGTGCTTACTCTTCCAATTTCTACTGCTACTACAGAGCGAGCATTTTCAGCTATGAAAGTTGTCAAAACTAACTTTCGAAACAAAATGGAAAATGATTTTTTGACGGACTCTTTGATGTTATACATTGAAAAGGATATAGCTTCGACATTTAGTTTGGATTCAATCGTAGATGATTTTGAAGATTTGAAAGAGCGTCGAGTTCCCTTTTCATAGATGATTGTATAAAGAAACAATAGTGTTTCATATCTTTTGTTTTTGTTAGTAGATGATTGTATCTTAATATATTAAAAAACAATGATTTTTGGATATTTGTCTTGGTTGATAGTTTATTAACACTATATGAATGCGTATTTGAATTTTTTTTTTTTTTGCTTATCTCCGGCCCCCCCAACTTAAAATCCTGGGTCCGTCCATGGACACGACCTTTAGAGATCGAGAAAGTTATGAGTTAGTACACAAGGAGAAGGCTAGTGTTTAGTCTTGGCCATAGAAGGAGAAGGAGCCCTTGGTATTATCACATCACGAAATTCCTAGAATTGGGAGTATATCTTGACGGTACCGATAAGAGAAAACGTCGTTCGGTTAAGATGATGGCAATGCAATACATCCTATGTGGAGGTCAACTCTATATGAGGTCCTATGATGGTGTACACCTTCGTTGCCTAAAGGAAGAAGAAGCCAAAAAAGTCATGGAAGAAGTCCATCAACGAATTTATGGTCCTCACATGAATGGGAGAATGTTAGCAAAAAAGATCCTAAGGAAATGATACTATTGGAATACAATGGAAACCGACAGTGTGGACTTCATAAAAAGTTGCCACGATAACCAAAAACATGCAAACTTGAACCATGTACCACCTATTAAGTTGTATAATATGACCTCTCCTTGGCCTCTCTTAGTATGAGGCATATATGTGATTGGAAGAATAGCCCCTAAGGCTTTGAACAGACATGAATACATCCTAGTGGCGATTGACTACTTCACCAAATGGGTGGAGGCAGCCTCTTACTCTGTACCAAAAGCCAAGCATGTGGCTCGATTCATAGAGAACAAAATCATTTTCCAATTTGGAATGCCATAGGAAATCATCTTAGACAATGGTTCCCACTTTGAGGGAGAGGTTCAAAGGATCATGGAGCTGTACAAAATTGAGCATCACAAGTCTTCACCATACCGACTGCAGACTAATGGAGTTGTGGAAGCAGCCAATAAAAACATTAAGAATACCCTAGCCAAGATGGCAGTAACATACAAGAATTGGGCCGAAAAGCTTTCATTTGCCTTATGGGGTTATAGAACTTCTATCCGTGTGTCAATTGGGGCAACCCCCTACTCTTTGGTTTACGGGAGTGAAGTAGTACTTCCCATTGAGGTGGAGATACAATATTTGAGGGTGCTAGTAGAAACCAAAGTCCTAGAAATCTTAAGGAAGGATTGCTAAAGCATTTAACAAGGTTACCAAAGTAGGTTACCAAAGAAGGATCGCTAGAGCATTTAACAAGAAGGTGAGACTTAGAAATATTAAGGAAGGAGATCTAGTCCTAAAGGTGCTTAGAGATGAAACTTTTAAACCAAGAGGAAAGACGAAGCCAAGATGGTCTGGGCCTTTTATTATCAAGAAGATCATGTCAGGAGGTGCTACAAGAATTACATATTTGGATGGAGAAGAGATGCTTCACCCAATTAACATGGATAGGCTCCGGAAGTATAACATTTAAAAAGAAAAAAGCCTGCTAGAAAAAGGCCTGAAAGGGCGGCCTAGGCAAAAGTTAAGGCAAAAGAACCCCACTAGGTTGAAAACCCAAAAGGGCAATCTAGGCAAAAGATAGGGGAAAAGACCATGGGCATGGCGAAAATTCCTACAAGGACGTTATGGGCAAAAGTTACATGACACAGAAAAAAAAAAGACAATAAGCAAAGATAATAAATGGTTGATTCTCTTATTACTCAAATTTAAAGATGACAAATTGTTTCCATAGGGGATTTGTTACATTCCAATCTTTTATTAAACTCAAAAGAAAATACATGAGAATCATAAAGTGTAGAAAAGTAAAATTTGGGGCATATCAAGGTAGTTAGTCAGTCAGTCCTCTTTCTTTTGTTGGATTTCCTGTAAGCTTTCTCTTCCCTATGAACCATCCTCATATCAGCAAATAACCAATCCTTGTACCTCGAATTTAGATGAAGGAATTGAGGAAAACGGATGTCCCTAGTCTCACGAATTCTGCCCAAGATTCTCTCAGTGAATGCCAAGGTATGGAAGGAACCATCGTCACTAGGAGTCCCTTGACGGTCACCAAATTGCCTTGCAATGTGACATGTAGAGTAGTAAGAGCAATGGCGAAGCCCAACCAAGGGAAAACAATTGTCCTTGAAGCCACGATTGACCATATCCGTGATGCGCCACCATTCCACCACCCATTGGACACCTAAAGGGGAGAGACGCTTCAGAAATTTAGTGAACTCAGCAAGATCCATCTCCTTATTTTTGGGCTTACAATCATGATAATGCTTTAGCTGATATTAACTAGGAGAGACAGTAGGAGAATAAAGCAACTAGAGCCTCTCATGTAGCCATGTTTGAAAGAAAAAAAAGGGGAAGGCATGAGTGTTGAGTGGAAAAAAGAGAGATAAAAACAAAAGAAAGAAAGAGAAAAATAAATAAATAAATATATATATTTATATGTAAAGATAGTATAAGGAGCCTTGATGGGTTGAAAACCGAAAGGCAATCAATGCAAAAATTAGAAGAATCCCGCTAGGTCGAGAACCTAGGCAAAAGTTAGGGATTATACCAGAAGGAGGAGAGGACTCCCCACAAAGAATGTTGCTTCCCCTTTATGTACGTCATCCAAGCCATTGAGAGTTTTAGCCAAGATGATGATAATTGGACTTCCCCTCCCTAGATTGTTGACCACCTGAAGAACTCGTGGGTCCACACGAGGTGTCTCATGCACCAAGAAGTACCTCGCAAGAATGCATCAACAAAATGCATTGAGATATTGAAAGCACTTAACCCCAGCCAAAGGGACATCTTGTTGAGAAAAATACTTGAAAATCATGTGAACGTTCAACTTATCAAGCTTGCACCATCTTTTGGCCATAGCTAGAGGAACCCCCAAGAGTTAATGATCCAAGTCAAGGAGATCTTCCTCAAGAGTGGTGCATAATTGCACCAAATTCTTCAAGAGTGGTGCATAATTCCATGCCATTGAATTGGAAGATATGTCGAGTAGGGATCTAAAATTCAGTGGCAACACGAAGAAGTGGCTCGTTCACTCTAATTTGGTGATAGAAAAGAATGCAAGAGAGACCATGAGGAGTGAGAGGGTCTTTGAAATTGGGACTAAGCTTCTTAATCCATGCTGAAAGCTCTAAAGAAGTGAATTTTGCCATTTAGGGACCTTGCAGGGTGTTTCCTAGGTTTAGAATACGTTTTGTGAAGGTTTGGAGGCCTCCCACGGCCATTTTATACAATGGAGAGTCGGCTAGGGTTTTTCTACCTGGCAGCATGCGCACGCATGATTAAAGGTGTGTACGCATGCACGCATATGCACACGCAAGCAGACATACAGATTCAAATTCCTTTTCCTATTTGGAGTATGGTTCCTCCATCAAGGCTTCTCTTATGATTCCTACGGCCTAAAGGATTACTCAAGGCACACTCAAGCTCAGATTTCCAAGCATCAAAGATAAAAGAAGAAAAGGGAAAAGCAAGACAAAATAAAGATTCCCATAAGTTGTAAAATAAGTACATGTCCTAAATAAAAGCAAAAGTGTAAAAGATGTTCTTAAAATACAATCCAATGTCTTAAATAAAATCTAAAGAGCAGGAATACATGCTAATAAAAAAAAAAGATAAAAAAAAGAAATAAAACTGGAAATATGTTGTATGTCTGTGTCTGTGTCTGTTAGGGATGGCAATAAAAGTCCGACCCGCGAATACCCGTTCCGGCCCGACCCTAATGGGTCGGATTTTACCCGGCCAGATAAATAATAGGGTCGGGTATGGGTCTTTAAAAAAAAAACCCCGAAGCGGGTCCGGGTTTTTGTTATACCCGGCCCGGACCTGACCTGTTTAAATATAAAATTACCAAAAACCCCATATATATATATAAACTAAAAAAACCCTACTTCCTCTCATATTCCACACTCAGCCCCCATCCATTTCCCTCACAGCCTCACTCTCCTCTCCCTTTCTCACTCACGGACTCACCATCTTTTCCCTTTCTCACTCATTCTCACTCACGGACTCAACCTCAAGCTCTGACCTCTATCACTCACCGCCACCATCACACGATCTCACCGCCGGCCTCAAGCTCTGTCACCGTCAGTTTCAAACTTTTTCCCCGCCGGTCTCAAGATCGTCACAGGTTTGTTTCTCTCTTTCTTTGTCTTCTCTGAGCTCCGATCTGTGTTCTCCAAGTGTAGCTCAGCCAAGATCTGCCACCTCCGCCAAGATCTGCCAACGCCAAGATCTTTTTTTTTTTTTTTAGGTTCGTTACTTGGTGCCTGAAAGGGGTATTATTGTGTATATTCATTTGTGGGATTTATTTTGTAAATTTTTGAACTTGATGTAATGGTCCCAGATTTGGATTTGGGGGATTTATTTTGTATATATTTTAACTTGTGGCAAATCTTGTTGTAAGGAAGAATTTTTTTTATGTATTTAGGTTATGTATATAGGATTTATGTATGGGTTTGTGATTTTTATGAATTATTTCTTGTGATTTCTGTATTTGGGTGTGTTTTGAAAGGGAAAATGAGAAATCTAAAAGTAAATTATTGTAGATTTATGTGAAATTTGAAATCTAAAATTATTGTAGAAATCTAAAATAATTATTGTAAATTAAATTAGTGTAGAAATATAAGATTTATTAAATTAAATACGTAATTTTTTTTTTTTAAAAAATTGGGCCACGGTTTAAGCCATTAGGACTTAGGATTGGGCCCTAAAGTGGGCGGGGCTCGCGAGGCCCATGGAGCTCAACGGGCCGAGTTTGGAGTCTGAAAAAAAAATCCGTTTATTAACCGGGTCGGGTTCGGGTAACAGATACAGGCCCGCGGGTCGGGTTCAGGTATAAAGAAACCCGGCCCGAACCCGACCCATTGCCATTCCTAGTGTTTGTCTATCTGAACTGCAGGATCATCATCGATAATGCCTCTTCCTCAGTCGATAACTGGGGGTGGCTCTGGATCATCACCATCATCATCATCATCCCCGGGTGGGCAAACCCTCTAGGACCATAGATTTGCCTTGAATTCTCGGTCACCTCTAGCTTGAGGTTCCCAGCAAGCTAAACGAGCTTCTCTTACTCCTTCATAATGGGCTGGATTAGAAAATAAGGCAGTGTTAGAACAAGCCTAAGAGAGGCAAGAAAAGAAAAGACAAGACAAGGATGAAAGAGAGCTCATTGCTCGTGTACTCGCTGGAAAGGGGTTACCAATGACATTTAGGTTACATCCCACAAGATGCTCGTGAGCAAAGCCATCAGAGCCATAAGCATAGACCGACCAAGGTAGATAAGGAGGGTCAACAGGAACGCCAACAGCAGGACTAGCCACACCTTAACATAAGCATCACATGTGAGTATCACCATGTGTAGAAAAATGAAGAGAAGAGAAAGGAAAGTGAAAAATAAAGAATACATACTTCCACAAAGAGGGAAGGCATGAAACGAGTCTTTTTGAACTCATCATAATCCAGGTTATCCATAAGCCGCTCGGCATAAGGAATGCCGCTCCTCGATAGCTGGAACTTAGCATAGATCATGGAAAGTGGGGCAAGCATGAACTGTGGAAGATCCATCCGAACCTATGGTGCATTCGCACCCATCAACTGGTAACATACCCTCTCAGCTAGAAAGAGGACCCTCAGACTAGCACCCTCCAGAGGTTGGGTGATCCCAGAAGTGATGATGGCAGCTGCCTCCAAATTTGGGTCCACAACAGGAGGAAGACTTGCCCAAAGACTCCATATAACCTGTAACAATACATAGGGTTAGAAGGAGGAACCCTAGGAAACATGCAAAAGAAAGTAATGAGAGAAAGTGAATTTCTACTCACCTCTTCAGAAGAAAGCTCTTTGAAATGAGTCCTGACTGAAGGAAAGCTCCTCAAGTCCACCTCCGCTCCACGAGTAATGAGACCATATTTCACGGCCCAACGCTAAAAAGAGAAAGCACAGTTTGCAAGATAGAGAAATTACAATTTGCAAGATAGTAGTTTGCAAGATGATAGTTTGCAAGATGATAGTTTGTAAGATAGATAAAGTACAGTTTGCAAGATAGCAATTTACAAGATGATAGTTTGCAAGATACAGATACAGTGGCAAGATGATAATTTGCAAGATAAAGACATGAACACAATTTGCAAGAGCATGAGATACAACTTTATAAACCTAGGTGACATATAGATGAACATAGTTACAAAGGTGTGAAGTATATATTTGTAAGAAGCTAGAAGAGAAAAGGAAGAACGAACTGACCTCGAGGAGCTTCCAAGGCCCCACCAACTAGCGTAGAGTCCCCCGACTGAGTGTATCTAAGGATGAGTACAAGTTGGTGAGACACGCCTGACCCCAGTTAGCCTCCCAAGCTTGCCCGAAGTCACGAAAGAAAGCCAGCCATCTTAAAGGCACTATCTGCCCCCCATTGGCAAAGAGATATGTCCCCAGTATATACAGCAAGAATGCCTTAGCCATCCGGGCACAATCCTCAAGCGTCTCCTAAGGAAAAGGTTTATGGTCCGTCTAAAGATTGAAGTAACGAATTGTCTCTATCGTGTACCTCCACCCTAATAGCTCTATGCTCAGCCCTTTAGGTTAATGATATGACCATCACATTAAAGGCCAGTCATCCAGTGGAAGTCATGGGGAGTCACCATCATCTCCTTCTTAGCAATGTGGAAGGTATGGGTAGTGTCCCACCACCTCTTAGCCAATGCCTGCACCAAGATGGCACTGGCAAAACTCTACCAGAAGCAAATGGAGGATGGGCTCAAAGCCGGCTGCACGCACCAAGGCCTTTGTATCCTCAGCCAAGGCCTTGTACCATGAGGAAATGCGGCTAGTTCTACCTCTGCTCGAGAAAGGAGGCAAGACCTGCAAAAAAGATGAAAGGAGAACATGAGAATTGCAGATGGATAAGGACATAGGTGAAAAAATGAGTCAAAATAATGAAAATAAAGGTCTTTGAGTGCCAACATGCACACGCAGGCCCGCGCATGCATGCGCAAGGACTCTACATTTGTACGCAGGTTGGATTATGCGTCCATGTGAATTGTTGAACACAGACGTGTACGCATGAATTGAGGATGCATACGCATGAATGAAGCATGTGCATGCATGAATATAAGCTGCATACTCATGATCGATGTATGTGTATGCATGAACACAGACAAAAAGATCCCCTCCATATTTCAGCCATCTTTTGATCAAAACTCATCCTAAGCAAGTTCCTACCCCTCTTAAGGCATCATTTTTTCATCTAAACCCATCCCATAACAAAATCCAAGCATTTACAAGTTTAAAAACAGATTAAAATGAAGGATCAGAGCAAAACTTGAAAATGAGAAAAATTTGAAAAACTGACCAATCTGACCCTTGCACCCTCTAAGCGATGGTTTTGTGACTTGTAGGTCAGTGGAGGAGACTCAATCAGCCTTGTAGCCCTATTCCAATGTGTGAGATTGAAGACATCATCGGAAATCAAGTATAATGTTTTCTTAGTTTTAGGCTTGGGTGCCATTGGAAAGGATGAGAGTTTGGGAGAAAAAGAGATGATCAGATTGTGAGGGATGAAGAAATGGGAGAGAGGCAGAGAGTTTTGTAGAGAGAAAATGGAAGCTGAAGATTTAAATAGAAAATGAAAGGGTGAAGAAGATGAAGAGGAATAAAAAGAAAAAGAAATGGTTGGTAACCGTTAAGGAAAAATGAAGAGGCGGGAAGGTCTGATGACTAAACTACATGTAGTTTAGGCCTCCCACTAAACTACGTGTAGTTTAGCAAAAAAGAAAATTTTAATTATAGAATATCCCCAGTGGACTCCCAGGAGGTGGGAAATGCAAAGAAAAATTCAAGAATGCATCCAAAAATGACAGGAATACCCTCAGTTAGGTGGAAAACACAAAGACTTTCAAAGCATCTCCAGTGGATTGAAAGGATCAAGAACATCCCTCAGTAGATCGGAAATCACTAAGGAAACTCTCTCATGAGTTAAGATCATCAACCAAATCCCCAATAAGTTACAGAATAAACAAATTTCTCCCAAGTATCATGGAGGACTCCCCCGTGGGTCCAAGGCACAAGAACAACTCCCTCGAGGGTTGTGAAGAAGAAAATTTCCCAAAGAGTTAAGGAAACTCCCTCTTAAGTAGAATCAACACAAGTTCCCCAGTGAGTCATGAAGAAGAAGAAGAAAATTTTGCCCAATGGACTACACACCATTAGAGACTTCCTCGTAAGTCAAAATTACCAAGAAGGCTCCCCCGTGAGCAACCAACACACTCCTTAGTGAGTCTTTCTACCCAGTGGATCATGCACCAAGGACTTCCTCGTAAGTAAGAACTACCAAGGCCACTTGTGCATATATCTTGCGGGAATTGAATATGTAGGCACATGCCCTATACAAGTCAGAAAAGAAGAGTACAGAACTTGTGTGCACATATCCCGAGGGAATTGAATATGTAGGCACAATTGAAGAGATAAAGATAGTGATAGAGAAAAAAGTCACCCAGAGGCAAGTGCCTCACCATAATGGAAGAGATAGAGATGGAGAGAGAAGACAAGTATTATCCAGAGGCGCAAGCCATCTGAAGAAATTTGATGCAAAAGCCCTATATGGACACTAGAGATATATATCATTTTAAGCTCGTAAGAGCACCTTGTTTGTTTGGTTGATGGTTAAGGCTATGGTTCATGTTTGTTTTTCTTTTTTTGGTAACTCTAGGATAGTGAGTCACTCGCCTTTTGCTTGCAATTGGCAAAACAAGTTCTGGGATAGTGAACCTGTCATTGCTCATTTCCTGAGTAACAAATATGGGATTTAGACATGCGAATCCCACGTAACTCTGCGGAGTTGCACCCCACCACATGTATGTGTATTGTTTGTCGTGTGCGTGGGTTGGGCCTGAGCCATACGTCAAAACAAAATATTTTTTCTCTTATTCTTTTGATTCTGTTAGCGAAGCTCACGAATCAAAAAAGGGGCATTTGTAGACACTGCATTTTGTACCCCTTACAACCAGGGCCCCTGTTCCCCAATGATGTTGGAATTCTAAAGCCCAATATTGGTTTAGGGTTGAATCAGATTGAAATTGACTTGTGGAAAGTGTTTTTGGGAAAATATAAATCTTTTATGAATTAAATAAGCTATTTTTGGAAAATAAAAGCCACGGAAACCCTAAGGCATGTGTACGCATACATGCATATGCGCACGCATGCTCTAGACCTACGTGCGTATGCTTTATGCATGCGTACGCATATATGGGCATGCGTGCACATGCTAGGTTTCCAGAAACTATGAAGGGCAAGTTTCTGCATTTAAAACTTAGTTTGGAACGAATATCACATCATTAGGGAGCCATTCCAAACCCCTATTTTTTGAATATAAAAAGCCATACATGGTTCCTTTTCAACACATAGAGAAACTCCTAAGGGAAAATACAAGATTTTCTAGAAATAGTGAATCAAAGAGGGAGTTTTTCACAAAACATCCTCAAGTTAATATTTTTATGATTGAGTCCTTTTCTGGTCTTGATCTTCGAGTTTCAAGTTTACTAATCACTTTTTATTTGATTGTGAATAGATTGACTAAGGGAAACGGTCAAAATCAAGCTAAGGAGCTTTGTGTTTTGAGGTATGATATTCTAGTTCCTTTTCTTTTCTTTTCCTTGTTTTGATCTTCATTTCCTTGTTTTGATCTTCATTTCCTTGTTTTTCTTGTTTATTTATGTTATAATATGCCTGCTTAATTTAGGTTTTCTTTGTTTTATCGTTTTAAGCATGTTAGGTTGTTAGTTTTAAGATTTTGTTCTGCTGTGTTCTTGTTTTCTGGATTAGGGTTTAGGGTGTGTATGCGTACGCATGCATCCTGCATATGTACACATACTTGAGGTATGCGTACGCATACAACTAGACCACGTACGTAGGCCTATGTATATGCATGCATACTCATGCCCAAAAACTCTAATCTGACCTATTCTTCTACTTCTATTTCTTTATTTTACTTATATAATATGCCCCTACCTTACTTTATTTCATGTTTATGAGTCTCTGCCTCTATGTTTGTTTGTTTTGTTTGTTCTTTGTATGCTAGTTTAGGGTTTTAATCTTTTGTTTTGCCATGAACATGCATATAACATGTCCATGCATTGATGCATAGGTGTTGTGGGGCAGTGAGGTAAGGCATGCATTCACATGAACATGCATCTGTTTGGAGATTTGATTTTGATCTTGCTTTGATGAACATGAATGTATGTTTGCAATGTTTTGCCTTGGGTATGATAACATATTTGTTTGATCTTAACATGTCTATGTTTTTGCCTTGGATATGATATATGTTTGTTTGTTTGCTGCTTTGGATATGATTTGATGAGATGTATGATAGGTATATGCTAGGGTTTAAGATATGATGAGATGCATGATAGATGTATGTTACGGTTTGGGATGATGTGATGCCATGTTGTTTGCTAGATGTATGCTAGTGTGTGTGTGAGTCTAGAATACAAGTTTTGAATATGCCTTTAATGAGATTAAGATGTAAGACACAATGAGTAGAAGCCGACCCATGGGTCGGGTGGAATTGAGTGCCTAACACCTTCCCATACCCATACCTAAACTCCGTGTACATGCTCTAATAGTAGATCAGTCCTTCCACGAAGGGCGCTATATTTATAGTTCCTAGACCTAATCTAGGTGGTGACTCAATTTTTTTTCTCCACCCCAGTCCACTCGGCCAAGGCATACTCCCCTCGTTGCACCTACAGGTGTACCCCATCATAAGATCTCCTATAAAGTTCGCCATCATTCTTACAGAACGATGTTCTCTCTTACAGACATTCTTGGGATAGATTCCCAACTCTAGAAACTTTAGGATGTCATAATACTAAGGGACTCCTTCCTTTTCTTTGGCTAGGATAACTAGGTCTTCCTTTTCCATGTGTACCACTTGATACTTCTGTTCAATTTCCAAAGGACGTTTCCACACTCCCTCGGCTATCTCAACTATGGAGGCCAAAGTAGCCAATGCATTCACAAACTGATTTTGAGTTCTAGGGATGATGGTGTACTAAATCTTATCAAAGTTCTTGTTAACTCCTCTAAGTATTTTTGGTAGGGCTTTAGGTGTTCCTCTTTT
The DNA here is from genome assembly GCA_030021035.2 of Notholithocarpus densiflorus. NCBI lineage: Eukaryota > Viridiplantae > Streptophyta > Magnoliopsida > Fagales > Fagaceae > Notholithocarpus > Notholithocarpus densiflorus. The sequence continues at coordinate 10,175,551 of JARYZH020000004.1, forward strand.
ACTTTCCACAGCTTCTAGGCTTAGGCTATGACCAATGTCGAATCTCCATAAACCTCGGCTTCTTTTGCCCTTAGTTCTCGTAAAGCTTTCATTCTGGCAATACACGCCTCATATTCTGCCATATTATTGGTAGACTCAAAGTTCAAGTTAACGACCATAGGTATATGTGACCCATCAGGGGTAATCAACAATACTTCTATCCCATTTCCATATTGATTCACCGCTCCATCAAAATACATCTTCCATGCTGCAAGCTCTATGTTCAATATGTTCTTATCGGAAAGTCTTTTCTACTACCCTCTCCTTCTACAGGGTTCTCAGCGCAAAAGTTTGATACGACACTCTCTTTGATGGTCTTTCTTGCAACATACTTCAAATCAAACTCGTCTAATAAGATTAACTATCTTGACAATCTTGATTTGGTTGTATTCGGAGAAACCATCCATGAAAGACATCAAAGCACTATTGGCAGTGTGTGGTCATCAGCCTATTACCACTAGGCCCAAATGGTACGGGTTGAATAATGGCTCCCTAGTGGGCCCAATCTCTACTGTTCGGTAGGTTTAGCTGAGGATCGTTCGGGCCTCGGGGCCGCACTTGCTTGGATTCATTTCGGGGTACGTTGGTAGTGCCTTGGGGGACATCGTCATCGAGCAACATTCGGCATCTAATACGAGTTCCTATTTCCAAAGAGGGGCCCACCCGCACGAAAAACGCTAAAAGAAATCATTGCTATCCCACTAAAGGAAGGCTATAAATTGGAGAAAGGCAAGGGAGAAAGGGGTTAGACATGGAAGGGTAGGGAACCAGAGAGGAGAGAGAAAGGGAGAACAGATTTAGAGGTAGGATTGCTCGGTTAACTTAAATAGTGACCCTTTTTAACTTTGATCCTTATCCTAAGGAACTTCCCGTTGTAGGATATCCATTAGCCCACTTCAATAAGTAAATTGTGAGCCCAACCACCCAGCTGTTCCTATAACCCAGTTGTTCCTATAACCGAGGATTGGGCAATGAGCCGGGCTTTATGTACAATGGCCCGGTCACCGTTCTCGGACGATATTGAACGAGCACAAATGCCAAGGTAATTTAATAGACCACCATTCATTTCGTATGATGGTAAGGTCGACCCCGTTGAACACATTAGCCATTATATTCAGATGATGTCGTTGTACAGCTAGAATGATGCACTTATGTGCAAGGTATTCCTTTCTAGTCTTAGACCTACTGCCTTAAGGTGGTTCAATGGGTTAAAGAAGGGATCAATCCATAATTTCGGCAAGTTGATTCAGGAATTTGGGGCTCAGTTTATGATGTGTAGTCGAGTGCTACAGCCAATCGATGCACTGCTGTCTATGAAGATGGGGGTTAGGGAAACTCTTCGAAATTACGCCAATCGGTATTGGGAATTGTATAATGAAATTGGGAGAGGGGGCAACGAGAAAGTGGCGGCAAGGGATTCAAAGTTAAGGGATTCAAAGTTAAGGGATTCATTGACCATGAGGCCTCTCAAGAACATGCGACAGCTGATGAGGCAGATTGAGGAGTACAAGAGGTTGGAGGATGATCGACAGTAAAGTAAAGGCAGGTGCCCTCCACTTCACAGTATGCAAAGGATGCACAGTTAGGGAGCTTTCAGTCAAGACCAAGAAGGGAGTTAAGAGTTCAAGAGCCTAACATTTGGACTGGGAAGGTCAATGTGGCATTCAAGAAGCCCATTCATAAGATTCTAGAGTGGATCAAGAACAAGCCATATTTCCGGTGGCCGAGCAAGATGGGAGGTGACCCGTCAAGAAGGAATCAAAACCTATATTGCACTTACCATCGAGATAAGGGCACACTACCGAGCAATGCAGGGTATTTAAGGATCACTTGGAGCAGTTGGTGAAGTCCGGGCATCTGAAGGAGTTTGTCGTGGCGCCCGAGGGTGGTGCTACTGGGCAGGCACCAAGGACTCAGAGAAGCATGCTCCCACCGCCACTGGGGGTAATCGAAGCTATCCATCCGACTTCGATAGGCACAAGTGTAAGCCGACATAAGGGGGTGTTAAGTGTAGTCTCGATGAAGAATGCTGAGTGTGACACTCGGCCCAGGAAAAAATTGAAGTTGACTCGAGGACCGATTGAGTTTGGGGATGAAGATTTGGAAGGAACAACCTAGCCGCATGATGATGTTCTAGTCGTAACTACCAAAATCAACGGTTTTATAGTGAAGAGAGTGTTGATAGACCAAGGAAGCGAGGCTGAAGTAATGTAACCCTATCTTTTCAAGGGGTTGGGGTTGAAGGCGGAGGATTTGTCTAAATACGACACCCCCTAGTGGGATTTGATGGCAGATTGGTGATCCTAGAAGGGCAGATTTCCTTGCCCGTTAATACTGAAGGAAAAGAAGTAATGGTAAACTTTATTGTGGTAAGCTCCTTCTCCCTTTACACTGTAATACTCGGCCGACCTTGGATCCACGTCATGGGAGCTATACCGTCCACTTCGCATGTAAAGGTGAAGTTTCACACTAATCATGGGATTGCCGTGGTAAAAGGAGATCAGCAACTAGCGAGGCAATGTCTGGTGGCGGCCGTCAGCAGACCAAGAATCAGCCGACCAAGACCCTTTATAGCAATTACAGGAGCCCGAAGAGGGCCAAGGAGCAGACAGCGCCGAAGATATAATTAAAGTTAGCATACTACCATATGAAAATAGAAGTTTCTAAGTAGGAGCAAGTATGAAGCAAGAGGATCGGGTGAACCTATTGCTGACGTTGATACAGCATTTGGACACTTTTGCTTAGAGTCCATATGATGTACCAGGGGTGGACCTAGAGTTTATTACTCACAAACTTAATGTAGACTCGTCGTTTCCCCTTAAGAAGCAGAAACTAAGAAGATTGGCTAGGTAGCATGTAGAAACAGTGAAGCAAGAAGTTGAAAAGTTGAAGCAAGCTGGGGCAATCCGGGAGGTCTTTTTCCAGGAATGGTTGTCTAACACCGTAGTGGTGAAGAAGAAGAACGGTAAATGGCGAGGTTGTGTGGATTTCACCAATCTTAATCAGGCATGCCCTAAGGATCCGTTTTCGGTACCGAAGATCGACCAACTAGTGGACGTCACATGTGGGCACCCGAGGATGAGCTTTTTAGATGCTTTTAAGGGCTACCATCAGATTGCTCTAGCAACCGAGGATCAAGAGAAAACATCATTTATATCCCTCGAGGCCAATTACCACTACACAGTAATGCCTTACGGCCTTAAGAATACGAGGGCTACTTATCAAAGAATGATGACCAGGATGTTCAGAGATAAGATCGGGAGCACGGTGGAGGTGTATATAGATGATATGGTTGTGAAGAGCCGGGAAAATCTGAGGCACATCAACGATTTGATGGAAGTATTTGAAATACTTAGGCAGCATAGGTTACGCCTCAACGCCGACAAGTGCGTCTTCAATGTAGGGGCTAGCAAGTTTCTCGGGTACATGATCACCCATCGGGGAATAGAGGTGAACCCCGACCAAATAAGCACTATAAAGCGGCTCAAGCCACCGAGTAATCCGAAGGAAGTGCAGAAATTGACCGGGAGGTTGGTTGCTTTGAACCGATTTGTGTCAAAGTCAGCCGACAGGTGTCGCCCCTTTTCTCATATGTTGAAGAAATGGAGGGGATTTTAGTGGACCAAAGAGTGTGAAAAGGCCTTTCAAGATCTGAAGAAATACTTAATGAGTGCGTCGATATTGTCTTGTTCAGATCTGGGAGAGGATTTGTATATGTATCTAGCAGTGTCTGAACATGCAGTGAGTGCAGTATTATTGAAGGATCAGGGGGGAATTCAGAGGCCGATCTATTACATCAATAAAATGTTGGTTGATGCAGAAACCAGGTATTTGCCTTTGGAGAAGCTCGCACTAGCATTAGTCCACGCCACCAGGAAATTACCCCACTATTTCCAAACACATATCGTTTACATGTTAACTGAGTACCCCTTACAGTCTTTGCTCGAAAGATCCGATTTTATAGGGAGGATAGCCAAGTGGGGAGAAAGACTCGAGTGATTTGACATTTGGTACCGGCCTAGGAATTCAGTCAAATAACAAGCCCTCGCTGACTTCATCGTGGAATTCACCCTAGTGGAAAGAAGCCTCAGTGAGGTGTACAACATGGTGGAACGGCCCTAGAAGGTGTTTATTGATGGTATATCCAATACCAAGGGCGCAGGGATCAGTATAGTAATCATGTCACTAGAAGGGGTAAAGCTTGAGCACTCTTTAAGATTAGGTTTTTGAGCATCAAATAATGAAGCTGAGTATGAGAAACTTCTCGCGGGAATCAGAGCCGCATACAAGCTAAAGGCTTCTGAGGTAGAGGTCTATTTGGATTCTCGATTGGTGGTCAGTCAAGTTAAAGGGAATTTTGAGGCAAAGGATACTTAGATGGTTGAATACTTAAGATTGGCGGGGCAAATGATGAGTAAGTTTCAGAGGGCGAAGGTAGTCCAAATTCCCTGAGGACATAATCAACACGCTGACTCTTTAGTGACCTTAGCGTCCTCCCAAGTAATTGAAATTTCGCGTCTGATCATGGTGGAGACGTTACACAAGCCCAGTATTACCCCGTAAGTGAAGATCTCGATCGTTATAGAGCTCAGCTCGAGCTAGATGGATCCGATCATAGAATATTTGGCCAAAGATCGTTTACCAAGAGAAAGCAGGGAGGCCGATAGAGTGCGGAGGGTTGCTGCACGGTTCTGGTATCCCAAGATCGGAGATTATACAGGAGGTCCTTTAGGGGCCTGTATTTGTTATGCCTTCACCCTTTCAAGGTTAGAGATCTTTTGACGGAGTTACATGAGAGGATCTGTGGTAGCCATGTTGGGGGTCGATCGTTGGCTTACTAAGCTATAACTCAAGGGTTTTGGTGGCCAAATATGCAAATGCCGAGCACGTAAGAAAGTGTGAACAATGTTAGAAGCATGCCCCGCTCATACATCAACCAGTAGGAAGTTTGAATCCCATCAGTAATCCATGGCCTTTTGCATAGTGGGGGCTAGACATCTTCGACCCATTTCCTCGAGCAACTGCAAACAGAAGGTTTGTCTTGGTAGCTGTTGATTATTTCACCAAGTGGGTTGAGGCTGAGGCACTGGCTAATATCCGGGATATGGATGTCAAGAAGTTTATCTGGAAGAACATCGTGACGAGGTTTGGACTACCTGAATCCTTGGTGTCAGACAACAGATTACAATTTGATAGTAAGGCCTTCTATAAGTACTGTGGCGACCTTGGGATAAAGAATAGGTACTTGACCCCAATATATCCTCAGAGTAATGGCCAAATCGAAGCGACAAATAAAGCAATTGTGAACAGATTAAAAAAGAGTTTAGAGGGGGCTAAATGCGTACGGACCGAGGAGTTGTCGAACATACTATGGGCTTACCGAACTATGCCACGAAGATCGATGGGAGAAACCCCCTATTTCCTAACATATGGAGCAAAAACAGTTATACCCATAGAGGTAAGTTTGTCCAGCATGAGGATCTTGGATTTTTCTCCAGCTGTAAGTGACGAGTTAATGATGAAGTAGCTAAATTTTCTGGAAGAGCACCGAGAAATGGCAATAATTCGGCTGGCAAGTTACCAACAGAAGTTGGCTCAAAGGTACGATAAGCGGGTGAAGTCGAGAGAATTTTGTGTTGGTGATTTGGTGTTGCGCAGAGCAGTAGGAGGTGCTGGGGACGTCAGTGCCGGGAAGCTGGCCCTGAACTGGGAAGGGCCGTACAGAGTAATTGCTAATGTTGGAGTAGAGGCATATTATCTATAAGATATGGAGAAGAGACCACTTCCCTGACCTTGGAATGTACAAAACTTGAAAAAATATTACTACTATGTAAAGTTTAGAAGACCAGTATGTTTAATTACTAACGTATATATGGTACTGTATGTATATGTAATATATAACCTTTACTACTCATGATAGTGCCTCGCAGATTATCTAAGGACAGAAGCCTAGCCTCAGCCTAACCCCGGTCATCGACTAGGTGGAAACCTTATCAAAATTCTAAGGACAAAGGCCTAGCCTTGGCCTGACCCCGGTCACCGACTAGGTGGAAACCTTATCAAAATTCAAAGGACAGAAGCCTAGTCTCGCCCTGACCTCAGTCACTGACTAGGTGGAAACCTTATTCTAAAGTGAACAAGAACAGAAGCCTAGCCTCGAATTGACCTCGGTCACCAACTAGGTGGAAATCTTACTGAAGCTCACTAAGGACAAAAACCTAGCCTCGGCTGATCGGTCATCAACTAGGTGGAAACCTTTCAGGAACTGTACAAAAATAATTTCAGGGACAGATACTTAGCCCCTCACCTCGGTCCTCGACTAAGCCTGAACATAACTTAAGATTTTCCAAGGATGGGGATCCAACCACTGTATCAAATTTCAAGTATGAAAGTCGGGAAAGTAATTCTTAATTCCTTCTTGACTACATCTAAATAGACCTCGGGTGAGAGAAATATGCACAAAAGACGTGCAAGAGCAAGTGTCATTATTAGAACAAGAAAATTGACGTGGTGCACATAATAAAAGTCAACATCAAATAAATAGCAGTAAGCATGAAAGGAAGGATAAAGTAAATTAAGTTAACCAAATATGAGCAAATCCGCTCCCAATGTATCTGTTTAAATATAAATAAGGGTGAGCATAGTTTAAACTTTCAGCCACCAAACATGAGTGGCATTCGAATAAAGAAAAAAGGAGAAGAAAAGAAAAGCAAAAACAAGGAAACTTTAAGCATTAAGGTTCGTAGCAGGGTCTGCAATAAGTAAGGTGCCTGAGGTAACTTGAAGATCGGGATTCGGCAGGGCAGAGGGAGGTACTTGTTTGTCCACAATGATGGGGTTGGTCGACCCGTCTAGCTCGATCACCTCGGCGTGGGACTCGATCTCGGCCACTAGCTCTCTCATGCTTGGGCTATCTTCTTCCTCTTGCTAATCAATGGTAAGGGCAAGGGGTAGATTAGATCCTCAAGATAAGGAATTTGTTTGGGGTCCCTGAAAGTGGAATCCTCGGGAAGGCCCAAGGCATTTACAGCAGCCATCCACCCTTGCCCGAACCCATATCGTCGAGATTTAGTCTTGATGGGCCCACTGGAATTCTCAGCATCAGTGAACCCCATGTTGTAAAACTTGTCCTCACTCTCTGCCACCTCTTTTTTAAGATCAGCAACCTCCTTGTCCCGAGCTGAAACCATGCTCTCGGCTTAAGCTAGTTTCACCTCGGCCTCCCCCAGTTTCACTTCCACATCAGCCGCCCTTTGTTCGGTGATAGCTCGAGCCCTTTTAGCTTCAACGGCCTTCCTTTTGGCTGCCTCCAATGCGGCGCCCTTATCCCACAGGTTGGCCACTGATACTTCTTTAAGAGCCCACTCCTTCTCGGCCTCCTCCATCGAGGCTTATAAGCGGTCCTCCAACATATGGGCCAACTGAGCAGCTTGCCAAAACAATTGAAAGCTTTCTTTTAAAACACCAAGAATCACCATAGAATAGTGAACAAATAAGTAATGAAAGGAAAATTTTGAAATTCACCGCGATGGTATGCCATTTAAGCCTAAGGGATATCGCCTCGTCGCTGCCATCTACGAAGTATTACACATCGTTAGGCAATAAGAGGGCCTGCCCAAGGCTGCTGGCAATTCGACCACCTTACCCACCAGCCCAGTTCTAGATACTGGTAGACGCTAGGAGGGGTTGATCACCGAGCATAAACATGCTCTGCCAGCCAGCTGTTGAGGGAGTTGACGACAAGGCTATATTGAAGCCAACCACCTTGTTGGGCCTCGGGTCCGTGTGGGGCTCTCGGATGACTAGCGGCATTGTAGTCAGGGCTAGCAGGGCATTAGAAGGAGTGTCACTATGAGGCTCGGTTGATTCAAATGTATCTCGAGACCTCTTATGTCCGCGGGGAGGAAGGGGAGGAACCTATTGTTGAGGAGTTGCCCACCCACCGGGCAAAAACCGGTCTACAATCATCTTTCTCCTAACCATCATTTTGACTGCCGACTCCTCGGGCTTTGTCCCTTCTGAAGAGGAATCTAATTCTTCTTCTACCACAGGTCTTTCAACTGGACCTGCCACACCTTGTCCCGAGCTAAAACCATGCTCTCGGCTTGAGCTAGTTTCACCTCAGCCTCCCCCAGTTTCACTTCCACGTCAGCCGCCCTTTGTTCGGTGATAGCTCGAGCCCTTTCAGCTTCAGCGGCCTTCCTTTTGGCTGCCTCCAATGCGGCGCCCTTATCCCACAGGTTGGCCACTGATACTTCTTTAAGAGCCCGCTCCTTCTTGGCCTCCTCCATCGAGGCTTTTAAGCGGTCCTCCAGCATATGGGCCAACTGAGCAGCCTGCCAAAAAAATTGAAAGCTTTCTTTTAAAACACCAAGAATCACCATAGAATAGTGAACAAATAAGTAATGAAAGGAAAAATTTGAAATTCACCGCGATGGTATGCCATTTAAGCCTGAGGGATATCGCCTCGTCGCTGCCATCTACGAAGTATTACACATCGTTAGGCAATAAGAGGGCCTGCCCAAGGTTGCTGGCAATCCGACCACCTTACCCACCAGCCCAGTTCTGGATACTGGTAGACACTAGGAGGGGTTGATCACCGAGCATAAACATGCTCTGCCAGCCAGCTATTGAGGGAGTTGAAGACAAGGCTATATTGAAGCCAACCACCTTGTTGGGCCTCGGGTCCGTGTGGGTCTCTCGGATGACTAGCGGCATTGTAGTCAGGGCTAGCAGGGCATAAGAAGGAGTGTCACTATGAGGCTCGGTTGATTCAAATGTATCTCGGGACCTCTTATGTCCGCGGGGAGGAAGGGGAGGAACCTATTGTTGAGGAGTTGCCCACCCACCGGGCAAAAACCGGTCTGCAATCATCTTTCTCCTGACCACCATTTCGACTGCCAACTCCTCGGGCTCTGTCCCTTCTGAAGAGGAATCTAATTCTTCTTCCACCACAAGTCTCTCGACTGGACCTGCCACATCTTGATCCTCAACAGGAATACGTTCGGCATAGCCTTGAAAAACCTTATCAGCCGAACCGTCCCTAACTGGTAATAAAGAACCCTCCCTTATCTACTGGGGACCGAGTCGCTGAGCCTCTCCGAGTGTTAATCAACCTCGGTGTTTTACATCAAGATAGGATAGTAAAGGACTACCCACAGTCAGCGCCTGCCCGGGATCTTGGAAGCTTGTATATGAAGAGGTGCACTCGAGAATCAGATGAGACGCTCTAACCCCACCCTCTAATATAGCCACTAAAGAGAAAAACACTACGTGGGGGGCGCCTATCATTTTCTATATTGCCTTCATGGCAGTATGCTACATCTACATCTAAAGGAATGTTAAATCTAGCCCTAAAGGTGGCTAAGGTAGCCTCGGTCCTAAGGAGATGTGAAAAGCCCATTTCTTATATCAAAAAAGAGGAAGGTAACTTAAAAGATAAGGTAAAGAGTGAAAAAACTTACAGTAGGCACTAGGGAAGATGATTTCGAGAGGGAAATGTATGCTCGGGAGCTATAAACGCTGAGGGAGTAAGAAAGTAAGAAATGGTCTGTATAAAGGAGAGTTATAATTTATAGGAAAATGAATTCCTAGGCGGGAAAACCATTGATCCATTTTTTGTAACCGTTGCAAGTGTGGCCTCGATACATGAACCGTCAGGTTATGATGACCGTTTAATGAGACAGCCTGTCATCTCGAATGCCAAAGATCACAGGCTATCTTATCTGTAATTAATGACTGACGATTCGTATCCCCGAGAGATGACCGAAGATGTGATGTTAGTCCTTGATTCAATCCCCGAGAATGGGGAAAGAATCAAGGGGGGCTATTGTGTGGTCATCAGCCTATTACCACTAGGCCCAAATGGTACTGGTTGAATAATGGCTCCCTAGTGGGCCCAATCTCTACTGTTCTGTAGGTTTAGCCGAGGATCGTTCGGGCCTCGGGGCCACACTTGCTCGGATTCATCTTGAGGTACGTCGGTAGTGCCTTGGGGGACATCGCCACTGAGCAACATTCGACGTCTAATACGAGTTCCAAAGATCGAGTTCCTATTTCCAAAGAGGGGCCCACTTTTGTAAGGAATAATCCTAACAAGCCCTACCTGCATAGAAAATATTAAAAGCAATCATTGCTGACCCACAAAAGGAAGGCTATAAATAGGAGAAAGGTAAGGGAGAAAGGGGTTAGACATAGGAGGGTAGGGAACCAAAGAGGAGAGTGAAAGGGAGAATAGATTTAGAGGTAGGATTGCTCAGGTAACTTAATTAGCAACCCCTTTTAACTTTGACCCTTGTCCTAAGGAACTTCCCATTATAGGATATCCATCAGCCCATTTCAATAAGTAAATTGTGAGCCCAACCACCCAGCTGGCCCCATAACTGAGGACTGGGCACGCACAGGCAGTGTTATCCACCAAGTCATCTATGTGGGGTAAAAGGAAATCATCCTTGGGATAAGCCTTGTTTAGGTCTCTAAAGTTCACACACATTCGTCCCTTTCCATCTTTCTTGGGTACGGGCACAACATTGGCTATCCATTGGGCTTGGTGCACGGGATTGATAAACCCTACCTTTAGTTGTTTGGTAACCTCTTCTTTGATCTTAATGAGCCATTCGATTCTCATGCGCCTCAACTTCTATTTGACAGGCACTATGTGGGAGTGAGTACCAATATGGTATTATGCTATCTCTGGATCGATGCTTGGCATATCTTCATAAGACCACGTAAACACTTCATGGAATTCAAAAAGAAGTTCTTTGATATCTTTCTTTTCTTGTTCATTTAAAGTGGAGCCAATTTTAATTAAGCATGGATTCTCATCATTGCCCAAATTAAGAGTTTCAAGAATTGGTTCCATAGGTTCTATTTTCTTTTCCAATTGTTTATTAATTTCATTTTCAAATTCAATGGAATAATCTAAGTGCATAATTTCAATATTATAGGACATATTAAAATAAGCCAAATCATAATTCATCTTATTAAAAATGTTAAAAAGTACATCAGAACTTGCGTTACAGGACATTTTCTCTATGACTTTAGAAAAAACCGATCCAAGTCTAAATGCTAAGGTGCCCATCAGTAGGCAAGATGAATGTAGAAGGATCACTTGGCTCTTCAAAGGTGATGGCGAGCACGTCCCCCTCAACTTTCAGCATCTCTTTCATAACTTCAGCGTCCATGTGGTCAGTCGATGCCTCGTGGTGGTTCAACCACCCATCGCGACAACGCTCGTGCGCGCCTAAAGCATATAGGCTCGGGAGCTCGGGTGCTGTGGAGGAGGGTTATACCTCTGGTGTGTGACTGAAATGAGTCAATTTTAATGGAGTTACCAAAGGTAAGTGAAGTTGCCACCAATCATTGGGTTTTTTCTAAAGTGTGATTGGTCACCTGACTCTATTTGATTTTGTTACCAATCCTAGGCTAAGAAAAATGTCGTTTTTCCTAATCTAATGTGGATGGATAAAAAATCTTGATTCTTGAGTTTGGAAGTCGAGTTACGTGTGGGGAAGGTGTTAGGCACCCCATAACGCCTGTCCGTAGACAGTCCTTTGTTTTGGTAAAATCTTAATTTAAGGACATTGGCAATTAAAAATCAGGCTATTAGCATTAGCTTTCGGGGCTTTAATCGAATTGGGCTTTGAGGTTTGGTTTCGAAAAGGGTGTGGTCTTGATCGATGCATCCCTAGTGTGTTTGGGGTCGTTGCTAAATTTCCATGACGACAATCCGGCAGTATTTCGCCTTATTTTCGTGGTGAAAATCCGGCAGTGCTTCGCTTCAGGTGCGTTATAGCACAGAAAACACTATTCTCACCAAGCTTTCACCGTGAGGATACGACAACGGAGGTGCCCCATTTTCACGGTGAAAATTTGGCAGAGTTTCGCGTTTGGTGTACTATGGCTCACTGGCAAGTTTCATGCCTATGTATACAGCGTGTGCCAACATGCTCGTGCTAGGACGAGTCAGAGCCCCACAAAGCATCAAACATATTGATGTGTGTCGCATACATGGGAAAATCGATGTCACTTGGTGACATGGATCAGGACGATCACACCGCAATGATTATGCACACAATATAGCATGAATATGCACCTACAGCAATTGCCTTGGGCATATACCCACTCTACAAGGTCAAGAGCACCCATGGCTAGAGAGGATCGCTCACGTAGCCATAAGGGTCCATCATACAGAGTGCAAAATCACCCAAATATAGGCATATATATACACATACACACACACACACACACACACACATCATGCACAATGCTATCACAAAGAGCGGGAAAGTAAAGCAAACATTGCCAATGTCCCAAGGGTATGGCCTAGCAAAGTACAGGAAATGTAAAACAAACATTGCCATACCCAGGGAACGCGGCCCAAGCAAGGTGCAGGAAAGATAAAGGGTACATGGAAAGGAAACACTAATACAATGCTCTAGAGAAGAGGCTAAGAGAAAGAGGTAAACATGTAACCACTCGGGGAGGCTAGGCCTCCTAATCTACTGAACATTGCCCTTTTTGGTCTTACGTCTTCTTATTTACACCCCTTGCCCTTGTTGCTTGCACCTAGGAGGTCATGCCCTTACTCTATGCATGTACGTGAAACAAACAAAGAAAGCAGATAGCAGACAAGCAAAGGAGATAACAAAGAGGTAAAGAGAGCATGTAAAGAGACACACTAGCAAAGAGAACCAAAAAAGGGTAAACAAGCATGTTATCAAACAAAAGGGCAAACAAACATGTTAAGTAAACGAAAGGGAAAACAAACATGTTATCAAACAGAAGGGGGTGTCCTAGGAGGACAAATGTAGGTGTGGATCTGATGTCCATAGATCCATGAGATTGGAGTATGGATGACACATGTGCCTTCAAGCAAAATTCCTAAAAGGGACTCAGAGTCTCGTGTATCAAAGACGGGTGTGAACCTGCATGAGATAGTAGGAATTAGGCATGATGATACAAGCAAGCAAGGACTCATGCATGAACATTTAGACAAGCATGAAAAAATGTAAAGATACAAAGAGAGCCAAACGGGTGGCACAAAGCAAGCATATCATAGCACAGAGAGGAGGAAAAGGTGTGTATCAAGCACACCAACATCATGGAGATGTGTCTCACAAGCGGTCACATCCAAATAAGCCACAAGTTGGTCAACGGTTAACATTGACCCTGTCAACGCTGACCGACGGCCACTATATGTGAGCTGGGCAGACCCGGTGGCCATTAAAGGTGCGTCGGGCTTCCCAGGCCGTACAATGGCCTGTAAATAGGCCCTGAAGCCTTATTTTAACCATTTCAACTTCATTTCTTTGAATTCTCCCTTCTAAAAAATTCTCTAGAGCGAGTCACGGTTTGGTAGTTCCAACTTTCGGCTTCAGTTTGTTGCTTCAGCCTTCTATTCTGCACTTGAGGTCAATGTCTATCTTCTCTTTCTCTTTATTTTTCTGCAAATACGTTAGCAGCAAAGAAACTAGAAAAGCATGCTAGTATTTATTTTATTTTTGGTTTTTTTTTTATCATTTATGCCATGATGATGTTGGAAAATATTTTTTGTTCACATGTTTAGGCAGTTATGTAGACATGAGCATACTTGCATGCTTTCACATGTACATACATGTAGGCACGAAGGTGCACATTCATATATATGTGTGTGAATTGCGTATATTTATAATTACGTTTACACACATTTGTCCATGCGAGGAAAACTTAATTTTAGGCAACATAGACGAACGTGCAAATGCCGGATGCTATGAAAACTAAAAAGAACAAAAAATGAGGAGAAAATGCTAGGTAAACATGAGAGGTTATGTAGGATGACCGGAGATTTTGGGATATTGAAAACATGAGGACAATGCAATTTTGAATGAGAGTAGTTTTGGAAAATGTGGGATTGAACGGTCGCTGTCAAATCTAAATCCCAATGAGCCGGATAGAATAAAACGGTCGCTGCTGAATCTGAATCCTGAAAAGGTGGATAGGATTAAACAGTTGCTGCCGAATCTGAATCCCGATGAGATTAAACAACTGCCGCTGCCGAATCAAAATCCCGAGAGATTGGATAGGATTAAATGTTTGCTACGGAATCTGAATCCCAATGAGATTAAACGACCACCGCCAAATCTGAATCTCGAAAAGATGGATAGGATTAAACAATTGCTGCCGAATCTAAATCTCGATGAGATGGATAGGATTAAACAATCACTGTCGAATCTGAATCCTAAAAAGGTGGATAGGATTAAATGGTCGCTGCTGAATCTAAATCCCGAAAAGGTGGATAGGATTAAACAGTTGCTACTGAATCTGAATCCCGAAAAGGTGGATAAGATTAAACAGTCATTACCGAATTTGAATCCTGAAAAGGTAGATGGGATTAAACGGTCGTTGCCGAATCTGAACCCCGAGGAATGTATTTTGAAAACCTTGATACTTTGAGATAAAAGAGGTAGGATTAAACGGTCGCCGCCGAATTTGAATCCCAAGAGAGGTATTTTAAAAACCTTGATATGTTGAGGTAAAAGCGGTAGAATTAAACGGTCGCCGCCGAATCTAAATCCCAAAAGAGGTATTTTGAAAACCTTGATATTTTGTGATAAAAGAGGTAGGATTAAACGGTTACCGCCGGATTTGAATCCCGAGAGAGGTATTTTGAAAACCTTGTGATTTTGAGATAAAAAAAAGGTAGGATTAAAGGGTCGCCGCTGAATCTGAATCCCGAGAAAGGTGTTTTGAAAACCTTGATATTTTGAAATAAAAGAGGTAGGATTAAACGGTCACCGCCAAATTTGAATCCCGAGAAAGGTATTTTGAAAACCTTGATATTTTGAGCAAACATGACATTTTCGTATGATGCATGATATGTGTTAGGTAGTAGGGTTAGACATACTTACCTATTTGCTCGCATTGCCGTCTAATTTGGGCTTACTGATTAAATTTGAATTTGTTTTTGCAGATTATGTCACAGCGAACGAGATCTAGTGGGGATCACGGGAAGGCTCTCGTTATTGCTTCATCCCAAGGGGATTCATCTGGCAGTGATGACGATACCATTTCGGCTAGTGAACAGGTGGCGCGAACCCTCCAAAAGCACTTTGATCAAGGAGGTGATGATATTGCACCCTCTAGGGGCATGCACATAGCACATCGTACTAGGAGTCGATGTTCGGTAGAGACGACCAACGCTTCATCTCAGTCCCGTGCTGGTTCGAGCGGAGGTTCTTCTGAGTTTCCTTGGACCGAGGAGGGAGAAGGCCTAGAGGGCGACGAGCTAGAGGATGAGTTCATGTTTGACTTGGATGCTAATTTAAAGGCCGATGATGCGGCCAGGCCAGGCCTTGGTGCCCTTAGGTGTAGCAGACGTAAACCAAGGTTTCCACCTCATCAGGCTGGATTGGAGGCCTATGCTGGAGAGATAGATGATAGTATCGAAGACACTCATCTACAGCATGATTTGAAAAAGCATCCTTCCGCTCAGGTGCGGAAGGGTCAAGTATGCTCCTCTTTCCCTTCCATTTATTGGTTCGGTATATATATATATATATATTACGTGTGCTGACAGATAGCTTTTCCTTGATCTTGAACACAGGGTGTTGAGAGGGTCCTTGGCCGTAGGGCGTGGTCTTCATTTTCCCTCCACTTATTCCATGCATCTACTAATGTGCACTATCGCGCCTTCTTGATGGAGCAGGGGTTCGAGGCCTTCCTTAGTATTCTGCCTTGTTCTATGAGGCATGGGCTAACTGAGGCTTTGGTGCAATGGTTTCATGTTGAGACGGACAATTTTCACTTGAGCTGATGGCCATCTTAGGACTTAGATTTGGAACGGAGCGAGTCCCGACTAAGTTTATGAGCTTCGCAGTGGCGAGCGAGCTTTTGGGCATCCCCTACCCCCTCACCAAGGTGACTGAGAGGTATTTTGGGCCTACTGAGGAGCCCTAGATTCGCATGCGATGGCTAAAGGAGAACATACCTTGGGTGGTGGAGCTAGACAACATCGCACTCAGACGGTTTTTCTTTTACTTTATTGGTAGTTGCCTGTTGGGTAACAACAGATCGGTGCTGACTTGTAGGCTACTAGCGAGCATGAGAGTGGTGTCTGTCATAGTGGCTTATGATTGGGGGTTCCTTTCCTATGGATTCTTCATTGCCTACTTAAGGCAGATGTCACACTACGGCTTCAAGAGCCTCGAGGGTTGTTGGTAGATTTTGTCATGGTGGGCATATGAGTACATTCCGGCCTTGCGTCCATAGTATATTGGGCTTTCCATGACGATATATCCTAGGGCATATGCCTGGTCTCTCTGCGATATTTCCAGAGTCGTCCTGACATAGCGGACTGCTATCAGTGCCGCACTTAATTGCGTCACTTGGGGTGAGATATGCAACAACCCATATGACGGAGGGTTGTTGGCCCGTTTGAGATTACATATAGAGACCCTGCAGGCTTGGGTGAGAGGTCTTAAGAGTGCTGCTATTACCAAGGAGGGGTACACGCAGGAGTAGATTGCCAGAGTATTAGCTCAGGAGAGGGAGCGATGGTAGAGAGAGCGGGAGAGCCAAACTATTACCATGGAGAGGGAGAGAGGAGCCAGCTTATTATCGAGACGGGCCTGCTCCAGGGGTATATTGGCAACCTAATCGGCGAGATGAGGGGACATGGGATGCACGTGCCCCCGGTGCCCTATATTCCAAGTAGGGATCCTCCCATTTGGAAACACAAGACCGAGTACATGCCAGTTCCTCCAAGTCCTGCTGGCGGATGGGGATTTGCCCCTATTTCAGACTGGGCACGAGGTCTTACACCAAGGCAGGCTTCATTTCAGACTCTGGGATAGGTCCTAGGTTCTTCGACTGGGCGAGCCAATTCTTCGACTGGGCGAGCCGGTCCTTCTTCTGGTCCAGCTATTGGTGATGGTGATGATGATGGCAGCGCTGAGTGCTTTGCGAGTGACTATGTTAGAGACGATGATTCCCTTTAGGTTAGCTACTATTGTTGTATCATAATGTAGCCCCTACGTGGGCATTTATACATTTCCATGTACTTTTTAGATATTGCCCCTCGGTGGGCCAGATATATATGTATTATTTTGCCAATAGTGGGCTCGGAATGTATTTTGATATGGCCTCTGTTGGGGTTTATGCCCTAAAATCTAATTTATTGGTATGTCATAAATAATTAAATTGTTTAATTATATGAGACAATTTATAAATGAATTAATGGGACATTATCATAGTCTTTGAGATGCATTGTATGTAATTTATGTGATTTAGTCACAGAACATATAAATCACAAGTTTCTTGTAAACTCAAAATATAGTTCGTAGTCGGTGATGAAATTGGGCATTTC
Source organism: Notholithocarpus densiflorus (assembly GCA_030021035.2). NCBI lineage: Eukaryota > Viridiplantae > Streptophyta > Magnoliopsida > Fagales > Fagaceae > Notholithocarpus > Notholithocarpus densiflorus. The sequence goes on from JARYZH020000004.1 coordinate 10,192,934, forward strand.
ATCTACGAAGACTATAACATATCAACTAAGATGGTTTGTCTTGATCATGGAAGTGGAGACTTCTAGTTGATGTGTTGATGTGTCTTAAGAGTTAGGACATATTGAACTGGACCGCTGTGAGATTAATTATTCAATTAACAATTGTCACCTGAATAATTAATCTCAGGACTTCTAATTTCATAGACTCTCAATCCTGAGAGAATAGTGAACCAGATCATGAAATGTAGGTTACTTTGATATATCAAGAGTGAGATCTAATATTCACGGTCAAAACCTTAGTATGTTGGGTAACCACACGTAGTGTTGAGGGAACACATATTCTCAAGATGGAATCCATAATCTTTTTTTATAGAGACACAAAACATCCCCTTGAGATAAGTTTAATGGGAACTGGTTATTCAGGGCGCTTACTTTAGTAAGAAGTTACTAAAGCTTATATTTATTGAAATCAGATTTCAATAAATGTGAATAACTAAAAGATTAAACTGGGTATTCAAGGATAAAATAGTTGTTTACAAAGTGACAGTTCATTATGACTTTGTTCATTATGGATATTTCATGGAGGGGTTAAATGATATCATTAGAGTCTTGGGATATAATTTATTAATAAGGCCTAAAGTGCAATTATATTTATATAGTGGTATTAAATATAATTAATGGTAACTTTGGACTTGTCAAGAGTTGACAGAAAAGCCCAAGGCCCATTGGAGCTAGAATCTTATTTGTTCCCTTTATTCGCATCTTAAGCCACAAACTAAAGCCCAATTGGGCAGGCCCAAAAGACTAGCCCAATTAGATAATCAGTTATGTATAAGGAGAGAAACATACAGAATTTTCATAATAAGATCATATAGATAATGGAAATGGTGTGTATGTGAGTGTAAGCCACTCTCTCACTCTCCCTTGAACACATACGTGTAAACTGATTGAGAGACCACACTTCTTGGGCACCATGTGGAATTGAGATGATGATTAGAGGTATTCTCAAGTCTTGGTTTTGAATTTCATAGCATTAAGGTACGCTTTCTATTCTTTGTTCTAGAATTTAAGGTTACATGTTATCTCTCATGAATGAAGTAGATCCGTGATTGTTGCTTCCACTGTGTGTTTTGTAGGAGATGCAAAACTAGTTTTTCCATTAGCCTTTTGGTAGGCTCTGGACATGTATGTATTATTGCCCCATAGTGGGCCTCAAATGTGTATTTCTCAACACTGCCTCTTGGTAGGCTCAGATGTATGATCTTGATATTGACTCTTGGTAGGCCTAGGTGTATGCATTGACATTGCCTCTTGGTAGGCTTTAGATGCATATTTCTTGGCATTGCCTCTTGGTAGGCTTTAGATGTATGTATTGCTAGTAGTACTTTAACATTTATGAGCCTGTTGTACCACTGTTCTTACTCACGCGTTGCTGCATTTCTAGAATAACGACATTCTTGCACCGGCTTACATTCCATATTCATCTACATCGTACCGTATTTTCACAGGTTTAACGATAAAATCTGATATTGATTGATCCGCTGGGGGAGATGGAAAAGGGAGTGACCGCATAAAATTAAACTTCTCTAGTGTAGGTTTTATGCAATTCTTAACATGAGAAGAAATATTCCCGGCGGGACGGACCCGCCATTGTACCCAAAACATCAATCTTGAGCATATTGATTCGCAGAAATGGACTAAATTGTGCAAAATAAACTGCCCCAGTGTGGATTTTGCGTGGTTCTAAACTGATAAACCAACTTGCAGTGGGATTAGAATCGCATTGGACGATTATATGATGATGGGCTTCTTGACAACACTGATTATGAACATGGACTCCCCCAAGTGGGATTTTCTCGAACTCGCCATGTGGCAGAATGCATTGACTGACCCAGCTATCCACTGAACCGACCGGTGTTTTGAAAAGGCTCCTTACAGTAATAATACGCAGGAATTGATTTTTATGATCTTCGTACCATGCTGGATGGATTGCTATCAACAACTGGGAACGGCCTTGGTGTTGTCCCATTATATGTCCTAAGACGGGGGCTGAACCGACCCTTGAACTGGGTGAACCGGGTTTCAACAATGAGGTTTAAGATGCTCTGAGATGACGAATGAGGCACACAAAAATAAACTGCCCCAGTGTAGGTTTTGTGTGGTCTCGGTTTGTGCAAAAAATCCCCAAACGAATCGATTTGCTACTAAACCGCCCGTGTACCACTGTTAGTGTGGAAACCGAGGGAATCTTTGCTCCAAAGCTATCCGAAATTTTTCATTTTTCAAATCCAACAGGCAAAAACATATGGGGCTATGTCAGGAGGCTTGAAAAGCCCTGACACAAGTCCTGAGGCCCAGTGGCCACTTAATGTGCGCTGGCTAGGGCCGGCAGCCACTAAAGGTGCGCTGGCCTCGAAAAGCATGCATAAAGGTCTGGGTGCCCCCCAGACTTTCCATATTCTGATCTGCGATTTTCTGGGTCTTCTCCTAACCATTTTCTTCATGGAAAACTCTTAGAAACACCATTTTCTTACACTTTCTTGCCCGAATTGGCATCAGAACACTACATTCTTTCAGATCTGAACATGGATGCTCTTATGTTCAAGTCTTATGACACAGTTGTGGAGCTTGAGAGGCATACTTTTCATGAGAATGAGCTCAAGTGATGGTGGGCTTTATTCTCTTCCAAGGATCGGGCTTACATCAAGCGGTTCCTCGAAGACACCACTTCACTATTTCGCACCCCTCTAGATTGGCACTTACTGGAGGCCATAGTCATTTGTTTGGATCCTACTTTGAGGTGCATCACCATCGGGGATGTGGACTTGGTCCCTACTTTGGAGGGGTATGATCGTTTTCTTTCTCTTCCTACCCTTGTGTGTTGGGTTTATCGGCCACCGGTTCGATCTCACTTTCGTAAGTGATTGGCAGAGCTATTAGGCCTGAAGACGCCTGTAATGGATGTTCTGACCCAATATGGAAGCAAGTTAAGAGGTAGCATCCCCTTGGATTTTCTAATCAGTTGGTTTGGCCTAGCCGAGTGCCCTATTCTTACCTAGAGGACTTTGTAGACTTGGAGGAGCATTGGACCTTCTATTAGTGCTAGGCCTTCATGGTGGCCTTCTTCTGCTCAGTGTTATTCTCTTCTTAACCGGGTTCCATTAGCTTCGCAGTCCTGCCCCTGGTGAGTACTCTGCCTCATAGCACTTCCTTTATCCCCTCTCTTCTCTCTAAGACTATTTAATCTCTTTCTTTGTGCCATGAGATAGGTAGTGGTAGGCTTGGCTGTTGTGCGCATATGTTGGCTTTGGTTCTATAGTCATTTAAGTGTGATATCTAGGGCACAACTCGTAAGGTTCTTAAAGAGGAATAGAGTTAAGATCACTGTAGCCCTTGATCATCCTTTTACTAGGGATACCACCGCTTGGTTAAGATATTTGTTTGGCTTAGGTCCCATAGACTAGGTATGTAGAGTCAAATGGGGAGTTACTAGGTGGCAGGGTTGGACCCACTGTGTTGGTTTACTTGGCATCCCTTTGATGGGTATCTGGGGTTATACAGGGTACTATCTTGGTATGGCCATGAGGCAATTTGGGGGTACCCAGCATATTCCTCGACTCAGTGATCTTTCTGTCATCACTTGCGAGTATGGACTCCAGGATATTGATACAGTCGTTATAGAGCACGCTTTTGATTTCTGGAAGGAGCGTAAGTTGACTATTATTACCCCATTTGTCCCAAAGATGATTATAAGTGGTCTATCATCGAGTTTAGAGAGTGGATAGCCACTAGGGATTCGTGTTTCATCATTGACCTATTGATTCCTGATCTACTTGATCCTCGCCTTCTAGTTAATATATTGAGGGACTACATACTAAAGTTTATAGTCAGAGTTGAGACTACTCTTAAGGACCAGAGAGAGTGCCTGATAGAGGCCATTAGAGACAGGGATTGCTGCAAGGAGGCCTTTGATGCCATTGTGGAGGACTTCGATGAGATGGGGAGGACATATAAAGCTGAGCTCACCACACTTCAAACAGAGCTCATGCAGAGGGGTCAGATCCCTTCAGCCACAGAGGTTGAATGCACTTAGCTAAGATCTTGGGTTACGAGCTTAGAGAGTGAGCTAGCAGATCTTACTTAGAGATTCACTATCTTGGGCTAGACGAGAGATGAGGAGAGTGCCATGATGGAGGCTAGCTGTGTCACGGCGAGTAGCAGGGCTAATGATTTAGTCATTAGGCTAGTGCAGGCTATATCCTACATTCAATCTACTTTGAGTCTTGCGTACAAGTTAGCTAATGAGCCTAGTGAGCCATAATTGGCATTTCATTGTCTCCAAGTTGAGGTAGCCGAGAAGGAGGAGGCATTAAGAGTTGCTACTGATAGGCCAAAAATGTATTGACCCCTTTGGTAAATTAATCAATTAATTAGCCAAGTGAAATTAATTAGATTCAATTTCATGCAATAAGTGTGGTAGCACAAACAAATCACCAACTAAGTTAAATGCAATGGAAAATAAATTTGACACAGGAGATTTGTTTACGAATGGGGAAAACCACCGAGGCAAAGCCCCACCGGGTGAATTTAAGGTCACCACTCCCAAGAATCTACAATTATCAAAACAAGCGGTTACAAGTAAAAGGAATCCCAGTACCTAATACCAATCTACAATTGAACCCTTACCCCAATACCCAATTGAACTTGTAATATAGCGACAATCTCTCCTTTCAATGCACGGCTCCCAGTACATGACTAACCAATGATGCATAGATCCCAATACGTGACTAACACACCAACTTGAGGAAGATGTTGACTGCAAATTTCTTCAGTTCATCCAACAATGAAATCAAGAAGCTCCTTGGTTACAAAACCCTTGGTGCAAAGACGCAGTAGCTTCTACAAAGAATATGATGAATTAGGGCAAATTGTCTCCGGTCACAATATGCATGTATTATCACTTTGCATCAAGTTGCATCACCTGTGACGGCCCTTAAAATAATCCTTATATATGTCTAGGGTTGTGAGAAAAGAAACCCTACACAAATACACATGAATATGTGTGAAATCATATTTGAAAATTCTAATTTCGTAATTCTCAACAGATACAGCTGCTGTCGAGCTTCAACATTGAACATCGATAGATATGATTCTGTCGAGATATCTGTCGAGCTTTAATGAACAGCACTTCTTCACTTGTTTCTCGGTTAGACTTACATGGCTTCAATACTAAACTTGAACACTTGTTTCTTAAAGTACTAAACCCATCTAAGATCTACCCAATTACAAGTAAAGTGCATTTCGTCAAAGGATTAGCCAATATACATAACATATGTCTCTAACAATTTCACATATGTCCTAACAATCTCCCCTTTTAGCAATCCGTGACAAAACCACAACAAACAAATGAATCATGAGAGAAGTCTTAAATCACTAAACTCATAACCACTTGTTAAAATACAAGAAAATCTAACCCTAACACAAACTCTTGAAAAACTTTGCAAGAAAAGAGTTCATGGCATGGTAGATTTTCACAACCTGTCTTTTTGAAACACTTTAAACAAAACTCATCAAGGCATCTTAGTGTGAAATAGAAATAAAGATTGCATACATAAAGAAACATGTGTATAAAGAGAGAAAAAAATAACACATGGAGAGATAGGTGAAAAACAACATACATCATCATATATATATATGAAAAAAAAGATACAATGTATGTCATAAATAAATGGTCACATGACCGGTGTACAAGAGGATAATGTAACTAAAGAGAAAGAAAAGAAAAGTACATAAAATCCTTGCTACATCCCTCAAAAATATAACACTCCCCCTAACAAAAAAATTCTATGCTAACTCTCCCTCTAAATACAAGACTACTCTCATTATCCCAAAACTACTCCCCTTTTTGTCACGAATGACAAAGGGTAAGTTACCGAGAGGTCGTCATCTCATCATCACTGGAAGAGCTAGCATCTTCTTCCTCATCATCATCGTCAGCACTATCATCGCCATCCTCATCTGCCGAAGCCTTCGAAGAAGGAGAGGGAGAAGCGGCGAAACCACCAAGGCGAGTCTGTCGTCGTGCAATACGACCGACACACAACTCATCACTGAGAGTGTTAAGGCGAGCATCCATGCATTGAAATTGCTCCATGATGGCCTCAAGAGTCATACCACCATCCGAGGAAGAAGGAGCGGAGGTGGAAGGAATAGTAGGAGTTGCAGGATTAGTCGTCTCCGTCTGTGGCCACTTCAGTCAAAGCTGGGCCTCGTTCCACTGAACAGAAGCTGCGCTGATGGCACTCATAACGGTGTAATAAGGAGAATTAGGAATAAGGATAGAAAAATGGTGAAGGATCCCTATAATAGCCGAAGGAAAAATGAGTTTATCACGGGTCGCCGTATCCCTATAAACATCAATGATAGAAGTAATGAAATGAAGGGGGAAGTCAAGAGTGAGATCCTCTAAGAGGGACCACAAAAATTAAGCACGAGGCTCTGTGATAGAGTTATAGTGAGACAGAGGAGTAAGAATAAATGTCATCACCATATTAAGGAATCTCGGACCTTTTGCAAAGCCCGAGCATGGGGTGTTTTAACGCTCACCCCATACAGAAGGTGTCTCACAGAAAAGAGACAGACGCTTATCTTTAGACACAGTCCTCAAATGCTAACAATCGAGGTAATCAGGATACGATACCCTCGGGACATGTAGTATCTCGGATATAAGATCCAGAGTGGCTACGATACGTGTACCTCTGAATGTCGTGGCAAACTAAGGTACAGAGGTATCGATACCGTGTATATTGGAATAAAACTCCTGTATAAACATGTAGGACATCTCAAGGGTATCTCACAAAGAGATTCCCATCCCCGAGTGTGAATGACACTGGGTAGAGGAGTGTCGAAAAAGTCCAACAGAATGACATAGTGCTCCGAATGAATGCCACGTTTCCGAAAGTTCTTAGAGAAGTCCTGTTGGGCTTTCCCATCACGGAACCGAATGTGAAGAAGGGGTCTATCAGAAGAAGAAGACTTGGAACCAAAAGGATTCCGAGCCGGAGTGGATTTGCGCTTATATGCCATACGCAGTCTATCCGTGAGAGAGAGAGAGAGAGAAGGAAACAAAACACTATCACAATCCAGAAAAAGGAATGAAAGAGTACGTATGCATGAAATATGCATGAACATGTGACGTGCTAAAAATGAATTGCATCATGGGTTGATACCCAATCCAAACCTACCAGCACACAATTTTCAATAATCAAGCACACATACAAATGCATGAAACATTGTTATAATGCTAAAGGAATGCAATGCATGATCATATATCATCAAATAATCAACACCCAACCCAACAATTTCACAAAAATCTTAAAAACCCCAAAATTTTTCAAAAACCCCAATACCTATGTCTAAAATGCATGAATGCATGAGAAAATAGTGTTAAAGAACACATACAAAAGGATTAAGGCTTAATCTAGGCCGAAATAGGAGTGGGTGAGGAGATTTAAGTGAAAGAAATGTGTTTGGGTTGAGAGAAAAATGTTTTCTGTCGAGAGAGAAGTGAGAAAATGAATCTGATTTCGCACTCCATATATAAATAGAAATCGCAACTCGATGGATCGAAGTATCTGTCGAGATCTGTCAAGAACTAATTCTCGATAGTAATGAATCTGTTAAGGTGCAATCGTCGACAGATCGAGATTCTGTCGAGAATCTATCGGCCAGACAGAAAGTTTCTCAATGGATCGAGAAGCTATCGAGACACACTCCAAAAAGCTCGATGGATCAAGTATGCAATAAGATCTATCTAGAAAAGAAGACAAATGGGCTCGATAGATGCAAATCTGTCGAGAAGCTGTTGAGCTTAAAGAAAATGAGTTTTTCAAAGAGATGAAAAATACATAGAGATGAATGCAATAAGCAAGCTACTTAAACTTAGATCCAATCAACATGTTAAGCTCTCAAAAACATCTCTCAACAAAAAAATGCAAAGTATTCATGATCCAAAATACACACACACTAAACAAGTCTAACCAATTTTATATTTCAAAAACAAGTTATGACAGTTTAGTGAGCATACATTAACACACGTATTTCCTGTGATGGCTAAATCACATTGTACTCACACATGTATCAAAAGTAGCAAAGAATTTGCGTGTTGTGTGTGAAAACATAGCAAGAGTGCATAAGTGTCTCATATTATGACGATTTGAGATATGAGAAAATCAAATACACTCACACACAATCATAACTATTTGATGGGGACTATTACCTTCGAGGTACATCCTATAACTCCCACATCTCCTAGAAACACGCTTGCAACCATATTTAAAAGTATTTTGATTCTTTTTGCTTTCGTTTTTCTTTGCATATTTTTCTTTTTGAGCATATCATGCATGGGCATATAAGGGAGGGAGAAGAAATACCCAATTATGTTAAGCCAAAAATATCACAATTTTGCTATACCGAAGCACACAGATGTTATACATAATTGGCATGCTTTAGTGGTGAGATAGTTATTTATGCCTTTCTCTTAGGACTTTTTAGTCTTTCCCATCAAAAAGAGTGATATGAGTGTTAAGTATAAGAGATTACTTAATCGTACTCATCACAAACACGAGCAACAAAGCTCACTTGCCTAGTTGTGCATTGAGATGCTCATCTAAACTACAAGAGATACAAAGTTTAGAAAACTTTGTTTTATTGGCCATCCAAGGTACATAAGTACCAATGTACACAAAACACACACCTGTTTTTGTATTTTTCTGATTTTTCAAAATTTTTTTTTTTTTTATGAAAAACAAAATAAAGCAAAACTGAAAACAAACAAACAAAAATATGTTAAACAAAGCAAAGCATAAAACTAGACTGACTCAAAACAAGAAAGTAAAACAAACAAGTAATGCATAAACAAAAAAAGTGACAAAATCACTTTGACGCTTTTTCCTTCCATACCTTGGAAGAACCTTTCCTTTGAGCAAACCTTTGATCCGATGGTGAGGGGGAAGAATTGAAACCGTTCAAGTTCGAAAAGAACATGAGAGCCTTAAGAAGATCTCCAAGAGGAGCAAAAGAGGATGGAAACTGATTCTGGTTTCTAGACGAGAGCATACTATTGCTTTGTTGAGTGGCTAACTACTCTTAGCAATTTGGATGAGTATGCCTTGAACCTCCACAGTGATGACAAAGATGCGGCTTCTTCGCTTGAGACTTTTTGTTGTTAACCTTCTTAGTCCTAGGGTTTCTAGTCTCTTTCTTTTCAACTTTAGGGGGTGCTCCTAGAATAGATTTACCATTGTCTATGTTCTCACTAGCTATTTCAGTTTTATATTCATTGTTCTCAGAATTAACATTATTAACAGGTGAGAAAAACACAGTTGTACTAGATAAGGCAATATTAGGAGAAGAAAAATCATACCCCAAATTGGTTTTATCAAAAGCAGCTTTCTGAAAACTTAGCATTTCATCGAGCTTTGCACTGGAAGTTCTCTCCAATTGAGCTCTAACTTGGGATAGTTCTGTTGGGATTTATGCCTTAAAATCCAATTTATTGGCATGTCATAAATAATTAAATTGTTTAATTATGTGAGACTATCTATAAATGAACTAATGGGATATTATCTTAGTCCATGAGATGCATAGTATGTGATTTATGTGATTTAGTCACAGAAGATATAAATCACAAGTTCTTTGTAAACTCAGAATTTTAGTTCGTAGTCGATGATGAAATTGGGCGTTTCATCTGCGAAAACTATAACATATCAACTACGATGATTTGTCTTGATCATGGAAGTGGAGACTTCTAGTTGGTATGTTGATATGTTTTAAGAGTTAAGACATATTGAACTGGACCGCTGTGAGATTTATTATTCTCCTAACGACTGTCAAATGAATGATAAATCTCACGACTTCTATTTACATGAACTCTAAATCCTGAGAGAATAATGGACTTGATCATGAGATGCAGGTTGCTTTGATATATCAGGAGTGAGATCTATAAGTCACGGTCAAAACCTTAGTATGTTGGGTAGCCGCATTTAGTGTTGATGGAACATATATTCTCAAGATGGAATTTATAATCTCTTAACGGAGACATAAAATATTCCCTTAAGATAAGTTTAATGGGTTTGGTTATTCAAGAGAGTTGGGCCCAACCACTTTAGTAAGTTTTTTCTAAAGTATATATTTATAAAATTGGATTTCATAAATATATAATGAATAACGTAAAGGATTAAACCGGGTACTCAAGGATTAAGATGTAGTAATCTTCAAAGTGGCGGTCTACATTCATAACTTTGTATTATTACGAATATTTTAATGAAGTGGTTGCATGTATAATAAAGTCTTGGGATATAATTTATAGATAAGGCCTAGAGTGCAACTATATTTATATAGTGGTATTAAATATAGTTAATGGTAAGTTTGGACTTGTCAAGAATTGACAGAAAAGCCCAAAGCCCATTGGAGCTAGTGTCTTATTGGTCCCTTTTGGTCCCACTCCAAGCCACATACTAGAGCCCAATTAGATAATCAGTTGTATATAAGGAGAGAAACATACAGAATTTCATAAGTGCTTTTTCATAAGGTTAAGATGAAGGTCTTTCATAAAAGAGTTCTCATAAGGAATGAAATGCTTTTGTGTGTGAGTGTTGGACACTCATTATTCTCTCCTTGGAAACTGATTGAGAGACCACACATCTTGGGCATCAAGTGGAATTAGAGTGAAGATTAAAAGTCTTCCCAAGAACTTCTGATCTTCGGTTTTGAATTTCATCACACCAAGGTACGCTTTCTTGTTCTCAAATTCTGAAACTTACATAGTACATGTTATCAATTGCGAATGAAGTAGATTCGTTAATTTTCTGCTGCGTATGCTTTGTATGTGATACAAACATGTAATTTTTCCAACAAGTTCCACTTCAAGCTTCTTTGTCCTTTCAGCAAGGAAGTTGTTCTCGAACCGCAAAGCTCCAATGGTTTGATTTGCTTCATCAACCTTTGTAGAGAGTTCCTCTCAATCTAGCCCCACATCACTCAGCTTCTTGGTGGCCAACCTATACAATTTCTCATACTTCTCATAAACGTTGTACAATTTTGTATAGGCTGTATGGATGTCATCTTGATTGTCCATTTTCTCAAACTTAGAATCCACCAAGTCCTTTTCATCATCTACTGTTTCCGTAACCCCTTCAATAGGATTAACTGTAGCAGTGAAGGCATTTAAAATTCCCTCGTCATCACTGTCATCTGACTCAATTTCAGGTCGGTGTCACTCAAGGTAGCAGCAAGAGCCTTGCTTTTCCTAACTAACTTGAGATATGTTGGACATTCTTGTTTCATGTGTCCAAAACCTTGACATCCAAAGCACTTTGGTCCGGAGGGAATAGTGTACTGACCGCCATCCTTAGCATCCTTCTTTCCTCTGTCTTGGCTCTTGAAATGAGAAGAACTGGATTGCTTACGATCCTTATCAAATCCTTTCGCATTGGCATTCTTCATGAACTTCTTGAACTGCCTAGTGATGTAGGATTTCATCTTGAAATCTTCATCATCAGAAGACTCATCAGTCTCATTACTTTTGGCCTTCAGTGCCATGCTCTTGTTTTTGCTTCCTTTCCCGATTCTAGTCAAACCTAATTCATAGGTTTGCAAGTTGCCAACCAGCTCCGTCAAAGGAATAGAGTCAATATCCTTTAATTCCTCAATGGCAGTGATCTTGGCACGAAATCTCTCAGGCAAAAACCTTAACACATTTCTTACAACCTTGGGTTCGGGAATAGTTTTCCCAAGATTAAAGACTGAGTTAACTATGTCTTTTAGCTTGGCATAGAACTCATCAAATGACTCATCCTCCTCCATCTTAATCTCTTCAAAGCTCGTAGTAAGCCTTTGAAACTTTGAATCCTAGACAGCCTTAGTCTCTTCATAGGTTGTCTGAAGGATAGTCCATGCTTCCTTAGCAGTTTCAGTAGAGGATATCTTCTTGAACTCCTCATTGGTGACCACACTGAATAGCATTCAATACTCTGCCGTTGAAGTTTGCCGCTTTGATCTTGGAATCATCCCAATCAGCCCGCGCTTCCTTTGGCTTGGTCTAGCCAATCTCCACAGCTTGCCACACCTTTTCATCTAAAGACTATAAGAAAGTTCTCATGCGTACTTTCCAGTATGCATAGTTAGTGTCATCAAATAAATAAGGTATAATAAGAGATTGTCCTATATCCATGACAAACAGGGGTCAATGGATCACACAGCAAACATTAAACCTAATCAGAGTATGCCCGCTCTGATACCACTTGATAGGCCAAAAATGTATTGACCTTTTTGGTAAATTAATCAATTAATTAGCCAAGTGAAATTAATTAGATTCAATTTCATGCAATAAGCGTGGTAGCACAAACAAATCACCAACTAAGTTAAATGCAGCGGAAAATAAATTTGATACATGTGATTTATTTATGAATAGGGAAAACCACCGAGGCAAAACCCAACCAGGTGAATTTAAGGTCACCACTCTCGAGAATCCACTATTATCAAAACAAGTGGTTACAAGTAAAAGGAATCTCAGTACCTAATACCAACCTACAGTTGAACCCTTACCCCAATACCCAATTGGACTTGTAATGTAGCGGCAATCTCTCCTTTCAATGCACGGCTCCCAGTACGTGACTAACCAATTATGCATAAATCCCAATACGTGACTAACACACCAACTTGAGGAAGATGTTGGTTGCAAAATTCTTCAGTTCATCCAACAATGAAGATCAAGAAGCTCCTTGGTTACAAAACCCATGGCGCAAAGACACAGTAACTTCTACAAAGAATATGATGAACTAGGGCAAATTTTTTCCGGTCACAATATGCATGTATTATCACTTTACATCAAGTTGCATCACCTATGATGGCCCTTAAAATAATCTTTATATATGTCTAGGGTTGTGATAAAAGAAACCCTACACAAATACACATGGATATGCATGAAATCAGATCTGAAAATTCTAATTTCGTAATTCTTGACAGATACAGCTGCTGTCGAGCTTCAACATTAAACCTCGATAGATATGATTTTGTCGAGATATCTGTTGAACTTTAATGAACAGCACTTGTTTCTTGGTCAGACTTGCATGGCTTCAATACTAAACTTCAACACTTGTTTCTTGAAGTACTAAACTCATCCTAGATCTACCCAATTATAAGTAAAGTGCGTTTTGTCAAAGGATTAGCCAATATACATAACATATGTCTCTAACAATTTCACATATGTCCTAACAACTACTGCTAAGATTAGCAAATTGCAGGTTCTGCTTGATACAAAGAGGCAGGGTTGCACCTTGAGTCCCAATCTAGAAAGGGAGCTGGTTCGTCTTCGACATTCATATAGTAGGCTTAGCAAGATTGCCAAAGATCTGGGCTTTAATGCTGCAGGGTTGCTTCGTACCCATTCCTCGGATGATCCGATTCTTCTCATCGGCTTTGAGGTGCTATGCAGGGTAGTGTCAGACCGTTTGGACCATGTTTGACTTGCTAGAATCTTTCCTGTTTCTTTTCATTTTTGCACATGAGCTATGTAGTTAGTATTCCACCATGTATGGAAAAGTCCTTCATAAATTGCCAGGCAATTACATAAGGCCTTCCATTTTTGGGTTTTTAAAGCATAGTCTAGTTTGTAAGGCATGTCCTCGTCTTCCAATTCCTTGAAAGGTTCTAGCATAATGACATCGGCCAGAGCCGAAAAAGTGGCCCTGATATGGGGAATAAACATCCCTAGAGCGGCATACTTCCTCTTCTTTCCTCTGCAAGCTTGAAAGAGTTCTTCATGAGTGGGTTTATACCCCAAACTGAATCTTCCTTTGTTATATGAGAGTTTAATTAAAGCAGGGCTCTCACGTCCTACGGCGCCGAGGCCTTGGCCTAACTTGTACCCAAACTTGAGCATTTCCTTTGCAGCCATCAAAACTGCTACGGGCCAGCCAAATTCAGGCTCTGAAGCATTGTGAATCATGGAAACTAGTTTGAAGCTATGGAAGGACGCTTCTAGAAAGGCATTAGCATCGATGTAGGGAATAGATGTCTCCTTGAAGATAGTCATGGACTCTTCAGCCATAATGGTGATCAACTGATTCTCAAATATGAACTGGAGGGTAGACGTGACTACATCTGCTGCATGTAACCATGGCCTCCCTAAAAGCATATTGTTTGAAGAGTCCACTTTAATCACTTGGAAGTTAACCATGAAGGATCTCGGGTCGATCTCAATCATTAGTTCAATTTCGCCTTGCACTTCGTGACATGTGTCGTCAAAGGCTCTAATAATCATAGTGCTTGGTCGAATAAGAGACATATCCACTTTCAGGCGCTCTAGAGTGGCCATTAGGCAGACATTCAAGGCTGATCCATTGTCGATTAATACCCTTGCGACAATCATGTCCTCACACTTGTCTACGATATGCATGGCCAAAGTATGATCTCTTCCTTCTGGGGGTAACTCATCATCTAAAAAGGAGACTTGGTTAGTGGCTAATACTAACGATACCATACCCTTGAAGGAGGAATCTGTGATACCGATAGGAACATGTGTTTCCTTCAAAACCTTTAATAAAGCCTCATGGTGGACCTCAGATGATAACAATAGGGCTAAAATAGAAATCTGAGCTGGAGATTTGTTCAACTACTGAATCACACTATAATCGGCCTTCTGGATGGTTTTCAAGAATTCCTCGACTTCTTCATTAGTGACCCTATTCCTGACTGGCTTGGCCATGCCCTTGCCAATCTCTTTCTTCCTCTTTTCTAGTTCCTCGAGAGTATAACATCGACCACTCCTAGTGAGCTCGGATAGACCTAAAGAGACATTAAAGCAAACTTCTTCCTTTCCAATTTGGGTGGAGATCAAAGTCACATCGTACTTCCATAGGACATGATGGCTATCTTTGTAAGGGAAGGGCTTCAGCATACAAATGATCAAGCCTTCTTGAGTTTGCAAATTTGGCGCTAGGGAGAACATTTTCAGACCGATGATGACTGGACTGGGTAGAGCAGCTTCTAATGCCTTTAGGCCAGAAGCCCTAGAGATTCCTTGGATAGACTTTGGTAGAACTAGAGGATCAAAACCTCGAATGGCGGGGACAACAGAGGTTCCCTTCTGGATAAATCCTGGAGATGGCTTGGCGATCCCAAGCAAAGAAAAGATCAGAGGAGCAAAACCTCAATGGCTAGCAAGGTTTGCTCATTCTTTAGAGCTGGTACTCTTGAATCCATAGGCAATTCTATAATCTCTTCAATAATGACCTAAGTCAGAGGAGCTGGCGTACTCATCCCTAGAGGAACCTTACAATGGCACTCTCGTAAGTATTCGTCCTAATCTTTTCTTGATCCTACTAACATAGCCAATGGCTAGTTCTTGCTTGGGTACTTGGAGGGCATAGGCTAGTTGCCATGCAATCATTCCTTCGCACGACCTCTCTTTCGATCCAGATAATGCCACGATCGAATAAACTCTGAACTTGTGCCCTGAGCACTTTACAATCGAATAAGGCATATATGTCCCCACTATCATAGAATGAGCAGATTTTCCAGTTAAATCCTGGGGCTCCTATGTTCTCCTGAACAATGTGACTATTTTGGGCCAAAGCCCACAACGTGGCTTTCTAAGGGAATGAGGGGGATGAGAAGTCTGGAATCCCCTCTTCCACTGCAGAGATAGCGTTCATGTTCCCTTCTAGATGAGGAGACAAGGGATTGGTGATGACATTCGGCCTCATCGTGTTGTTAAACTGTATTAGCTTGTTATCGATAAGATCTTAGATTCAATGCCTCAAATGCACACATTCTTCCAAGGTGTGCCCTTTGGCTCTAAAATGGTGCTCACATTTCTTGGATGGGTCAAAACTGGGCAAAGGAGGACTGTCTCTGGGCTTTGCAAACAGTGGAGTCACTAGCTTCTTCTCCAACGGATAGGCATAGAGCTCTACCATGGGCATGGGTAATGGAGAGAATTTCCGAGGCTCCCCCTTGGGATATTGGGGTTGATCGGGCCTTCCCTTCTGATTGAATGCTCGGTAAGGTACCTGGGCTGGCTGAACCTGTTGCTGATAGGGTCGGGCGTTCGAGGTTGTATAAGTAGAAGTGACACCCTTTAGTCCTTCAGGCATTTTGTCGATCATGTGAACATCGGCTTCCTTTCCTTTACGACTGGTTTCCTTTTTCACTTGTTGTTCAATCATAGAATTCAAGGCCTCAAGATCAACTATTTTCTTGCTTCTAATACCCTCATTAATACACTCCCCAATAGGAATCAAGCTTGCAAAGTGAGTGACTTGGGCACTGATCATCTTCTCGCAATAAGGAGGCTTAAGGTTATCGATTAACCACTTGATTATTTCGTCTTCCATCATGGAAGTAAGTACTTGCACGGCCAACTCGCACCACATCTGGGCATACTTGTAGAAAGATTCCCCACTTTTCTTTTCTGTCCTCCGAAGAACTGCGCAATTGGGAGCTATCTCCGTATTGAACCGGTAATACTCCAAAAATGCATTAACCATCTCTCTCTAGTTGGAGGTCTTTTCCAATCTCACATACCATGTGGCCGCAGGGCCATCAAGCTATCAGGGAAAATCTGGCAGAACAAAGGATGATTGTCTCCATAAGGTGCCATCTTCCTATAGAACATGCGCAAATAGGCGTAGGGATCTCTAGTGGCATCGTACTTGACAAACTCAGGTGACTTGAACTTGGGAGGCATAATGACCTGAGGAAAATTGGTACTTCTTAGGGCAAATGAGTTGTCCAAATCGACACTTCCTCGGGCACTAGAGCCCTCTATGATACGGATTTTCTTAGTCAGGGTCTTCACTTGACTTTTGACCTGTCTGTAGCCAAACTCTGAGGTCTTATCCTTAGGAGGATTCAACTCTTAGTCACCCCCTTGTGGGACGAATGGTGGTGTGGCTTGGCCTTGATTTGGATCTGGCGGCGGTCGGGCTTCATTTTCAGATTGGGGCGCAAAGCCTTCTGGAGTGGGACCAGACGAATCTCGGTTCCCTCCTACAACTAACCGTTGCATCATGTACATCATTGCTGCCATCTGTTCTTTTAGGATAGCAATCTCATGAGTGTTTTCCTCAATGGGGGAAGGACCACTAGTAGACATCTCTTTAGCACGAGACCTAATGATGATAGGATTACGATGGGGTGGTAATTTGGATTGTTTCCTTTGAGCAATCTTTTCTCTTTATAATCATGGAAAGGAAAAGAATGGGTTGGGAAAGAAATGGGGTACATTTGAAAATTTGACAATATGGAAACACAAAACAAACACGAAGTTAGTTTAGGTTCTTGCTTATTTAAAATGCACCTATCATTTTTGAAATATTGGCTTGGATCCTTGAGCGGGTTTTTATCATGGTGAATTTCTATAGTGATGTAGAATTAATGCACAAGCTTGGCAAGTAACCAGAACTTTCATATCATGCTTGAAATTATGAGATGGACCCTTCTCTTTTGAATACAAAGAAAGCAAGGCTTTTATAAAACTTTGGCTTTTTACAATGCCCCCAAAACATGGGCTATATACAATGGCTCCAACAGTGGGCCTTTTACAATACAAGGAAATTCAATTTTACAAAGAAGAGACTTCATTCTGGATGGCCTTGCCTTCTCAAAGAAGATCTTGAACTTTTGGCAATGTCCTCCTTAGTGCGAAGTTCCGGCCACTTGCCACAAATTTTATCTGTACACATTTACATGACGGAGCCATTAGTGTATGCATGCATGCCCTTGTAGGGTCCAAAACCTTTAGGGATTAGGTATGATCTAATGTGCAAGCAACGGGGTTGCTTTTCCCTAGGGGTTAATCACAGATGCTGTGTAGACAGGATGGATGGAGCCTGGGGTAGAGCACAGCTTTTTTACGCAAGCAAAAAGGGCGAACCTGCAAACAAATTCTAGACACTTTCCCCTTGACGCATTTTAAAAGCAAACCTAACAAGGATATCCTACCCTAGGCTTGGATGTTCACTTGGCTTTGGCTCTTCTTAATCCTCACGAGTTTTGACTTAGTCTAGGCCAACTATATGAGACACGGCTGAACTGGTAAGTTGGTCCTATTCTTAGGGGGGACCTTGATCATCTAATCCTTCCCTTCATAGAAGTTGTGGGATAGAGCGGATCAAAGGGGGCTTTTTTAGCTACTCATTTCCACCCATGGACCCAGAAATGCCTACAAGTCGACGCCTAGTAACTATCTAAGGTATATGCATCTAGCATTCACCTTTAACGCTGAGTTTGAGTTTAACCCAATATGAGGGGTAATGTCATGCATTTTGAAATGAAAGGGGAAAGACTTTCCAAGCACAACAGATATATGAACAGATAAAGGTGTAGCAAAAATTAAATCTTACTACCCTAGGTTCGTACATGTGAAGGAAAGTTGTAAAGCATGCTTTAGGAAAGGAAGAAAACTCCACACATACAAAAATACCTCAAAGTCGGTTTTAGGAAAACCATTTGAAAACATTTTTGGAAAACATTTTTGAGTTTTGAAAATAGTTTACTAAGGATATAGTAAAAGCAATTTTCAAAAGGAAAGCCCTGGAGGCTAATGTCAATTTCAACGTTTTTTAAAGCCAATGTCCAAAGATTAAAATGTTATCAAAATCTCTAAAGGCTAAACTCTCTAAGTGTCCCCAATGGAGTCGCCAGTCTGTCGATGCCTCACGACGGTTCGACCACCCATTACGGCGATGCTCGCTCGCACCTAAAGCGTACAGGCTCAGGTGCTGTGGAGAAGGGTTATACCTCTGGTGTGTGATTGGAAAATGAATCAATTTTAATGGAGTCACCAAAGGTAAGTGAAGTCGCCACCAATCATTGGGTTTTTTCTAAGGTGTGATTGGTCACTTGACTCTATTTGATTTTAATACCAATCCTAGGCTAAGAAAAATGTCATTTTTCCTAATCTAATGTGGATGGATAAAAAATCTTAATTCTTGAGTTCGGAAATCTGGTTACATATGGGGAAGGTGTTAGGAACCCCACAACGCCTGTCTGTAGACAGTCCTTTGTTTTGGTAAAATCTTAATTGAAGGACATTGGCAATTAAAAATCAAGCTATTGGCATTAGCTTTCGGGGCTTTAATTGAATTAGGCTTTGAGGTTTAGTTTCGAAAAAGGGTGTGGTCTCGATCGATGCTTCCTTAGTGTGTTTGGGATTGTTGCTGAATTTCCACGACGAAAATCCGGAAGCATTTCGCCTTATTTTCATGGTGAAAATTCGGCAGTGCTTCACCTCAGGTGCGTCATAGCACACAAAACACTATTTTCACCAAGCTTTCGCCGTGAGAATACGGCTACAAAGATGCCCCATTTTCACGACGAAAATTTGGCAGAGTTTTGCATTTTATGCGCAATGGCACACCGACAAGGGTTCATGCTTGTGTATACGGCACGCGCCAACATTCTCGTGCTAGGGACGAGCCGGAGCCTCTCAAAGAATCAAACATATTGATGCGTGTCGCATACACAGGGAAACCGATGTCACTTAGTGACATGGATCGGAACGATCACACCGCGATGATTATGCACACAATATAGTGTGAATATGCACCTATAGCAATTGCCTTAGGCACATACCCACTCTACTAGATTAAGAGCGCTCATGGCTAGAGAAGGTCGCTCACGTAGCCAAGAGGGTCCATCATACAAAGCGCATAATCACCCACATGCAGGCATATATATATATATATACACACACACATACATACATACATGCATACATAATGCACAATACTATCACACAGAGCGAGAAAGTAAAGCAGGCACTGCCAAGCGGTCATCAGCCCATTACCACTAGGCCTAAATGGTATGGGTTGAATAATGGCTCCTTAGTGAGCCCAATCTCTGCTGTTCGGTAGGTTTAGCCGAGGATCGTTCGGGCCTCGGGGCCATACTTGCTCGGATTCATCCCGGGGTACGTTAATAGTGCCTTGGGGGACATCGCCACTAAGCAACATTTGGTGTCTAATATGAGTTCCAAAGATCGAGTTCCTATTTCCAAAGAGGGGCCCACTTTTGTCAGGAATAATCCTAACGGGCCCACCCGCGCGAAAAATGCTAAAAGCAATCATTGCTAACCCACTAAAGGAAGGCTATAAATAGGAGAAAGGTAAGGGAGAAAGGGGTTAGACATAGGAGGGTAGGGAACCAGAGAGGAGAGAGAAAAGGAGAACAGATTTAGAGGTAGGATTGCTCAGTTAACTTAATTAGCGACCCTTTTTAACTTTAACCCTCGTCCTAAGGAACTTCCCGTTGTAGAATATCTATCAACCCACCTCAATAAGTAAATTGTGAGCCCAACCACCCAGCTGGCCGCATAACCGAGGACTGGGCACACACAAAGGGTATGGCCCAACAAGGTACAGTAAATGTAAAACAAGCATTGCCATACCTAGGGAACGCGACCCAAGAAAGGTGTAGGAAAGATATAGGGTACATAGAGAGGAAACCCTAATACAATGCTCTAGAGAAGAGGCTAAGAGAGAGAGGTAAAGATGTACCTACTCAGGGAGGCTAGGCCTCTTAATCTACTGAACAATGCCTTTTTTGGGCTTGTGTCTTCTTGCTTACACCCCTTACCCTTGTTGCTTGCGCCTAGGAGGTCGTGCCCTCACTCCAAGCATCCTCTTTCCATGCATATACATGAAAGAAACAAACAAAGCAGCCATTAGACAAGCAAAAGAGATAACAAAGAGGTAAAAAGAGCATGCATAGAAAGCCAAACGGGGGCAAATAAACATGTTATCAAACAAAATGGCAAACAAACATGTTAAGAAAACTAAGGGGCAAACAAACATGTTATCAAACAAAATGGGGTGTCCTAGGAGGACAAATGTAAGTTTGGATCGGGTGTTCATAGTTCCATAAGATTAGAGTATAGACGACACATGTGCCATCAAGCAAAATTCCTAAAGGGGACTTGGGGTCTCTGTATCAAAGACAGGTGTGAACCCACATGAGATAGTAGGAATTAGGCTTGGTGACACAAGCAAGCAAGGACTCATGCATGAACATGTAGGCATGCGTGCAAAAATGTAAAGAGACAAAGAGAGCCAAACGGGTGGCACAAAGCAAGCAAGGCAGGCATATCATCGCACGGAGCGGAGGAAAAGATGTGTATCAAGCACCCCAACATCACGAAGATGTGTCTTACAAGCGATCACATCCGAACAAGCCACAAGAGGGATAGATGCAACCACACAAGCAAGTGGCCCCAAAGACCGACAAGCATAAGCCCACGGAGGGCACAAAGCATGGTAAAGCCTAGAAGCAAGTAAGCATACACATGCATAAAGGAAAATTATCCAAACCCTTTGATATAGGCCTAGGTGTATGGATGTAGGCCTAGAGCACAAGATCTAGATCTAGACCTTACCTAAAGGGCCAAAATGCAAGAAAGAGACATAACAATAGACAAAAAGGCTATAGAAGCACTTGGCATAGCAACCAACATGTAGATCTAGACACATAAACATGGCACAAAGCATACAACGATATAGATCTAAGCATAAACATGGCAAAGAGCATATAAACATGTAGATCTAGGTAAAAACATAGCAAAAGGCAAGGAGACATGCTAGGAAAGCTATAAAACATGCTAGGATGCAAGATAAAGCAAGAGATATACTATGGAAAGCAATAAAGCATGTTATGAAGCAAGATAAAGCAAAGGGTGTAGATTGTAGCCTAAAAGCTACATCTAAACCCTTAAAACCTCAAATTCAGGGTCCTAAGACCAAGGAAAGGAAAAATAATGGAAGAACACTATCTCTTGATTGTTGATAAAAAAGAGAAATCAAAGGTTTTTGGATGTGTTTAGGAGAGAATTTAGAGAGGAAAAGAGAGAGAATTTGCCCAGAAAAGTGCTCCAAAATTCCCAAAAACGTTTTTTATTTTATTTTTTATTTGAGAGGGTCTGGGGGTATTTATAGGTGTTTTTTTACCCTTCAGCTTCTGGCAGCTTAGTGGCCGTCGGTTGGGGCCGGTGGCTCTTTAATGGCCGCCGAGTCCAATGCTGACATTAGCAATCCCGAGTTCTTCTTTGGTTCAGCTTTGAATGCCTATTTTAAGGCCTTATCAATCTTTGATTGAGCTAATATTGGTGTTCCTGGAAAGGTTTAGATGTCTAGTTTCTAGAATACTAAAGAAAATGAAATTCTGATGGTCGGATCAAAAGTTATGGTCTCGGGAAGCGGGTAGATACGCTTTGCACGATTTTCAAGATATCTCAACCATTTTAACTCCAATTTCGACCCATGAATAGTCGTTGGAAAAGGAATTCAATAATCTTCACAATGATTTTGGTCTCAACCTGTTCTAATGGTCGAATCAAAATTAGGATTTTTGGAGCCCTTAGGAGTTAACCTCGGGTCAAACTTTGTCAAAATTGACGAAAATCACCAAGTAGCTCAGGTTTGATGGAAACATGAAAAATATGGTTTGAGGATGATTTTGATCAACTTTGACCTTTGGTCAACCCAGGTTTGACCAGAGGCATTTTAGTCAATTTGACCTGAAATGGCACTTTGAGTGCTCCAATGCCTGAACGGGCTACGCCACATCAATCTAGATGTTTCCGCGGCCCCATGGAAGAAAGTTAATATTTTTAGAATTTTTGAGGTCTGGTATGCAAATTGAGGGCTAACAAAATACGATATCTACATGGTCCATCCAATCAAACTCCGCTTGAACCTCTTTAATCATAACTGTAGGCTTCTCCTTGAAAGTGTGCTTCTCCTCAAAAAAGATCTCCCAACCAGGATACACCTTTCCATCCTTGCCTACCCAAAACTTGGGAAAGACACAAAAAGGAAAGTCTCATCCTTCCCTCACAAAGTTCCCATTGAGAGTACTAAGGTTTTTCTTGATTCTGTCGCAGCCTTCAAAGAATCTCAAACCTTCCCTAGTCAGTTGAGTCTTGAAATTGGGGAATTCCACCCTTTTTCCTTCTTTGCCAAGACCCATACTAGGCATGTACCCTGTCTTCTTTATCATTGCAATCACTTCATGTCTATAATATGGAAACAAATCCATAGTGTATTTCTCATCTTTCAACCCATAATTAGTCATATTCACAAAATCAAAGCCATTCATCTAAAGCTCATTGTTCTCACTCTCAAGTTCACAAATGGGAGCCAAGATTTATATATCCCCATGTGTCACGGTAACTCCTCCATTCCACGGGATTTTCATCTTTTGGTGCAAAGTGGAAGGGATAGCTCCACTAGGATAAAGTCGTGCCCTTCCTAAGAGAAGGTTGTTGCTAGAAGTAATATCCATCACATGAAATTCCACAATTGTATCCAAGGAACCAATCTTGCAAGGAGCTTTGAAAGTTCCCATTACCTTCCTAGAAGCGTTGTCATAGGCCCTAAAGATCAGAGGAGAAGGGATGATAGTCTCCATGTCTAAACCAACCTTAAGAGTAGTCCTAAATAAGCATACATAAGCACCATTGGAACCTTAGCACCCATGCATTTGATGGTGATTTGTGATGGAAAAATACATGTTTGTATCGCATACAAAACATACGTAGCGAAAAATTAACGGATCTATTTCATTCGCAATTGATAACATGTGCTATGTAAGTTTCAGAATGTAAGAACAAGAGAGTGTACCTTGGTGTGGTGAATTTCAAAACCGAAGATCAGAAGCACTTGGGAAACACTTTTAATCTTCACTCCAATTCCACTTGATGCCCAAGATATGTGGTCTCTCAATCAGTTATATGTGTATGTTCAAGAGAGAATGAAAGAATGTCCAACACTCACATACATACCATTTTATGTACTTTCAAAATTTTGTATGTTTCTCTCCTAATAACTGATTATCTAATTGGGCTAGCCTTTTGGGCCTTTCCAATTGGGTTTTAGTATGTGACTTGGAGTAGGACCAAAAGGGAACAAATAAGACACTAGCTCCAATAGGCCTTGGGCTTTCTGTCAACTCTTGACAAGTCCAAAGTTAACATTAATTATATTTAATACCACTATATAAATATAATTGCACTCTAAGCCTTATTAATAAATTATATCCCAAGACTTTATTGTACATGCAACCCCTTTATTAAATATTCGTAGTAACACAAAATTATGAATGTAGACTACCACTTTGTAGAATATTACATCTTAATCTTTGAGTACCCGATTTAATCCTTTAAGTTATTCATTATATATTTATGAAATCCAATTTCATAAATATATACTTTAGTAACTATTTACTAAAGTAGTTAGGCTTAACATTCTGAATAACAAACCCATTAAACTTATCCCAAGGGAATATTTTGTATCTCCGTTAAGAGACTATGAATTTCATTTTGAGAATATATGTTCTATCAACATTAAATGTGGCTGCCCAACATACTGAGATTTTGACCGTTACTTTAGAACTCACTCCTGATATATCAAAGCAACCTACACTTCATGATCAGGTCCATTATTCTCTCAGGATTAAGAGTTCATGTGAATAGAAGTCGTGAGATTTATTATTCATTTGACAGTCGTTAGGAGAATAATAAATTTCACAGCAATCCAGTTCAATATGTCTTAACTCTTAAAACATATCAACATATCAACTAGAAGTTTCCATTTCCATGATCAAGACAAATCATCTTAGTTGATATGTTATAGTCTTCGCAGATGAAATGCCCAATTTCATCACCGACTACGAACTACAATTCTGAGTTTATAAATAACTTGTAATTTATATCTTCTGTGACTTTTCACATAAATCACATACTATGCATTTCATGGACTATATGATAATGTCCGAATATTCATGTTACCATTATTCTAGATAATAATAAAACAACTTTATTAAACACAATATTAAGTCATACATAATATCATACATAGTATCATACAATAGGATTTAAGGGCACTAATCCCAACAATTTGTAGTGGCCTAGTATGAGTAGCCCCTTCCGGAAGGAAGTTCTTCATCAGAAAAAGTGAGAGAATGGTGAAATGCGGATCCATTGTCAATAAGCACCATTAGAACCTTAGCACCCATGCATTTGATGGTGATTTGTAGGGGTCTAGTATGAGTAGCCCCTTCCGAAGGAAGTTCTTCATTGGAAAAAGTGAAAGAAGGGTGAGATGCGACCTCTACTCCCATGATGGATGAACCTCTTGAAGTGTAGTCTTTATGGGTAACTCTTTCCTATTCAAAACTTCTAGAACCGCATTTCAGTGTTTGTGAGAAGCCATTAGCAAACCCCAAATGAGAAGCCAAAGCTTGAGTCTTCTTTAGTTGGGCTAAAACCTTATCCTCCTCTTTCTCCTCATTCCCATTGAGTCTAATGGGTTTTTTTTCCTTCTCCAAAGTTCCTTATAGGATGATCCTTCTCTAGAAAGGACGGCTTGTAGTGCTTTCCACTCCTAGTAACATTGGCCATATTATCCTCTTGGATCCTATTAGGACATATGTGGTTCACTTGTTAGGAACATATACTACTATTTTATGTAATTGGCTAATCCTTTGACAAAACGCACTTTACTTGTATTTTGGTAGATCTAGGATGTGTTTAATACTTCCAGAAACCTTGTTTCAAGTTCAAGTGTTAAAGCCATGCAAGTCTGTCCAAGATTCAAGTGTGAAAAGTGTTGTTCATTAAAGCTCAACAGCTAGCCATCTATCGAGACCTGTAGAGCTGTTGAAGCCCGTGGCTCGACAGCAGCTTGACATATAGACGGGCTTCAACAGCAGCTCGACATATAGGGTATCTGTTGAGGTTTATGAAGTTCAGTTTTTTAGGACTGTTTTTCATTTAATCCGTGATTGTATGTTTGGGCTTTCTTTTCTCATAACCCTAGACATATAAAAGGATTATTTTAAGGGCCGTCAAAGGTGACACAAGTTGCACAAGTGTTGAGCAAAGTTTGTTCAAGCAAATTGTGACCGGAGACAGAATTTGCCCTAGTTCATCTTTCTTGTGAAGAAGCCGCTGTGTTTGTACACCGTAGGGTTTTGTAACCAAGGAGCTTCTCGATCTTCATCGTGTTTGAACTGAATAACTTTGCAGCCAACAACCTTCTCTAGTTGGTGATTGAAGTCGCGAACTGGGATCCGCGCAATTGGTTAGTCACATACTGGGAGCCGTGCATCAAAAAGAGAGATTGTCACTACAGAACAAGTCCAATTGGGTATTGGGGTAAGGGTTCAACTGTAGGTTGGTATAAGGTACTGGAATTTCTTTACTTGTAACCGCTTGTTGTGATAATAGTGGATTCTCAGGAGTGGTGACCTTAAAATCACCCGGTGGGGTTTTTGCCGTGTAGGTTTTCCCCATTCGTAAACAAATCACCGTGTCAATTTATTTTCCACTGCATACTTAGTTTATTGGTGATTTGTTTGTGCTACCACGCATTTGCATGTTAATTTGATTAATAAGTAAACTTGGCTAATTAATCAATTAATTCATTACATGGGGTCAATACGTTTTTGGCCTATCAAGTGGTATCAAAGCAGGCACACTCTGATTAGGTTTTAATCTTTACTGTGTGATCCATTGACCCCTGTTTGTCATGGATAGAGGACAGTCTCTTATTATACCTCCTTTATTTGATGGCACTAACTATGCACACTGGAAAGTACGCATGAGAGCTTTCTTACAGTCTTTAGATGAAAAAGTGTGGCAAGCTGTGGAGATAGGCTGGACCAAGCCTACAGAAGCATCGACCGATTGGGATGATGCTAAGATCAAGGCGGCAAACTTCAACACCAGGGCATTGAATGCTTTATTTAGTACGGTCACTAATGAGGAGTTCAAGAAGATATCCTCCATTGAAATTGCGAAGGAAGCATGGACCATCCTCCAGACAACCTATGAAGGAACTAAGACTGTCAAGGATTCAAAACTTCAGAGGCTCACTACAAGTTTCAAAGAGATCAAGATGGAGGAGGATGAGTCGTTTGATGAGTTCTATGTCAAGCTCAAGGACAGAGTGAACTCAGCCTTCAATCTTGGGGAAACCATTTTTGAACCCAAGATTGTGAGAAAGGTGCTCAAATCTCTGCCCGAGAGGTTCCATGCCAAGATCACCACTATTAAGGAATCAAAGGATATTGACAAGATTCCTTTGACAGAGCTTGTTGGTAATCTGCAGACCTATGAGTTAGGCTTGACAAGGATCGGGAAGTCGAGCAAGAGCAAGAGCATGGCATTAAAGGCTTAGAGCAGTGATACTGATGAGTCTTCAGACGATGAAGATTCTAAGATGAAGTCCTATATTACAAGGCAATTCAAGAAGTTGATGAAGAATGCCAATGGGAAGGGCTTTGACAAGGACCGTAGGCAATCCAGTTCTTCTCAATTCAAGAGCCAAGACAAAGGGAAGAAGGATGCTAGAGATGGCAGTCAGTACACTATTCCCTCATGACCAAAGTGCTTCGGGTGTCATGGCTTTGGACATATGAAACAAGAGTGTCCTACATATCTTAAGACCATTGGGAAGAGTAAGGCACTTGCTGCTACGTTAAGTGACACTGAGCCTGAGGATGATTCCGATAATAAGGATGATGGAATCCTGAATGCCTTCATTGCTACTGTCAATCCTACTGAAGGGATTGTTGAAGATGTGGATGAAGAAGAGGAATTGGTGAAGTCCAAGTTTGAGAAGATGGATGAACAAGATGACATCTGAAGAGGAAAAATTATGCATGATAGAGCTATCTGGATGGAGGTGGCACGAACAGACGTGGCATGTACAGATCGAACGGCCACGTGGCATCCAGCCCATTATTATGTGGTCTCCAAGGAACCTGAAATGGAAAAACTTGTGACACACAATTTGCCCTGATTTGTAGAGTCCCAACATAAGTAGAATTCTAGAATATACACGCATTAATGAGTATCTTCCCCATAAGGAAAAGACTTGTTTCGCAAGCAAAGGAGTCTAGCTCTATGCGACTATAAAAACCCAAATACCCTCAAGAAAAAGGTACTCACAATTTCTCTAAAAGCTCATACTCTCTAGTATTGTTGGAGCGCTCTACTGACTTAGCCTTCGGAGGGTCTTTGGCCGGTACCACACCGGTACTCTCTGTAAGGTCTTCTTTTTTTTCTGTGTTGGGCAGGTCTGGTATCGAGCGTGTTGGAACCGTGTGACTCACTGATGATTTTTTCGGCATCATCAGTTGGCGCCGTCTGTGGGAAATCGAAATTCATTTTCGTAAGCCATAACAAAAGCTTCCCGGACAAAAGAGTTGCATGGTGCTGACTCGCTCGATGGCAACCACGAACAACGTTCAGGGAGATGAAACTTGCGCAGCGGCCCTCGAGAGGCAGGTTCAGACCTTAGCCATCGTCGTGGAGCGGCTCACTAAGGAGAACCACGATCTGGAGGGGCAGTTACGCCAGAAAAACGCAGGTCATGGCACTTAAGAGCCGGACCAAGAAGGCACCAGTGCCGATAGGAGAGAAGGAGAGGGGCCAGAAGGCAGTAATGCTCCAAGCAAACCAGAGCGACAAAATTTGAGCATGCCATCCCTCACGGATGCAACTCCACCACATATTGTCGCGGAGGTGCAGGCAATAAAGGAGCAGATGGAGGTTATGATGAACGCCCTCAAGGGACGAGTGTCCAGCGACCTTGACGATCTGGTCAACCGCACCGACTCGCCGTTCACTGCGGCCGTCAACTCCTTCCCTCTACCACATAAGTTTCGCATGCCACAGATCGACAGCTACGACGGAGCGAAGGACCCTCTAGACCACCTAGAAACCTTCAAAACCTTGATGCACCTTCAAGGGGTAGCGGATGAGATCATGTGTAGGGCCTTCCCCACAACGCTGAAAGGCGCTGCGAGAATCTGGTTCAGCCGGCTGACGACTAACTCCATCAGTACTTTCAAGGAGCTAAGTGCCCAGTTCACTTCGCACTTTATAGAAGAGCAACGGACCATAGCGGAGCCAGTTGAAAATCTAGAAGAGGTAACCCTTGATGAATCAAGACCTGAACAGACGACTAGAATGGGGATGTTGGCCAGCCAGCCAATGCGTCAAGCCCTCGCAAGTTGAATGTGAACCCACATGGAACACGGAGCACCTACGGAAATACTACCAGTAGAGATAATATAAAGAACAAGGATACTCCCCAATTTTTCGGTTTATTTAGTTTACTACTACTACTAGTTTTACTTGGACAAATTTTGCTACAATGTTTTTTATGTGCCTTTTTAAGCCCAAGGGGGCAGGTACTTCTCTACAAATGCATGTTTTAATTTTTTGGAAGAACATTCAGACTCAACTATGTTTTACTGCTTAAAATTCTAGCAAGTCCACAAAGTGGACGAAACTCCTAGAGGGTGAAAACTCTAGTCCACAAAGTGGACGGACCCCCTAGAGGGTAAAAAATTATCAAGTCCACAAAGTGGGCGGACCCCTTAGAGGGTGAAAACTCTAGTCCACAAAGTGGAGTTCACAACGTAGATGGACACCTTAGAGGGTGAAAATTCTACATAGTCCACAAAGTGGGCGGACACCCTAGAGGGTGAAAATTCTACATAGTCTACAAAATGGACGGACCCCTTAGAAGGAAAAAATTATCAATTCCACAAAGTGGACGGACACCCTAGAGGGTGAAAACTCTAGTCCACAAAGTGGATGGACACCTTAGTGAGTGAAAATTCTAGTCCACAAAGTGGACGGACTCCTTAAAGGGTAAAAAATTATCAAGTCCACAAAGTGGGCGGACACCCTAAAGGGTGAAAATTCTACATAGTCTACAAAGTGGACGGACACCCTAGACGGTGAAACTTCTACATAGTCCACAAAGTGGACGGACACCCTAGAGGGTGAAAACTCTAGTCTACAAAGTGGACGGACCCCCTAGAGGGTAAAAAATTATTAAGTCCACAAAGTGGACGGACACCCTAGAGGGTGAAAATTCTAACCCACAAAGCAGACGGACCAATAGCAAGTGGAAAATTGTACAGTCCACAAAGTGGACGGACCCCTAAGCAGGTGAAAAAAAAAAAAAAAAAGGTTGCATGTCCGTCCATAAAAAAAAATGGAAGGACAAAAAAAAAAAAAAAAAAAAAAACACAAAAAGGTGGACGGATGCATGTCCATAAAAAATAAAAATAAATAAAAATAAATAAATAAAAAGAGGTTGCATGTCCGTCCATGAAAAAAAAATGGACGGACAAAAAAAAAAGGTTGGATGTCCGTCCATGAACAAAAGTGGACGGACACCACACAACAAAAAAAACAAAAAGGTGGACGGATGCATGTCCATGAAAAAAAAAAAAAAAAAAAAAAAGTGGACGGATGCATGTCCATGAAAAAAAAAAAAAAAAAAAAGATGGACACACACACAAAAGTAGACGGATAAAATACCTGAGAATGGGACGCTAGTAGAGGACTACAACGCATCCCGAAGGTTGAAAGTTTGGGCATCACGCGTCCCGGGGGCTGTAGGATGCTCAATCCTACGTATAAGCATAAAACAAATGCCAACGCTTCAGCAAGACCTCGGGGCTAAACACTACAAAAGGAAGCCGACGGACACCTAGTCCTCATCCCAATTGGATGGATCGACAACCAAGGATACCGACGATCAAGGATGCCAACGGCACCTGATTCTCCTAGTGCCTTGGCACAAAATTTATGTCCTTCTACCTACGTGTGGAAGGACAAACCAAGCCACTCACAAGTGCCTTGGTCCAAAATTTAAGTCCTTCTACCTACGGGTGGAAGGACGAACCAAGCCACTCACAAGTTCCTTGGTACAAAATTCAAGTCCTTCTACCTACGGGTGGAAGGACGAACTAAGCCACTCACAAGTGCCTTGGTCCAAAATTCAAGTCCTTCTACCTACAAGTGGAAGGACGAACCAAGCCACTCACAAGTGCCTTGGTACAAAATTCAAGTCCTTCTACCTACGGGTGGAAGGACGAATCAAGCCACCCACAAGTGCCTTGATCCAAAATTTAAGTCCTTCTGCCTACGGGTGGAAGAACGAACCAAGCCACTCACAAGTGTCTTGGTCCAAAATTTAAGTCCTTCTGCCTACAGGTGGAAGGACGAACCAAGCCACTCACAAGTGCCTTGGTCCAAAATTTAAGTCCTTCTACCTGCGGGTGGAAGGACGAATCAAGCCACTCACAAGTGCCTTGGTCCAAAATTTAAGTCCTTCTACCTACGGGTGGAAGGACGAACCAAGCCACTCACAAGTGCCTTGATCCAAAATTTAAGTACTTCTACCTACGGGTTAAGTCCTTCTGCCTACGGGTGGAAGGACGAACCAAGCCACTCACAAGTGCCTTGGTACAAAATTTAAGTCCTTCTACCTACGGGTGGAAGGACGAACCAAGCCACTCACAAGTGCCTTGGTATAAAATTTAAGCCCTTCTACCTACGGGTGGAAGGGCGAACCAAGTCACTCACAAGTGCCTTGGTTCAAAATTTAAGCCCTTCTACCTATGGGTGGAAGGACGAACCAAGTCACCCGCGAATGCCTTAATGAAAATTCTAAGTCTTCCTACCTATGGGAAGGACGGACGAACCAATTCACCCGTGAATGCCTTGGTGAAAATTCTAAGTCTTCCTACCTACGGGAGGACGGACAAACCAATTCACCCGCGAATGCCTTGGTGAAAATTATAAGTCTTCCTACCTATGGGAGGATGGACGAACCAAGTCACCCAAAAGTGCGTTGGTCAAAATTTAAGTCCCCTGCACCACAAATAATTTCAGGCCAGCCTGTCAAAGACTGACGAGTCTCTTAGGATCCAAATTGAATCGTCACCCCACGGGTCCTTCCACTCCGAGATCATGGACCCATAGGGTGATGGGGGCAACTGAAGAGGAAAAATTATGCATGATAGAGCTATCTGGATGGAGGTGGCACGGACAGACGTGGCATGTACGGATCGAACGGCCACGTGGCATCCAGCCTATTATTTTGTGGTCTCCAAGGAACCTGAAATGGAAAAACTTGTGACACATGATTTGCCCTGATTTGTAGAGTCCCAACATGAGTAGAATTCTAGAATATACACGCATTAATGAGTATCTTCCCCATAAGGAAAAGACTTGTTTCGCAAGCAAAGGAGTCTAGCTCTACGCGACTATAAAAATCCAAAGACCCTCAAGAAAAAGGTACGCACAATTTCTCTAAAAGCTCATACTCTCTAGTATTGTTGGAGCGCTCTACTGACTTAGCCTTCGGAGGGTCTTTGGCCGGTACCACACCGGTACTCTCTGTAAGGTCTTCTTCTTTTTCTGTGTTGTGCAGGTCTGGTATCGAGCGTGTTGGAACAGTGTGGCTCACTGATGATTTTTTTGGCATCATCAACATCCACACAGCCTATGCAAAAATATACAAGGTCTGAGAGAAACATGAGAAGCTGTATAAGTTGACCACCAAGAAGCTTAGTGATGTTGAGCTGGAACGAGAAGCGCTTTCCACAAAGTTTGATAAAGCCAATCAAACTATTGGAGCATCGCATTTTGAGAACAACTTCTTGGCTAAGAAGACTAAGAAGCTTGAGGCAGAACTGTTCCAAGTCAGAGCCCAGTTGGAAAGGACTTCAAGTGCAAAGCTTGATGAGATGCTAAATCTTCAGAAATCTGCTTCCGATGGAACCGGTTTAGGGTATGATCTCTCTTCTTCTAATATTTCTTCTACTAGCACTACTATTTTTGTTCCTCCTAGTAATAATGTTGTAATTGAGAACAATGTTGTTAAAAATGAATTAGCTAGTGAGAACATAGACAATGGTAAATCTTTCTCTTATATGCCTATGCATGATTTGCTCAAAAAGAAATATGCAAAGAAAATAAAAAGCAAAAAGAATCAAAATGCTTTAAATATGATTGCAAGCATGTCTTGTAGGAGATGTGGGAGTTATAGGATGTATCTCGAAGGTGATAGTCTCCATCAAACAGTTATGATTGTGTGTGAGTTAAAGTGATTTACTCATATCTCAAATCGTCATAACATATATACATTTATGCAATCTTGCAATGTTTTTCACACACAACACGCAATATTCTTAGCTACTATTGATACATGTGCATGTATAATGTGATTTGGCCATCACAAGGTTTACATGTGTTAATGTATGCTCACTAAATTGTCTTAACTTGTTTTTAAAATATAAAATTGGTTAGACTTGTTTAGTGTGTATGTGTGTTTTTGGGATCTATGTGCTTAACATTTTTTTTAGTTGAGAGATGTTTTTGAGAGCTCAAAATGTTGTTTGGATCATTGGTTGAGTTGCATTTTTTATTGCATTCATATCTGTGTTTTTCTCTTCTTGAAAAACATTTTTTAAGCAATCTCGACACCTCTTCGACACCTCTCGATACTTGGCTTATCTATCGAGCTCTTCAGTTGCTTTTTATTGCAATCTCGACATCTCTCGATAGCTAGGTGGATCAACTGAGAAAGTTCCTGTCCCCTCGATACCTCCTCGATCCATCGAGCTTATTTTGTTGTGGACACCTCCAAACACCTTCTTGATTATTGCATCTGTCAAAGCTTTTAAAGCTCGACCCCTCTCTCGACATTTATCGACACCTCTATCTGTCAAGATTTATTGAACTTCTATATAAGGGTTCAGCGCGATTCGGACTTCATTTTGCTCGATCTCTCTCGATCTGTCCGTGTCTTTTCACCTCCCAAACCTCTCTCACTCTCTTCAAACTTCATCCTAAGCTGATTTTTGGCCTTAATCAAGTTTCTCATTACTTGGTTAATGTCTTAATCCTTCATTCTTCATGCATTAGACCTAGATTTTTGAGTTTTTGAAAAAATTTTGGGGTTTGTCAAAATTGATGAAGTTATTGTGAAATTTTTGTGTTGGTTTTTGTGAAAATGCTTTAAAATCTTCATGCATTGCATCCCATGTGCATTATAACTATATTTTCATTCATTTAGATGTGTGTTATATATGTTAAACTGTTTGTGTGCTGGTAGGTTTGGATTGAGCTGAGCCTATGATGCTATTATCTTTGCACGTCATATGCTCATGCATCTTCATGCATACGTCCTTTACATTCAATATATTTTTATATATTTGAACTATTTTTGGGACTTTTCTGAGTGTTTCTTTCTTCCCTCTCACTCTCTAGTTTACGTTAGTGCGTCATGGCACCAAAACATAAGTCTGCTCCGTCCTGGAACCCTCTTCATTCTGGGGCATCTTCGTCTTCTGATCCCACCCCTTCTTCTGTTCGGTTCCATGATGAGGATGCCTGAAAGGACTTCTCGGAGAACTTCTCTAGATGAGGCGTTCATTTGGAACGCTGAGTCATTTTGTCGAACTTTTCCGACACTGACCTACCCACTGTCATTTATAGTCGGGGTTGGAAGTCACTATGTGACGTCCCGGTCACCTGTCCATCCGTACTGATCCAAGAGTTTTACTCCAATATGCATGGACTTGATTCTTCAGTACCTCTCTTCATTACTCGTATTCGAGGTACGCGCATAGTTGTCACATCGGATATTGTATCCGAGGTGTTCCATGTCCCGAGGGTAGAGTATCCTAACTACCCCGGTTGTGAGCGTCTGAGGACTGTGTCCAAAGACGAGATGATTTCTGCTTTTTGTGAGCGTCCCACTGATTGAGGCGATCATCAGTTTACTCCATGTTTAACCTTTGCTAAAGGTCCTAGATTCATGAACATGATTATGACTTTTGTTCTTCATCCTCTTTCTCATTATAATTCTATTACCGAGCCCCGTGCTCGATTTTTGCTTTCTTTGTTAGAGCATCTCACTATAGATTTTCCCTCTCACTTCATTATTTCTATCATAGATGTTTATAGAGATACGGCGACCCATGATAATCTCATCTTCCCTTTGGCTATCACGAGGATCTTAAGCCATTTTTCTGTTCCCTTTCCTGTTTTCGACCACTTTCACGTTATGTGTGCCATTGACGCTGTTACCGTTAAATGGAGCGAGGC
Source organism: Notholithocarpus densiflorus (assembly GCA_030021035.2). Lineage (NCBI taxonomy): Eukaryota > Viridiplantae > Streptophyta > Magnoliopsida > Fagales > Fagaceae > Notholithocarpus > Notholithocarpus densiflorus. The sequence goes on from JARYZH020000004.1 coordinate 10,227,894, forward strand.
GCAGTTTCGTTCGAGGCATTCCAGTCTGGTAGCTCCTCTTACTCCTTTTACTCCATCCACATCCGCTCCCTCCTCTTCTACGAATAGTGTGACACTCGAGGACATCATGACGCAACTTCAGCACATGGATGCTCGCCTCGACACTCTCAGTGATGAGTTGTGAAGGTGAACACCCGTGTTGGCCGTATTGCTCGACGCCAGGTTAAGATGAGCGGTTACACCATGCCTTCCACTCCTGTGGCCTCTGCGGATGAGAGTGATGGCTCCAGCAATGATGATGATGATGCTACTGCCTTCGATAATAAGGATGATGGAGATGCTTGCTTTTCCAATGCTGACGAGATGTCTGTTTGACACTCTTACCCTTTGTCACTCGTGACAAAAATGGGGAGTAGTTTTGGATATGAGAGTTGTAACACCCCAAGCCTTTTTCTTAAGCAAATTTTAGATGTGAATAATATCTCAAATGAATTTTATTTTTCTTTAAGGTGGTTAATTATTTTTGCAGAGGTATTTTAAATATCTAAAGCATATAATGTCATTTATGTGATTTGTGATAATGAGCTTGGTGAAATTTAAGGAAGTGAAGAAACCTTAGGGTAGAGTGGTAAATGTCTCCTCAAGATATTTGTAGTTAATGGTCCACAATCAGCACAGCCCCCTCCTTGGATCCACACGGTTCTCTCCTTTTACTTGTGTCCTTCTCTAGCTTCTTCTTCTCTTTTTGTTTTCTCTACCCCATGGCCGACCCATTGTAAGCTTCCTCTACTTAAAACCACCTATTATCACCACTTAAAGCAACCTAAACCACACCAGCACCGCTCCATTTTAATGGAGGCAGCAAGTGTTCCCCTTGAGTTGCTGAAACAGTGGTGTAAAGGTGAAATTTTCTTGGATTTACTTCCTTATTGTTTTGGTTATGGTCTAAAGCTTATGTAAAGTCAATCTCTTGGGTGGGGATAATATTTTGATATGGGTATTTCTTCTTGATGATGTTTAAAAAGTGGGTTATGCAAGCTTCAAATATGTGTTGTGTGAGATGCTTCCTTTGGTTTTGTACGGTTTATGGTTTTGTATGATTTTTGCTGAACTTTGTTTTGTGGTCGCTTGTTGTGTTAAATTCTTAAAATTCTGGTGTTTATGTATAGTACCAATGATAAAATGGTTTGTTGAGAATGTACATATGATATTTCTCGAAAGGGGATAGGAAGTTTGGTGTTCAAAAAGACTATTCAACCATGCTTAATACTCAATTTGTTTTCTATAGAAACTCTGCACACATTGTAGTTAAAAGTTCATAATAAATTCCATAGATTGAATCTGGAAGCCTAAGATGGCTATAATGAAAGCTAATACACATATCTTTTACTTGATTCAAGTCTCAAAGCATTTTGGCAAGTATAATAATTATAATGATTTTTCTTTTGGGACTGTAAATCTGTCCCTGACAGATTTGAGTAAGCTGAATTACGTGATTTTTAATAAATTTTAGAAAAATCATTTTGAGCTGAATTTTTGGTGGTACATACTAGACATATAAAGACTTCTCCCTATTTAATTTCAAGCTTTTTGGATAATACTAAGTGGACCAAACGAATTTTATAAAAATGGCTGATCTGTTGGAAGTTATCTGAAGGTGTGATTAGGATTCTGAGACTTTAAGGAATTTACTCCAAGCTTTTGTTGTGTGGTTTAGCTTGTAAGTTCATATGTGCTTTCTTTGACAAATGTTTTACTTTGGCTAATTTTATCATGGATTGGTAATGACATGCTTTGTAATAAGTTGGTAAATGCACATTGTTTGCGGAAGGAAAATTAAAGGCTTTGGTTGTGTTGTAATCCTATGAGTTTCTTGTATGCTTATTTGATGTTCCTTGGGAATAGGTGCCTTGGGATAGTCAAGTTAGGCTTTAGGCCCTCGATTTGATTTTAGGGGACCATTTTCGATTTATGGAGACAAGTTTGAAGGTACTTTGTGATAGGCCTTGTTAATGATAGGCTTGATCATTGTGTTTCTAGGTTTCGAGATTCTTGGTGATGGACCTAGTGACGGGATTGGTTGATTTTGTGATGCCCAGTTGAGGTAAAATTGGTTGGCTTTCCGAGGTAAGTAGCTTTTTAATGGGATTTTTGAAAAATAATCATGTTGTATAAATGTTGTTTTTGGGTTAGACACGCTTTTGGAAACTACTTATGAAAACTATATTTTCCTAAAAACTATTGTGTCGTAACCTTAATATATATATATATATATTTATATTTATATATGATTATATATGAAAAGTGCATCATATTTGGTATTGCATTTGGGGAAATGCATGAATTGTTGATATGGAAAAATGAGCATCTTTTATTTAATCTTTGATAAGGAAATCTTGGATTTTATGATATATTAGAAAATTTAAAGATGCTTATCTTGTCTTGTTATGTGGGAAATTATTAGAAAATCTTTTGACAAGAATGAAGTTGAAAACCTTACAAACTTTGTGGAAGTTAGATTATTTAAGGTTTTTCTGAAACTACCTAGTTATAAACTATGTATTTGAAAGGAAATGTATACTTGTGAGCTTTATGTGGTTTTGACACCATGCCAGGTGTGATTTCCCGGTGATCACCCGATTTGGTCTCCATAGTCTTTGTGACAATGGAATCAAATCCAGGTCAGTGCACTTTCACTTTGGATGATGCGTTCTTCCCTGCTGCCCATGGGGGGAAGAGGTTTCTTGATTGTGTGTGGGTAAGGCTGCTGCCCATGGGGCCAAGAGACCACATGCAAGAGAGGTCTTATTTGACGCGCTATCTTTGCTGCCCATGGGGGGAGAGAAAAACCTTGAGAGTATAGGTGAGGCTGCTGTCCATGGGGCCATGAGTCTGCATACCAGAGAGGACAATATCATGCCAGTTGTGAATGAGTGGATCCCCTGACCGATCTATGTGGTAGTGTGGTATATTTGTGATAAATTACCGTATGTTAGATTTTATAGCTTTGGAATTATATTATTAGTGCTCACGGATTATGGTATATAGTTTCAAGGTATTTGCTTTGAGAAACTTTGTGTTTCATTATTAAATCATTCTTGTCATATTATTATTATTGAAGATGAAACTTGCATTTCCCCCACCCCTATTAATTATGCTACTTATTGGGCTTTAGCTCATCCCACTCTCCAACAATTTTTCAGATAAATTTGCTATACCCCGAGCATAGAGCTTGTTTAATTGGTGGTGATTGGAGCATTATGCTAATTGAGAGAGTTATGATATGATTGGTTGGTGACTCAACTTACTAAACTCATTGAGGCCATAGTTAATACTACTGGAGGTTGGATACTTGAGGTTTGTTAGCCTTAGGCTTTGTAGGCCTAACTTCTATGTTGAGGTTGTGTATTTTAGAAGGGATTGTGGTTTTGTGTTATCCATTTAGAGTTTTGAAATATATTCATGTATTATTTGGAGGCACATGATTTGGGTTATCGTTTGTAAATGTGTTATAGAGCTCTGACTTGTAATATGGAGATTTTAGTATGGTTATTTATTCTTATTATGTGTCGATGAGGGAAAAAAAATCTCCTACGTTCTCCTTCCCTAGGAAATGTGGGATTCCATGAAATGTAAGACCCCCTTTTGGGTCACTACAATCCACCCCCCTTAAGGGCACACGCGTCCTCATGTGTGGGGCCCACACTTCCGGCTATGGCATGGTTCTAATACCATTTGTCACACCCCGCCCCCGTGTGCATGATATTGTCCTCTTTGGGCGGCCCAAAGGCTCTCTTAGTCCCTCAAGGTTTTGTTCTTCCCCAGATTGCGCTGGAGAAAATGCCTCATGCACAACAAGGGAGGGCATTCCTTATAAGCACATCCCCATGTGCTTCCCTAGGTAATGTGAGATTCCATGAAATGCAAGACCCTCATTTGGGTCACTACAAAAATAGTCATAGTTAGGGGGAGAGTTAGTATAGGAGATTTTTGTTAGGGGGAGAGTGCACACTGAGGGATGTAGTGAGGGCTTGATGTATTTCTTTTCTTTTCTTTCTATTTGAGATACATTATTCTTGTATATTGGTCTTGTGACCGTTTTGACATACATTGTACTTATATTCTTTTTATATTGATGTATGTTTTTTCACCTATCTCTTACATGTGTTGTTTCTTTTCTTTCTTTATACACATGATTCTTATAAATTGTATGCAATCTATTATTTCTGTTTCACACAAAAATGCTTTGATGAGTTTTGTTTAAAGTGTTTCAGAAATACAGGTTGTCAAAGTCTACTTGTCATCAACTTTCTTCTTGCAAAATTTTTCAAGAGTTTGTGTTAGGATAGATTTTATTGTATTCAACAAGTGAATATGAGTTGGGTGATTTATAACTTCTCTCATATGTTCATTTGTTTGTTATGGTTTTGTCACAGATTGCTAAATGGGGAGATTGTTAGGACATATGTGGTTCACTTGTTAGGAACATATGTCACTATTTTATGTAATTAGCTAATCTTTTGACAAAACACACTTTACTTGTATTTTGGTAGATCTAGGATGTGTTTAATACTTCAAGAAACCTTGTTTCAAGTTCAATTGTTAAAGCCATGCAAATCTGTCCAAGATTCAAGTGTGAAAAGTGTTGTTCATTAAAGCTCGACAGCTAGCCATCTATCGAGACTTGTAGAGCTGTTGAAGCCCGTGGCTCGATAGCAACTCAACATATAGGGTATCTGTCGAGGTTTATGAAGTTCAATTTTTCAGGACTGTTTTTCATTCAATCCATGATTGTATGTTTGGGCTTTCTTTTCTCATAACCCTAGACATATAAAAAGATTATTTTAAGGGCCGTCAAAGGTAACACAAGTTGCACAAGTGTTGAGCAAAGTTTGTTCAAGTAAATTGTGATCGGAGACAGAATTTGCCCTAGTTCATCTTTCTTGTGAAGAAGCTGCTGTGTTTGTACACCGTAGGGTTTTGTAACCAAGGAGCTTCTTGATCTTCATCGTGTTTGAACTGAAGAACTTTGCAGCCAACAACCTTCTCTAGTTAGTGATTGAAGTCGCGTACTGGGATCCACGCAATTGGTTAGTCACGTACTAGGAGCCGTGCATCAAAAAGAGAGATTGTCACCACAGAACAAGTCCAATTTGGTATTGGGGTAAGGGTTTAACTGTAGGTTGGTATAAGGTACTGGAATTCCTTTACTTGTAACCGCTTGTTGTGATAATAGTGGATTCTTGGGATTGGTGACCTTAAAATCACCCGGTGGGGTTTTTGCCGTGTAGGTTTTCCCCATTCGTAAACAAATCACCGTGTTAATTTATTTTTTCGCTGCATACTTAGTTTATTGGTGATTTGTTTGTGCTACCACGCATTTGCATGCTAATTTGATTAATAAGTAAACTTGGCTAATTCATCACAAGGGGTCAATACGTTTTTGGCCTATCAGATCCTTTTCTTCAATTCAGACATTCCTTTGGGGGCAATTCCCCACACGGCTATGGCACTCTTCAAATTCTCATCCTCTTCATCCCAAATTCCTTGTATTTCAACCATGTTTATTTCCACAACTTATATCAACTTAGAACTATCCCAATCAATCCCTTCGACCTCAGCACAATTTTGATATGGGGGAAGAGCTCGGTGATAATCGGGTCGGGGGTTCTTCCTAATGTTAGGCTTGGTGATGTTATTTGGACTTGGGAAAGTTTCATTGTCTATCAAGTCTTGTATCTCATGCTTAAGGTGGAAGCAATTGTCAGTCTTATGGCAAGATTTCTTATGGAAGTGACAATATTCATTGAGGTTCCAAGTAGGAGGTACAAGATTAGGCATAGGTGTGGGATCTAAAGGTTTAAGAAATCTAGGGCTGTAATTGGTTTGGTTCGGTCGGTTTTTTTTAATTCGGCCAACCGAAACCGTAATTTTCGGTTTGTGAAATTCCCAACCGAAACCGATCGAAATAATTGAAAAACCGTCGGTTTCGGTTGTATTTCAATTTCGGTCGGTTTCAGTCGGTTTTCGGTTTCAGTCAACATCACAGATTCACAGTCACAAAAAGAAAAAAACAACTCAACATCACATGGGGTTATCGAGTTTTCAATAAGAAAATAACAACTCAAAATCACTATCACAGATTCACAGAAAATAGCATTGATTCAATATTAAACAAAACCCAAAATACAAAATACAAAAAAAAAAAAAAAAAAAAAAAAAAGGTTATCAAGAAATTAAAAAGAGAGGTGGTCACCGTGAGAATGAAAAGATCAAGCTGCGTGGGGAGGCCGGCGTGGGGAGGCCGGCGTGTGAAGGCCGGCATGTGGAGGCAGCAGTAGAGGCAGATTCGTGTGGAGTAGAGGCTGTGAGGCATGACAGTGAATACGTGTGGGCTGTGGGGTATGTGGAGTAGCTGTGTGTTGGGGTTTATGCCCTAAAATCTAATTTATTGGCATGTCATAAATGATTAAATAGTTTAATTATATGAGACTATCTATAAATGAACTAATGGGACATTATCTTAGTCCATGAGATGCATAGTATGTGATTTAGTCACAGAAGATATAAATCACAAGTTTTTTGTAAACTCAGAATTTTAGTTCGTAGTCGGTGATGAAATTGGGCATTTCATCTGCGAAGACTATAACATATCAACTACGATGATTTGTCTTGATCATGGAAGTGGAGACTTCTAATTGGTATGTTGATATGTTTTAAGAGTTAAGACATATTGAATTGGACCGCTGTGAGATTTATTATTCTCCTAACGACTGTCAAATGAATAATAAATCTCACGACTTCTATTTACATGAACTCTAAATCCTGAGAGAATAATGGACTTGATAATGAGATATAGGTTGCCTTGATATATTAGGAGTGAAATCTATAAGTCACGGTCAAAACCTCAGTATGTTGGGCAACCGCATTTAGTATTGATGGAACATATATTCTCAAGATGGAATTCATAATCTCTTAACGAAGACATAAAATATTCCCTTGAGATAAGTTTAATGGGTTTGGTTATTCAAGAAAGTTGGGCCCAACCACTTTAGTAAGTTGTTAGTAAAGTATATATTTATGAAATTAGATTTCATAAATATATGATGAATAACGTAAAGGATTAAACCGGATACTCAAAGATTAAGATGTAGTAATCTTCAAAGTGGCAGTCTATATTCATGACTTTGTATTACTATGAATATTTTAATGAAGGGGTTGCATGTATAATAAAGTCTTGGGATATAATTTATAGATAAGGCCTAGAGTGCAACTATATTTATATAGTGGTATTAGATATAGTTAATGGTAACTTTGGACTTGTCAAGAGTTGACAGAAAAGCTCAAGGCCCATTGGAGCTAATGTCTTATTGGTCCCTTTTGGTCCCACTCCAAGCCACATACTAAAGCCCAATTGGAAAGGCCCAAAAGGCTAGCCCAATTAGATAATCAGTTGTATATAAGGAGAGAAACATACAGAATTTCATAAGTGCTTTTTCATAAGGTTAAGATAAAGGTTTTTTATAAGAGAGTTCTCATAAGGAATGAAATGGTTTGTATGTGAGTGTTGGACACTCTTTATTCTCTCATTGGAAATTGATTGAGAGACCACACATCTTGGGCATTAGTGGAATTGGAGTGAAGATTGAAAGTCTTCCCAAGAACTTCTGATCTTCGGTTTTGAATTTCATCGCACCAAGGTACACATTCTTGTTCTCAAATTCTGAAACTTACATAGTACATGTTATCTATTGCGAATGAAGTAGATCCGTTAATTTTTCCGCTGCGTACATTCATTTTTCCAACACTGTGGACGCCGGCGTGTGGAGGCCGGAGTGTGGAGGCTGGTGGTTGATGTCGACTAATGGAGGCTGGTGTGTGTGAGAGGGAGTGATAGAAGCTTTATGTGAGTCTGTGAGAGAGAGTGATGGAGGCGTGAGGGAGTAGCTGTGGACGCCGGCGTGTAGAGGCCGAAGTGTGGAGGCCAGTGGCAGATGTCGACTGATGGAGGCTGGTGTGTGTAAGAGGGAGTGATGGAAGCTTTGTGTGAGCCTGTGAGAGAGAGTGATGGAGATGGAGGCATGAGGGAGATGCCGTGTAAATGAAGTGGGGTTGGTAGGGTTTTTATTTTCTTTATTTTCAATTAGTTTTTGTTTAACTTAATTAGTTTAAATTGTTTAATTTTAGTTAGTTAATCTAACTTATCTAATGGGCAATGGGCAGTGGGCTAATTGTAGTGGGCTTGAGTAATATTGGCAAGGCCAAGCCCATGTTTACTAACTTTATATTATATATTTAAAATATAATATAATATAATAATATATTTCGGTTCGGTTCGGTCGGTTCGGTGCATTCAAATCTACAATCGAAAACCGAACCGAAATTTTTGGTTTTTTATATAATAAACCGAAACCGAACCAAAATTTTTGCACCGGTTCGGTCGGTTTGCAGTGGTTTTTTCGGTTCGTCGGTTTTTTGCACACCCCTAAAGAAATCCTTTGAAGGTCAAGTTCTCATATGCTTAGGCAATGGTCATCCCTAGGTTGGAAAATTCTTGGTAGGCTTTTTTTGTGAAGCTTTGGTAGGCTATGGGTTGTTGGGGTATGATGACACTCACATTCACGGGGTTGGGTGCTTTGGCAATGGATGATCCTCCCCCATATGTCTTCTTGATATAAGGTTTGCTCTCTCCTTTCTCTAGTTGCCCACGTTGAAATGTGAAAATTAAAAAAAAAAAATGTGGTTACATAAAAAAAAAATGTCCAAGCAAGATTTATCAAAGAATATAAATTTTGGACAAGTTTGTAGGACCAAATAATGAATGCCCTTCAAAGTTAATTATAAAAACAAATAGTGCAAACAAAAATATTAGGATGATATAAAAAAAAAAAAAAAAAGGAATATTAAACAAACCCCACACTCACATCACGTGCAAAAAAGGTGGGGTTGTCTAACTAAATTTATGGCATGGCAGCCAAGCTCAATGTCATTATCCACATCTCTTGTCACATGTTAATTGCAATTTTGTTCTGTCACATTAAATAGCAAGTTGAGAAAATTAAGGCGGTAATTGCTCCCTCTATTTCTCTATAAATTGAAGTGATCAAAATAAAGAGAGGGCTTTAGCAAGCACAAAGGAAAAAAAAAAAAATCACACGGACAGAGCAGTGAAGAGCAAGTGAAGAGGAGACTTCAGCAGTTGAAGAAAAGAAGAGAGCAAGTGAAAAAAAGAAGGGAACATGTTGCGGCTTGAAAAAGATTTCAGCAATAGCTTTGTACGTGGGATTTCACCAATCCCTTTCTTTCCTAGATCTCTTTCTCAAAATTGAATTTTTGTTTGGTAAAACAAATAGGGTCAGGTTTCATGAGGGAGTTCCTAACTCTATATATGAAACTTGGAGTTTGAGTCCCTGACTCGCATCCTATTTGTGGATTACCAAATAAAAATTTCCTCAAGCTTTGGTCCAATATTTTCTGAATTAGTGTCCTTGACTCTACTAAACCAAATATATCAATTAAAGTCCTTGACTCTACCAAATCAAATATATCAATTAGATTATGAATTGATATAATGGAATCCTTGACTCCACCAATTTAAATATTGAAGTCCTTGACTCTACCAAATTTTAATGGAGTCCTTGACTCTACCATCATAAATTAATTTAATGGAGTCCTTGACTCCATCAATTTAAATATTAGAGTCCTTGACTCTACCAAATTTTAATGGAGTTATTGACTTTACCATCGTAAATTAATTCAATGGAGTCCTTGACTCCACCAATTTAAATATTGGAGTCCTTGACTCTACGAATCAAACAAACAAATAGAGTTTTTGACTCTACCATTTTGAATTAAATTTATGAAATCCTTAATTCTACCATTATATGGAGTCCTTGACTCTACCAATTTAAAAATTGGAGTCTTTGATTCTCCACCATTTAAACATGTTAATGGAATCTTTGACTCCATTAATTTAAAATAATACGCTTCAATGGAGTCCTTGACTCCCAAAATTATTTTAAATAAAGTGGGGTTTCTAATTCCTTAAAATTCCAATGTGACTAATTTTTTGGGATTCCTAATTCCTTAACCAAAGTTGGAGTTTTCAATTCCCAAAATAAAATGACCATAGAATTGATTTGAGGAAATTTTCCAATTCTCAATTTCTAAAACATGTTCATAAAAATAAAATTGCTTCAAAAGAGTTTTCTTTCCCTTAATTAAATTTGGGAACTTCAATCAAAATATCATTGCTTGTTAAAATTCCTACAAAGAAGCAAATGAAAAAAAGGGAAATTTACTTGGACATTCAATTTCTCAAAAAAAGAATCATAGGTTCAATTTCCATAAAAACATAGGTCCTTGACTTATCCTTGAGATTAAAATCAATTATCTCACACAAAAATAAAATTAAGTCAATGTTTAATCAAGTACCAAGCATTTGACTTAAATGTTCATCACTTAAAATGGACAAAATCATATTCGAGGATTTTAAATCTAAAAACCTCAATTTAAGAACTACAAATTGGCTTGATTCCCGAGAAGGGTACGTAGGCAACCTAAATAAATTATTAGGTGCAGCCACAAATAAATAAAAATACATATCCCCTCAAACATAAAAATAAGTAAACTTATGTACAAAGGTAACGTGGTTGGAATCAAAGGGTCTTCCCTTGAAACAAGGGATTGTAATTAAGAGATTCATTATCTTGAATGGGCAATACTCACAACAATAACATCCATATGTCCAAAGACCTATGGGTGAAATTATGTTTGATGAATTTCACTGTATAACCATTTTTGTTAAACATAATTTTAACAATTTTTGTCAAACAGCCCAGTGTTGATGGCATCTTCGATCCTAGTTCCACAATCACATAACTCTCCAAAGGAACTAATTGGTGATGACAAAAGCCTACTATTGTATGCCAAAAGCAAGTTCTTGATGATCATGTTGATTTGGTATTTCTCATTTGGCATCTTGGAGGCTTTCCCCTTCCACCTTGTCATGTATTCAGAAAATGTCTCTCCAACACCTTGCTTAGTGGTCTCCAAGTCCCTTAAAGTCACATCAATCATGGTGTTGAAGATGAATTGGTCCACAAACAACTCTACTAGCTCATTCTACACCTTGGTCTTGCTTGGGTTCAAACTATAGTACCACTTTGACACACCTCCCGTTAATGCGAGAGAGAAGGCATGCAAAGTTTGCTTCTCATCCAAGCCCTTCATCTCGGCTATACTTATATACCTCCTAACATGTTGCTTAAGATCCCCAGTTCCATCAAATTTTTTCGCATCAGAAATCCTGAACTTAGGAGGTAATGGAATAGGAGTTTTAGAACCTAGGCCACCCATGTTGTAGAGACAATCATTTATCCCTTGAGCCTTGTGAAAGGCTAGTTGCACTTTTCCATCTTCTCTTTCATGGCCACAGTTTCTACAGTAGACTTTTCATGGCTTATTCCTCTCATAATAGGCCTTGTTCTTCTCATCCCATTCTTCTCTTTCTTCTTCCTCATTTGTTTCCACATTGATAGGCTTCTTGAGCTTGCTTTCTTCCAACTTAGCGAGGTGACTTCCCATCTTCTCAAGTATCTTGCCTTGGTCTTCCACCATCTTATAGATCCTATTTGTGAGCTCAACGTCACTTGGATTGGCCATCTCTTCTCATGGTGGGATATTAACTTTAGTCAAACATCTTTCGTCACTTTGTCAAACCCAAGTTGAGGTAGAGATGTGCTTACTTTGTCTTAATGATGTAATGGTGCCTGAAAAGAAATCCCATTTTATTAAGTCCATGTCTCAAATTAAAAGCCTCTTTTATTTAGATGTTCTTAAGAAAATTTTTAAGTCCATTTTAATGAAGGCTCAATTACAAAGTCACTTCATTTCCTCTCATGAGCCTTGCCCTTTTTTTCATAGGGTTTGGTCCATTTACAAAATACTCTCATCTTACACTCATGGGCTTTCATTAGAATGTGCTTATAGATTTTTCAACCCTTCGTCTCAAACATGGGCCAACAATGTATTCATCACCTTTGGGATCTTTATTTTTCATTCATTATCATCAATGCTTTTTTCTTTTCTTTTTTTGAAGTAACCTTCTAGCTAGAATACATTATGGCCTTCCTTTCAAGGCCTATGAGTCTCACATCATTCTAGCATTTACATACAACAGGGAGGCCCAAAATTAGAGAGATTCATTTTACTTTGTAGGATCTTGGATGCTAGGTCCATAGCATATTTGTTACCTTAGGCCCAAGACTTTCTTTTTCAAAAATGCCTTGATTTTGGCTTACGATAGCAAATGAGCTATGATCCTATGAACCTTTCAACTTAAGACGTACCTTTAAACTTTGGGACAAGCCTCTTATATGTGAGATACTTTTTTTCTTTTCATCCCATGGTCTTAAGGTATGCCATAACTTTTGGGTCGTCCTTTCAAATTTACATCTTTTATTTGTCCTTTAGAAATAGGTGAGCATAAGATATATGGTTGAACAAACAAGAGAAATAAAGGGCACCCTCTTTTGATAGGATCTAGGATCTCTCTATGTGTGGGTAAGCTCCTTAAAGCTAAAGGGATAGATCAATAGGTCTCTCAAAACTAGGTGTGTCATTATTCCAACCTTGGGCCTAAATGGACCCCATATGGATTGGTGGTGAACCTTTAATGTACTCAAATCCCATCATAGGCAACGGCACAGATTGTGAGTTAGTGGGATGAACTTTGGAAAGTCTTGGCCCTAAATGGAGCCTTCACTTTCCCACTCATCACTAACCATGGCAAAGGGACAACAAGAACCAAGTGAAAGTATGTGCAAAACAATATTAGAAAAGCCTTTGTTAAGATTAGGAAATGGAACACAATGGAGTCAAACTTCTCTATCCCCAGTGGAGTTACCATTGTGGGCGCAACGTCAACAACGAGTGATTTTTGGGTCTCCTCGTGAGAAGTACGCCTCGACCTAGGGTGGACCGTGGCGGAGAGTGTAAATGGAATTGCCACCTAAATTAGGTCAAGGCACCATACATATAGCACTCTTGCCGAAGGATTGATCTTTATCAAAGCACATGTCCATAGTTTAGGTATGGGGATGGGAAGGTGTTAGGCACCCAACCCCACCCGACACATAGGTCGGCCTCCACTCATTGTGTTCTAAATCCTAATCCTCTCAAAGGGTCTTTTAACATGTTATTCTAAACTCACACACACTTTAACATGCATCTAAAGCAAACAACATGGCATATTGTCCCTAAACCCTAGCATTCATCTTACATGGCATTCAAACACATTAATAAAGGGTAGCAAGTTTATCACAAGGAAGTAACATCAACAAGACAAAATTCAAACACAAACATCAACCAATCCTCATGGCATTCAACCAAGCAGATTAGCATAATTGAATCACTTCATATTTAAACACCCAAATGCAAGTCCATGTGGTCAATGCATGACCCACGTCACTTACCTCACTACATCTCAACATCTATACATCAATGCGTGTTCATATTCTTATGCATGCTCATGGCATTCAATCAAACATAAACCCTAATCATTCATCTAACGAAAGAACAATACAAAGCATGTAAATCTACTGGCTCCAAGACTTATACATGAAATTAAACCAAACAGAGGCTAAGCATGTGAAAGAAAACAGATAAAAGAAAGGAAGAACTAATCCTGTGTTTTTGGGCATGAGTGTGCATGCGCATACATAGGGTATGCGTGCGCATCCCAATTGTATGCGTACGCACACTACAAGTATGCATATGCATGCATAAAGCATGCACACGCATGCACTCCTAGAAACTCAACCCATAAACACAAAACATAAAAGAAACAAAGCAAGGAAACTAGCAACCTATCATGCTTATAATACAAACATAAAAAAAAACCTAGGTTAACACAAGTATATCAAAACATTAAAACATGAAAAACAAACAATAAATAAAGAAGAAGTGAAAAGCCAAAGTTGAACCTTTACCTCAACATAAGAACTCTTTAGAGCTTTGATTTGACCGTTCCCCCCAGTCAATCTAATCGAGAACAAAACCAAAAAGGTTAATAAACTTTTAGATTTCAAAGGTCAAGACCAAAATAGGTCCCAACCAAGTAAAACTTGACTTAAGGATGTTTTAGTGTAAAAACTCCCTCATTTATATTTCGTCCTCCTTTGTAAAAGTGCCTTTTAGGACGGTTGATACCGTATTTTGTCCTTTCTCGATTTACGTGCTGAACCCCGAAAATTTCAAAAATATCAAATTTTCACCAAGGGACCATGGGAACATCTAGATTGACATAATACAACCCGTTTGGGCATCAGAGCACTTGAAGTGCCATATTAGGGCAAAATAACCAAAATACCCCTAGTCAGCCCAAGGTTGAGCGAGGGTCAAAATTGGTAAAAAACAACCCAAAACAACATTTTCCATGTTTTTACATCAAACCCGAGCTTGTAGGAGATTTGTTTTTCAACGTTGACCAAGTTTCACCCAAGATTGACTCCTAGAAGCGACCAAAAATCTAATTTTGATCCGAACATTGTTGGAACTAATTTCATTGTGAATATTATTGAATTCCCTTTCCAACAACTGCTCATGGGTCGAAATCGGAGTTAAAACGGTTGAGATATCTTGAAACCCGTGCTGGGCACATTAGCTCGCTTCCCAAGGCCATAACGTTTTATTCCACCGTTGGATTTTCAAATTGTTAAGAGTTATGGAAACTGTACATCCATACCTTTCCATTGATACCAAGATTAGCTCAATCAAAGTTCGGGAATGCCTTCAAATGATCAATCAAAGTTAGAACTAAGAAGCGAGGGAAGATGACAGGATTGCTGACGTCCGCCGGGCAGCCCCTAAGGGTGTGCCGAACACTTTTTTTCCTATAAAATGCTTAAAACATCCCCAGAATTATCCGATAGGGGTAAAAATGAATTTTGGGCATTTTGGAGCTTTTTTGGGTGGTTTCTCTCTCTCTTTCCTCCTAAATTCTCTCCAAAAACAAAAACAAAAAAAAAAACTTTGATTTCTCACTTTTTCTACACATCAAGAGGTAGTGTTCTTGCTCTCATCTCCCTCTCCTTGGTCCATATACCTTGGATTTGAGGTTTGGGGTAGTAGATGTAGCTTTTTAGCTATAATCTAAACCCATTTAATTTTTATGCATGTTTAATTACTTTATTTTGCTTTCTAACATGTTTTATTTCTTTTCTGGCATGTCTACTTGCTTTCCTAACATGTTTTGTTAATTTGATATTGTTGGCCTAGCCTTCTTGGGATAGGATATGCCTAGATTTCATATTTATGTGCTTCTTGCCATGTTTATGTGTTTTTTGCCATGTTTAGGTGCTTAAAGCTTTGTTTGGATGCTATGAATAGTGTTTTTATAGTTTTATACATCTTGTTTGTGTCTTTTTCTTGTGTTTGGCTTTTGGGTAGGGTGTAGATCTAGATCTAGTGGTCTAGGCCTACATCTATACACCCGAGTACAATAAAAGGGTCCTTTTTGCATTTTTATGCTTTGTTCACTCTTTTCCATGCTTGTATGCTTAGATATTGTTTCTTGCATCTTTGCCATGCTTCTTTTGTCATGTTTCCTTTTGTGGGTTTGTGCTTGTTGGTCTTTTGTGCCTCTTTGTTTGTTTGGTTGCATCCTTTCCCCTTTTGTGGCTTACTTGGATGCAACCGTGAGGGTGAGATTACATCCTAGTGATGTTGGCTTGCTTGCCGCTTGTCTTTCCTTCCTTTGTTTAAGCTTTGCATGTTAGGGTCCCCTTTTTGTGATAACATGCTTAGCCTCTTTTGTGCTTGCTTCGTGCCACCTCATGTGGGTTTGTGTGCTTGTTATGTCATCAAGCGTCGTTCCTGCCCAAAATCTCATGCAGTTTGTGGGCGCAAGGGAGTACACCTCGGCCTTTGGAGTGGACCATGACGAATGGTGAAAAATAGAGTCGCCACCTAGATTAGGTCTAGGAACCATATTGGGCCTTTTGGGCCACTCACTTACATACATAGGGCTGCATACCAGATTATGGGTCTAGAGTTTGGGTACGGCTTGGGAAGATGTTAGGCACCCAAAACTGCCCAGCTTGTGGGCTGGCCTCCATTATGTGTTACTAGGCTATATTTAGATAAAAAAATTATTAAAAGAGCCCTAATCCTTAATCTAAACACATCATGCACTTAAATAAAATAAGGCGTAAATACACTTTTGGTCCCTACATTTTGGGCCATTTCTCGATTTGGTCCCTAAACTGATTTTGCTCCTAAGTCAGTCCCTGAAATCAGAAAATCGATTTTATTTTGGTCCCTGTCGTCAACCCCCTAACAGAAAAATCCTACGTGGCTAACAAAGGGCACAAGTGGCATGTTAAATGTTGACGTAGCTAATAATTTAATAATAAAAATACCACGTTAGCATTTAAATTAATGAAAAATGGCAGGTAAGAACAAATTAAAAATTAACATTAATCTAATTAAAAATAAAAAAGAGGAAAAACAAAATTAAAAATAAAATCAATTAAGATCAGTGTTCATCTTGATCATGAACACATATGAACAACAACCCAGAATATTCAAACACAAGAACAAAAGAATAGAAACCCACAAACAATAGCCAACTTTTTGTAGATCTGTGTTCATCCAATAACCCACAAAAAGAATATTCAAACACAAGAACAAGAACAAAAGAATGTAGAGATGTGGCTTCGTTGTAGGGACTGACCTGGGCTTCACAACACCCACAAACCCACTACCTGAGGCTTCACAACACCCACTACCTGAGGTTTCGCCGTTAGAAACAATCTGGGCTTCGCCGTGAGGACCAATCTGGGCTTTGCACCTGAGGCTTCGCCATGGGGACCATCACTACAACATAACACACCAATCCTTCGCAACCACCACCACCACCACATGTTTGGGGTTTCACAGCAACACAACACACCCACAAATCCATAACCCACAAATACAAACCAACCCACCACCCCAAACCGATCCTTCGCAACCACCACCACCACCGGTCTTGGGTTTCACTACAGCACAACACACCCATAAATCCACAACCCACAAATCCAAACCAACCCACCGCCCCAAACCAATCCTTCGCAACCACCACCACCACCGGTCTTGGGTTTCACTGCAGCACAACCCACCCATAAATCCACAACCCACAAATCCATAACCCACAAATCCAAACCAACCCACCACCCCAAACCGATCCTTCACAACCACCACCACCACCAATCTTGGGTTTCACTGCAGCACAACACACCCATAAATCCACAACCCACGAATCCAAACCGACCCACCACCCCAAACCGATCCTTCGCCTCCACTAATCCATAAAACTCCATAGTCAAGCTTGAGAACTTAATCCACAAAACCCCATTTCAAAGCATTCAATCGGCTGGGAGAGTTTATCAAAAAAAAAAAAAAAAAAGAATCGGCTGGGGGAGAAAGATCAAAGAGAGGGAGAATGTGAATTGGCAGAGAGATAAAAAAGTTAATAATTTAACTTTTTTAATTTTAATTTAGAAACTGAAATTAATTTTATAACTTTTTTACAATTCAGATATTTGTTTTTTATTTGTTCTGACCTGGCATTTTTTATTAATTTAAATGCTGACATGGATGCTGGCGTGGTATTTTTATTATTAAATTATTAGCCACGTCAGCATTTAACATGCCACTTGTGCCCACTGTTAGCCACATAGGATTTTTCTGTTAGGGGTTAACGGCAGGGACCAAAATAGAATTGATTTTCTGATTTCAGGGACTGACCTAGGAGCAAAATCAGTTTAGGAACCAAATCGAGAAGGCCCAAAATGTAGGGACCAAAAGTGTATTTACGCCATAAAATAACACAAACAACATGTTAAATATCACATCACAATATAAAAGGAAACAAATAAAACAAAATCAAACAAATATTATATTAAAAAGGGAAATATAACAATTAAATAAAACACACAAGAAAAAAATATCAAATAAACCAAATACGGCAAAAATACCAAAATAGACATGGAAAATAATTAAACACAAATAATTAACCTAAAACAGAGTCAAACATAATCAAAGAACATGTGAAAAATGATTAAATAAATAAAAACAAGATTTTTGCCTTAATCTGGGTTCAAGGTTCGTATGCATACTCAACTATGCGTACTGTAGATATTGCATTTTGTACCCCTACGACTCGGACCCCGTTCCCCAATGATGGTAAAATTCTAAAGCCCAAGGTTGGTTTAGGGCCGATTAGATTATAAATTGACTTGAGGAAGGTTTTTATGGAAAATATAACTCTTTTATGAATAAAATAAAGCTATTTTTGGAAAATAAAGACCACGAAAACCTTAGGGTTGCGTACGCATACACACATATGCTTAGGTAGGTTTAATGTATGCGTACGCATACATGGGCCTGCATACGCAGCTACGTTTCCAGAAGCTATGAAAGGCAAGTTTTTCTGCATTAAAGCTGAAGTTTGGAATGAATCTCACATCATCTAGGAGCCATTCTAAACCCCCATTTTTCAACTATATAAAGCCTTATATGGTATATTTAAAAAATACATTGGAAAATCCTAAGGGAAAACACAAGATTTTCTAGAAATAGTGAATCAAAGAGGGAGTTTTTCACTAAACATACTCAAGTCAATATTTTTTTATTAGGGCCTTTTCTTGCATTGATCTTTGAGTTTTAAGATTACTAATCACTTTTGTATTTGATTGTGAATAGATTGACTGAGCAGAACGGTCAAAATCAAACTTGAAAAGCTTCTTATCTAAGGTATTAAGTTCTAACCCTTTTCTTTTCATTTCTCTATTTCATTCTATTTTCTTTTGGTTTTCTTGCTTTGTTTATGTTGTAACATGATAATAGCTTAATTTTGCATATTTATATTATTATTATAAAAGCATTATCATACTTATTTTGAGTTAATTCATGCATTTTATAGGTGATTTTGGAATAATGCTAAATAATCAATTTTGTGCTTAATTGAATTTTAATGCGTGAATTTGTCTTTTGTAGGATAATGAAATTAAATAAGTGGATTTGTGCAAAGAAGAAAGCTAATGGACTTTAATTTTACAAGGGCCATGATGAAGTCAAAGAAGGCCAACCCAATTAAATTCAAGTCCAATTGGAGTAAGGAATCAAAGGGAATTTGCACCTAATCCAAGTCCAAGTCCAATTCGGATTAGGATTCAGCTTACACACCAATTAGTATTTGGAGCATAAATTTTGGTTTAGATGTCCAATCGAGATAATTCAAGTTGGGCTGGAAAGCTAACTTAAAGGGCTACAACTTTGTGGTTTACCAAAAGTCCTAATTCTGAAGTTAAATGGGCCAAAAACGTCGGTTAAGTGAAGCCTAAAAACCTGAGATTTTCTCCAAACGGGAATTCAACTTGTAATAGGATTCTTTGACCTATTTAAAGGCTCTTTAGGGCAAAATTCAGAGGGGAGTTGCTGTAGAACATACTTTAGGTTT
Source organism: Notholithocarpus densiflorus (assembly GCA_030021035.2). Lineage (NCBI taxonomy): Eukaryota > Viridiplantae > Streptophyta > Magnoliopsida > Fagales > Fagaceae > Notholithocarpus > Notholithocarpus densiflorus. The sequence continues at coordinate 10,247,377 of JARYZH020000004.1, forward strand.
TCTTAAAATTTCTTTACAGTTTTTAGAGTTCTATTTGTGTTATGGCTTGCTAGAAGTCTTCTTAAGTTAAGGGGTGAAACCCAACCGTTTATTGGTATGTTCTTACAATTATTTATTGGTTTTAATGCTTATATTTTTATGTTTTTGATTGTTTTACTCATCTAGAAAAGTGTTTAGTTCTGTATAATCCTTTGATTTATCGTAAACTCCGGGCACGTTAAATGCTTAGTATTCCCTGCAAACTAATTCACTAGTTTTGTTTTACCTAAAATCAATCAATTGCATGAAACTACCTTAAACAATAAATTCTTGAGTTTTTATTGTTAAATCATCTGACTAAGATCATCCTTCGTATGAATTTTAGTTGAGTTATAAAATAAATATTATTAATACTACCAATAGATGTGTTGTGTGTGGATCCCTAAACCTTAGCGCCTTAATATATTGTTATTTTCTCTCAATTTAAATTACCTTTACTAAACTATCAAAAATCTCTTCAGTTAAACTTTATTATTTTAGTTTTATTCTTTTGTAGTTTGCTAATCAATTCCCTTTTCCCTGTAGATTTGACCTCGGACTTTCCGAGTTATTACTTCGCGACAATCCTGCACTTGAGAGCATTATTTAAGTCGTAGCATAACATGTTTAGGTAGCCTAGGGTTTAGTAGTTTTCTGTATGCATACGTAGGCCTATGTATGCGCATGCATACTTGTACCTAAAAACCCTAATATGAGTTTTTCAGCTTCTATTTCTTTATTTCTGTCACATAATATGCCTCTGTTTTGACACTCTTTTATGTTTTTGAGTCCCTGTTTCTCTGTTTGATTGTTTGTTTGTCTTTAACATGCTCGAATATGGTTTCTTTCTATTTCTTGCTATGATATACTATGAACATGCATTAATATGATCATGCATTGATGCATAGGTGCTGTGATGCAGTAAGGTAAGTGAGGTAAGTCATGTATTTATATGAACATGCATTTTGAGAGTTTGAGCAATTGCAGCTCCAGGAATATTTTTTAGGACGGTCATTAATAAACTTAAATTAAACAAAATTTAATAAAAAGAAAACTTGAATATATCGAGATTTTTTTATATGAGTTTTCATATTTTGAAATTGTTTCATGATAATTCATTATCAGTTGTCAACTTGTCATTATTTATTGTCAATATAGGTAAGTGTAACCATTTTATTTTAATAAGTTTATATAACATGATTTATTTTTATGCAATTGTCATTATCTATTTATTACTGTTTTTATAAATATATTTTAAACTAAATGACAAAGCTCAATCCACTGGTTTTGTATTACTTATTGACCCATACAGCTACATTTATCTATACATAAATAATATATTAAGTGTCTAATTAACCAATCAAATGCTTGAACAATCATTAACCTTACTCTTTTTTTTTTTCTTGGGGAAATTGCAGTTAACCCACCTGTGGTTTGACCGGTTTTAACTAAGCCACCTGTGTTTTAAAAAGTGTCACTTAACCCACCTGAGGTGCTCTCCGTTAGACCTCCGTAACCCACCTCTACCTTTACACCGTTAAAAATAGGGGTAAATGTGTCTTTTTCATTATATTTTATGTCTCTCTCCTCTTTTCTCTCCTTCTTCTTCTTCTTCACATAAAACATAAAAGAAAAATATCAAAAAACAAGTCAAGATAAAATTTGTTTCATCATTTTTCATATACATAATTAGCACAAAGTTTTACGAAAAAAGGTAGACAAAGCAAAAAAACCCTTTCTCTAAAAGTCTAACCCTCTCTCTTTTGCTGGGTTCTCTAATAAAAACCCAGATTTGCAAGTAAAAGAAAAACTTGCAAAAAAAAAAAAAACAAAAACCAGCAATCTAGCAAATCCAACACCACAACTAACTCACTGAACCATCAAATCATAGCCTCACCAAACTACCACCTCCAACACCACCACCGCTGTTAGCCACCGCCTAAAACCCCAGATCGGGGTGCAAAAACAAAGAAACAAGAAAAACCCAGCAAAAAAATCTGCAAAAAAAAAAAAAACAAACCCAGCAATCTAACATATCCAACACCACAGCCAACTCACTGAACCATTAAATCATAGCCTCACCAAACTACCACCTCCAACACCACCACCGCTGTTAGCCACCGCCCAAAACCCCATACCGGGAAGCAAAAACAAAGAAACAAGAAAAACGAAATTGTGAGATCGGCTGAGCAGTAGAGCAACCTGATTGTCTAGATTGGCTGAGATCGAAGCAGCGGAGAATGGTGGATTCAAATTTTCTAGGGTTAATGGATTTGTGGGTTCAAATTTTCTAGGTTAGTTTAAATTTCCTTATGGTTGGTGGGTTCAAATTTTGTGGGTTTGATGGATTTGTGAGTGTAATGGTTTTTCCTATTGTGAGTTGTTAGGATTTGGCATATTTGTTCTATCTATGGCTTCAAAAGAAGATGAAGAATCTTCTGGGTTCCTTTTAATCGAAAAAAAAAAAAAAAACATGGGTTCCTTTTTGTTTTCCTTTGTTGTCTGGGTTCCTTTTTGTTGGTAGTATATACATCAAGTGAGAACCAATTATTGTGTTGATTGAACAAGATTCAGGTCACAATATGGGATTTGAGTTTGAAGATTTGATTTATAAGATGGTGAGAGAGAAGTTGTTCTTCAATATGTTGTTTCTAATTCTGTTTCTATTGTGGCTTATATAGTAAAGGAGATTTTTTAACGAAAATGGCAGAGGTGGGTAACGGGTATCTAACGAAGGTTACCTCAAGTGAGTTAAGTGATAATTTTTAAATTACGGATGAGCACTTTTAAAACGGGCCAAACCACAAGTGGATAAAATGCAATTTCCCCTTTTTTCTTTCTTGAAGCACTAATTTTATAACAAAAAGTTCTATAACACGGTAACAATACACACATATGTTAAAAACCCTCAATATTTCCTAATTATTAAATTATATAAAGTTATATTATATTTATACTATATACACACACATTCACACATATCACAATTCATACAAATAACATTATAATAAAATAATAATAATAATTCACACAATCAGTATCATACACACTCACACATATAACATAAATTTATAATAAAGAGACACTCACAGACATCTATAATATATCTTTATAATAAAGAGAAATACTCACAGCTTATAAACACTCACTCTTTACTCTTAAGAGTTAGTCAGATAGAGAAGAATGATGAGATGAGATTCGTGAGAGAGAGAGAGATGTGTGATTTGTGTTGTTTGGTTTTGGAATGGGCTAATATGTGTTATTGTTTGGTTTTGAGTTGGGTTAATCAATGATCAGGGTGTGCAAAATAACTTTAAAGATAAAGTAAACTAATAAAAAATATTATATATTATATATATTTATATATATATTTATATATATACACATATATAGGGTCCGGTTAATGTAAACTCTTAGGAGCATACATTAACAATCTATTTTAAGAAATTTTTTATAAAAAATTGAAAAAATTGTCAAATTAGTTAATTACTTTCTCTAAAATTGTTTACTAAGAATACACGTTAGTAAAACTCTTCATATTTATATATAAATATATAAATTTTTATTTTTTCACGCCGCCCATGTTTGATCATGGGCACGCCCCATTAATTGCGATGAGTTTTACAAAGCAGGAAGATATTTTGAATTATTTTTTTTTTAAAAAGAAAGACTATTTGTATCTGAAAGACAATATAAATAAAATCGTACAGGCCAGGGTGAAGGTTTTTGAAGACGAAAGAAACTTTGTTGCCCATTCCCATCCCATGCAGCTCTTTCACACCAATCCCATTTCAAACATACACAATTTTTTATTTTTTTTTTAATTTAAAATTTTCTCAAATCAACCAATAAAAAACTGCCGCCACAAACTCACTCGTGCACCTCACCACACCCTAATAATACTCCCCTACTTCGAAAATCAAATACAATCTCTCTCTCTCTCAAGTCTGAACTCTCAAATTCGTATGTATTTCTTTCGTTCTCGTTCTCTCTCTCTCTCTCTCTCAAATCAGTCTCTGTGTTTTCAAAAAACAACGATTCAACTCGTCCGATCCGTGACTCAGTGAACTTAGCTGAATTCTCAAACGGTGTCGTTTTCGTTGTTTTCTCTTTAGTGGAACAGCTCTCTCCGGTAATTTCTCTCTTCGACTTCGATTCGCTCAGAGCCAGTGAAGTTCTGGTAAATTTCGTCATAATGAAGCCCCTTTCTGCAACTTCGAAGCTCTGCTTTTCTCTCTGGAAGATATAGTTTTAGCTCAGTTCGTGAATTAGGGATTTTGTGGTCAAGTTGGGTTGGAATATAAGTGCAAATTTAGGGTTTTTGGAGGACAATTTGAAGAATTTGTTCTGGTTTCTATTCTAAGGTTTGCGTGTTAAGTTGAATTTCGAGCTGAGCTGTTTTGGGTTGGGATTCAAGTGGAAATTAGGGTTTTGGTTTATTATTGAATTCCAAGGGCTTTTAGGGCTTTCCTTGAACTTGAGCTTTTCTGGGTTGGATACAAGTGGAAATTTAGGGTTTTTTTCGAGGAATTGTAGTTGTGTGTGATTTAGGGGTTTGTGTGTGGTAAGTTATGTAAATTTGTTGAATTCGAAGGATTCTTCGTTGGTTTTTGATGTTCTGTGTAGTGACAGCATGGTGTAGAAGCTAAAAACTGTTTGAAGGGTCGTTGGTTGTTTTTGTTGTCAAATTTGAAGTGGAATTTGGGGATTGTATGAAATCTAGGGTTTCAGTGGGGGTAGTGAGGGGGAGATAGATAGTTAGATATATTGTAATTATATATATAGGAAATGTTTTATTCTCAGTTTATATTGGCCAAGAAAGGCCCACTTGGGACGATATGGATAGCGGCACATTTGGAGCGGAAGCTGCGGAAGAATCAGGTGGCCGATACCGATATTGGCGTCTCAGTAGGTCAGTCTTAATTCTTCACCTTATGTGCTTTTGATTTATATTATTTTTGGTTACTCAGAAAGCCGAGGAATATAAAATAAATTGTAAATAACTTAGCTGTATTGCTTTCAATTTTTTTGCCAAATAGTGGAGAACTTGCCTTAATTTGATAGAGGAAAAGTTAAAAAGTTTTAAGGGGAAAACAAAGAAACTCTGAGCTTTAAGTTGTTATGGGAAAAGTTAAAAAATTGTGTGAAAAAAGTTTCGATTAGTGTAAAGTATGCTTGGTTGAGTGAAGTGGGTTTCATTGTTGTTTATGTGGTACCAGATTTTTTTTTATTTTTTATTTTTTATTTTTTTTTATTTTTTTTTTATAATTTTAAAATTTGATAGTTAGAATGGGGGAGGGTGGATTTGAACCCTGAATGTCTCCGTTGGAAACACCAGTGGGTGTTAGTTGAGCTACAAGGCTCTTGGCTATGTGGTACCAGAATTTTGTAGATTTTAAGTGTCATTTTACTGGATTTTTGTTTTCTCAGTGGCCTCCTAGTGGCCCATTTTTGAATGTCATTATGGATGCCTTCTAGGGGTCGGTAGAATAACATGTAGTTGTTCCTGAGGACAAAAGCAAATGAAAGAATTGATTCATAAGTTTGGTAGTTAACGGTTAATATTAATAACGTAGTTTACTGAGGTTGTTTTTAAATCTTTAGATGGAAAGGTTATAATGCTGATGGAGCATTGTAAATGTTACATTTATTTACATTGATGTGATCAAATCCTTAATTAGAGGTCCAGTAGCCCTATATTATTGCTAGGCTAGTGCCCTGCAACTGATCTAAATCCGACTAGCAAAAAGGAGGCCTCTTACGTATATTTATTGTATTATCCCTTGGAAATTTTCATCCTATTTATGCAAAGTTATTTTAATTTTTTGAAAATAATTTTCAGATGGTAATTGTGTTGTATTTATATCTTATGTTTAAATTTGAAAATTGTAATTGTAATAGATTAAATAAAAACGTGTTTAGAATCATTAGTTTTTCTTTTTTTGATAAATAACACTTTTATTGAAAAGGTTAAATAAAAACCTTTGCTTTGAATCTTTATTTATTTTTGGATAAGTAATACATTTATCGAAAAGGAGAAGAAATTTTCTGTATACAGGATGTGTATACAAAACTCTTCTAGAGAACAGTTCAGAGAAAAATTATACTCTAAATGAAAGTGAATCTGTAAAATCTACAATGGACTTTCTGTCACTAATTCCCATGCAATGAGACCACTCAAATAGAGATCTCACAAACCAATATTCTCTTGATAACTGAACTCTCCATCCCATTAAAATCTGATTATTTGTCTCCCTCCAAAGTGTCCACATTAAACATATTTGCTCATTTTTTATAATTCGATAATTTGGGGGGAGGGGGGGATTTGAACCTTGGATGTCTCCATTGGAAATGCCATTAGGTGCCAGTTGAGCTACAAGGCTCGTGGCACATATTCCACACTAGATAGCTGCCATGTTTTCCAAACCAATATGGCCATTCGAAGAATAGCTCTGCAACAGTCTTAAGCACGACCCAATGAACCCCAATCATCCCCAATCATAGAAAGAAGTAAAGACTACAACTCCCGAGCTGCATCACAATGTAACAACAAATGATCCAGATTCTTTCCATTGCATCTATGCATGCTACACCAGTTCACCAATGAAATGCCTCTTTTCATAAGACTGCCACATATGAAAGTTTTACCCTATATAGTTGTCCATACAAAAAAGGCCACATTCCTAGGAGCTTTATTACACCAAGCACTCTTGCAAAGAAAACAGATTCCAGTGTCACTTTTGAAAAGCTCATAATAGGAATGGACCTCAAATTGACCATTGTCATTCAACCTCTAGCTCAAGCAATCTAGAACCTCTTGGGATATTGGCATACACAGAACCTAATAATAATTCCACAGATTCCAATTCCCAATCATAGAAAGCTTGAATATCCGAAGATCATGTTCCTCTTCATTCAAAATCTCCATGCTGGAAAGAACATAAGCATCTTTGTTCTTTGCAATTGAAAGAAATTCCGGAAATGCCTAGTAAGCTTACTTACTATGATTTTAATGTGAAAAATCAAGAAACTGGTCACAATTGTCCTGTTGCAATCCCATACCACAATGAACACTTCACCTCCACCTCCACCCAACACAACTGTTCTCCCTCTAGAGAAGCAGCATTGAATTGCCATGTGTATAAGATCTAGCTCTTTTTAATTGGTAAAGAAAGCTTACACGCCCGCTTGGATCTGGGCACGTGGTGTTTCCTTGCACCCCACATTTATGGGTGAGAAGATGCCATTTCGTCCTAGGACTAGTGGCATTAGTGTTTTGCTTTGCTACTATCATCATGACTCATGTCATTGTCCTACTCCTACACTAAGCTGCATCACCAATTCTCCTTACAGCTTTGTGGCTGCAATTTTAGCAACTCTCAACCTATGAGGTTATTTTTTAAACATGGAAATATTTCCAACTTTGACTTTCTGATTTTTAATTGCCTGTTTGGTTAGCACTTATTTGGCCAAAAATAATGATGGCTTAGTTTAAGCGCGATTTAGTGCATTTGGTAAGTTTTCCAAAACACAATTATTGGGGAAATAAGTGTGTTTGTGTATAGCTGCATTTTGAAACTGCAGTTAGTTCCCACCACAACTCTCCTGTTTTCCAAACCTCACTTTTTGTTGAACTCTCCATTTTACCCTCATCTCTAATGAGAAATACATAGAGAGAATCTTCGTTCTCAGTTCTCACTCCCAAAACCCATAAATTGAAAAAAAAAAAAGTCCCTAAAATTGGAAATCCTCAATCGGAAAATTCAGAGAGAAACCAAAAATTGACCCAAGCTCATAAATTGGAAGAAACAAAGAGTCCCCAAAATTGACCCAAACCCAAAATTGATCTAAACTCAACTCACTGAGATTGAGGTGTAACAGATTGGCCAATTCCCGTTAGTATTCCAGTATGTATTTCTCTTATTCTTTTTTTTGCTCCACTTCTCTGATTTATTTGTTCTTTGGTTTTAAATATTTTTAAGTTTCAAAAGCCGCAAACCCACGAACGAGTTGCTCCTGTCCATCGTCCTTGTTCTGCTGTGCTGAGATGCCAATCTAAAAAAAAATAAAATTGAAAGAGTAATGCATAGGCCATTTGAAATGGGAAAGAGAGAAGTCAGGTTAGACATGCCAGTTTCTAGAGGGTTCCTGTGTGGAGGAGAAAAAAGAAAAGGAAACAAAATAAAATAAAATGGGTGAGAAACGGGTGGATGAGAAAAAAGAAAAAAAATAAAGGTTAAAAAGGGTTATTGTGTGTGCCTTGATAAGGAAAAAGAGTTAAAAGTCATTAATAGTAATTATTAATTGGATAATTATTATGTATTCATTGATGAGGAAAATTCAGAGTTATTGCTATTGACAATTAATAATAATAATAATAACAATGATTATTATTATTACCATTAAGGAAAAATGATAACAAGTTTAAAAGGACCCATTATATGATACTTTTTCCTTTTTGGTAATTTGCTTCTCAAACAGCAGTTTTAGTAAGTGCGAACCAAACTCTCAGTGTAATGCTCTGAGGAAAGCGCTAGCCACATCTATGCTTACACCCCAAAAGGACTAGTGAAGTTACAAACCTGATGTAATCATTCATAAACCCAATATTCACTTATAAATCCAATATTCACTTAGTAACACCTGATGTGGGACTCAACATACACCTGTAAAACACACTGAAACAATTAAATCCAATTAAATCCGCACAATTTGGGTATCACAATCTTCTCCACTTAAATTCTTGATGTTCTCGTTAGGGCCCTCGTGCTGTAGTGTCGTTCCCTTGAGCCACATGGCATTACCAAATTTGCTTTGATACCATTTGTTACGACCTGAGAAAAACACTAGTCTCATCTACACTTATGTCCCAAAAGGATTAGTCAAGTTGCAATTGGGGCTCCTTGTAATCACTCACGTTCTCGATGTGGGACTTCGCACATGCATGCACAACAAACAGACACGCTCAAACAATCCAATCTAATCAAATCCGCACAATTTGGGGTATCACACTTAGGTTATTGAAACTGCACTTTTTAACAGCTTTGACCAAACTCAGTTTTTTCAAGAAGCCCATTTTAATTACATAATTATTAAAGTCACACCTTTTTATAAAAAAAAAAAAGTCTAGTTTCAATAAGCTCTACCAAACTCACCCTAAATTGGCTTCATTATATTTGAAAATGATAATTATGCAATGTGATGATGCTCATTAACCATTATCACATGCTTAGTCCCATGTTACATGTCTAGTTGTCAATCAGGTATTGGAAATTTGTTAAGACATTGAAAGTTTAGTTGAGTGGTGTGAGACAGACAACATGATAATGTACTTGAATGCTATGGGATTGGAATTGTCAATTGAATACTGCAACTTGCTTAGTCTTCCACTCTTTTCTTGATCTCCATTTTATATGGTGCTTTCAACATTCTTTACTCCTGCGATGTGTGAAATTTTTATTAGGATTTTCCATTCTCCCACCAAAATTTGTGTTCATTTATCCCCTTGGAGGTTCTTTGGCATGGACCTGTTTTGATATTTTTTGAGTGATTGGTGGTGTTCTCCTTGAGATTTTTCTCTTTGGTTTGGAAGTAAGGTTGAGGGAGGGTGGTCTCTCTCAACTGCTTGTTGAGAGGATTTCTTATCCTTTGGAGGCCTCTTATTGAGGATTTTATTGCTGCCGTGTAATGTTTGCTTTTGCTAAAGTTCTTTTGAAAGCCCTGTTTTTGATGGTGAACTCCTGTTTTGAAGAAACTAGATACTATGTTACAACTAGTCAGTAACCCGTGCATAGCATGGGAAATTTTAAAGAATATGATTTGTTTTTTCTCATTCATTTTTTTTGACCAAAATATGAAATTTGATAATTATGGTAGTTATTAATAAACTTTTATTATGATTGAGATTGTGTATATAACTATCTTTTCTACCATTTAATGGAAGTATGATTTGGCAAGATTCTAATGAAGGTTCAAATATAGAATAGAATCTAAACTCAATTAGAAAATATATTTAAAAATAATAATGTATAAAATTGTGAGGCTTCTAAAGTTATGTAGCTACATTAGAAGTAGTCAAAGGCTTCGGTTTTGTATATGTTAAGATTATAGATAATAGAAACTAATTGCATTGCCTAATTTTCATGGTTTATTTTTTTTTGAGCAGATTCAATTCTTTTTCCTGAAGTACCAATTGCACTTCGGTTGTCCAGCCATCTTCTGCTTGGTGTAGTGAGGATATACTCTAGAAAGGTGAATTACCTTTTTGATGATTGCAGTGAGGCTTTGCTCAAGATAAAGCAAGCTTTTCGCTCCACTGCTGTTGATTTACCACCTGAAGAATCTACTGCACCATATCACTCCATCACCTTGCCAGAGACATTTGATCTTGATGATTTTGAGCTTCCAGATAATGAAATATTTCAGGGGTTAGTTCCAGAATTTTCAGCCTTTGTTTAAATAATCTGTGGTCCTTTGCCAATGAGCTTTATCTCAAACAGCACTTCCTCCTCCCATAAAAATGGATGGAGGGTAAGGTCGTTGTTTCATAACTCATTGGGTGCTTGTGTAAATTTTCACTATAAAAAAAATTGAATTTTTAGTTTGTTGCACATCATGATTTATATTTATAATGAGCAAATTAAGCTGGATGGGTATGTTGCAATGGTTCTTGAGGCAATTCTGAATTCATTATGAGTGTTACTTTTTGAAAGTTTCAATTGTTTGTGGATATGATCTTCTCTTTTAGCAGCCTGGTTATTTATTGGATATATTTATTGAAAAAAGAACTTGAGGGTGCCTACAATGGAATAGGGGATTGGATTTGATTGTATATCCTTCTCTTGAATATAGATAATAAATTCTTTTATTGATGCTCTGGAAAAAGATTTTATTCATGTGTATTAATATTTAACTTTCGTGCAGTAATTATGTTGATCATCATGTCAGTACAAAGGAGCAGATTACCCTCCAAGATACAATGGAGGGTGTGGTTTACTCAACATCACAGTTTGGATTAGATGGTTAGTGTTTCTCTGATTTTTGTACATCATGGCTTGATGGTACAGCTTTTAATTTTGTATGGACAATTGAACTGATTTTGACATTTTGTGGTCTATTTTTAGAGCGGTTTGGTGACGGTGACACATCTCAGATTGGTTTAGACCTTGATGAGGTAATTTTGGTGTAACCACATTCAAATTTATGTGATGGAGGTTTCTTGGATCTCTCTTGGAGCTCTATTTTTATTTTTCTTCTGGGTGCTGTATTGAGCTTTTCTTGATGCTATTTGCAGCTCGTGCATGGTTCATTAACCTAGTTCTTTTCTCATCTCACATATAATTTTCTTTTTCCTCGAACATTTGACCAACAGGAGCTGCTCTTGAACAAGGTTGTAGGTCCAGGGCATGATGGAATTTCAGAGTAAGCTGTTTTTTTAGGGCATTACTATTTTATATCCTCTCTAATTCTATTTTTGTGTGTCTACGCATTTATGTCATGCATATTTGTGTATACCAATGATTCTTTGACTCATTTTTGAATGAAGAGGTGCTCAAAACCACATTCAACTTATTTGATTTTTGTTAGCGTGATGGTGTTGGGCAGATTGACTTTTCCTCTTTTTAAAATTTTAGATTATGATTTTTTGGGTCCTTTTATACTTTCTGCATTCTGCTCTTCTTTTACTCCCCCCCCCCCCCCCCCCCCCCCCCCAATTTTACTGTGCAAAATAAAAGAAAAAAATAAAAACAAGTAAAAGAAGACACTTTCTCAACTTCAAATAGTTCAACATGGTTGCAAATTGTGCAGAAAAAGTATAATAATTTCATCTAGAATGATATTTGTTTTAAGCATTTGAAGATTTCAATATTAGGTGATTGACAGTAATCTCACTGCTTGTGATTTGTTTATGTTTGACATGTGTAGGAACTTGTTTTGATGATGAATCTGTGCATGTTTGTGGCTAACAGTGTTTTGTCCATTATCATAAACGAATTCATGTTTGCACTACAACTTTTGTGTGTGTTTGTTTTTATTTTATTTTTTTAAACGAGTAGTTGGTAGTTATAACAAAGTAAAAAAAAAAAAAATTGTACAAGGAAGAAGGCATCAATAATTTTGTTCTGTGGACTGCTTGCTGCATGGTACATAGACCATTTGATGGAGAACACAATAGGAAAATAGAGATAAGAGAAGAACAAAAGGAACAACAGAACAAATCCTAGGGCCTCACCACCTAGAATCTGCCTACAAACCCTAGGCATCACCACCAAACAAAGGGAAACAAAGGAGGAGACATTTTCTCAACTTATAATAATAATTCTTATTCAAATTCATCTCCCCTTTCACAATTACAATAGCACTATTTTAATAGGGTTTAGGGAGTGCACTAATATGGAAAATGCCTAGTCAAATCCCTTAAAACCCTAAACATTAAAAACTAAATTCAGATTTGAAAAAAAATCTTAAATGAATTTGGTTTTAATGCTCCCTGCGTCATACTCCTCTGGTTGGAGAAAACTCAACTTCAAGTTTTAAAGTGGAGAATGATCAAAACTCTAGCACGCAGTTTTTGCCTCAATATAGGAACCACCTTTGGGAGCACAAAGAATGGTGAAGTTTTACATTCCATCACATCATTTAATTCTTCTGGGATGACAAAATCAATGTTTGGAATCACCACAATCTTGTCTTGAACCATAGGAAGCACCATGGTATCCACTTTCTCCACTTTAGCAAATTGTTTGTCTTCATGCACCATGGAAGGCTGATCAAAAGTAGATTCATCGACGTCCACTAGCACATCATGTGCACCCACAAGCTTAATGGGTAGTTTTTGAGTGGGTGCCATTATTTTGTAGCCTAGTTGGGCATTAATCCTAGTGATTATTTGCTCTCCCAATTTCCACGAAGTAGGTGAAACATTCTTATTTTCCTTCTTACATGAGCAAAAAGTGAACTGAGAAGATCCTAGGAAATGTCTTCACTTTCATCTATATGACTAGAGTCATAATGGTTTCCATGGCTGAAAATACAGCAGGTGGATGGTTGGACCTAATTATCTTTAAGAAATTTTGAAATATCTCAACAACCAATGCATCACACTGAAGATCCAGCATCACCAAGCATAACTTGACCTTTGTAATGGTATCAAGAATTAAAGCCACCTTTTTATAACAGAAAGTAGACACATGAGACGAATTTTCAAATGCTGCTACAATCAGCTGAAATATTTCCTTCATTTGCTCATCCTTATATGGGGCATCTGGTGCTCTTATCCCTGTAATCTCAGTAATGCAAGATGCAACTGAAACCTTCACATCCATTTCAGCATGTCTCAAAAGTTTATCAGTGATCAGTGCCTTCATTGAGGGTAAAAGTGCACCTTGCATTGATTTGGATGGTGCTTGCTCCACATTTGCTAACAAATTTTCAACTTTATCAAGAAGAGTGAGGAGGTCATCAATGGAGGAAGGAGGGTTAAGGAGTCTATTCCCAGCCTCCTTAAGCTGCTTCTTAAGTTCTCTATCAAAGGAAGTCATTTTCAGCCCAAACTTAGAGCCACAAAACACAAAGATTGAAACTTAATTTGCTGCTAAAAGTTGAAGAGCACTTTCTGCTCTGTGTGGACTGTTAAGCAAAAAAAAGTCTTGGTCTATGGGCTGTGGGGCAGAGCAAAAGCCAAATACTGGAATGGGCCGGTTGCACAACACTGCTTCTGAACTTTTCCCTCTTCCCTTTTTTTTTTTGTGAAGAAAATAAAAAACACGTGATAAACTTATTGGGCCTGAAAAGACAGCACCTTACAGTAAAACAACCTGACAGAAACCAAGAGGAAGCGAGGAGCAAAACTAACGGCACTGAGGAGTACTGCAGTGAAATGTCCTCGATTGGCGTCGAGGTAGTGTCGGATTGCAGCGGCGGCGTGAGGTTGAAGTGACAGCATCAGCCTCGGATTAAGTGGTATGGTGGTGTTACAGCAGCATGGAGTGTGTTGTGGGCTTGGCAGCTTCGTGGGTCAGCAGCCGAGGTTTGGGGTTGAGTGTTTGGGTGTTGGTGGTTCTCGGCAACTGTTGGTTCTGAGGTTTTGATTGACTTGATTTGGTGGTTGTGGGATTTTTTGTTGGTTGGGTTTCAGCGAAATTTGTGTTAGTTTGCAGCGGTGCTTTGAGGTGGTCCCCGAAGTCTTTGGGGCGTGGAGGGAGAAGGGGTTGTCGATGGTGGTGGTGAGAGTACTTAGGATTTTCTGATATGGTGTTTTGGATGGATTTTGTGGTGGTGAAGTTGGGATTGCGGTGGATTTTGGGGCTTTGAAAGCTTGGGATTGACCTGGGTGTGGGTTTTGGGATTGCAGAACTGGACATGTCCTCTGGCAAGGATTTTTTTTTCTTTTTTGGTTTGGGTGAGCAGATTTGGTGGTGGTCGGAGTGGGCTTGAAAGGATCGGACACAATAGGAAGATAGAAATAAGAGAGGAATAAAAAGAACAACAGAACAAATCCTAGGCATCGCCACCTATAATCTGCTGCAAACCCTAGGTATCACCACTAGGGGTGTTTAGCATCACCACCAAACTAAGAGAAACAAAGGAGGAGACATTTTCTCAACTCATAATAATAATTCTTATTCAAATTCATCTCCCCTTTCACGATTACAATAGCACTATTTTAATAGGGTTTAGGGAGTGCGCCAATATGGAAAATGCCTAGTCAAATCCCTTAAAACCCTAAACATTAAAAACTAAATTCAAATTCAAAAATAATTTCAAATTTAGAAAAAAAATCTTAAATGAATTTGGTTTTAATGCTCCCTGCATCACCATTTGGCTACACCTTTTTTAGGTGAATTTCTTTGACCATTAGCTGTTCTTCCTTTTTTTTTTTTGCCCTGGAAGTTTGACCCAGCTAGATAATTGACCCTCAGCATTACTTTGTGATTTGAACTCCCTAGTGCCATGTATGACACATGCCTGTTCTTTTTTGAAAGTTTTTGGATGAAGATGTTGGTGGTTTGCCTGTAACTTTTTAATTTTCAGATTTATTTGTTTTCCTTTTTTTTTGATTTGTTATGCTGTCATTTTTATGTCATCACTATAAAGAGGCTGTAACTTGTTATGGCATTGTAATTGTGAATGGGTTCTCTGCTGCGTGATCCATGGAATGATCATTTCCTGATGTATCTTATTCATTTGTTGATTGCAGTGCTGATCCTCAGGTACCTGTCCAATCAGAGACAACTCAGACAAAATATGAAAGTAACGAGGTGATAACAGAAACTTCAGAAGTCATGCACATGAATGGTGGTGGAAATCAGGTTTATACCAATACCCAAATATCTTCTGTATCAGGTTTTTTACTGTGTTTTTTTGTCTGTACTTTTGTCCCACTTCTGTATCCTGTCTCCCTCCCTCCCCTTTATTCATTGCCCACCCTTCCTATAATGCTGCTGTGGGGGAAGGAGTGATTATTGCTACCTGATGTAATCAGTGTAATTACCCTTTGTGTGAATAGGTTGATGTTCTAGTGACAGATCCCGAAATTGTTGAGTATGCTCAGGCTCCATCTACTCCTGGATTATTGGAAGAGCCAAACTTATCCAGTGTTCAGGAGACTTTAGCCTGTGATGACCATATGGAATTAGATCATACTTTAACAGGATTAGTTGCAGCAGAGAATGCTCTAACTGCTTCCGGAAAGTCAGATTTTCTTGGGGATAAAAATACAGTGAATTGGTCTTTGCACAATGATTTGAATGCTGATACTGTCGAGAATGGCTGTCTTCTGGGTGACCAAGACATCAAACAGGTGAAGCCGCAGGAACATCTGCCACCTACTGAAGCTAGTATGGAGTACATGTTAGCAGATAATCGCCTTTCAACTTCTTTACCCTCTTCGGATCCCATTGAGCAAACTGAAGCTATTCATCGAGAATTAGAATGTTCAGATGGGACAGTTGGTGTGTTGGATGGTCCAGACAAGGCAGAAGATATTCATAATGGAGTTGTAATAGACAATGAACCTAGTACATCTTTTGTACATCAAACTGACGTGGAATGTGTAGAACCTGTGGGAGTTAGATTGGATGAAACCATAGCATCTCCTAGTTGCTCTCATATCACCTCTGATTTTGAGGATCCTAGTCGTAAAACTTTTTCAAGTGGCATCTTTGCACTAGAATCGGAGGCTTATCTGGAGGATGATCAAGCATCACCAAGGCCGGAAATTCTCAATGATGTTGAAATTGCTAATGATGTGGGAAGATCATGCTCAACAAGCAAAGCATCAGCTTCAAATGCTGTCTGTCCATTGGAATCACCTGGGAGACCTGAGGTTGTGAATGCTGAAGCTCAGGCTTGTCAGGAACTGAAGGAGACAGAGACTTCAGATCCAGTTGCTAATGATGTTATGCAATCAAATCAATCGCATGTGCTTCGGGCATGCAATGCCCATCAAAGCCAACCTGACTTGTCATCTCTTGGAGGTATTTATTTAGTGGTTCTTGCAACTTAGTGTCTGAAGTTTTTATTACTTAGTTCCACCACCCAACAAGCCCTCCACCCAGGTTATTCGCAGTAACTTACCTCAATTCGTTGGGCTGTGCTCATTGAATACTAATCATTACCTCAATTCGTTGGGCTGTGCTCATTGAATACTAATCATTACCTCAATTCGTTGGGCTGTGCTCATTGAATACTAATCATGTTTCATATGCATGTAACTAATTTAAACAATAGGCATAAAGTCTATGTTGACACACAACAATCCCTATTTTTGAGCATGCCCTGGTATCTATTGATTATGTCTTTTCATCTTGTTTTAGGTGAAGAGTGCCTTGCTACTGATGTTACGGATACAGTCTTAGAAAAAAATTCATTTTCAGAATCTGCTCCATGTGAAGAAATTCAGTCAGATTCCAGGAAGTTAGATCAGCAAATGAAAAACGCAGTCTCTAGTAATAGTCAGTTGAATAATTTAAGTAGTCCCCAGACTTCTGACTTTCCTGCACTGGAAAAGATGCTCTCTGTAGTGGAGGCACTCACTACAAAACAGAATGATTTGCTAGTGAATTCTACACCAGACAAAGAAGCCCTGGCTGGGGATGATGGAGCTGCCACTGGGATTGAACTGATCTCGGGGAAAAAGCGTAGTTTCACAGAAAGCACTCTGACAGTGCAGAGTGTAAATTCAGTTGAATCTTTTGGCATGACACAATCCAAGAAAACTGCAGAATCCATTCCTGATGACGATGATTTGTTGTCTTCCATTTTAGGTATCAAAGTGGTTCTTTCCTGATTCCTTTCGATTGATGCATGCATGTTATAATGATACTATGACTGTTGGATGAGTTAATGGGCTTTTACCTTAATTCTTTCCTTGATGTAAATAGTATTTAAAACTCAATTTGGCACGTAATATTTGCTTTGGTCAGTATAAGGTTATGACTGAAATGAATTTTTGTTGCTTTAGTTGGAAGAAGATCTTCAGTTTTGAAAATGAAGCCCACTCCACCTGCCCCTGAAGTAGTACCCATGAAACGCTTGCGTTCTGCGCCTCGATCTAGTGCCTTGAAGAGGAAAGTTCTTATGGATGATACAATGGTCTTGCATGGCGAGTATGTTTTATATTCTTTGTCCATTACTTTGTTTACACTAATGGCTACTAGCCATCATTTGTAGTTCATCTGTTTATTACAGTTTCTTAAAGTTACTTTGTAGTGCTGTATTCTGTTTCAGTGAAAATTATTTAGAAAAAAATGAAGAGACCAAAAAAATCGTATTCTTTTCTAGTTCATGAACATGGTTCAATTATTATCTTCATAGAAGTTTGCTGGGAGCTCATGTGTTGAAAAGTAGTGTAGAAATAAAGGAGATATTATCTGATTTGAGGCACATAGCTTTTCCTTTGTCATCCATTTTGTCTAATGCCAGCCCTTTGCCCTACTTCCACACCACTGAAGTGTTATCACTCTCTCATGATCTACTTTATCTTGGCTTGTCTGTTGTGAGTGTGTCTTGAAAGAGAATAATTCCCCTCTTCTCTTGTTGATAAACATTATACCCCATAACATCTTCACATTACTAGCAAACAAAAGCCATGCTTCTTGAACAGAAATTATCCATAGTATGTCCATTACTAGTAACATTGCTATCTGCTCTATTTGCTTTTGGTAAAAATGATTAAATCTCTTTTCTTTTAGCCTATGAACATTTGCTCAGATGGCACTGCCTTTCCCATAAGTATGGCGTAAAATGTGAGGTCAATGGTTCAAGGTTCATTACATCTGCAATCCCAAGGGGTAGTGGAATTGGCTAGGGACTATGCCATATAAAGAGGAGGTTATGAAGTTCAAATCTTCCATTCTCCCTCCTCTTGGGCCAGAACTTATAAAAAAAATGATTCATTGGCACATGAGAGGATGGAAGGTGATGTTGTGGGTTAAAAGGACATTGGGTGTGTGTGTAGCTTGCCCCCAAAAAAGGCTGGATCTGTCTGTAACTAACAAAGAAAAATAAAACTTGATCAACAACTTATGGATATCCTGGACCATCTTGAAAGTGACAATTAACTCCAATGGCTATGCTCTTTGGACAACCTACCTATAATCTGCGTAATATAATGATAATTTTTTTTCTGGCAGCACTGTATGTGTTTTATTTATTTATTTTAGTGCCTGATTGTTATCCTGTAGTAAGCTTTTAAATATGCAATATTTTCTCTCTTAAATAAAGAACTAACAAACATTCCTTCTTTTCTTTAGCACAATTCGTCTACAGTTGACAAATACTGAAGACATACGTCGTGTAAGAAAGAAAGCTCCTTGCACTCGTCCTGAGATCTCAACTATTCTTAGACAATTCTTGGAAGATGAAATATTTAATGAACCCATTTGTACTGGTGAGTTTCTAGTTCTATATATTCAATAATTTGACTCTTTTTTTTTTTTTTTTTTTTTTTTTTTTTTTTTTTTTTTTTTAAGAATAAACTTTAATTATTGCTTTTGATGCTTTCTGAATTTATATAGTTTAAGTTCCCTTTGTCTGTCCCTGTCTTTTTCGTTGGCTACTTAAGAGTTTGATTGCATTATATATGTAAAGTTGGTGAAACACTTCTAACACCCCTCTATATTAGAAAAAGGAAAAACAAAAAAAATATTGTGATACACTTAACCTGAGAAAAAAAATGGTAGCAGCCATTTATGCATCCCATTAGCCTTTTTTGAAGACTTGCTTCTATGAACCTAGCATCTTTTTTATGTATATGTTCCCAGGTGGAAATAATTATAGCTTGATGGTTTTATATCCACTTAAGACGTTTCATGACATCGGTCTTTTGCATGCCTCTGCCTGTTAATACCACTGTTTTGCCACTTCTTCATCAACAATATGGCCACCAGTGTTACTTTTGAAATGTAAATATTTGGTTTTGGTTGTATGAATTTCATTGAGATGAATGCATTTGACCTAAGTCATTACTGCTGTATTGGTTTCATTATGTCGTAACTAATTTATTTATTTTGAGTTTGGTGATATTTTCCTTTTTTAGTTCCAAACAATGCAGCATCCGCTTATGCAACTGTTTAAACATCAGCCTACAAGCTACCTGAGATTTTGATTTATCTTTCAGGTATGTCGGCCAACTTAATATTCTTGCATAGTGAGACATTTGATCTAAGCGGCATTAGAATTTCTGAAATTGATCAAGGCAATAATTCAGAAGTAGCAAAGGGTATGGAATCTTCTGTTAGGCCAAATGTCGCTGAAGAAAGTGAAATGGATGGGAGCACTGAGCCTGTTGTAGTCAGAAGTGATGTAGAAGCACAACCTGCTGACAATTCCATTCAGACTGAGAGGCAGCAGGTCGAAAGTTTTAACTTAGGGTTGCAAGAAATGAATTCTCAAGAGCAGCCAAAGGCTATTTCTGACATACAGGAGTTTAGATTTTCTCAACATGACCCCTTGGGAGAGTTCTATGAAATGGGAACTGAGAGAGGGAATGTTGAAGTTGCTGATGCAGTCAATGGATTTTTTGTTAATGGGCTTGAATCATTATCTGCAACTGAACCTGTTTCTGGATATATTTGCAATGTGCCAGTGGACTTTGTGGTTCAGCCATCTCTAATGGATAAAACTGAAGATGCATCTGCTTCTCTGCCGATTGGCACATCATGCATGTCACCTGATAATAAATTGGATGCTCAGACTGTTGAGGGCGATGCTTTTGTGGTGAATATGAGCAATGGGAATGCCGTTGATGCCATTGAAATTGTAGAACATGGGGTTGAAATCAGTGCACACCTACAATCAGGTTCTCTTGAACTTGCTGAGAATATAAAAGGTTCACTTGCAAGTGAATGCCATAATCTAGCTTTTGAAAATGGTAACCAGCCTTTGGAGGAAACAGGAAATGATAAGCCAGGGGTTTTGAATGAGGATGGAGTTGTGCCTGTAGACTTGGGTTGTGATGACAAAGACCCTACCTCTAACTTTATGTGTATGGGAGAAATGAAAATAGATTCTACACATTCAGTAGAGCTTGATTTGGATGTGAATAATGCTTCCCTGAATGTTAAAGAAAATGCAGACTGTCAAGAAGTTGATCCAAATAGTATCATGGATGGAGAAGTCACTGCCCTTGACTGTCCTGGTGTTGAAGATCATAGTGTAAGTTTTATGTTTTCTTCCTTTGTTGTTTTCCTCTCTTTTATTTGTTGCCCGAAATTTTATTTGCCCTCTTAGAATATTGTTATAAATACATAATACATAAGTAATATATATATCCAAACTCAAACCACAGTTGTACATATATATATTCTTTCACCCCGACCAAGAACACATTTTGGTCCATCTTTTGGCTTAACATGCATGTGTATTATACGTGTGAACATGTGAACACAAACAAAAACATGGAGTTATCAATTATATTATATTACCATTTCATATTTAACTTTGTTTTGTTGCATAAAATGTGATCAACTAAAAATTTTACTATTTTTCTATTCCTTAACTGGGTGATTCTTGAGCATGGTCAATATTTGTTAGAGCAAGGTCATCTTCAGGAATAATCAGGATGATGCGTTTTTGTCATACATGTTAAGAATACTTTGTTGATATTCTCTGTTCAATTGAATTCAAATTTGTCTTATATTTTTCATGCATTCCTTAAAGAAAAATGTTTTGACTACATGGTGCAGGGTTTTGAAGATGTCACAGTTGGGAATGACACAGGTTCATTTTTCTTTCTTTTCTTTGTTTTTGATTCTCTCCATTTAGAAATTTTGAATTGTGTTCTAAATTTTGTTTGTACTACCTTGTGAAGTGAATAACTTGTGAGATGAGGCTAATTGGATGAATAAGTTATATGTATGGCAAAGCAATTTTTGTATTTTAGCCATAAGATTGGTGTCTACTATTCCTGTAGTTTTTATATTTCCTAAAGCCTAATCATGAAGGAACTATTTCCACTGTTGCTGGGTAGTGCCCGTTGCTGTGGAGTTAGGTGATACCTATAAATTGCTAATGATAATGAGTTATGGAAAAATTCTCTGAATTTATCGAGGATTTTAATTTGATTGACTTGCCTTTGGGAGGAGATAGCTATACTTAGTCAAGTGGTACAGATCAACCATCGATGTCTAAGATTGATAGAGCTTTGGTAACTCCTGACTGGGAGGAACACTACCCAAATGTTATTCAAAGGATTTTACCTCGTCCTGTTTCAGATCACAGTCCAATTCTCTTGGAGGTAGGGGGAATGGTGAGGGGGAAAAGTCCATTCCGATTTGAGAACATGAGGTTGAAGACAGATGGGTTTGTGGATAGAGTTCAGTCTTGGTGGAGTTGGCATTCTTTTGTAGGTACACCTAATTTCGTGCTTGCCAAAAAATTAAAGGCTTTAAATGAGGACATTGTGCAGTGGAATCGTAGAGAGTTTGGTAATGTAGATCGTTAGAAGAAACAATTGCTGGAGGAGTTGAAAATTTTAGATGCTAAGGAAGGGGATCTTGGACTTACTGATGGGGAGAAATGTCATAGGGTAGATTTGAGGTCCCAGGTGGAGCATCTTCTTTCTTTAGAAGAAATTTCCTAGAGACAAAAATCTAGGATGTTATGTATCAAGGAAGGAGATAATAATACTAAGTTCTTCCACAAGATGGCTAACTCCTATAGAGGGTATAATCATTTGAGCATCTTGGGAGGTGGATGGGGTGGTTTATGAGGAGGAATTTGAGGTAGCTGCTCAGGTAGTACAATTTTATAAAGCTTTGTGTTAGGAGCCAGAGGGGTGGAGGCCTTTTGTGGAGGGTTTGGAGTTTGATTGTATTGGGATACGGAGAGGGTTTGGCTTGAAAGGAAGTTTGAGAGAGGAAAATTTTCAGGTTGTAAGAGACTTGGAAGGGGACAAAGCTCTAGGTCTGGATGGTTTTACTATGACTTTTTATCATTATTGTTAGAGAGTAGTGGAGAAAGATGTCTTAGCGATTTTTGAAGAGTTTTTTCAACATTGTAAGTTTGAAAAAAATTATGTTTTTTTTTTTTTTTAAACCTATAATGCTACTACATTCATCGCTTTAATATAAAAAAAGAATGATGCCTCCAATATTAGAGATTTCTGGCCTATTAGCTTGGTGGGGAGTGTGTATACAATCTTGGTTAAGGTTTTGGCAAATCTTTTGAGAGTAGTGTTAGATTAGTTGATCTCTGAGTCTCAGAATAGTTTTGTGGGTGGGAGACAGATCCTTGATTTGGTTCTTATTGCGAATGAATGTGTTGATAGTCGAGTGAAGAGTAGGGTTCTGAGGGTCATCTGTAAACCTGATATTGAGAAAGCTTATGATCATGTGAATTGAGAGGCTCTTCTGGATTTTTGAAGAGAATGGGCTATGGGGAGAAGTGGGTAAGTGGATCCGCGCTTGTATATCCACGGTTTAGTAATCTGTATTGATCAATGGGTCTCCAACCGATTTCTTTGGTAGTTCAAGGGGTTTGAGACAGGGGGATCCGTTATCCCCTATACTGTTTTTGATTATGATGGAAGTTTTTAGTAGGATGTTGAAAATAGTGGAGGGTGCTAGATTACTCCGTGGCTTTAAAGCTAATGGTAGGAGGGATGATGGGGAATGTGTTTCGCATCTCTTATTTGCAGATGATACTATTCTCTTTTGTGATGCAGATGTGGAGCAAATTCTTCATGTTAGGTTGTTGTTACTTTGTTTTCAAGCTGTGACAGGTTTGAAGGTCAATGTGCAGAAAAGTGAAATGGTTCCAATAGGGGAGGAAAATGATGTGCACGCCTTGGCTAAAATTTTGGGCTGCAAGGTTGGAACTTTGCCTATGTCTTATCTTGGCATGCCGTTGGGGGCTTCTCACAAATCCCCTTCAATTTGGAATCCTATTTTGGAAAATTTTGAGCGAAAGTTGGCCAGGTGGAAGAAGTTGTATTTGTCTAGGGGGGTAGATTGACGTTGCTCAAGAGCACGTTATCTAGTCTTCCGACTTATTTTCTTTTGCTGTTCACTATTCCTACTCGTGGCTAATAGAATTGAAAAGCTGCAAAGGGACTTTCTGTGGGGTGATAGCAAGACACATTTGGTAGGATGGGATAAAGTATGTGCGCCTATGGCTAATGGTGGTTTAGGTATAAGGAAACTAACTACTCTTAATAAGGCTTTATTAGGGAAATGACTTTGGCGGTTTGGGAATGAGGAGACTCGGCTTTGGAGAAGGGTGGTAGCTTTAAAGTTCGGGGAAGAATGGGGGGGATGGACTTCTAAGTTGGGCAAGGGAGTTCATGGGTGTGGTTTATGGAGAGGTAATCGTATGGGTTGGGAGGATTTTAGAAAAAACACTCAGTTTGTTGTTGGGACGGGAAATAGAGTGAGATTTTGGCAGGATGGGTGGTGTGGGGATCAACCTTTTCAGCTGGCTTACCCGAGACTGTATGGTATTGCTAGAGATAAGGAGGCCTCTATTGAATCTTTTTTGACAAGGCTGGGGGAGGGGGAGAGACGAAGTTGGAATGTTCGTTTCACCCGGGAATTTAATGATTGGGAGATGGAGGAAGGGGTGAACTTTATTCGTCTCTTGTGAGCAAATGTTCCTTTAATGGATGTTGGAGATCGGATGAGGTGGAAGTTGAAGCCTAATGGGGATTTTGACATCCGGTTGTTTTATAACAAGTTAAGAGGTCCCTTGCCTATTATCTTTCCTTGTAAAGGTATTTGGAAGGTTAAGGCTCCTCGGCGTATTTCTTTCTTTGTTTGGACTACAGTTTGGGATAAGATTCTTATAGGCGACAATTTGCGGGGTAGAGGCTTTGATTTTGTTGACTGGTGTATTTTGTGTCGGTGTAATGGGAAGACAGTGGATCATTTGCTACTTCATTGTGAAAAGGCTTATCGGTTGTGAAGCCTGGTTTTTAGATCTTTTGGGATTTTATGGGTCTTGCCAAGATTGGTTGTAGATACTCTTTTTGGTTGGTGGAATTGGTTTGGAAAGCACTCATCTAGCATTTGGAATTTAGTTCCATTGTGTTTAATGTGGTGTATTTGGAGAGAGCGAAATTGACGGACTTTTGAGGACATGGAAAGCTCCACTAACTAGTTGCTTGCTTCTTACAGTCGCTCCCATTTTAACTGGTCTAGGGCTTGGGGACTCACCTCTAGTGATTCTCTCCCTTTGTTCCTTAGTTCTCTTCTTTGTAATTAGCTTCTTTTTTCTTTCTTTTTTTCCATTTTCTTTTTCGTTTCTCTTTTTGTAATATTTGGTTTGCCTTATGCTCTTTTCGGAATATACATCTTTCTTATTTATCCTAAAAAGGATAATGAGTTATGCCCTGCATGGGTAACAATATTGCTTATCTATCTTGTTGGTTTGGGACAGTGCCGTGAATCGTGGTTGTAATTTAAAAAACTTCTTTTACTGCTTGTGTTTTTATTTGTCCTGTAGTTCATATGTTTGATACATTTTTTTTCTTCCCATTTCTCCCAGAATTCTTAAATGTAGATGATGAAGAAATAGCTGAAGAAGAAGATGATAATATGCCATCAAGTACTGAAGACACTCGTCTTCTTGAGAACACTGGATGGTCATCTCGTACCAGGTGTGTACGCCTCAGTTGTTTGGCCTTATTTTTTTTACATGCAGCAATACTTATCCTATTAAGCAAGGCACTAGAGACCAGAGTTTTTGTTGCCTGTTTGTTTGATTGAGTTTTGGTTGGTACCTACAACTTTTGTGTTAGGAAGCCTGACCTAAATATGGTGTTTGGGCTTACTGACTCTGGCCAATATGTTGATTAAACAATATTCTCTTTGTTTTAAGAACATTTTTTTCCTTGTTTGGTCAATGGTGGTGTGCGTGTCGGGAAAATTGCAACAAAGGCTAAGGGCATGAGATAAGAGGTAGTGGCTAATGTTATTCTCCTGCTAGAACTGCTGGAATGCCTCTCCTCTCTCATAGCTGGCGCAGTTTATAATACTGCTGGTCTTAAGTGGTTTTACTATCTGGGTTCTGGTTTTAGCTATGTTTTACTATAAAACCTGAATGGAGTATTAGGGAAAATGGGCTAATTGTTTGGTTCAAGATTTTCTGTGGAACATTCTGAATGACTTTATGTGGTTTCATTTTTGCAAGAATTGTCAGGATCATAGGGAACATTTTTTATTATGCCAGACAAGTTTGTCTGTCATTTAGTTTTCTGATTTTTAACATGTCTACGTACTTTTCTACCTTAAAATTGTTAGTCCTTTTTTGATAATTAAAATTGCTTATAGTCATTATACAACCTTAACCCTCAATGATGTTCTTTCCCTTTTCAAAATAGGGCTGTTGCCAAGTATCTCCAGACTTTATTTGATAAGGAAGCTGTACATGGAAGAAAGACACTCCCCATGGATAATCTACTAGCTGGTAAAACTCGTAAAGAAGCATCAAGGATGTTTTTTGAGACATTGGTACGTTTGTAATATATCTTGGTTGAAATCATACTTTTATCTTGCTAGATTAGGTGAAAATTTAAATTGAATTCTGAAGTGCATATTTCATAATTGATACAGTTTTGTTATAGGTGATCTATGAATTTATACATATTATTACTGGGCCATTAATCATCATATACAGTTGAATTTTTATTTTTACTGCTGGGCTGGATTAACCATACAGCTGCTTTTATTTTTATTTTTATTTTTTTGAGTGTGTTTAGAATCTCCTACTACCCGAACCCCTCCCCTCCAACCCCTAGCCCTAGGTACTTAGTACCTAGGGAGGTGCCATTTGACCATCTGGGTGGTTGGCGCACTGCTTTTATAGATATAGAAATTAGATGCTAGTCCCAAAATTTTGGGGTCGGCGATGAATCCTCAATAGAATACTTAGGATCGTTCATATGTATTCGTTTCCTCCATTCTACTTTATTTAAAGTCTTACTCTTTGTTACTCAATGTCATTTTATTCTAATGTGATTTTTGGTATGCCTGCCTTTTTTTGTTCCCTCAAAGACCAACTTACTACTTACTAGTGCATTAGCCACTCTCCTCAGAACATGATCGAACCATCTAAAGTGACCTTCTCTCATCGTTTCATCAATAGGGGCTACCTCTATCTTTAAGCGAATTTACTTATTTCGAATCCTATCTTTCTGTGTTTCCACTTGTCCATTTTAACATTCTTATTTTAGAAATTAGGTGCTAGAAGTCAAAAAATATGCATGCATGCGTCTGTACATGTTTTTACACCTGCATATAAATGTGCATGTATGATGACAATTCATTTTTTATTTTTTTAACATATTCAGATTTGGTTGAGAGAATTCCATTCCCTCTTTATTTATTTATTTTTTTAAATAATAAAAAAAAAGTTTCATTTCCTTTTTAAAGCTGTTGGTGTTTGTTTAGAGTTCATATGGGGTTTACAGAAGTATTTACAACATGTATAGCTTTGTATGCGTGTAGCACACTTGTGTGTGTGAGTATATATTGTTCATTAAACAGTTGTAAAATTAAGGGTTTCATTTTGGTAGAAACCTTGACTTTTGAAAAATTAGTGTGAGTAGTAAAAATGTGGTTCCAAAGCATAGCTCTCAATTAGAGTGGAAGTCTGCTAAAAGAAAAGGTGTTGTGTTGAAACAAATCATCCTTACATTAATTTAGTTAGAAGATACAAAGTTTAGAGTCTAGTTTTGAAGGAGGGTCTAGTTTGTATTGTTGTCCGCACATTCTGTTTAACCACCCATAGAGATGAAAATAGGACTGGATTTGGACCTTGACTTTTAGACTTTCAGGAAGGGGAAAAGTTGATTTCTCAGTGTGGCCGAGTCTGCATTCTATATGTGAAATTCGATGTTTCTAAAAGTGAAACAATAATTGAACTTCTTGAGGGTCATTAAATTAGTTTTGTTTTCCGGGACAGATTTATTATTATTATTATTATTTTATTTATTTTTAAAAGAATTAAGCCTTCTATTTCATGCTTTAAATTTTACCCTTTTGCAGGTTCTTAAGACAAGGGATTACATACATGTAGAACAGGCAAAGCCCTTTGACAGCATAAATATAAAACCTCGAGTAAAGCTCATGAAGTCGGATTTCTGATATCATCTCACATAGGAAAGCAGATACAGTTGAAAAGGCCCATATAGTACTAGTTTCACTGATGCTCGGCAGGGATGGGATTATTTTTTCTTCAATAGATTTTTCCCTAATTGTCTTTTCTTTTTGTTTAAAATTTTTTGGGTTAGGAATTTATGTCTTTTATTTAGTCCATGTAACTGGTAGTTTAACAATGGGGTCGAGTGTCACATGTATCATGTTGATTCTAGCAATAGTGTTGTAATGTGAATTATATTTATATGTATATATCTGTAAAGTATTATCATTTGCAATTGAAATGCTAATTTATCTGTTTGCTGCAGAAAAAGAATATATAAAAAGGAGAAAGTTGTATTATCGTGACATGTTTTAGTTGGGTCTTATAACAGGTACTGCATGGATCGTGTGTTTCCTGTCAGGAACAAGTAGGAAAAGTGAGATTTGAGAGCTCATTTAAAGTGTCTATTTTAGCTGTCGTGACGTATGAATTTATGCAGTTCTTGTTTTATTTCAATCAATTTGATCAAATCATGTGAATCTTCATGGTAATGCTGTACAAATCAATGTATGGTTGCAAGTTTTCACATTGATAATATTCTTTCAACCTGCGGTTCTGATAAGGTGGTTTCAGATTTTTCATGTCCGCTCAATTGGTAAGGTTTGAGATATATGCAAAATCTTGAACGTTTTATGTTTACAGAAGTGTGAATTTGGTTAATACATCATACTGTGCTCATGTTTGACTAATGGTGTGAGTTGATTCGTGGATCAGGATATGCAGCATTATATAGGCTCTGCCTCACTGATGATTCATTATGACCTATCAGATGGTGATTCATTATGACCAAATAGATAATCCCTTTGTGAATAGTTTATTTAACTGAAACTGAAAATTTTTTGTTTAAAGTATTATAGGAAAAAAGCTAAAAGCCAGCTAAATAATACAACGAGACTCATAAATAGTACTAAAAAGAAGCTAAAAATTCAAATAGGCTAAAGTTGCATCACACCCCAAAGACTCTTTAAGAAAGACTCTTTAAGAGTTCTATGGAGATACATTTAGCCACACAATTTGCACATTGGTCACCATGTGTATTGGATACTATCACTTGGGGAACCATCACTAGTACTGGACAGGATATAACTTGTATGGGATATAAGGCAAACTTTTTCTCTTTTTGTTGGACAGGATATGAAGATCACAAGTTTACAATCCTAAAGTCCTTTATGGCTAAAAACTCAATTGCAACACTTTTAACAAGCACAAATAGGTTTGGACAATTTGTAAGACCAGGCTTTTTATATAAATGGTAGAATTTGACTGTCTCAAGGCAGAGGATATCTAAATTTATTAAAATTTAAATTAAACATGAGTTTTTGGATCTGGTATCACCTGCTATGAGTCAAGTTGCTATGCATTGTCTGGTTGATTTTGAGGAGTCCAAGAAACAATGATTGTAGTTACCTGCTTCTTAAACTCTGCAATTTTCCCTACATGTGGAAATGACTTTCCTTCAAAAAAAGGTCAGTTGCACTGATATCTTTTGTTTGAAATAAAAATAACAGATAGTACCTTTACTATATTTTAGGGTCCAATTGTAAGCTTGCAATTGAATCATAGTTCCTACTAACCTCTTGAATACTGTGTTGTGTGATATTTTATTAAAGATGACAATTGGTCGGTGTTGCTTCTAAAAGGATTTTATGGTGCCATACATGTTCATGAATATGTATGGCGCATTACTTTTTTCACATTTTCTATTTAAATTTGTGTAAATGTTTACAACCC
The DNA here is from genome assembly GCA_030021035.2 of Notholithocarpus densiflorus. NCBI lineage: Eukaryota > Viridiplantae > Streptophyta > Magnoliopsida > Fagales > Fagaceae > Notholithocarpus > Notholithocarpus densiflorus. The sequence continues at coordinate 10,276,765 of JARYZH020000004.1, forward strand.
TTGCCTCTTTCTCTGTTCATATTCTCGTGCTTTCTATATTGCTACAAATGTTACACGTGTGACAAAGGAATTACTATTAGTGCTTTTGTTGAGAAAGTTTCAAAGATAAGGTGTTATTGTGTAAATAGGATCAATGGTGGTAAATGGTAATAGTATCTGATAGAGAAATCTCTATTAAAGAAAGAGCTACTAGCGAAGTTGAAATATATCTTATGAGCAAGGTTGTCAAAATCAGGATCCTACGTAAAATCGTGAAAGGTAGGTGGGATCGTGGATCGTAGGATCAGATCGTGAATCATAAGATCATCCTACATTATTTGAGAAAAAAAAAATTTGGTATGTTAAATAATCACATAAATTATACATTCATAAAAAATAAAAAATTTGCATATTTGATGTAATTACCATACATCATTGCATCCATTTGTAAGCATCATTTAAAGAGGTCAAAAATCTCAAAACGTGACACTCTGTTGGGATGTTATTTTTCATTTGGATTCAACTAACACTCCATCTCTCTACATTAGAATAACAAAACTTGGCCTATTGGGATGTTATTTTTCATTCTTCTGTCAAGTTAAAGAAGCTTACAAGTAACCAAGATTGTTTGGAATCGTTAGAATTGTACGATCCTAAACAATCACTGAGATCCTTGAAAGATCCGGATCGTTTTGGGCAGGTGAGATCGTAAAATCGTAGGATTGTAGGATTCAGATTGGGATTTTGACAACCATGCTTATGAGAGTTTTAAGTCACGGTGGCAAACGTGCAATTTCCACATAAATAAAATGCATTTTTACAAATAGCTAACCCAAATGAACACTTAGTTCAATCAAGTGGTATAAGCAACTCATGGTACTAAAATAAGGACAAAGTAAACTAATTTATAGTCAAACCGCTATAACTCTTACTAAAAAAATTAACGTAATTACATATTTTGAAAATGTAATAATTAGATTGCATGTTATTTATGTCTTAATATGCATATTAAATTTTATGCTAATCGGATGTTATTTATTATTCGATCCAAAAATTTATTTTTTATCTATAATTTTAAACTACAAATATTAACTTGAAATTTAAATATTGAATTAATGAAATAAATATTACATTTTGATCTTCTAGAAAATTTTCAAGCATAAAATTAAGATATAAAAATAAAATAAAAGTGATGATGTCTCATGAGCTGCGCTGTTGAGCCGTACGTGACCCGGTCCATGTAAATTTACTATGCGATTTCCAAAAGCCTAAAGTCTATTTTACTATTCCCTCCGTCCCACTTTGTTTGTTTTGTTTGAAAAGTCAAACTTTTTAAGGGAACATCATTTATTGTCTTGTCTACCTTTTAAAAATGTATAAGTTTCCAAAACTACCCTTAAATAAATTTATCAAAAAATTGAATTATTAATAAAATAGGAGTATAATAGGAACATTAGTAAATTAATGACTTTTATTTTTAGAAACAGGACAATATTTTGGGACATCCCAAAATGGAATAGAAGACAAACAAAGTGGGACGGAGGGAGTACAATTTAATGCTTCGAGAATGCTAGAACATGCAACTGTTGTTTAACAACATAACCGTAATAACAACGGGTTAGATTGTTCGACCTATCATAAACAAATTCCAACAGACTATGTTGAATATTGATAAAAGCTTGGTCTTTTACGTCCTCCAAAGGATACTTTTTGAATGTAGAATGCTTTGAAAGGTCAGTCAACTTTCTATAGGTCTCAGATTTGGAAAATAACTAGATCATGACTCTAATAGTAAATAGAGCATGGTCCAATTCAGATCCATAAAATCTGTCTCATGACTCATGAGTCAACAACACGAAGGTGTACTTTTTGTTGGTATGAATGCTAAATTTAACCATTTTTCATACGTAAATTCAGTGTACTAGAAAATAAAATATTATGTGGGTTCTAGTTAGCTGAACTAGTAAAGTCTCTAATGACTGAATAAGAGATCTAGGATTTAATTCTTGCCTACACCAAAAACGGATTAGTGTCTTGGTCTAATGATAAAAGAACTATTATTGGACGCCATAAGTTGAAATTCTTTAAAAAAAAAATCATACTACCAAATCTTAAAAAAAAAAGAAAAAAAAAAAGATATTGCCATGCCAAGTCTTCATGCCCAAAAGCCATTCTTATATCAAATTGAAAGTCACTCAAATTTCAGAGTTCAATTAGGCCACACCCTACCGGCCACGCACTTTGTCAATTTCTTAACCACACCAATAATTTTGGAAAGTGGTGGCTCCAAGAATTTTTTTCAAAGGTCATTAAAAAACTTAAATTAAATAAATTTTTTTAAAAAAGAACTTGAATATATTGAGTTATCGACAACAAAAAAAAAAAAACGCTAAAATATGAAGTTTTACAATTTCCTTTTATGAGTTTTTATATTTTGAAATAGTTACGTGATAGTTCATTATCAATTGTCAATATGAGTAGGTGTGACTATTTTATTTTGTTAATTTTGTATAACATTTAAATTTTTATGCTGCTATCTTTAACTATTTATCACTATTTTTATAAAAAAAAAAAAAATTCAACTAAATGACAAAACTCAACTCATTAACACTATATTAATTATTGACTCACACAGCTATACTTATATATACATTAATAATACACTAACTTTACTCTCTTCTTTTTTTGTGAATTACTAACTTTATAACAAAAATTTATTATAACATTATAACAATATACACACATGTAACAAATCCTCTGAATTTCATAATTATTAAATTATGTAAAGTTATATTATATTTATGCTATACACACACATTTATGCACATCACAACTCACACAAATAACATAATAATAATAATAATAACAACAACAACAACAACAACACACAATCAATAATCAGACACATACTCACACACATATAATATAAATCAATATATATATATTTATATATTTATATAAGTAGAGATCTCATGTGGGAGTGCATGAGGTCCTGCCAAGTGGCGCTCTAATTTTTCATTTAGCCTTTTTTTTTTTTTTTAATCTCTTTCATTAAGTTTTTTTACTGTTACCCAAAAGTTCACATTAATTTATTTTACTGTTATCTCATTAATTGACTAAGTTTATTCCACACCTTTCTCTAATCTACATGTCTTTTAGCATACCCACCGTTTTAGTATTTTAAAAAAAAAAATAATAATTAAGGACTAATAGTAATAACTGGATAAGGCTCTAGATTCTCAAAAAAAAAAAAAAAAAAAAAGCTAAGGCCCTGAAGAGAGATAGAGAGACACAAAAATGTTGTGGATTATTAAATAAAACACATTATTTCACTATATATTACCAAAATAAAATACTTGAGACTGACAAAACATTTGAAAGAAAGGGAAAGAAAAATCTAAGGGGTCATAATCTCTGTTATACTAGCCTCCCATTACCATCAAGACGCCGAAACCCCTACGGCCTATGGGTAATTTTTTTTTTTCCTTTTAAAATTAGGGGCTTAAATATGATTTAGGTTTGGGTAATTTGGTTGGATAGTTTTTGTTTTTGGTATATAAGTAGAGAGAATATTTGGTGCGCAATGTAAAGTCATATTCTACCATGGTTTAATTTTAAATCATCAACAAGATACATGCATACACACTTGTTTATAATAAAGAGAGGCACTCACAGCTCGCAAACATTCACTATTTACTCTTATAATCAAAGATACCAAAATAATCAGATAAAGGAGGGAGATGAGATTTGAGAACGAGATCAGAGATATTATATCAGAGAGAGAAAATGAGAGTGATCTGTGATCTATGCTATTGTTTAATTTTTTCCATTTCTTTAGAACATCCATTTTCAACCATTTTTTTTTTAATTTTATATATATATAAATTGCATAGGCCAGATGGTCTGACCGGGTTACCCATGAAGTGGAAAGAAATACAGTTTCTTTGCTTGTAAATCCGGGCAAAAATCTCCCTATCCCCCATTAGTTATTAAAAATTGAAATAAATCAGTTCAAATTTTTTTATTATGATAATCTTGATTTTTAGATAAAAAAATAAAACTTATACAAATAGGAACTTAAAGAAGGTGAAAACACTAATTTGGTCTTTAAATTTTAGGATCACACTTAATTTAATTCATAAATTTTGGTAACAATCAATTTGATCCTTATTGTTGGGTTAAGATAGCTTGACCCCGGTTAATTAATTCAATTACCTAAGTTGATTAATTAGGTTCAATTGTATGCAAATTGTGAAGGCACCAATAAATCACCAAAAATAGTAAGTGCAGTGGAAAATAAATAAGACACGATGATTTGTTGACAAATGGGAAAAACCTCGCAAGACAAAAACCCCATCGGGTGATTTTAAGGTCACCACTCCCAAGAATCTACTAATCAACAATCAAATGATTACAAGTATAAGAAATCTTATCAACTACCCTTGGCCTATCCCGAAATACCAACCTACAGTTGAACCTTTGCTCCAATACCCAATTGGACGTGATCTTGTAGTAGCCTTCTTTCCTTTGATGCACAAACCTCCAATTTGTGACTAACCCTTTGCACGGATCCCAAGTACGTGACTAACTCCAACAACTTGAACATATGTTGTTGGCTGCAAAGTTCTTCACTTCATTAACAATGAAGATCTGGAAGCACTCAGTTACAAAACCCTATGGCGTACAAATGCAGTAGTTTCACACAGAGAAAATAAGTCTTTTGGTCTTTGTATCCGTGTGTAATGGACTTTAAAATAAGTCTTATATATGTCTAGGGTTGTGAGAAAAGAAACCCCAAACAAATATACAAGACTGGGCCGAATTTCAGATTTAGAAATTCTAAAATCACGAAAATACAACTTACAAAAAATACAAACAAAAATACAAACATGAAAATGAGCGTACAGCATGAAATACAAACAAAAATTATCACAAAAATACTCTCTACACTATCATGAAAATGAGCGTATAGCATGAATTACTTACAAAATTATTGCTCAAAAAATTTTCCAATGTTGGAAGACGAGGTACAAAAATTTAAATTCACAACTAAAAGCTGAAGCATAGCATTTAATGTTGCTACGCTCACAGTGAGCCACGTTAACAGCCATGTCATTGTCATCCTCTTTTTTTGTATTTGTCCAACAATTTTAAAATAGTTTTTATCAATTTCAAAATACTTATAAATATAAAATAAATCCTAGCCCTATCTCCACCATAAAACCCACTTTTTTATTAATTTAATTCCATTATAAAGCCCAAACCCAAAGCCTTTTCAACCTAAACCTTTTGTGAAACCATTTTTTTTTCACGGTTACAAACTTTTTGTTTTTCCCTTCCTTTTGTTGCATGAATGGTTTCAACTATTTCAAAATTATTAATAAATTGTTTATATATTGATATAACTTATGCATGGTTTGTGTTTGGACAGCTCTCATATCTTATAAATATTATCTTCTTCTAGCCTAGGAAACAATATTTTCTTTCGCACCTTTGTCTTTCTCACAATAAGCTCTCTCACTTCATCTCTTCCCTTTGTTTTTTCTCTCCTCTCACACTCTCACTATCACCCCCTCTAATCTCTTCTCTTCCCACAGATTTCTCCCTCTATCTGTTTCTCTTCTCTTTTTTCTCCTTGGTTCTCTTCCCCTTTGTAACACCATTCTTCGACAAGGTTTTTATATTTTTCCCCCTAATAGATCAATCAATAGTTTTATAACAATTTGGCATTTTGGTATTTATCAAACTATTTGTACTAGATTATTTTCCCGGTTAAACTATTTGGCCTATGTGGCATTTTGAACTATTTAAAATGGAGATTATGGTTATGTTGAATTATGAGAAGTATGGTTGATATATATATTATTTATGTTACTGTTCATATATATTAGCAAGATGAGTGTTTGAGATCATGAAAGTTGGACAACTAATTTTGATTATATTTGTTGTCAAAATTTTATTTTGAAACCAAATTCAATCTTGGTTATTTATTTATTTATATTGATTACATTAGGTGGGTTTACACAATACACATATTATACATATTTTAAATTATACAAAAAGTGTTATAAGCAAACATCATAAAATGAGATAGTTTTCTAAAAAAAGCTCTCTAGAAAATGAACAATTTTTTAGAAAATGTTAATGCTGAAACAAACAGAGCATAAGACATTACTTTGTTTAAGCATTTAATTAACAACATCGCTGTTAATAGGTTTATGATTTAATTAAATTGAAACTTTTTTTAAGTATACAGTTTAATTTGAAATATTAAAAAGTATGGGCTTTACTTTGAAAGCACCCAATAATTGTTAGGGTCTAAAATGTATTTTCCCTTAAATTTATTAAAAAATAAAATAAAATAAAACGAGAATAGATGCCCTAAGGCCCCACCTAACTGTATGCAAAATGGTTGTGTAAAGTTAGACCGTGTATTATAGAGGTTCTACGTGTATATCCAGCATTTTTAGAGTATTTCCAACCGGTTTTGCTATCTCATCCTATTTTACCATTTCAAAAAGCTACTTTATCAATTATACAATACAATTTTACAATACTCCCAGCATCCCAACTTCTATTTTTCTATTCTACTCATTAAAATAATATTTCAACACAATAAAATAATATATCCCACATTCACCATAATTTACAATTCAACCCATTATTTATTCTCTCTCTTTTTTTCTGTTCAAGAACCACAATCACCACCACCGCTGCACTATACACACCTGACACCACCACCACCACCAGCAACCCATAATCTAGCAACCCATAACCTACCGTCAACACCAAAAAAAAAAAAAAAAAACCCCAGACCATCAACACCACCCTCTCCGACCATCAACACCACCAAAAAAAAAAAAAAAAACACACAGCAACCCACTGTAAAAAAACCAGACCCACGCCACTGCCGTCGAACCCCAACAAACCACCAATCACCACCACCACGCCACACGCCCACCGGAAAAATCCACTCTATCAAAACCCCATCGGAACGAAACCCACGCAATCAAAACCCGATCTCTATATACGCCGATCAAAACTCCGATCTCCACAGAACCCACGCCGATCAAAACTCCATCGGAACCCACCCGATCTCCTTCCGCCGATCAAAACCCCATCTGAACCCACCCAAAATCAAAACCCACCTCTCCACGCACGACTAGCCACAACCCACACGCCCCACGATGAACTCCATGCAAAACGGCCCATGCAGCTCCGGATCACAACCCACTTCGGCGGCGCAACCCGGATCGCAACCCACTCTCAACCCGAATCGCAACCAACTTCGGCGACGCTTTTTGACCCGGATCGAGTCAGAGCTCTCCAACATCTGCGACGAAATCCTCAAGCTCCTTGACACCAGACTCATCCCCTCTACTGCCACCGGCGACTCCAAGGTCTTCTACCTCAAGCACTAGCACAAAGAGAGAGAGACGAGAGAAGTCAGAGAGAGAGAGAGGGAGGCGAAATACTCAGAGACGCTGAGAAAGAAATTTTGACACAGAGGAGAGAGAAAAAAATAAAAGGATTAAAATATATTTTTTCAGTTTGGCATAGCGCTACAGTGCCATCTTACTTGTAAGATGGCACTGTAGCGCTATGCCAAAAAAATTTGGCATTTCTCAGTTTTAGCCTTCCCATTGCTGGCATGTTTTTGGGCCTAAATGCCAAATGTATCTTACATTTGGCATTTGAAAGGGCCACTGCTGATGCTCTTACAGGTTTCGTGATATTTTTGTTATTGGGGAGGTTTATTTTTTTGTGTATTTTAGTTATTGTAGACGTTTTAGAATGTTTTGCAAATTTTAAGGCCTTCGGATTTATTACAAACGCTTTGGAGGTTTTGGATGTATTTTGGCAATTTTAAATGTTTTGGGTGTCCTTGTCATTTTAGAAATTTCGGCAGTATTTTGATCATTTTATAAGTTTTAAGGTATAGTTTAGTTATTTTGAAAAGTTTGGGTCTACTTTAGTCATGTTAAAGGATCATAGATATTTTGAAAGATTAGGTGTGTGTTTCAATTATTTTAGACCTGTGTTGGTGTGGCCTAACGGATAAGGCGTCTGACTACTTCTAATCAAGCAATTGTGGGTTCGAGTCCCACTGATTATGTTTATATGTTATTTCACCTTCTAAAAAAATATATCATTTAGACATGTGTTTTGGTCAATTATTTGGATGTGTTAGAACTTAGGAGTGATTTTGATTATTTTATAGATTTTGGGCATATTCAATCATTTTAAAAGGTTTTGTGGGTATTTTGCTCATTTATAGTTTTAAAGTAAATTTCAAACATTGTGCATGTTTTTAGGGTATTTGGATCATTTTAGAGGTTTTGTATACTTTGATCATTTTTTATTATTATTTGAAGTGTATATTGGTCATTGTGTAGATTTCCAACGATACTGTTGTCATATTAGAGGTTATTCATTTTAAAGGTTTTAAGGATATTTTAATTAGTTGAGTGGTTTGGGTGTATTTGGGCAAACAGATGGATTGGTTTTATCTTAAAAGCTAAATTACAAATTACACCATATAATGTTGACCTCTTTTCAATTCAATTATTTCTATCTCTCTTTTTTTTTTTTTTTTTTTTTTTTTTTAATTAAGTTCTTTAGCTTCCTTTTGTTTCTGATGCAGTCCTACCCACTTTGCACCATTAAATCTCACCAAAACCAACCGGAAGATTAGAAAAAATTAGACAAAAGGAAGAAATTGAAAACATATTAAAGTTAAGAAACTAAAATGAAAAAAAAAAAAGATATATCTATAAGTATTTAATTGAAAATTATTCCAGTAATTGGAGGAGTAATTTGTAATTTAACTTATCTTAAATAATCGACTTGGACAAGATATAGGATAAAACTATTTTAGCAACCTACCCATTTATATCCCCAAACCCCCCCTATTTTCCACCACTAGTGGTTTAGAGTCTTAGACTATAATACGGTCATTTTTTTCAAATTAGTATGTTTTTTTTTTCTTTTATTTTATTTTTCATTTCAATTGATTACTGTAAACTTTATTTATTTCTAATTTTGTTTTGTTTTGTTTTTTTTTTAAACTTTTTAGGCTGTGAATTGTGTTTGCAAATCAGAGGATGAATGAAGTCTTTCTCTTTGTAGTTTGAAGCTTTGAATAATTTTGCTTCAGTCTTTTGTTTAAGTCATGCAACGAAATTGTTTTGAAATGATAAGGGCGGTGCATATGAAAAGTCACGAAGTGTCACACTCACTATTTGCCCGTCTTTTAGGGCAAAACAAATGTTGACCCGTACGTGACCCACTCCTTGTACAATTCTACATCAACTATGCGATTTCCAAAAGCCTAAAGTCTATTTCACAATTTATAAAGGCAATGCATGAATACTTTTCTTTAAATCATCTTAAATATTTTGTTGACAAAGTCATATAGAATTTTTATTAGTAGGATAATGAGTTAAATTATACCATCAAATGATAATTTTGGAATAAAGAAAACAAGAAATGAAAACATAATAAATTGGACCCCACGTTGAAGATCAGTGCACGCCTTGGCAAATCAGGTTTCTACAGCTTTGACTTCCCCTTAGCTCAGGCAAGTGAAGGCCAGGGACTGTTGGAGGGGATCAAGGCCAGAACTGGAGTTGGGCCTATCAGGCCCAAAAACCAGGCCCAAAGGGTTTAAAAGTCTGTCAACGATGACGACTTGGGTACCCCAGGGCTGTAGACTTCTCTTCATAATTCATATCAACATTTATTATACTCCACAAACTTTCAAACACATAGAGGTTAATCCCATTCAGTCAGCCGAAGCAATTTCCTTGCGGTTCCATCCCCTCCTTTTGATCCACACACTTATATAGTTCCAATTAATTCTCTTCACTTCGTTGAATATTTTTAAGAGAAGCTTCAGTTTCGTTGAGTTTCTAGGAAAATGCTAGAAAATATGAGAAGTCAGGTAATCTTAAGGCCTAGTGTTCTACATTTTCATAGTGATTTCGGAAAATTATCTTATGAGACCGACAAAGCTTTCACCCTTTTTCCGTATTCTTGGGATTGTAAACAAATGTTGACCCGTATGTGACCCGCTCTTTGTACATTTACCGTGTAATTTCCAAAAGCATGGAGTCCATTTCATAAATCAACTCATCGAGAAGTTGCATTTTCTTTATTTTGAATAGCCTAACTTTTATATCATCCTAATTTTCAATTTAGCAACATTTTCTCTCCTTTTTAACTGTTATCATAGGGTCTGTTTGGATTGAGGAGAGCGAGAGGGGAAGTAGAAGGGAGGGGAGTAAAGTAGAGTTGGTTGAAAATAAGCTAATTTGAGGCTAATTTTACTCTACTTTACTCTATTCCCCTTCCCTCTCCTTCAATCCAAATGGACTAATAATTTTCTTAAGCATAACAATGTCGACCTCATCCTTGCATTCCAGTCCCTGTTATTTGCCTTTCAAGGAAAAGAATAAAAGATGATTCATGGTTGTAACTTGAAATTAGATGAAAAGACTTACAATAAAATCAATCCAATAGCCTTAAGAAAGAAAAAGTTTAGAGCACCTGCATCAGTTTGTACAAAATAACTTAAGGTCAAATTTTGCTGAATAAAGTTTGGCTAGAAACTTGGTTGTAACTAATAGTTATAACTCTATTAAATACCTTTTTATTGGATGTGAATTTTGAAAAATTCACTATTAGATAACATTTCTTCTTATGTCCTCTATACTTACAAAATTTCCAGAAAATCATAAATCAATAATTATGTCATCAATTAAATGTTTAAATTTCAAGTTTTTGTAATTAGAATTATGCATAAAAAATAAATTTATGTATCAAATAATAAATAACATCTGATTAGTATCACATTTGACATGTGTATTAAGAATATAAAAAACATGCAATCTAATATATGATTAGATTTTGAAAATATTTAGTCATGTTAAATTTTTTAGCAAGAGTTGTAGCCGTTAGTTACAAAGTGAATGGCAGTTGTGGATCGTAAAGAGAGAGAAACAATTTTAAAAAATCAAAATTTTTTGATATTTTAATGAAATAGGATATAAAATAGATAATTTTATGTTAATAATTTTGAAAAATTGTTAAGTAAAATAGAAAAAATAAATTTTTATAGAAAGCTACGCGAATGCTCTGAACTTGTTGATTACGCAAGAGGCAGAGACCTTCTTCTTCATCGTTGACTAGACTATTCTATGGTTCTCCACCTACCATGCATTTAAATCTTCCAGATGACCTCATACTGATAAAAATCTATCATATATATGCAGCGTAGATCTTTTCCTTTAATGTAAATCACCAGATACATCTTTAGTTCTGTTATTACCATTATTTACCAGCATGGATATCAGTTACAAGATAAACTCAATCAGTAATCTCACGGTGCTATTTCTTCTTTTGTTTATGTATGGGTCTCCATATTTGGAGATAATCAAGCCCTGTTCATGCAGTGAAGATCATACTAAGGTCAAATGCATCCAGACTGAAAGAGAAGCACTTCTCAGCATCAAGAAAGGTCTGACTGATCCTTCTAACAGGCTTTCTTCTTGGGTTGGTGAAGATTGCTGCCAATGGAGAGGCATAGCGTGCAACAACATATCAGGACATGTTATCAAGCTTGATCTTCGGAACCCATTTCAATCCGGCAGTTATGATTCCTCGGCATATAAGAATTCATGCCTGGGTGGTGAGATAAGTTCTTCTTTGATTAACTTGAAATATTTAAATTACTTGGATATAAGTTTGAATGATTTTGAAGGCATTCAAATTCCTGAATTTTTTGGTATGCTTGAGAATTTGATTTATCTCAATCTCTCTTCTGCATCCTTTGCCGGGGAGATTCCACCTCATCTTGGAAATTTGTCAAGCCTGACCCATCTTGACCTATATGCTGATTCATATATGTCATTCATGGGGGAGTTGAATGCCACAAATTTGGATTGGATCTCAGGTCTATCTTCTTTGAAGTACCTTGACATGGGGCAAGTCAAACTCAGTCATACTGGAGCAGATTGGCTGCAAAAGGTTAATATGCTTCCTTCACTCTTGGAGTTACATTTACATTCATGTGGGCTTGAAAGCCTTCCACATTCACTTCCATTCATTAATTTTACCTCCCTTTTTGTCCTTGATTTATCTCAAAACTCCATTAACTCTTCCATACCTCAGTGGCTGTCTAACCTTACAAGCCTTACAAAACTTGATCTCAGTTGGAATTCATTCCAAGGTACCATTCCAAACGATTTTGTGAGCCTAATAAATCTTGAGTACCTTGATTTGAATTCCAATGTGCTCATCACAAGTCAAATGCCAAGCTTTTTTGGACATCTTTGTAAATTGAAAGTTTTAGATCTTTCAGGGAACAAATTTAGCGGCAATATTGATGGATTTTTAGGTAATTTCTCTGCTTGCTTGAACAATAGCCTTGAGTCCCTAGATTTGAGTGCTAATCAACTAGTAGGAAAAATTCCTAATTCATTAGGGACACTTGAGAGCTTGAGATACCTTAACCTGGCAAGCAACGTTTTTTGGGGTTCAATTCCAGCTTCTATTGGCAGTTTGTCATCCTTGCAACAATTGGACCTCTCTTTTAATCAAATGAATGGAAGCATTCCTGAAAGTTTTGGACAACTCTCAGAGCTGGTTGAATTGTATCTTCAAGTGAATTCTTGGGAAGGTGTCATAACAGAAGCCCAATTAATGAATCTTACAAGCCTAGAATATGTTATACTAAAAAGTAACACAAACCAATCTCTAGTTTTCAATGTGACATACAACTGGGTTCCTCCTTTCAGGCTCAAACAACTTGATCTAGATAGTTGTCTCATTGGCCCCAAATTTCCTATATGGCTTCAAGTTCAAAGTGAACTTACCTCTGTCAGCCTTCAAAACACCGGAATTTTGGACACCATACCTGAGGAATGGTTCTCTAAAATATCTTCTCAAATCACTTCCTTGTATCTAGCCAACAACCAAATCATGGGGAAGCTGCCGCACCAAATCGTATCTCCAAAATTAGGTGTGATTGATCTAAGTCATAACTACTTCAAGGGTCCCATCCCACTTTGGTTTACTAATGCTACCCACATATATCTTCAAAATAATTTCTTTTCAGGCCCCATACCATCAAATATTGGCGATCTAATGCCAAGCTTGGAATATTTAGATCTTTCGGAGAACCTCCTCAATGGTACAATTCCCTTATCCATTCAAAAGATAAATAATCTTCAAGTCCTTTCACTCCGGGGCAATCAACTTTCAGGGGAGCTTCCTCACAATTGGAATGAGACACAAAGATTGTGGGTTGTGGACATTTCAAACAATAACTTATCTGGAGAAATTCCAAGCTCAATGGGTTTATTGGGTTCCCTTACTATATTAATGTTAAGCAACAACAATCTTCATGGAGAAATTCCTTCTTCCTTGCAAAATTGTTCTCTTTTGAGCATTGATCTTGGAGAGAATCATCTCTCAGGGAAACTTCCATCATGGATAGGATCAAATGTGTCATTATTTTGGATGCTACGCCTTCGATCAAATTTATTTAGTGGAATCATCCCTCGACAATGGTGCAATCTTCCGATTCTTCACATCCTAGATCTTGCAGAAAACAACCTTTCTGGGGACATTCCAGACTGTTTGGACAATTTGACTGCTTTGATTTATGGTAACAGCAGCACCGTGTACTACAACTTATTTCGCTCCCACAGGTACTACTACATGGAGTAAACAGCAATAGTGACAAAAGGAAGACAACTTGAATATGGTAGAACTCTCCAATATGTTAATATCATTGATCTTTCAATGAATAATTTGACAGGAGGAATTCCTAATGAAATAACAAGCCTCGTAGACTTGGGTACACTAAACTTGTCAATGAATCACCTAACTGCAAATATTCCTGAGAATATTGGAAACCTGCGTGGGCTTGAAACACTAGATCTCTCACACAACAAACTTTCTGGATCTATTCCTGGAAGCTTGTCTTTATTAACATTCTTGGCACACTTGAACTTGTCTTATAACAACTTGACAGGAAGAATCCCATCTGGTAATCAGCTTCAAACATTGAATGATGCATCTATCTACAAGGGCAACCCTTCATTGTGTGGCTCTCCTCTTCCGACCAAGTGCCAAGGAGATGATCCATCCAATGTACCAAATTTCAGTGCAGGTGATGTGGAGGAAAATGAAGACAAATCTGAAATGTTGGGAATCTTTATTAGCATGGCAACAGGGTTTGTTGTAGGTCTTTATGGTGTTTGTGGTACTTTATTGATAAAGCAGTCATGGAGGAAGGCCTATTTTCAGTTCGTAGATCACATGAAAGATAGTGTATCCAATATTATTATATTGGGCATGATTCATTTGCGAAGGAAAATGGGCTTAAGTAGGATATAAGGGTGTTGGGAGTCTCCAGATACTCCTTTGTGAGTGAACATATTTTAATAGTTTATGCCATGTTCTATCACAAGTATGCAAAGCATGTATGCTATCACGAAAGGTCAAGGATTCTTGTTTATTCTCTACTTCCCAAACCCTCCCCCCCTTTGTGCTATCTTTTTCCCGCATTAGCATAGATTTTCTTTTTCTCACATCAATCTTGTTAAGCTACTCGTTTTGTAAGACGTTAAATGGTGGTAGACAGGTCACAGAAAACAACATCCTTGAAAATATATAGATTTCAGATGGGGGGGCAAAAATCCAAGCTTATAAGTTGTAATTTAGATTTTAGCCTAAAATATTTATTCATTGGAAAATGTGTGGCAAAAGAAAAATAAATACATCAAGGTCTCACATCACATGGTGAAACTACCAAGAGCTAAAAATGATGATCTTTCACCTAGGTGTCCATACCCTTCCTCATACTTGAGAAAGATGATCCTTTGAAACGTAGAGCCATATATCAAAGATAGAGTTCTTCCAAAAATTTAATTAAATGACACCAATCACTTAGATTTTTCACAATAGTATGCAACAAAAAACTATGCCAGAAAAGGCCAAAAAGAGAGCATAAGAAAAACTAAAAAGAGAGGAAGCAGCAAGCATGCCTTTCAGATATAATAGCCCATAGCAACAAAATAAATTCATAGAAATCACATGATACGAGGAACCCAAAGAAATCAATTTGATAAAAAAAATTATGATCAATTTACACTTCTTTTTTCCAAAAAGAAATCAAAACTGGTCAACCAAAAAGGCTTGGAAAATTGTAAAACAAAACCCATATCGTAATTTGTAAGAAAATGGATAACAAAGCTGATTTCTTTTTGTAAAACCTACAATAAGACAGTAAAAATGAGCAAATACCCAGATCATAATTTGTCAGAATATAAATATAAACAAACGAGAAAATGTGACTGCAGAGATGATGGTAGAAAGTGAACCTGATAGGCAGAAGTGGCCACGCCAAAGAAGAAGTTTGGAGGGAAGTCACTGCGAGACACTTCCTTCTTGTTGGACTCATCACCTTCATATTCCTTCAACAACTCCTTCTTTGCCATTGTTATTGTGACTAAAACAGAGAGAGTGAGTCAGTGAGTTATCAAGAAATAAATAGGAGATAGTTGTGGCTGCAAAACGGGTCCGAATTTTTTGACCGACCCGCCCCAAAAAACCTTACTCGAATCCGATTTTTTGACCCGGAGTAAAAATGGGCTGACCGGTGACCCGACTCGTATTTTTTGCGGGTCAACCCAATCCGACCTGCGACCCGACCTGAACTCGAGCCATTTTAAATTTTTTTTTTTGTTTGGTAAAAAAATAATAAAATTAAGACAATATTGGTTTAATTGTTTGTTGTGAGTTTTAAGGAAACAATTGAGACATTTACATAATTGCATGCAAATTAATTGAAAGATGAATGGTTAAGTATTCTGTAATGAGTAAAGAGTTTTAGATATCAAATAGCAAAGTACATGCCAAGATAATTTGGTTACAGTAGAGTTAAAAATATAGATTTATAATTGTTGACATGTGTGAGAAATATTCACAAGTGTGAAAATAGTGAAACCAAAGTATGAAATTAGCATAAATTATGAATGTTTAGACCTATTTTTTTTTAACAATTTATGTCCAAAATAAACGGTTTTTCAAAATAAATTATGATATTTCCTAGAGTGTGTATTGCTTAACAATGATATGATATTCATAAAAGAGACCATGTATAAATAAGTAAACAATCAAACTTTAATGTATATCTCAAAATGAAATAGAGTGTCAACCACAATTGATAATAGATTATAAATTAATTTTCAAAATCGTAAATTTCTTATATGTTTTTATTCTTTGTCAAATGAGTTATTCAATAAGTCATTTGTAATTTTGTTTTATATTTTAGGATGTTGATATTGTGTAGAAATAAAATTTGTGTATTTTTTTTATGGGAAAAACTTGTGTATTTGTTTTACTTATCTTTGTGTTTTTTGCTTTAGATAACAACGTTAGGATTTGTATAATTTTAAAATTATTGAATAAGTATTAATAAATTTAACTGAGTTCATTCTTGATATAAGTGATGAATTCAAAGTAATGCATTTTACATCAAGTAATTTGTTGTATGGCTTTCCAAATGACAAATACATGTTGATGATACATAGAAAATCAGTATGCTGAATGCTTCGGGTTTCAATGGATTAGAGGTTGTTTGAAAGCCCTGAAAAGAAATAAACACTAGATCAAAGGTGACCGGGGTGAACCAGCCAAGAAGCTTCGATGCTTAAGTTAGTTTTTTCTAATAACTCAAGAATTCCAACTTTTGAGGAAAGGTGGCAAAACTTACTTTCGTTTGAAGTGGATGAGTCCTTATATAGTGAGCCTTGGAGTGGTTACTTGATTGGTAACTTCCTCAAACTGCAGGGAAGTTACAAGGTTCAGAGTTAACTTCTACAATTGCTATAGAAGTTAGAAGATTTAATCTTGTCTTCTATAACTGCCATTAGAAGTTAAGAGTTTAATGAGAAGTTAAAGCGATGAATAAGGATTTCGCTTATTTTTCAAAATAGTAGAACGTGATTCGAATTATAAGCTTTTGTGCATAAATTCATTCCGAAGATTTTCTAAGTGTTGAGGGGTCGTCTAGGTGTTTCTATGCTGGACGACCTTCTTAGATTGGACGAACTCCTTATGCTGGACGACCTTTCTAGATTTGGACAACACCTTGGACGAACTGGAGATGGCCCAATTTTTGTAGTTTCTTATATGAACTGGACGACAACTTAAGGACGAACTATACTTGTTTCTCATCCCCATCAATTGCCCCCTTGTCCTTGTGTTGTTTGTTATCAAAACGCCCTCTTTTTTTTTTTCTTTTTTTTTTTGACGCGTGGCCCAATTTGATGTATTTCAATCTTGTCGTTTCATCTTTCAAGAAACATGCCATGTGGCTTCTCATGGTTGGTCTCGTCATTTCAGATGCCAAGCCTCGTTGCCTATAAATAGTAGAATTCCTCTCCTACCCTTTCACATTTCTAAAATTTTCTCCTCTGACATTTGTTGTCCAGCTCCTCGTCTAGAAGTCTTCCTGCGTCCTTAGGCCTTCCTCATTTAGAAACAGGTATTTTCTTCATCTTTGTCTTTAGGTTTTCCTTTAAGTTTTATCTCAGATGTCTGAAGTTATAATATCCTCGTCTAGCGATAGTGATAATAAGGAGATAGATGAGTATCACGACAGTACTAGTGATAGTGGTTCTAGTAGTAGTAGTGCCAGTAGGAGTAATAGTAGTAGTAGTAGTGAAGGGAACACCATGGATGAGCAATACACGTCTGGGGTTCCAAGGGTTCCCTTAGAGGTTCTTCAGGAAGTACTTAGGACGAGGGCAGCTTCTGGGTCGCAAGCTGGTACCTCCACGAGTGTTCCTTGGTCCACCGCTTTAGACGAGGTAAAAATCGTGTACAGCTGTGCTGTAGGCGTCCATTCAAAGACGGATGGAAAAAGGCTTATTTCCTTTAGAAGCTGGTATCAAATTCCAGACGACCTTAACCTTAGGTTGGCTGTTCGTGGTAAGTGGTGCTATGACCCTTGTTTTGGAATAGGTGTTTATGAGGCTTATCTCTTGGGGGGACTTAGGTTGCCTCTCAATGCTTTTGCTAGAGAGTTACTTACTAGGTTAGGTTTAGGAGTATGTCAATTTAATCCCAATGCATGGAGACTGGTCGTTTCTATGCAAATTTTGTGGAGGGAGGTGTTTGAAGGGGACCGTCCTCTCACTGTGGACGAGTTCCTTTACTGTTACAAACCCTCAGAGATTAGTCAATCCCTTGGTTTTCATCAGTTCACGACCAGGGGTAAAGATTGTAGGTTAATAAAGTCCCTTCCCACATCTGATAGAAATTGGAGGACGAAGTTTTTCTTTGTCTCTGATTTTTGGGCTGGAAACCCTGTTGAGGTTGGCAGGGTTCCATTCGTCTAACATTTTTCTTCCTCCCTTTTTTTTTTTTTTTTTTTTTTTTAAGCTGTTAGACGACCTTCCTTGAGCAGATTTCATCTTGAACGCATCCAGAAGGCTCATCTATTTGCTGATAGGAGTTTTCATTCTCTGGTTACTCTCCAACGTCTTGCAACTTGGGGATTCGGACCTGAACCATCCCTTGAAGCTTTAGCCCACGAGCTTACTACCCGCAAACGTGAGTTTTATTTAGAAAGTTTCTTTTATTATTTGTTTTGTCCAGACTCTAACACTTTTTTCCACATGGATTGCAACCATGAAGGAAAACAAAGGGAAAGGATTAGTGGATGAGGTGACCTTACCAGAGGCTCAGTCCTAGCCTCGTCCTTCTGTTGGAGACAAAAGAAAAAGTTTATCCAAGACGATTGATTTGGGAAATCTTCCTAGTCTTCGAGGAAATAAGAAGGCGAAGCATGGGTCGTCCAAACCTGGGGTAGTCAAGTTTGGCTCAGTTATCCCCCCTACCTCTTAACAACCGTCCATCCAAATTCATGACCTGGACTCGTCTGTACCTGCTGGAGTCACTCCGTCCAAGCTTGTGGTAACCATCTCGTCCCAGCCTTCTGGAAGACTTCCCATGAATCTTCTTGAGAACGAAGATCTTGCTTGGGAAAGGTTTCGAAAGGTTGTGACTGACGAGGATGTGGCTGTATATTATGACATGTCCTTGAAAGAATTTGAACATTCTGTTGTTCATGATCTCTTCAAGGTATGTTTTCATTATTGTTTTCATTTCATTTTATTACACTTCACATCTCTCGTCTAATCAACTTCAATCAATTGCATATCTAGGTTATGTCAAAGTTCATAGCAGCATCTAGGCAGGCTACTGAGATGGACCAAAACATAATAAGGCTGGAAGCAAAGATTAGTGAGGTGCAGGCAGACTGTAGGGGTAAGATTGAGGTGGCAGCCAAAGCTATGGATGAGGTTAGGGAGTTGAAGAACCTTGTTGAAGAGCTTAAGGCTAATGCCTTCGAAAAGGATACTCGTCTTGACCATCTTCAGAAGGGGAATGACGAGCTGCGCGCCCTTTTAAAAAAGGCCAAAGAAGACGCTATTGAAGAGTTCAAAGCTTCCAACCAGTTTACCATCCTTTGGACGGGAACTACGCTGTTGGCTTTGAAGACTTCCGTATGGACGCTGAGGAACGCTTCCCTGAAGTTGACTTTAGCTCCATCAAGCTCAATATTGGTGCTGCAAGCTCTCTCCTTCAGACGAGCTCTGAAGATGTCAACATCGAAGATGATGCCACTACCTAGCCTGCTCAGGACGAGCCTAATTCTAGAGATAACCCTCAGTGAAAGACGTTTGAAATATTATCTTGTCATCTTCCTTTTTTATTATATATATTTAGATATGAGGTCTGTTGTTTTGGACCATTTAAATTTGTCCAAGTACATTTGACACGTCCATGTTTTTGAAGTGAGTTTTGATACAATTGCCTTTTTAGGCTAACTTTATAAGGGTTTTTGGACAATGGTTGTCTACCCTTTTTTTTTTTTTTAAATATATTTATGAATGAGTGTTTGTTTTCGTCTTCATTCTTTGTTCTTTGTTAAACATGCTATACTTTGTTCATTGACGAGTTTTCTTCTGTTTATATCGTCCATGTTATGTCTAATGGTTTAAGTGTGGTCTGTCCACTTTGTGAAGGCACTCAGTTCATCCATATTAGGACAACTTTTTTTATGCTCAACATTCCATTTCATTATATCTTTCATGTGCAACTCATCTATGAATGGAATTTCTTTTGCCAGCTTTCTTTGTCCATAAGTTTGATTTATAGCTCGCATTAATCTTCGTCTTTGGACAAGACGTTTTCCAACATTTGCTCATCCAGAGATTGGATTACTGGTTAGGTTTATCCATGGATTTTGAATATTTTTGTGCACTTTTTTTCTCGTCCATTAGTTAGACGAATATACCTCGTCCATTTATTAGATGAATCTACCTTAGGTTTTACTTTGTCAATTGAATAGACAAATATACCTTAGGGTTTACTTCATCCATTTATTAGACAAGTGTACCTTAGGTTTATTTTTCTTTGCTTTATCCTTATGAAAAGCTTATAGACGTTACATCCCTGCGTCCAAAGATTTTACTCGTCTTGGGCCTTTAGCCTTGTTGTGGATTAGTTTAAATGAAAACAACATGAAAGTTAGAAATTCACACAACATATATATTGGGAATTCAAACATAACATAAACATCATCCACAAGCATGGCACATGCTTAGAAGCTGGTGCCTTAAGTACATGACTTCGTCTAGCATCTATCATAAACTTGTCCTTAGATAGTGCATAAGTTAGAAACACACTTTTTTAGGGAATTAAAATACTAAGCAACATATAGTACTAATAACGAACACAAGTAAACATAAGTAACGGAAAACAACAAACTTTGGCTTGTCCAAGATGATCTTGCCCAATATGATGCTCGTCCAGGATGATACCTCACTGGTAATATTTCCTTAAATGCTCAACATTCCAAGAGTGTTCCAGTTTTCTTCCATCCAGGGCTTCCAAGTAGTATGATCCTTGCCTCTTGCAATTAATAACCCTGTACGGTCCTTCCTAATTAGGCCCTAGTTTCCCATAAGCTAGATTCCTGGTTGCTAAAGAGACCCTTTTTAGGATGAGGTCCCTAATGTTAAAGCGCCTAGGTTTTACCATTGCATCATATTATCTAGCCATGAGGTTTTTATACCTTGTTGTTCTCTGCTCTGTCTCCATCCTTACCTCGTCTATTAGATCGAGGTTAAGACGTAGTTGTTCTTCATTCTCCTTATCCTGATACTTCATCACCCTGTGATCAGCCACGTGTACTTCTGCAGGTATGACTGCTTCACTTCCATAGGCTAATTTAAAAGGAGTTTCCCCTGTGGGGGTCCTCACAGTCATCCTGTAAGCCCATAGAACACTTGGTAGCTCGTCCGGCCATACTCCCTTTGCCCCCTCAAGCTTAGCCTTGATGATCTTCAACAAGGATCGATTTGCTACTTCCGCTTGTCCATTTGCTTGCGGGTGGGAGGGTGAGGAATAATGATTTTTGATTCTAAGTTGCTCGCAGAAATCTTTGAAGGGTGTGTTATTGAATTGTCGTCCATTGTCTGACACTAGTACCCTAGGCACCCCAAATCGGCACATAATGCTCTTCTAGACGAAGTTTTTTACATTCTGCTGTGTGATTTTTGCTAAGGGTTCAACTTCCACCCATTTAGTGAAGTAATCAATCCCCACTACTAGAAACTTCATCTGTCTAGTTCCCATTGGAAAGGGACCCAAAATATCCAATCCCCATTGTGCAAAGGGCCACAAAGCCATCATTGGGGTGAGATACTCTGACGGTTGTCTAGGGACGTTGCTGAAGCGTTGACAATAATCACACACCTTTACATAAGCCTTAGCATTTGTTTGAATGGTTGGCCAGTAGTAACCTGCATGGAAGACCTTGTGGACGAGGGCTCTTGCTCCTAAATGGTTTCCATATGCTCCTTCGTGAACTTCTCTCAAGACGTAGTTTGTCTCGTCTGGAGCCAGACACCTTAGGTAAGGTTGAGAAAAGCCTCTTTTGTACATCACCTTGTCTATAAGGACATATTTAGCTGATCTAATCCTTAGCTTTCTGGCCTCATCTCTTTCTTCTAGAAGCCTTCTATCCCTTAGGTAAATTTTTATTGGGGTCATCCAATTCCCTTGGCCTTCTATCTGTTGCATCTCTGGAAGATCTATGCTAGGCATGTATTGGACTTCATCAAGCTCGTCCACCGATCCATCTGCGGATGCTGCCTTTGCTAAAGCGTCTGCTTCTATGTTTTTTTTCCTTGGGACTTGAATGAAAGTGGCTTTTTTAAATTTCTTAATAAGATGTTTCACCCTACTGAGGTACTTCTTCATTCGTTCTTCCTTTGCTTCACATGTTCCATTTACTTGGCCTATGATTAACTGAAAGTTTCCTTGGACGACTATTGATTCTGCCCTCAAGGACTTAGCCAATTCTAGCCCTTTAAGAAGGGCTTCATACTTGACTTCATTGTTGGTCGTTTGGTACTGCAAACGAGTTGTATACTTCAACTTGTCCCCTTCTGGGGATTTCAATACAACACCTATTCCTCTAGCATATATTGTGGACGACCTATCTACTTGGACGATCTATGCCTTAGTCTTATTTTCTTCATGTAAATCATCATGGCTTGGAGTGAACTCTGCAATGAAATATGCTAGGGCTTGAGCTTTTATTGCATTCCTAGGTTGATACCTGATGTCGAACTCACTAAGCTCAATGGCCCATTGTATCAGTCGTCCTGCAGCTTCCAACTTGTTCATTGCCTTCCTGAGTGGATGGTCCGTCATGACATTAATGACATGAACCTGGAAGTAATGCCTTAATTTCCTAAAAGTTGTTACCAGTGCAAAGGCCAGCTTTTCCATCATAGGATACTGTCCTTCAGCTCCTCTTAATGCTTGGCTTGTATAATAAACAAGCTTCTGTATCTTCCCTTCTTTTCTAACTAATGCTGAACTTACTGCATGTGGGGACACTGTTAGGTATAAATACAACTCCTCACCTGGTATGGATGGACTTAGTAGGGGAGCTGTGGTAAGATAGACTTTAAGACCCTGGAAGGCCTTTTGGCATTCATCCGCCCATTCAAATGCCTTCCTGAGAACTTTGAAAAAAGGCAAACATTTATCTGTAGCTTTTGAAACAAACCTATTTAGAGTTGCAACTCGTCCAGTGAGGGACTGGACTTCCTTGATATTCTTTGGTGGTTCCATGTTTAGAATGGCTTGGATCTTGTCGAGATTCACTTGAATTCCTCTTTGTGAAACCATGAACCCAATAAATTTTCCTGATGAAACTCCGAAGGCATACTTGCTCGGATTCAACTTCATGTTATATCGTCTCAACATGTCAAAGGTCTCCTGAAGGTCATCCAGATGCTTTTCCTCGTCCCAGCTTTTCACCAACATATCATCCACATATACTTCTACATTCCATCCAATCTATGGACGAAACATATGGTTAACCAGCCTCTGATAGGTTGCCCTCACGTTCTTCAAACCGAAGGGCATAACCTTGTAGCAAAACAGGCCTTGACTGGTAATGAAGGATGTCTTCTCTTGATTTTTCTCGTCCATCTTTATCTGATTATACCCTGAGAAGGCGTCTATGAAGCTCAGCAACTGATGACCCGTCGTTGAATCTACCAACTGATTAATGCGTGGTAAATGATAACTATCCTTGGGACAAGCCTTGTTTAGATTAGTGAAGTTTACACATATTCTCCACTTGCCATTTGCCTTCTTGACCATCACCACGTTGGCTAACCAATCCGGGTAATAAACTTCCCGAATAAATTCTGTTGTGGCTAACTTCTAGACTTCTTCCTTGATAGCATTATCTCGCTCATGAGCAAATACTCTCTTCTTCTGACGAACAGGCTTGGAAGATGGATACACATTCAATCGATGAGTAATGACACTTGGGTCAATTCTTGGCATGTCTTCATGACTCCACGCGAAAACATCAATGCTCTTTCTTAAGAATTGGACGAGGTCTTGCTTTGTCTTCTCCTCCATACTCGCTCAAATTCTGGTAAACTTCTCGGGATTACCCTCTTCTAGAGGGATGTGTTCTAGTACTTCAGTGGGCTCTGCAACAACCCTTCTTTCCTCTATATTCATTGTCTGCATATGCTCGTCCATAGCCAACATAGCTAAGTAGCATTCCCTAACTGCTAATTGATCTCCTTGTACTTGCCCTATTCCATAATCTGTTGGGAACTTGACAGATATGTGGTAGGTGGACGTCATTGCTTTCCAACTATTCAGAGTTGGTCGTCCAATGATGGCATTGTAGGAAGACGAGCAATCCACGATGAGGAACTTTACTTCTTTGGCTATCTGCTGTGGATACACTCCTACCGCTACAGGTAGAGTAATAGTACCCACTGGTTGTACCTTCATTCCTCCAAATCCTACTAAGGGAGAATTCACTGCACGAAGTTGGTCTCGTCCACGCCTCATTTGCTAGAAAGCGAGATAATACAGGATATCTGTTGAACTTCCGTTATCTATCAACACCCTTCTAGTCGTGTAATCTGCAATGAGCAAAGTTATGACGATTGCATCGTCATGTGGGTGATGGACCCTTCCATCATCTTTATTTGTAAAAGTAATGGTCTACTCGTCTGCCCCCCCTTCCAGAAAGTTAGATGTTCTATACCACCTTCAGGTAGGTCTTCTTTGACTTAGAGGATTGTCTTGCTGAAGTTCCTTCTACAATGACTTTTATTTCTCCAAGTGGGGGCTGTGATGGCTTTTCTACCTTTCCTTTTAACTTCTCGTCTTTATGATCTCATCCAAGAAAATTCCTCAGTTTTCCCTGACTTATAAGATTCTCTATTTGCTGCTTCAAGTCATAACACTCGTCCGTGTCATGCCTGTGGCCTCTATGGAAGCGGCAATATTTATTCTTATTGCGCTTGTTAGGATCTCCCTTCATCTTCTCTGGCCACTTCAAGGATGGATCATCCTTGATTTGCATAAGCACTTGATCAAGTGGAACATTTAAGGGCGTGTAATGCTGACCTCTTCCTGAAGATGAAACTACCTTCCTGTTGTCTTTATCCTTCTTCTCTCCTGTCCGGGTCTTCTTTGGACGAGGGCCTTGTTTAGGATGACGTGAGAAGTCTGCTTCTATTCGTTTTGCTCTCTTCCTCTTCTTGGCAATGATTGCATCCTCTGCATTCATAAAGCTTTGGGCTGAATGGACGAGTTCAGCCATGGTTTGTGTTTCTTGTTCATAAAGCTTGTGGATGAATAAATCTAAACTAACTTCATTGTGGAAGGCTGCCAACATCAATTTATCGTCCATTTCATCTATTGTCAAGGCTTCTCTGTTGAAGCGAGTGATGAAGAACCGCAAGCTCTCATTTTCTCCTTGTTCTATAGTCAGCAGGTTGGGCGAGGAGCTTTTGTGCCTTTGCCCTCCAATAAAGTTGTTGACGAATAACTTACTCAACTCCTCGAAAGAACCAACAGTATTCGGAGGTATTTTACTAAACCATACCTGTGTTGGCCCCTTAAGGGTGGTTAGGAAGGCCCTACACATTATCTCATCAAGAACTCCTTGAAGGTGCATTGTGGTCTTGAAGGTTGCAATGTGGTCACATGGGTCGCACGTTCCATCATACGAATCCAACGAAGGCATCTTGAACTTGGAAGGCAGGGGATGACTATTAATGGAAGCTACAAAAAGGGAATTGGTTCGATGAACTAAATCATCTACATGATTCGTCCTTCTTATATTCTCATTCATCTCGTCCATAACCCTCCTCATTTGATCCATTTCTCTTTCTAAATGTGGCACCTTACGCGATGCTGTCCCCCTTGAGTGGTTCTCGTGCTCCACATTTTCTCCTTCTCTAACTTCTTGACTCTGAGCCTGTCCTTCCACGTACCTTTCATGACGCTGCTTTCTTTGGTTTATCTCTCGAGTCAACTCTTGATTCTAACGGGTTAGCTCTGCCATGGACTGCATTTGTTGGACATAAGGCGGTTACACAATAGGTGATGACTGGTGAGCGCGATTGGGGTTGTTAGAAGCGTTTCCACTCTCCTGGTGGCCTGGACTAGTGGCCATTGGCCTTGTCCAGACCATAAAGCCTTTTTGTCAAAGAAAGATAAATTGTAAAAACACAAATTTAATCTTTCCCCTAGACGGCGCCAACTGATGATACACAGAAAATCAGTAGGCTGAATGCTCTGGGCTTCAATGGATTAGAGGTTGTTTGAAAGGCCTGAAAAGAAAGAAACACAAGATCAAAGGTGACCGGGGTGAACCGGCCAAGAACCCTTCGATGCTTAAGTTAGTTTTTTCTTATAACTTAAGAATTCCAACTTTTGAGGAGCAGTGGCAAAACTTACTTTCGTTTGAAGTGGAAGAGTCCTTATATAGTGAGCCTTGGAGTGGTTACTTGATTGGTAACTTCCTCAAATCGCATGGAAGTTACAAGGTTCAGACTTAACTTCTACAACTGCTATAAAAGTTAGAAGATTTAATATTGTCTTCTATAACTGCCATTAGAGGTTAAGAGTTTAGTGAGAAGTTAAAGCGATGAACAAGGATTTCGCTTATTCTTCAAAATAGTAGAACGTGATTCAAATTATAAGCTTTTGTGCATAAATTCATTCCAAAGATTTTCTAAGTGTTGAGGGGTCGTCCAGGTGTTTCTATGTTGGATGACCTTCTTAGATTGGACGAACTCCTTATGCTGGATGACTTTTTTGGATTTGGACAACACCTTGGATGAACTGGAGATGGCCCAATTTTTGTAGTTTCTTATATGAACTGGACGACAACTCAAGGACGAACTATACTTGTTTCTCATCCCCATCACATGTTGTTTTCTTTATAAAAAAAAATTCATGTGAAAAATACAGGTCAACTCGACCCGACCTGACCCAACCCGCAACTCGATTAACTCGAACCTGTTTTTAACCCGCTTAAAATGACCCATTTTTGACTCGACCCGAACCGAACCTAACTCAACCTGCCTGTTTTGCCATGTCTAGTTATGGCCTTGAAAGGTACCAGTTATATACATTTTTTTTTAATGATGAAAAGGTACATGTGACATACTTAGTCAATATTATATTCATGAGAAAGTATCTCATGAAAGGTCCCATGAGACTGATGTCTCACTGATATGTGGGTCTCACGCAAAGGTACATGTGATATACTATGTCAATATTACATTCACGAGAAAGTATATCATGAGATGGTTTAGGAAACCAATGTCTCACTGACATTTGGGTCTCACGCGAAGGTACATGTGATATACTATGTCAATATTACATTCAAGAGAAAGTATCTCATGAGATGGTCTCATGAAACCAATATCTCACTGACATGTGGGTCCTATTCTTTTATTATTTTCACAATTTTTGGAGGTGACTGATTGTGATTACTAGTGCAATATCACTCTCATTAAGACCACCACCACACATTAGTTTTATTGTACAAAAACACTAGTATATGTGGTGAGTTGAGTGGTGGAAAAAAGTGGTGGGTCTACAAATTCATCACTCTAACTCTTTATATGGGTGAGTTGTGGCAAAAGTTGTGTCATTTATTGTGCTCTTAACATTTTTGTTATCGTACACCTATCACAACTTTTTGCACATGAGCTATGTAGTTAGTATTCCACCATGTATGGAATGGTCCTTTGTAAATTGCTAGGCAATTACGTGTGGCCTTCCACTTTTGGAGTTTTTAAAGCATAGTTTAGCTTGTAAGGCATGCTTAAAAATGGAAAAAGGTGGAAACATAGTTGTTTTTGCATATATTGATTATCATGAGATATTTATATCTATGATATTTGTGTTTAGAGGCATAATGATGAATGCATGAAAGGGTTAGAAAGGTACAAATAGGCATGTTTAATGAATATGTGCGCAAATATTTTGAAAATGCAAGATCATACAAATAAAATGGTAAATGTAAGTCTATGCATATCAATATCTCAGGTTCCAAAGGATACATCCTATTCTAGATGGATCTTTCCCATTTCCATTGGGTTACACCTTCCATTGGCATGGGCCATAACATCTTTGAATGAAACCACAACAGGCCATGCGTGTTGCAAACATATAGCCACCTAAAGGTGTGCATGCTTCTTCTCTTGATCTTGATCATAAACCCAAATAGATTCAACTGACTGATTTTTCTTTTAAAATGTGATTGGGCCAAGGTGGCTGCCTACGTACCTCCACTGGGAAGGATTAGGTCATCATGTAGTTCAACTGACATTTTTTGATTGCCTTAATTTTTGCCTAGGTTGCTCTTTCAGGTTTTCAATCTACCTTTTCATATTTTTTGTATTTTTGTTTTCGTATTTTTTTTTTGTTTGTTTACATAGGAATGTAGAAAAAGCGGTTACACCTGGAGGCTCCCTCATGCAAAGTACTGTATGACAGCATCAGAATTGGTGGGCATATTGAAGTCGTTCCTATCCATGTCGGCTAGGATCAAGGCTCCTCTGGAGAAGGCCTTCTTCACCACATACGAGCCCTCGTAGGTCGGGGCAAACTTTCCTCTATGATCAGGCATGGCCTGGTTGCGCTTTTTCAAGACTAGGTCGCCTTCTTCAAAGACTCTGGGTCTAACTTTCTTGTTGAATGCTCGATCGATGCGACATTGGTACAATTGTCCATGGCACATTGCGATTATGCGCTTTTCGTCTATCATGTTCAATTGCTCATATCGGGCACGGGCCCATTTAGCTTTTGATAGCTCTATTTGCGATTGGATTCTGAGAGATGGGATCTTTACCTCTGCGAGGAGGACGGCTTCCATGCCGTAGACTAAGGAATACGGGGTTGCACCCGTGGAAGTACGAACATAAGTGCGATAATTGCACAAGGCAAACGACAAGAACTCGTGCCAATCCTTATAGATTTCTGTGATCTTCACCAAGATCTTCTTTATATTTTTGTTGGCGGCTTCCATCACGCCATTTATCTAAGGACAGTAAGGAAATGAATTCCGGTGTTCAATCTTGAACTGTTGGCAAAGTTGCTCGATCATTTTTCTGTTTAGGTTTTTCCTATTATTGGTAATGAGCTTTCCTGGTATGCCGTAGTGGCAAATGATGTTCTGTTTCAAGAATTTGGCCACCACAGCTTGGGTGATGCTTCTGTAGGAGGCGGCTTACACCCATTTGGTGAAGTAATCGATAGCCACCAAGATAAACTCATGCCCATTTGAGGCTTTCGGAATCACGGGTCCGATGACATCTATTCCCCAAGTTGAAAAAGGCCATGGCGTTGCTAGAGAGTGCAGGGGTTGAGGGAGAACATTCTTTCTATTCTGGTAGACTTGGCAATGGTGGCATATCCTGACATGCTTGATGTAGTTGCTTTCCATGGTGAGCTAATAGTAGCCGGCTCTTATGAGTTTTCGGGCCAACAAGGATCCACTGGCATGGGCTCCAAGCAAGCCCTCATGCATTTATTCCATCAAATGGCTAGCCTCAAGGGCATCTATGCATCGAAGCAAAGTTGTATCGTGTGCAGACACTGTATTTTGTCCTCCCTTGATTTGCGTGCCGAACCTCGAAAATTTCAAAAATATTATCTTTTCTCCATGGGGCCGTGGAAATATCTAGATTGATGTGGCATAACCTGTTTGGGCATCGGAGCACTCAAAGTGCCTTTTCAGGTTAAATTGACCAAAATGCCCCTGGTCAACCATGTGTTGACCGAAAGTCAAAGTAGGTCAAAATCATCCCAAAATAATATTTTTCATATTTCTACATTAAACCCGATCTACTCGGTGATTTTCATCAACTTTGACCAAGTTTGACCTGAGGTTGACTCCCGAGGGCACTAGAAACCCTAATTTTGATCTAACTATCAGAACGGGTTGAGACTAGCCCTATTGTGAAGATTATCAAATTCCCTTTCCAACGACAATTCATGGGTCAAAATCAGAATTAAAACAGTTAAGATATCTAGAAAATTGTGCAAGGCGCGTCAGTATGCTTCCTGAGGCCATAACTTTTGATCCTACTGTTGGATTTTCAATTTCTTTAGTTTTTTGGAAACTAGACATCTAGAGCTTTCCAAGGACATGAAGATCAGCTTAATCCGAGTCAGAAAAAGCCTTCAAATATGCGTTAGAAGCTAAACCAAGAAAAGGCCAAAACTGCTAATGTTAGTAGGGTGGCCAGCGACCCTTGTAGGGTCACTTTTTAGTTATAAAAGCTTCCAGAGCCCTCATTTTGCAAAAAAAAAAAAAAAAAAAAAAAAAAAAAGAGTTTTGGGCAGTTTTCCTGGGTAGATTCTCTCTTTCCTCTCTCTAATTTCTCTTCCAAACACATGCAAACACCTTCAAACACCTTAAATTCTCCTCTTTTCTCTACAATCATTAAGGTAGTGTTCTTGCACCCAATCTTCCTCTCCTTAGTTCCATACCTTGGATTTGAGGTTTAGGAGTGTGGATGTAGCTTTTTAGCTACAATCCACACCCTTTTCGTTTTTATAGCTTTCCTAGCTTTATCTTGCTTAATAAAATGCTTTGTTGCTTTTCCTAGCATGTTCTTGCTTTCTTGCATGTCTTTATAGTTTTTCTAGCATGTTTCCTTACCTATGTCTTGATTTGTCACTTTGATGGTGTTGGGCTATGATATGTCTAAATTTAGTGTTTGTGCTTAGATCCACATGTTTTTAGGCTCCTTGCAATGTTTATGCTTAGATCTACATGTCTCTGTGTTCTTTGCCATGTTTTTGCTTAAATTGACATGTTTGTGCTTAGATCTACATCCCTATTCTTAGATCTATGTGTTTATGTGCTCCGTGCCATGCTTGTGTGCTTGGATCTATGTTGGTTGCTATGCCATGTGCTTCTATAGCCCCTTTGTCCCTTGATATCTCTATTTCTTGTGTTTTGGCCCTTTCGGTAGGGTGTAGATCTAGATCCTGTGGTCTAGGCCTACATTCATACACCTAGGCCTATATTAAAGGGTTTGGATCATTTCCTTTGCATATCTATGTGTGCTTGCTTGCTTCTATGCTTTATCTCCATATTAGCCTCTCTAGATCTAGGCTTTGCCATGCTTTGTGCCCTTCGTGGGCTTGTGCTTGTGTGGTCACACCCGTCCCTCATAGGGATTAATTGGATGTAACGACTTGCGAGATACACCCTCGGGTTGTTGGTGCGCTTGATTCATACCTCTCTTCGCTCCGCGTGACGTTGATATGCTTGCCTTGTGCCACTCGTTTGGCTTTCTTTGCTTCTTTACATCTTTGCACGCTTGCCTACATATTCATGCATGAATTTGTGTGTCGTCCATACTCCAATCCAATGGAACTATGGACACTCGATCCAAACCTACATTTGTCCTCCTAGGACACCCCTTTTTTTTTTGATAACATGTTTGTTTGCCTCTTTTTGTTTGATAACATGTTTGTTTGCCCCTTCGTGTGTTTCACATGTTTGTTTGCCCCCATTTGGCATCTTTTGCTAGCTGGTCTTTTAGCATGCTTTCCTTCTATTTGTTTCTTTGCTTGTCTACTGGCTTGTTTCTTGTCTTTGCATGTACACGCATGGAGCACGGACACTTGGAGCGAGGAAGCGACCTCCTATGTGCAAGCAAAAAGGGCAAGGATGCAAGCCCATAAAGGGAAATGTTCAGTAGATAGGTGGCTTAGCCCCTCCTGAATGGCCCTCTCTTTCTCCTTCCCTCTAAGCCTCTTCTTTAGAGCATGTATTAGGGTTCCCCCTCTCCTTGTACCCTTTATTTTCCTGCTCTTTGCTTGGGCCGCGTTCCCTAGGTATGGTAATGTCTGTTTTACATTTCCTGTACCTTGCTGGCAATGTCTGATCTACTTTCCCGCTCTGTGTGGTTGCATTGTGCATGATGTATGTATATATATATGCTTGCATGTGTGTGGGTGGGTGTTGCACTTTGTATGATGGACTCTCGTGGCTACGTGAGTGACCCTTTCTAGTCATGAGAGCTCTTAACCTTGTAGTGTGGGTATGCGCTTAAGGCGATTGCCATAGGTGCATATTCATACTATATTGTGTGCACGGTCATCGTGGTGTGATTGTCTCGATCCATGTCACCAAGTGACATTGGGTTCCCCGTGTATGCGACACGCATCAACATGCTTGACACTTTGGAGGGCTTCAAATCGTCACAGTATGAGCATGTCGATATGCGTTGTACACACAGATGCGAAACCTTGCCGGTGTGCCATAGCGCATCAAATGCGAAACTCTACCGGATTTTCGCCATGAAAACAGGGCATCTCCATTACCGTATTCTCACATTGAAAGCTTGGTGAGAATAGCGTTTTACGTGCTATGACGCATATAAGGCGAAGTACTGCCGGATTTCCGTCACAAAAATAAGGCGAAATGCTGCTGGATTTTTGTCATGGAAATTTGGCAACAATTCCAAACACACTTACTTAGAAAGCATCGATTGAGACCACACCTATTCTGAAACAAAAAACCATAAAGCATCTAATGCCAATAGCTTGTTTTCAATTGCCAATGTCCTTAAATTATGATTTTACCAAAACAAAGGACTGTCTACGGACAGGCGTTGTGGGGTGCCTAACACCTTCCCCACATGTAACTAGACTTCCGAACTCAAGAATCAAGATTTTTTACCCGTCCACTTTTGTTAGGTTCTAAAAGTTTAGAACAATTGGCAAATTGTGAACCCAAACTTGTCTAGATATAGATCCTAG
This sequence comes from Notholithocarpus densiflorus, assembly GCA_030021035.2. Taxonomy (NCBI): domain Eukaryota; kingdom Viridiplantae; phylum Streptophyta; class Magnoliopsida; order Fagales; family Fagaceae; genus Notholithocarpus; species Notholithocarpus densiflorus. Next base: position 10,309,462 of record JARYZH020000004.1, read on the forward strand.
AGTCTATAGGTATTATTAGACAATGCTCAAGGTGATACAAGTCAAGATTTAAGAATATACAAGCTGCAGAAAGAAGAAATCAGAAACTGCCTGATTTGATAGATCGAGAAACAGGCTCGACCGATCGAAACACGTATCTGCAGAATTTTAAGTTCGGCCCAACAGCAGTTCAAGTCCATTAAGTATTAGGGTTTCAAATCTACTTCTTCTAGTATATAAAGGAAACCCTAGACACATTTTATTATGACTTTGGAGGTGCTCTTGTGAGATCTAAAAGGTTCTGTGCCTTCCTCTATTAAAGTCATTACCGGATATCACTCTTATATCTTTAGAACCAGTAGATCTGAAGTTGTTGCATGAAGATCAACAATAGCTGATGATCTAAACCTTTAAGGGTGGTCTTGGGGTCATAAACAGGAAAGTTTGTGTTTTTTATCACAAGTGTGGGTGCTTGTGTTGCAAAGGCCTAATAGAGAAGGAGTCTGTGGATTCGGAGCTTGCACGTGGTCGTGTCAGTAAGTTCTACATGTGGTAGCAATAGGATGTTAGTAGTCTAAGTCTTATTGTGAACTTTGATTCTCTATAGTGGATTTGCTTTTTTACCTTGAGGATAGCTAGGTTAAATCCTCCCTAGGTTTTTTACCAGTTTGGTTTTCCTGGGTCATCATATCATTGTGTTATTTACTTTTTCGCTGCTTTGCATGATATGATTGTTTTGTTTTAACCTAGATCTGAATAATAAACCTAAGTATTCACTTGGTTAATTAATTAGGTTAAACAATCTAGTTTACAGGGATCTAAAACCTAACAACATTAGATTAGGAAAAATGACCATTTTCTTAGCCTAGGTTCGGTAATAAAATTAAATAGAGTCAGGTGACCAATCACATCTAGAAAAACCCAGTGATTGGTGGCGACTTCACTTACCCTTGGTAATTTCCATAAAATAGACTCATATTCCAGTCACACACCCGAGGTACGACACACCTCCATACCATCATCTCTCGCACCAAGGCTGAGACAAGATGAGAGGTGCGTGAGCGTCGCCGTGATGGGTGGTTGAGTAGCTGCGAGGCGTTGACATTGTGGTTCCTCTTATACAAGACTTCCTCACTCAAGAAGAATTGGCACTCCATGTGCCTGATAAATTTCCTCTCACTGTTTGTGGCTCCAGATGGGTATTCACCATTCTTGATATAAGCCTTGATATCATGGTACCACGGCTTCCCGTCGATTTCAGCTTTGACGTTCATGCATTCTTCGATGTTCATGCAGTAGGCCAGCATGCTGCGGACCTCTATGCGCAATTGTTGCATTTCATCTCCTTTTACCAATTTAACCATGTAAGCCAGGGTTGCTAAAGCATCTGCGAACTGGTTGTGTGTTCGAGGCAAATAAGCATAGGTGATGTTTTGGAACTTTGGGATTAGGAGGCTGATGCACTTTTGATACAGAATCAACTTGGTGTCTCTGGCTTTCCATTTTCCCTCTATTTGGGAGATGATTAACAAGGAATCTCCAAAGACGCTCAGATCGTACGGGCCAAACTCTAAAGTAACTTGCAAGCCCACTATGCACGCCTAGTACTCTATGATGTTGTTTGTGCAATCAAAATTCAGCTTGACTGAAACAAGGATTTGTTGACTTTTTGATGATACTAGAACTACTCCCACTCCATTTCCAGTGCTATTGACAGCTCCATCGAAATTAAGCTTCCAACGCTATGGTTCTACATTGCCGGGTTCTGGCTCTATTGCCAAAACATCCTCTTTTGAGAAATCTGGATCATTCAACAGTTGGTCCATTAGGTAATCGGCTATGGCTTGGCCCTTGATGGCCTTTCGCACCACAAACACAATATCAAACTCGGATAGCAACATCTGCCAACGGGAGATCTTCCCTGTGAGGGTAGACTTTTCAAAGATGTACTTGATGAGGTCCATGTGGGAAATCAACCGCGTGGTGAAGTAGAGCATGTATTGCCGCAACTTATGTGAGGCCCATGCTAGGGCGTAACACGTCTTCTCAATGGCAATGTAGTTGATCTCACAATTGGTGAACTTCTTACTTAGGTTGTAAATCGCCTTCTCCTTAGCTGGCCTAACTTGCAACTCATAGATGCTTCTTGCACCGCTAGATAGAGAATCAACGGATGTCCCGTTGTTGGGGGAACCAAAATAGGAGGATTCAACAAATACTGCTTAATCTTGTCAAAGGCCGCTTGACACTCATTTGTCCATTCTATCTTTGTATCATTTTTCAAGAGCTTGAACGCGGGATCGCATGTGGCGGTCAACTGCGCTATGAAGCGGGCTATGTAATTGATCCTTCCTAAGAAGTTTCGAACTTGTTTCTTAGTTTTCGGTGTGGGCATGTCCCTGATGGCCTGGACTTTTGTTGGGTCCACTTCAATTCCTCTTTGGCTGACTATGAGGCCGAGCAATTTCCCTAAATTGGCTCCGAAGACGCACTTGTTAGGGTTAAGCCTTAACCTACACTTGACGAGGCACTTGAATAGCTTTCTCAAATCTATCAAATGATCTTTAGGAGTGCGTGACTTGGCAATCATATCATCCAAATAGACTTCAATCTTTTTATGCATCATTTCATGGAACAGGGTTACCATGGCTCGCTGGTAGGTCGCCCTAGCGTTCTTCAAACCGAACGACATGACATCATAGGCGTAGGTTCCCCAATGGGTGGTGAACCCCGTCTTGGCTTTGTCTTCTTCAGCCATCTTGATCTGATTATAACCCGAGAATCCGTCCATAAAAGAGAAGAACATGTTGGTTGCAATGTTATCAATCAGGGTATCGATATGTGGTATGGGAAAATTATCCTTCAGGCTAGCCCGATTTAAATCTCTATAATCGACGCACATGTGTACCTTCCCATCTTTCTTTGGCATGAGAACAATGTTTGCAACCTAATCGGAGTAGGCTATGGCGTTAAGAAAATCGGCTTTCAATTGCTTTTCTACTTCTTCTTTGATTTTCAAGATAATCTTTGACTTCATCCATCGGAAAGCTTGCTGCACTAGGGGGCATTTAGGATTAACTGGAATCCTGTGGACAACGATCTCAGTATCCAGTCCTGGCATATCTTGATAAGACCAAGTAAAGATTTCCTTGAGCTCGTCTTTTATGTCTTTGGGAAAGTTTACCCCGATCTTGACGGGTCTTTCTGTATCGCCTTCATCCGCTAGGTTTATCATCTTTGTTTCATCTATATTGGGCTTGGACCCTTCACTCTTTCTGTTTAGCGCTTCTAGGATGTCTCGAGGTAAGTTCGGGACCTTTTCCATTCCTTCAACATCATGATCCAACTCTATTGTCTCAGTCACATCATCCACACCCTCGTTATGGCAAAAGGACGATGTACCTACTTGGTAATCAGAATAGATCCTATAGAGTGGAACATATACAGAGAAACATAAGATAATTTGCACATACATATTCATAGGAAAGCAAATAAATAGAGATGCAATAATTTCTTGAATAATATGCTGAATATTTCATTAATGGATTATGGGTAGGGGAAAACAAAGTTCATGCTTGATAATGATAAAAGGGAAATGCTTTTTTTTTTTTTTGTTGTTGTTGTTGTTGTTGTTGTTGTTGTTTCTGGGAAAACAAACTGGGGAAATGAACAAGGAATACAAATAAAGTAGGAAATAACATAAGCTTACAAAACAAACTAGATATGCTATTCTAACCCTCTCGGGTGATTGAGAGGCCCAATCACTCATTGATGGAATACTCTTTACTCAGCCAATGCAACCATAAAGCAAGGCTCGATGGTCCAAAGGCTTGTCGTCTCACTTGGCATCCCTGGTCGGATAGTAGAAGTTGGATTATCTTTGGGAGATATGATAGTGTTCACAGAGAACTCTTCGGGACAGAGCCAAATAATGCAAGCCAGATCAGGCTCTTCATCTTCCAATTCCTTGAAAGGTTTTGGCATAATGACCTCAGTCGGAGTCGAAAAAGTGGTTTTGATTTGGGGAATAGACATCCCTGAAGTGGCGCACTTCCTCTTCTTGCCTCTAGAAGCTTGAAAGAGTTCTTCATGAGTGGGTTCATACCCCAAACCAAATCTTCCTTTGTTATTTAAGAGTTTAATGAGAGCAGGGCTCCCACGTCTTACGGCTCCGAGGCCTTGGCCTAGTTTGTACCCAAACTTAAGCATTTCCTTCGCAGCCATCAAAACTACTGCGGGCTAGCCCAACTCAGGCCCTAAAGCATTATGAATCATGGAAACTGGCTCGAAGCTATGGAAAGACACTTCAGGGAAGGCGTTGGCATCGATGTAGGGGATAGATGTCTCCTGGAAGATAGTCATAGGCTTTTCAGCCATAATGGTGATCAATTGATTCTCGGAGATGAACTTGAGTCTCCGATGGAGGGTAGACGCGACTGCACCTACTGTATGTAACCAGGGCCTCCCTAAAATCATATTGTATGGAGAGTCCACTTTGATCACTTGGAAGTTGACCATGAAGGATCTTAGGTTGATCTTAATCATTAGCTCGATTTCACCTTGCACTTCGCGACGTGTAACGTCAAAGGATCTGATGATCATGGTGCTAGGCTTAATAAGAGACATATCCACTTTCAGGCGCTCAAGAGTGGCCATTGGGCAGACATTTAGGGCTGATCCATTGTCAATTAACACCCTTGCGACAATCATGTCTTCACACTTGACTACGATATGCATGGCCAAGGTATGATCTTTACCTTTTAAAGGCAACTCATCATCTGAAAAGGAGACTTGGTTGGTGGCTAACACCAATGATACCATACCCTCGAAGGAGGAGTCTGTGATACCAGTAGGAACATGTGTTTCCTTCAACACCTTCAATAGAGCTTCACGATGGACCTCAGAAGATAGCAATAGGGCTAAAATAGAAATTTGAGCTGGAGATTTGTTCAATTCTTGAATCAAGATATAATCGGCCTTTCAGATGGTTTTTAAGAATTCCTCGGCTTCTTTAGTAAGGACCCTATTCCTGACTGGCTTGGCTGTGCTTTTGCCAATCTCTTTCCTCCTTTTTTCTAGTTCTTCAAGAGTATAATATCGACCACTCCTAGTGAGTCCGACTAGGCCTGAAAAGATATTAGAAAAAACCTCTTCCTTTCCAGTTCGGGTGGAGATTAAAGTCACATTGTACTTCCATAGGACATGATGGCTATCCTTGTAAGGGAAGGGCTTTGGCATGCGAATGACCACACCTTCTTGAGTCTGCAGATTTGGTGCCAAGGAGAACTTCTTTGGACCAATGATGATTGGGCTAGGCTGGGTAGAGCAGCTTCTAAAGCTTTTGGGCCAGGAGCCCTAGAGATCCCTTGGATGGGCCTTGGCAAGACTAGAGGATCGAAACCTTGAATGGCCGGGACAACAGGGCTTCCCTTCTGGATAAATCTTGGAGATGGCTTTGTGACTGCAGGAAGTGCCAAGACTAAAGGGGTAAAGCCTTCAATGGCTGGCATGGCTTGTCCTTTCTTCGGAGCTGGCACCCTTGAATCCACAGGTGATTCTATAATCTCTTTAATGACAACCGAAGTCGGAGGAGCTGAAGGAATCTTACACAGGCATTTTCTCAAGTATTCGTCCCAATCTTTCCTTGATCCTATTGTCATGACACTGTGACTAGTTCCCCTTGGGTATTTGGAGGGCATAAGCTAGCTGCCATGCAATCGTTCCTCTGTACAACCTCTCTTTCGATCCAGATGATACCACGGTCGGCTAGACTCTGAACTTGTGCTCGGAGCACTCTGCAATCGGATAGGACATGTCTGTCCCCACTGTCACAGAATAAGCAGACTTCCCAGTCAAAACCTAGAGCTCCTATGTTCTCGAGAACAACGTGACTTTCTTGGGCTAGGGCCCACAGCATGGCTTTCCAAGGGAATGAGGGGGTAAGAAATCAGGGATCCTCTCTTCTAATATGGAAATTGCATTCACATTCCCTTCCTGACGAGGAGGTAAGGGGTTAGTGATGACATTTAGCCCAGCCGTGTTTTCGAATTGTATTAGCTTGTTGTCAATGAGGTCTTGGATTTGATGCCTCAGCTGTGGGCATTCTTCCAAAGTGTGCCCTTCGGCCCTAAAATGGTGCTCACATTCCGTGGATGGGTCAAAACTAGGCAAAGGAGGACCGTCTTTGGGTTTCGCAAATATTGGAGTCACTAGCTTTTTCTCCAATAGATAAGCATAAAGCTTTACCATGGGCATAGGTAACGGAGAGAATTTTCGTGGCTTTGCCTTGGGATATCGGGGTTGATTGGGCCTTCCCCTCTGATTGAATGCTCGGTAAGGTGCTTGGGCTGGCTTAACCTGTTGTTAACAAGGCCAGGCATTCGGGGCTGTATAAGCAGAAACGACACCCCTTGGTCCTTCAGGTGCTTTGTCGATTATATGAACATCAGCTTCCTTCCCTTTACGTCTGGTTGCTTGGGCACTGATCATCTTCTCGTAGTAAGGAGTGACTTGGGCACTGATCATCTTCTCGTAGTAAGGAGGCTTAAGGTTATCAATGAACCACTTGATCATTTTGTCTACCATCATGGGAGGAAGCACTTGGGTGGCTAGCTCACGCCACCTTTGGGCATACTCACGGAAAGATTCCCCACTCTTCTTTTCTTTTCGCTGAATGATTGTGCGGTTGGGAGCTATTTCAGTATTGAACCAGTAATACTTCAAGAATGCATTGGCCATCTCTCTCCAGTTGGAGATCTTTTCCAATCTCACATAGCATGTGGCTGTAGGGCCAGTCAAGCTATCAGGGAAAATCTGGCAGAGTAAAGGATGATTGTCTCCATAGGGTGCCATCTTCCTACAAAACATATGCAGATGGGCGCAAGGATCTCCTGTGCCATCATACTTGACGAACTCGGGTGCATTGAACTTGGGAGGCATAATGACCTGGGGGAAATTGGTCAGGCTGTCTAGATCGACACTTCCTTGGGCGCCGGAGCCCTCTATTATATGGATTTTCTTAGTCAGGGTCTTCACTTGACTTTTGACCTGACCGTAACTAGACTCTGAGGTCCTATCCTTAGAAGGATCCACTTCCTGGTTATTCCCTTGTGGGGTGAATGGCGGTGTGGTGTGGCCCTGATTTGGATCTGGTGGAGGCCGAAGCTCATTTTCAGAATAGGGTGCAGAGCCCTCTAGAGTGGGACCATATAATTCTCGGTTCCCTCCTACAACTAGCTGTTGCATCATGCGCATCATTTTTGCCATCTGCTCTTTCAGGAGAGTGATCTCATGAGTGTTTTCCTCTATGGGGGAAGGACCACTAGTAGACATCTCTTTAGCATGAGACCTAGTGATAATAGGATCACGGTGTGATGGTAACTTGGACTGTTTCCTTTGAGCAATCTTTTCTCTTTCTAATCCCGGAAAGGAAAAGAACGGGATGGGAAAGAAATGGGGTACATATGAAAATTTGACAAAGTGGAAACACATAACGAAGGCGAAGTTAGTTTAGGTTATTGCTTATTTAAAATGCACCTATCATTTACGAAATATTGGCTTGAACCCTTGAGCGGGTATTTATCATGGTGAGTTTCTATAGTGATGCAAAATTAATGCACAAATTTGACAAGTAACCAGAACTTTCATATCATGCCTGAAATTGTGGGATGGACCTTTCTCTTTTGATTACATGGAAAAGTAATGCTTTTAAAAAGTTTGACTTTTACAATGCCCCCAGATCATGGGTTATAGACAATGGCTCTAATAGTCGGCCTTTTACAATATAAGGAAATTCGAATTTACAATGAAGAGGTTTCATTTTGGATGGTCTTGCCTTCTCGGGGAAGATCTTGAATCCTTGGCAATGTCCTCCTTGGTGCGGAGTTCCAGCTACTTGCCATAAAATTTATCTGTACACGTTTACATGACGAAGCCATTGGTGTATGCATGCATGCGCTTGTAGGGTTGGAAACCCTGAGGGATTGGGTATGATCTAATATGTAAGCAATGGGGTTACTTTCCCCTAGTGGTTAATCATAGATGCTGTGTAAATAGGATGGATAGAACCTGGAGTAGAGCACAACTCTTTGACGCAAGCAAGATGGCAAACTTGCAAATGGAAACTAAACACTTTCCCGTTGACTCATTTTGAAAACAATTCTATGAAGGATATCCTACCCTAGGTTGGGATGTTCACTCAAATTTGGCTCTTCCTAGTCCTCACAGGTTTGAAATAATCTAGGCCAACTATATGAGACACGGCTTAACTGGTAAGTTGGTCCTATTCTTAGGGGGGACCTCGATCATCTAATCCTTCCCTTCATAGAAGTTGTGAGATAGAGTGGATCAAGGGGGGCCTTTTCAGCTACTCTTGTCTACCCATGGACCCAGAAGTGCCTACAAATCGGCGCCTAGTAACTATCTATGGTTTGCGCGTCAGGTGGTAACCTTAAAGCGCTGAGCCCGGGTTCAACTCAAAATGAGGGGTGATGTCATGCATTTTGAAATGAAAGGGGAAAGAATTTCCAAGCGCAACAGATATATGCATAGATAAAGGTGTAACAAAAATTAAATCTTACTACCCTAGGTTCACACATGTGAAGGAAAGCTGTAAAGCATGCTTTGGAAAGCGGGAAAGCTTCACACATATGAAAATACCTCAAAGCCGGTTTTTGGAAAACCATTTGAAAAACATCTGAGTTTTGAAAATAGTTTACTAGGATATAGTAAAAGCAATTTTCAAAAAGGAAAGCCTCGGAGGCTAATGCCAATTTCAATGTTTTTGAAAGCTAATGTCCAAAGATTAGGATCTTATCAAAAGCTCTAATGGCTAAACTCTCAAAGTGTCCCTAGTGGAGTCACCAGTCTGTCGACGCCTCCCGGCTGCTAGACCACCAATCGCGGCGACGCTTGCGCGCCTCTCTTTGTCTCGGTGCGAGAGTTGTATGATGGTCACCTGACTCTATTTGATTTGATTACCAATTCTAGGCTAAGAAAAATGTCGTTTTTCCTAATCTAATGTGGATGGGCAAAAAATCTCAATTCTTGAGTTATGTGTGGGGAAGGTGTTAGGAACCCCACAACGCTTGTCCGTAAATAGTCATTTGTTTTGGTAAAGTCATAATTTAAGGACAATGGCAGTTGAAAACAAGCTATTGGCATTAACTTTCAAGGCTTTAAACACATTAGGCTTTAAGGTTTGGTTTCGGAATGGGTGTGGTCTCGATTGATGTTTTCCTACTGTGTATGGAATCGTTGCCAAATTTCCACGGTGAAAATCCGGCGGCATTTCGTCTTATTTTCCTGGCGAAAATCTGGCAGCGCTTCGCCTCAGATGCGTCATAGCATATCAAACGCTATTCTCACCAAGCTTTTGACGTGAGAATATGGCAATGGGGATGCCCCATTTTCACGGCAAAAATTCAGCAGAGTTTCGCATTTGGTGTACTATGGTGCACTGGCAGGGTTTCGCGTCTGTGTATACGACGCGTATCGACATGCTCATACTGTGACGAGCCGAAGCCCTTCAAAGCATCAAGCAAGTTGATGCGTGCCACATACACGGGGAAACCAATGTCAATTGGTGACATGGATCAAGACAATCACACCGCGATGATCGTGCACACAATATAGCATGAATATGCACCTACAGCAATCGCCTTGAGTGCATATGCACACTACAAGGTCAAGAGCACTCGTGATTAGCGAGGGTCGCTCGCATAACCACAAGAGTCCATCATACAAAGTGCACGATCACCCACACATACGCAGGCATATATATATACATACATACATACATACATACATACATACATACATCATGCACAATGCTATCACACAGAGCAGGAAAGTAAAATAGACATTGCCAACGTTCCAAGGGTATGGCCCAGCAAAGTACAGGAAATGTAAAACAAACATTGCCATACCCAGGGAATGTGACCCAAGCAAAGAGTAGGAAAAGTAAAGGGTACTAGGAGAGGGGGAACTCTAATACATGCTCTAGAAAAGAGGCTTAGAGAGAGGGAGAAAGAGAAAACCACTCTAGAGGGCCTAGGCCCCATAATCTACTAAACATTGCCCTTTGTGGGCTTGTAACCTCTTGCTTGCATCCTTGCCCTTTTTGCTTGCACCTAGGAGGTCGCACCCTTGCTCTAAACGTCCATGCTCCATGCGTGTACATGCAAAGACAAAAGAAACATAGAAGCAGACAAGCAAGAAAGAAACAAAAGGAGATAGGGAGTACATGCAAAGAACATACTAACAAAGAGAGCGAAACGGGGGCAAACAAAGCAAGCAAGGCAGGCATATGAAAGGGCAGAAAAACATGCTATCAAACAAAAGAGGGTTTCCTAGGAGGACAAATGTAGGTTTGGATCGAGTGTCCATAGTTCCATTGGATTGGAGTATGGACGACACACAAACTCATGCATGAGCATGTAGGCAAGCGTGTAAAGATGCAAAAGAAGCAAAGAAACCCAAATGGGTGGCACTAAGCAAGCAAGGCAAGCATATAAACATTGCACGTTGTGGAGAAAGGTGTGAATCAAGCACACCAACACCACAGAGGTGTATCTCACAAGTGGTTACACCTCATTAGGCCATGAGAGGGATAGATGTAACCACACAAGCATAAGCCCATGGGGGGCACAAAGCATGGTAAAGCCTAGATCTAGAGAGGTTAACATGGAGATAAAGTGTAGAAGTGAGCAAACAAACATAGACATGCAAAGGAAATGATCCAAACCCTTTGATATAGGCCTAGGTGTGCGGATGTAGGCCTAGACCACAGGATCTAGATCTACACCCCTCCAATAAGGGCCAAAACACAAGAAAGAGAGATATCAAGGGACAAAAGGGCTATAGAAGCACATGGCATAGCAACCAACATAGATCTAAGCACACAAACATGGCACGGAGCACATAAACACATAGATCTAAGCAAAAACATGGCATAGAACACATAGGCATGTAGATCTAGGCATAAACATGGCAAGGAGCCTAAAAGCATGTGGATCTAAGCACAAACATTAAATTTAGACATATCCTAGCCCAAGAAGGCTAGGCCAACAACATCAAAGTAATAAATCATGGCAAAAGCAAGGAAACATGCTAGAGAAAACATAAAACATGGTATGAAGCAAGAACATGCTAGGAAAAGCAATAAAGCATATTATTGAACAAGAAAAAGCCAGAAAAAGCTATAAATAGAAAAAGTGTGTGGATTGTAGCTAAAAAGCTACATCCACACCCTTAAACCTCAAATCCAAGGTATGGAACCAAGGAGAGAAATATTGGGTGCAAGAACACTACCTTGTAATTGTGGTGAAAAGAGAAGAATCAAAGGTGTTTGGTGGTGTTTGGATGTGTTTAGGAGAGAAATTAGATATTATTGAACAAGAAAAAACTAGAAAAAGCTATAAATATAAGAAGGGTGTGGATTGTAACTAAAAAGCTACATCCATACCTCTAAACCTTAAATCCAAGGTATGGAACCAAGGAGAGGAAGATTGGGTGCAAGAACACTACCTTGTAATTGTGGTGAAAAGAGAAGAATCAAAGGTGTTCGGTGGTGTTTGGATGTGTTTAGGAGAGAAATTAGAGAGAGGAGAGAGAGAATCTGCCTAGGAAACTGCCCAAAATCTTCTTTTTTCTTGCAAAATGAGGGGTCTGGAAGCTTTTATAGCTGAAAATTGACCCTTCGGCTTCTGGCACACCTTGTATGGCTGGTTCCGCTTTAGACACATATTTGAAGGTCTTTTTAGAGATAGATTGCTTTGATCCTAGTATCTCTGGAAATTTTTAGATGTCTAGTTTCTAGAACACTAAAGAAATTAAAAATCCGACGGTCGGATCAAAATTTATGACCTCGGGAAGCATACTGATGCGCTTTGCACAGTTTTTTGGTTATCTCAACCGTTTCAACTCCGATTTCGACCCATGAATAGTTGTTGGAAAGGGAATTTGATAATCTTCAGAATGGCCCTAGGAGTTCTGGTGCCATTAGGAGTCAACCTCAGGTCAAACTTGGTCAAAGTTGACGAAAATCACCGAGTAGCTCGGGTTTGATGTAGAAACATGAAAAATGTTGTTTTGGGATGATTTTGACTGACTTTGACTTTTGTTCAACCTAGGTTTGACCAAGGGCAGTTTGGTCAATTTGACCTAAATGGCACTTCGAGTGCTTTGTGCCCGAATGGGTGCGCCACGTAAATCTAGATGTTTTTGTGGCCCCATGGTGAAAAGATAATATTTTTGGAATTTTCGGGGTCCGTTACGGAAATCAAGGGCGGACAAAATACGGTGTCTACACCCCCAAATAAGTTTTTAGTTAATTACCTACTAAAATAAATTAGAAAAATAGATGACCAATCACACCTAGAATAAAGCCAATAGTTGGTGGCGATTCCTAAAAGAAATAAAAGTAAGAAAAGAGACTCACACACACACACACCTCACCCTAGAAACACATACACACATCAACATGCCACCAAGCCCTTGACGTGGAAACCGAAAAAAGAAGAATCGAGCGTTCACAACTTAGCATACCTTCTCTCTTTCGGTCTTTTATGATCGTCCACATTCACCCATGGTGCCCAAGATTTGTAGTCTTTCAATCAGTTCTTTATACATTGATTTTCTTTTGGGGGAAATTACACTTTACTACTTGTGAGAGACTGCAAAATTTGGGGTGCTCTCAAAAAAGAGATTTGGGTTCTTTTAAGGGCACCTCTCTTTTTGGGTAAGTGGTGTGGAGTCGCCACTTATTTTTTATACAAAAAATAAGAAAAAATAAATACAAATTAGATGATCAAAATACTTCGAATGTCATTGATTGAATAAAGACAAGTACAATTTTGGTAAATTAAACCTTACAAGGCTTTGGGTCCTAGTTACAATCTATGCAAAAGAATACAAAACTTTTGGTCCTAGTTACAATCTACCAAAATTAAAAGGCAAAACACTAATCTACCTATCCAGAAACCCTAAGCTCAGGGGCTAGGTTACGGAATGGGAAGGTGTTAGGCACCCATTCTGCCCAAATAGAGTCTGGTCTTCTAGACTTTAATGACCAATATACCCTTTTTTTGCATGATGTTGAATGATATGTTGAACATACACGACACACACTTAACAAAAATTAATTTAAATAAATTTACCTTATGAATAATGTCCTATTTTCAAAGAAAATTCATATCTGTTTTGAAAATTAAAAAAAATTTGGTTTGTAAAAGAATCAGATCTGTTTTTTAATGTAAAAGAAAGAATAAGATTTTTGTTAAAAAGGTATCAGATCTATTTTGTGTAATGTTAAAAAAAAAAAGTGATTTTATCAAGAAAAATCTGATCTGTTTTTTTATGTAAAAGCAAAAAACAAAAAAGACTTTTTGAAAGAGGATCCAAATTCATGAGATAAATTTATTATACATGCATCATATATTAAAAAAAAACTTCATAAAAAAAAATTCAACCTAAATTCAATCCCTTCTTTTAAATTTCAAACTCAGCAATTTTGTAACAAAGAAAACTTTTTCTAAAAAAATCAGGTCTGTATTTAATGAAAATACAAATAAGTTTTGAGTTTAAAAAAATCAGATTTGTATTTAATGAAAATACAGATCAGTTTTGGGTTTAGAAAAAACTTGATCTGAAAAATACAGATCTGTTTTTAGTTTAGAAAAATCAGATTTGAAAGATACAGATCTGTTTTTGTGTTTAGAAAAATCAGATTTGAAAAATACAGATCAGTTTTTAGATTTAGAGAAAATCATATCTGAAAATACAGATAAGTTTTTAGTTTTCATAAAAGAATTTTATTAGCCATTACAGATTTTGAAACTTAAGAAAAAGAATTATAATACACAATTACCTATGCACATGTTAAAGAAAATTCTAGCAATGTATTCAAGCATGGAGATTATATATCAAGAACAAAACATAATAAAAACATGCTAACATATTCATGCAACAAACAATAACAAAAATTAATGAAAGAAGAAAAGAAAGAAGAAAAATGAGATACCTCTTGCATGAGCGTGCTCTTCTAATGAAAGAATATTTTAGGATTCAAAGAAATTTGTTCAACTCTTTGAACCTAAAATATTTTACTTACAAAAAAGAAGTTCCTAAAGCAAAAGCCTCCAGAACGTCTTTAACGTAAGGGGAATTGAAAAATCAGAAGAGAAGAGCCAGAAAGAGGGGGGGGGGGGGTCAGAAAGTGTGCTGAATTTTGAGAGGCATCTCCTATTTATAGAGGTTGGAATGCTTTGAAAAATTAGCTGAATGATCAGATACAAATTGGGACGCGTCCTTATCTCTAAAAAATCGAAAAGGGTAAGGTTTATCTCAATCCAGGAGTCCTCGGGCCGAACCACGATTTTGTGCCAATCAGTACTTGGGAAGTGCCGAATGGCTCCCTTGGGTGCCGAGCTCGCGTTTGAATTTTGGTCCCATTTAGACTCCTTTTTTGAGGATTTTTTAGCCGGGAATTGTACTTAGACGCGTTTTTAATCCGTATTCTAAAAATTAATTCCTTTTTCCATATATTCAGGTCTTTAAAGTGATAATTATCTTATAGATAAATATACCAAAAAGTCTTGATTATCCACAACTTCTTTGTTATCTGATTATCCACTTTATTCCCATGCAAGCAAGTCTATTTTTGACAATAACTAACAACCAATCACAAAATTATTTAATTAATTTGAATTGTTTAGCCAATTAGAATTAATTTAAAGTAATCATGTGTGGTTGGTTCCACCCAAACAAAATGCGTGTAGACCATGCAAACTTGATCATGTGATATCTTTCAATCCGATGGTCCAATTTGGAAATCGGACACACCGTCGCGACCGTTAGAAACTCAAGATCATTTTTATGATATGCAATGAATGAATTAATGCATGTAATGCAACTCTAAATGTTGGGTATATGAATGGTCACTCTAGCCATCTTCCTTGATTAAATTATGGGTGCAAAATCGAGTGTTTACACCACCTTAAACTATGCTTCAAATTACATTTTACACCCTAAACTTCTAGATTGTACGGTTTGCACCTTAAACTATAACTCATGTTACATTTTGCACCCGCAGTCAATTTTGCTGTTATCTTGATGACATTACTTAAGAAGTCTTAATTTCTCTAGTTCTCAATCCCTTAAAAACAAAGGAGAAATTACACTTTGTCACTGTTGATACTGTATTTTATCCGCCCTTGATTTGCGTGCCGGACCCTAAAAATAAAAATAAAAATATATTTTTTCTCCATGGGGTCGTGAGAACATCTAGAACGACGTGGCGTAGCCCGTTCGGACACCGAAGCACCCAAAGTGCCTTTTTCAACCAAAATGACCAAAATGCCCCAAGTCAACCCTAGGTTTGACCGAAGGTCAAACGAGGTCAAAACCCTTACAAAACAATATTTTTCATGGTTTTACATCAAACCCGAGCTTCTCGGAGATTTTTAACAAGTTTGACTCGAAGTCGATCTAGGGTGGGCCCAAAAACCCTAATTTTGATCCGGCTGTCAAAACGGGTTGAAACCAATGTCATTACGAAGATTATCAAATTCTCATTCCAACGACTATTCATAGGTCGAAATCGGAGTTAGAACGGCCGAGATATCACGAAACTCGAGATGACGCACCGCTAACTTCCGAGAGCCATAACTTTTGATCCGACCGTTGGATTTTCAAGTTCCATACCTTTTCAGAAACAGGAAGGCAAGGTCTTTTCAAGGGTGTCAAGATCAACCCAGGAACCCCTCAGACCAGAGAAGAGATATTTTTTCTAAGTTTCGCTCTCTGCCTAGTTTTTCTACACGTTTTTCTCTCTTACAAACACCAAAAAACACACAAAAAATAGTAAAAAAAAAAACACATCAAAGCTTCTTGATTCTTCTCTCTTCACCAAAAACACAAGGTATTGTTCTTATACCCAATTTTCTTTTCCTTGGTTCTATACTTGGGATTTGGGGTTTAGGGGTGTGGATGAAGCTTTTTGGCTACCATCCACACCCCTAACCTTCTAAATCTTTTTCTAACATTTATTTTGCTATTTTTGCTTGAATAACATGATTTATCACTTTCTTTAGCATGTTTCTTGCTTTATTCGTGTTTTCAGCTTAAATCTCTTTGTTTTTACGCCTTATACCATGTTGCATGCTTAGATCTACCTCTTTACATGCTTATATGTTTAGATCTACATGCTTAGGGTTTTATGCCATGTTTTCCTATGTTTTATGCCTCTTTTTGTTCTAGGTTGATAATTAGGGTTATGTGCTCACATGCTTGTATGACGTTGTTTTCCTATGTTTACATGTATGTTTCTATGCCTATATGTCTAGATCTATGTTCTCACATGTCTATGTGCTTGGATCTATGTTCTCTACAAGCTTTAAGCTATATTCCATGTGCTTGTGCGTTCCATGCCATGTTTGTGTGTCTAGACCTAGTCTATGTTTGTCATGCCATGTGCTATTGTAGCCCTTTTGTCGCTTTGTCTTTCTTTATTGTGTTTTGGCCTAATGGTTGGGACCCGATCTAGACCTTATGGTCTTTGTCATTGTCCATTCACCAAGGCCCATATCAAATGGTTTGGATCATTCCCATTTTGCATGTCTATGCTTGCCTGCTTCTATGCTTTATGCTTGTGTTAGCCTCTCTAGTTCTAGGCTTTGTCACGTTTGACACCCATAGTGGGTTTGTGGTTATGTGGTTACATCTGTCACCAATGAGGCCTTGTTTGGATGTAACCATTTGGGAGGCATCGCCATGATGACAGCTACTTCGTGCATACCTCTCCCCTTTTCTGCTTTGTGAGATGATATGCTTACCATGCTTGTTTGTGCCTCCCGTTGGCTTTATATGCATCTTTACACTCTTGCTTACATGTCCATGCACGAGTCTTGCTTGCTAGTGTGTCGTCCATGCTTCAACACAATGAAGCTATGGACATCCGATCCAAACCTACATTTGTCCCTCGCGGACACCACCTTTTGTTTGCTTTTTCGCTTGTTTGCCTTTTTGCTTGTTTGCTTGCTTTCTGGCTTCTTTGCTTACCATGCTTATCTGCTTTATGTCTTTTCATATGCTCTTTGCATCTTTTCCTTCCATTGCTTGTCTGCTGGTTTCTTGTCTTTGCCTTTGCATGTACACATATGGAGCGAGGATAATTGGAGCTAGGGCATAGTCTCCCAAGTGCATGCAAAAAGGGCACGGATGCAAGCATGTGGTTAAGCCAAGCGGTAATGTTTAGTAGATTTAGGAGTCTAGCTTCTCCCATTTGGTTATGTACTCTTTTAAACCCCTTCCTTCCTTCTCCTTTTCTCTCTTAGATGGGTTGTATTAGGTATATCATGCCGTGTACCATTCGTCCTCATCTCTAAAGTATGGCGACCCCTGTTTAGTTTCCTGCACTTATATATTTTGGGCCATGCTCTAGGAATGTAGGAATTTACTTTCCTGCTCTGTGTGCTTGCATTGTGCATGATGTATGTATATATATTTGCTCGCCTCTTTCGGTGTGATTGTCACAGTCCGTGTCACCTAAGGCAAGTGATGCCTAATTTCCGCTGCGAAAGTAAGGTGACATCTCGCCGGATTTTTGCTGTGGAAATCTGGTACTTTGCTCGAATGCCTTAGGAAAGCATAAATTGAGACCACACCCATTCAAAGCCAAACCTTAAAGCCCCCATGCATGCAAAGGCTTGGAAGCTAATGCCAAAATCATGTTTTTACTGCCAATCTCTGAAAATTAAGGTTTTATCAAAACAAAGGACTGTCCTTGGACAGGCGTTGTAGGGTGCCTAACACCTTCCCCACACGTAACCAAACTTCCGGACCTAATAATCAAGATTTTTTGCCATCCACATTAGATTAGGAAAAATGCCCTTTTTCTTAGCCTAAGATTGGTAATAAAATCAACTAGAAACAGGTGACTAATCACACCTTAGAAAAACCCAATGATTGGTGGTGACTCCACTTACCTTTGGTAATCCCTTAAAATTTGGCCCAGGTTCTTGCCATAGCACCAAAGGTAGACCTACCTTCCTCCATCGAGAGAGAAAGCACCCAAAGCCTCGCGTAAACCACACCACACACTACACACACGTGCACATTCGCACCACTCCGCGAGAGAGAGGGGCCCACCAATGAGCCCCTGCGTGCATGGGAGCGTCGCCACGACGGGTGGTCGAATGAAGACCCACGACGGCGGTTCTCCGCCTCGATCAAGGCCAGGCATCGACAGTCACCCTAAATTATACTCTCAATTACATTTTTCACCCCAAAATTTGGTTTTCCATTCAAGATAATGGTAGGGTATTGCTTTTGTTCTCAATCCCTTAAAAACAAAGGAGAAATTACATTTTGTCACCCTAAACTATACTCTCAATTACATTTTTCACCCCTAAACTTTGGTTTTCCATTCAAGATAATGGCAGGGTGCAAAGTGGAACATGAGTTATAGTTTAGGATACAAAGTGTAACTTGGGATATAATTTAGGGTGACAAAGTGTAATTACCCCTTTCTTTTGTTATTAAAAAGTGTGTTCAAGGGATAGCACAAAAAAAATATTTTATCTCCTTTTAATCATATATACGTCTTAACTGTCTATGCAGTTATTTAATTATCTGATTTTTTTTTAATTATCTATTTGGGCTTTCCTTTTGGGCTAACCTCTCCGTTTCTCTCGATAATTGACATAATCTAGGTTATCTTCCTTCTTTCAAGATTTGGTGTTAAAACATTGAACACATTGGATATCGCGCATTTCTTGTTCAGAATTTGTGGTGGGTTCTCAATTTCTCTGCTATTTTTTTTTTTCCTTTTCATTTACTCTTTGAAGTTCCTTCTTCTTGGCTTTCGGACTTATGTTACTCTATTTTGTTATCTTTTTTATAGGAAATTAGGAAATGCTACTGCTTCATACTCGTTTTGGCACCAATGTATCATTTGAGAACCCATTTGGGTCTTATAAATCTTCCAACTTAAATTTGGGTTCAATAATGATGAATCAAATTTCGTAATTTTGGAAGTGTTGTGTAGGTTGTCACTCTGGCCATTTCTTTTTTTTTTTTCTTTTTTTTTTTTACAGATTTAATGTCTTGCACCTTTTTCCTTCAAACGCCTTTATATGTGTTGCGTTCTCATGCCATATGCCCATCTTTTAAAATCTATTTTGGGTTAGTTGCAAATAGACCTCTTGTGGTATGAGTCATTAATCATTATCACACATTTTTAAACCCTCGTGGTTTTTTTATTTTTTATTTTTATACAGGATAAAATTTCTACTCTAGCCTAATCTTAAGTGTATATGTGTATGGGAAAATTATTGAATACTCCGGGAGAACCTGTAGGGACCTGGGGTCGGTGACCAATACTGGCCCAGTGTTGTTAGGGTAGGCCCAGTCCAATGGCCATAGTACAAGGACATAGGATCAGCACTCGGAGGTGGCCTATCGTAATTGGGCTGGGCTAGGCCTAGTATCGACGAGTAGGCCGAGGATGGCCGAAGGGGGGAGCAGTCAATACTCGGGTCGGACCTCGAGCACTGTTAGTGCCTTGGGGAAATCCGCTGCCGAGTGCTATTCGGCGTTAGGTGCAAGTTTCAAGAGAATTCTCAGAATGGATCAGTTTTCTAGGGATTCTGGGCAAAAGTGGGGGCTACGTGGGAATAGATACAAAAGTAATTATTTGGATCCCCACTAAAGGGAGACTATAAAAAGGAAGGGAGGATGAATGGAAAGGGGCTTGGGAAACACAGGAAGGTAACAAAACAAGAGGGAAAGAGAGAGAAGTATACGGACTAGGTGTGGGAGGAGCAAGGGTGAGAGCATTGGGCTGTCAAGGTAGCATTTGAAGCTATACCTAGTAGGAGTGCAAGGAAACCCACTAACAAAGAAATTGGAAGCCCAAATTTCCCCTATAGTGAGTACAACTGGGTTTGGGAACCACTATTGGCACTGTTTGTGGGAATCCTACTTAACAGAAGACTTCGAGCTAGCTTGATACTGTCCAAGATGGAAGGTCCACATACAGAAGAAGGATCGGTTAGACCTGGAGGAAATCATTCAAGGGCCTCGTCTCGAGGCCAAAAGAGGCTAGAGAGGGAGCGTAGAAGAGAGCAGGAACGCATGCAAGAAAGGCATCAGACTAAACTTGATTCAGATGAAGGGTCTTCACAAGGGGAACGAACAGTATCTTACATCCTCGAGTAGTCGTATCGTAGCAAGCGAGACCAAGAGCTGGAAAACCTACGAAAGTAGGTCAAAGAGCTGTAGATAGAGATTAGAGTCCGGCGCCATAGGAGGGATTGTGAGGGGCCGTCAGATGATCCTAACTACACCGGGGGTGGCACTACTGAATCATCTCACTGTAGTGGTTCGCGTCGGTCGAGGGATAGATCCAACGAGACCATGGGACATCGTCATGATACTCCCCACAGGGATTGACGCGGGCATTAGAATGCAACTTTGGACGCCATGAGCTGCTCGATCACCTTTATTTGATGAGATAGAGTGTACAGAAATGCCGAGGCATTTCAATCGCCGCCGTTCACCTGCTACGATGGCAAAACCGACATGGAGAATGTCAGCCATTATATTTAGATGATGTCTCTATATTCCCAGAACGATGTGTTGATGTGCAAAGTGTTCCCATCCAACCTCAGGCCCACGACAATGAGGTGGTTCAATGGTTTGAGGAAAAGGTCCATTCATAGCTTCGGGGAATTAATTCAGGCATTCAGGACGTGATTTATCACTTGCAGTAGGGTTCCTCAACCGATCGACGCGTTGTTATCCATGAGGATGGGAAGTGGAGAGACTTTTTGGTCGTATGCAAACAGGTATTGGGAGTTATATAACAAAATAGGAGGAGGGAATGAATAGTTTATAGCAAGTACGTTTAGGCTCAAGCTGCCACAGGAATCAGAATTGTGGGACTCTCTGACCATGTGGCCTCCCGAGAACATGCACCAGCTAATGAGGAGAATTGAGGAACATAAAAGGCTGGAGGACGATAGGCTACAAGGCAAGGGTAAGGCTTTAGTACAACAGAGACTCCCGACTTGAGAGATTTTAGCAAAGAACCAGAAGGGAACCAAGGGTTCCAAGTGTGAATGTGGGGCTGCAGCCTGAGGGTGTTTATGTGGCCTTCAAAGAACCTGTCTACAAGATCTTTGAGCATATTAAGAACGAGCCATATTTCCGATGGCTGGGGAAGATAGGTGGGGACCCAGCTAGAAGGAATCAAAGCCTGTACTGCACTTACCACAGCTAGAAGGAATCAAAGCCAATCACTTTTGATGAAGATGATCTGGAGGGAACATTACAGCCATATGATGATGCTCTAGTTGTGACTTCACGGATTGGAGGATTCCTGGTGAAGAGAGTGATGATAGACCAAGGGAGCGGGGTTGAGATCATGTATCCTGATTTGTACAAGGGATTAGGATTAAAGCTCGAGGATTTAAGTAAGTATGACACACCTTTAGTGGGATTCGACGGTAAGATAGTGGTGCTCGAGGGAAGGATAAAGCTCTCGGTTGTGACCGAGGGAAAGGAGGTTATGGTAAATTTCATAATAGTTAACGCCTTTTTGCTATACACGGCGATCTTGGGTTAGCCCTGGATTCATGCTATAGGGGCAGTATCATCCACGTTGCATTAGAAGGTTAAATTTCCTATGAAAGATGGAGTCGCTGTGGTCTGAGCTGATCAAAATGTGGCGTGGAAGTGCTTAGTGGCCGCAATTAATCCTGAGATTAAACAGAAGGAGCAGGTTGAAGCAGAACAATTATAACAATTACAGTGCCTCGAGGACCTAACAGGGGCTGACAGTGCCGAAGAGTTGGTTCAAATACAGATTTTGCCTTACATCGACTAGTATTTTTAGGTGGGGAAGAACTTGCAAGTAGAAGATCGAGTGGAGGTCCTCTTGTCGCTAGTACAGAACTTTGATGTATTTGCATAAGGCTCGTACAAAGTGCCCGGGGTGGACCCGGCTTTTATCACACATAAGCTAAATGTAGACCCCTTAGTGCCACCGAAAAAGTAGAAGCCGAGGAGATCAGCAAAGTCACATGTTGAAGCCGTGAAGGAAGAGGTGGAGAATAGAAGCAGGCGGGGGCTATTAAGAAGGTGTTCTTTCTCGAGTGGCTGTCGAATACAGTAGTGGTAAAAAAGAAAAACGAGAAATGGAGGGTTTGTGTCAATTTTACAGACCTCAACCGAGCTTGCTCGAAGGATCCATTCCCTATACCTAAGATAGACCAATTGGTGGACGCCACATATGGACACCCAAGAATGAGTTTCCTGGATGCCTTTCAAGGTTATCATTAGATCGCCCTGGCACCCAAGGATTAGGAGAAGACCTTTCATTTCACCCGAGGGGAATTATCATTACACGGTGATGCCTTTTGGGCTAAGGAACGCAGGAGCCATGTATCAGCGAATAGTCACCAGAATGTTTAAAGATCAGATCGGGGAAACGGTGGAAGTTTATATTGATGACATGGTGGTCAAGAGGAAGAAGAGTGAAGAGCATGTACCGAATATGGTCGAAGTTTTCAAAATATTGAGTCAACACAAGTTGCGCCTCAATGCAAGCAAATATGCCTTTGGTGTGGGGTCTGGTAAGTTCCTGGGCTACATGATAATGAATCGAGGTATAGAAGTTAACCTCGACCAGATCACAGCAATTCAGCAGCTTAACCTGCCTGGTAACTCCAAGGAAGTGCAAAGACTCACCGGGATGATTACCGCCTTGAATCGGTTTGTTTCAAGGTCAGCATATAGGTGTAGACCTTTCTTTCAGTTGTTGTAAAAGTGGAAGGGTTTTTAGTGGACTGAGGAATGTGATGCGGCGTTTAGGGATTTGAAGTGCTATTTGGCTAGCCCTCCCATTTTATCCAGACCTGAGCCTGAAGAAGATTTATATAAGTATTTGGCGGTCTCCGACCATGTTGTGAGTGCTGTGTTACTAAGACACCAAGACGGAGTCCAGAGGCTAGTGTACTACATTAGCAAAACGTTAGTAGATTCAAAGACTCGGTATCTTCCATTAGAGAAGATGGCATTGGTGTTGGTGCATGCGATGAGGAAATTGCCCCACTACTTCCAAGCCCACACGGTTTGGGTGCTGATCGAATACCCTTTACAATCGCTCTTGAGGAGATTGGATTTTACCAGGAGGATAACAAAATGGGGGACGACACTCAGATTTTTTGATATATGGTATAAATCGAGGAACTCTATTAAGGGCTAGGTATTAGCAGACTACATGGTAGAATTCAAGCTAGCAATAGGGATCACCACAAGGGTATGCCAAGTCTTGGTTCAACTGTGGCGAGTGTTGGTAAACGAGGTGTCTAACGCTAAAGGATCTGGGGTCGAGATCGTAATGATATCCCCCAAAGGGTTAGGAATGGAAAAATCGCTGAGATTAGGTTTTCGAGCTTCCAACAACGAAGCTGAATATGAAGCACTAATTGCTGGGCTTAGAGCAGCCAGAAGTTGCGTGCCGAGGAGGTAGAAATGTTCTCTGATTCAAGACTAGTGGTAAACCAAGTAGAGGGAAGCTTTGAAGCGAAGGACCCTCGTATGTCACAGTACTTGAAGTTGTTCGGGACACTACAAGCTTGTTTCTGAAAAATAAGTATGGCCAGAGTCCCAAGAAGTCAGAACAGTCACGCCGATTCACTGGATGTTCCACGAATGATTTTTGTGGAGTTGTTGGAGCACCCAAGCATAGAATATTGCCTAGTTGTAGCACTAGCCTCGGCATCCGAGCCAAATTGGATGGATCGCTTTGTTTCCTTTTTCACTGATGGATTTTTACCGATTGATGCGAAAGAGGCAGAGAAGGTTCAGAGAATGTCCTCTCATTTTTGGTTATCCGAGGATAATAAGCTGTATTGGCGATCATTCGGGGGTCCATATTTGTTATGTCTTCACTCGAATGATGCTGTTGGACTCCTGGCCGAGTTGTGTGAAGGAATCTGTGGTGGCCACTCGGGGGAAAGGTCATTGTCCCATCGAGCTATGACCTAGGGGTTCTGGTGGCCAAACATGAAAGCCGAGTATGTCAAGAAGTGTGATCAATGCCAGAAACACGCCTCGAACATACATCAACCTGGTGGAAACTTGAACTCGATCACAAGCCCTTGGCCTTTTGTGTAGTGGGGCCTGGACATCATTGGGCCATTTTCTCGGGCCACGGGTAATAGAAAGTTTATTTTGGTCATTACCGATTATTTTATGAAGTGGGTAGAAGCCGAAGCTTTGGCTAACATCAGGGATGTTGATGTAAAGAGATTTGTGTGGAAGAATATTGTTACAAGGTTTAGGGTACCCCGAACACTGATTTTAGACAATGGATTGCATAAGCCAATGGATAATCTCCACGGGTAATAGAAAGATTACAACAATTAAATACTCCAACAGCTACAACTGGAATCCTGCTCCCATCAACCAAAGTAAGAAACAATTCCCTTTCATGAAGCTTTTTAGTCTCCTGGAACCCCTGCAAAGAATTGCAGATATGATTAGTACAGCCTGAATCCACACACCAGGAATCTGTGGGATTTTGTACTAAACATATTTCAAGGAGGAATGAACTATTCATACCCTTATTATTGGCAGCCTTGAACTTTGGACAATTCCTCTTCTTGTGTCCTTTCTCACCATAATGGAAACATTTTCCTTTGAGCTTCTTTCCTTTGTCGGCAACCCTTAAGGCAATTTGTTTACCTTCTTGCTTGGTAAAGTCCTTCTTCTTCTTCTTCTTACCCTTGCCTTTTGACTTAGGTTGAGAAGTAGAAGCTTCACCAATATTGGCTTCAACATTAGAAGTACCAAGGATGCCTTCTGTCGCTACCAACTCATTCATTAATTCAAACAATGTATAAATCTTTTTGTTCATATTATAGTTAAGTTTGAATTCCTTGAATGATTCTGGTAGTGACTGGAGTATCATATCCACTTGGGATTCTCCATCAATATCGGCACCTAAAACTTCCAATGTATTCAGATTAGAGATCATTGTAAGACAATGCTCCCTTACTGAACTACCTTCAGCCATTTTGATATTATAAATTTGCTTCATGGTCTCTTGCCTTGCAGAACGGCCTTGCTCACCAAACATCTCCTTCAGACTTAGCATTATGTCTGAAGCTAGTTCTACATCCTGCATTTGATGTTGTAGAACATTTGAGATAGATGCTAGGATGTAGCACTTGGCCATCTTATTAGATTTCTGCCAATGATCATATCGCTGTTTTTCCTCAGGAGAAGCATTTAATGAAGGAAAGCTAAGACATGGTTTAGTGAGCACATATTTGTGCTCTTCAGCAATAAGAACAATGTCCAAATTTCTTTTCCAGTCAACATAGTTGGATCCAGTCAGTTTGTTTTCATTAAGAATGGTTACAAGTGGGCTAAATGATGCCATGTTCAAATCTGAAAATAATAAACATGAATATAATAAGTAAACTGGACATTATCTATTTAGCATATAAACATATAGTATGGAACCTTAATAAAACCATAATATAATATATGCAACGACAACCCAATCCATGTCTATAATTCCTTAGTAGCAAGTTTATTATAAACACATTAATTGCTTGAGAACTATTCTCATTATTAGTGCTATCATGATAACTCTTATTAAACACTAATAATAACTTTAGCCTCTAAGTAATAATGACATAGCTCATTTGGGAGGTTAATATTACACTTAGTCTAGTGTATACCATTATCTAGAATCATATGTAGCCACATTTCATCTCCCTTTATAATGTTTAAACTTGTAGTACCATGGAACAAAATACCCTCCTTTAGGATTGCGAGGCATATACGCCAAGACGAGGTGCTTGTCCACACTACTTTAAACGGGTAAATTCAATCTTGTAGTACTATGAAGTAAATACCCTTCTTTGGGATCGCGAGGCATATACGCCAAGACGAGGTGCTTACCCACACTACTATGAATCGATAATGGAAGCCGTGAGATCCAACCCTTGTATCTCTCTCCCATTAGATGTTTTAAAATAAAGGTTTTTAAATTTAAAAACATGCATAATGTAATTACACATAGCCTTGCTCTTTATACATGTGAAAACACTTAGAAAAAATTCTAAATTTCCTTCTTTCGATTGATCGAATGTGCCCCTCGATCGGTCAAAAAAATTAAAAAATTCGAACTTGACCATCTGCCTTGTTCGATCGATACTCGATCGCCTCTCGATCGAAAAGCAAATTCGA
Source organism: Notholithocarpus densiflorus (assembly GCA_030021035.2). NCBI lineage: Eukaryota > Viridiplantae > Streptophyta > Magnoliopsida > Fagales > Fagaceae > Notholithocarpus > Notholithocarpus densiflorus. The sequence goes on from JARYZH020000004.1 coordinate 10,335,706, forward strand.
TCGATCGACTAGTAATCAAATATCAATCGATTAAAAAAGACTGGTCACTGTTTCACTCGATCGATCAAAAGTGATTTTCGATCGATCAAAACTCGTGAAACTCAAATTTCCAGAAATTTTCTAAGGTAGTTTTCTACGGTTTTTCTTGAATAAACAACCATCATATGAACATGATAGACAGAGAATGATATCAAAACTGAATTTCATTGATGCTATAGCCTTAAAGTTCAATTTAACATACTTAAATTTAAATTTAAACAACATCATAACATTAATATATCAGTTTTTATCAAAACATAGTTTCAACAACCATGCAGAAAATTAAATGCATAATTTTCTAACAACATGAAATATAATCTCTAATTCCAAAACTCACAAAACATGTTATACATATTCGAAATTGAAAACCTGGCTCTGATACCATGTGATGGAAAATATGCATGTACGCAGCGGAAAATTAACGGATCTACTTCATTCACAATTGATAACATGTACTATGTAAATTTTAGAATTTATGAACAAGAGAGTGTACCTTGATGCGGTGAAATTCAAAACCAAAGATGAAGAGTACTTGAGAATACTTTTAATCTTCACTCCAATTCCACTTGTGCCCAAGATGTGTGGTCTCTCAATCAGTTTATATGAATTTGTTCAAGGGAGAATTCTAGAGTGTCCAACACTCACATACAAATCATTTCATGTAACTTGTAGTTTTTCCAAAATTCTGTATGTTTCTCCCCTTATAACTGATTATCTAATTGGACTAGCCTTTTGGGCCTTTCCAATTGGGCTTTAGTATGTGGCTTGCAGTGGGACCAAAAGGGAACAAATAAGACACTAGCTCCAATGGGCCTTGGGCTTTTCTATCAACTCTTGACAAGTCCAAAGTTACCATTAATTATATTTAATACCACTATATAAATATAATTGCACTCTAGGCCTTATTAATAAATTATATCCCAAGACTTTATTGTGCATGCAATCCCTTTATAAAATATTCGTAGTAATACAAAGTCATTAATGTAGACTGCCACTTTGTAGATTACTACATCTTAATCCTTGAGTACCCGGTTTAATCCTTTATGTTATTCATCATATATTTATGAAATCCAATTCCATAATATATACTTTAGTCTTACTAAAGTGGTTAGGCCTAACTCTTTGAATAACAAACCCATTAAAATTATCTCAAGGGAATATTTTGTATCTCCGCTAAGAGACTATGAATTCCATCTTGAGAATATATGTTCCATCAACACTAAATGTGGCTGCCCAACATACTGAGGTTTTGACCGTTACTTTAGATCTCACTCCTGATATATCAAAGAACCTACACTTCATAATCAGGTCCATTATTCTCTCAGGATTAAGAGTTCATGTAAATAGAAGTCTTGAGATTTATTATTCAATTGACAGTCATTAGGAGAATAATAAATCTCATAGCGGTCCAATTTAATATGTCTTAACTCTTAAAACATATCAACATATTAACTAGAAGTCTCTATTTCCATGATCAAGACAAATCATCTTAGTTAATATGTTATAATCTTCGCAGATGAAATGCCCAATTTCATCACTGACTACGAACTACAATTCTGAGTTTACAAAGAACTTGTGACTTATATCTTCTGTGACTAAATCACAAACTATGCATCTCATGGACTATATGATAATGTCCGAATATTCATGTTATTATTATTTTAGATAATAATAAAAAAAAACTTTATTAAACACAATATTAAGTCATACATAATGTCATACATAATATCATACATAGCATCATACAATAGGATTTAAGGGCACTAATCCTAACATATATATATATGTGTGTGTGACAATGTATATTTCCTTTATTTGTAAGCCGTCAATTTACGTATTTGCAAGCAAATTTAGGAAGGACAAGTGAAATGATTTGTTGGTGGTAAGGTAGTTGAAAAGATTTTGGACTCATAAATGAATCTTTCTTTTTTTTAATGTGAGTGAATGTAATTTTTTTTTAATTCAAGGTTTTATTATATATTGTTCAATATACATTTGGCAGTCAAACAGATTCATTTAGATATTGAATAAAGTTTTTATTGCAATTGTTTTCAATAAATGAAATTTAGTTTGCTTTTGGATGAATTCTGTCAGTTTAACAGAAACAAAATAGTGCAGAAAATCGGGGTACAATGCACAATTAACCACCACAGGAAGATATTTTTAGTAGTTGGGAGCTGCCGGAGTGGGTGCCATTATTTGAAATTCAATGTTTCTTCCAATTCTGTCAGTTTAACAGAAACAAAATAGTGCAGAAAATCGAGGTACAATGCACAATTAACCACCATAGGAAGATATTTTTAGTAGTTGGGAGCTGCCGGAGTGGGTGCCATTATCTGAAATTCAATGTTTCTTCCAATGACAGTGCTATGCAAAAAAAAAAAAAAAAAAAAAAAAAAACAACAACAACAACAATTAGAAGATACTTTGGAAGTTGATGATGGAAAAATACATGTTTGTATCACATACAAAACATACGCAGTGGAAAATTAACGGATCTACTTCATTTGCAATTGATAACATATACTATGTAAGTTTCAGAATTTAAGAACAAGAAAGCGTACCTTGGTGCGGTGAAATTCTTGAGTACCCGGTTTAATCTTTTATGTTATTCATCATATATTTATGAAATCCAATTTCATAAATATATATTTTAGTAACTCCTTACTAAAGTGGTTAGGCCCAACACTCTGAATAACCAAACTTATTAAACTTATCTCAAAGGAGTATATTATATCTCCGTTAAGAGATTATGAATTCCATCTTGAGAATATATGTTCCATCAACATTAAATGTGGCTGCCCAACAAACTGAGGTGTTGACCGTGACTTATAGATCTCACTCCTGATATATCAAAGCAACCTACATCTCATGATCAAGTCCATTATTCTCTTTGGATTTAGAGTTGATGTAAATAGAAGTCGTGAGATTTATTATTCATTTGACAGTCGTTAGGAGAATAATAAATCTCACAACGGTCCAGTTCAATATGTCTTAACTCTTAAAACATATCAACATACCAACTAGAAGTTTCCACTTCCATGATCAAGACAAATCATCTTAGTTGATATGTTATAGTCTTCGTAGATAAAAAGCCCAATTTCATCACCGAATACGAACTAAAATTCTAAGTTTACAAAGAACTTGTGATTTATATCTTCTGTGACTTTTCACATAAATCACATACTATGGATCTCATGGACTAAGATAATATCCCATTAGTTCATTTATAGATAGTCTCCACATAATTAAACAATTTAATTATTTATAACATGCCAATAAATTGGATTTTAGGGCATAAACCCCAACAGTTGAATTGGTAGCTGTTTTGCATTGCTAGAATTTTGCTCATGAAGAACAGAAAAAGGCTTATATTTTCAAAGGTGCTTTAGGTATTGTTGCTTTTGTATATGAATGAAAATAATTAATTATTGACTGAGTTTTGATTTTTTTTTTTTTTACATATTCTGGTGTATTTAATAAAACCCAATTTCTGGATATGTAAATTCAAGTGCTATTTGGGAAGAATAGAAAGTAGTTTGTTCCACCTGAGAATTTTTTTTTTTTTAATGTTGTTTGTTTAGAAATGGATGTGTTTTTCTTTCTACTATGCATTTTAAATTTTTTATTTTTGTGGAAAAGGGTCAAAAAGAAAGAAAGAAACTAAGGAATAGAGGACATGGTGTTGTGTATAGTGTCTTAGGTAAATTAGGAGAACTATGTTGAGTCATTTATACACTAAGAAGTTTTTTTCCTACCTAAAAAAAAAGTGAAGGAAATGTCTGTACTTGGTGAAAAGAAGGAATTTACCTCTATTCTATGATGTAAAAAGTTAAGAAAACAGAAAATATCCAAACTACTTGATGTGTTTAAATTTGTTAAAGATGAGATTTTAGATGCAAATCCTCCAGTATGTATGTGCTTCAACATTGGACATCGGTTTAGTAAAAATTTCTAAAGAACCATTTGAATTACAACTTATCAAAAAATAAAATTGTTTGATTTACAAGAATTATGTGCTTTTAATTATTTAAAAAAAAATTCTTGACACTATAGTGCTTATGACCATTACACGCTTGAAACTTCCATAGTGGAAATTTGGTGGTTCGGATTGTAAGATGCATTCTTAGAATTCAGACTACAAAAGATTTAGCAAATTGTAACTTGCCAGAGAAAGAATATGAATTTATTTTTCTTTTCCAATTTTGTTTTATGTTCTTTTGTGGTTTTCAACTTTTCATATATTTAATTTAGATGTTGTTTGTATATTAAAAATTGCAATTTCTAACTATATTTGATGTTTTTTTTTTGTTTTTTTTTAATATCTATTTAAGATTAGAACATCAATCTTGGGCATCTACATCCCAATTTGGATTTCCCTAGCAGGAGTAAGTCATTTTGTTGCTTAGTGCTAAGGCTATAAAAGATCTTATAATACTTATAAGTACATTAGAGTTCCTTTGAACTATCAGCTATGCTTTCTCTTATCAATTAGTTACTATATTAGCGTCATTTAGATTAAAACCACTAAATTTAGAGAATTTAAGCTGGTGTTTTTTTCCACTAAGGTTTGATTTTCGGTTTTTTCACATTTAAATTTTGCCTCTTAGAGTGTTTCTACCAATAGAAATTAAAATATTTTTTCTTTGTATTTATACATTGGAATTTTACCTTATATTAATATTGAATATGTTCTCCTTAGTTTTCATGATTGTTATAGATCAGCATAAATAGTTTGAGTGGATTACGAATAGAAGTGCATTTCTACTTAAGAAAACAATTTTTGAAACGTGGGGCTCAAAAGGTTGTATTAGTTTCTATCATTTCAAAGGTTACATTTAAATAGGTCTTTATTATGCTATTTCCTCTATGGGTTGGACAACAATCACCCATTTAGCAAACCAAATAGGTCTTTATTATGCTATTGCCTCTGCGGGTTGGACAACAATCACCCATTTAGCACACCAAAGAATCCATTTTGTGTATACCTTTGTAGTTGGCATGTTCAAGATGGACTACATTTAAGGGGGTTCTCCATATGTGCTATAGTTTTTGCAGGTGAATGCTGTGGCTCAATTCATTCAAGTGAAACAGAGCTAGCACTTACAGTGCATCAGGGCTAGAATATGGCTTAGCTCACTAAATGTTTTTTTGGTTAATGAGTTCTTAGACTTTATTTTCTGCTTTGGGGAATTATGGACTTTTGACATTGTTATTGTCATTTCTTTTTTTGAAATGATTGGCATTATTAAAACAAAGCCTTTAATAAACATATTAAATGTGTAAAATGTTCCCCGTGCATTGCATGGGTAAATGCTAGTTAGTGTAAAAGCCAAATAGTAAAAAAAAAATGACGGTTTTTTGGCAGCATTTCCTCCGAATGGAGTTTCAGCTATTTGCCATAGATTTTATCTTTGCACAATTAGGTGACGGAACCAATTAGTGTATGCATGAGTGCCCTTGTAGGGCTGTAAACCCTTAGGGATAGGGTATGATCTAACATGTACAAGCAACGGGGTTGCTTTTCCTAGGGGTTTGATCATGGATGCTGTGCAAACAGGGTAGAAAGAACCTGGAGTGGAGCACAATTTCTTTGGCGCAAACAAAAAGGGCGCACCTATTACAAGACACTTTCCCTTGGCCTTTAGCCCTATTAGGGTATCCTTTCCTAGGATCGGATGTTCACTCTTTAGGCTTCACCTAGTCCTGATGGGCTTTGGGCTTGATCTAGTCCTCATGGGTTTGACATAACTAGGTCAACTATATGCAAAGGCTTAACTGGTAGGTTGTTCCTATCCTAGGGTACTCAATCGCCATACCCCTCCCTTCATCGAAGTTGTGGGGCAGGAAGGATCGAAGGGGCCTTTTCAGCTACTCCTGTCCACCCATGGATCCAGAAGTGCCTACAACATCAGCCCCGAATCTAACTATGGGTAACACTGCCAATGTTTTCATCTGGGCTCTACAGATGGGGTGATGAAATCTCCAAAGAGATGTGACTACGCTAGCAGTGCGGAGCCCGAGTTCGGCTAAAAAATGGTGTATATGTCATGCAATCCTTAATGAAGGGGAAATATTTTTCCAAACACAACAGATATATATATATATATATGAAAGTGGATAAAGGTGTAGTGAAAATTAAATTTTGCTACCCTATGTTTGCATGTGAAGGAAAGCTGTAAAGCGTGTGAGGAAAGCGGAAAAGCCCCATGTAAAAATACCCCAAAGCCTCCCTTTTGGAAAAGGATTTTTGGAAAAAGATTTTTGCTCTTTTTGAAAATAGTCTACTAGGATATAGTAGAAGCCTTTTTCAAAAGGAAAGCCTTGGAGGCCAATGCCAATTTCTATGTTTTTGAAAGCCAATGTCCAAAGATTATGGTTTTATCAAAAGTTCTAAAGGCTAAACTCTCATTGATCCCTAGTGGAGTCACCAGTCTGTCGACGCCCGGCCTAAAACAGAGAACCGTCGGGCCTTTGTCCGACCATCCGCCGTGGCGATGCTCTTGCGCACACGGGGCCCGTTGAAGGCCCCTCTTGAATGACTGTGCAGTTGGTGGTTCACGCAGAGCTTCGGGTGCTCTCTCTCTCTCTCTCTCTATGGAGGAAGGTAGGTCTACCTTTGGAGGTGTGGCAGGAATCTTGGCCAAATTTTAAAAGAATTACCAAAGGTAAGTGAAGTCGCTACCAATCATTGGGTTTTTTTAAGGTGTTATTGGTCACCTGTTTCTAGTTGATTTTATTACCAATCCTAGGTTAAGAAAAATGGCATTTTTCCTAATCTAATGTGGATGGCAAAAAATCTTGATTCTTAGGTCCAGAAGTTTGGTTACGTGTGGGGAAGGAGTTAGGCACCCCACAACACTTGTCCAAGGACAGTCTTTTGTTTTGATAAAACCTTAATTTTTAGAAATTGGCAATAAAAACATGATTTTGGCATTGGCTTTCAGGGCTTTGAATGCGCAGGAGCTTTGAGGTTTGGCTTTTGAATGGGTGTGGTCCCAATCTATGCTTTCCTAAGGCATTTAATCAAAGTGCCAGATTTTCATGGCGAAAACCCGGCGACATGACACCTTGCTTTCGCAGCAGGAATTAGGCATCACTCGCCTTAGGTGACACGAACTATGACGATCACACCGGAAAGGGCCGAGCAGGTATATATATACATAGATCATGCACAATGCAAGCACACAGAGCAGGAAAGTAAATGCCTACATCCCTAGAGCATGACCTAAAATATAAGTGCAGAAAATAAACAGGGGTCGCCATACTCTAGAAATGAGGACGAATGGTACATGGCATGATATACCTAATACAAACCATCTAAGAGAGGAAGGGTGGAGGAAGGAAGGGGTTTAAAAGAGTACATAACCAAAGGGAAGGGCTAAACTCATAAATCTATTGAACACTGCCGCTTGGCTTAACCACATGCTTGTATCTTCGAACTTTTTGCTTACGCTTGGGAGACCATGCCCTATCTCCATGCGTCCTCACTCCGTGTGTGTACATGCAAAGGCAAAGACAAGAAACCAGCAGGCGAGCAATGGAAGGAAAAGATGCAAAGAGCATATGAAAGAGGCATAGAGCAGATAAGCATGATAGACATGGCAAGCAAAGAAACAAGAAAGCAAGCAAACAAACGAGAAGGCAAACAAGCAAGAAAGCAAGCCAACAAGAAAAAAGGCAAACAAGAAAGTGAGCAAACAAAAGGTGATGTCCGCGAGGGACAAATGTAGGTTTGAAGTATGGACGACACACTAGCAAGCAAGACTCATGCATGGACATGTAAGCAAAAGTGTAAAAATGCATATAAAGCCAACGGGTGGCACAAACAAGCATGGTAAGCATATCATCGCACGGAGCGGAAAAGGGGAAAGGTATGCACAAAGCAACCGGCATCATGGTGATGCATCCCAAATGGTTACATCCAAACAAGGCCTCATGGGCGTCGGATGTAACCACACAACCACAAACCTGCTGAGGGAGTTAAGCGTGGCAAAGCCTTGAACTAGAGAGGCTAACACAAGCATAAAGCATAGAAGCGAGCAAGCATAGACATGCAAATAGGGGTGATCTAAACCCTTTGATGTGGGTCAAGGTGTACAGACGATGACAGACTATAGGGTCAAGATCAGGTCCAAACCATTAGGCCAAAACACAGTAAAGAAAGACAAAGCGACAAAAGGGCTACAATAGCACATGGCATGACAAACATAGCCTAGGTCTAGGCACACAAACATGGCATGGAGCGCACAAGCACATGGAATATAGCATAAAGCTTGAAGAGAACATAGATCCAAGCATATAGACAAGTGAGAACATAGATCTGGACATATAGGCATAGAAACATACATGTAAACATGTAGAAACTTAGCACATAAACATGGAAGAACGTGAATCCAAGCATACAAGCATGTGAGCATGTAACCCTAACGTCTACCTAGAACAAAAAGAGGCAAAAATCCATAGGAAAACATGGCATAAAACCCTAAACATGTAGATCTAAACATATGAACATGTAAGGATGTAGATCTAAACATGAAACATGTCATAAAGCATAAAAGCAAAGAGATTTAAGCTAGAAACACAAAGAAAGCAAGAAACATGCTAAAGAAAAAGATAAATCATGTTATTAAGGCATAAAAGCAAAATAAATGCTAAAAAAAGATTTAGAAGGTTAGGGGTGTGGATGGTAGCCAAAAAGCTTCATCCACACCCCTAAACCCCAAATCCCAAGTGTAGAACCAAGGAAAAGAAGATTGGGTATAAGAACAATTCCTTGTGTTTTTTGGTGAAGCGAGAAGAATCAAGAAACTTTGATGTGTTTTTTGGGTGTCTTTTTGTGTGTTTTTTGTGTTTGGAAGAGGGAAAAACGTGTGGAAAAATACCAAGTAGAGAGCAAAACTCAAAAAATGTGGTCCCCTCTAGGTCTGATGGGTGCCTGGGGCTATTTATAGCCTCGTCATGAACTTCGAGGTGGCAACCTTTCAAGGGCTGTTAGCCTCCAACTTCCTCTGATCGGGTTGATCTTGACACCCTTGGAAAGGTTTTGACTTCCTGTTTCTGAAAAGGTATGGAACTTGAAAATCCAATGGTCGAATCAAAAGTTATGGTTCTCAGAAGTTAACGGTGCATCGATAGGTGCGTCATCCCAATTTTTGTGATATCTCGGTCATTCTAACTCCAATTTCAACCCATGAATAGTCGTTGCAATAAGAATCTGATAATCTTCACAATGGCGTTAGTTTCAACCCGTTCTAACAGTCGAATCAAAATTAGGGTTTTTGGGCCCACCCAAGATTGACTTCAGGTCAAACTTGGTCAAAGTTTTTAAAAATCTCCGAGAAGCTCGGGTTTGATGTAAAACCATGAAAAATGTCGTTTTGTGAAGGCTTTGACCTCGTTTGACCTTCGGTCAAACCTAGGGTTGACTAGGGGTGTTTTGCTCGTTTTGGCTAAAAAAGGCATATCGGGTGCTCCGGTGCCCGAACAGGTTATGCCACGTCATTTTGGATGTTCTCGTGGCCCTATGGGGAGAAAATAATATTTTTGGATTTTTTGGGGTCCGGCACGCAAATTGAGGGCGAACAAAATACGGTATCAACAATGTCAAATAAATAAGGGGCAACTGTAGATATCTTATTTCGTTTGCCCTCGATTTGTGTGCCGAGCCCCAAAAATTCCAAAAATATTAACTTTCTTCCATAGGGGCGCGAAAACATCTAGATTAACGTGGTGTAACCCATTCGGGCATTAGAGCACTCAAAGTGCCATTTTAGGTCAAATTGACCAAAATTCCCCCGGTCAACCCTAGGTTGAGCGAAAGTTAAAACTGGTCAAAATCATCCGGAAACAACTTTGACCAAGTTTAACCAAGTTTGACCCGAGGTTAACTCTTGGGGGCACCAAAAACCCTAATTTTGATTCGACCGTTAGAACAGGTTGAGACCAGTGTCATTACCAATATTATTGAATTCCTTTTCCAACGACTATTCATGGGTCAAAATTGAAGTTAAAACGGTTGAGATATCCTGAAAATCGTGCAAAGCACGTTAGCTCGCTTCTTGAGGCCATAACTTTTGATCAAACCATATAAATTTCAATTTCTTTAGTGTTCTAGAAACTGGACATCCAGAGCTTTCCAGGGACACTAAAATCAGCTCAATCGAAGTCCAGGAAGACCTTCAAATATGCTATCAACGTTAGAATCGAAAAAGTCAAAGTTGCTGATGTCAGCACCAGCTTGGCACACAAAAAGTGGCCATCGAAAGCTAAAGGGTCACAAAAGGCCTATAAATACCCCCAGAACCCCAGATTTCAAAAAAAAAAAATTGGGCAATTTTGGAGCATATTCCTAGGTAGATTCTCTCTCTTTTCCGCACTAAATTCTCTCCCAAACACATTAAAAAACCTTTGATTTCTCTCTTTTCTCAACAATCAAGAGGTAGTGTTCTTGCACTCTTTTTCCTCTCCTTGGTTTTAGGACCTTGGATTTGAGATTTAAAGGATGTAGATGTAACTTTTTATCTACAATTTACACCCTTTGCTTTATCTTTCTTCATAGCATGTCTATTTGCTTTCCATAGTATATCTTTGCTTTATCTTGCTTCCTAGCATGTTTTATAGTTTTTCTAGCATGTCTCCTTGCTTTTTAAACATGTTTTATTGCTTTGATGATGATGGCCTAGCCTTCTTAGGCTAGGATATGCCTAAATATTGTGTTTTTGTTTAAATCCATGTGCCTAGGTGCTTCTTGCCATGTTTATGCTTAGATTTACATGTTTATGTGCTCCTTGCCATGCTTATGCTTAGATCTATATCTTTGTGTGCTCTATTCCATGTTGATGTGTCTAGATCTACATGTTAGTTGTTATGCCATGTGCTTCTAAAGTCTTTTGTCTCTTTTTGTACCTCTTTCTTGTGTTTTGGCCCTTTAGGTAGGGTGTAGATCTAGATCTTGTGGTCAAGGCCTACGTCCGTGCACCTAGGCCTATATCAAAGGGTTTGGATAATTTCCTTTATGTATGTGTATGCTTGCTTGCTTCTATGCTTTATATCCATGCTTGCATGTCTAGATCTAGGCTTTGCAATGCTTTTTTTCCTCCATGGGCTTGTGCTTGTCGGTCTTTGGGGCCACTTGCTTATGTGGTTGCATCCGCCCAACCACTCATAAGACACGTCTCTGTGATGCTGGTGTGCTTGCCTTCCTTGCTTTGCACCACCCGTTTGGCTTTCCTTGCTTCTTTGCATTTTTGCACGCTTGCCTACATGTTCATGCATGAGTTTGTGTGTCGTCCATACTCCAATCTCATGGAACTATGGACACCCAATCCAAACCTACATTTGTCCTCCTAAGACACCCTCTTTTGTTTGATAACATGTTTGTTTACTCCCGTTTGGCTCTCATTGATAGTTTTTCCTTTAGCATGCTTTCCTTCTAGTTGTTTCTTTTCTTATCTGTTGGCTTGTTTCCTTTGTCATTGCATGTACACGCTTGGAGCATGGACACTTGGAGCAACGGTGCGACCTCCTAGGCACAAGCAAAAAAGGCAAGGATGCAAGCAAGAAGACGCAATCCCACAAAAGGGCAGTGTTCAGTAGATTAGGAGGCCTAGCCTCCTCGAGTGGTTACATCTTTCTCCCTCTCTCTTAGCCTTTTCTCTAGAGCAATGTATTAGGGTTTCCCTTCCATCCCTTTACTTTTCCTGCTCTTTGCTTGGGCTGCGTTCCCTGGGTATGGCAATGTCTATTTTACATTTCCTGAACCTTGTTAGGCCATACCCTTGGAACGTTGGCAATGTCTGTTTACTTTCCCGCTCTGTGTGATGGCATTATGCATGATGTATGTATATCTATATATGCTTGTAAATGGGTGATTGTGCAATTTGTATGATGGACCCTCGTGGCTACGTGAGCGACCCTCTCTAGCCATGAGTGCTATTGACCTTGTAGTGTGGGTATGTGCCCAAGGCCATCGCTGTAGGTGCATATTCATGCTATATTGTGTGCACAATCATCGCGGTGTGACCATCCCGATCCATGTCACCAAGTGACATTGGTTTCCCCATGTATGCGACACGCATCAATATGCTTGATGCTTTAAGGGGCTCTAGCTCGTCCTAGCATGAGCATGTTGGCATGCGTCGTATACACATGTATGAAACCCTGCTGGTGCGCTAAACGCGAAACTCTGCTGGATTTTCGCCGTGAAAATAGGGCATTTCTATTGTCATATGCTCACGGCGAAAACCTGCTGAGAATAGTGTTTTGTGTGCTATGACACACCTAAGGCGAAGCACTACCGAACTTCCGCCATGAAAATAAGGCGAAATGTTGCCGTATTTTTGCCATGGAAATGTGGCAATGATTCCAAACACACTAAGGAAGCATTGATCGAGACCGCACCCCTTCCAAAACCAAACCTCAATGCCCAATTTGATCAAAGCCCCAAAAGCTAATGCGAAAAGCTTGATTTTTAATTGCTAATGTCCTAAATTAAGATTTTACCAAAACAAAGGACTATCTACAGACAGGTGTTGTGGGGTGCCTAACACCTTCTCCACACGTAACCAAACTTCTAAACTCAAGAATCAATATTTTTTATCCATCCATATTAGATTAGGAAAAACGACATTTTTCTTAACCTAGGATCAGTAATAAAATCAAATAGAGTCAGGTGGCAACTTCACTTACCTTTGGTAACTCAATTAAAATTGACTCACTTTCCAGTCACACACTAGAGGTGTACCCTTATTCATAGCACCCGAGCTCCGAGCTTGTACTGTACAAGTGCACGAGCGTTGCCATGATGGGTGGTCGGACCGCCGCGTGGCATTGACACCGCACAAAGCAAACAGAAGTTTTTCGGCCCAATCCATGTACGTTCTTGTCATTTTTGTTAGCTACTTCTACATCCCATTCGTCTACGGTCGATATGGTGAAGACTTGTAATGCTCAATGATGTACAACTCCATAATCCTTCGAACTTTTCCTTTAAAGTGAGACCCATTGTTAGAGATGATCTATTATGGCACTCCAAATCGACAAATGATGTTGTTCTCTATGAATAGGGCCACATGCCTGGCTTTCAACACTAAATAGGAAGCCACTTCCACCCATTTAGTGAAGTAGTCGATTGCAACCAAAAAGTACTCGTGTCCATTCGAGGCTTAGGAGCTATTCTTCCAATCACATCTATGCCCCATACGAAGAAAGGCCATGGAAAGGTCATGCTATATAGATCACTAGGTGGTACATGATTTAGATTGGCATGTGTTTGGCAGTCTTTGCAACATTTCAAAAATTTTATGCAATCGGTCTCCATTGTATTCCAGTAGTATACCACCTTTAGAATCTTCTTTGCTAACATCTTCCTATTCATATGAGGACCATAAATTCCTTGGTGGACTTCTTCCATGATCCTTTAGGCCTCTTCTTTCTTCAAGCAATGAAGGTGTACCCCATCATAGGATCTCTTGTAGAGCTAACCTCTACACAATATGTATTGCATCACCATCATCTTCAGCGAACGACACTCTTTCTTACTGGCGTTATCAAGGTAGATTCCTAATTCTAAGAACTTTAGGATGTCGTAATACCAAGGGACTTCTTCCTCTTCTATGGCCAAGATGGTCAAGTCCTCCTTCTCTTTGTGCACTAATTGATGCTTCTGTTCAACCTCCAAAGGTCGTGTCCACACTTCTTTCGGTATCTCAACCATGGAGGCCAAAGTAGCCAATGCATCTACAAACTGATTTTGAGCTCTAGGGATGATAGTGTATTCAATTCTATCAAAAGTTATTGTCAACTCTTTTAAGTATTGTTGGTAGGGTTTTAGGTGTTCTTCCTTCACCTTCCACAACTTTTGTGCTTGTGCTATAACCAATGTCGAATCTCCAAAAACCTCAGCTTCCTTTGCCCCTAGCTCTCGTAGGGCTTCCATCCCGGTAATACAAGCCTCATATTCTGCCATGTTGTTGGTTGCCTCGAAGTTTAACTTGATAGTCATGGGTATATGTGATCCATCGAGAGTAATCAACAATACCCTATAGCATTCCCATATTAGTTCACCACTCCATCAAAATACATCTTCCATACCCTAAGTACTATATTCAATATGTTCTCATTAAGAAAGTCCTCTTTACTACATTCTCCTTCTACGGGGTTCTCAGCACAAAATTTTGATAAGGCAAAGCAGGATTTCTCTATAGGTGTGTATCTAGTCTCGTAGTCATGCAACCTCTTACTCAAATAGTACACAGCTGTCTCATTCTTATCATCATCCTCTTGAACCAACATGCTCCCTATAGCATCCTCTATGATTGAAAGGTAAAGGAGTAAAGGTTTTCCAGGTTCCGGGGGTACCAAGACAAGTGGGTGAAGAAGGTACTTATTGATGGTCTCAAAGGCTTTCTAATGCTCCTCGTTCCATGTATGGGGTTCATTCTTCCTTAGAAGCTTGAAAATGGGCTTACAAGTGGAAGTGAGCTTAGTAATGAATAAACTAATGTACTGTAGTCAACCTAGGAATCCTCTTATCTCTTTTTCACTCTTGGGTGGATGCGTGTCCAAGATGGATTTGATTTTTGACGGGTCAATTTCTATCCCCCTATCACACACTAAAAAGCCGAGTAATTTCCAGGTGGTCACTCTGAATGTGCACTTTTGTGGATTCAACCTAAGCTTGTACTCTTTAATAATTTCAAAGAATTTTCTCAAATTGATTATGTGGCCCTCTCTATCTTTGGATTTTACTATCATGTCATCAACATAGACCATTACCTCTGATGGGGATCGAGGTTAACCTGTCCTTGGATGTCATCCATAACCAAACCACATCCAAAGAAAACAATCTAAGAATAAGTGAATAGCACTCGTCCTTTAACAACGAAATGATCAAGTTTGGAATTCCTTTATGGATGATTAGATATATGGACGAGAATATGTATATGTATAGACGATTGAATTACACTTGATAAATCCTATGAAGAATTCTCCAAAAGTTCTACATAATCATACCACGACACATTGCTCTTACTACGTGGAAGGGACTCCTCAGACTTCGCTCTATATACCCCATTTTCTTCGTTAACCGCCCATATCATCCATGATGATAGTGGATCCAAACAAGTAGACCCACTACTAACTCTCTATAAAAGGAACAAATCCCATTCACCCAAGGTAAGTTCTAACTATTCACTATTTTCCATCCTTGTGTCCTAGAGAGAAAACTGACTTAGTTGTCGGATGTCCTTGGCTGGGTCATACCGGTCACCTTTGACAGTTCTTTCTTTCTTTTCAAGACTCACATCCATCACCATAGCTTGAAGCATTCCAGCCTACTGATTTTCATGTATCATTAACCTCATTATGCATCATCTCATGTAACAAGGTCATGGCCATTCTTTGATAGGCAGCTCCTGCATTTTTTAGCCCAAACGGCATCACTGTGTAGCAATAGAATCCTCATTTAGTGGTAAAAGTAGTCTTGGTCATGTCCTCGAGAGCCATTTTGATTTGGTTGTACCCAGATAAACCATCCATGAAAGACATCAAAGCATTACCAGCAGTGTTATCCACTAAGACATCTATGCAGGGTAAAGGGAAATCATCATTGGGACAAGCCTTGTTTAGGTCTTTAAAGTCCATACACATCCTCACCTCCCCATTCCTTTTGGGTATTGGCACAACAATTGCTATCCACTAGGCTTGGTGCACAGGTTTGATGAACCCTACTTTCAATTGCTTGGTGACCTCTTCTTTGAAGGAGCCATTCGGTTCTTATGCACCTCAACTTTTTCTTGACAGGTACTATGTGGGAATAAGTATCAATACGATGTTGTGCAATCTCGGGATCAATGTCTGACATATCTTCATAGGACCATGCAAATACTTCTTGGAATTCAGTAAGAAGTTCCTTGAGATCTTTCTTTTCTTTTTCACTTAAAGTGGAGCCAATTTTAATTAAATATGGATTCTCATCATTGCCCAAATTAAGAGTTTCAAGAATTGGTTCCATAGGTTCAATTTTCTTTTCTAATTGTTTATTAATTTCATTTTCAAATTCATTGGAATTATTAAAGTGCAGAATTTCAATATTATGGGACACATCAAAATAAGTCAAATCAGAATTCATCTTATTAAAAAATGTTGAAAAGTACATTAGAACTTGCGTTACAGGACATTTTCCCTATGACTTTAGAAAAACCGACCCAGGTCCAAATGCTGAGGTGCCTATCAGTAGGCATGATTTATGTGGCTCTTTATTACGCTTATCTTCTCCTTAGGCGTTGTTGGCGTCTTCCTTACTCTCTTCCTCAAACAAAGTCTTTAGCTTCACAGTTCAATCTTTTTCTCCCCGAGGACTCTAGACGCACATTGCTTCAACTAGATTCCATGGAACATCTTCTTGGTCGGAAAAGATGCAATCTTCTCCTCCAATGGACCAATCATGCTCACTATCGGTCCAATGCTCCATGTGGCCAATCTCCCCATCATCATCATCATCATCATATTCTTCTTCTTCTTCTTCTTCTTCTTCACTCTTAACCAGAACAAAGTATCGCCCTTCATCGGGGGGTGAAGTAGGATCTCGCTCAATCAAAATGCGAGCCGGAGCATCCTGGATTAGCCCACTTGTTGAGGTCTAGTCTTGCCAATCTTTATCATCCCAAGATCCAGGGCTCCCCACTTTGGAAAAGTCATTAACTCTTGTGAAAGTCCATGGTCCTGAAACATCCTTCAACACTAGGAAGAGCAAGCGAACGACCCCTTCAATCAAAACATGATCAACCTTTTCTGGAGGTGTGTAATCAGACATCGTGGTACATGGAAAATCTACAAGAGATCCTTTTGAAAATGAGCACACGTCTTGAGTTAAAAGCTTCTCTTATTTAGGTGTCCTTAAGAAAGTATTTAAATCCATTTTAATGAAGGCCCAATTACAAAGTCACTTACTTTCCTCTTATGAGCCTTGCCCCTTGTTTCATAAGGCATGGTCCATAAAAATGCTATCATCTTACTCTAATAAGCTTTCTTCAGAATGTGCTTATAGATTTTCAACCTTTTGTCTCAAATATAGGCCAATAATGTATTCATCACCTTTGGTCTCTACATTCTTCATTCATTATCAATTCTTCTTCTTTTTTGGAGAGCCTTCTAGCTAGAATATGTTATGGCCTTCCTTTCAAAGCCCATGAGTTGCACATCATTTTAGCCTTTACATATAACAAGGAGGCCCAAAATTAGAGAGATTCATTTGACTTTTTAGGATCTTGGATGTCAGGCCATAGCATATTTGTTATCTTAGGCCCAAGACTTTCTTTTTCACAAAAGGCCTTGATTTGGACTTTAGGATAAGCCTAGAATATAGCAAATGGGCTTTGGTCCTATAAACCTTTCAAGTTAAGATATAGCTTTGAACTTTGGGATAAGCCTCTTATATGTGAGATACTTCTTTTCCTTTCATCCTAATGTTTTAGGGTATGCCAAAACTTTTTTCCTTTCAATTTTACATCTTTTATTTGTGTTTTAGAATTAGGTGAACACAAGATATGATTGAACAAACAACAGATATAAAAGGTACCCTTTTCGTTGGAAAAATACATATTTGTATCGCATACAAAACATACGCAGCGGAAAATTAACGGATCTACTTCATTCGCAATTGATAACATATACTATGTAAATTTCAGAATATAAGAACAAGAGAGTGTACCTTGGTGCGGTGAAATTCAAAACCAAAGATTAGAAGTACTTAGGAACACTTTTAATCTTCACTCCAATTCCGCTTGTAACCAAGAAGTATGGTCTCTCAATCAGTTAATATGTGTGTGTTCAAGGGAGAATAATAGAGTGTCCTACACTTACATACAAACCATTTCATTTTCTTACAAAATTCTGTATGTTTCTCTCCTTATAACAGATTATCTAATTGGGCTAGCCCTTTGGGCTATTCCAATTGGGCTTTAGTATGTGGCTTGGAGTGGGACCAAAAAAGAACAAATAAGACACTAGCTCCAATGGGCCTTGGGCTTTTCTATCAACTCTTGACAAGCCTAAAGTTACCATTAATTATATTTAATACCACTATATAAATATAATTGCACTCTAGGCCTTATTAATAAATTATATCCCAAGACTTTATTATACATACAACCCTTTCATAAAATATTCGTAGTAATACAAAGTCATGAATGTAGACTGCCACTTTGAAAATTACTACATCTTAATCCTTGAGTACCCGGTTTAATCCTTCAAGTTATTCATCATATATTTATAAAATCTAATTTCATAAAGATATACTTTAGTAACTCCTTACTAAAGTAGTTAGGCCTAATATTCTGAATAACCAAACCCATTAAACTTATCTCAAGGGAATATTTTATATCTCTAGTAAGAGATTATGAATTCCATCTTGAGAATATATGTTCCATCAACACTAAATGTGGTTGCCCAACATACTGAGGTTTTGATCGTTACTTTAGATCTCACTCCTGATATATCAAAGCAACCTACACTTAATGATCAGGTTCATTATTCTCTCAGGATTAAAAGTTAATGTAAATAGAAGTCGTGAGATTTATTATTCATTTGACAGTCATTAGGAGAATAATAAATCTCACAACGGTCCAGTTCAATATGTCTTAACTCTTAAAACATATCAACATATCAACTAGAAGTCTCTACTTCCATGATCAAGAAAAATCATCTTAGTTTATATGTTATAGTCTTCGCAAATGAAATGCCCAATTTCATCACCGACTATGAACTAAAATTCTGAGTTTACAAAGAATTTGTGATTTATATCTTCTGTGACTAAAGCACATAAATCACATACTATGCATCTCATGGACTATATGATAATGTCCAAATATTCATGTTACCATTATTTTAGATAATAATAAAACAACTTTATTAATCACAACATTAGGTCATACATAGCATCATACAATAGGATTTAAGGGCACAAATCCTAACAATCTCCCACTTTCCCTAAAGACTATTGTGCACTAATCTAACTCCCATTCCCTCTAAATGTGACTTAAAAGTCCTTTGGGGCAAGGCTTTGGTAAAAGGATCTGCTAGATTATTTGCACTATCTATCTTTACTACTACTACATCTCCTCGAGCAACAATGTCTCGAATGATGTGGTACTTTCTTTCAATGTGCTTTCCTTTCTTGTGATTTCTTAAATCTTTGGATTGTGCAATCGCTCCATTATTGTCGCAAAACAATGTGATAGGAACTTGCTCCATTCTTACAACACCAAGATCAGAAAGGAATTTCTTGAGCCAAATAGCTTCCTTTGCCGCTTCATAAGCAGCAACATATTCAGCTTCTACGGTGGAATCAGCAATACAAGATTGCTTAACACTCCTCCAACTTATGGCTCCACCTCCCAAGGTGAATACACAACCTGAAGTGGACTTTTTGAAATCAAGATCTAATTGAAAATCTGAATCTGTATAACTAATGGGAATCAAATCCTCACATCGATAAACAAGCATATAATCTCTTGTTCTCTGTAGATACATGAGAATATGCTTTATAGCTTGCCAATGTTTTGGTCCTAGATTTTATTGATATCAGCTGACTATGCCAACTGAATAGCAGATATCTGGTCTAGTACAAAGCATGGTATACATGAGACTTCCCACTGCAGAAGCATAAGACACTTGTCTCATCATATTTTCTTCCTCAAGAGTCTTAGGCCTTTGGTCATCAAACAAAGGAACTCCATGTCTAAAAGGAAGTAATCATTTCTTGGAGTTTTGCATGCTAAACCGTTCTAGAACCTTATCTATATATATAGCTTGTGACAAGCCTAACATCTTATTCTTGCGATCTTGCCAAAACTTGATCCCTAGAATAAAGTTAACCTCACCCAAGTCCTTCATATCAAATTGGCTTGACAACCAAACCTTTACTGATGACATTACCCCTACATCATTTCCAATGAGTAGAATATCATCAACATAAAGCACTAGGAACATTACTACTTTATCTTGATGTCTTTTGTACACACATGGTTCATCAAGATTTTGTTTAAAACCAAATGACTTGATTGCTTGATCAAATCTGATGTTCCATGACCTAGATGCTTGCTTAAGTCTAAAAATTGACCTTTTCAAGTTGCATACCATATGTTCTTGGTTCTTTGCTATGAAACCTTCCGGTTGCATCATATAAATTTCTTCTTCAAGATTGCCATTTAGAAATGCAATCTTGACATCCACTTGCCAAATCTCATAATCATAATGAGTAGCAATGGATAAAAGAATTCTGATAGATTTAAGCATTGCTACTGGTGAAATGGTTTCTTCATAATCAATACCTTCTTTTTGTGTATACCCTTTCGCCACTAGCCTTACTTTAAAGGTTTCAACCTTTCCATCTATCCCTCTCTTCCTCTTATAAACCCATTTGCAACTAACAGATTTATGCCGTTAGGCGCCTTTACAAGATCCCAAACTTGATTGGAATACATTGAATCTAATTCAAATTTCATAGTTTTGACCTAATGATGTGCATCTGTATCATTCATTGCCTCCTCATAAGTGTAAGGATCAGTTTCAGCCTCTTCTGAGATAGCTTCATAAGTTTCTCCTAGACCAACAAATCTTATAGGTGGTCGAACAATCCTCCCACTACGACGAGGCATCTGTGTACTAGACATCTCATGAGTAGTATCTTGTGGTGTATCTAATACAACCATATCATCCCTAATTTCATCCATTGGTTGTTCAACTACAGGTTCATCTATTTCAGCCAAAACAACTTTACTTCTAGGATTAAAATTATTCACATAATCATCTTCCAAAAATCTTGCATTGGTGCTAACAAACACTTTGTTATCTTTATGATTATAGAATAAATAACCCTTAGTTTCCTTTAAATACCCCAAAAACATGCATACTTATGTTTTTGCTTCCAACTTATCAGACTTCCCTTTCAACACATGTGCTGGACATCCCCAAATGTGGAGATATTTCATACTAGGCTTGCACCCACTCCACAATTCCTTAGGTGTGTTGGGAACAGATTTTGATGGAACTAAATTTAAAATATGCATTGCAGTTTTTAGTGCATATCCCCAAAAGGAAATTGGTAAAGTTGAATAACTTATCATGGACCTAACCATTTCTAAAAGAGTCCTATTCCTTCTCTCTACTACACCATTTTGTTGGGGAGTTCCAGGTGCAATCAATTAAGATACAATCCCATTTTTAGTTAAGTAATCCTTGAAATCCCCAAGAAGGTATTCGTCACCATGATCAGATCGAATGGCTTTTATGTGTTTACCCAATTGATTCTCAATTTCAGCCTTAAACTCTTTGAAGTTTTCAAAGGCTTCAAACTTCCGTCTCTTTAGGTACACATAACCATATCTTAAGTAATCATCGGTAAAAGTGATGAAGTACTCATAACCTCCTTTAGCTTGGGTTGACATAAGACCACATATATCTGTATGAACTAATTTGAGCAACTCTTGGGCTCTTCTACCTTTTGCATTAAAAGGTCGTTTGGTCATTTTGCCCTTCAAACAAGATTAACAAATTGGAAATCCTTTAAAGTCCAATGGCTCTAAGAGACCATCTTTGATCAGTTTTTGAATTATGTTTGAATTAATATGACTCAAACGCAAGTGCCAAAGATATGCATCATTAGTAGAAGGAAACTTTCTCTTTAATAATTTTACAGGAGAGTTATTATCTAATTCAGAATTGTATAATTCATGCTTATCAGGAGTTAAAATATAAAGACCATCAACAATATTGCCAGAACATATAAAGACTTTATCCTTCTTTATTACAACATTGTCTTTCAGGATAACACAATATCCATGCTTACCTAAATAAGTTGTAGAAATTAAATTCCTACGAACATTAGGTACATATAAACAGTCTTCCAATATTAAAACTTTAGAATCAAAGCATTAATTAAACACTCCAACAGCTACAACTGGAATTCTGCTCCCATAAGCCAAAGTAAGAAACAATTCCCCTTCACTCAGCTTTCTAGTCTCTTGGAATCCTTGCAAAGAATTGCAGATATGGTTAGTACAACTTGAATCCACACACCAGGAATCTGTGGGATTTTGTACTAAACATATTTCAAGAAGGAATGAACTTTTCATACCCTTATTCTTGGCAGCTCTAAATATTGGACAATTCCTTTTCCAATGACCTTTCTGTAGGAAAAATACATGTTTGTATCGCATACAAAACATGCGTAGCGGAAAAATTAACGAATCTACTTCATTCACATTTGATAACATATACTATGTAAGTTTTAGAATTTGAGAACAAGAATGCGTACCTTGGTGTGGTGAAATTCAAAACCGAAGATCAGAAGTTCTTGGGAAGACTTTTAATCTTCACTCCAATTCCACTTAATGCCCAAGATGTGTGGTCTCTGAATCAGTTTCCAAGAAGAGAATAAAGAGTGTCCAACACTCACATACTAACCATTTCATTCTCTCATGAGAATTCTTATGAAAAGACTTTTATGGAAAAACCCTTAATAAAATTCTGTATGTTTCTCTCCTTATATACAACTGATTATCGAATTGGGCTAGCCTTTTGGGCCATTCCAATTGGGCTCTAGTATGTGGCTTGGAGTGGGACCAAAAAGGACCAATAAGACATTAGCTCCAATGGGCCTTAGGCTTTTCTGTCAATTCTTGACAAGTCCAAAGTTACCATTAACTATATTTAATACCACTATATAAATATAGTTACACTCTAGGCCTTATCTATAAATTATATCCCAAGACTTTATTATACATGCAACCCCTTCATTAAAATATTCGTAGTAATATAAAGTCATGAATGTTGACTGCCACTTTGTAGATTACTACATCTTAATCCTTGAGTACCCGGTTTAATCCTTTATGTTATTCAATATATATTTATGAAATCCAATTTCATAAATAGATATACTTTAGTAACTCCTTACTAAAGTGGTTGGGCCCAACACTCTGAATAACCAAACCCATTAAACTAATCTCAAGGGAATATTTTATGTCTCCGTTAAGAGATTATGAATTCCATCTTGAGAATATATGTTCCATCAACACTAAATGCGGCTGCCCAACATATTGAGGTTTTGACCGTGACTTATAGATCTCACTCCTGATATATCAAAACAACCTACATCTCATGATCAGGTCCATTATTCTCTTAAGATTTAGAGTTGATGTAAATAGAAGTCGTGAGATTTATTATTCATTTGACAGTCGTTAGGAGAATAATAAATCTCACAGCGGTCCAGTTCAATATGTCTTAACTCTTAAAACATATCAACATACCAACTAGAAGTCTCCACTTCTATGATTAAGACAAATCATCGTAGTTGATATGTTATAGTCTTCGCAGATGAAACGCCCAATTTCATCACCGACTACAAACTAAAATTCTTAATTTACAAAGAACTTGTGATTTATATCTTCTGTGACTAAATCACATAAATCACATACTATGCATCTCATGTACTAAGATAATGTCCCATTAGTTCATTTATAGATAGTCTCATATAATTAAAAAATTTAATTATTTATGACATGTTAATAAATTGGATTTTAGGGCATAAATCCCAACACTTTCTTACCACAATGGAAACACTTTCCTTTGGCATAGTCCTTCTTCTTTCCCTTGTTGGCAACTCCTAAGGTAATTTGTTTACCATCTTACTTGCTGAAGTCCTTCTTCTTCTTCTTTTTACCCTTGCCTTTCGACTTAGGTTGAGAAGTAGAAGCTTCAGCCATATTAGCTTCAACACTGGATGTACCAAGAATGCCTTTTTCCGCTACCAATTCATTCATTAATTCAGGCAATGAATAAATATTTTTGTTCATATTATAATTAAGTCTGAATTCCTTGAATGATTCTGGTAGTGAATGGAGTATCATATCCACTTGGGATTCTCCATCACAATCAGCACCTAAAACTTCTAATGTAATCAGATTAGAGATCATCTTAAGACAATGTTCCCTCACTAAAGTGCCTTCAGCCATTTTGGTATTATAAATTTGCCTCATAGTTTCTTGCCTTGCAGAACGGCCTTGCTCACCAAACATCTCTTTCAGGCTTAGCATTATATCCGAAGCTAGTTCTACATCCTGCATTTGATGCTGTAGAACATTTGAGATAGATGCTAGGCTATAGCACTTGGCCATCTCATTAGATTTCTGCCAACGATCATATCGCTGTTTTTCCTTAGGAGGAGCATCTAATGATGGAAAGCTAGGACAAGGTTGAGTAAGCACATATTTGTGCTCTTCAGCTGTAAGAACAATGTCCAAATTTCTTTTCCAGTCAACATAGTTGGATCCAGTCAATTTGTTTTGATTAAGAATAGCAACAAGTGGGCTAAATGATGCCATGATTAAATCTGAAAACAATAAACATGAATATAATAAGTAAACTGGACATTATCAATTTAGCATATAAACATATAGTATAGAACCTTAATAAAACCATAATATAAAATATGCAACGACAACCCAATCCATGTCTATAATTCCTTGGTAGCAAGTATATTATAAACACTATAATTGATTAAGAACTATTCTCATTATTAGTGCTATCATGATAACTCTTATCAAACACTAATAATATGTTGTATTACCTTTAGCCTCTAAGTAATAATGACATAGCTCCTTTGGGAGATTAACATTACATTTAGTTTAGTGTACACCATTATCTAGAATCATGTGTAGCCACATTTCATCTCCCTTATAGTGTTTAAACTTGTAGTACCATGAAACAAAACACCCTCTTTTGGGATTGCGAGGCATATACGCCAAGACGAGGTGCTTGTTCACACTACTTTAAACGGGTAGTTCAATCTTGTAGTACTATGAAGTAAACATCCTCCTTTGGGATCGCGAGGCATATACGCCAAGACGAGATGCTTACCCACACTACTGTGAACCGATAATGGAGGCCGTGAGATCCAACCCTTGTATCTCTCTCCCACTAGATGTTTTAAAATAAAGGTTTTTAATTAGAAATCATGTGTAATCTAATCACACATAGCCTTGCACTTTATCCATGTTAAAACATTTAGAAAAATTCAAAATTCACAGTTTTCGATCGATCGAATGTGTATCTCGATCAGTCAAAAAAATTAAAAAATTCATACTTAATAATCTGCCTAGCTCGATTGGTACTCGATCGCTGCTTGATCGATCGAAAAAGAACATTCGATTGATCGACTAGCAATCGAATATCAATCGAATCAAACAGATTGATCACTGTTTCACTCGATTGATCGAAAGTAATTTTCGATCGATCGAATACTGTGTAACTCGAATTTTCCAGAAATTTTCTGAAGCAGTTTTCAACGGTTTTTCATGAACAAACAACCATCATATGAACATAATAGACAGAATTTGATATCAAAATTGAATTCCATTGATGCTATAGCCTTAAAGTTTAATTTAACATACTTAACATCAAACTTAAACAACATCATAACATCAATATCAGTTTTCATCAAACAATAATTTCAACAACCATGCAGAAAATTAATTGCATAATCTTCTATCATCATGAAACTATTATCTCAAATTCCAAAACTCACAAAACATGTTATACAGATTCGAAATTGAAGACTGCTCTGATACCAATTGTTGGAAAAATACATGTTTGTATCGCATACAAAACATACGCAGCGGAAAATTAATTGATCTACTTCATTTGTAATTGATAACATGTACTATGTAAATTTCAGAATATAAGAACAAGAGAGTGTACTTTGGTGCGGTGAAATTCAAAACCAAAGATTAGAAGTACTTGGGAACACTTTTAATCTTCACTCCAATTCCACTTGTGCCCAAGAAGTGTGGTCTCTCAATTAGTTAATATGTGTGTGTTCAAGGGAGAATAATATAGTGTCCTACACTCACATACAAACCATTTCATTCTCTTACAAAATTTTGTATGTTTCTCTCCTTATAACTGATTAATTTTATTGGGCTAGCCCTTTGGGCTATTCCAATTGGGCTTTAGTATGTGGCTTGGAGTGGGACCAAAAAAGAACAAATAAGACACTAGCTCCAATGGGCTTTGGGCTTTTTTGTCAACTCTTGACAAGTCCAAAGTTACCATTAATTATATTTAATACCACTATATAAATATAATTGCACTCTAGGCCTTATTAAGAAATTATATCCCAAGACTTTATTATACATACAACCCCTTCATAAAATATTCGTAGTAATACAAAGTCATGAATGTAGACTGCCACTTTGAAGATTACTACATCTTAATCCTTGAGTACCCGGTTTAATCCTTTAAGTTATTCATCATATATTTATAAAATCTAATTTCATAAATATATACTTTAGTAACTCCTTACTAAAGTAGTTAGGCTTAACATTCTGAATAACTAAACCCATTAAACTTATCTCAAGGGAATATTTTATATCTCCGTTAGGAGATTATGAATTCTATCTTGAGAATATATGTTCCATCAACACTAAATGTGGCTGCCCAACATACTGAGGTTTTGATCGTTACTTTAGATCTCACTCCTGATATATCAAAGCAACCTACACTTCATGATCAAATTCATTATTCTCTCAGGATTAAGAGTTAATGTAAATAGAAGTCGTGAGATTTATTATTCATTTGACAGTCGTTAGGAGAATAATAAATCTCACAGCAGTCTAGTTCAATATGTTTTAACTCTTAAAACATATCAACATATCAACTAGAAGTCTCAACTTCCATGATCAAGACAAATCATCTTAGTTGATATGTTATAGTCTTCGCAGATGAAATGCCCAATTTCATCACTGACTACGAACTAAAATTCTAAGTTTACAAAGAACTTGTGATTTATATCTTCTGTGACTAAATCACATAAATCACATACTATGCATCTCATGGACTATATGATAATGTCCAAATATTCATGTTACCATTATTTTAGATAATAATAAAACAACTTTATTAATCACAACATTAAGTCATACATAATTTCATACATAGCATCATACAATAGGATTTAAAGGCACTAATCCTAACACTTTTTTGATAGGATCTAGGATTTCTCTATGTGTGGGTAAGCTCCTTAAAGCTAAATGGATAGATCAATAGGTCACTCACAACTAGGTGGGTCATTGTTCCAACCTTGGGCCTAAATGGAGCATAATGGATTGATGACAAACCGTTAATGTACTCAAAACCCACCATAGGTAATGGCACAGATTGTGAGTTGGTGGGATGAACTTCGGAAAGTCTTGGCCCAAATGGAGCCTCAACTTTTCCACTTATCACCAACCATGGTAAAGGGACCAAAAAGCCAAGTGAAAGTATGAGCAAAACAATATTAAAAAAGCCTTCATCAAGATTAAAAGATGGAATACATTGGAGTCAAACTTCTCAATCCCCAGCGATGTTGCCACTGTGGGCACAAGCACCTATGACGAGCTTTTTTTATCTTTACTCGTAGTAAGTACCCTATGGCCTAGGGTGGACCATGGTGGAGGGTGTAATTTGAGTCGCCACCTAGATTAGGTCTAGGAACCATATATATAGCGCCTTTGTGGAGGTGTCCAAAGTTTAGGTCTAAAGATGGGAAGGTGTTAGGCACCCAACTCCACCCAACCCGTAGGCCGACCTCTACTCATTGTGTTCCAAATCTTAATCTAATTAAAGGGTATTTTAATATGTTATTTTAGACTCACTCGCACTCTAACATGTATCTAAAGCAATTAACATGGCATATCATTCCCAAGCCTAGCATTCATCTATCATGTTATTAAACACAAAAGGGGCAACAACAACATAAGGTAGATTAAACAAGCATATCTAAACATCCAACATAGCTTCAAAACTCATGGCATCCAACCAAGCATTTTAAGCAACTCAAACTCAAACATCCAAATGGATGTCCATGTGATCTATGCATGAGTTACCTCACTTACCTTACTGCATCACAACACCTATGCATCAGTGCACGTTCATATTCAAATGCATGTTCATGGTATTCAACCAATAAAACCCTAATTAAGATCTAAGCACTAAACAAAACAAAGTATTGAACAAAGGCTTAAAAAGGCATGAAAATAGGCTAAACAGAGACTAAACATGTGAAAGAAAAAAATTAAAAATTAGGGAAAAAATGGATTTGGGTTTCTGGACACAAATGTGCTTGCGCATGCATAGGGTATGCGTGCGCATCCCAATTGTATGCGTACGCACACTTTGAGTATGCGTACGCATGCATGAAGCATTTGCACACCTACACGCTCAAAAACCTAAACCCAACAAAACTAAACAAAAAACTAAACAAAAACAAGAAATCTAACATCCTATCATGCTTCTAATATAAACACAAAACAGACCTAAGCTAACACAAACATATTAAAGCAATAAAACATATGAACAAACAATAAAAATAAAAGAAAGTGAAGAGTCAAAGTTAGAACCTTTACCTTAACACAATAACTCTTTAGAGCTTGATTTAACCGTTCCCTTCAGTCAATCTAATCAACAACCAAAACTAGTAGGTTAGTAAGCTTTAGAACTCAAAGTCCAAGACCAAAATAGGTCCCAACCAAATAAAACTTGACTTGATGATGTTTTGTGAAAAACTCCCTCTTTAATTCACTATTTTCTAGTGAATCTTCTATGTTTATCTTTCTCTTTGATAAAGTGCCTTTTATGGATTTTTATAATGGTAAAATAGGGGTGTGGGGTGGCTCCTAGACGATGTGGGACTCGTTCCACATGAATTTATATGCAAAAATCTTTCCTTTCATAGTTTCTAGAACCCTAGATGCATGTGTGGGGTATGCGTGCACATACCTTAAGTATGCATACGCATGGTTTGAGTGTGCATGCGCATATGCAATTATGCGTACGCTCACTTAGGGTTTCCTATGCCTTTCTTTTCCAAAAATAAGTTTATATTTTCCATAAATAATTCCTCAAGTCAAGATTTTATGAGATTGGGCCCTAAATCAACCTTGGGCCTCAAAGAAATATCGTAATTGAGGAATGGGGGCTCAAGTCGTAAGGGGTACAAAATTAGGTGTTTACAAGCGGTATCAAAATTGGTCTTTGCAATAGCAACCTCTCCCTCAACCTTGGTGCAAGCAGCCTCAGATTCCCTCACTTTGAGCATTAAGTCTTCCACCTATTTCATCAATTGTTCATGCTAGGATGAAGCCTCCTTCTGCTTTTCAGTAGCCTTGGATATCCTCCTATTCATCTTTACCAAGCCCTGGTAGGTCTGCAAAAAAGGACAAAGATTAATGGTACCTAAAAGATAGACAGCCCTAGTAGAAGAAACAATCAAGAAAAAGAGGAAACATGCAAAGGTAGAAACTTACCAACACTACATTCCTCTTTAAGGCATAGAGCATTCCTTCTCCCTCCATCAATGTGGGCGCAATAGGGGGAGTACGCCTAGGCCGAGTGGACTGTGGTGGAGAAAAAAATGGAGTTGCCACCTCTCACTGCACCACAACACCTATGCATCAATGCATGATCATGTTGTATAAATGTTCATGGCACATCAACAAGATTGAAGATAAACCCTAATCTATCATGTAAAGAACAAACAACAAACAAACATGGAGACAGAGACATATACATATAGAAAACTAGGATAGAACAAAGACATATTAAACAAATAAAACAAAGAAACATAAGCCAAAAGGTTCGGATTAGGGTTTCTGGGCATGAGTATGCGTGCGCATATATAGGGCCTGCGTACACAGCCCAATTGTATGCATGTGCATACTTCAAGTATTCGTGCGCATGCAGTAAGTATTTGTGCGCATGCAATAAGCATGCGTACACATACACGCCCTAAACCCTAATCCTGAATACAAGAACACAACTACACAAAAACTAAATTTAGCAACCTAGCATGCTTAAAACAATAAAACAAAATAAACCCAAGCTAAACAAACATGTTAAACATATATAAATGAAAAAGACAAGAGAAAAACGGATTTAATCAAAGAAAAGGAGGCAAGAAGAGCTAGAACCTTTACCTCCAAAACAAAGGCTCCTTGGCTTGATTTTGACTATTTCACTCGGTCAATCCAGTCACAACCAAACTAAAATAAGTTAGTTAAACCTTGAAACTCAAAGATCAAGACCAGAAAAGGTCTCAATCAAAAAAATATTGACTTGAGGATGTTTTGTGAAAAACTACCCATTTGATTCACTATTTCTAGTGAATCTTGTGTTTTCCCTTTAGATTTTTTTGTGTGTTTTGAAAAAGTACCATGTATGGCTTTTTATAGTAAAAAAATAGGATTTTGGAATGGCTCCCCGACAATGTGGGATTCGTTCCAAAACCAAGTTTTAAATGCAGAAAACTTCCCTTTCATAGTTTCTAGACCCTAGCATGCACACGCATACCCGTGTATGCGTATGCGTGCATGAAGCATGTGCACATAGAGCTTGAGCATGCGTGCGCATACGCATGAATGCGTATGCATGCCCTAGGGTTTTCGTGGCCTTTCTTTTCTAAAAATAGCTTATTTGATTCATAAAAGAGTTATATTTTCTGAAAACACTTTCCTTAAGTCAATTTTAATCTGATTAGGCCCTAAACCAACCTTGGGCTTTAGAATTCCAACATCATTAGGGAACAGGGGCTCGAGTCGTAAGGGGTACAAAATGTGATGTCTATAATCGTCTTCCAGTTCTCTATGTTCGTGGGAAGAAAAACAGCTCTCCCTACACGATCGACCACCTTCCAGCCATGTCTGTCTACCCATGGCCTGACACCTTTGGTGGATGGAAGGGGAGCTCCCTCCATGATAAACTCGCACATATATGGTGGGGAGGCTCAGAGGATCCTTCACCAACCTTGGAAGCTACGACGGTAGATGCTTGCAGAGGAGTAGGAGACCAAGTTAGTACCACAGGGATAGCCACAGGAACCTCAACATGAGGAACCTTGCTCTTCTTCGATGGGTTCTCATAAGTTGAAGTTCTGCGGGACCACTTAACCTTGGAAGAAGCTATTGTCTGAGGTTTCTTGGCCCTTGGGGCTCTCAAGAGGTCCAAGATGTCAGGAACTACCTTTTGATAAGACATATCAAGGCTGAGGGATCCACAAGGAATAACCTCGGAAACGGTGAGAATGGTTCCGGTTGGGGCTTCCAGGATAACTGGCTCTGAGCTTGGTATTGCCACAGACACTCCGAGATCTTTGTTTGTAAAAGGAGGAGGAGAAGTACTACATCCCTTGTTGTTTCGAAGTACTTCTGTCTGCATTGCAGATGGGATATAGTTCTTCCCGCGATCATCAATGAAGGTCAATTGGTAATCCCCAGCCTTGATCAGATCTTGGCCTTTTTAAAAGCAAGGATACATCGGCTCATATCCAAGAATAAGGTGGGTAGCTCGGAGTTGACTGCCCTCGTTAACGTAGATGGCAGACTAAAGTATCCTGCTAAGATCAGTGACCTCAATAAGATTGATCTGCTTCTGAATCGTGTATGGATCTATAAAGAAAAAACACTAACACAAGGTTAAAATTTTAAAAGAGAAAGAAATTAGAAGTTAGCAAATAAAGGGTAAACCCTACGAACCTAGGTTACAAATACTGGTAGGGCAAGGAAGGCTATTAGGCTGCCAGTTTCCCGAGACGACGAGGTACCCCCATTTGTCTGTCTATTTGAGTTGGGAATGCAAGAGATCAACCTAACGGGCCCATGGATGGCTTTAAGGTACCAGCCAGATTTACTGGTATCTAATTTAGGGCTGGTTTGGAAGTTGTATATGTAGTTGATGTCGTGATGGGTTAGTTTCGGGCCTAATTTCTTATTCAACTAATCTACACATCTGACTATTTGGAAGACATTTTGGGCACACTGGTCTAGGCACAATTTAAAGTGTTTGAGGAAATATACTAGTAGGTCACCCATAGGAATCCAAACCCCCCCCCCCCTTTACAAAAGCAACTAAGGGAATGACCACACTACAATGACCCCTATTCTCCGCCACCTCACCATCCTCACATGGCCTAATCTCTACATCTTGGGGAATGCCATACTTGGCTTTAAAAGCTTCTATTCGGGCAGAAGTACTAACTAGTTGGGAAACTTTACCCATGGTTTTTCTAGGAAAATGAAAGAAGGTGGAGGAAATAAAAATGAAAAACAAAGAAAAAGGGACAAAAAATGAGAGAACTTACAATAAAACGGAGTTTCAAAACTTGGTCGGGGCTTCGCAAGGTGAAAGTTCTTTAGAGAAAGTGAGGGAACAGGGCAAAAATGGTGAAAGGGAAGTAAGCGTTGCCTTAAATAGCACCAAATATGAGCGGGAAAAGCATGTCTTTTCCCTAAGGTTTCCCCCACTACATGCTCCACCTCTTGGTCTCCATCATCCAAATCTTGACAAGTGGCATAACAGTTCGAAAACCGAAGAGCGTGTCCACATCCCATTTAATGCCTTGACAACTGCACTCCCATCAATCTCAGATAGAAAATCTCGGAATGATCCCCAAGATGCAGCCATGATCTTATCCCACAAAGTTAATGGGAATGAGATCATGGGGGGCTATTGTAGGAACATGGTTTTATGGAGCCCAAGCCCAAACAATATTGGGCCATGGGCAAAGATAAGCACACTACAGGCCAGCCCATTTTAAGAATAGGCCTTCCTAAAAGAATCGAGCCTCAGACCACGGCCCAGACGGTGTGTCCCCTAAGATTCAAGGATTACTCCACCATGGACCATGTCCAAGGTCAAGTTCCATGTTGAACTGGTAGAAACAGAGCTCCCGAAAAGAATTCTAGAAGACATGAGATTGTTCGAGGAAGCCTTTTGAAGCTTCCTGATGATTCTACAATAATCTCCACATTAATGAGGGTCACCTGCCTGGCACAGTCGCATTTAATGCTAGATGACGGCCTGAACAATGAAAAAAGCCCCAAAAAGTCTCCATTCGTGATGAAAATGAGGAAGGAAGAGCCTAATGGGACAGAAAGCTATCCAGCTATGTAGGGACAGCGCATCCTGGAGAAGCAGGAATGGCAAATATAAGGGAGGATAAGGGCAAAACGGAGGACACGCAAGAGAGGGATGAGAAAAGATAAGAGAAAGAATCGAGGAGAGAAAAAGTGAGGATCCTTGTAATATCTTAGTTGTTCTTGTTCTTGTTCTTGAGAAGAACTTTGTAACGCTATCCAATGAATTGAGTAATATACCTTATTTACATGGTTTTTACATAAATGTTTATTATTCTTGTTCAAATCTCCCATTGTGGATTATTATCAGCCCATAATACAAATTAGTTACGACCAAAACTTTGTTCCTTAATTTAGTTTTGGCCCCGCACAATAACAGTTTAAATTTTTTTTTTTTTACTTACATTTGTGTCAAATAAACTTTATATTTATTTTATAAGTAGTTATTTTATATTTTTAAATATACAAACATTATATATATTATACATAAACTTCGCATTTAGTTATGCTTATTTGTAAATGTACCCCATGCATATGCATGGGATCGCAAACTAGTGATAAATGAATGTTTGAGTTGTTTTTTTTGTAATTGGTAACACATCAACCTGTAAGGTTTATGTAGTAAAAATTTTAGTATCTCTAACATTACTCCACAAATTTTACTACAAAATAATTATAAACTAATGTGTCATTAATCACAAAAAAGAAATTCAAACATTCATTAATTAGGTTGTTAAAGTTCACCGATCACATTTACTGTCACATTAATTAGTTTGGAAACATTTTGTAGTAAAATTTCTAGTGGTCTCAGCATTTTATTTTTCTCAACTCTAACAAGACCTTCAAAATACTAGACTAATAAAAGCTTAACCTATTATCAATGATGATTAATTTTCCCTATTAGCTTGAGACTTTAATTTTTGTAAACAAATATCCTACATAGTAGATTGTCAATATTAACCACCTAATCTCTTACATAGCCACACCCTAAAAAATCTATGTCTCTCTACTTACACCAAAATATAAAATTGAAAATTAGATTACAACTTTACTTAACCATGCATTATCTTAGATCTAAGATAAAGCAAACATTTAAAAAAAACAAAAATAATTTTTCATTTATTTTTGTTAAATTTTATGTTTAATCTATGATATTTAATTCTCTATATGGTATTTATTAATTCATTAAACTAATATTTGCTTTAGTATTATTAAAAAAATTATTAAATTAACATTTAAATATCCTCATTTAAACTTATCAACTTAGACTTCCAACTATATTAAGCTTACCCTATATCTAATAATAATAATGATGATGATGATGATGATGATGATGATGATGATGATGATGATGATGGTAAAAGTTTAACAAAATAATCAAAGTACCTTATTTATTTATTTTTGGAGAGGATCAATTACCTTATTTCAAATATTACAAAGGTTTAAAATATCATTTTATAATACAAAAAAGGCATAGATAAATCACCTAAACTTTACGGGGTTTGGTTAATGGTTGCCCATAAAATAAAAAATAAAAAATTGTTAAAAAAATATTAATGATATTTTTAAATTAATACCTTTAATAACTTTTCCCAATTTTGTAATTGTGTTTTTTTTTTTTTTTTTTTTTAACTTTTTTGTAAATTTGTAACTGTGAGATTTGGAAAATGAGACATGAGTTTTTCAGTTTTATTTTACTCCTAGGTTGAGTTGGTGTTGACTGATGGTAATTAAAGGGGTCTCTAGTTTGAAAGAGAGGCGGGGAATTGGGGGGACAAAAGGCACGTAAATAAGGAAGGAAGGGTGAGAAAGAGATGTAACATGCTGTTGTTGCTATGAAATGTTTTTTTATTTATTTTTTAATATTGAAAAGTGTGTAATGCCAAACTCGAAGAATGGGGAATAGAAGAGAAGGAAAGAATAGTCAAGTCATACTCAATAATAATATTAATGAATTCACACCAATAGGCAATGTGTAGAGAGAGAGAGAGAGAAGTATCATGGTGTTGGCACTGTCCAATAAATGCAAATGCATTGAGTAGTAAATATATTTTTTTGGTACTGGGATTGTAGGGTACTACTCAGTAGACTCAGACTCTCAGACTCAGAGGGACAACCCGAAATAAATGCTAAAACCTTTTGCTTTTACTAATTTGGCTCCGTAAGGCGTGCTTGTGTCGGGATATCCCCCTACCTTTAAAACCGTCCCTTTCACCTCATGTCACCATTTCAAACAAACGCAGGCCTTCCTCTCCGCACCCACCCCCCCATACTTTTCAATCATCATCATCCCATCCCATCCCACACAACACACAAAACCATATCAGCTCTCTTTACTAAGGTTCCCTTTTTGCATTCCATTCCAATTCCCATCTTCTAACATACTAGACATTTGGTTTACAACTTCTAATTTAGTAATTAATTTGAAGAAAGTTCACGGACACAAAAAAAAAAATATTAATAAATTTGACAAATAATTAACGGCTAATTAGTGCGATAGATTATTAGTGATATCAGTAGAATTTTTTTGTAGCTTTTTAATATTATCTAATTAAAATGAATAAATATGACAACATAAATATAAAAATATAGGATTTAATATGAAAGATAATGAATTAGTAAAATGTTTAATCTCACATTGAAGA
Source organism: Notholithocarpus densiflorus (assembly GCA_030021035.2). Lineage (NCBI taxonomy): Eukaryota > Viridiplantae > Streptophyta > Magnoliopsida > Fagales > Fagaceae > Notholithocarpus > Notholithocarpus densiflorus. The sequence continues at coordinate 10,371,338 of JARYZH020000004.1, forward strand.
GGAGAGAGAATTTTTTTTTTTTTTTTTTAAGCGTGGTGATTAATGGGGTATTGGAGTAATTATTGTGCTAAATCTATGCACAAGGAAGAGGTGAAAGGGAGGAGAAGATATAATATTCATAAATATTTTATTCAGTTTCCACCCAAATCGTATATATATTGAAATCCTGGTATGCTGATACGTACATAAGAGCATTACATCAAAGGAGCTAAAATTTTTAGCTTTTAAATCCTCAAAAACCTACATTATCTATTTTAATATCATATTTTACAATAGATTCTATATCAAATGTTCTATTCTTTTACCACTTCATTTAAAATAATAATAAAAATAACCACCACAAAAACCAATAGCAATCAGCCGCAACTACCCTTGTGGCAACCACAACCCACCACAACCCATTTGTAAATTCAACTAAGGTAATTTACAACATGCAGCAACCTTAAGTCCATTTGGGTCACCATCTCTTTGTTGAAGACCTCTAACATAACTCGATCCATATTTACTTTAAAGCAATGGGTTGTCTCCAGGAGTTTTCTGGCCTCTTCCCCGTCTAGGGTCTCGAAATATGTTAATATTTGGTGACCAAAATGTCAAGCTTGCACACCATAGAAACCACTTGCACACCATAGATAGTAACAGTTCAACCCACCACCCTCAGCCACCATCATTCACATCCACTGCCAGCAACCCACAATCCCCTGCCACAATATCAACTTGAGTCCAACCCACCACCACCACCACCACCACCACAACCACAGACCAATGAACCCACCCCAGCCCGATCTCAACCCAAAAATGACCCACCACCAACACCAAGAACCCAAAACACCAATCTCAACAACCCACCAATAACAAAACCCACAAACCCAAAACACTAAGAGGGAGAAGAGGGAGGTGTTAGAGAGAGAGAGAGAGAGAGAGAAAAAAAAAAAAGAGGAGAGAAGAGAGAAGACCAGATAGAGAGAAAATATATTCTAATGAGAGAAGAGAGGAGAAATTGAATAAACAATATATTTATTTATCATTTTGTTGCTACAGTAGACTGCCAAATATGGCAGTTTAATGTAGTTAGTTTGTCAAATTTTTTAACTATGGCACCACTGATAAAGTTTGATTTTTTGAGGTTTTGAGAGTTAAATGAATTTTTTGCTATTATACCTCTTTCACTGTGAATGCTTTAATATGCATCCAAAGGGAAATGGGCTGCCAATTTCAAGGTCCAAATCCTTTGAACAATATCTATTTTCATTACTTTGCCATTACAATTGTGATAACAATATCCATTATAGTTTCCCACAAAGTTGTAATTCTTGCTTGATTGACTAAGTGTCAGACTTCTTTATTGTTAAGAATATAAAGTGAGAGAGAGAGAGACTAAATAGTCTGTATATTGATGTATATTCTGTTTGTGTAACACTGTACAATAGAGAACCTTATATAGGCTAGGTATGTGTGAAGTACAAGTAATATGAGTATACTGCAAGTACAGTATACTGGGCCAAGCCCGATGGGCTAGGCTAGACTAAGCTATATACAAACATCCCCCCTCAAACTCAAGGTGGTAAGGAGGAAGCCAACTGGAGTTTGGATATAAGATCTCGAAGATGACCAGGCGGGTGAGTCTTGGTGAAAATATCAGCAGGTTGGTCGGCAGAGGAGATGGAGAACAACTAGAGATTGCGTTTCTTGAGATGCTAGCGAGTGATGTGGTAGTCAATCTCAATGTGCTTGGTGTGTTCATAGAAGACATTGTTATGAGCAATGTAGATAGCACTGCGATTATCACAATAAAAAGGAGTGGCAGTGGGCTGTGGAGCATCCATGTTAGCCAAGAGCCATCGAAGCCAGACAAGCTCGACAGGGGTGTTAGTAAGGGCACGATACTCAGCCTCGGTATTGGAACGAGAAACCACGTCCGGCTTCTTGCTACGCCATGAAACAAGAGAAGTACCCAACAAGAAACAAAAACTTGTGATGGAGCATCGGTCAGTTGGATTACTTGCCCAATCCGGATCTGAATAAGCATGGAGCTCAAGAGAAGACCGAGAGGAGTAGTGAAGACTATGATAAAGTGTTCCCTTGTCGTATCGGAGAATCTGAAGAATAGCAGCATAGTGGACAAAGCGAGAGGCGTCCATGAACTTACTGACCATACTCACGGCATGTGAAATATCTGGGCGAGTGACTGTGAGATAGATTAGACTACCAACCAATTGACGGTAACAGGTAGCATCCAATACAAGTTCACCATCCAAGGGTGTGAGCTTGGTATTTAATTCTAAGGGAGTGGAAACCGTCTTATAATCTATGATACTGGCTTTGGAGAAAAGATCAGAATCATATTTAGCTTGGGAAAGATAGTATCCATCAAGGATGTGGTAACCTCAAGCCCAAGAAAATAGCTCAGAGTGCCCAGATCTTTCATCTCAAAATGCTGACTAAGAAGTGCTGAAGAGAGCAGATACCTGCAGAGTTATCTCTAGTAATAATCATGTCATCAACATAAAGAAGAATGAGAGTGATACCAGCAGAGGATCTTTGAACGAAGAGAGTAGTGTCTTAAGGACTCAAAGTGAAACCTTGCTGAGCAGCAACTGAGCTAAACTTTTCAAAACAAGCCCAAGGAGCTTGCTTAAGGCCATAAAGAGCATAGCGAAGGCAACAAACTTGACGGCCTGAGTGAGTATAGCCAGGGGGTGGTTGCATGTACACTTCTTCCTGAAGGTCTTTATTGAGGAAAGCATTCTTCACATCCATCTGATAAAGAGGCCAACGACGAATAGTAGCCACAACAATGAGACATCTGACAGATGTTCGACGAGCAACAGGAGCAAATGCTTCCCTAATAGTCAATGAAATATTCTTGAGTAAAACCCTTGGCAACTAAGTGAGCCTTGAATCATTCAACAGATCCATCAACCTTGGTCTTGATCTTGTAAACCCACCTACAACCTACTACAGATTGACTAGGAGGCAAATCAACCATATCCCAAGTGTGATTTTTGTGAAGGGCATTTAGTTCTTCGGACATAGCTTGCTGCCAAAGAGGGTCAGTATGGACCTCACGATAGGTGTGAGGCTCATAGAGGGTGGAAAGAGCAAAAAAGTAGTGGTAATCAATGAGATAAGAAGGAGAAGCGCTTACCCGAGTAGAGCGACGAAGGTCAGCCCAAGAGATGATGGTGCCACAGGATCCAAGACAGGCGGGCCATGTGCTAGGGACAAAACCAGAGATGAGTCGTCTAGAGAGGCAACCGATGTTGAAGAATCCTCCACAAGTTTAGGATAAAGAGGGAGGAAAAAATCAGTAAAAATAGGAGACTCTGAGGAAAAGGACACAAGAAACTGCTGAAGACTCGTGAAAGGTTGATGTTCCTAGAACTCAACGTGACGGGAGACATGAAGACGATGAGTTATGGGATCATAGCAGCAAAATCCCTTTTAGGATACACCATAGCCAAGGAAGCAACAGAGACAAGCATGAGGCTGGAGCTTTGTCCGTTCATGAGAAGGAAGAGCGACAAAATAAGCACAACCAAAAACCCAAAGAGAGGAGTAGTCAGAAGGTTCACCATAGAAGAGCTCGAAGTGTGATTTGTTGTGTATGGTTGGTGAAGGAATACAATAAATGGTGTAAACAGTAGTGAGTGCAGCCTCACCTCAAAAGCGCTCAAGAAGAGAGGTAGAAATGAGAAGGGTACGAACAATATCAAGAATGTGACGATGAAATCGTTCTGCATGACCATTTTGTTGAGAGGTGGAGGGATAAGACCGGTGAGAGAGGGTACCATTGCTATCTAAAAATGATAAGAAATATTTATCATTATATTCTTGAGCATTATCTGATCGAAAGATCTTAACGTTGTGATTGAACTGTGTTTCAATCATTTTGTGAAACTTTTGGTAAACGAACACAAGTTTAGACCTATGGTGAAGTAGATAAATCCAGGTATAACGAGAAAAATCATCCACAAATATAACAAAATATCTAGATCCCCCCTCAGTGGGAATTAGTGCTGGACCCCAAATATTAGAATGTAAAAGATCAAAATGTGCAGAAGAAAAAGAGTTACTATTATTAAAAGGAAATTTTGTTTGTTTGCCATTTTATTTGGTTTAGATTGTTTTATCATTTCTATTTTAGCTTATCTTCATATTCCGCACATACATTGTTTGATAATAAGCTTGAATTGATAATTTGTAATTTGGGGGTCTAAACGTACAAGGTATTTTACACACTATTTGAACATTCAGAATCCAAATCAAATAGCCCAACTCTACAAGATGAAATCGATTGCAAGGATCTTCAGATGAAAGATGTTGACATTTGACTTGTATCCGTATCTTTTTTATTGGTTGTTAACCTGTAACAAATGTTATAGGTATAGAACCGAGTGTAAGCTTAAGTTCAATTTTATTTTGTGTGCTAGTCAAGTATTATAGTTGTATTAAAAGTTAATTAATCATAGTTAATATGTGGTTAGTTTAGGATTTAGCTATCTACCAATAATCATATTTGGATCATTGTAACATAAAATTTGTACTTCACTTATATATTAATGATGTAGAAGTTTTTAAGAGTTTACTTCGTGGACGTAAGTCATTAAAACTGAATCTGGTTCTGCTTTCACTATTTCTATCTTCTCCAATTTATTTACCAATAAAAACGCTGACTACTCCTGATTCTGTGTATATCTTCCTACAAATTATTTCTTATATGTTGATTTATTTTCCTTAAATTATAAAAGATAGCATCTTGAGCTATACATTGATAGCGATGAACTGCATGATGTAACTCGCTAATGAGCTCTCTAGCTCAATGGAAAATATTTAGTTACTGTTGCATACAACGGATGAAGTCAATATTCTTAACTCAAATAGCATTTTAATGTTCCTAAAAAAACTGGCCAAAATGGGCATTTGCCACTTTCGCCCAAAAGATGTAGCAAAATGCCCATGTTCTGAAACTATCTAGCAAAATGAACCTGTTTTGAAACTCGTTTTTAGAAAATCGAGTTTCAATGTTAAACTCAATTTGATGAAAATCGAGTTATTTGGAAAAATTCACATGGAAGTCAAGTTCCTTGAATGGAACTCGAGTTCCATAATTTTATTTATTTATTTATTTTATTTTTATTTTTTATTTAAGTTTGATTGCCTATAACTCGATTTTCTAAAAATCGAGTTTCAATGTAATACTCGATTTTTAGAAAATTGAGTTTCAAAACAGGGATATTTTGCTAAATAGTTTCAGAACAGGGGTATTTTGCTACATCTTTTAGGCGAAAGGGGCAAAGCCCATTTTTACCCTTAAAAACTAGTATAGCGTGAAGTTATAAATTCATCAATTGCGTGTGTAGTTTGTCAAAAAAGTAATGCATTTGAAAGTTCACTTGGTGTGTAAAATACTAGTGAATGTTTAGACCCCCAATTTCAAAAATACTAACACAAGCTTATACTCAAACAATATATGTGCGGAATGATAAGTACAAGCTATACCCAAACAAGTAAATAACTCTAAGCCACAATTTAATCACAACACAACATTAATTAAAAGCAAAGAGTAAGGGTTAAAGAGAAGCAAACACAAGATAACACCGGCACTAGTTATCAAAGAGGAAACCGAAGAACTCGGCGAAAAACCTCTCCGCCGCCCTCCAATCGGTGAAATGATCCACTAGAAAATCAGTTGGGATACATGAATAGCAATAGACCCTCCAAGCCTAATCTACCCGATGCACCTAAGCCCTCCAAGCTTCTTGCTCCTACAGGGTTAAGCCTAACCTTGTCTTCTCTAACTTACTGGATCCCGCAATAAGCCCATTGCATCAACCAAATGAATTGGTCCTCTCTAAACTGCTTTCCAAGCACCAAATAACCTTCTCACTGATATGGGTATCGTGAGGTAAGGATTTGGCTAAAGATCCTCTCAAGGGTATGTCAATGGAGAGGGTGAGAGTAGAGGAATTTGGAGAATCAAATGTATAAGACTATGGATGAGTCAATCTTGTTTTTCTCTAGGGTTTATCTCTCAAAATTCTCTCTGGAAGCTCTCTACATTTCTTAGGTATAAGGGTATTTATAGTAGGGTATGTGAGGGAATACAAAAAGTCATTTTTCTGCAAAACAGGGGGCTTTGGTGACTCACTTAGCACTAAAAGTCAAAGCATAAAGAGATTCGCTATCACTTCATCTGTGATTTGGTAGAAGATAAAATCGTGTGTCTTGAATTCATCCACACAGACAACCAAAAGGCTAACATCTTCACCAAACCTCTCGATGGTCCACAGTTCAAATCGCTCTATAAGACCATCGACGTCGGTACCATTCCTTGAATCTTATGTGTGTTGTGTGTTTTACATATCTATCTTGATTTGGTCACATTTGAGTAAAGCACACACTTCTTTGATGGTAGCATATTTTTATTGTTTTTGTTGTTTAAAAGTTTTGAATGTTTGTTTGTTTTTTATCAATCTTTACTTGCTTCGTGTCAAAATCCAAAAATACATAACAAGTAAAAAATCCAAAAAGTTTGATCATCATTATTGTGTATTGTCACACACATATTTAGCCTTGTACCTTCGTACTTATGGCTTTGTGCATTTTTTACCTTAGCTTGTTCTTTATGCACTTGTATCTTTGTAAGAAAAACCTTGATATCTATGTGATTGTTGTAAATAGATCTTCAAACTTGTCATAGACTTGTGCCTATATATCTTCCCACTCTTTTATTTTTTTGCTTAAAGAGCTCAACCAATGTCAATTCTCGAAAAGAGATAATGAGCTGCAAAAGCCATCTCACATACTAGTATTTGACTAGAAAAAAGGGTAAACGACTTGTATTGAAATTTATGGTGCCAAAAGCCAAAGGCTTGTTCATCAAATTGAAATATCAAAAATTTCAGGCATCGATCTCAAAAAGAGATGTTTGTTTTAAAATGATCAAATGTTATGAATTGTAAGAAGCCAAATGAAAAGCTTCAAAGTTATGTGATCAAGTTTTGTGGGAGGTCATATATGATCATTTCTATAGTTGAGATTGGTCACTCTACTTAGTGCTAATTGTGTATGTCTTGGTTGAATTGATCATTGAAGCTTCATATTAGACTAAGGACTATCTCACATTTGATACCCACACACATCACACATGTTTATGTTCAATGAATGCCTTATTCATTTGTGTGATTGTACTTGATTAAATGTGTTATACATACTTAAGCATATGTTGATCAAATACAAAAAGATTTTTGAGTATTTTAGTTGTTTTTGGAAATTGCTTTTGTTTCAAAATTTTTCACAAAAATCCAAAAATTTTCAACTCTGCCTTTTGGCGACTCACTCGCGAGTCATGCGAGTCGCGAGGCCCAGTCACAAGGTTACACAAAAGGTTTTACGACTCCCTAGCTAGTGAGACTTCTAGTCACGAAAAATACTTAAAAAATTTTAAAAAATTCTGGGTTTTTGTCATTTTCGCGACTCATTTTCTCGGCTATTTCGCGAGTGGAAGTCCAGTCGCGAGGTTACTCAAAGAGATTCGCGACTCACTGGTGAATGGAAGTCCTAGTTGCGAAAAGGACTTAGAGAAATTTTTCAAAATCTTGCACAAGGGATGTTGGCGACTCATTTTGGCAACTCAATCGCGAGTCATTTGAGTCGCATAAAATGCATGTTTCGCATAAATAGGGTTAAATCTCAGACAGTTTTCAAAAACTTTTCAATTTCTCTCGCGCATAACTCTTTGTCTTCTCGGCCTCTCCCTTTCCCAAAACCGCCATTTTCACTCACAAAACCTCCATTTTCTTCTTCAATCCTCAATCAATCTTCAAGAAAAGTTATGGGTTTTCTCTTATTTTCACTCTATTTCAAGTTTATAGCCCTAGTTTTCTTGGATTTGTTGTTTATATTGAGATGTTGAGATATGATTGATGAATATGGGTTTTTGATGTTTTTGTTGAGTTTGATATATGGGTTTTGTTAGGATTGATAGTATAATGCTTATTTTACATGTTTATACTTCATGCTCATACATTATGCTATGTTTTGTGTCATGTTGTGTATACCATGTTTATGATAAAATGTCTTTTAGATGTTTTTGTGTGTATTTTGGACTCCATTGAGTACAAAGGATGTGGGGATAATCATGTTTCTTTGTTTTTGAAACATCAAATGATTATGTGTTTTCACATATTGCCCCTTGCATGTTTTCATGCCCTAGTTTGCACACTTTTGCATATAATACACACACACACACACACACACCCTTTGACATGTTGAATGTTTTATGCCATGATTGTATCATGATTTGATGATACAATCATCAAATCATGCCAGCCTGGAGGATTTCGCAAGTGTCTCGCGGGTAAGGCCTTCCCGTGAGATACCCGCTAAACTCTCTGCCTAGAAGATTTTTTAGTGTGACTTTCTTACCCTTCACCCATACTATATATACCCTCATTACCCACAAAAGTATTAAGGAGGCCATTCAGAGAGAAAAACCCTAGATAGGTTTTCTACAACACACACACCTATCTTTTAGAGAGAGAGCTACTCATCCTTAGTGAGAAATCATTCTAGCATCTTCTCCTTCCCTCTTCCATTGTCATACCTTGAGAGGAGATTTGTACCCAAACACAACTCACACCTTTTCAGAGTGTAGAAAGTGTTTTGGAGCTTGGGAAGCTTTGGGGATTTGCCAAAAGAAGTCGGTGAGGCTTGGCGGATGCAATCGGGCGTATTGCGGGATTCAAAGAGCTAGAGAAGACAAGGTTTCGTTAAGTCAGTTGGTAGCAGGAGCTTGTAGGGCTCAAGTACATGGGGTAGACTAGGCTTGGAGGGTCATTTGTTATTCGTGTACTCCAACTTTATTCTCTAGTGGATCGATTACCGCTTGGAGGGCGGCGGAGAGGTTTTTCACTGAGTTCTTCAGTTTTCTCTTCGATAACACATCGGCGTGTTATCTTGTGTTTGCATTCTTCTTCCCTACTCTTTTAGCTTTCATTTTACTGCTTTGATTTAATGAATATGGCTTAGAGTAGTTATATTGTTTGTTCGCTCGTATTTACTCTATTCCGAACTTAGTTTAAGTTAGAGTAAAATCAACTAAGTCGTAAGTTCTAATTTGGGGGTCTAAACAGCTCTTGTGTTTTCACACAATTTTGAGCTTTCACCAGCTATTGTGCTCTGTTTTGTGGAATTTGCTACTCTGTTTTGTAGATGGCTCCATGAAAAACCACTGCTCAACATGGTGACAAGAGGAAACGCATGGACGATAGCCGGTTTTGCTCCCCTCAACACTATGGGTGATACTCTTATCACTTTGAAAAGGCTCCAATCATTCAGGAGAGATTTGTGAAACTTGCTGACCTCAAGGAATCCTTCATCCCTAGCTGTTTTGAAGGAAGAGGCTAGGAAAAGCTCCTTGGTGATCTTTCCAGAGTGTGTGATCCTTTGATCTGAGAATTCTATGTGAATGCAACTCTCAAAGAAGACTACATAGAATGCTAGGTAAGAGGTCATGCATTTACTCTTGACGTGGGGGACATTGAACGTATCCTTGGACACGGAGACTTAGATCATGAAGACTTCATTCCTTTCAAGGACAGGATGATCTCTCTAGAAATGGTATAATCCCATCTTGGTGGCGCTAGGTAAGGAAAATGCCTCAACACAACCACCTTCCCTCCAAATTTGAGATGTCTTTCCTACATCATGATGTTTAACTTGTATCCAGTAAGGAAGTTGATCACCATCAACAATGCTAGAGCCATCTTCCTCATAGAGTTTCGTGAGAAAATCTACATCGATATTGGTGCTCAAGCGTACACCATCATTGCCGAAGAAACAAGGACAACCTCAAGGGCAAAGCTTGTTCTCCCAAGTCTAATTATGAGAATCCTTTATGAAAATGGTGTGGAGACTCCACAGGACATCAAGCAATCCTAAGGAGTAGAGTTCGTCTTTCAGGTGAGGAACAAGCTAAAGAACCTGAACAAGCACCTCCTGTAGATACAGAAACTAAAGTGGAAGGACAACAACCTTCTTCAAGAAGAGGTGGTGGTCGAGGTAGGAGCGGAGCTTCATCGTCTTTATTAGTGCCTCCAAACGCTTTTCAGATCATTCTTGAGAGGATTGATGGTCTAAGATATGTCCAAACCGAGCACTCCACCAGCCTTGCAGCCATCCAGGACCAGATCAACTTGTTGTCAACCAAGTTTGTTAGCTTCACTCATCAGCCGTAGCCCTTTGGCCATTCCGGTCAAAAAGGGGGAGTACTATGGAGTAGCTCTTGAGGGGGAGAACACTTTATAAGTTTTTATAGCTTTAATGGTTTTTATGGTTTTTCATAGCACTTATTTTAAGTACTTTATGGTTTTAGTACTTTGGTTTTAAAATACTTGGATATTGTGTGCTTTGGTTACTTGGATGTTTTAGCTATTTAATCTATGCTTGTTTTGTACCTTTGCTTATGTAGCTTAGTACTTTTAGTTAATGTTTTACATTTACTCTAGTACTCTTGTGCCCTTGTTGGATCTTGTATCCTTGATGAAAATGCTTTAGTGGTATTGCATCGATTGAGTGTTGGACATGCAAATGATACTTTGCATTGAGCTTATTAACTTGCATGTCCGGATGTTCATTCACTGTGTGAATGTACATTGTGGTCACTATTTATAGTGATTGTTCTTGTTTGGTCGAGCTATGCTCTATTGTTATATTCATACTTGCTTGATTGTATTGTGCTTACTCCATATGCATTCCAAGATTTCTGCTTACAATGAACTTTTTGTGATATTGCTTTCAGGAAAACTTGTCCGTATGGTTCAAGAGATTCACAGATTTAGAGTTAGGTGTGAGTGAGTTTTGGCAACTATTTCTAACTCACATTTTAAGTCTAGAGTCTGTTTTAAGGTTTTGTCACGGAATAGCCAAAAGGGGAGATTGTAAGGTTGAATTTATTAAATCATGTGTTGGCTTTATTTCGTGACAAATTTTCTTGTAATTCAACAATTACAAACCCTATATTTAGATGGAAATAATGTAAGGGTTGTGTGTGAGAGAGTGTGAAGATTTGACCAAGTGTGTTCATCAAAGAGCTTCTTGTGACTAGAACTTGTGACTAACTCGCGAGTGGTGACTCGCCAGAATCCAAGCACACGTGTGAAGCATGCAGGAAGGTGAAGGGTCAGTACAGCTGGATCACTACAGGACAAAGAGTACAATCTAACCATTCTATTATTTGACGACTGGAACTCGCAACTTGTCCCAGTCACAAGTGAGTCTCCAAAGCTCCTTGTTTTGCAGAAAAATGACTTTTGACATTCCCTCGCATACCCTACTATAAATAACCTTATTCCCACGAAATGTTGAGAGCTTCCAAAGAGAATTTTGAGAGATAAACCCTAGAGAAAAATAAGATTGACTCATCCACAATCTTATACTTTTGATTCTTCAAATTCCTCTACTCTCACCCTTTCTATTGACATACCCTTGAGAGGATCTTTAGCCAAATCCTTACCTCACCATACCCATATCAGTGAGAATGTTATTTGGTGCTTGGGAAGCAGTTCAGAGAGAACCAATTCATTTTGGTTGATGCAATGAGCTTATTGCGGGACCCGGTAAGCTAGAGAAGACAAGGTTATGCTTAACCTTGTTAGAGCAAGAAGCTTGGAGGGCTTAGGTGCATCAGATAGATTAGGCTTGGAGGGTCTATTGCTATTCATGTATCCCAACTGATTTTCTAGTGGATCATTTCACCGCTTAGAGGGTAGCGGAGAGGTTTTTCGCTGTGTTCTTTGGTTTCCTCTTCGATAACATGTGCCGGTGTTATCTTGTGTTTGCTTCTCTCTAACCCTTACTCTTTGCTTTTAATTACTGTTGTGTTGTGATTAAATTATGGCTTTGAGTTATTTACTTGTTTGGGTGTAGCTTGTACTTATCATTCCACACATATATTGTTTACGTATAAGCTTGTGTTGGTATTTTTTGAAATTGAGGGTCTAAACATTCACTAGTGTTTTACACACCAAGTGAACTTTCAGCATTTACCCAGAAAGAGTAATAAACTGGTTACATTTTCTTATTCTTTCGTATGAGCATATTAAAAGATAAAATATTATTCCATAGACTTTGTTTATTATACCTTCAAATGAAGGATATAGAATTCTTTTTTCTTTTTTCTTTTTTTCTGAATGTACAACCTATAGTCTGTAGACTTGAAGGTATTCAATTTGCCATGTCGATTTGGTCTATTGCATCAGTGTATGGACATGTGTCCAAAACTAGACATAAGTCGTACCCTTTGCAAACAAAAGACATCTATTGAAACTTACAGATGTTGGTCTTTCTGACAATTTTACATGGAGGTTGAAGTGCACAAAAGAGAGGAAAGGAAACTAAAAGAATTGGAAGAATTAAATTTTAAAAAAATAAGGTTGGGTCCTAACTCCGAAGAAAGTTGAAACCAAAATTCAAAATTCTCTCCCTTCAGAAAGTTCTCATGGTTGGATGTTGTCAAAGAAAGCGAGATTCTCTAGTCAGCCGGCTTTTGTTAATCGGTGTTCTAAAAGCAGTGCCACATTATATCTAGAGGATTCAAATGAACCCCTAGCTTAGACGGGAAACAATTACATCTAAAATGGTGGGATCCAAGTACATTCTTTCTAGGCCCATCAGAATGCAGTCTCCTCAATTTAAAGAGAAAACTTGGGAGAAAATGAGAACAAAAAAGCCCCACCTGAGAGGGACCAAATTAAACCAAATTACTTCTCGTGCAACATTCATTTGCCTTTTGTTGTTGTTGTTGTTGTTGTTTTTTTCCATCCCTTTTTTTCCTCTTTTGTTCTCGACTGTGGTACTCTTTTATTTTTAATTTAGTGCACATTCATATAAAATTTTTTAATAAAAATATAATTTGTTTTTTTTAATAGGAGTCTGAGAATAAATTTATACAAACTACATTACTTTTCATCCTCTGAATTTTACTTTCAACCATTTGGGAAAGCTAAAATCTCTTATTTCCTCTCACATTTCCATCCCTTCCTTCTTTTCTATCCTCCAAGTTTTCCATCCCCCAGCCAAATTAAAAATCATTTAGGAAAAATGAAACATATTTTTAACTCAAATATTACTAGCTTTAATATTTATTATCTTGTTATTATGTCATCCTTAAATTTGAATTTAGTGCTTTCAGTTTTAATTACTTTAAAAAATTAATGTAACACTATATCAAATTATTAGACTTTTGTAAATGGAATTTCATAAAGTTAAAAACCAAAGTAATTAACTTATTTTTGTTTATTAGATTTTTTTTTTTTTTATAAAGAATAATCCTTCAAGATATTTTTCTGTTACACTTCCAAATTAATAAAATTCAATACTCTAAATTCAAATGTAATGATCACAAATTGACAAGAAAATTTTTTTTTATATAAACATGTCAATCAAATTTTGGAAAATGAATTAAACCTAAATGACCTTGAGAAGCTAAAAATTGAAGGCAAGATAATGATGTATGACCAAGACGAGCATGCCATAAATCAAGCAAGAGGGTGGCAGTGGTAATAGCAGCAGAAACAACTTGTGAAGGAATCTTCAAGTTGTGAACCTCAAACATACGTCCAACCTTACGGCCTGTCCCAAGCACTTGACTCGTCCGAGGATCCTGCACATCCACACCATGATTAGTAGAATATCTATTCCTAATTCACAAAGTTTACCAAGAGAAAGCAAATTGAGGGACTATTTTAGAATATGAAATGTGTCACTAAAGGATAAATTGGGGGAGGAGATTGTTCCTTTATGATGAACAGGCATAAGAGTTCCATCAGTAGTGTAAATAGAGATGAGATGTGCTAAGGGTGCCTTATCAGAGAATTGTGATTCATCAGAGGTCATGTGGTTACAACATGCAGTGTCAAAGAGCCAAGAATGTATACTTGAGGTGATAGAAAGGGCAGTGGAAGTTTAGGATAAAACCTATTAAGCTACTACCTCAATATCAGCTGTAGTAAGCGAAGAGGTCGAAGATGAGCCTGGGGAAACCAATGGATCTGAGGGACAAATAGCAGTTGCCCAAGGAAGGGAACCTTTGTTCTTCTCTTGCATGAATTTCTGTAGTTTGCGACAAACAGAGATATCATGGCCTTTGGCACGACAAAACTTGCAGTAAATACCTTTGGAAGATTAAGAGGTGGGATGCCCAGAGTTTATTCGTGGAGGAGCAGTGAATGCAACAATGGGAGGCTGTGGAGGAGGAAAGGGTGTAGCCAACACATGGTCAAAGGATGACATGTGATAAGTAGGCCAACAATTCTCCTTGGAGATGAGCTCCTTGACTACAGCATCAAGAGAAGGAGTAAGAGACCGGTTAAGTAGAAAAGCCCTAGTGGGCTCAAAATCCTCAGGTAAACCCATCATGAAATGCATAAATTGACAGCGATCCCGATATTTGGCAAAGAGCTCAATGTCCTCAGGATGCTTTAGTGGATGATCTATAGCAGAGAGTTGTTCCTACATAGAAGAAGTTTGAGAATAATAATTAGAAATAGACTAACCTGTCTCTTGGTGCATCTAATAAAGCTTTGATTCAATGTGGAACTCTAGACTTGAATCATTAGTGCAATTGTAGCGATTGGACAAAAATAACCAAGCAGCCACAGCAATACCAAGACAAGGAAGAAGACTATGAATGGAAGGCACAGAGGTATTGATAAACCAAGACAGAATCTTACTCTGAATACTTTCTCATTCCTCTAAGCGTGCTTCATAATCATCCTCGATCTGTTACATCAATAGTCTTAGAGGCATCAGCGTCAGCTGTGGCTTTGGACTTAGGTAGTGGTACTAGCTTGGGAATTGAACCAACTACATACCTCCATAGTTTGCAACCCTTGAGAAAGATAGTCATATTTTGGGATCATGCATGATAGCTAGTAGGACCATCCAAGATAATGGTGATAGGACGAATAATGTCTCGTTCGTTTTTATTGAGCCATCATGAAGAAAATGACCAAAAAGAGGGAGTTAGAGACCTTAAACGAAGAAACGGAGCCCAAAATAAAAATGTACACGAAAAACTAAGCAAGATAGGCCTGTTAAAATTTTTTGACTTCGATCAATGGCGGCAGTGGCAGTCAACGACGGTGGTCAAAGTCAACGGCGACAGTCAAAGTCAACAGATGCTAGCGTTACTAAGGCTGACGTCACAATGATAGCGTGTGATGACGTCCCTAGGGCTGACGTGGCAAGTTTGAAGTGAATGGTGCATGGGGGCGAGTGACGACGGCTCTGACGCTTGATAAAAACAAGTGTGAGTGTCAATGCTTGTTTCTGCGAGATCGAATCTTTAGGTGGTGTGTGAGGGCACGTGGAGCATTGTATAAAGTTGATTTTGGTTGGGTTATCCTTGGGATTGTCCGATCTATCAATTGATGCCTTTGGTTTAGCAGTTTAATGAACAGAAGGACTGGATCCAAGAGTTGTAGTGGCTGTGGGTTTAATGGTGGTAACTCGCTTCTGATAGAGCATACTGGGCAAAGGTGAGGGCAGCGAAAAGACGCCGGAGAAGACCACTAGTGCCAGAAAGTCAGAGCATTGACTCTAATACCATGTTAAGAATATATAGTGAGAGAGAGAGACCGAATAGTCTGTATATTGATGTATATTCTGTGTGTGTAACACTATACAATAGAGAGTCTTATATAGGCTAGGTATGTGTAAAGTACAAATAATATGAGTATACTATAAGTACAGTATATTGGGTCAAGCCCGATGAGTTAGGCTAGACTAAACTATATACTAACAATGATGAAACAATGTAAGGTAAAATATTCGATGGTATATTTGGAATACTCTACTCTCTTCTCTTCTCTTTTTATTTTTGGGCTGAATTACTACTCTCTTCTCGTATAAGTGTGGACTTCACCTGTGAGCTCTGCATATGGAATCCACTTTTCTGCTAAAAGTAGGCCCCGCGCATTGGATGTATGCAATAATTTCTCCAATGTGAGGAATCCTAAGTCTTGGTATTAAAGGACAACCATGCTCATCTTGTTATTTTGATCTTACTTCATACACACTAGCCTAGGGTAGATAATAAGCACATTGGAAGAGATTGAACTTACATATGGATATCCGTTTAAATGATTTGAATAACTTGTTCATGGTTCAGCAAAAAGAATAACTTGTTCATGGTTCAGCAAAAAGAATAACTTGTTCATGGGTTAATGTATATGGGCCATTATCAATTGATGCTTATGTACATGTGTACACATACAGATGTCTCTTTTGCTAAGGATATATTATTAATTTCATTCTAACAAAACGCCAAATCCGGGAAAAGAACATATATATTATTGGGCAAATTATAACCTGAAGAGATTCCAATTAAAAAAAAAAAGTGAATATAACATATAGATAATACCTTTTAATTCAAATTTTTAAGTCAATGACTTATCTAATAATATTATATTAACCACTCATTGTTGTTATTAGTATCCAATGTGAGACTTATTATTTAGCCAATTACACCACGCGTATTTGAATATGCCAAAAATATTATTACTATTTGTTTTTATATTACCTCTGTATTAATTTGGGTACATTATATTGATTTATGTAATGGAAGATTTAAGTTTGGGTCCCAAAATGATGCACCAAGAATGATTCACATATTCTGTGTAGTGGACTACTCCTATCCTATGTAGACATTGGTTCATTATCATATCATGTTAATGAATATCATAGAGAGTAGGGTTTAACAAGGTATATATATGAATGTAAAGAATATAGAATAAGGATTTTTTTTTAAAAAGGGGGGAGAAGGTATGATGTCAATTAATTAATATTGGAATGAAGTGAAGGCAATATTAAACATAGGAACAAATCAATTGCAAGTGATAAGGTCCAGGCCTATTAAATTAATGACGGAAGTGAACTTCCACTATTTGCAAAGAATTGAACTAGTCCATAGCAATAAAACAATTATATCGCGGTATCATATCATATATTAACTATGCACACATAGAAATATCCTGTTTTTTTTGGTCTTATTTTTCTTTAGATTGAAAAATAAAATGGCATAGGAACCAATCACCTTTTCCTAAAGGGACTGATTTGGATGACCAGAAATTGACCAAATCACTGAAAAGAGTCAATTGTATCTACCAATCTCGTTTGATGAAGTAGAACTTCTGGTCAAACGAGATTGACCAAACCATTATTCTCCAACCAAGACTGAACCGACATCCAAATCAAACCTTCTTTCATTCAATTTCCAAACCATTCATTTATTTAATTAATTAAAACAAATATTAAAATAAAAAATTAAACCCTTCTTTTTTATTATTTAATTCATTTGAAACAAAAGTACAAGCCACAATTGATACCGGATTTGTAAGGGTGAAAAAAACTAAATTGATCCGATAGGGGGTGAAGGATGGTTGGAATGTAATATGATATGATGAGTTGAATCAAACACTTAATAAATAAAAGTGATAAATAGTCCACCACTCTATAGGATACATAAACACCAACCAAAAAGATACATAAACCAGAACTCTCCACCTAAGGAATCCACCAATGGAATAAGAGTTTAAAAGAAGAAACCATTTTCTGAAGTACAAAGCTTTTTAATCTGAAAATATACTTTGATTTTATTTAATTCAGCCAAAAGGCTTATATAGAGCTTAAAACAACCCTCCAAGCATAGGAGAACGAAAATAGTAATTAAAACATTAACTTAGCAAGACCAAAGTCAGACATGACTCTTAGAAACTAGAAGCACAATAAAATATTTGTCTACCTAGGAGAAATAAAAAATAAAGTTTGATGCATCCCATGAGACACTAATTAAAGACTATTTGACTTCTTTATTATTGATAAAAAATAATCAAAATGATGGGCTACACTTCTAATCTTCAAGGAAAATATTTGGGTCAAACTAGCATCAGATTAGGCTTACTGGAACTTGGGACACTTCGGTGTCAACAATCGAGAAGAATCGAATATTATATAGTCTTCCTCTTCCCTAGTGCTGAGTAGAGAGTGATAGTATATCCAAAAGATGGATGTTGAGAAAGCGAATCATAGTAGAAACAAGACTTGTTGCTGTATAGGCACTCATCGCCATATTAATCCTCATACTCATATTAGCACTCACTGTCTTCAAGCCCAAGCGTCCCATTATCTCCTACAACAACATGAGCATCAAAGATCTAGATTTCTCTTTTAATTTAACCAAATTCAAGGTGTGCCTTAACGTCACTCTGGATGTCGATCTCTCTGTTAAGAACCCAAACAAGGCCACAGTTTCAAGTTCTCTGACTCCACTACCTTTCTCAATTACCGAGGCCGGCTCATCGGCAGAGCCGCCTTTCCCACCAATCAAATTGACCAAATCACTGACGTATCTAGCAATCTTGGTGTAGAAGTGGTGTTTATTAGCCTCACAAGATAAGTCAATCTCAACCCAAGCTAGGGCTGAGCTACTCACCAAGAGACCAAGCAATCTACACGAAAGTGGACTCAAGTCATAGTCATACAAACAGAACACAAGCTTTTCGTATAGGGTTTTACGTTTTACTAACATTTGCACTTAAGTTATATATTAAAATATTTTATAAAAAAAATAAAAAGATACTAATTTTTTTTGAAAATTTTTTCAATTTTTAATAACAAATTTCTTTAAATTAATAATCAATGTATGCCTAAATCCATATTTTCATATATATATATATATGTATGTATAATATGCATGCCCTAGCATGGACAATATGGCACATCTTCATCCTCATAATGCTTTCATTGTCATGCATGCATGATGCTGACATACATGCATGCATGCGTCAGCGGTAATAGTAGTAGTACTCGCTCATGGTTGATGAATATGAGAGAGAGAGAGAGAGACACTACTGTTTAAATGGCATTTAAAGGCAAAGTCATCATTGCACAAGTACGTCATCATTGTCATGCAATTGCAATGTTTTTCTTTCCTTGGACTATTTTGACTACGTCTTTGATTTTTGAAATCAGACTGTGATTGACATTTAAGATTTGAGATTTCATGCTATAGCTGATCATTAATTAATATCAACTAGTAAAAAGCACAATGGTATATATGCCTTTTCATTTCATTTCAATCTTTTCTGTGCACACTCCCTACTCTCTTTTTACATTGGATTTTGAGTTTCTAAGCATTACAGTAAGAGCATTAAATGGCCTTGACATTTCCTCTGCAACGGCCTTTCATACTTTCTGGCAGAGAGAGAGAGATGAAGCATATTTTTATAGAGAGTGGAAAGAAAGGGTTGCCAAGTTAATTGCTCACCCACCTCTCAGTTTCTTTCTCTCTCTCACCCTATCTCTTTTGTCTTATTTCGTTGTCTTCAGTTTTGTTTTGGAAATGCCTTATGCTTAACAGTCTCCATGACATTCAAACTAATTCAGCTCAAGCATTTAATATCTATCAATGGCGTATATATCCCTTATGAATTATTCCTTTTGTTGCACCTGTCCAATCAAAGAGATAAGAGGGCTTTGATAATTACAACACATATTCTTTTTTGGTTAAGACAACACATATATTCAACTCTTACAAAGCATGGACCGGAATGCTTCAAATAATATATTATATTATTTATTAATAATTATTATCCTTATATTATATCCATAAATAAATAAAGTACTAGAATAGTTAGATCTGCCCGTGTCTCACTTATCTATTTTTCTTTTACTCCTACACGATTGGTCTTGCCGTGGAAAATGAGTAAAATTTTTATTTATATCACAAAACAAATATATAAATTATTTAATTTTTGAAGTACATAGACACTTACATGAATCAAAAGAGACATTAATTTTAAGAATTTTGATAATTATGCCATAAAAAGTTAATTTCATTTGTATAAAAATTTTGATCACACACAAAGTTAGGATAGCTATTCAACATATAAATATTTATTTTATTATAATAGTTTTTAAGTACATATATGCTAAAGAAAATATATCCACTCACTAAAAACTTCTAAGAATAATAACAAATATCATCTTCCAACAATAAGCAATTGAGTTTTGCTAAGAAAAGGGAAAAAGAAAAAGAAAAAAAAAGAGATAACAATAGGCATGTGTTATCGAATTTTCCATTAGATAAATTATAAGTTTCAAAAATTTAAACCTAGAAATTAAACCAATGTTCTTAGATAACAAATAAAATACCTTATATCATCATTCCAACTTTTCAAGAATTACTATCAACTAAAACTCATAGTATGTGAAGAAAATTTTTGGGATGTTAAAATTTAGTAGAAGTATTTTAGACATTATATAGTAAAATATTTTAAGAATCGTTAGCTTTTATTAGGGCTTAACTGAGAGAATAACCATATGACATATTTGCTCATTTCCAAAATATTAAGGGAAAAATTGCTTAATTTTAAAGTTTGAGGAGCAATTGTAAACTACCCTAAACATAGAGGACGTTAAAAAAAAAAAAAAAATACAAAAAGTCAACCCCACGAAAACTGTACGTGAAACAGTGAATTTTTGCTCAACAAAGTTGACTAAACCAATAAAAAATTTCTAAAAACACAACAGAATGGCACAACATTTTCATAATACCTTTATAATTTTGTTATATTTTATTTTGACTTGTAAAGAATTAACAGCTCAATAGTTTTGAAAATATTGTGACGATAACAGGATGTTTTAACATTTTCACAAAAGAAATGTTATGTTCACGATATTTTCACAAAAAATCATATGTAGTAGGTTATTATAGGTTGTTATTGGTTGGCAAAAAAGTAGTTTAATTGGTAAGTTTAAATTTGAACCAATAACAATTTACCATCTATGATTTTTTATGAAAGTGTTGTAAAAAATATTGTGGATGTAGCACTTCTTTTTTCATAGTATCTTTATTTTTAGTTGTGGTTGGTTCTAGTGTGATATTTTATTATTTTATTTTGACTTATAAAGAATTAACACCTCAACAATTATGAAAATATTGTATTAATTTGTTGTGTTAATATTTTATTACAATGTGAAAAAGTGTGAATTGGACAAACCAAAAATAATGTAGCAAATCTACTATAGCTTTATGCATTCACAAAAAAAAAAAAAAAAAAAAAAAAAAAAAAAAAAAAAAAAAAAAAAAAGCGGCTAGTGAAATAGTGTAAATTGAACAAACCAAAAATACTGTAGTGAAGCTAGCATAGCTTTTCGCAAATGTGCAATTTTACTTGGTTTCCTAAATATATTATACTATGATGATAATAAATAAAAGATTAGAATAAGTATAACTTTTGTGGGATTGGATTTTTTTTTTTAATGTTGATTGGTGGCTATTATATAAGATTTCTACAATCATATATAGTTGTTAGTATTATATGATACGCAAAAAGTATCATATTGTGTATAAAAAATTTTGTATTGTAAGGGTGTATCATAAGTGTTCAGGAATCGTACAATACAGTGTGCGTATTATATGAATTGTATCGTATCTTAAAATTGTACATATCGTACAATACATAAACAAATGCTTTAAAATGAGTTTTTTTGTTAAATTATTTATTTTTATTTGAATTTAACAAGTTGTTAGACTTATATTTAACACAAAATTATTATGTTACTTAGTTTAGCCTAATAAAATAACATGTCCATAAGTTTTGTTTTTATTTTTTTTCTCTTTCTCCTACAAAATTTGGACTACACACTTGCCTTTCACTTTCATGTTTACAAATTTTTTTCCTATACTATGAATAAGGTATTAACTAAAAATTAATTATTTTTTATTTTTGTCATTATTTTTATAAGTCTAAGAAACTAGAATGCCAAGAAGAAATATTTTAAAAAAAATTTATTGAAGTAAAATAATAAGAAGAGATAGTAAATGTTGATGATGATGAAAAAAATTCAATGAAGAAAAAAGTTTGCAAAATGATGAATATGATGATAACATTGACTTAAATAGAGTTGATAAATTAATATGATGATAACATTAACTTAGATGGAGTTGATAAGGCAATATGATGAAAATAAATTATTATTTGAGTCATTTGTAATTTATTATCATTTTTGAGTTTAATCAATATGGATGTGTAAAGACATGCTGGTTTGATTTATTTATTTAGCTTGTTAAATATTATTATATAAGTGATGAATAAATTAGTCATTAGTTGAATATATTCAAAATTTATGATAAATATACCCTATATATATATATCTATAATTTTTTTTATATAAATTTTATTAAGTTTTTGTGTATTTTACGATACACGATACAATACGATGCACGATATAGATAAATCAAAAATCAATTTATAATACGATTCACGTTTTGATAACTATGTCTACCATTATGATAAGTAGATCTATAGATGTATGTATTAGATTCATTGATAAAATTTCTTGATTATTGTATTCAATTTTGGAATCAATATTGCTTATAAGTAAAAGTAAGTGTCTGTGAATTGGAACCAAGGTTTTAAAAACTGGATTGTCCGGCTAGTTCAATAGGTTGGATCATGAATTGACTTGACCTATATACAAGTCCAATTATCACTTAAAATCGGAGTAATGACCAAACCCGAGAAAAATAGAAAAACTACATTGGTTCAATATAGAAAACTGGGAACCAAAACGGTTGTGCCATTATCCAATAGTTTTTTTGGTTCAAGAGAGGCTTTTGTCACCATCAATCACCAATGCAAGATAAGTTATTGTTAATTAACTTTTTGAGTTCATTGACGACGAGACATTGGGCAAACTCTTCCCACAACGAACAAATCAGCAAGGTGAAGCAACAAAAACCTAATTCGAAGCTGCAATGTTAGCGCTAAAAATTGTGAAAACAATGACAGTTGCATAAATATTTGATGCCACAATAGATGGCGAGATAAATACTTGAACAAATGTTATGAGTGTGTGATGCATCATTCAATCAAGAATCATATGTAAACTAAGAAACAATAATATTATTAAAATTGAAAAAAAAAAAAAACCACTTAAATTTATGTGGAAAATACACATCATGAAACCCAAAGTTTTTATTAAAAAAAAAAAAATCAAAGATTATAATTGATAATTAAGTTTTAATTGAAGTATTATTTAAATATTTTAAAATCTTTACAATGAAGTTTCACTTAAAAGGCTTTTTTTGAGAAGAAGTTTCACTTAAAGTTGATTACTTTAAATTTTAAGGGCTTGTTTGGTAAGAGTATTTAGATATAGTTTTTGGTTTTGCAATCCATAAAATGGTGGGTCCCACACTTGAATTTATTTTTGACTAATATTTTCTAAATACAGTTTTCAAAAAACTGTATCCTATTTTCCTGGTTTAAAACATGATTTTGAAAACGAGTAAGGGGGTATTTTCAGGATACAGAAAATGTTTTTAATGACATAGTTGTAAATAAATTGAAAACAAAAGACCCCACATATTTGTCCAAACTCTTTTATCTTTTAAATTAAGAAGCTTATTGTAGGGACTAGGTTTACGCACTATTCCTAAAGGATAAGTGAGTTCAAGCCCAACAAGCCCAATACAATAAATTTGTAGAGAGTGGATAGAAGAAATAGGTGTTAATCAGTGTAACAATAGTTGACGATAACTAAACTTGTGAATAATTAACACAAGCATAATTCTATGCAAGTAATGCTATCCTCGGCCTTAGTCCGAGGAGTTTTAACTTGTTATTTCTAGAGTGATCATGGAAAATGGATACAAAGTCAATTCAAAGAGCTACAGTGTTCTCTCTTTAGTCTCAATCTTCCTCCCTCCCCCTTCTTTTGGCGCCCCTTCTTCCTTATATACTAATTTCCTTTTTTAGCTCCACCATACACGTGTAGGACAAGCTCTAGGAACTACCTTCTGTCCCATCCAGAACATGCCAGAACCTCCAACTAGTAGCTGTAAGGCTGCTTTGCCACTGTTCAGGTATCACCTCCACATTAATGCGGTCAGGGAGTTAGTTGGGGGGCATTTAATGTGGAGGCAGCAGTTTTGAAGATATTTGTTGCCTCCCTTTGCTCATCTTTTATCCAATGGCCGATTTATAGTCATGATGCAACCTCGAAGAGTACCCTGGTTGATGGGATCTTCTCACTGTCCTCGGATCTCTGATTTCGAGGTGGCTTTTATCCTCGGACATATTTTAGATTATCATGTACAAGCCTTATCCCTTCTACTCATCTCATTCCCAATAGTAACCTTATTTGGCCATCCTCGGATTAGCTGATATCCTCAGATTAGACCATAGACCCAATTCGTACAGTCGTAAT
Organism: Notholithocarpus densiflorus; assembly: GCA_030021035.2. Lineage (NCBI taxonomy): Eukaryota > Viridiplantae > Streptophyta > Magnoliopsida > Fagales > Fagaceae > Notholithocarpus > Notholithocarpus densiflorus. Next base: position 10,395,617 of record JARYZH020000004.1, read on the forward strand.
AGTACACTCTGGCTGACTGGCCCCCACACTTATCTTTATCACAAAAAGAATCTCCACACTTCAAATTTGAAACTTATCACTAAAAAAAAATAATAATAAATACATGATGTGCTCTATTCTCTTATCATTATCCACAAAAAAAAAAAAAAAAGTAATCTACAGATTCTATATGTTACTTTTTGTAAATTTTTTTTTTTTTTAAATTTCAAAATTAGAAATGGTCTCCCAAACAATTATTTTTTGTTTTTAGTATTTTGAAAATTGTTCTTAAAAGTGGAAGCCAAACACGTATAATATAAAAATTATTATTTGAAAACTAGTTTCAAGTTCAATTTTTTTAAAATTATTTTTATACTATTTTGAAAACAAAAACATAAATCTTTCTACCAATCAGGCCCTCAATGTTTTTATAATAACTAATAAGTTACATAGAGAAATTATCTTGCATAACTAAAAATACTTTGCGTTGCGCAAACACAAATAAGGTTGGAATTGACATGTACTTCTATAAATATCTTTCCACGCATTCATCGTACTCAAAGTTAAAGTCACGGCTAGGGGGGATCAGAAAAATAACGAGAATCAGTGTCGTGATGGTGCTACATGATGGCAACATATTGTTTAGAAGAATAAAACCGCAGACTTGTTGATTGACCATAGATGCAAACCGATTGACTTCACTTAAATTTCTAAAAACTCTTTGATGATGCCGAAAAATCACCAGTGAGCCACACAATCCTCGCATGCTCGAAACAATACCTACACAATAAAAAGAGAAGACCTAACAGAGAGCACCGGTGTGGTGCCGGTCAAATACCCTCCGAAGGTCAAGTTAGAATTTCTCACAATTCTAGAGTGCTAGAGCTGGGGTGAATTATGCGTACCTGTTTTCTGAGGGTCTTTGGGTTTTTATAGTAATGTAGAACCAAACTCCTATGCTTGCGCAACAAGTCTTTTCCTTATAGGGAAGATCTTCATTAATGTGCGTATCTTCCAGAATCTTCCTCGTGTTAGAATTCTATTCATATTGGGATTCTATGGACTAGGGTTAATTGTGAGACGCAAGTCGTTTCCATTTAGGATTTCTTGGAGACCACATAATGACCAATTCAGTGCCAAGTGGCCTTTTGATCCGTCCACCCTGGTCCATTCACATTGGATCCGTTTACTTTTAGCCCATTTGTCATGATCTGTCAAGTCCATCCAAATGGATCCATCATCTTTAAATTCCTTCCTCTTCAGTTGCCCCCTCACCCCATGGGTCCTTGATCACTGAGTGGAAGGACCCGTGGGGTGACGGTTCAATCCGGTCTTTTAAGGAACACCCCCAGCCTTGATAGGCTGGCCTAAGATCATTAATGATAAAAGACACGTGTCATTAACTGAATGGTCGCTCACTTGGATCGAAGCGCCCCTTCGTCTTCCGTGCCGTTTCCTTTATATAAACCAAACTCTCCTCCTCTCATTTCTTTACTTTCTACTAAAATCTACGATTAGAGCGCACTCTTCATCATTGTCAGACCATACCGTTCAACAGTTACATCCGTCATCCGCGCCTTTTTACCGTCCAACTTCAACCTGGTAAGCATTCTTTTCCCTTAAAAAATTTTTATGCACTTTTTATTTCTCTAGACTTTGTACACTACCGTCATCCATTATAGACCTGTCAGAGTTTTAGGATTTACCGTAATGTGTAGGTCATGTCTAGTGCGTTGAGTAAACATTTGTTTGTCCGCGACGGAGCGGGCTACGATGAAGTGTACCTGTCGGGTCACAAAGACCTTGATAGTCCGAGCGAAGAAAGGAGTCCGTCGGCTAGTTCTCCTTCCTCAAGGGATGAGGGTTTGGAGACGGAAGGGCCAGAGGATGACTTCATTCAAGACTTGGATGACATTGAGCCCCTAATTCAATCCATCGTGGGTCTTGATGGACTTAGGAAGTTTATCATGTTACCCATATGGACGGTCAATGACTTTACCTCCACAATTAAAGAATCCCATTTTAAAACACTTAGGGACAAGTACCAAATCCCTGACAACATACCTCTCTGTCTACCTTACAAGTCAGAGAAATGTTACTATGACGGTATTGAAGGTGCTGGGGTTTATGAGCAAATGCTGAAGGCAGGGCTTAGATTCCCCATAAGTTCACTCCACTGTCAACTCCTTCAACACTTAGGCTTGTCCGTCAACTAGATTTCCCTAAATGCCTGGAGGGTCTTCCTAGGCGTGGAGGTATTGTACGGGGCAATGTTCGACGGTGCCAGGAGGTTGATGGTACGGGAATTCCTACATTGTTACCATCCTGATGAGATTGCCCAGTTAAAGGGTATGTATAGCTTCGTGCCTAGGAGCCCTTTGCTGAGGCTTGTGTGTGAGACGCCCGACTCCAATAGGAACTGGAAGAGTCAGTATTTTTTCATGGAAGGTGACGAATGGATGTGTCGTCTTGGTGACAATGAATTTATGCCCGTCGACACCACATGGGGCATATTGCCACTGTCTGGTATGTATCCGTCTATATTTGGCTCAATTTTTATTTGCCGTGTCACTTTAACCATCTTCTTTTGCAATTCATGACCGTCCATAAGTCTCTCTCGAAGAGTGGAGTTTTCTAGAGAGAATTTTCAACAAGTCCAAGCTAGAGGAGAGGATGTGGGCAAAGTTGGTCACATTAGACACTATCCACTGGTACTGTGACGGACCAAAGCCAACTCTAGCCACCCGTCGATACGACGCTCAAGTTTGCCAATGTAAGTCCGTCACCCTTCTTTGTGTTTCTTAGTTTGTACTTCACTCTAACCATTCGTTTTACCCTATGTAGAAATGGAAGCTACCAAGAGAAGAGCCGTCATCAAATAATAGGCAGCCCAAAAGAAAGAGGTGGAAGGACAACAGCCTAAGGAGACGGGTTCATCCAACCCGTCCACAAAAAGAAAGCTACTGAAGAAGCAAGGTTGTCTCCCCAAGAAGCCTAAAACCATTTTGGAGCCCGTCGTGGGACTAGAGGCCGAGGGCAGGAAGACGGTTACTCCTGCCAAGCATGGAGCAGGAAAGGGTTTAATGAAGGGCCCGTCTACCACCCAAGAGAAGCCACTCGTCCTCCTCCGTGAGGATTCCAAATATGCTTTAGAGAAACTTTCGTCCATCATATTGTCCGACGACTATGAGGACTTAAGCAACCATGCCACGGAAGCCATGGGGGAGACGAGGCTCTTTTGTATTGCTTAGGTAAGTTATGCCGTCCACTTTCTATCATTCCCGTTCACTTACCACCATCACTAATAACCTTTGTTTTCAAGCGATGGTGATGATGAAGGGGCAGATGGGACGATACCTGAACCATGAGACGGCGCTGGACCGTGTAAGGGCGAGGGCCAACGAGACGAAGGACGAGTTGAACGGTCTTAAGGCCTAAAAGGTTGGCATGGAGAAAAAATTTGCTACGTCGGAGAAAGTCAGGAAAGAGCTTGAGGAACATATGGAGATGATAAGAAAAGTCCTGGAGGATAAAGAGAAAGAGATCAAGGATGCCAAGGACCAACTCCGTCAGGCGAAGGAGGCAGCGATCTGTGAATATCGTGACTCTGACGCCCTCCTAGAGGAGCTCAGGACCTCTTATGCCGACGGTTTCGATGACGCTGTTCATCAGGCCAAGAAAGCTTATCTTGACCTTGACTTTTCTCAACTCAACATTGATACGCAAGCCCAAGCTATTGCTCAACCCGTCACCTTTGAGAGTACGGATGATCTATTTGCTGACGATGTAACCCTTGACGACGGAGAGTCAGCTCCTGTTGAAAACCAAGCCCAGCTCGTTGATAATGATGCCCGTTAGCCCGTGATTGTTCAAGAGAATGTTGAAAAAACCCCCCCTCATCAGTAAAAAATTCTTTATTATTATTTTTTTTTTATGGAGTCGTAACTATTTGGGGAACAGCCTTTTAACTTTATCCGTCATTTATGGCATGTAAAACATTCCCCTTTTAAGGGCTTTAAGTAATATTTACTTATTCTATTGTCTGTTTATTTTTATAACTTTAAACATGTAGTTATTAAACAAAAACCATCTTTTAGATGGATCCGTCCTCTGATGAATGTGTAGTGTCAATTTTAATGTTACGTTGAACCTGTAATAGGGATCTTATAACTATTCTTTTCAAAGGGGGTCCGTTCACTTGCGGACTAGTGAGGAACATTCAACTTTGGGTCCGTCCTTCAGGATGAGCCCGTCCACTCAGTGACTAGTAATGTTATTCCAACTATGAGTTGGATCCGTCCACTATATGGATCAATTGTGGATTGAGGTAAATCAATTTTATGTTGGGTCCGTTCACTAAATGGACCTTATGGTTCTCATCCTTTAGGGTGAGTCCGTCCATTCATGGGTTAGTATCACTAACCCAACCTTAAGTTTTATCCGTCCATTGTATAGACTTTATAGTTATCATCCTTTAAGATGAATCCGTCCACTTGTCGACCAGAAGTATTAATTTGAATCCGTCTACTTATGGACTAGCAATTTTAATCCAACCTTAAGTTGGATCCGTCCATTGTATGGACTTTATGGTTATCCTTTAGGATGAGTCCGTCCACTTGTGGACTAGGAATATTGATCTACATCCGTCTACTGATGGACTAGTAATTTTAATCCAACCTTATGTTGGATCTGTCCATTGTATGGACTTAATGGTTATCATCCTTTAGGATGAGTCCGTCCACATATGGACTTGAATAATTTGTCCTTTTCAAGGACTTTAGAATATTTCAGCCTCCTAGGTTGAACCGTCAATTTTATTGGACTTCGTGGTAGATCCGTCCACTTGTTGGACTAATACTTTCACCATTCTGGGATGAATTTGTCCATTTTATAGACTTGATAAAATTTTGTAGAAAAAACACTAGTCATATCTGAATACTCCTCTTATTATATAGTCATTTATTCGTAGGAGAGTAATTTCTCCTGGGAGAAGCTTAAAAAGATACTTAAAAAATCATTGTAGCAAAATAAATTGTCTAAATAGTGAACTGAAAAACTGGAAAAATGTAGCAAAAAATTAAACTGAAAGTAAATTGGAGGTCTGGTGGATGTTGCTTTTTGCGTCGTCATCTCTACTGGTAGTACTTTCGTAGGTGCTCAGCGTTCCATAGATGTTGCAATTCTCGCCCATCTAGTGTTTTAAGGTGGTAGGTGTCTTTTCTTTGCCATGACGTGACTCTATAAGGCCCTTCCCAATTGGGGCTGAGCTTTCCTTGGGTAGGATCCTTAGTTGCTCCCATTACCTTCCTCAAAACAAGATCTCCGACCTGGAAGTCTCTGTGTCTGACTTTGGAGTTGTAGTGCTTCGCCATGAGGTTATGGTATCGTGCCAACCTTTGCTCAGTTGTTGCCCGGACCTCGTCTACTAGGTCAAGTTGCAGGCGTATGGCTTCATCATTCTTATTCTCGTCATAGTTCTCCACTCGGTAGCTTGTGAGCCCTACTTCTGCTGGGATGACTACCTTGCTTCCGTATGCTAGTCGAAATGGTGTTTCCCTCGTAGGTGTCCTCGCTGTTGTCCGGTATGCCCATAAAACACTTGGTAGTTTGTCTAGCCATATACCCTTTGCCCCCTCGAGCCGAGTCTTGATGATCTTGAGTAAGGATCGGTTCGTAACTTCAACTTGTCCATTGGCTTGTGGGTAGGTGGGTGACGAGTAGTGGTTCTTGATTCCTAGTTCCGAATAGAAGTCTCTGAACGCGCTATTGTCGAACTGCTTTCCGTTGTTCGAGACAAGCACCTTGGGTATCCCGTATCTACAAATGATATTCTTCCAGACAAAATTCCGAATATTCTTCTCTATGATAGTGGCCAAGGCTTTTGCTTCCACCCATTTGGTAAAGTAGTCGATGCCAACTACTAGGAACTTTAGCTACCTGATTGCTATTGGGAAAGGGCCCATAATATCTAATCCCCATTGAACGAACGGCCACGGGGCCGTCATAGGGGTGAGTTCCTCAAACGGTTGTCTGATGACATTGCCGAATCTCTGGCATTTGTCGCAAGCTTTAACATAAGTTTGCGCATCCTTCTGCATAGTAGACCAGTAGTATCTTGCTCGAATCAGCTTGTTCACCAACGATCATGTCCTTGAGTGGTTTCCGCAGATCCTTTCGTGGACCTCTCTCATGACGTAATATGCCTCATCGGGGCCCAAACACCTTAGGTACGGGTGGGAGAAACCTCTTTTGTATAAGATGTCTTTTATTAGAACAAACTACGATGCTTGGACCTTCAATTTTCTGGTGGCATCCTTCCTGTCTGGTAGCATGCCGTTCCTTAGGTAGGAGACTAATGGCGTGGTTCAGTTGCTTTTAGTACCTATTTCCTGCACTCTCGTGACCTCATCTATGAGTGAAGAGATTTGGGCGAAGGATAGTACCTAATCGAGGACGAGCATGTATTCTGCTGAGGCGGCCTTAGCTAGACGATCGGCACATTCGTTCTCCTCCCTTGTGATTTGGACGAATTCGATTTGGAGACCGTCAATTTGACCCTTCACCTCCTCAAGGTACTTCTTCATTCTTTCGTTCTTGCATTTGTAGTTACCATTAATCTGGCTGGTTACGACTTGGGAGTCGCAGTATACGACCATGTTTTTAGCTCCTGCCGCTCTTGCGAGGTCCAATCCTGCCACTAAAGCTTCGTATTCTGCTTCATTATTGGTTGTAGGAAAGTCTAGGCGGATCATGTATTTGATCTTATCTCCTTCTAGGGTGTGAAGTACCACACCAGCCCCTCCTGCTTCCTATTTGAAGATCTGTCTGTATGGACGCTCCACTGTGGAACCACTTCTGCCCCTGGCCTTCCATGAGAGTGAATTCGGCGATGAAGTCAGCCACCACCTATCCCTTTATAGTAGTATGCGGACCGTACCGTATATCGAACTCACTTAGCTCGACTGCCCACAACGCCATACGTCCTGCAGCTTCGAGGCTACTCATGGCTCTTTTCAGAGGCTTATCCGTCAAGACAACAATAGTATGTGCTTGGAAATACGACTTGAGTTTTCGTGCTGCGGTCATCAATGCGAACGCCGGCTTCTCTATCTGGGGATACCTTTCTTCTGCTCCTCGAAACCCTCGGCTTATAAAGTAAACGGGTCTTTGCAACCCATCCTCTTCTCTTACCAAAGCCGCCCTGACAGCGGCTTGCGAAACGGCTAAGTACAGATAGAGGTCTTCCCTTGGCTTGGATGGGCTGAGTAATGGAGGAGACGAAAGATACAACTTTAGATCTTCGAACGCTTGCTGGCACTCGTCCGTCCACTCAAATGATCTCTTCAATATGCGGAAGAAGGGTAGGCATTTATCCGTCGCCCTTGAGACAAACTTGTTTAGTGCTGCTATCTTGCCATTTAAGCTTTGCACCTCCTTAACCGTCTTCGTTGGGGCTAGTTCCACTATAGCCCGTATTTTCTCTAGATTGACCTCAATACCCCTTTGGGATACCATAAATCTCAGGAATTTCCCCGCAGTCACCCCGAACACATACTTATTCGGATTTAATTTCATGTTGTACGCCCGGAAGGTGTCGAAGGTCTCTTGGAGGTCACTCAAATGTTCGTCTTCTCGTAAGATTTTCACCAGCATGTCATCTACATAAACTTGCATATCTGGTGTGCAAACATCTTGTTCATTAATCTTTGGTACGTCGCCCCTGCGTTCTTGAGCCCAAATGGCATCACTTTGTAGTAGAAGAGTCCTTGGCTGGTAACAAAAGAAGTCTTTTCTTGATCAGCCTCCTCCATTTTGATCTGATTGTATCCTGAGAACGCATCGATGAAGCTCAGAAGCTGATGTCTCGCGGTTGAGTCTACCAAGGTATCTATTCGTGGGAGCGGGTAACTGTCCTTGGGGCAGGCTCTATTGAGGTCCGTGAAGTCTATGCACATCCTCCACTTTCCATTGGCCTTTTTAACCATAACCACGTTTGCCAACCAGTCATGGTAGTACACTTCTCGAATGAAATTTGCTTCCAGTAACTTCCGAACCTCCTCAGCTATCGCTTTGTCTCTTTCCTGAGCGAATACTCGCTTTTTCTATTAGACGGGAGAGTTTGTGGGCGACACATTCAATTTGTGGACGATGACTAAGAGATCGATTCTGGGCATGTCCTCGTGACTCCAGGCGAATACGTCCTGATTTTCCCTTAGAAACGTTGTGAGTGCTTGACGTACCGGCTGGCTAGCCAACGTACCCATTCTAGTCGTCCGCTCAGGCCTTCAGTCATCAAGGGTCACTTCCTCTAGTTCTTCTACCGGTTCTGCTGTTGTTCGTTGTTCTTCTATGCATATGGTTTGCTGGTGATCATCCATCTCTAGCATGGCAATGTAGCATTCATGCGCTGCCACTTGATCCCCTCTTACTTCTCCTACCCCATATTCAGTGGGAAACTTGATCATCAAATGGTAGATTGATGTTACAGCCTTCCATGAATTCAAAGTAGGACGTCCCAATATGGCGTTGTATGCGGACGAGCAGTTAACGACTAGGAAGGTCACTTCCTTCGTGATTTGCTGAGGGTAATCTCCGACTGTCACTGGTAGGGTGACCGCACCTAGTGGATACACCCTTGTTCCTCCAAACCCTACGAGTGGGGCATTGGTTGGGATCAATCGTTCTCTCTCTATTCCTATCTGCTGAAAGGTTGGATAGTACAAGATATCAGCGGAGCTTCTGTTGTCTACCAGTACCCTATAGGTGTTATAGTCTCCTACCCGTATACTGACTACGAATGCATTTTCCTCCGTGAACCCAATTACGGGATTGTCGACCCGCGCCATCTTTGGGGCATACCCTGTTAGTTGAATATTTTGAACCATCCGTAGGTATGCCTTACGTGCCTTTTTAGAGGAACTAGAAGCACTGCCCCCTGTGATCATCCTTATGTCTCCCATAGGTGGCCTGGGTCGCTCATTTTCTCTTCGGGCTGGTGCTCCTTGGTTTTATTCAGTTCCTTCTTTGCCGACGAATTTTTGCAGTTTCCCTTGCCTAATGAAGGCCTCTATCTGCTGCTTCAAGTCATAGCAATCAGACGTGTCATGACCGTGGTCTCGGTGGAAACGGCAATATTTATCCCTGGGCCTCTTGCTGGGATCACCCTTCAATTTGTTGGGGAATGTCAAGGCTCCTTCATCTTTGATTTGCATCAGGACCTGATCAATTGGGGTGTTCAGGGGGGTGAAGTTTGTGAACCTCCCTATCGGGGGCTTGGATCGTCGATTATCTCTTTTATCTCCTGTTCTAGCCATCTTTCTACCCCTATCCTGCTGGGCTTCCTCCTGCCTCTCTCTCTTCTTAGGTTTCTCCTCGCAGGCCAGCAGCGCATTTTCAGCATTCATGTACTTGGTGGCCCTGTAAAGCACATCCGACATGGTTTTCGGGTCATTCTTGTACAAGGAGAATAAAAACTTACCCTTTCGTAGCCTATTCGTGAAGGCTGCTACGAGGATCTTGTCGTCAGCTTCGTCAATCGAGAGTGCTTCCTTGTTCAAGCGGGCTATATAAGACCTCAGCGTCTCATCCTCCCATTGCCTAATGCTCATTAAGCATGTAGTTGACTTTTTATATCTATGTCCCCCGATAAAGTGTGAGGCGAACTGGGCACTTAGGTCCTTGAAAGTGCTGATGGAGTTGGGCGTCAACCTGCTGAACTAAATTCTTGCGGGACCCCTTAGTGTGGTAGGGAAGGCCCTACACATGATCTCGTCTGCTACTCCTTGAAGGTGCATTAGGGTCTTGAATGATTCCAAGTGGTCGAGAGGGTCCTTGGCTTCGTCGTAGCTTTCTATCTGCGGCATGCGGAACTTCTATGGTAGGGGGAAGGAGTTGACGGATATGGTGAATGGTGAATTGGTTTGGTGGACCAGATCATCGAGGTCATTGGACACTTTCCCTTTGAGCGCGTTCATCATAAAGTCCATCCATTCTTTTATCATCTGCATCTCCTCGACAATTTGGGGCGGAGCCGTATCAGTGATGGATGGACGTCTCATGTCTTGTCGTTCCGGTCTACTGGGGGCGTTACTACCCTACGGCCCTTCTTGGTTTCTTCGCTCAATACTGGTACCTTCTTGGTCTTCCTCTTGGGTACCCATCGCTGCGTTCTTTTGCCGTAGCTGTTCCTCTGGGTCTTGTTTTTGTTTGGTGAGACATTCCACTGCTGCTGTGAGGGTTTGGACTTGCCTCTCCAGGGTAGTGGGTCGCGGCTCGTCTCCCTGAATGTTGTTGGTGGTCGCCATCAAGCGAGTAAGTACCATGCAACTCTTTGTCCGGGAAGCGTTTGTATGGCTTACAAGTCACAGTCTTTCCCATAGACGGCACCAACTGATGATGCCGAAAAATCACCAATGAGCCACACAGTCCTCGCACGCTCGAAACAATACCTACACAGTAAACAGAGAAGACCTAACAGAGAGACCGGTGTGGTGCCGGCCAAATACCCTTCGAAGGTCAAGTTAGAACTTCTCACAACTCTAGAGTGCCAGAGTTGGGGTGAATTATGGGTACCTGTTTTCTGAGGGTCTTTGGGTTTTTAGAGTAGTGTAGAACCAAACTCCTATGCTTGCGCAACAAGTTTTTTCCTTATAGGGAAGATCTTCATTAATGTGTGTATCTTCCAGAATCCTTCTCGTGTTAGAATTCTATTCGTATTGGGATTCTATGGACTATGGTTAATCGTGAGACGCAAGTCGTTTCCATTTAGGATTTCTTGGAGACCACATAATGACCAATTCAGTGCCACGTGGCCTTTTGATCCGTCCACCCTGATCCGTTCACATCGGATCTGTTTACTTTTAGCCCATTTGTCATGATCTGTCAAGTCCATCCAAATGGATCCGTCATCTCTAAATTCCTTCCTCTTCATTCTTGTTAGTAGAATTTTAATATAACCAGTATTTTTAACTTTTTGAAACTTAGGCAATAAAGAGTAATTATGTTAATTAGTTAATATACTTATAATGTGTCACATGATAAAAGAAGGAAAAATTGAAAATAAAAAGAAGGAAATGTCATCCACTTAGCACAAGCATAACAAAATTTTATGATAAAGTATATGATATTATATTATATGATTTGGATATATGTTCATAAAATATATATATATATATTTATACAAGATAGAATTATACTCTAGCCTAATCTAAGTGTATATGTGTGTGAAGTTCCCTCCTGGAGACTTGAACTCCAACCCTTATTCCTTACACTCCATAAGCACTTATACTTGTGGAGTGACTATCGCACCAAGTGAGTGCGGTGGTCATAAAATATATTTTTTATTGTGAATGTTTTGGTAATAATAATAAATAACAATTTGTAAAGAGTCTTATTTATTAGTTGGTATTTATTGGTGTTTCCAATGAAGACATTCGGTGTTCAAATTCCCCCACCCCAACTATAAAAAATTAAATGATAAATTGTTATATTTTCCATAATTCTTATATAGTATACTAGAGATCTTCTAATTTCACAATGAATGGTTTTTTATTGCATTTAGATAGATTTTATTCACACCTTTTGTGAATTTTCGTTACTTTTTTAGATCATAGCTAGTCTCGTTAAGACATGAATTGAAATGATTTAAAAAATTCTTAGTTTATTAAAAATTTTAAAACTTAGGTTTTAATTTGAAACTACCCCAAACCATAATAAAAATATGTAATTTATCAATATCTTTAGTAAAAGGTAACTGGTTAGTGTAAGAATGCAACCACTTGAGATAACCATAACACCTTCTAAAATTAAATTTTATTATATGGTATAATAGTTAAATTTTATTATGTAATATTATATGATGATAGGATGTAATTTGATTCTATTGTGATATTGCTACAAGAATTATTATGTAGACAAATTCCACCCTTTGGTCAATTTTTATTTTAGTCTTTCAACTTTTTTTTTTTTTCCATTTTAGTCATGTAAATTTAGATTTGTTGCCACCATTAGTTATTTCTAGTTATTTCGTCCATCTCTTAAAAAATTATCTTAAATCTCTTTAAAATGACATAATTTTTGCATTTATTCCCAATTTTCATACTAAAAATTTACTTTAATCTTTTAATCTACATAATGCAAGATTTTTTTTAATGACTCTCTCAAGTCTCATCTCTTATCTTTCTCTCCGGTCATGACTCTGAGCCCTAAAAGATCCGCCACCATAAGACTCATCGATTGAGTTTAGGTTAGGTCTCAAGTAGTAGAATGAATAAGTGGCCCAGATCCTTGTCCAGTACTACCATCGGCATGTCATGATGCTTCCATCGTTGAAGCATACTAGTAGAATCCTTTTGATATTGTGGAATCATGGAGATTGATACCGGATTTATGAGGGAAAAAACCAAACTAATCCGATAAGAGGGGTGAAGGATGGCTGGAACGTACTATGGTATGATGGGTTGTTCCAAACACTTAATAAATAATAGGGATAAATGACTCACCACTCTATGGGATACAAAAACAACACCCAAAGGGATACAGAATCAGAACTTACCACCCAAGGAATCCACCAATGGGATAAGCGTTTAAAAGAAGAAATCCATCTTCTGAAACATAAAGCTTTTTAATCTGAAAATACACTATGGTTTTATTTAATCCAGCCAAAAGGTTTATATAGAACTTAGAACAACCCTCTAAGAAAAGGAGAACGAAAATGGTAATTAAACTTAAATTTAGGCATGATCAAAGTTAGACATGACTCTTAGGAACTAGAAGCACAATAAAATACTTGTCTGCCTAGGAGAAATAAATCATAAAGTATGATACATTCTAGGAGACACTAATTAAAGACTACTTGACTTCCTTTTATTAATGATAAAAAAATGTTCAAAATGATGGGTTGCAATTCTGGTCTTCAAGGAGGACATTTGGGCTGGGTTTAGCATCAGATTGGACTTGTTGGAACTTGGGACACTCCGGTGTCAGACTCCTCTGGTTGAAAAGGACTTGCCCCCAAGTCCACTCGGTCTTCTTGATCTCAATAGTAAGGAGAAAGATCAAAAACATCGAAGGTTGCTCAAACACCATAATCTCCAGGTAGCTCAATCTTGTAAGCATTATGACCAATCCATTGCAGCACCTTAAAAGGTCTATCAGCTTGAGGTTTTGACTTAGAAGATCTTTTGGAGGGAAATCTTTACTTCCTTAGATGAATCCAAACCAAGTCACCTTCCTTGAAAGTTATTGGTTTTTGAAGCTTATTTGCTTTCTTGCAATACTTCTCATTTTGCTTTCCAATCTTATTTGGACATGTTCATGCAATTTCTTTATTTCCTTGGCTCCTTTTTTCAGCATCACCACTGAAATTCTTAGTAACAGTAAGTTGTGTCAATTCAAGTGGTCCAGTAGGATTAAGGCCATAAACAACTTCAAAAGGGCTATGACCAGCAGTTTGGCTAGTTGATCAATTATAAGCAAACTCAACTTGGGCCAAAAGAAAATCCCATTGTCTAATGTTCTTCCCTACAAATTTTCTCAAGAGATTTCCCAAACTTTTAATTCACAACTTCAGTTTGTCCACCTGTTTGTGGATGGTAAGAAGAGTTGAATTGAAGTGTAGTTCCAATCTTCCTCCAAAGAGTATGCCAAAAATGACTTACAAACTTTGAATCACAATTAGAAGTGATAGTTTTTGGAATACCATGAAGCTTGACTATCTCTCTGAAATACAAATCAGTAACAGAAGATGCATCTGCAGTCTTGTTACAAGGAACAAAATGAGCCATCTTTGAAAATCGATCAATCACCACCATAATGGAATCCTTGTGTTTGTTTTGTTTAGACCCCTTAAACACGATTGTTTAACCTAATATATTATATAAGTGATTACCTAGGTTTATTATTCAAATCTAGGTTAAACACAAATAAATCATATCATGCAAAGATACGGAAAAGTAAATAACACTATGATACGATGACCTAGGAAAACCGATGAAACGAACCGTTTCAAGGTAAAAACCTGGGGAGGATTTGACCTAGCTATCCTCAAGGTAAACTAAATCCACTATAAGAGAATTAAAGTTTTTATAATCAGATTTAACCCTAAATCTATTACTACTTTATGTAGTAACTTACTGACACAACCACGTGCAAGTTTCAAATCCACGGACTCCTTCTCTTCTTGGATTTACACCAACATAAGCCGCCTTGCTTGTGATTTTGAGATCTCACTCAAAAGTTTCAGATTACCATCAGTAATGATCTTGATGTAGCAACTATGTTCTACTAAACGCTTGATTGTAGTTCTTGCTCCGGTAGATTCTTGTGTAGTTAGAAAGTACAAAACCTCTCAGATCTCACAAAGAGTAACACACAAGTCTTTTCAGCAGCTCCAAAACGTGCCTAGGGTTTCCCTTTTATATGTGGAGAAGTTTAGATGAAACCCTAAATGTTTTCACGGGCTTGGGCCTGTTTCAAAATTCTGCAGAAAAACTGTGCTTGCGATTTTCGATTAGTCGGATCTAATTTTTGATCGGTCAGATTTCATTGAATTTGAATTCTTTGATTTTCGATCGGTCGGATCTAATTTTCGATCGGTTGGATTTCACTGAATTTGAACTCTTTCTTTCTGGGTATTTTGACTTGTAACACCTTAAGCATTGTCTAATAAACTCTATAGACTCTAAGATCTATATCTAGACAAGTTTGTGCTCACGGTTTGCCAATTGTTCTAAACTTTTAGAACCTAACACCTTGTTTCTTTGAGTTTGAGAAAAACCCAAAATAAAGTCTAAACTGATATCTTCCCATGAAGCCTTAGGAACTAGTACTGGTGTGTACAACCCAGTGTTCTGACTGTGGCTCTTAGCAATTTGGCAGGTTTTGCAACTTCTCACAAGAGACAAAACATCATGAGTCAACTTGGGTCAACAAAAATTTTCTTGCATAAGAGCAAGAGTTTTGTCTCTTCCAAAGTGTCCAGCAAGACCTCCTCCATAAGCTTCTTGAATAATTGCTCTTTGCAAAGAACATTGAGGGATGCACAATCTGTTGTCTTTGATAAAAAAAAAAAAAAAAAAAAAAAAAAAAACCTTCTTGTTTCAATAAATGGTTAATAGAACCCTTAAAACAATATTTCCATACATTACCAAAATCTAGATCATAATTATACAACTCCTTGAGAACTTCAAAACCTAGCACCTGCACCTCCATAGTGGTTAATAAAGAATGTCTTCTACTCAATGCATCTGCCACTTGATTCAACTTACGAGACTTGTGTTTGATAGAAAAAGAATAGGATTGAAGAAATTCAACCCATTTGGCATGTCGGCTTTTGAGTTTCTATTGGCTATTCAAATACTTCAAAAACTTCATGATCAGAATTAAGTAGAAACTCATTTGGAAGGAGATAATGACTCCAATGATCCAAAGCACGAATAATGGCATAAAACTCTTTGTCATAAGTAGAATATTTTTTTCTTGCATTCATTTAGTTTCTCACTAAAGAAAGCAATAGACTTGCCCTCTTGGTTGAGCATAACACCAATTCCCACACTTGAAGTATCGCAATCAACTTCGAACAACTTATTGAAATTTGGGAGTATAAGTATTGGAGCTTTTGTCACTTTCTTCTTAAGTAGCTCAAAGCTCTTTTGGGCTTTTTCATTCCACTAAAACCTTTCTCGCTTTAAACATTTAGTAACAGGGGCAATAAGGCAATTGAAGTTTTTGATAAAATGCCGATAAAAAAAAAAAAAGCAAGCCCATGAAAACTTCTAACATCATGGACAGAATTTGGCATGGGCCAACTGAATATTGCGTCAATTTTTCTTGGATCCATCTTGATTCCATCACCTGAAACAAAATAGCCTACGAACACAAGACTATCAGTTAGGAAATGACACTTTTTCAAATTCGTATAGAGCTTCTACTCGAAGAGTTTGAAACACCTCATGAAGATGCTCCATATGCTCCTGCTGAAACTTGCTCTATACTAAGATGTCATCAAAATATACAACAACAAAATGACCAATGAAGGGCTTAAAGACATGATTCATTAATCACATAAAAGTACTAGGAGCATTTGAGAGTTCAAAGGGCATCACCATCCATTCATACAACCCTTCTCTAGTTTTGAAAGTTGTTTTCCATTCATCACTTGGCCTTATTCAAATTTGATGATAACCGCTATGTAGATCAATCTTTAAGAAAACCATAGCTCTTTGAAGTTGGTTAAGAGGATCATCTAACCATGGAATAGGAAAGCGGTATCGAATGGTGATCTTGTTCACTGCTCTACTATTAATACACATACGCCATAAGCCATCCTTTTTGGGAACAAGGAGGGATGGAACAGCATAAGGACTCATACTCTCTCTTATAAGCCCCTTTGCTATCAACTCTTCAATTTGCCTTTGCAACTCTTCATGCTTTTTTGGATTCATTCTATAAGCTGGTTTGTTAGACAAAACAGAACCTAGCACAAAATCAATGCAATGTTGCATATCTCTCATAGGTGGAAGGTCAAAAGGAATTTCATCTGGAATGACATCACTAAATTCCTCAAGAAAGGGTATTAATAAAGGAGGCATGTCCACTATGTCCTTCTCTTCTCTTGCCATAGAACCAAACCCCTTACCACATTCTGTGCTCTCTCTACCTCAAATTTGGTCGGTAAATTGCTCTCCTCCATAAGCGAAGGCTTGGGAACATGAATCATTCTTAAAGGAGCCAAAGTTATTTTAACCCCATCTTTTTCAAAAGAGTAAGTACTTTTGAAACCATCATGACTAACCTTCCTATCATACTGCCATGGCCTACCAAGTAATAAATGACATGCATCCATGGGCACAACATCCCAAATTACTAAATCATTATAATTTTTGCCAATAGAAAATTGAATTAAGCATATCTTATTTACCTTCACCTCATTGCCTTTGCAAAGCCACTGGAGTTTGTATGGCTATGGATGATTTTTAGTTTATAACTTCAACTTCTCCACCATGGTTACTGCAACAACATTCTCACAACTTTCTCCGTCAATGATAATGTCACAAATATTTCCTTGTGAAGTGCATCTGGTATGGAATATATTGTTTCGAAGCCATTCATCTTCTACATAGGCTACCTTAAGACTTTTTTGAACAACAAGTGACACTTCTTGATTAGCATAGATCACATCCTCATTGAAATCAGCATGTTCATGAGCAATCAGTACTAACTCATCTTTATCCTCTATTTCCACATCTTTCTCCATAAGAGAAACTATTTTACGATTTGGAAAATCAGAAGCAATACGTCCAAGGCCTTGACATTTAAAACATCTACGGCCAGTTCTAGAGGTGTTGGGACAATTAGAACTTGATGTAGATTCTTTCTTTAGTGGTTCCTTGACAATGGTTGTCTTGGGTAGTGCAACGGCCTTAGAAGTAGAACCACTTCCTTAGGGTCCGTTTGGTTGGAGGAGTGAAAAAGTGGGAGGATGGAAAATTAGTGGGAGGATGGAAAAGTGGGAGGATAGAAAAGATTTGATTTTCCTTCATGTGTGTTTGGTTGGAAGGGTGGAAAAGTGGAAGGGTGAAAAACATTTTTGTTTGGTTGGAGAGAAAAAGGGGAGGATGGAAAATGTAGTTTATATAAATTGACTATTATGTCCTTGTTATATAATAGTGGGAAAGTGAGACGGGTAGGTGAGTGTAATAAAGTGGGAGTATTTGTGTAAAATGCATTTCTCATCACTTTTCCCTCCTTATTTTCCTCCTAATTTGGGAGGATAAAAAAAGTGGGCCCAGGAGGGAAAACTTTCTCTCCTATTTTCTTTTCTCAACCAAACAGTGGAAAACAACATTTTTCACCTTATTTTCCTCTCCCTATTTTCCATCCTCTCTGTTTTCACCCCAATCAAACACACCCTTAGTTACAAACCCCCCCTTGATTATAAGATTGAAAGCTACTGCCGTGCCTTTCCTTCAGTTGCTTCTCCACTTTATAGCAAGCTTGCAAACATCATTGTAAGTCCAATAAGGTTGAAGTTGGATTGCATCATTGAGTTCAGCATGTAACCCACAAAGATAGCGGGCTATCATTTGCTCCTTTGGTTCTACAACATCACATTGAATCATAAGATGATCAAACTCTGTTGTATACTCCTCCATATAAAGCTCTTTTTGCTTGAAATTTTAGAAAAGCACCTTGCTTGTAGTGTTCAGGCACGTATTTTCTCTTGAGATCTCTTTTCATCTTTTTCCATGTCACAATATGATCTCTGCCTTCACGTTGTCGTTGCATCTTGAGATGCTCCCATCAGATTAAAACATGTTTCCTCAACTTGATAGCAATAATCTTTACTTTCAATTTTCTACAACATCTTTGAAAGCAAAGATTCGCTCAACAATTGTTAGCCAATCAATGAAATCATCAGGTTGCATCTTCCATTCAAATTATGGATTGTCCACCTTCATATCATAACCTCGTTTTAAGTTTTTGATATGATGAGGATGGGGTGGAGTGCTCCCATCGGAGGAACGAATATGAGCATGATGAAATGGATTCTCCTCTTCATCATCACTAATAGCTTCATATTTTGAATTATGATGTTTAGGAACTCATCCTTGATTCTTGTAAAACTCCAAACGCTCTTGGAGTTGCTGAAGTTATCTCCTTAAATGATCAATTTCAAAATCTTGATGATTTCTCTCAGGTATCTCAACATTATTACCATGTCGATGATGTCCAAC
Source organism: Notholithocarpus densiflorus (assembly GCA_030021035.2). Lineage (NCBI taxonomy): Eukaryota > Viridiplantae > Streptophyta > Magnoliopsida > Fagales > Fagaceae > Notholithocarpus > Notholithocarpus densiflorus. The sequence continues at coordinate 10,414,330 of JARYZH020000004.1, forward strand.
CATTGAACCAAAGCTCTGATACCAACTGATACTGGATTTGTAAGGGAAAAACCAAACTGATCAGATAAATGGGGTGAAGGATAGCTAGAATGTAATATGGTATGATGGGTTGAACCAAACCCTTAATAAATAAAAGGGATAAATGACTCATCACTCTATAGGATACAAAAACACCAGCCAAAGAGATACAGAACTAGAATTCGCCACCCAAGGAATCCACCAATGGGATAAGAGTTTAAAAGAAGAAATCCATTTTCTGAAGTATAAATCTTTTTAATATGAAAATACACTTTGGTTTTATTTAATTCATCCAAAAGGCTAACATAGAGCTTAGAACAACCCTTTAAGCATAGGAGAACGAAAATAGTAATTAAAACTTAAACATAGGCATGACCAAAGTTAGACATGACTCTTTGGAACTAAAAGCACAATAAAATACTTTTCTGTTTAGGAGAAATAAAACATAAAGTCTGATATATCGTAAAAGACACTAATTAAAGACTATTTGACTTCTTTTTATTAATGATAAAAAAAAAATTCAAAATGATGGGTTGCACTTTTTTTCTTTAAGGAGAACATCTGGGCCGGGTTTAGTATCAGATTGGGCTAATTGGAACTTGGGACACTTCGGTGTCAGAGATCGATTGAGTCATATTGGAAGAAATGACAAGAACGAAGTGGATGATGTTGTTGGGGTTCTAATAGGGTTGTTTTCTTTATGCGGCTGAGTAATTAAGGTTATTTGGCTTTGAATGCTAGTGTGTGGTGATGGATTAAAGATGTGTTTATTCTATGTGGGTATTTCTTTGATTTTATTTATTTATTATTTTGTTAGATCATATTTTGGGTTGATGCTCCATTAATTGATGGTAATGATTTTTCTGCTTGATTCTCCATTAATGGAGCTTAAAGGAATTTTTAATATTATATTTAATATTGATTTAAAATAAAATTTTAATTATTTTTTCATATTAAAATTTTATATTTTTTTTATGGTTAACATAAATTATAGATGAAAGTATTAAAAATTATATATTTGATGGTTAACATAAATTATAGATGAAAGGATTAATGGTGGCAATAAAAGTGAATTTACAAGTTTAAAATAATAAAAATAAAACTTAAAAGACTAAAATGACAATTCACAAAATTTTTTTTCATAAGAACAATTCACCAAACTTAAACAACACACTTCATGTATTATTATTATTATTATTATTATTATTATTATTATTATTTTGTATTTTGAAATGCATGTTGTTTTTGTACAAATGTAACAACGCTCTTTTGAAAAATAATAACTAATTTACTTCAGCCAATATATTTCAAAATAGAAATGGAAAAAAAATCTCTATAGTACAGAAAGTTTTTTGAAAATTTTCATATATATAAAAAGGAGTACTTTTGAAAATAAATTAAAAAGGCCTTCACAAATTTTAATATGGGTAAATTACAAAGTTGGTCCCTATTCTTTACACCATATTTCAATTTGGTTTATACCCTTTCAATTGTGTTAATTTGGTCTCAACATTTTTAGTATCGTATCAATTTAGTCCATACTATTATCCATTGGATTGAAAAAGCTGATGTGTCAAATGAAACAATAAAATATTATTTTTCATGCCATATTATCTACCAACTGTACAGCCATGTCAGTTCTTTTAATAAAAAAATAAATTAAAAATTAGACGCATCAACACCAAAATCCCTAAAATCATTAACCCATCTCTCTCTCTCTCTCTCTCTCTCTCTCTCTCTCTCTCTAGCCACCACCAACAAACATATTTCTTGCCACAATATAGCAAACATCCACAGCACCCCCCCCCCCCCCAAAAAAAACTTTATCTTGAACCCCTACCACAACACCACCATCGTCACTTAGATCGATCTTGGTGTTGTTGCTTAGCTGTCTTGGAGTGTGAATCAGAGCTCTGCCCAACAAATGGATCTTCTTCAACCCGTGTGAATGAAAGATGGGTTTTTGATGGGTTTGAAATTCGATTTAGGTGATTGATATGGTTGTGTTTTGGTGTTTTTGGTGTGGTTGGGTATAGGTTTTATTGTCTTTTGTGGTGGTTTAGGAGAGAGTGTTTTGTTTTTTGGTCTTTGATGATGCAGTGCCATGATGGTCTTTGGTTTGACTGGATGGTGGTTGGTTGGGCCTTTGGTGGTGTCATCGTGTCGTGATGTGGGATTCTTGGTGGTTTTGGGTCTTTGATTCTATTGGTTTTGGTTGTTGGTGATGCAACGTAGAGAGAGAGAGAGAGAGAGAGAGAGAGAGAGAGAGAGAGAGAGCTAAATAAGCTTATGAAAATTGGTTCTTCTTTGGTTCTATTGGTTCTTCTTTTGATATCCTTCTTGGTTAATTTTCTATATGCTTATGAGAATTGGCTAGTTTCTCCTAGTTAATTGGAGTCCCAATTCTGAGATTGAAGTGGATGTATGGAGTAGGTGCACTTGTGAATTCTCTAGCTATTGGATGTGTTGTGAATCCAGCACAAGTAGACTACACTCTTTTCTTAGAAATAGTGAAGGATGAGTCTACTCTTAGCATGCAGGGTTCCTTGCCATGAGGAAGATCTTCCCTGCACTATTTGGTTGGTGGTGATGAGAGAGAGAGAGAGATGTTCAAGATACACTTTAATATTGTTAGGTAACAAGTAAAATACTGTGTGCTTTCTCAAAGGGAGTTGACTTTCAATCATTTTCAAAACTAAAAAGTCCCCAGTAGATTGCTTACAAAGGATCAAATAAGGCTCTTTTCTTATGAATATAATCTTGTTTTAGTTTTGTTGAAACTGATAAAAAATAAAACCTGAATGTAAACTATTAGGTTGTTTTTTACTTTTGAGGGCCAGCTCTTTCCTTGTTTGATTTTGGAAATTTTATAAAACTCCCAAAAGTAGAAGAAAAAGCCTCATAATTTGTCCTATAAGCTTTCACTAAATGTTATGAGCTTGCAAACATATCATGTATAATGGATTTTCGATTTTATTATCAAACATAATATTTATTTTTAATATTGATGCTTTAAAATTATTTTTAAGAACAATTTAAAATAAGTTTACAAATAAAAGAAAATATTTTAACAAACATATTAAATTATATATATATATTTATAGGGTTGGGTTCAAGTTACATTTGGTGTAACTTTAGTTAATATTACACTACCCAATATTTTTTAGTTAGACGTAAATTTTGTTAAATCCTCCATTGGATTACATTATTTTCATATATTCTCCATGCTTACAAAATTTAAAGACGATAAAAATTAATAGTTATGTCATCAATCAATTGTTTAAATTCAAGTTTTTGTAGTTTAAAATAATGCATAAAAGATGAGTTTACGGATCGAATGATAAATTATATCTGATTTGCATGAAAATTAGTATGCATGTTAAGAACATATAAAACATGTAATTTAACAGTTGGATTTTTAAAATATAGATTCAATAGCAAATTGTTGCTATGGAATTCTAAATGCATGTTGCATTGTAGTATAGGATTCTATTTATAAAAATTGTTACATTTATTTCTTGATAAACCCTACCTGATTCAACAGAGGAAAAAGAGTCATATTATCCATTGGAAATAAAATAATACTAATTCTTGAATACAAAACTAATAATTTTGCATCTCACAAGACCATAAAAAATATATTTGAAATAACAAAATTATAATTTAGAAAATTGAATATATGATTTAGTGATAGTTAGACATAAGGGGGCAACAAAACTTTAGATTATTATCAAATTGTATCAAGTCCCATAAAAGAAAATAAAAAAATAAAAAAAATTGTATTAAGTCGACCCTGAGTTGTACAGTAACCTATTAAAAATTGGAAATTCATATTCTAACTTCGTATGAGAAAGAACATGATAATCTAGTTAATGTAGAGGCTGTTTGTCTAGTTTCTATCAAGAGGCCTGATCATCATCAACTTGGCAACCATTACATTCAAGGTCATCATGTAAAAGCAAGTTCCTATCACATTCAGTGCTGCAATTTGCAAATAGTATAGCTGTCTGTGTGTTTGACTGTGCAGACAAGAAAAGTTCAAAGTGGTGGAAACAAAACCAGACCACCGTGCCTGCCATGGCACTTTCAAGAGGAAAACCCCACGAACTATTTGGAGTTACTGTGAAACTGGAAGAGCAAGTACAGTTTTGGCTAATAACAATATGAGAAAATACTTTAATATTTAGATAATAAAAGTAAAGACTGAAGAGACATATAAGCTACATATGACAAAATTGTCTGTAAAAGGGTATCATCAATAATTAATTAAGATAGAATCCCAAACACTTTCTCTTTCTCTCTTAAACTCTCTTTTACTGCTGAATCCTTCAGTTCAAAGTCCAAACCCTGCATTTGAATCCCAAAGAAATAATAAGAATGTTAATAACAGCTGAAGTGGTTGTTGAGTTAATGAAGATTCAAGTTAATTAATTAAGATCCTAATGAGAGCACAAAAGGGATGTCAAGTTTTTTGATAAAAAAAAAAAAGGATGTCAAGTTTCAATTGCATGAGAGACACTGAAATGGCAGTGACTATGTCACGCAACCGTGCGCATTGTAGGCTGTATCATACGAAAAAAGTCTGTGTTCTCTGAAGTAAGGACTCTGAACCACACAGTGTCAACTGTGGGCAATAAACTAGTCATGCGCGGATATATTATTTCACACCCATGTCCTTTTTGCAATTTTAATATTATACTTGCTTTGTAGGGTTTTTGGTCAACACATTTACAGTAAAGTTTTATTTTGGGTAAACACATTAAAGTTCTTTTTCATAATTTTTGCCGTAACTTAATGATATCAACAATTATGAATTATACCTAATCACTTTTTATATATATATATATATATATTTATGGGTCCGGTTAACTTGTAATCTAAGGGCACATATTAAATCATCTATTTTTGAAAATATTTTCTCGAAAATTGAAAAAATTATTAATACCTTTTTAATTCTCAAAAAACTATTTATAAAAATGAATGGTTTAATGTGTACCCTAAGGGTACATATTAGCAAAATCTTATATATATATATATATATAACTTTTCTCTGCCGCTAATAATTGACTACTTTAGAAGACATTTGAGTCTATTTTATTTTTATTAATAAGTCTGCGACAATTTCAGCATCATGTGATTGCATGATTTGATTGGTACAGGATAATGCCAACACCAATAATAAAGTTAAGTAAAAGTGTTCTAATCATCGTAAACATATTAATAGTTGTGAAAAGTATTATACTCTTATTATTATTCTTTTTGTCCCCATTGAAAGGTTCAATATTATTATGATCACAAGTCACAACATTTCTCTCTGGTACATCAAACTAATCAATCAGTTTTCTTTTTCTTGTAAAAACTCATTCATTTTAATGTTTATGTGCTTCATGCTTTACACGACCAAATAATTCATTAAAAACAAGAATTGATCTAAGGCATCCAATCATTAAGCTTCCCTCCTATCTTATAAATTATATATTAACATTCGTAATTGTAATAAGAGAATAAAAATGGACTATTGAAACCATAATGTCATCACTTAACCCAACCCCTCAAATTTTCTGCCTCTCACAATCTTCATTAGCACGATCATAAAAAGTCACCAAATAATTTAGTTATCATAGCATTTCCAAACCGGTGAAATAATAATTATAATAATAACAAAAATATTATTACTATTTTCACTATATTATGATAACTATAATTAACAGTAAAAATAAATTTAAAAACACTATCTATTATATTATATCATAATAATTGTACTTTAAAGAGTTTGGGACATGTACCTATGAAGGGTTTGGACAAGTTTTTGATCCATGGAAGGAAAGAAACCCTAAGAGGGATCAATAGTGCGGCGGTCATCCCCAGCAGCAGCCCTAGGTTGCGGAAACTGACTGAGTTGTAGGTTTGCCGACACGTTCATCGCCAAAAGGCTTGCATCATAGTTGTTTCCGCCATCAAAGCTCCTTATCATCTGCTGTTGATCCCTTGGAAAGAATTGGTGATGGTAATGGTGATGGTGGTCCCTCACGCCGCCACCGCCACCAATCAGATTAATCCCCAAGTTCTGCTGATGGTTGTAATTGTTGGCAGCAGCGGCAATTAGGCCGTGACTGGTGATGCCTAAGTTTTGGTATTTAGAGAGTTCAGATTTGGCACAACTGATTTCCATTTGGAGTTGGCGGAGTTGGTGTTGGAGGACGGAAATGAGTCCGACGCAGCCATAGACAGGGTCACGGAGACGCATGTCAGCCTCAAAGGCGAGAGAATTGACGGCGTCTTCACGCTGGTGGGGGTGCAACTCGTTGAGAAGTTTGGTGACGTTGCTTGCACCAAACACTTTGTGGACGTTTGCAAATTTTTGTGGTTGGTCCGGTGGGAAATAGGGTGCAAAAACACACTCCGGCTGGCATTTTCGCCTCAGAAACTTGCAAGCTGCACATGGGGAATTTGATGAAGACGCCATGTTCCACCTTGCTCTCTGCAAAATCAAACAAGCAACAACGAATATCAAAGGTGACAATAATAATATATTTGAATCAAAAATAGAATATATGATTGGTGGCTATAGAAGAACTTTGATTAATACCATGATGGACAGAAACAAAAATTTCAAAACCCAACTAATTAATTGCTTCGAGTTTTTTTTATTTTTATTTTTATTTTTATAAAGTGCTTAGAAGTTTAATCTTTGGGACCAAGAAAGAGGGAAAATGTTAAGAAATGAATAGATGAAGTAGAGGAAATTAAGTAAAGAATTTAATCTAATAAAGGATTTTTGTTTTATATATTAAAAAAAATTCTAGTAGAGTGCAGAGGATAATAAATGGCGATGGGACTATAATTGTAAAGTCTAAAAGGGTAATCAAAGTCAGAATCTGTAAGATCTTAATTAAAAGAAGTAAAAAATAAATTAAAAAAAAACCCAAAAATAGAATAGAAATGAAACTAAGCATAAGAGGGTTAATTAATTATACAAATGGGAAATAAATTGCATGAATAAAAATAAATATGTATAGTTAGTTAAAATAGGAATGATTGATATATACCCTGTGTAGGATCTGGTGCAATAATAGTGATTTTCTTTCCTGATTTTTTTATTGAAGTAATCAAACTGAAATCATGTTGGTTTTGGGAAGAGTTATAAGAGATCCGGCTAGGCTAGCTATAATAAAAAGGAGAAGAAAGGAATTCATATAGTCAAAGTGCATAAATAAAGCAACAAACATACAGGATTTTCTCTGATAACATTACACATAACAGGCTATATTTCCATTTCTCTCACTACTAAGAAACCCTAAAAAGAGCAGAGCGGTGGAGATATAAGGTTTTTACTTTAGAAAGAGAAAGAGGGTTTGGTTTAGACTTTACACTTTACACTTTAGAGAGAGAGAGAGAGAGAGCAGCAAGCAATGGGAAAAAGGGAAATAGAAAGGTAGATTTTTGAGTACCCGTGTATGTGGTGTGGTGGGATTGAGGGATTGGATCTCGTGAAGAAGAAAGGTTATATATGTTTCACTCTTTCCAATGAAAAGTTTGGAAGCAGATCTTGCTTGAATTTCATACAACTATTCTTTTTTATATTTTACTCGGCCATTTTTAGAGATATATTATATGAGACTTTTAAGACAAGCTTTGATTCAACACCTTGGGATGAACCAACCAACTCAGACTACTATGTCATACTTCATACCCAAATTTTAATTTTAAATGTAAAAAAAAGAAAAAAGTTAAAAAACCAAATATATAGTTGAACCAAATGGTTATGAAAAAAAAAAAGGAGAGAAAGAATTAATGAAAAGGAGAGATGGGGGGAGACAATAAGGGTTTTCTGACTCTGACTGAGGGGAGATCTTGGGATAATGAAGAGTATTCTTCTTCTTCTCTTCCTCTAATTCTTATTCTATGAAGAGTATTCTTCTTCTTTTCTTCCTCTAATTCTTATTCTTCTAGATGTTCTTGGGAGTTCAATAAATAACACTAAAAAATGAAAATAAAGAAAGATAAAAAAATAGAGGGAGAGTAGTACTTCTCGATTTCTTCAGTCAAACCTTTTTTTTCTTTCTTCAAACTACACCTCCTTCTATACTATTATGGTTATTGATGATGATGATGGATGTGGCTGATAGAAAGCAAAATGGATGGACCTCCCAAAGCCCTTTGAAGCTTTTTTCACAGTCGTCAGCTCCTCTTTTTCCTTCCCTTCCTTGTTCTTTCTTGCTTGTACTTCCTTTCTTTCAACAGGACTCTCTCTCTCTCTTTGCTCCTTTTTGTCGGCTTTTCCTTTCTTTCTATTTGAGAGCCTTCCCTTTAAGCCATTGTATATGATAATAATAAAAATGAAATATCTTAAAGCTTGGTGTTGTTCATGCAAAATCTCTCTTCATTTCGCCACTCTTTTAGCTTCTATTTATTCGCCGGAAAAACAAATGGCATGGAACATGCATAGAAAGATAATGATCACAAGGTAACAGCTATAGGGAGTAATAGGTCTTGAGAAAGAGAGAAAAAGAGAGAGAGAATGTGTGTGTGTGTTTTAGAATATAGTAGAATCTTGGATAGAGAGAAAGAATGAGAGTGTCTTTTAGTAAGGAGTGGTGGGTGGGGGAAATTCCCCCAGAAGCAGAGGCTAAGGAGACGCGGATAAAGCAAACACAGCGTGAGTTAAAAGAGTTAAGTCTTTGAGATAACAAAGTTTTAGTGTGTGTGTTTTTGAGAAGAAGTAGGGTGGGGCTTTTATTTGTGGTTGTTCTTATTATTTATTAAGAGGCTATCAGTGATTTTTGTTTGTAGCATGTTATGTTGTGTAGTGACATGACCCAACTTCCCATCCTCTGGACTGTACTATTAGCTAACTAGTATAGTATACTATAGACTATAGTATCAGTATGTAATAGTATAGGGATAGCATCTTTTCTTTTCTGAGAGTGTTTTTAGGCTTTCAGGTTGTGCTTTCTGTCCCCTACCTTATGCCCTCTCTCTCTCTCTCCATTTTTCTTATTGAAAATGAAGAATTCTTTTAGTTATTTTGATTTGAGTTGCTTTAACCTAATTAATTAGTGCATCTTTCTCTTTTGACCATTTTTAATTAGGGTTTCAAATTTCAATGGGGGAAACTGGATAAAGGAATTGTCTCCAATGAGTTATAAGCCTCTTACTGCAATCCAAAATTCATCATAGCATAAAGACATTCTCATGTTTGGGTATCTATATTTATGCACAGACTCAACTTATGTTAGAACATTTACATTTGGGAATCTAAAAAAATACACATTTTACAATCTAAAAACTTACTCTATCTATTTTACCATACCATTTTATAACTCATCTAACATCTCAGTTTTATTTTAACATACAACTAATTAAAATAATATAAACTACCCCATCAAATAATATAAACAACTCACTTCTCTTTTTTCTCTCCCATCCCTCTCTTCCTCCATAAAATTAGCCATCACCACCACCACCATCGAACCACCCAACTTAACCAACCACCAAATCAAAACTAACCACCACCACTGAACCACAACAACCCACAAACCACCAGCCACTACAACCACAGCATTGCCGCACCACAAACCTAGGAAAATCAACAAAATTTTCAACCACCATTGCCAAACCAACCGAGAACCATACCTATCGTTGCATCACTACCCACTGTGGGCGTAAGGGAAAAAGAGTGCCGAAGTCGCCACCTAGTTATATGGTCTAGGAATCATGAATATAACGTCCTTTTGAGAAAGGACCTTTGGTCTTACTACCAGAGTATGAGTTCGGAGTTTAGGAACGCTCTTGGGAAGGTGTTAGGCACCCAAGATCGCCTAACCCTAAGGTTGACCTCCCATCATTGTGTCTTATGTCCTAACCTTATTAAAAATATGTTCAACACTTGTATCTATACTCTCACACACACTAGCATACATCTAAGCATACCATCATGGCATCATTCATCCCAAAACATATACCTATCTACCCTTGAACAAAAGAGAGCCAAACACAAAAGAAACCCTAGCATTCATCTAACATATGAAAACCCTATCATACATCTAAAATAAGGCAGCAACTTAAACATGGCAGCAAGACATTAACGTATTACAAACCCTAATCAAACATCTAAGCATGTTATATCATATCATCAAAGTAAAACCCTAACACAAATGCATGGACATTGCTAATGTATGACTTACCCTTTACTTACCTCTCAGCAGCATAACACCTATGGCATCAATGCATGAGCATGTGAATGAATGACACTAAAACTAAGAAAACCCTAATCTAAACATGTGACAACAAACAAACATGTTAAAAGGCGGACGAGCAATTATGGGGCTTAAAACATATGAAAAAGAGGCTACACAGAACAAACATGTGAAAGTAGAAACAAAACAAATAAGGATTTAGGGTTTCTTGGTAATGGCATCACGCACGCTAGAACAGGTTTGCGTACGCATGAATTCAGCTTGCGTACGCAGGCTAGCTCATGCGTACGCAAACCCTTACCTAGAAAACCTAAAAACACAAAAACAGAGCAGAACCTTAAAACAACAAACTAACAACCTATGTACACAAAAAATACACAGAACTAAAGGGCTAAACTAAGCAAACATGTATGAACATAAACCAAACCAAAAACGAGATTAAAACAAGAGAAGAAAGACAGAAAATAAAAAGAAAAGCTATAAAGAATACCTTAAAGCAAAAACTCCTAGGCTTGATTTTTGACCGTTTCCCTCAGTCAAATCTATCACAATTTAATAAAATAGTGATTAATAATCTTAAACTTAAAGGATTGGGGCCAGAAAAGGTCCCAATCAAATAAAAAATGACTTGAGGGTGTTTTGTGAAAAACTCCATTTTGATTCACTATTTTATAGTGAATCTTAAGTTTTTCTCGTGAGATTTTTCGTATTTTGAAAATGTACCATGTAAGACTTTTTATAGTTGAAAAAATGGGGTTTGGAATGGCTCACAGACGATGTGGGATTCATTCCAAACCTTAGTTATTATTGCAGAAAACTTGTATTTCTTATGCTTTTGAAACCCTAGCTGCGTATGCAGGAATGTGCCTGTATACGCATGCTTTAGCTCGCGTACGCAGGCCGCGACTCACGTACGCAGGCTGCGGGTCACTTTGATCATTTAATTTTCCAAAAATAGATTTTTGCTTATTTAAAAGGTTATATTTTTCATTTTAACACTCCTCAAGTCAATTTAATATCTGATTGGACTCTAAACTGGCCTTGGGCCTTAGAGTTTGAGCATCATTGGGGAACGGGGGCTTGAGTAGTAAGGGGTACAAAATGCAGTGTTTACAGATGCTCTCTTTTGATTCGTGAGCTTCGCTAATGGAATCAAAAGAATAAGAGACAAAATTTTTTGTTTTGACGTATAGCTCAAGCCCAACCCACGCACACGAAACACATCACACATACATGGGGCGGGGTGCAACTTCGAAGAGTTGCGTGGGATTAGTATGTTCGAAGTCCCACCTTGGTTGCTTGGGAAACGAGCAATGACAGGTTCATTGTCCCAGAACCTGTTTTGCTACTTGCAAGCAAACAGCGAGTAACTCACTATCCTAGAGTCACTAAAACATAAAAAAGAAAATAAACAAATGTGCTATTTCGAGCTAACCCATCACACAACAAAAGGATATAGTCTCTATGGTGTCCATTCGGGATTCTTGCCTCAAACTTCTCCGAGTGACTTGTTCCTCTTATCTTCTTCACTTCTTTCTCTACCTTTTCGAGTGAGGCTCTTGCCTCGGGTTGGCCTTGGCCTCTTTCTCTATCACTATCTCTATCTTTTTCTACCGTGCCTGCATGTTCAATTCCCAGAGGATATATGCGCGAGTAGGATCCACTAGGGATGGTGAATAACTCGCTGAGGAGTAGATGGGGAGGAATCTTCTGCCTTTCACAACTTGTTTGGATATTAGAAACTCGCTGAGGAGTAACATGGATGGACTCACTGAGGAGTAGTGTAGATGTGTGATCCATTAGGGAAGAATCTTCTGCTTCCTATATGGTTCACTGAGGATTTTGAGGAAAAATTTTTTGCTCCCTCGTTAGGGATTTTTTTGTTGTTGTTGTTGTTGTTGTTTTTTTTTTTTTTTTTTTTTTTGTGTGTATGGGACTCAATGGGGAAGAATCCTCTACTTCCTTACTGGGGATATTTTGGGGAAGAATCTTTCGCTTCCTCATTGAGGATTTGCTTTAATGTGCTTGGGTCCATTGGGGAAGAATCTTCTGCCTCCTCCATGGGGATGATGCTCGATATGCCTGAACTATTGAGGAAGAGTCTTCTACTTCCTTCATGGGGATGATATTTGATAGATTTGATCCTTTTGAGGAAGAATCTTCTACTTCCTTTACCGGGGGTATTGCTTGAGATGCTTGAAATATTGAGGAAGAATCTTCTGCTTCCTTATTGAGGATGATGTTCTTGATATGCTTGATCCGCTGGGGAAGGTCCTTGATATGCTTGAACTAGTGGGGATGGTTCTTGATATGCTTGAACCAGTGGGGATGGTTCTTGATGTGCTTGAACGAGGGAAGAGTCTTCTATTTCCTTTACCGCTCACTGGGGAGTCCTTTGATAATTTTGTGTTAAATTGGGGTGATCTTGAGATGTTCCTCTTTTTTCGAAAGAAAGATTTTTTTTTTTTAAATTATTGTTCATGACTAAACTACACGTAGTTTAGTGGTGAGGTCTAAGCTACACGTAGTTTAGCCATCAGTTGTGTTCCCGCCTCTTCATTTTTCTCAACGGTTACCAACCATTTCTTTTTTTTTTCTTCATTCTCTTCATCTCCCTCACCTCTTCACATTCTTCATAACTCCTCTCTTTTCTCTCTACAAAAACCTCCCTCCCCTCTTTCTTTTCCTCACTTCCTGATTCTCCCATCCTCTTAAATCCTCTCATTTTCTCATTTTCTCTCATTTTCTCATCATTTTCTCCAATGGCACCTAAGGCCAAGAAATCTTTCTACATCCTATCTTTCGATGCCTTCCATCTCACCCGCTGGAGCGGAGCCACGAGGTTGGTGGGACCTCCACCATTAACATACCGACCAGAGAACCATATTCCCATTGGTGAATCCGTAAGTTTTTTTTTTTTTTTTTCTCATTTTCAAGTTTCTCTCTAATCTTCGGTCTAAATGTGTTTTTTGCTATGTAAATGCTTGGGTTTTGTTGTGGGATGGGTTTAGATGAAAACCTGACACCTTAGGAGGGGTAGGAACATGTCTAGGATTGATTTTGGATGATGCTTCTTTGAAAATGTCGAAGAACTACTTCTGTCGGTGTTCTTGCGTGTGCGGGCTTGGGCCTGCGTACGTAACTTGTATTCATGTGTACGCAGCTTTGTTCTTGCGTACACAGGTATGTTCTTGAGGCTCTGTGTACGTGGGAATGGATCTGCATACACAAGGTCTTGTTTGCGTGCATGGGCTTTGACCCGTGTACATGAGACGCTTGGCAGAAGGCCTACTCTGCCTATTTTTACTCCTTTTTCAACCGTTTCACCTCCATATGCGATTCTAACACCCTTTTTTGTCATTCCTGCATTTGAACATCACTGTATCATTCTTTTTATCTTCATTCTTGCATCAAAACAACATATCCCTAAATTTCACTTGAATCATGAATCTAATGTAATCTTTCTTTTTGCAGTCATCATCCCCATATGCTAATAGGGGAAGCACCAATAAGGTGGTGGAATGGTTCGACCTACTTGCCCCTGAAACCAGGGGTTATATTCGGGAGGCGAACTTTGAGCCTATCATTAGTCTTCTTCCAGAAAAGTCTGCAAGTGCCACCTTCGCGCAGTGCCTCATTGAGAGGTGGTGGAACACTACCCACACCTTTCATACTGCCGAGCGGGAGATGATGGTGACTCCCTATGACTTTTATTGCATGACTGGCCTTAGTTTCGAAGGGGCCATCATTAGTTTAGTGTCGGGCATCCAGCTAGGCATCGACATGTTGGGGAGGAAGTACTCCACTAAGACCATCTACTACTTCGACTTGGTGTCAGATTACATGTTCCTCCCATAGAGGACCACGGAGGAATGCGTCCGTATGGCTAGGGCTTTCCTTCTCCACTTTTTGGGGGCTTACCTCTTTGCCAATGGTGGGCAAATGGTGTCTTTGAGGTGGCTAACCCTCTTCCAGGACTTTGGGGAGGCACGGAGGGTCAACTAGGGGCAAGCATGTCTTGCTTATCTTTACTCCACCCTTGACACTCTCAGTCGAGGCATTTTGCGGCAGCTTGTGGGGCCTTGGAAGCTCCTTGAGGTCAGTTCCCCTCTCATTCTTTGCACTTTCACTTATAGCTTATAGTCTTGCAAACTGTACTGTCTTGAAAATTATCATCTTGCATCTGTCATCTTGTCATTTTGCTAACTTTCATCTTGCAAACTGTCATCTTACAAACTGTCATCTTACATCTAACTTGTGGCTTGTGCTTCTTTTTTCCGTAGCGGTGGGTGGTTAGGTATGGCCTTATAACTTTGGGCACTGACCTAATTTTGAGGGATTTTCACCAAGTGAGGGCACATCTTGTGGGGTTGACTTCAGATAAGGTAAATTTAAGAGTTCTAGTTGTTTATGCTTCTTTCTGTATTACCCTTAGGATACTCTCTTCCTAACCTTGTGCCTTTATAGGTAAACTAGGCCTATGGGCCGGCCAGCCCTTTCTTGCTACTCGAGACTTGGAGCCTGTCGCACTCATTACTTCAGAGATTACTCGACCTCTTGAAGGAGTGGGCTTAAGGGCGCTATATTTGGCAGAAGGGTTGAGGTGCTAGTTGGTGGGTAGGGATGACCCACAGATTCTGATGGACCCACCTGAGTTCATGCTTACCCCACACTCCATGACTGATGCTGAATACAACTCGTGGGGGAGTGGTGTTTCCTATGCCGAGCAGCTTCTTGAGGGGTTGGACTATGAGGAGTTCAACATCACTCGCCTTATGCCTTCTCTTACTATTCAGGTCTATGCTCAAACTCTTGTACTTCTTCTCTCTCTTTTTTCTTTATTTGTCATGACTCCTAATGTGGGAAATTGTAATAGGGGGGACCTATTGAAGGTGAGCCCATTGATCCTCCATATATCCCTTGGACAGTTTATGCTTATGGCTTGGATGGTTTTGCTCAGAAGCGTGTCGTGCCCCGTAACCCTAATGTCATGGGCTATCCTTTCCCTTCCAACACTCGAGCGATGAGTTCTTTCTTCCCTTTGTCCTTTCTTTTTGCCAAATTTCTCTTTTTGTTTCAGTCACTAACCCTTTTTTCTTCAAATTGCAACTCACTATCCAAGAGTATGAGGAGTTGGTATGGTTGGCCGAGAATCTTAAGTTGGAGGTGACCAACTACTCGAGGGAGCTATATGGTCCTGGAGGAGTAGCCCACCCAGGCGGTAGTGATGATGATGATGATAATGGTGGTGGCAAGGAGGAGGATTCAGAGGCGACTCCTAGCTACCAGCTAAGGAAGAGGTGGCACCCTTGATTACCTGCAGCCACAACATATATACAACAAATAACACACAGCTTTTTTCTTTTTTCTTTTTCTTTTTTTTGCTTTTAATGTTTTTTATTTATTCCCTTTAGCAGACATTTGTGTTTGGTTTGAGACAAAGGATTGTATTTAAGAACATCTTTTTACATTTATACTTTTGATTGGAACTTAGCACTTAATTTACAAGATAATGATAAATTGTATGTTTCTATACAACTTTGCTTCTTTGATGCTTGCAACCTTGTGCTTGGAATATGTCTTGAATGGTTCTTTAGGTCACAGGAACCCTAGAAATGCTTGGGAGTAGAAAAACTCTACTCAAAACAGGGGAACATGGGCTTCTGCCAAGCGTCGTGCATACGTGGAAATGAGCTTGCATACGTAGCTTTGACTTTGCATACGCAGGGTTGATTCTGCATACGTGGGCCATGAATCAGAAAAACCTTAGCCCACTTACTTAGGTATAAAAGTAGCCGTTTTAGTCCAAAAACCCTCACCAATGTATTTCCAACCCAGAGAACACTTTTTTAAGGTCTCCCAATGGCAAAAGCTCTCCTTTTGATGTCTCTACTTGGATTAGGAAGCTTGGTCCCGGTTTCAAGGATTCCAATGCTCCCTATGGCCTTTCTTACATCTTCCCTTACCATCAAATTAGGGTGGATGAGCCTCTTCTTCGTGTTGCTGCCAACTATTGGGTTCCTTCTCGGCATGTATTCTGCTTCAATAGAATAGAATTATGCCCTACTATCGAGGAATTTGCTGCCATCATGGGTGAACCGGAGATTGATGATCTTATCTTTCCTACCATGGGTGGAGATTTACCTTCCTTGCTGCGAGTTGAGTTGGGCGTCCTTAAAACCATAGCAAATAGGTGGTGTGCCTTCGGTAAACTCACCTTTGATTACTTTTCCAGTTTGGGCCTTCTTGAGGGTGAGAGGCCATGATCGTACTACCTTCATGCCTTTTGCTTATGTGCCCTTGTAAGGTATTTCTTGGTCCAACAGTCATATTGTGTGGACCTTCGGATGTGTCGGGTGGCTTATGAGCTAAAGAAAGGTAATCTAGTTGGCTTGATCTTAGCGGAAACCCTTAATGGCTTGGGCGCCTTTCAGAGGAAGGAAGCAAGTTTCTTTGCGGGAAGTCTTCTTCTTCTTTAGGTATAATCCCTAACTTTTGCCTAGGTTCTTAACCTAGCGGGATTCCTCTAATTTTGCATTGATTGCCTTTCGGTTTTCAACCTATGAAGGCACCTTATATCGTATTTCATCATTATTTTTTTTTTTTCTATTTTTTTTCTCACTCATGCTCTCCACTCTCTTTTGTTCTTTCAGATATGGCTACAAGAGAAGCTTCAGTTGTTTATGTTAGGATTAATGCCCTTAAATCCTATTGTATGATGCTACGTATGACATTATGTATGACTTAATGTTGTAATTAACAAAGTTGTTTTATTATTATCTAAAATAATGGTAACGTGAATATTTGGATATTATCATATAGTCCATGAGATGCATAGTATGTGATTTAGTCATAGAAGATATAAATCACAAGTTCTTTGTAAACTCAAAATTTTAGTTCGTAGTTGGTGATGAAATTGGGCATTTCATTTGTGAAGACTATAACATATCAACTAAGATGATTTGTCTTGATCATGGAAGTGGAGACTTCTAGTTGATATATTTTAAGAGTTAAGACATATTGAACTGGACTGCTATGAGATTTATTATTCTCTTAACGATTGTCAAATGAATAATAAATCTCACGACTTCTATTTAGATCAACTCTTAATCTTGAGAGAATAATGGGCCTGATCATGAAGTGTAGGTTGCTTTGATATATCAGGAGTGAGATCTAAAGTAACGATCAAAATCTCAGTATGTTGGGCAGCCACATTTAGTGTTGATGGAACATATATTCTCAAGATGGAATTCATAATCTCTTCACTGAGATATAAAATACTCCCTTGAGATAAATTTAATGGGTTTGGTTATTCAGAATGTTAGGCTTAACTACTTTAGTAAGGAGTTACTAAAGTATATATTTATGAAATTGGATTTCATAAATATATGATGAATAACTTAAAGGATTAAACCGGGTACTCAAGGATTAAGATGTAGTAATCTTCAAAGTGGCAGTCAATCTACATGACTTTGTATTACTACAAATATTTTATGAAGGGGTTACATGTATAATAAAATATTGGGATATAATTTATTAATAAGGCCTAGAGTGCAATTATATTTATATAGTGGTATTAAATATAATTAATGTTAACTTTGGATTTGTCAAGAGTTGACAGAAAAGCTCAAGACCCATTGGAGCTAGAGTCTTATTTGTTCCCTTTTGGTCCCATTTCAAGCCACATACTAAAGCCTAATTGTTATGGCCCAAAAGGCTAGCACAATTAGATAATTAGTTATAAGGAGAGAAACATACAAAATTTTGTAAGAGAATGAAATGGTGTGTATGTGAGTGTTAGACACTCTCTTATTCTCCCTTGAACACATACATATAAACTGATTGAGAGACCACACTTCTTGGGCATAAGTGGAATTGGAGTGAAGATTAAAAGTGTTCCCAAGTACTCCTAATCTTTGGTTTTGAATTTCACCGCACCGAGGTACACTTGTTCTTATACTCTGAAATTTACATAGTACATGTTATCAATTGCGAATGAATATGTTTTGTATGCGATACAAACATGTGTTTTTCCAACAATTGGTATCAGAGCCAGGTTTTCAATTTCGAATATGTATAACATGTTTTGTGAGTTTTGGAATTAAAGATAGTAATTTCATGTTGTTAAAAGATTAAATATTCAATTTTCTACACGGTTGTTGAAATTACTATTTTATAAAAACTGATATTGATGTTATGATGTTGTTTAAGTTTGATATTAAGTATGTTAAACTGAACTTTAAGGCTATAGCATCAATGGTATTCAGTTTTGATCTCAAACTCAATATATTATGTTCATATGATGGTAGTTTGTTCATGAAAAACCGTTGAAAACTGCTTGGTGAAAATATTGGAAAATTTAGTTTCATGAGTTTCGACCGATCGAAAATTCCCTTCGATCGATCGAATGTTCCTTTTTGATTGATCGAACAGGAATCGAGAATCGATTGAGTCAGGCAAATTGTTTATGTTGAATTTATTAAAATTTCGACTGATCGAGAATTCCTTTTGATCGATCGAATAGGAATCGAGAATCGATCGAGTCATCCAGATTGTTTATAAAAATTTTCTTCATGATTTCAATCGGTCGAAGATACATTCGATTGATTGAAAGTTATGAGTTTTGAATTTTCACTAAGTGTTTTCACATTTAAAAGTGCAAGGCTATGTGTAATGAGATTACACATGTTTTCTAATTAAACACCTTTATTTTAAAACATCTAGTGGGAGAGAGATACAAGGGTTGGATCTCACGGCCTCTATTGTCGATTTATAGTAGTGTGATTAAGCACCTTGCCTTGGCGTATATGCCTTGCTCCTAATGGAGGGTGTTTGATTCATAGTACTACAGATTAAACTTCTTAATGATGGATGATATGTGTTTTTACATTAAGAACGACCACGCTACCAGGGAGTTACTTAATGACTCACATAGATTTCAAGCAATGGTGTACACTAGACTAAGTTTAATGTTAACCTCCCTACGGAGCTATGTCATTATTACTTAGAGGCTAAAGGAAATACGAAATAATATTATTAGTGTTTGATAAGAGTTATCATGATAGCACTAATAATGAGAATAGTTCTCAGTCAGTCATAGTGTTTATAATTTACTTGCTACTAAGGAATTTTAAACATGGGATTGGGTTGTCATTGCCTATTTTATATTATGGTTTTATTAAGGTTCCATACTATATGTTTATATGCTAAATTGATAATGTCCAATTTTACTTATTATATTCATGTTTATTGTTTTCAGATTTAAATCATGGCATCTTTTAGCCACTTGTTGCTATTCTTAATCAAAACAAACTGACTGGATCCAACTATGTTGACTGGAAAAGAAATTTGGACATTGTTCTTACTGCTGAAGAGCACAAGTATGTGCTTAGTCAACCTTGTCCTAACTTTCCATCATAGATGCTCATCTTGAGGAAAAACAGTGATATGATCGTAGGCAGAAATCTAATGAGATGGCCAAGTGCTATATCCTAGCATCTATCTCAAATGTTCTACAGCATCAAATGCAAGATGTAGGACTAGCTTCGGACATAATGTTAAGTCTGAAGGAGATTTTTGGTGAGCAAGGCCATTCTGCAAGGCAAGAAACTATGAGGCAAATTTATAATGCCAAAATGGCTGAAGGTACTTCAGTGAGGGAGCATTGTCTAAGGATGATCTCTAATCTAAATACACTGGAAGTTTTAGGTGTCGATATTGATGGAGAATCCTAAGATATGATACTCCAGTCACTATCAGAATCATTCAAGGAATTCAGACTTAATTATAATATGAACAAAAAGATTTATTCATTGTCTGAATTAATGAATGAATTGGTAGCGGCGGAAGGCATTCTTGGTACATCTAGTGTTGATGCCAATATGGCTGAAGCTTTTACTTCTCAACCAAAGTCGAAAGGCAAGGGTAAAAAGAAGAAGAAGAAGGACTTCACCAAGCAAGATGGTAAACAAATTGCCTTAGGAGTTGCCAACAAGGGAAAGAAGAAGGAGTACGCCAAAGGAAAGTGTTTCCATTGTGGTGAGAAAGGTCATTGGAAGAGGAATTGTCCAAAAATCAGAGCTGCCAATAATAAGGGTATGAAAATTTTACCCCTCCTTGAAAGATGTTTAGTACAAAATCCCACGGATTCCTAGTGTGTGGATTTAGGTTGTACTAATCATATTTGCAATTCTTTGCAGGGGTTCCAGGAGACCAGAAAGCTGAATGAAGGGAAATTATTTCTTACCTTGGCTGATAGGAGTAGAATTCCAGTTGTAGCTATTGGAGTGTTTAATTTATGCTTTGATTTTAGGGTTTTAATATTGGAAGACTGTTTATATGTACCTAATGTTAGTAGGAATTTAATTTCTGCAACTTATTTAGGTAAATATGGATATTGTGTTATCCTGAAAGACAATGTTGTAATAAAGAAGGATAAAGTGTTTATCTGTTCTGGCAATATTGTGGATGGTCTTTATATTTTAACTCCTGATAAGCATGAATTATACAATTCTGAATTAGATAATGACTCTCATATAAAATCATTAAAGAGAAAGTTTCCTTTTTCTAATGATGCATATCTTTGGCATTTGCGTTTGGGTCATATTAATCCAAATAGAATTCAAAGACTGATCAAAGATGGACTCTTAGAGCCATTGGACTTTGATGAATTTCCAGTTTGTGAATCTTGTTTGAAGGGTAAAATGGCCAAAATACCTTTTAATGCAAAAGGTAGAAGGGCCTAAGAGTTGCTTGAATTAGTTCATACGGATGTATGTGGTCTTATGTCAACCCAAGCAAAAGGAGGTTATGAGTACTTCATCACTTTTACGGATGATTACTCAAGATATGGTTATGTGTACCTAATGAAACGAAAGTCCGAAGCTTTTGAAAAATTCAAAGAGTTTAAGGCTGAAGTTGAGAATCAATTGGGTAAACGCATATAGGCCATTCGATCTGATTAAGGTGGTGAATACCTTCTTGGAAATTTCAAGGATTACTTAACTCAAAATGGGATTGTATCCCAATTGACTGCACCTGGAACTCCCCAATAAAATGGTGTAGTAGAAAGAAGGAATAGAACTCTTTTAGAAATGGTTAGGTCCATGATGAGTTACTCAACTTTACCAATTTCTTTTTGGAGGTATGCCTTAAATACAACAATACATCTTTTAAATTTAGTTCTGTCAAAATCTGTTCCCAAAACACCCATGGAATTGTGGAGTGGGCGTAAGCCTAGTATGAGATATCTCCACATTTGGGGTTGTCCAGCACATGTGCTAAAAGGGAAGCATGATAAATTGGAACCTAAATCAGAAGTATGTTTTCTTGTTGTTTATCCAAAAGAAACTAGGGGTTATTTATTCTATAGTCGTAATGATAACAAATTTTTGTTAGTACAAATGCTAAATTTTTGAAAAATGACTATATGAATAATTTTACTCCTAGAACTAGAGTTGTTTTGGCTAAAATGAATGAACCTGTAATTAAACAACCAATGGATGAAACTAGGGATGATGTGGTTGTATCGGATACACCACAAGATATTACTCATGGGATGACTAGTACACATGAGCCTCGTCGTAGTGAAAGGATTGTTAGGCCACCTATAAGATTTATAGGTTTGGGAGAAACTTCTGAAACTATCTCAGAAGAGGCTGAAACTAATCCTTGCACTTATGAAGAGGCAATGAATGATATAGATGCACATCATTGGGTCCAAGCTATGAAATTTGAATTGGATTCTATGTATTCCAATCAAGTATGGGATCTTGTAAAGATGCCTAACGGCATTAAACCTGTTGGTTGCAAATGGGTTTACAAGAGGAAGAGAGGGATAGATGGAAAGGTTGAAATCTTTAAAGTAAGGCTAGTGGCGAAAGGGTATACACAAAAACAAGCTATTGATTATGAAGAAACCTTTTCACCAGTAGCAATGCTTAAATCTATCAGAATTCTCTTATCCATTGCTACTCATTATGATTATGAGATTTGGAAAATGGATGTTAAGACTGCTTTTCTAAATGGCAATCTTGATGAAGAAATCTATATGATGCAACTGGAAGGTTTCATAGCAAAGAACCAAGAGCATATGGTATGCAAGTTGAAAAGATCCATTTATGGACTTAAGCAAGCATCTAGATCATGGAACATCAGATTTGATCAAGCGATCAAGTCATTTGGTTTTGAACAAAATCTTGATGAACCATGAGTGTACAAAAGATATCGAGATAAAGTAGTAATGTTCCTAGTACTTTATGTTGATGATATTCTACTTATTGGAAATAATGTAGGGGTAATGTCATCAGTAAAGGTTTGGTTGTCAAGCCAATTTGATATGAAGGACTTGGGCGAAACTAACTTCATTCTAGGGATCAAGCTTTGGCAAGATTGCAAGAATAGAATGTTAGGTTTGTCACAAGCTGGATATATAGATAATGTTCTAGAACGGTTTAGCATGCAAAACTCCAAGAAAGGATTACTTCCTTTCAGACTTTCTGATGACTAAAGGCCTAAGACTCTTGAGGAAGAAAATATGATGAGACAAGTTCCTTATTCTTCTGCAGTGGGAAGTCTCATGTATGCCATTTTTTGTACTAGACTAGATATCTGCTATTTAGTTGGCATGGTCAGCCGATATCAATCAAATCCAGGACCAAAACATTGGCAACCTGTAAAGTCTCAAGTATCTATGGAGAACGAGAGATTATATGCTTGTTTATCAGTGTAAGGATTTGATTCCCATTAGTTATACAGATTCAGATTTTCAATCAGATCTTGATTTCAGAAAGTCCACTTCAGGTTGTGTGTTCACTTTGGGGGGTGGAGCCATAAGTTGGAAGAGTGTTAAGCAATCTTATATTACTGATTTCACCATGGAAGCTGAATATGTTGCTGCTTGTGAAGCGGCAAAGGAAGCTGTTTAGCTCAAGAAATTCCTTTCTGATCTTGGTGTTGTGAGAATGGAGCAAGTTCCTATCACATTGTTTTGCGACAATAGTGGAGCGGTTGCACAATCCAAAGATCCAAGGAATCACAATAAAGGAAAGCACATTGAAAGAAAGTACCACATCATTCGAGACAATGTTGCTCGAGGAGATGTAGTAGTAGCAAAGATAGATAGTGCAAATAATCTAGCAGATCCCTTTACCAAAGCCTTGCCCCCAAGGACCTTTGAGTCACATTTGGAGGGAATGGGAGTTAGATTAGTGCACAATAGTCTTTAGGGCAAGTGGAAGATTGTTAGGATTAGTGTCCTTAAATCCTATTGTATGATGCTATGTATGATATTATGTATGACTTAATGTTGTAATTAATAAAGTTGTTTTATTATTATCTAAAATAATGGTAACATGAATATTTGGACATTATCATATAGTCCATGAGATGCATAGTATGTGATTTAGTCACAGAAGATATAAATCACAAGTTCTTTGTAAACTCAAAATTTTAGTTCGTAGTCGGTGATGAAATTGGGCATTTCATCTGCGAAGACTATAACATATCAACTAAGATGATTTGTCTTGATCATGGAAGTGGAGACTTCTAGTTGATATGTTAATATGTTTTAAGAGTTAAGACATATTGAACTGGACCGCTGTGAGATTTATTATTCTCCTAACGACTGTCAAATGAATAATAAATCTCACGACTTCTATTTACATCAACTCTTAATCCTGAGAGAATAATGGACCTGATCATGAAGTGTAAGTTGCTTTGATATATCATGAGTGAGATCTAAAGTAACGATCAAAATCTCAGTATGTTGGGTAACCACATTTAGTGTTGATGGAACATAAATTCTCAAGATGAAATTCATAATCTCTTAATGGAGATATAATCTATTCCCTAGAGATAAGTTTAATGGATTTGGTTATTCAGAATGTTAGGCCTAACTGCTTTAGTAAGAAGTTACTAAAGTATATATTTATGAAATTGGATTTCATAAATATATGATGAATAACTTAAAGGATTAAACCGAGTACTCAAGGATTAAGATGTAGTAATCTTCAAAGTGGCAGTCAATCTACATGACTTTGTATTACTACGAATATTTTATGAAGGGGTTACATGTATAATAAAGTCTTGGGATATAATTTATTAATAAGGCCTAGAGTGAAATTATATTTATATAGTGGTATTAAATATAATTAATGGTAACTTTGGACTTGTCAAGAGTTGACAGAAAAGCCCAAGGCCCATAAGAGTTAGAGTCTTATTTGTTCCCTTTTGGTCCCACTCCAAGCCACATACTAAAGCCCAATTGAAATGGCCCAAAAGGTTAGCCCAATTAGATAATCAGTTATAAGGAGAGAAACATACAAAATTTTGTAAGAGAATGAAATGGTGTGTATGTGAGTGTTAGACACTCTCTTATTCTCCCTTGAACACATACATATAAACTGGTCGAGAGACCACACTTCTTGGGCACAAGTGGAATTGGAGTGAAGATTAAAAGTGTTCCTAAGTACTTCTAATCTTTGGTTTTGAATTTCACTGCACCAAGGTACACTCTCTTGTTCTTATATTCTGAAATTTACATAGTACATGTTATCAATTGCGAATGAAGTAGATCCGTTAATTTTCTGTTGCATATGTTTTGTATGCGATTCAAACATGTTTTTTTCCAACAGCTTCAACCTCTTACTGTGCCTGCAGCACCTACCTCTCTAGGCATCTTAGAGACTGCTGGCTTTAGAATGTCATGGGCTTTAAATTGTACATGGAGCTCATGGGTTACCTTAAGGAGACCGATATTCAGTAGGTCGTGGAATGGTGGCATATCTCAAGCATGGTCCATAGTTGTTGCAAGGATCATTGTGACTTTAGTCGGGCTTCAATGCTGTTCTTACTACTCCACTTGTCGTATCTCAAGGCAATTTGGAGAGTGTCAAGGAGCTTCTAATGATGAGGGTGCCTTCCACACCGCGGTGTTCACCAATAGGATCTTGGGCCGGATTAGTGAAGCTTGGTTATGTCGTAGGGTGACGAAAGACATTGTTCCTCCCAAATACATCTATCCCATTGCAAGCTACAAGCAATGGTTGGAGGATGACATGAAGTGGATTCTAAGGGATGAGAAAGCTTACATAAAGACTAGTAAGAAAGCAAGGAGGACTGAGTGACCACCTTGAAGGGCCCCATAATTTACTTTTTTGCACTTGTATGATTCTTATGTTTTGTTTTTGAATTTAATAAAGGATTGGAATGTTCCAAATCCCCTATGAAAACACACTTATTATCTTTTAATTTGAGCAATGAGAGAATTTCCCTTTTTTATTATCTTTGCTTATTGTCATCTCATTTATTTATTTTTCTTTTCTTTTCTTTTTTCTTTGCCATGTAATTTTTGCCCATGACGTCCTTTGAGGAATTTTCGCCATGCCCATGGTCTTTTCTCCGAACTTTTGCCTAGACCGCTCTTTTAGGTTTTCAATCTAGTGGGGTTCTTTTGCCTTAATTTTTTCCTAGGCCACCCTTTCGAGTTTTCAACCTAGCAGGCTTTTTTCTTTTTCTTTTAAATGTGGTATTTTCGGAGCCTATCCATGTTAATGGGGCGAAGCATCTCTTCCCCATCCAAATCTGTGATTCTTGTAGCACATCCAGACATGATCTTCTTAATTATAAAAGGCCTAGACCATCTAGGCTTCATTTTTCCTCTTGGATAAAAAGTCTCATCTCTAAGCACCTTTAGGACCAAGTCCCCTTCTTTAAGGTTTCTTGGTTTCACCTTCTTGTTGAATGCTCTAGCAATTCTTTTTTGGTACCCTTGTGCATGGTATTGTGCCCTAGCTCTCCTCTCATCTATCAAAGTCAATTGTTCATACTTTGCCTTAGCCCAATCCTCTTCTAGGACCTTGGTTTCTACCAATACTCTCAAAGATTGTATCTCCACCTCAATAGGAAGCACTGCCTCACTACCATAAACCAAAGAGTAAGGTGTTGCCCTAGTCAATGCACGGATAGAAGTTCTATAACCCCATAAGGCAAATGGAAGCTTCTCGGCCCAATCTTTGTATGTCACCACCATCTTGGCTAGGATATTCTTTACATTCTTATTGGCTGCTTCTATGACCCTATTAGCTTATGGTCTATATGGTAAAGACTTGTGATGCTTGATGTTGTATAATTCCATGACCCTTCGAACTTCTCCCTCAAAGTGGGAACCGTTATCAGAAATGATCTCTTGGGGCACCCCAAACCCACATATGATGTTGTTTTCCAAGAATCGAGCCACATGCTTAGCCTGCAATACTGAATAAAAGGCTGCTTCTACCCATTTGGTGAAATAGTCAATTGCTACCAAAATGTATTCATGCCCATTTGAAGCTTTAGGAACTATCCTTCCAATCACATCTATGCCCCAAATCGAGAATGGCCATGGAGAAGTCATGCTATACAACTCACTAGGCGGTACATAGTTCAAGTTGGCGTGTGTCTGACAATCATGGCAACTTTTCACATAGTCCACACAATTAGTCTCCATTGTATTCCAGTAGTACCCTATCTTTAGGATTTTCTTGGCTAACATTCTTCCATTCATATGAGGACCACAAACCCGTTGATGAACTTCTTCCATTACTCTCTCGGCTTCTTCTCTCTTCAAACAACAAAGGTGTATGCCATCATAGGATCTTCTATAGAGTTGTCCCCCACATAGGATGTATTGTGTTGCCATCATCCTAATGGAACGACGTTCTCTCTTGTCGACACCATCCAGATATGCCCCTAGTTCCAAGAACTTCATGATGTCATAGTACCATGGAACTTCCTTTGCCTCTATGGCCATTATTGAAGCTTTGGTCTTCCTCTTGTGTACTTCTTCATAACTTTGCTCAATCTCCAAGGGTCATGTCCATACTCCCTCGAGTATTTCAACCATGGAGGCTAAAGTAGCTAAGGCATCTGCAAACTGATTCTGAGCTTGAGGGATGATTGTGTACTCAATCTTGTCAAAGGTCTTGGTCAAGTCCTTTAAGCATTATTGATAAGGCTTTAAATGTTCCTTCTTCACCTTTCACAACTTTTGCGTTTGGGCTATAACCAAAGTTGAGTCCCCAAAGACTTCGGCTTCTTTTACCCCCAATTCTCGAAAAGCTTCCATTTCGGCAATGAAAGCCTCATTTTTCATCCATATTGTTAGTTGCTTCAAAGTTCAATTTGATTGCCAAAGGCATGTGAGACCCTTCGGGAGTGATCAAGAGTATCCCTATCCCATTCCTATATTGGTTTACGGCTTCGTCAAAGTACATCTTCCATGTCCCTAACTTAACATCCAAAATGTCCTCATCTGGAAAGTCTTCTTTACCATCTTCCCCCTCTATAGGATTCTCGGCACAAAAATCTGACACGATGCTTCCTTTGATAGTTTTCCTAGCCACATACTTCAAGTCAAATTCTGCCAGCAAAATCAACCATCTTGACAATCTTCCACTCAAAGTGGGCTTCTCAAAAAGGTACTTCAATGGGTCCATTCTTGCTACCACCCATATTTGGAAGGGTAAAACGATATGTCTCAATTTTTGTACGACCCAAACAAGTGCAAAGCATGACTTTTCTATGGGAGTGTACCTACTCTCGTAATCATGGAATCTCTTGCTCAAGTAATATATAGCCCTCTCATTCTTCTCATCATTTTCTTGTGCAAGCATACTTCCAACTGCATCTCCTATGATGGAGAGGTATAAGAGTAAGGGCTTTCCATGTTGTGGAGGCATTAGGATAGGCGGGAGGAGGAGATACTCCTTGATAAGTTCACAGGCTTTTTGGCACTCATCATTCCATGTATGTGGTTCATTCTTCCTTAGGAGTTTGAAGATGGGCTCACAAGTAGAGGTGAGCTTGACAATGAATCAACTAATGTATTGTAATCGACCCAAGAAACCCCTTATATCTTTCTCACTTTTGGGTGGAGGAATCTCCAATATGGCTTTGATCTTGGATGGGTCAACTTCTATCCCTCTATCACTCACTAGGAAACCTAGTAATTTTCCTGTAGTTACTCCGAAGGTGCACTTTTGTGGGTTCAATCTCAATCTATATTCTTTAATCCTCTCGAAGAACTTCCACAAGTTTGTGGCGTGGCTTCCTCTATCCTTGGACTTCACTATCATATCATCAACATACACCTCTACCTCATTATGCATCGTATAATGTAACAAAGCTGTAGCCATCCTTTGGTAGGTTGCCCTAGCATTCTTGAGGCCAAACGGCATTACCGTGTAACAATAGATTCCCCATTTGGTAGTGAAGGTGGTTTTGGTCATGTCCTTGGGAGCCATCTTGATTTGGTTGTATCCTAAAAAACCATCCATGAAGGACATCAATGCACTCCTTGCCATGTTATCCACTAAGACATCAATGTGAGGGCGAGGAAAGTCATCCTTAGGGCATGCTTTGTTCAAGTCCCTAAAATCCACACACATCCTCACCTTCCCATCTTTCTTAGGTATGTGCACAACATTGGCTACCCATTTAGCTTGGTGTACGGGTTTGATGAACCCCACCTTTAATTGCTTAGTGACTTCCTCTTTGATTTTTAAGAGCCATTCGGTCCTCATTCTTCTTAATTTTTGCTTGACAGGCACCATGTGGTCGTGAGTATCAATGTAATGTTGAGCTATCTCAGGGTCAATTCTAGGCATATCTTCATAGGACCTTGCAAACACCTCTTGAAATTCCATGAGGAGTTCTTGAATATCTTTCTTTTCTTTTTCATTTAGAGTTGAATCAATTTTAATTAAGCATGGATTCTCATCATTGCCCAAATTAATAGTTTCAAGAGTTGGTTCCATAGGTTCAATTTTCTTTTCTAATTGTTTATTAATTTCATTTTCAAATTCATTTGAATCACTTAAGTGCAAAATTTCAATGTTATGGGACACATCAAAGTAAGCCAAATCAGAATTCATCTTATTGAAAATATTGAAAAGTACATTGGAACTTGCATTACAAAACTTTTTCCCCATGTTTTTAGAAATCCCAACCCAAGTCCAATTATTAATGGGCCTTATAATAGGCATGATGAATGGCATGATGAATTCCTTCTTCCTTCTTTCTCAAGGCTTGCCATTCCTCTCTTTGTCTTTCTTTAGCCAGTCTTCTTTCTTCAAGGGTTCCCACACATGCATAGCTTCGGTCATGTCATATAGATCCTTGCCCTCGTTGGGGAAGTCTTTCTTCGCCTCGTCAAGGAACCAATCATCATCATCCCTACTCTAACAGCTAATCATTTCATCATCTCCTTCCTCTTCTTTGTTCGTCACGAGGTATTGGTCGTCGTTAGAAGAAGGATCCACGTTGCGTTCAAGCATAAAGTAAGCTGGGATGACTTAGGTTGTCCCCACCTTCGAGGTCCATTTTGGCTAATCGTGATCTTCCCACAATCCTGTGTCTCTTGATTCGAAAAAGTCATTGACATGGGCCCTCTTGAAAGTCATGGTCCTAGAGCACCCCTTAGTTACGGCTTGAAGTTGGGTAGAGGTAGGCGGACTTTCCCTTTTGCCATCACGTGATTGATGCCTTCTTGAGTCAACTTACTTGGTTCATGATTAGCCTTGTGTTTTTAAGCTTCTTCTTTCTCAATTTCAGAAAGGTGACCTATTATCTTCTTGAGGACTTCAGCTTGCACCTCTACACACTTAAGCATCCTTTGCATGAAGACCTTCTCACTTGCAATGTCTAATTTTCCCTCTTGATAAGCCTTCCTTTTGGATGTCTCACCTTCCATTGGACTTGGATTGGAGTGATGTCTGAAAAGAAGCCCCATTTTCATTAAGTTCATGTCCCAATTAAAAGGTTCCTTTTACTTTTTAGGTGTTCTTGGAAGATTCTTAAGTTCATTTTAATGGAGGCCCAATTACAATGTCACTCCCTTTCCTCTCATGGATCCTCACCCCTTGTTTCATTGGGCTTTAGTCCTTTACAACAAAAGCTCTCATCTTACTCTCATGGGCTTTCATTAGAATGCACTTAGGAATTTTCAACCCTTTGTCGCAAACTTGGGCTTACAGTGTATTCATCACTTTTGGGCCTCCCATT
Organism: Notholithocarpus densiflorus; assembly: GCA_030021035.2. Taxonomy (NCBI): domain Eukaryota; kingdom Viridiplantae; phylum Streptophyta; class Magnoliopsida; order Fagales; family Fagaceae; genus Notholithocarpus; species Notholithocarpus densiflorus. Next base: position 10,444,587 of record JARYZH020000004.1, read on the forward strand.
CTTTATTCATTATTTCATCATCTTTTCTTGGAATAGCCCTTTAGCTAGAGTACATTGTAGCCTTCCTCTCAAGTCTATGAAATTCTCATCATTTTAGGCCTAGGCATACAACAAAGAGACCCAAGATTAGGGAAGTTCATTTTGGCTTTGAAGGACGTTGGATATTAAGTCCATAACGTATTCGTTATCTTAGGCCCAAAGTCCTTTTTTCAAAAGGGCGTTTTCCACTTGGGCCTATGATAGCAATTAAGCTATGGTCTTATGAACCTTTCAAGTTAAGATATGCCTTTGGATTTAGGGACAAGCCTCTTATATGTGAGAATTTCTTTTCTTTTGTCCCACAACATCTTAGGGTATACCATAACTTTAGGGCCATCCCTTCCATTTTTATACCTTTAATTTGTCCTTTAGAATTAGGTGAACACATGATATATGGTTGAACAAACAAGATATATATAAAGGGTACCCTTCATGGTAGGATCTAGGATCTCTCTAGTGTGGGTAGGCTCCTTAAGGCTAAATGGATAGATAAGTAGGTCACTCATAACTAGGTGGGCTATGATTCCAACCGAGGGCCTAAGTGGACCCCATAGTGGATTGGTAGCAAACCTTTAACGTACTCAAGACCCATTATAGGCGATGACACCAATTGTGAGTTGGTGGGATGAAATTCGGAAAACTTGGGCCCAAATGGAGCCTTCCATCTTCCCACTCATCATCGATCAAGGTTAAGGGACAAAAGAACCAGTGATGTGTGTACAAAACAAGTATTGAAATTTTTTTTATTAAGGTTAAGAAACAAGACACATAGGAATTAAACGCATAATTCCTCAGCGGAGTCGCCACTTTGGGTGCAAGGGAAAAAGAGTGCTGGAGTCGCCACCTAGTTATATGGTCTAGGAACCATGAATATAGCATCCTTTCGAGGAAGGACCTTTGGTCTAACTATCAGAGTATGGGTTTGGAGTTTAGGTACGCTCTTGGGAAGGTGTTAGGCATCTAAGATTGCCCAACCCTAAGGTTGGCCTCCCATCATTGTGTCTTACGTCCTAACCTTATTAAAAACATGTTCAATACTTGTATCTATACTCACACACACACTAGCATACATCTAAGCATACAATCATGACATCATTCATCCCAAAACATATACCTATCTACCCTTAAATAAAAGAGAGCCAAACACAAAAGAAATCTTAGCATTCATCTAACATATGAAAACCCTATCATACATCTAAAACAAGGCAGCAACTTAAACATGGCAGCAAGGCATTAACATATTACAAACCCTAATCAAACATCTAAGCATGTTCCATCATATCATCAAAGTAAAACCCTAACATAAATGCATGGACATTGCTAATGTATGACTTACCCTTTACTTACCTCTCAGCGACACAGCACTTATGGCATCAATGCATGAGCATGTGAATGAATGGAATTGAAACTAAGAAAAACCTAATCTAAACCCTAATCTAAACATGTGACAACAAACAAACATGTTAAAAGGCGGATGAGCAATTATGGGGCTTAAAACATATGAAAAAGAGGCTACACAGAACAAACATGTGAAAGCAGAAACAAAACAAACAAGGATTTAGGGTTTCTAAGTAACAACATCACACATGCTAGAATAGGTTTGCGTATACATGAATTCAGCCTGCGTACGTAGGCTAGATCATGCGTACGTAGATCCTTAACCAGAAAACCTAAAAACACAAAAATAGAGCAGAACCTTAAAACAACAAACTAACAACCTACGTACAAAAAAAAAAAGAGAAAGGAACTAAAGGGATAAAATAAGCAAACATGTATGAACATAAACCAAACCAAAAACAAGATTAAAATAAGAGAAGAAATGCATAAAATAAAAAGAAAAGCTATAAAGAATACCTTCAAGCAAAAGCTCCCAGGCTTGATTTTTGACCGTTCCCTTCAGTCAAGTCTATCACAATTCAATAAAATAATGATTAACAATCTTAATCTCAAAGGATTGGGGCCAGAAAAGGTCCCAATCAAATAAAAAATGAATTAAGGGTGTTTTTGTGAAAAACTCCCTTTTGATTCACTATTTTATAGTGAATCTTATGTTTTTCTTGTGGGATTTTTTGTGTTTTGAAAATGTACCATGTAAGGCTTTTTATAGTTGAAAAAATGAGGTTTGGAACGGCTCCCAAACAATGTGGGATTCATTCCAAACCTCAGTCATTGTTGTAGAAAACTTGCATTTCTTATACTTCTGAAACCCTAGATGTGTACGCAAGAATGTGCCTGCGTACGCATGCTTTAGCTTGCGTACGTAGACCGCAGGTCACTTGGGTCATTTAATTTTTCAAAAATAGATTTTTTCTCATTTAAAAGATTATATTTTCTATTTTAACAATCCTCAAGTCAATTTAATATCTGATTGGGCTCTAAACTGGCATTGGGCCTTAGAGTTAGAGCATCATTGGGGAACGAGGGCTCGAGTCGTAAGAGGTACAAAATGCGGTGTTTACACCCACCATCAAGATCCATACCCAGCATTTAGATTAGAGATCGACTCCATTTAATACATGCTCAACCAACACAAATGTTGAGACGACTGACTTGAGAGAGAGAGAGAGAGAGATATTTTTTATTAAAATAATATATTTGGTTTTACCAATACTACTACAGTAGTTGGTATATTTGCGACTTCATAGTTGTTAAAAAAATTTAGCAATACACACGGGTAAAGCTCATTTTGGACATGTATGTTTGTAAAATAGCAATCCCCAATCCTAATGCTCTTACTAAATCAAAATGGAGTTTTCTTTGATGTTTTTGTAAGTTCAAGAAGAGACTACCTGGTTCAAATGAAATATTCATTGACTAATCAATTTCATTGCCTAGCTAGTATGGTGAACAGAAAACGAATGATTCTCTCTCTTTAAATCTCTGCTCCAATGGTTTCCTGAAACCCTAGGGTTTTCTCTGACGTGATGCTCGGTGGCCAACCCACGGACTGGATTGTGATGGAACTTTATGCTTACAACATTCCCCATATCGCCAAGAAAATTTGTTGTGCAAAACACGATCTTCTCGGTTGTGAACTGCTTGAACTCACATTGGATTCAATACTGCACGACATAATCGAGTCCATCAACGACAAAAATGACAACGAGTTGTAGGAATCCTCGTCGTTGTACTAGTTTACGAGATCTTTGTCGTTGATCTTGTCATGGATCACTTGTACAATTTGGGTCCCCAAGAGCTTTGCATCGGTGAAAACTGTTCCAAGCTCCTTCGCTCACTTTCTCATTGATTCCCTATGCTCTAAGCCATGGCTACCTTGGACTCCAATAACGTGCAAATGGTCCCATTTAGCGAGGCTTTGAGCAGTGCTAGGCCTTCCTCCTCAAAGAAGAACAAGTGACTTGAGATCAAGATGTGGTCGCTCTCTGGGCTTCGGGTATTTATTCTTCTTCCCAAACGCTAACCCTAGCTTTCTTTAATTCTTTCACATATTTGTTAGAATTTGTATTTGTGTATATGTTTTATGTATATATCTAGCGTTTTGAATTTTTGTGAGGGATTTTGATGATTGAATCATTGTAGTAATGTTGATTTGTACGTTGCAGGTATTATGGTTGTTTGGTTAATGAGAAAGTGAAGGAAAATGAAATAAAATTTTGTTTAATTATTGTGGTTTTTCTATAAAAAATAAAATTTTATTTAGTTATTTTAAATGGATATTTTTTTTAAATTTATTGTAAAAATTATAATAGCTTAGCAATGTTGCCTTGATATAATTAGTGAACCAAAAATTGTAATGTTATACTCCTTTAACGAGATTCTATGGATCTAAGATTCTAAGAATCTAACATTACAACGCAATGTAATATTACGAGAACCAAACACCCCCTAATAATAAAGTTTCAACTACTTATCTATATAAAAGAGTAATCATAACTTGTCTAGAATCAGGCTCTGGCTCATCACTTTTATATGTGTGGAACGTGCAACTAATCGACTCATAAGCTAATTTAACATGTTCGCTTCACATCTTTATGATTAAAGGATCTATTTAGTTGATAACATTATTTTTTTTATTTTTTTATTTTGAGATCTCTCATAAGCTAATTAAAATTCTTAGTTGTTTAAATTATATGTGTGTATATAAATATATATATATATATATATATATCTATCTCAATATTAGGTAGGTTCTAAGAAACTAGTTTATGAGTATAGAGAAATTAGTGTAACTTTAGTTGGGAGAAAATAACCTTCGTAATCATTATAGTAGGCATGATTTATTGCAATTCTAGTTATTTTTAACAAAGAAAACAAAATTGGTTAAGTGTGACATGTAGGAGATTAAAATTCCCAACCTTGCATAGTCATTGTTGTAGGTATGATTTATTGCAATTTTGCTTATTAAAAAAAAAATAAAGAATAAAAATTTATGGTCAAGTGAAAAATGCTGGAGACTAAAAATTCCTAACTTATACATGAGAATTCAAAATCCCATAAATTATAGATATCAAGATATCATGAAATTTTCAAACTCCTACATAGTCAACCAATAGAAATTAGAAAGTATTGGCTGTATCACTATAATAAAATTTCACAACATTTTCACAACAAATTTGTTTAGAGAGTTACATGAGGTGGCTCTCGATTGATGTAATCTATTTTTTTTTTTTTTTTTTAAAGTTTTATTTTGATCTATAGTAGGTTGATGCCTCATCTTGTTGTGAAAATACCATGAGATTTTATTAAAAACTTATCAACTAAACACTTATAAATTGAATAACTCATGAATTTTAAACCTGAAATTCTACCAACAGAACACAATCTAAAGGATTTATGAACTAATGAATCATATTACGTGGATTTATAAATTGAATAACTCATGAATTTTAAACCTGAAAATCGTACTAACATAACACAGTCTAAAGCATTTATAAACTAATGAAGCATATTAGGTGGATGACCCATGTTAGCCACTTAGAGGATCATATCACTTGTAATACTTTAGCATGCAATCTCTGCAATGTTACATAATTGGTAGGAATGTAAATGAATCAAGTCATTCATAAACAACTTGAGGTAGGCTTGATAAAAAGCTCATTAATGCTTTTTTGTTTATAAACAAGCCAAGTTTGAGTTTTCGTTTTAAGCTTGTTTAATAAACAACCTAGGCCCAAGTAAAAAAAAAAAAAAAAAAAAAAAAAAATCATGAATAGGATCGAGAGCAATAGGACTCAATAAAAAATAAGCTAAGCCTAAGCTCGCTTATAGGCTCAGTAATAAGCTTGATATGAGACTAAAAAAAAAAACTAATATCTTACTAAGTCTTTAACTAATTAGAAGTTTGGATCATTCTTATAAATCAAAAGAGATTGATATATAATATGCTTAATATGGGCTTGGTAATGTATTTTTGTTGGATCTCGAACTCAAGAACTTGATATTAAGCTCGAACTCAACTTGACTAACGAATCAAACAGAACCAAGCCAAGTTTAAGCTTTTAGACTTTTTGACGAGCTCAGGCTTCAATATTTTACTTTTATTGTCAAGCTAACCTCAAATATTCAATACTTAACAAAACTCGGCTCGTTTATAACCTTAATAGTTAATCCAATTACAACTCACCACAAAAATTAATAAAAAATGTTAACTAAGCCATTAAAAGTCAGGTCAGCACTTCTTAAGTGGCACCTAGATCTCTCTTCTATTGCCCTTGAATTTAACAGCAACCAGCAACCACTTTCACATTGCCATCGCCAATCTAGATATGAACATTTATAGACACCAATAACGACAATGTTCATATCTAGCCACCAGCAACTCACCGCCTGAACGTTTAGATACCAATCTAGGTATGAACATTGTCATACCGAAAATATTTAATATTATAGATATGAACATTTTTAGCTTAGTGTATCAATATCTTAGGTTCAAATCCCATTTAAATGGCCAGTAGCCATAAAACTTAACTGATATCTATTGATAATTCCAATTGAGACAACTAGGGTTCAAAACCCCCTGGCCCTAACTATCAGAGCCATCTATTATTGGCTGGTGATAGTTGTGTTGTATCTTTTTATTCTATTCTTTAGCGGTCTGTTGTTGTCCGAATCTTTAATTTCTTACTCTTTTGTGTCTTTTTCTTGTCTCCATTGGCGCCACCTTTGTCATAAAGTGTATTCCCATAACTAAACAGTAAGGCTTGTATAGCTAGGAGAGCGTTAGGGCATGAGAGGTAGAGGGTTGATTAGGGTATGTGTTATGAAATGCAATTGTTGTGAGAAAGAAAAAACATGATAAGTGAGTGTTAATCCTAGGATCCTGATAGACCAAATATGGATAGATTATTTAGATCCAACTCATCTATTAACTCCGGATCTAGTATACCTCCTGATATTATAAATGAGGAAGATTACTTTGTAGAAGAAAATGATTTTACTAAATTTAAAAAATGGTGCATTCCCAAAGTTGATACTAAATCTATATATAAAACTAGCTGGATTCAATCTGCTTTCAATATTGAATTTAATGTTAAAACTGTTGAACAAACTTACTCTATTTCAAAAACTCATGAAAAATGTTGCTTGTTTAATAGTGTTGATACCCGATTTTGATAAAACAAGCCCAATAACAGAAAAGACCAATAGCAAGCAAAAATGAAGAAGAAGAGGTAAAAGAAAAGCAAGATAGAAACAATTGGGTCGTAAAAGCCCGAAGAGAGAAGAAAGAAAGGAATAAAGCTCAGTGGGCCAGTGTGATAGGAAATAGCAGCAAGAAGGCCCACAGGCACAATAAGAGGTAAAAGCAAAGCAAAAAAAGAAACAAATGGGCCATAAAATACATGAGTAGAAAGAAGAAAGAAATAAAGCCTAATGGGCTAGCATGGCAGGAAATGGCAACAAGCAGGCCTGCAGGCACAATAAGAGGTAAAAGCAAAGCAAAGTAGAAGCAAATGGGCCGTAAAAGCCCAAGGAAGAAAGGAAGAAAGTAATGAAAGACCAGGGGATCAGTCTGGTAGGAAATCATGCCAAGCAAGCCCACGAGCCCAAGAAGGGACGAAAGAAAACAAGACAAGCCTAAAGAGAAAAGCCCATGTCATTCTCCATGGAGGATATGCATGGGCAGAGGGGACACGCCGCAAGACGAAACAAAACTAACCTGCAATGGTAGAAGTGGTGTGGGAATGAAAGAAAACAGAAACAGAGAGTAGTGGAGCAAGCACATAGCAGCTGGAGCACCACCAACTTGTACCCAACCAATACAAGAGAAATGGGCCCACGGCTAAGGGATTCAAAAGGTGTGGTTTGGTGGAGGGTATGGGCGCAACGCACCGCTTTTGGGGAGTACGCCTTGGCCGAGTGGATCGGGGCAGAGAAAGGAAAATAGAGTTGCCACCTAGATTAGGTCTAGGAACCATATATATAGCGCCCTTTCATGGAAGGACTGATCTTACTACCAGAGTATGGGTTCGGAGTTTAGGTACGACTTGGGAAGGTGTTAGGCACCTAAGACCGCCCGACTTGTGGATCGGCTTCAACTCATTGTATCTTACGTCTTAATCTTGTTAAAGGCACATTCAACATTGCATTCTAGACTCACACACACACACACACACACACACACACTAACATACATCTAGCAAACAAACATGACATTTCATCCCAAACTCTAACATACATCTATCATGGTATTGCATTACATATCACATCTCAAGCCTAGCATACATCTATCATGCATCTCATATCATATCCTAACATACATCTATCACACATAGCATTATATTACATCCAAGGCAGAAACATGTATATATCAAATCAAGACAGAAACATAGGCATGGTAAGATCAAAACAACAAGTTCAAATATCCTAATCAAAGCATTCATAAATATTATTCATGTTCATCAATGTAAAATCAAGATCATATCTCAAACAAATGCATGTTCATGTGAATGCATGCCTTGCCTTACTGCATCACAGCACCTATGCATTAATGCATGGTCATGTTATATGCATGTTCATGGCACACCAAAGAAAGAATTGAAAAGAAACCCTAATCTAACATATTAATGACAAAAAAACAAACAAACAGAGAAACATAGACTTATAAGCATAAAACAGGATGAGGCAGAAGCATGTTAAATAAATAAAGCAGAGAAACAGAAGCAGAAAAGGTTCAAATTAGGGTTCTGGGCAAAAGTATGCATGCACATACATAGAGCATGTGTGCACAGCTCAGTTGTATGCGTACGCATGCTTCGAGTATGCATACGCATGCAGGAGGCATGTGTACGCATACTCACCTTAAACCCTAACCCAAAAACACAAACATGTAGAACATGGCAGAAATGAAACTATAAATCTAACAACCTAATATGCTTTAAAACATAAAATAGAGAAAACCTAAATTTAAACAAACATGTTATAATATATCTAAACAAGAAAAATCACAAGAAAAACAAGGATCAAAACAAGAAAAAGCTAAGAAAAGAAAAAGAAAGTTTAGAATTTATACCTCAAAAACACAAAGCTCCTTAGCTTGATTTTGACTGTTCCCCTCAGTCCAATCTATTTACAATCAAATACAAAAGTGATTAGTAATCTTAAAACTCCAAGTTCAAGGCTAGAAAAGGCCTCGATCAGAAAAATATTGACTTGAGGATGTTTTGTGAAAAACTCCTTCTTTGATTCACTATTTCTAGTAAATCTTAGGTTTTCTCTTAGGCTTTTCTGTGTGTTTTGAAAAGGTGCCATGGCTTTTTATAGCTGAGAAATGGGGGTTTGGAACGGCTCTAAGACAATGTGGGATTCATTCCAAACCTCACACCTAATGCTGAAAAACTTTCCTTTCATAGTTTCTAGAACCCTAGCATGCGTGTGCAGGCTCGTATATGCGTACGCATGTATGAAACATGCGCACGTAGCTTTGGGACATGTGTGCACATACGCGTGTATGTGTAAGCATGCCCTAGGGTTTCTTGGCCTTAATTTTCCAAAAATAGATTTATTTAGTTCATAAAAAAAGTTATATTTTTCCGAAAACACTTTTCTCAAGTCAATTTCAATTTGATTGAGCCCTAAACCAACCTTGGGCTTTAGAATTCCAACATCATTGGGGAACGGGAGCCCGAGTCATAAGGGGTACAAAATGCAGTGTCTACAGATGCCCCTCTTTTGATTCGTGAGCTCCGCTAATGGAATCAAAATAATAAGAGAAAAAACATTTTGTTTCAGCGTATGGCTCGGGCCCAACCTATGCACACGGCACACAACACCCATACATGGGGTGGGGTGCAACTCCGTAGAGTTATGTGGGATTCGTATGTCCGAATTCCCACCTTTATTGCTTAGGAAGAGAGCAACAACAGTTTCACTACCCCAGAACCTATTTTGCCAATTGCAAGCAAAGGGCGAGTGACTCACTATCCTAGAGTCACTAAAAATAGAAAAACAAACATGGCCAATGGCCACAAACATCAACCAAACGAAAAAGGTGCTTTTACGAGCTTAAAAGGATATATATATCTGTGGTGTCCATCTGGAGCTCTTGCCTCAAACTTCACTGGGTGGCTTGCGCCTCTGGGTAATACTTGTCTTTTATCTACATCTCTACCTACTCTGATGAGGCTTTTGCCTCGGGGTGACCTTGGTCTCTATCTCTATCTCTACCTCTTCTGTTATGCCTGCATATTCAATTCCCAGAGGATAGGTGCACAAGTTTTGTATTCTTCTCTTCTAACTTGTATAGGATCTGTGCCTGCATATTTAATTCCCGGAAGATATGTGCACAAATGGCCTTGGTAACTGACTCATGAGGAAGTCTTTGGTGTATGATCTGCTGGGGAAAATAACTCTCTAAGGAGTGTGTTGGTGACCCATAGGGGAGTCTTCTTGGTGACTTTGATCTATGAGGAAGTCCTTGATGGTGTGTAGTTACTGGAGAAAAATAACTCGCTGAGGAGTATTGGTGGTCATTTTGACCTACGAGGAATTCTTTGATGGTGTATAGTTCACTGGGGAAAATTTTCTTCTTCTCCTTCATGACTTACTGGGGAACTTGCATTGATTCCACCCACGAAGGAGTTTTACCAACTCTATGGGGAAACCTGTTCTTTACAACCTTCGGGGAAGTTGTCCTTGTGCCTTGGACCAGCGGGGGAGTCCTTTATAATACTGTAACTTATTGGGGATTTGGTTGATGGTCTTAACTCAGGGGAGTTTCCTTAGTGATTTCTGATCCGCTGAGGGATGGTCTTGATGCTTTTAATCCACTGGGATTGTTTTGAGAATCTTTGTGTCTTTTACCCAACTGAGGGTATTTCTTTGTACTTCCTACCTTCTGGGTACCCATTGGGAATATTTGTAATTTTTTATTATTAAATAAACGTATTTTAGTGGGCAGGCCTAAATTACATGTAGTTTAGCCATTAGGTGCCTTCCCGCCTCTTCATATTTTCCCAACAGTTACTAACCGTTTCTATTTCTTCTTATTTCTCTTTATCTTTCTCATCTTTTCATTTTCTCTCTAACTCTCCAACTTCCTCTTTCTTTCTCTACAAATACCTTCTGCCTTTCTCTCATTTAAGCACCTTTCACATTCTCTAAAATCTCTTTCTCTCCCAAACTCTCTTATCTTCTTCAATGGCACCCAAGTCCAAGAAGACCTCTTACGTGATTTCTGGCGATGTGTTCAACCTCACCTGTTGGAATGGGGCAGTAAGGCTAAACAAGTCCCCTCCACTGACCCATAGGCCACACGATCATCTTTCAGAGAATGCAAGGACCAAATTGGTAAGTTTTCCAAACTTTTCTCATTTTCGAGTTTTGCTAATCTTCCATTTAAATATGTTTTTGGACATGTAAGCTTGGGTTTTGCTATGGGATGGGTTTAGATGAAAACTTGATGCCTTAGGAGGGGTAGGAACATGTTTAGGATGAGTTATGATCAAAAGGTGGTCGAAAATGTCGAAGAACACTCTCTGTTTGTGTTCATGCGTGTGCATGTATTGAGCCTACGTATGCAGCTTGTATTCATGCGTACACATACTTGATTCCTGCGTACGTAGCTTGCACTCATGCATACACGTTCGTGTTCTTCAGTTCCCACGGACGCATGATCTGACCTGCGTATGAGTGTAGCGTCCCTGCATACGCATGCTGCCATTTAGAAACCCTTATTTGACTATTTTAGCTCTTTTTTCACCTATTTTCTCATCCGATTACCATTCTGATGTTCACTTTTCATTTTTTTTTGCAGATCTTGCCTTCATTCTTGGGTAGGGGAAGCACCAACCGTGTTGCTTCATGGTATAGGGCATTAACCGACGACGCAAAAGCCTTTATACATGCAGCGGGCTTTGAGCCCATCATTGGTCTTTTGCTAGAGAGTTATGCTAGTGCTATTTTGGTGCAGTCTTTGGCTGAGAGGTGGTGGGACACTATCCATAACTTCCACATTGCTGATAGGGAGATGACAGTAACTCCCCATGACTTCCATCGGATGACTGGTCTTTGTTGTGATGGGGCAATTATCAATCTGGAGGGCAAGTCAGGTGTGCAACTGGGCATAGAGCTGTTGGGGCGGAGGTGCTCGACGGATACGATTCGTTATTTTGACATTGAGATAGATTACAAGCTTCCTCCATAGTCAATGCCTGGGGACTGTGTCCGAATGGCTAGGGCATTCCTATTGTACATAATGGGGGCGTACCTCTTTGCCAATAGAGGGCAGACGGTGTCTTTGAGGTGGGTGGCCCTCTTTTGCGATTTTAAGGATGCTCGGTGGGCCAATTGGGGTTAGGCTTGCCTTGCCTACCTTTACTCTTCCTTGGACACGCTCAGTCGTGGGACTCTACGTCAGCTGGTGGGGCCTTAGAAGCTCCTTAAGGCCAGTTCTCTCTTTCTTTCCTTTTATAGTTCCTTATAAGCATGTACTTCTTATTCTTGCAATTGTGTTTATCCATATGTCATCTAGGCTTAACAAAACTGTACTTCATGTTCTTGTAAACTACATTCATGTCTCTACATCTACATTCACATCCATACCTTGCAAACTGTACTGACTCATCTTGCAAACTATTATCTTGCAAACTGTGTTTCCTCTTTTCAGCGCTAGGCTGTAACAAACGTACTCATTGCTCGTGAAGCTGAGGTGGACCTGAAGAGCTTCTCCTTGGTTAGGGCTCACTTTGATGGGCTTTCTTCCGATGAGGTGAGTAAAGATCCTATTTTCTCCCATTATCTTCTTTTGCAAGTTTCTTAGGACCCTTATCCTAACCCTATGTGTTGTCACAAGTCATTTAGAGTCCATAGGCGAGTCGAGTCTTCCTCTTGTTGCGGACCCAAACTTGGAGGCGGCTACCATTATCACTTCTGGGATCACCCAGCCTTTAGAGGGTGCTGGTTTGAGGGTCCTCTACTTGGTGGAGAGGGTATGTTGCTAGCTGGTAGACGAGGATGCACCACAGGTTTCAATGGATCCTCCACAGTTCATGCTTGCCCATTCTCCATGATTGATGCGGAGTACCAACTGTGGAGGAATGGCATTCCTTATGTCGGGCAGCTTGTGGATGATCAGGACTATGTCGAGTTTAGCTAGACTCGTCTCATGCCTTCCCTCATTGTGGAGATATGCATTCTTTCCCTTTACTTTCCTTTCTTCTTTTCTTGTATTTCTTTGCATGGTGATACTCAAATGTGATGCTTATGTTAGATTGGTCCTATTGCTGGTGGTCTTGTTGACCTCCTTCATCTACCCTGGTTGGTTTGCACTTATGTCCTTGACGGCTTTACTCGGAAGTGTCCTGTGGGATGTAACACAAATGTCATGGGCTACCTTTTTCCAGAGGGTACACGAGTGGTGAGCTCTTTTGCATCCTTGTCTTGTCTTTTCTTTTCTTGTATCTCTGAACACTTGTTCTAACATTGTTTTCTTTTCAAATTCATCCCATTGTAGAGGAGCATAAGGAGCTTGTCTGGCTTGCCGAGAATCTCAAGCTAGAGTTGACTGAGTATTCCAGGCAGATCTATGGTCCTGGAGGGTTTGCTCACCCGGGTGATGATGATGATGATGATGGTGATTCAGAGACCATCCTTAGCTACTAGCCGAGGAAGAGGCGTTTTCGATGATCCTGCAGACAGACAGATAGACACACAAACACAAAAAATGTTTCTTTTTTCTTTTTTTCCTTTTATTAGCATGTATTTTTGCACTTTGATTTTATTTTTGAGACATTGGGTTGTATTTAAGAACATCTTTTTACATTTCTGCTTTTATTTGAGACATGTACTTATTTTACAACTTATGGGAATTTTATACATTGTTTTTCTTTTCTCTTTTCATTGATGCTTGAAAATCTGAGCCTGAGTGTGCCTTGAGCAGTCCCTTAGGTTGTAGGAATCATAGGAGAAGCCTTGATGGAGGAGCCACACTGCAAATAGGAAAAGGAGTTCAAATTTGCCTTCCTCCTTACGTGCATATACACATGCCTGCGTACGTAGGCTTTGACCATGCGTACGCACTCTTGACCCTGCGTACACATGCGGTGGGCCAGAATACCTTAGCCGCTTCTCTTAAGTATAGAATAGCCATTAGGGGCCTCCAAACCTTCATAAAACGTGTTTTAAGCCTAGAAAACACCTCTTAAGGTTTCCTAATGGCAGATTCACTCTTTTAGAGGTTTTGGCATGGATTAAGAAGCTTGGTCCCACTTTTAAGGATGCTTTCATCCCTCTTGGTCTCTCTTGCATCTTTTCCTATCATCAAATCAAAGTGGATGAACCTCTTTTTCGTGCTGTTGCTGAATTTTGGATCCCTACTCGGCACATTTTCCAATTCAATGGTGTGAACTATGCCCTATTTTTGAAGAATTTAGTGCAATCATGGGCGAACTCGATGTTAGTACTCTCATTCTTCCACTATCGACAAGGACTTCTCTAACTAGGCTCATCAACTCTTGGGGATTCCTCTTGCTATGGCTCAGAGATGGTGCATGCTTAACAAGTTGAATATCCGCATCGTTTTCACGTACTTTTCTCAAAGGAATGTTCCTTTGGCTGGGGTGCAGCACTCTCATTATCTCAATGCCTTTTGTCTAGCGAGATTCCTCTAATTTTTGCATGGATTGCCTTTCGGTTTTCAACCCATCGAGGCTCCTTATATCGTCTTTGAATACTTCTCTTTTTTTTTTCCCTTTTTATCTTTCCTTTCTCCACTTAACACTCATGCTTTCTTTTTCTCACCTTTAGATATGGCTATATGAGAGGCTCCGATTGCTTCATCCTCCCACTGTCCCTCTTAATCAATATCAAGCAAAGCTTTATTGTGATCATAGGATAAAAAACAAGGAGATGGATCCTGCTAAGTTCACTAAGTTTCTGAAGCGTCTTTCCACTTTAGATGTCTGATGGGTAGTGGAATGGTGGTGCATTACAGACATGGTCAACCGCATTTCCAAAGACAACTATGTTCCTTTGGTTGGGCTTCGCCATTGCTCTTACTACTCCACATGTCATATTGCAAGACAATTTGGTGACTGCCAAGGTGCCCCTAATGATGATGGCATCTTTCATATCTCTGTCTTCATTGATAGGATCTTGGGTAGAATCCGTGAGACTTGGTTAAAGACGATAGTGGCTAAGGATATCCATTTCCCTCAATTTCTTCATCCAACCTCAGGTTACAAGGCTTGGTTGGCTATTGACATGAGGTCGATTCATAGGGAAGAGAAAGCTTACCAGAAGTCCAACAAAAGAAAGAGGACCGACTGACTTCCTTGATATGCCCCAAATTTTACTTTTCTGTACTTTATGATTCTCATGTCTTTTTTTTTGAATTTAATAAAGGATTGGAATTTTCCAAATCGCCTATGGAAACAATTTTAGCATCTTTTAATTTGAGCAATAAGAGAATAAACCTTTTTATTTTTGTGCCATGTAATTTTTTCTCATGATGTCCTTGTTGGAATTTTCACCATGCCCATGGTCTTTTCCCCTATCTTTTGCCTAGATCACCTTTTTGGGTTTTCAACCTAGCAGGGTTTCTTTGCCTTAACTTTTGCCTAGGCCGCCCTTTCGGGTTTTCAACCTAGTAGGCTTTTCCTTTTTTTCTTCAAATTTTATACTTTTGGAGTCTAATTCTTGGATCAAAAGTTTCATCTCTAAGTACCTTTAGGACTAGACCTCCTTCCTTAAGGTTCCTAGGCTTCACTTTCTTGTTAAATGCTCTAGCAATCCTCTTTTGATAACCTTGTGCATGGTACTGTGCTTTAGCTCTCTTTTCATCTATCAAAGCCAACTATTCATATCTTTCTCTCATCCAATCTTCTTCTAGGACCTTGGTTTCTATCAGTACTCTTAAAGATTGTATCTCCACCTCAACAGGAAGTACGGCTTCACTCCCATAAACCAAAGAGTAGAGGGTTGCCCCAGTTGATGCAGGGATAGAAGTTTTGTAATCTCATAAGGCAAACAGAAGCTTTTTGGCCCAATCCTTGTATGTCACTACCATCTTGGCTAGGATATTCTTAATGTTCTTAATGGCTGCTACTACGGCTTTATTAGTCTGTGGTTAGTATGGCGAAGACTTGTGATGCTCAATGTTGTACAGCTCAATGATCCTTCGAACTTCTCCGCCAAAGTGGGAACCGTTATCCGAGATGATTTCTTGTGGTACCCTTAACTGATAAATGATGTTGTTCTCTATGAATTAAGCCACATGCTTAGCCGTGGAAATGATGTTGTTTTCTATAAACTTCTCCTCCATGATGTTGTTCTCACTAGGTGGTACATGGTTGAAGTTTGCATGTGTTTGGCAGTCGTGGAAACTCTTTACGAAGTCCACACAATCGGTTTCCGTTGTGTTCCAATAATATCCTATCCTTAGGATCTTCTTTGTTAACATCCTCCCATTCATGAGAGGACCATAAATCCCTTGATGAACTTTTTCCATAACTCTCTCAGCTTCTTTTTTCTTTAGAAAACGAAGGTGTATACCATCATAGGACCTCCTATAGAGCTGACCTCCACATATGATGTATTGCATTGCCATCATCCTAATCGATTGACGTTCTCTCTTATTGACACCGTCAGGGTATATTCCCAGTTCTAAGAACTTCATGATGTTATAATACCAAGGAACCCCTTCTTCATCTATAGTCATCACTGAAGATTCCGTTCTGTTTGTTCAATCTCTAAGGGTCATGTCCATACCCTTTCATGTATTTCAACCATGGAGGCTAAAGTAGCCAAGGCATCTACAAACTAATTTTGAGCTTTAGGGATGATGGTGTATTCGATCCTATCAAAGGTTTTGGTCAAATCCTCTAAGTATTGCTAATAAGGTTTTAAGTGTTTTTCCTTTACTTTCCACAATTTTTGTGCCTGGGCTATGACCAAAGTTGAATCTCCAAAGACTTCTGCCTCCTTTACCCCTAACTCTTAAAGAGCTTCCATTTCGGCAATAGAAGCCACATATTCTGCCATGTTGTTAGTTGTCCCGAAATTCAACTTGACTGCCAAAGTTATGTGAGATCCATCGGGGGTTATTAAAAGTATTCCTATCCCATTTCCATATTGGTTCACAGCTCCATCAAAATACATCTTCCATGCCCTTAGTTCGATATCCAAAATATCCTCATCCGAGAAATCTTCTTTACCATTTTCTCCTTCTATAGGGTTTTCGGCACAAAAATCTGACACGGTGTAGACACCGCATTTTGTACCCCTTACGACTTGGGGCCCCCGTTCCTCAATGATGCCCAAACTCTAAGGCCCAAGGCCAGTTTAGAGCCCAATTAGATATCAAATTGATTTGGAGAGTGTTAAAATGGAAAATATAACCTTTTAATTGAGCAAAAATATATTTTTGGAAATAAAATGACCAAATGGCACTTGACCCAGGTACGTGGGTAGCAGCCTACGAACGTGGGCCAAAGCATGTGTATGTAGGCACACTCCTGTGTTCGCAGCTAGGGTTTTAGAGACATAAAAAAGGCAAGTTTTCTGCAATAATGGCTGGGATTTGGAATGAATCCCACGTCGTCTAGAAGCCATTCCAAATCCCATTTTTCCCACTATGTAAAGCTTAACATGGTATATTTTTAAGACACACAGAAATCCCACGGGAAAAATACAAGATTCACTAGAAAATAGTGAATCAAAAGGGTGTTTTTCACAAAACACCCTCAAGTCAATTTTGTTTGATTAGGACCTTTTCTGGCCCCAATCCTTTTAGTTTAACGTTGCTAATCACATTTTTATTGAATTGTGATAGATTTGATTGAGGGGAACGGTCAAAATCAGCTTATAAAGCTTCTCATTTAAGGTATTGAGTCTAACTCTTTCAATTTATTCCTTTTTCTTTTCTGTCTTTCTTTTCAGTTTTAATCTTGTTTGTTTGCTTTATTTATGCTTATATATATATATATTTGTTTAGGTTAGTTGTATAGTTTTCTTTATATCCTGAGCATGTTTGGTTGTTAAAATTAGGGTTTTTATTTGTGCCCTGTTTTTTCTGCTTTGCTGTTTTTGGGTTAGGGTTTTGAGCAGAGCTACACACACATGCCTTATGCATGCATACGTGGGCCTCCTTTTGCGTACGCAGGTGCTTAGCCTGCATACGCAGCCTTCAGTATGCGTACACAAGCCGCTGCCCAAAAACTCTAGTTTAGTCTTTTGCTTCTTATCTCACATGTTCCTATTTAAGTTTCTTTTTATGCATACGTGTATCTGATGCCTCTATTTCACATGTTTTATTGTTATTTACCTTTGATATGCTAGATTAGGGTTTCATCTCTTGTTTCTTAGTTTGATTCCTTGAACATGCATTCACATACCCATGCATGATGCCATAGGTGCCGAGTTGCTGCTAGGTGAGTAAAGGAAGTCATACATTCACATTCACATTAACATTCACATGCATATGTGTTGTTATGTTTTGTTTGATGAACATGTACATGTGTTGTTATGTTGCGTTTTGTATTTAATTGATATATGATGTACTTGCTGCCATGATTAAGTTGCTGCCTTATATATGACATGATAGGGTTTTCACATGTTAGATGAATGCTAGGGTTGTATATGTGTGGTTTGGTTTCTTATGCTTTATGGACAAATATGTATGTGTTTTGGGATGATGATGCCATGTTGTATGCTTAGATGTATGCTAGTGTATGTGTGATTTTAGGACACAAGTGTTGAACATGATTTTATCGAGTTTAAGACGTAAGACACAATGATGAGAGGCCAACCTTAGGGTTGGGCGATCTGGGGTGCCTAACACCTTCCCAAGAACATACCTAAACTCTGAACCCAAATCTCTGGTAGAAAGCTCAATGGTCCTTTCTTGGAAGGACGCTGATGGGATAGTAAAAAAATTACAACTCATATTCGTCCATATGGATCGTCCGTGATCTTGAGCCAATTATTCTTGTTGGTCGTCTGAGCAGTGGGCTCGTCCATGGGCAAGGCACATGGAAGACTTACCCAGCGACAGAGCAGTAGCATTGTCCATGTACATAACACATGGACGATTCACACAAGTCTGAACAGTAGGGTCGTCCATGGAAAAAGTACATGGACGACTCACATAACACCGTCAGAAAACCAAGTCTTCCATGGACGAAGTCCATGGACGACCACATGACACTCAGAAACTCTCAGTACGAAAGATTCGAATCTTAAAACCTTGAAACAGTTACTCAACCCGAAATCATCGCCATGGATTCCTCTTAAGTACATAACTTCCATCAACGGTTGTAACTCCTATAGCCGTTGGGGAAGTTATGTCTGAACTCAAGAGAATTTCCTCAAATCTTGGGGAAGTTACCAAGCCAATAACCGCTCCAAGGTCCTCTATATAAAGGACCAGTCTGAATCAAAATGAGGCAAGTATTCTAAGATTTCTCTTTCTAAAAGTTAAAAACTCTTTTCTAGGAAGAAACTAACTTAGCCATCGGAGGGTGTTTGGCCGGTCTACACCGGTCCCCTTTGATCGTGTATTCATCTTTGTAGGCCTTCGCAACCACCAGTAGCCCACCGAAGCCGAAGCATTCAGCCTACTGATTCCGTGCAGCATCAGTTGGCGCCGTCTGTGGGGAGGAAGAAAATTCAAGTTTTTGCATTTCTATCCTTTTCCGACCAAAGGCTGTATGGTTCGGCCAAGATCAAGGGCTACTAGCCCAGGCCATCAAGAAAGTAGGGATGCTTCTAGCAATCCCCATCGAGATCGCCAATCAGCGCCTGTCGCACAACCGCCTTCCATCCAACATATGCAATCCATGGCAGCCGCCGTGGCGGAGTTAACTCGTCAAAACCAACAGTTGACTAGGGAGATCAATCTGAGGCAGCATCGTGAAGGATATGCTGAAGGACAAGCCCAGAGTCAAGAAGATAGGGGGGGAAACGCCGAGCCCGAAAGTCAATCAAGGGGCACCACTTCGCGAAGGGTGCCACACTTGGAGAAGGAGGTGGATCAGATGAGAAAGGTGATGAACGAGATGAGGGAAAGCATAAGAAGGGCAAATCCCGTAGAAGATTTGGTTCATCGAACAGATTCCCCTTTCACGGCTTCCATCAATGGTCATCCTTTGCCTTCAAAGTTTAAAATGCCTTCCTTGGATTCGTATGACGGGACGCGTGATCCTTTTGATCATATCGCTACCTTCAAGACTACAATGCATCTCCAAGGGGTTCCAGACGAAATTATGTGCAGAGCCTTCCCTACCACCCTTAAGGGCCCAGCGCGAGTGTGGTTCAGCAAGATACCTCCAAGCACAGTCAGTTCTTTTGAAGAGTTAAGTAAGTTGTTTGTCAATAACTTCATTGGAGGGCAAAGACACAAACGTTCTTCGTCCAGCCTGTTGACTATAGAACAAGGGGAGAATGAAAGCCTGCGCTCCTTCATCTCTCGTTTTAACAGGGAAGCACTGACCGTGGACGAGGTTGATGACAAGCTACTCTTGGCGGCCTTCTACAATGGGGTTAACTCAGACCTATTCATCCACAAGCTTTATGAGAAAGAACCTCAATCCATGGCTGAACTCGTCCATTCAGCCCAAAACTTTATGAATGCAGAAGACGCAATCATAGCTAAGAAGAGGAAGAGAGCTGAAAGGATGGAAGCAAACCAGGTGCGACACTCTGACCACGGTCCTCGTCCAAAGAAGGGGCGGACGGAAGATAGAAGGGACAGAGATAACAAGAAGCAAGGCCCCCCAGTCAGGAATCAGAGTTATACATCCTTAAACGCCCCTCTCGATCAAGTGCTCATGCAGATCAAGGATGATCCTTCCTTGAAATGGCCAGAGAAGATGAAAGGAGATCCTAACAAGCGCAATAAGAATAAATACTGTCGCTTCCATAGAGATCATGGCCATGACACGGACGAGTGTTACGACTTGAAGCAGCAGATTGATAATCTTATTAGACAAGGAAAGTTAAGACATTTCGTTGGAAGAGATCAAAAAGATGAGAAGTTGAAGGGAAAGATGGAAGAATCATCACGGCCTCCGCTTGGAGAAATAAGGGTTATCATAGGAGGGACTTCAGCAGGACAGTCTTCCAAATCAAGAAAAACTTATCTCAAAGTGGTGCAAAACGTCCAACTCTCTGGACGATCACCAAGGACGAGAGGGACCGACGAATCTACTATCTCATTCACTGACGAAGAAGCTGAAAGGATCCATCACCCGCATGACGATGCCATTGTTATAACTTTAATTATCGCAGATTATACAACCAGGAGAGTGTTGGTGGATAATGGAAGTTCAGCAGATATATTGTACTACCCTGCCTTCCAACAGATGAGGCTTGGACGAGATCAACTTCGTCCAGTATGTTCACCATTGATAGGGTTTGGAGGAATGAAGGTGCAACCTGTTGGCACCATTACGCTACCTGTAGTGGTGGGATCATACCCCCAGCAGATAACCAGGGAAGTCAATTTCCTCGTGGTGGATTGTTCGTCCTCGTACAATGCTATTATTGGAAGACCGACTCTGAACAGTTGGAAGGCAGTAACGTCTACCTACCACTTATCGGTTAAGTTTCCTACGGAGTGTTGGATAGGACAAGTACAAGGAGATCAGTTGGCGGCTAGGGAATTGCTATTTAGCCATGATGGCTTTGGACGAGCAGGTTCAGACAATGAGTATTGAGGAGAGAAGGTTTGTTGCGGAGCCCACGGAAGTATTGGAAGATGTTCTTTTGCAAGAAGATGATTTGGAAAAATTCACCAGAATTGGAACAAGTATGAGGAAGAAGACAAAAAAAGACCTCGTCCAATTCCTGAGGGAGAGTATTGATGTTTTTGCATGGAGTCACGATGATATGCCAGGAATCGATCCAAGTGTAATTACTCATCGATTGAATGTATACCCCTCATCTAAGCCTGTTCGTCAGAAAAAGAGGGTGTTTGCTCATGAACGAGACAAGGCTATCAAGGAAGAGGTTCAAAAATTGACCACAGCAGAGTTTATCCGAGAAGTCTATTACCCGGATTGGTTGGCCAACGTGGTGATGGTGAAGAAGGCAAATGGAAAGTGGAGGATGTGCGTAGACTTCACTGACTTAAACAAGGCTTGCCCTAAGGATAGCTATCCTTTACCACGCATCGACCAACTGGTGGATTCTACAGCTGGTCATCAGTTGTTGAGCTTCATGGACGCCTTCTCAGGATATAATCAGATAAAGATGGACGAGGCAGACCAAGAAAAAACCTCCTTCATTACCAGTCAGGGTCTATTTTGTTATAAGGTGATGCCCTTCGGTCTAAAAAACGCAGGGGCAACTTATCAAAGGTTGGTGAATCACATGTTCCGTCCACAAATAGGACGGAATGTGGAGGTGTACGTTGACGATATGCTTGTGAAGAGCCTAGACGAGGGAAGCCATTTGGACGATCTACAAGAAACCTTTGAGACACTTAGGCGATATAAGATGAAACTGAACCCAAGTAAATGTGCATTTGGGGTATCGTCAGGGAAGTTTCTTGGATTCATGGTTTCACAAAGAGGAATTGAAGCAAATCCAGACAAGATTCAAGCCATACTGAGCATGGAATCACCGAAGAACATCAAAGAAGTCCAATCCCTCACTGGGCGAGTTGCAGCTCTGAACAGGTTTGTTTCGAAAGCCACAGACAAATGTTTACCTTTCTTCAAAGTCCTCAGGAAGGCATTCGAATGGACGGACGAATGTCAAAAGGCCTTCCAAGATCTAAAGGAATATCTCACCACGGCTCCATTGTTAAGTCCGTCTGTACAAGGAGAAGAACTGTATCTGTATTTAGCAGTGTCCCCACATGCCGTGAGTTCAGCGTTGATCAGGGAAGAAGATAAGGTGCAAAAGCCTGTGTATTACACAAGCCGAGCATTTAGAGGAGCAGAAGGAAGATACCCGCTGATAGAGAAGCTAGCTTTTGCACTAATAATAGCTTCTAGGAAGTTAAGACATTACTTCCAAGCTCATGTCATCAATGTCATGACGGATCATCCACTCAAGAAGGCGATGAACAAGATGGAAGCCGCAGGACGACTGATTCAATGGGCAGTCGAGCTTAGCGAATTTGACATTCGGTACCAACCGAGAAATGCAATAAAGGCCCAAGCCTTAGCAGATTTCATAGCAGAGTTTACTCCAAATTGTGAGGACTTAGGTGGAAGAGAAGATAATCAAAAATGGGTTATCCATGTAGATGGATCGTCTACATTGCATGCTGGAGGTATAGGAGTTGTCCTAGAGTCACCAAAAGGAGACAGATTAAAGCACAAGGTTCGCTTGCAGTACCTAACAACTAACAATGAAGTGGAGTATGAAGACCTTCTTAAGGGGTTGGAGTTGGCTAAATCTGTAGAAGCAGAATCAATACTCGTCTTGGGAGACTCCCAGCTAGTCATAGGCCAGGTAAATGGAACATACGAAGCCAAGGAAGACAGAATGAAGAGGTATTTAAAGAAGGTGCTGCGTCTTGCGAAGAAATTCAAAGAAGCAAATTTTGTTCAAATCCCAAGGGAAAAGAATATGGAAGCTGATACTCTAGCGAAGGAAGCCTCCGCGAATGAAGCAATGGACGAGTTCGATGAAATACAATACATGGCAAGCATAGACTTTCCAGAAATATTGCAGATAGGAGGTGAGGAAAATTGGATGACTCCAATAGTATCGTACCTGAAAGACGGAAGGCTCCCAGAGGGGAAGGACGAAGCTAGAAAGCTTAGAGTTAGATCAGCCAGGTACACCCTCCTGGACGAAGTGTTGTACAAAAGAGGCTTCTCCCAACCCTTCTTAAGGTGTTTGGCTCCGGACGAGGCGAACTACGTGTTGAGGGAGGTTCATGAAGGCGCATGCGGTAACCACTCAGGAGCTAGATCGCTCGTCCACAAGATCGTCCGTGCAGGATACTACTGGCCAACTATTCAAGCTGATGCTAAAGCATATTTCAAGGTATGTGATCAATGTCAACGTTTCAGTAACATTCCTAGACAACCATCAGAATATCTTACCCCAATGATGGCCCCTTGGCCTTTTGCACAATGGGATTTAGATATCTTGGGCCCCTTCCCAACCGGAATAAGGCAAATGAAGTTTTTAGTGGTGGGAATAGATTATTTCACTAAGTGGGTGGAAGCTGAACCCTTAGCAACTATTACGCAACAGAATGTCAAGAACTTCGTTTGGAAGAACATTGTATGCAGGTTTGGGGTACCTAGGGTACTAGTGTCTGACAATGGACGGCAGTTTGACAACACACCTTTCAGGGATTTTTGTGAGCAATTGGGAATCAAGAATCATTACTCCTCACCCTCCCACCCACAAGCCAACGGACAAGCAGAAGTAACAAACCGATCCTTGTTGAAAATCATCAAGACTCGGCTTGAAGGGGCAAAAGGAGTATGGCCAGACGGATTACCAGGTGTTTTGTGGGCTTATAGAACAACAGTGAGAACCCCCACTGGGGAGACTCCTTTTAAACTAGCCTATGGAAGTGAAGCAGTTATACCTGCAGAAATACACATGACCAACCACAGGGTGATGAAGTATCAAGAAGAGGAAAACGAAGAGCAGCTTCGTCTAAACCTCGATCTTATAGACGAGGTGAGGATGGAGGCGGAGCAGAGAACAGCAAGGTACAAAAATCTTATGGCAAAGCAACATGATGCCATGGTGAAACCCAGGCGTTTCAACATTGGGGATCTCGTCTTGAAAAGGGTTTCTTTGGCCACCAAAAACCCGGCCCACGGGAAGCTTGGACCAAATTGGGAAAGACCTTATAGGGTCATCAACTGCAAGAGGCAAGGATCCTACTACTTGGAAGCCCTGGACGGAAGGAAGTTAGAACACCCTTGGAATGTTGAACACCTAAGAAGATATTACCAATAGGGTGATCATGGACGAGAATATTCACGGACGAGCTTTTTAGACGTTTGAAATAATGCGTTGCATAGTGTTGTTTCTCATATTTGCTTACTACTACTACTGTGTTTCGTATGTACAAGTATTTAGTGTTGCTCATGGACGAAGTTATGTTGTATTAAGTATTTTTAATTCCCTAAAGGCACTAGCTCTCAAAGCATGTGCCATGCCTGTGGACGAATGTTTTGCATAGTTTGGATTTCCAAATATATAGTGTATTTTTAAATCTATATGTAATTGCATGGGAATCTTACGTTTGTTGTAAATTCATTCAGAAATGATCCACGAAAGGCAAACAGTCAAGGACGAATAAAATCCTTGGACGCAAGGATGTATCGTCCATAAGCTTTCCTTAAAGGATAAAGCAATGAAAATAAACCCAAGGCATGTCCGTCTAAAGCTTAAGACGAGATGAAACCCAGGGAATCGTCTAAACCATGGACGAATAAAATCCTTAGAAAAAGGATGTATCGTCCATAAACCCTCCTTAAAGGATAAAGGACGAAAAAAATCCTTGGACGAAGGGAAGTTCGTCCATAAGCTCTTCTTGAAGAATAAAGTAATAAGAATAAACCAAGGTACGTTCGTCTAAAGCTTAAGATAAGATAGACCCTAAGGCGTCGTCTAAACTATGGACGAACGAAAAAAGCTGTAAGGACTCAAGCCCATAGGCGAATCCAACCAGCCTAACAATCCAATACAAGGACGAGTCTTTATTAAGGACAATTTAGTTAAGGACGAGTAAATGATCGTCCCAAATCGGTTGTCCAAATTCGGTGATGTAAGGGGAAATTCACCATATACTCAAGACGAGGTAAAATGATTTGACAGATGGACGATGTAAATAAAACTTGTACATAAAGGATTAAACATTCAAAGATTATAAACAACTGAAAATGGAAAACATCCATAGAGTTTAAAAAGGGTGGACAACCAACGTCCAAAACAACCCTTGAGTTACAATATGATTGTGTATAAGGCTCGTCCATAAGTTTAGACGAGATAATTGTACTACAATAAAGCCCAAAACAACGGGCACCTTGAATAAAGAAAAAATGAACTAAGGAAAATACAAAAATTACTTGGATAAACCACTGGGGGCATTGCCCCCAGACTTGGGATCGTCCTGGGTCACCTCGGTATTAGCGTCGTCCATGATGTTGACGTCCTCAGAACTCGTCTGCAGCAAGGAGCTCTCAGTAGCAAGTGGAAGCTTGAAAGAATCAAAGTTCAAGTCAGGAAATGTTTCCTTGGCATCAGCACGGAAGTCCTCATAGCCAGCTGCATAGTGACTGTCTAGACGATTCTTGTACTCGTCAGACTTTTTGAAGGCTGCTATGGCTTCCTCACGTGCTTTCTCCAAGGACGAGGCAAATCCAGAAACTTGTCCCTCAAGATGGATGATGCGAGTATCTTTTTCGATATTATCAGCTTTAAGTTCTTCCACCTCGTTCTTAAGCTTCGTCTCACTTGCTTGCAGACGATTGAAGTCTTCAGTCAACCTAAGTACCTCCCCCTTTTTCAACAGGACTTCATTGTTCAGCTCCTTAGCCTTGTCCTTGGCAGTCTTGGCCTCTGAAGCAAGCTCCTTAGCCTGACAAGTTGCTGTGTAGAATTTTGACATAGCCTGTGTATGGACGAGAGAAAGTTAGATATTTCATTCTGAAAACTTACTGAAAACAAACAAGGACGAATGAAACTTACCTTAAAAAGGTCATGGATACCAGAACGTTCAAACTCCCTCACTGACATATTGTAGCATTCATTGACTTCATTATCAGTGATTATTCCTTTGAACGTCCTCCATGCATGGTTCTCGTCCAACACTAGGTTAGAAGGACGCTCAGATGGCTCTGACGGATGAGGCTTGCGAGGAATCTTGTTTGGAGGGGGAGTAGGATCAGTCTGGACGGGATGAACTGTTTGGACGGGCTCTACATCAATTGGAGGGTCGTCCAGCTCCACCGTCGAAGGTGTGAATTTGGGAACCTTAGGAACAGAAGCCTTGACAGGTTTCTGCTTCTTAGGACCTCGACGACTTGGGAGGTCGTCCAAATCCACAGCACTGGATATGGATTTAGATTTTCTCTTCCCAGTCTGGACGGAAGATTTCTGGACGACTGGAGGTGCAGTAACATCCTCGTCCCCACTAGTAATATTCTTTTCTCTATTTTCTCTCATCGTAGCCATTCCTGCGACAAAAAAATTATTAATTAAAAAAAAAAAAAAAAAAAAAAAAAAAAAAAAAAAGAGAGAAAAAGGACGGACGATGCTTACTTCGACGAGTGGTCTCCTCGTGACCAAGATTCTCGGCAGTAGGTTCTGGCCCAAGTCCCCACGCAGCTAGACGACTGAGAGTCACTAAATCGTGAAAAGTCCTCCCAGGGAAGGCGCGTACTTGGTCAATTCGATCCAAGTAAAGTTTGTCCAAGCGTGGACGAACAATAGCTGCGTCAACAAAGAAAAAGGGTTAGACGACCAAAATTGGTAAAATATGTAAAGAAACAAAATAAAAATGGAAAAGAAACATACCCTCAGGACGAAGACGACCTAGAGGACTGGTAAAAGGTGGGAAGGGGGCATTCCCCACATCAACAGGGTCCCCAGCCCAATTTCCAGAAATAATAAAAAATTCCTTTTTCCAAAGTCTGTCAGACGAGCTACGGCCCTTAATTAAACTATAGTAAGAGCCTCTAGACGAGAACTGGTAAAAACCAGCAGACTTCTTTATCTCAGAGGGCTTATAGCAGTAAAGGAACTCGTCCACTGTAATAGGACGGTTCCCTTCCAACGCCTCACGCCATAGCACTTGCATGGCAATTACTGTCCTCCATCCATTGGGGTTGAGCTGGTTAGGTCCAATACCCAACCTATGGAGAAGACCTCTACAAAAAGAATTTAGAGGAAACCTAAGGCCAGCTAAGAGGTAGGAAGTGTATATTCCTAAACCAGAGGAAGGAGAACAACACCATTCTCCGTCCATAGGTAGACGAGGATTGAACTCTTTAGGAATTTGGTACCTATCTACAAGGGTTTTTAGTTTGGCAGTATCTAAAATGGACGATACTTCAGGCATGCAACTGTAAATAATATCTTCCTCCTCCTCGTCTTGAGGAGGGCTAGGTGGCTGTCTGGACGAGCTAGCCCCAGATCCAGAAGCCTTCCTACGTTGTAATTCCTGGAATTCCTCCAAAGGAATACCAGGAACTCCAGACGAATAATGCTCGTCCGAAGAATTAGTACTAGCTGTACTACCTTCACTACTCTCATAACTACGCCCACTTCCAGAGGAAACGTCCTGATACTCGTCTATCTCCTTCTCTAAACTACCACTAGACGAAGACATAACTTAAATGAAGACAGATAAGACGAAAACCTAAGAAGGGAAAGAAAATACCTGAGAACTAGGAAGGAATGCTAGACGAGGCTTTTGGACGAGATGGCAGAAGGGAAATTATGAGAAATGTGAGGGGTAAGAGAGAGAATGCGCCTATTTATAGGGCCCAGAAATGGGGTCAACGAAGCGACGCCGACCATTCAGAAGAAGGCACGTGGCAGCTTCATCGAAAAACGCAATCGACATGATGGGTCAACCAATGAAGTCGTGACACGTGGCAAAAAATATATATATATTTTTCTCAGAACCACAAAGGTAAACAGTAAATCCTAATAATATCTTTGGACGACCATTGGACAAGGGGGCAACTGATGGGATAGTAAAAAAATTACAACTCATATTCGTCCATATGGATCGTCCGTGATCTTGAGCCAATTATTCTTGTTGGTCGTCTGAGCAGTGGGCTCGTCCATGGGCAAGGCACATGGAAGACTTACCCAGCGACAGAGCAGTAGCATCGTCCATGTACATAACACATGGACGATTCACACAAGTCTGAACAGTAGGGTCGTCCATGGAAAAAGTACATGGACGACTCACATAACACCGTCAGAAAACCAAGTCTTCCATGGACGAAGTCCATGGACGACCACATGACACTCAGAAACTCTCAGTACGAAAGATTCGAATCTTAAAACCTTGAAACAGTTACTCAACCCGAATTCATCGCCATGGATTCCTCTTAAGTACATAACTTCCATCAACGGTTGTAACTCCTATAGCCGTTGGGGAAGTTATGTCTGAACTCAAGAGAATTTCCTCAAATCTTGGGGAAGTTACCAAGCCAATAACCGCTCCAAGGTCCTCTATATAAAGGACCAGTCTGAATCAAAATGAGGCAAGTATTCTGAGATTTCTCTTTCTAAAAGTTAAAAACTCTTTTCTAGGAAGAAACTAACTTAGCCATCGGAGGGTGTTTGGCCGGTCTACACCGGTCCCCTTTGATCGTGTATTCATCTTTGTAGGCCTTCGCAACCACCAGTAGCCCACCGAAGCCGAAGCATTCAGCCTACTGATTCCGTGCAGCATCAGATGCTATATCCATGGTTCCTAGGCCATTGCAAAACTAGGTGGCGACTCCTCCGTTGTGTCCACAGTGGCGACTCCACTAGGGATTATGAGTTTAGTTCCTATATGTCTTATTTCTTAACCTTGATAAAAACTATTTCAATACTTGTTTGCACACACATCACTTGGTTTCTTTTGTCCCTTAACCTCGATTGGTGATGAGTGGGAAGATGGAAAGCTCCATTTGGGCCTAAATCTTCCGGAGTTCATCCCACCAACTCACAATCGGTGCCATCGCCTATAATGGGATTTGAGTACGTTAATGGTTTGCTACCAGTCCACTATGGGTCCACTTAGGCCCTCGGTTGGAATCATAACCCACCAAGTTGTGAATGACCTACTTATTTATCCCTTTAGCCTTAGAAAGCCTACCCACACTAGAGAAATCTTAGACCCTATCACAAAGGATACCCTTTATATTTCTTGTTTGTTCAACCATATATCATGTGTTCACCTAATTTTAAAGAACAAATAAAAGATGTAAAAATGGAAGGGATGGCCCTAAAGTTATGGTATACCCTAAGATGTTTTGGGATAAAAGAAAAGAAGTTCTCACATATAAAAGACTTGTCCTTAAATCCAAAGGTATATTTTAACTTGAAAGGTTCATAAGACCATAGCCTAATTTCTATCAAAGGTCCAATTGGAAAAAAACCCTTTTGAAAAAGAGGACTTTGGGCCTAAGGTAACAAATATTCTATGGACTTAGCATCCAAAATCCTACAAAGCCAATATGAACTTCCCTTAGCTTAGGCCTGCTTGTTGTATGTCTAGGCCCAAAATGATGAGAACTTCATGGACTTTGAGAGGAAGGCTACAATATATTCTAGCTAAAGGGCTATTTAAAAAAAAAAAAATGAAATGATGAATAAAAATGAAAAGCCCAAAGGTGATGAATACATTGTAAGCCCATGTTTGAGACAAAGGGTTGAAAATTTCTAATTGCATTCTAACGAAAGCCTATGAGAGTAAGATGAGAGCTTTATTGTAAATGGACCAAAGCCCAATGAAACAAGGGGCAAAAATCCATGGGAGGGAAGGGAGTGATATTGTAATTGGGCCTTCATTAAAATGAACTTAAAATTTTCTAAGGACACCTAAAATGTTAAAAAACCTTTAATTGAGACATGAACTTAATGAAAATGGGGCTTCTTTTCAAGCATCATTGCACCGTCAAAGTCAAGAAAACACGTCCCCACTCCCATTTGGATTTGAGAGAAAGGAAAGCACTTGATCAAGATTGAGGACACACACCAAGAAGAGGAAGAGACACCCCCAAGAAACAATGACTACCTCCATGGAAGACTCAATGGCACAGAAGATCTTTAAGGCTTTGGATGAACATGGAGAGTCCCTTAAGAAAATTGGGTGGGGAGGCGTTTCACTAGGTTGGAGGAATCTAGCTCAAGAAGCCTTCACATGTTGAAATCCATGATGATGAGGAGGAAGTGGAAGAATGGGACGAAAAAGACGAAGAAGAATATGAAAGGAACAAGCAATTTGAGAAGCTCACCACGAAAACCATAGCTATGAGGGAAAAAATGGAGAAAATGCAACTCACCTTTTACAAGGCATAAGGGATGGATGATTACCTCTATAACATGGGGGGAATGAGTTTAAAGGCTCATATTGCATTGCCTCCCAAGTTCAAGATTTTTGATGCGGAAAAGTTTGATGGGACTGGAGATCCAAAGCAACACGTAAGAAGATACCTAAGCATCGCTGAAATGAAGAGGCTAGATGAGAAGCAAACTTTGCATGCATTTCCCCTCTCACTCACGGGAGGTGCATCAAGGTGGTACTATAGACTTGATCCAAGCAAAACTAAGGTGTGAAATGAACTAGTGGAGTTGTTTGTGGACCAATTCATCTTTAACACAATGACTGATGTGACTCTAAGGGATTTGGAGACTACCAAACAAGGTGTATGGGAGACATTTTCCGAATACATGACTAGATGGAAGACCAAGGCGTCTAGAATGGTCAATAGGCCAAATGAGAAGGACCAAATCAATATGATCAGCAAGAACTTGCTTCCGGCTTATAATAGTAGGCTTTTGTCATCGCCTATTAGCTCATTTGGCGAACTATGTGATTGTGGGACAAGAGTTGAAGGCGCTATCAACAATGGACAATTGGAGAAAGATGAAAGTAAGCCTCCAACCAAGAAAACATATGGAGGGGGAGCAACCACCACTAAAGCACCCAATCCTGTAAATGTAAGCGCCATCATACCCCAACAAACACTAGCCTACCCAAAGAAAGCTTATAGTGAATTCTTCGACCTAGGAAACCTTACCTAAGCATATGAAAACCTATCCTCCAAAGGATTCATAAAACCTTTAGACCCTACACCTATGCCTAATCCCATACTTCCCACTTGGAACCTCAATGAATATTGTCACTACCACAAAAAATCCAGCCACAAATCCAACAATTGCTTTCGCCTTAAACACAAAATACACAATTGAACCCTTCCAAATCCAAACATTATCACCAAACCCAACATTAGAAAGAACCCTTTGCCCGATTACCATAGGGCTCCTTCTCCATATCAAAATTGGGTGCAAATAGATGAGATTGAATAAGATTACTCAAAGTTGATAGAAACTACAAATGTCAATATCAATGCCGTGGAAGTCCAAGGAATATGGGATGAAGAAGATGAAATCTTAAAGGAAGCGGTAGCGGTGTGGGGAATACTTCCCAAAGGAGTGACAAAATTAAAGAAAAGGGCCTTGGAGGACAATATAGCAAATATCACTAGGAGTGGGAAGCGCTACAAACCATCCTTTTTGGAAAAGGATCATCTTGGTAGTGATTTAGGGGAAGGGTCCAAGCCCATGGAACCTAAAGGAAAAGAAGACAAAGAAGAAGAAGATAGGGTCTTAATGCAATTGAAGAAGACCCAAGCTCATGTGTCTGTATGGGGCTTACTCATGGCCTATCTTGGACTCCTTGAATAGGAATGAAGTACCTATAGAAACTACACCACAAGAAGTTTTGTCTCTCATGGGAGTCGAGGGTTCCTCACACTCCCTCCTTGCCTTTTTTAATGAAGATCTCCCTGCCGAAGGAGCTACTCACACTAGACCCTTATAAATCATCATTGAATGCATGGGTGCGAAGGTTGGTACTTATTGACAATGGGTCTGCCTTGAATGTTTGTCCTTTTAGGACTGCCCTCATTATTGGTCTAAATATGGGGATTATTATCCCTTCCCCCTTGACCGTAAGGACATATGAAAACATTTCAAGGAAGGTCATGGGTACTTTCAAAGATCCTTGTAAGATTGGGCCAATAGAAACCATTATGGAGTTTTATGTCATGGACATCACCCCAAATTACAACCTTCTTTTGGGAAGAGCTTGGCTTCACCCCAATAGGGCAATCCCCTCCTCACTACACCAAAAGATGAAGATCCCATGGAAATAAGGGATTGCTATAGTGTTGGGAGATGGTGAAATTCTAGCATCGGTTTGTGGACTCGAGGAAGGAGGAAGTGAGCTTCAAATGAGTGGCTTTGAGTTCGTAAACATGGCTGACTATGGATTGAAGGATGAAATGTATAGTACCGACTTGTTCCCATATTGTAGCCATGAGGTGATTGTAATGATGAAGAACATGGGATACATACCTGGTATGGGCCTTGGAAAAGACGGAAAAGGGGTAGTTGAGTTCTCCAACATCAAGACTCAAGTGACTAGGGAAGGTTTAGGATTCCTTGAAGGCTACGACGGAATCAAGAAAAACCTTGGCACTCTCAATGGGAACTTCGTGAAGGAAGTGGAAAACTTCTCGTATTTTGGCTTCCCCAAACCTTGGGTAGGTAAGGATGGAAAGATGTATACGGGTTGGGAAATGTTCTTTAATGAAAAGCTCACCTTTAAGGAGAAGCCTACTGTGGTGATCAAAAAGATACAAGAAGAGGGCAGTTGGGTGAACTACATGGATGTTGAAGCAATGAAGACCATAATGAAGATGAGTGGGGACGTGTTCACCATTACCAATGAAGAGCCAAGTGATCCTTCCAAATTCATAAAGCTTGTTGCGGGGCCCATTAATAATTGGACTTGGGTTGGGTTTTCTGAAAACATGGGGAAAAAGTTTTGTAATGCAAGTTCTAATGTACTTTTCAATATTTTCAATAAGATGAATTCTGATTTGGCTTACTTTGATGTGTCCTATAACAATGAAATTATGTACTTAAATGTTTCAAATGAATTTGAAAATGAAATTTATAAACAATTGGAAAAGAAAATTGAACCTATGGAACCAACTCTTGAAACTATTAATTTGGGCAATAATGAGAATCCACGCTTAATTAAAAATTTGCTTAACTCTAAATGAAAAAGAAAGAAAAGATCTTCAAGAAGGAATTTCAAGAGGTGTTTGCATGGTCCTATGAAGATATGCCCGGAATTGACCCTGAAATAGCTCAACATCACATTGATACTCATGATCACATGGTACCCATCAAACAAAAGTTGAGAAGAATGAGGATCGAATAGCTCTTAAAAATCAAGGAGGAAGTCACTAAGCAATTGAAGGTAGGGTTCATCAAACTCATACACCAAGCCGAATAGATAGCCAATGTCATGCTTGTACCTAAGAAGAATGGGAAGGTGAGGATGTGTGTGGATTTTAGGGACTTGAACAAGGCATGCCCTAAGGATGACTTTTCTCTCCTTCACATTGGTGTCTTGGTGAATAACACGGAAGGAAGTGCTATGATTTCTTTTATGGATGGTTTCTCGGGGTACAACCAAATCAAGATGGCTCCCAAAGATATGACCAAAACCACATTCACTACCGAATTGGGAATCTATTGTTACATGGTGATGTCGTTTTGCCTCAAGAATGCCAGGGCAACCTACCAAAGGATGGCTACAACCTTGTAACATGATATGATGCATAATGAGGTGGAGGTGTATGTCGATGATATGATAGTGAAATCCAAGGATAAAGAAAGCCACCATAAACTTTGTCAATGCTCGGCCTCGACTGGCTGAGCGGAAAAACCGCCACCGCCGTGCCTTCGTTCGACCACCCGCCATGGCGATAGCTCCCGCTCGCGTGGGGCCCCGTTGGAGGGCCCCTCTCGAATGTGTAAGCGTGTACATTTCGCGTGGAGCTTCGGGTGCTCTCTCTCTCGGTGGAGGAAGGTAGGTCTACCTTTGGCATTATGGCAGGAATCTGGGCCAAATTTTAAGGGATTACCAAAGGTAAGTGGAGTCGCCACCAATCATTGGGTTTTTCTAAGGTGTGATTGGTCACCTGTTTCTAGTTGATTTTATTACCAATACTAGGCTAAGAAAAATGTCATTTTTCCTAATCTAATGTGGATGGCAAAAAAATCTTGATTCTTAGGTCCGAAAGTTTGGTTATGTGTGGGGAAGGTTTTAGGCACCCCACAACGCCTGTCCAAGGACAGTCTTTTGTTTTGATAAAAGCTTAATTTTCAAAAATTGGTAGTAAAAACATGATTTTGGCATTGGCTTTCGGGGCTTTGCATGCATGGGAGATTTGAGGTTTTGGCTTTTGAAAGGGTGTGGTCCCAATCTATGCTTTCCTAAGGCATTCGAGCAAAGTGCCAGATTTCCACCGGGAAAATCCGGTGAGAAGTCACCTTACTTTTGTGGTGGAAATTAAGCATCGCTAACCTTAAGTGACACAGATCGTGACAATCATATCGGAAAAGGGCAAGCAAGTATATATATACATGCATCATGCACAATGCTAGCACACAGAGTAGGAAAGTAAATGCCAACATCCCTAAAGCATGGCCCAAAATATAAGTGCAGGAAAATAAATAGGGGTCACCATACTCTAGAGATGAAGACGAATGGTACACAGCATGATATACCTAATATACACCATCTAAGGGAGAAAGGGAAGAGGAAGGAGGGGGGTTTTTAAAAAAAGTACATAACCAAAGGGGAAAAAGCTAAACTCCTAAACCCACTGATTGCAGTCGCTCGACTTATATCGACATGCTTGCGCCCACGCCTTCTTGCTTGCGCCTGGGAGACCGTTCCCTAGCTCCATGCGTCCTTGCTCTATGTGTGTACATGCAAAGGCAAAGACAAGAAACTAGCAGACAAGCAAGGGAAGGAAAGGATGCAAAGAGCATATGAAAAGGCATAAAGTGGATAAATATGATAGACATGGCAAGCATAGAATGTGACAGTAGATAGGGCAAGCGAGATGCACAAACGAACGAGAAAGCAAGCAAACAAACAAACAAACAAAAGGTGGTGTCCGCTAGGGACAAATGTAGGTTTGGATCGGATGTCCCTAGCTTCATTGTGTTGAAGTATGGACGACACACTAGCAAGCAAGACTCATGCATGGACATGTAAGCAAGTGTGTAAAGATGCAAAGAAAGCCAAAGGGTGGCGCAAACAAGCATGATAAGCATAGCATCGCACAGAGCGGGAAAGGGGAAGGGTATGCACGAAGCAACCGGCATCACGGTGATGCATCTTAAGTGGTTACATTCAAACAAGGCCTCATGGGCGTCGAAATGTAACCACACAACCACGAACCCGCTAAGGGTATCAAACGTGCCAAAGCCTAGAACAAAAGAGGCTAACACAAGCATAAAGCATAGTAGCAAGCAAGCATAGACATGCAAAATGGGTGATCCAAACCCTTTGATATGGGCCAAGGTGTATGGACGATGACAAAGACCATGAGGTCTAGATCGGGTCCGAACCATTAGGCCAAAACGCAAGAAAGAAAGATAAAGCGACAAAAGGGCTATGATAGCACACGGCATGACAAACATAGCCTAGGCCTAGGCACACAAACATGGCATAGACCGTACAAGCACATGGAAGATGGCATAAAGCATATAGAACATAGATCCAAGCACGTAAACATGTGAACAAATAGATTTAGGCGTATAAGCATGTACGGATGCGGATCTAAACATAAAACATGGCAAAAAGCGTACGAACACATAGATCCGAGCAAAGCATAACCGTAGACATGACATTGAGCATGTGAGCACATAACCCTAATAGCAACGCAAAGTAAAGAGAGTAACGAAACAAAGGAAACATGGCATAAAACCCTAAGCATGTAGATCTAAACTTATAAGCATGTAGAAACATAGATCTAAGCAGAAAAACATGGCAAAAAGCACATAAACACATGGATCTAAGCAAGAAACATGCTAAAGAAAGCAATAAATCATGTTATTATGGCAAAAAGAGCAAGAACATGCTAGGAAAAAGATTTAAAAGGTTAGGGGTGTGGATGATAGCTAAAAAAAAGCTACATCCACACCCCTAAACCCCAAATCCAAAGTGTAGAACCAAGGAAAGGGAGATTAGGTAAAAAAGCAATACCTTGTGTTCTTGGGTGAAGAGAGAAGAATCAAGAGACTTTGATGTGTATTTTGGAGTGTTTTTGGGTGTTTGGAAGAGAGAAAAAAACGTAGAGAGCAGCTGGGCAAAAGGAAAATTAAAAAAAATAAATAAATGTATTCCCTCAATCTGGGGCGTGCCTGGGGCTATTTATAGCCCTGGGCGCGCTTTTCGAGGTGGCGGCAATGGTAGGGCCGACTGCGGCCTTTCAATGTCCGCCGGCCTCAAATGGTTCCTGATCCGGCTGATATTGACTCCTTTGAATAGATCTTGATTTTCAGTTTCTAAAAAGGTATGGAACTAAAAAATCCAACGGTCGGATCAAAAGTTATGGCTCCCGGAAGTTTGTGGTGCAGCGATTGGTACGTCATCCCAGTTTTCATGATATCTCGGCCGTTTTAAGTCCGATTTTGACCCATGAACAGTCATTGGAATGAGAATTGGATAATATTTGCAATGGAATTGGTTTCAACCTATTCCAACAGTCGGATCAAAATTAGGGTTTTTGGGCCCACCCAAGATCGACTTCGGGTCAAACTTGGTCAAAGTTGTTAAAAATCTTTGTGAAGCTCGGGTTTGAAGTAAAACTGTGAAAAATGTCGTTTGTAAGAGTCTGGACCATGTTTGACCTTTGGTTAAACCTAGGGCTGACTAGGGGCATTTTGGTCATTTTAGCTGAAAAAGGCACTTTGGGTGCTCCGGTGCCTGAATGGGTGGCGCCACGTCTTTGTAGAGAGAAAATGATATTTTTGGATTTTTGGGGGTCCGGCACACAAATCGAGGGCTGAAAAAATACGGTATCAACAAACTTGAGGAAGTTCTTCGAAAGGATTAAAGAGTATAGGCTAAGATTGAACCCACAAAAGTGTACCTTTGGAGTAACCGCCGAAAAATTGCTAGGCTTCCTAGTGAGTGATAGAGGGATAAAAGTTGACCCATCCAAGATCAAAGCCATATTGGAGATGCCTCCACCTAGAAGTGAGAAAGAGATAAGGGGTTTCTTGGGTCAATTACAATACATTAGTCGATTCATTGCCAAGCTCACCTCCACTTGTGAGCCCATCTTCAAACTCCTACGGAAGAATGAACCACATACATGGAATGATGAGTGCCAAAAGGCCTTTGAACTTATCAAGGAATATCTCCTCCACTCACCTATCCTAGTGCCTCCACAACATGGAAAACCCTTACTCCTACAAATCTTTATCATAGGGGATGCGGTTTGAAGTATGCTTGCACAAGAAGAAGATTACAAGAATGAAAGGGCCATATACTACTTGAGCAAGAGGTTCCATGATTACAACATTTTTCATGGTTTCATATCAAACCCGAACTCCTCGGAGATTTTTGGCAACTTTGACCAAGTTTGACCTGGAGTTGACTCTTAGTGGGACCTAGAAACCCTAATTTTGATCCGGCCATCAAAACGAGTTAAAACTAATGCCATTGCGAAGATAATCAAATTCTCATTCCAACGACTAATCATGGATCAAAATCAGAGTTAAAACGGTTGAGATATCGAGAAAACTGTGAAAACCACGTTTGCTAACTTCCGAGAGCCATAACTTTTGATCTGACAGTTGGAGTTTTGAGTTTCATACCTTTTTAGAAACTTAAAAACAAGATATATCCAAAGGAGTCAAGATCAACCAGATCAAAAGCCATTTGAGGCCAGCAGCCCTTGAATGGCTGCCGCCTTGATTTTTGCGCCCGGGGCTACAAATAGCCCCAGGCATGCCCTAGACGAGAAAATACACATTTTTCTGAAATTTCCCATCTGCCCAGCTGCTCTCCACATTTTTTCTCTCTTCCAGACACCAAAAACCACCAAAAAACACATCAAAGTCTCTTGATTCTTCTCTCTTCACCAAGAACACAAGGTATTGCTTTTTTACCTAATCTTCCTTTCCTTGGTTCTACACTTTGGATTTGGGGTTTAGGGTGTGGATGTAGCTTTTTTTTTAGCTATCATCCACACCCCTAACCTTCTAAATCTTTTTCTAGCATTTATCTTGCTCTTTTTGCTTGAATAACATAATTTATTGCTTTCTTTAGCTTGTTTCTTGCTTTATGTATGTTCCTTGCTTAGATCCATGTGTTTATGTGCTTTTTCCATGTTTTTATGCTTAGATCTATGTTTCTACATGCTTAGGGTTTTATGCCATGTTTCCTTTGTTTCGTTCCTCTCTTTGCTTTGCGTTGATGTTAGGGTTATGTGCTCACATGCTCGATGTCTTGTCTATGGTTATGCTTTGCTCGGATCTATGTGTTTGTACGCTTTTTGCCATGTTTTATGTTTACATCCACCTTCGTACATGCTTATATGCCTAGATTTATGTGTTCACATGTTTGCGTGCTGGGATCTATGTTCTATACGCTTTATGCCATCTTTCATGTGCTTGTATGCTCTATGCCATGTTTGTGTGCCTAGACCTAGGCTATGTTTGTCATGCCATGTGCTATTGTAGCCCTTTTGTCGCTTTATCTTTCTTTCTTGCATTTTGTCCTAATGGTTCGGACCCGATCTAGACCCCATGGTCTTTGTCATCATCCATACACCTTGGCCTATATCAAAGTGTTTAGATCACCTATTTTGCATGTCTATGCTTGCTTTTTTCTATGCTTTATGCTTGTGTTAGCCTCTCTTGTTCTAGGCTTTGCCACGTTTGACACCTTTAGCGGGTTCGTGGTTGTGTGGTTACATTTGACGCCCATGAGGCCTTGTTTAGATGTAACCACTTGGGATGCATCGCCGTGATGCTGGTTGCCTTGAGCATACCTTTCCCCTTTCCCGCTTTGTGCGATGCTATGCTTATCATGCTTATTTGCGCCACCCGTTGGCTTTCTTTGCATCTTTACACCCTTGCTTACATGTCCATACATCTTTACACCCTTGCTTGCTAGTGTGTTGTTCATACTTCAACACAATGAAGCTATAGACATCCGATCCAAACCTACCTTTGTCCCTAGCGGACACCACCTTTTGTTTGTTTGTTTGTTTGTTTGCTTGCTTTCTTGTTCGTTTGTGCATCTCGCTTGCCCTATCTCCTGTCATATTCTATGCTTGCCATGTCTATCATGTTTATCCACTTTATGCCTTTTCATATGCTCTTTCCATCCTTTCCTTCCTTTGCTTGTCTGCTGGTTTCTTGTCTTTGCCTTTGCATGTACACACATGGAGCGAGGACGCATGGAGCTAGGCATGGTCTCCCAAGTGCAAGCAAGAGGGCGCGGGTGCAAGCATGTCGATATAAGCCGAGCGGCTGCAGTCAGTAGGTTTAGAGGTTTAGATTTTTCCCCTTTGGTTATGTACTCTTTTAAAAACCCCCTCCTTCCTCTTCCCTTTCTCCTTTAGATGGTTTGTATTAGGTATATCATGTTATGTACCATTCGTCCTCATATCTAGAGTATGGCAACCCCTGTTTATTTTCCTGCACTTATATTTTGGGCCATGCTCTAGGGATGTAGGCATTTACTTTCCTGCTCTGTGTGCTAGCATTGTGCATGATGCATGTATATATATACCTACTTGCCTCTTTTCGGTGTGATTGTCACGATCCGTGTCACCTAAGGCTAGCGATGCCTAATTTCCACCGTGAAAGTAAGGTGACTTCTCACCGAATTTTCACAATGGAAATCTGGCACTTTGCTCGAATGCCTTAGAAAAGCATAGATTGGGACCACACCTTTTCAAAAGCCAAAACCTCAAAAGACCCCATGCATGCAAAGCCCCGAAAGCCAATGCCAAAATCATGTTTTTACTACCAATTTCTGAAAATTAAGGTTTTATCAAAACAAAGGACTATCCTTGGACAGGCGTTGTGGGGTGCCTAACACCTTCCCCACACGTAACCAGACTTCCGGACCTAAGAATCAAGATTTTTTTGCCATCCATATTAGGTTAGGAAAAATGACCTTTTTCTTAGCCTAGGATTGGTAATAAAATCAACTAGAAACAGGTGACCAATCACACCGTAGAAAAACCCAATGATTGGTGGCAACTCCACTTACCTTTGGTAATCCCTTAAAATTTGGCCCAGATTCCTGCCATAATGCCAAAGGTAGACCTACCTTCCTCCACCGAGAGAGAGAGAGCACTCGAAGCTCCACACGAAACGCACACGCTTCCACATTCTCGAAGAGCCCTCCAACGGGGCCTTGCGCACATGGGAGCTGTCGCCACGAACGGGTAGTCGAACGAAGGCACGGCGGCGATCTTTTTTCCGCTCAGTCGGGTGTCGATAGGGCAATATAATACATACATGTCTAAAGCCTGCCAAGAGGTAATATAAAAATACAGTCCAAGCCTACCAAGAGGCAATCCAATATATACATGTCTGGCCTACCAAAGGGTAATGTCTACAGAATACAAGAAAAATAAAACATGCCCACGCAAGGGCTACATCATAATGGTACAACAATACATGGTTGGACTAAGGAGAGTCATCATCTTTGACAGTATCACTCATGAAGCGCTCGGTACTGCCGCCATTGGCATCATCACCCACAGCAGGACCTTTAGAAGGACCAGCTCGATCCGCTAAAGAACCTGAGGCATATCCTGGAACCTGAAATGGTGCCTGATCTGGTATAGGGCCTCGTGCCCAATCATCCAAGGGGAAAAATCCCCAATTACCAGTAGGTCTTGGAGGAACATGCATCTACTCTGACTCATGTTGTCCAATAGGAGGATCTCTGCGAAGAATATAGGGTGCAAGAGGTACAAGCATCCTGTGCCCCCTTATCTGGCCGATCAAAGCGCCGATGTACCCGCAGAGCACACCTATCTCAACCAGGAGCTGGCTCCTCTCTCTCTCTGTGGCAACGGTATGGGCCTCCCTCTCTCTCTGCCATCGATCCCTTTCTCGAGCTAGTGACCTGGCAATCTCCTCTTGCACATACCCATCTCTAGCAGTGGCCGCGCCCTCAAGCTCTCTCACCCTAGCATGTAGGGTATTTACATGTAACCTCAAGTGGGCCTCTGAAGCCCGACAAGCGCATGCTATGCCCCCAAGCACTCTGTTGCTAGTCACAAGGCAATCATCAATGATAGGTCCGGCCGAGGACTGTAGAAACCAGGTGAT
The DNA here is from genome assembly GCA_030021035.2 of Notholithocarpus densiflorus. Classification (NCBI taxonomy): domain Eukaryota; kingdom Viridiplantae; phylum Streptophyta; class Magnoliopsida; order Fagales; family Fagaceae; genus Notholithocarpus; species Notholithocarpus densiflorus. Next base: position 10,485,915 of record JARYZH020000004.1, read on the forward strand.
ATAATCAGTATCCACCAAAACAAAACCCTCGAAGGAGCCTATCTCATAGGCAAGGTCGACCAAAATGACCTCGTGACTGGATAACTCAGGAGGTGGATCCCTAGGCACTTTGAAAATCGGCATGACCTGATGGAAGGTCCTCTCAGCTAAGAAGAACTCCTAACTCGATAAAGCCTAGAAACAACGTTGTACACACGACTTAGCCATAGCAGGGGTGACCTCACGCCTAGCCAACAACCGCCCATCATAGGGGTTGTTGAGTATCTAGCCCTAGGTGACACATTCCAGCACAACGATGATAATGGATGGCGGTGTCAAAACAACTCTAGTAAGAAAGGGATGGCTATGTCAAAGACATGCCAGAATACTGTGGATGAAAGGCCGGGATGTACTCATTTGCCTACCACATCAAAATCTGCCAATAACCTTTGAGGCTTCTGAAGCCCTGTTGCGAAGCCTGCCTCAGCAAAGTGATGAAGTTTTTGCAAGAAAGGGACCCCCAATCATAGGCCCCTATATTTGACACTACTCTTATGGCTTCCAGCAGCCTGTAAGTCAACACCGACCAATTATTGCCCTGCAGGCAACTACCGATGAAATTGAAAAAGAACCGCTTGAGATCGATGTCGTCTGGCTCCGTCCTCCAAGGTATGTTCATCTTCAACCACTGCATGCAGATCTGAGTCTCATTGGTAGGCCCAGAGTACCGTCTGGTCGCTCGGGTAAGAGGATAGTGGATACCTAAAAGCTTACTCACAACGTCAAAGTCCACAAACTCGGTCGGGACCAAATGCCCACCAAATCTAAGGCCCAAGATGGCCTTCTAGTCAAGGGAAAGGACTGCATACTCCCCACAGCTCAAATAAAAGGTGCCAGTCTCCGCATGCATCATGGAATAGGATGGAGTCCTCCAAGAAGTCCTCGAAGCCCTGCTTAATCAAAAATGTGTGGTAGCGCGCATTAGTCCTAGAGTCAAACAGGTGGATAAGGATTGAAGACCAAGCTACCCGACCGCAAGTCCTCTCAGCAGCCTGCACTCAAAATCAAAAAAGTTACCAGTTAGAATGCATATCTACATATCCAAAATTGACAAGTGGAAGAGAAAAAGGAACATACCTGACCCTTCTAAGCCTGAGTGGAAGGATGCCTCTTCAGACCAAGCTAAAGATGGGTATTATCTATGCTATCATCAACCTGTAGGAATCGGCCCCGGTCAGACAAGGCAGAAATCTCGGCCAACAACTACTGCGCCTCAAAGTGCCTAGACCTGGCCCGGCCATGTCATCGGCCTCTAAATCTGCATCCAAATCGAACATGAGCTCATCCTCTAGCTCCACGCCCCTTGGGCCCTCTCCCTCCTCAGTCCGAGGATATTACGAAGAACTGCCAGCTGAACTTGTACGTGACTGGGGTGAAGCACTAGCCATCTCTACCGAGCATCGACCCCTTATACAATGCGCAATGGGCACACCGCCATAGGGCGTAATGTCATCACCCCCTCGATCGAAGTGACTCTGAAGAATCCGAGCCGCCTGCTTGTTAAATTACCGATTGTCCCAAAATCTTAAGCTAGTAGGAAATGGTAAATTTAATCACTTAACCATAAGTCTAACACGTCTAACACTCACCCTCACTTGTGGACCTAAACTTCCCCTTAATAAGTGGGAGCCCAACAAGTGGGAATTTAACATTTTAAATAAGAGGTAGAGTAAAGCCAGGGATCAAACTTAAGATCTCCTACTCTGATACCGTGTTAAATTGCCGATTGTCCAAAAACTTAAGCTAATAGGAAATGGTAAAATTAATCACTTAACCATAAGTCTAACATGTCTAACAGAAGAATCCCCTCGGGATGGAACAATGGCGGGAGCCTTCCCACGATCTCTGCTAGATCTCGCCCATCAAGACATAATCAGTAAAAGCAAATTCAGATTTAATCAATAAGCCCAAATCAAATGGCAATGTAAGTAAACAGGTAAGTATGTCTAATCCTACTACCTAACACATATCATGCAGGTTCATACCAAGAAGTCATGTTTCCTAAAATGTCTAAGTTTCCAAACTACCCTTCTTCGAGATTCAGATTCGGCCACAACCATTCATCTCATTGGGATTTCGATTCAGTCACGACCGTCTACTCCTGTGCCCTCTATTAGATTCAGATTCGGCCACGACTGTTCATCTCACTGGGATTTCAATTCAGCCACGACCATCTAATCCTTTGCCCTCTCTGAGATTTAGATTTGGCCACGACCGTTCATCTCATCGGGATTTCAATTTGGCTATGACCATTTAATCCTATGCCCTCTTCGAGATTCAAATTCAGCCACGACCATTCATCTCATCGGGATTTCAATTTGGCCGTGACCGTTTAATCCTATAGCCTCTCCGAGATTCAGATTCGGCCATGATCATTCATCTCGGGATTTCAATTCGGCTGCGACTATTTAATCCTATGCCCTCTCCGAGATTCAAATAAGGCCACGACCGTTCATCTCACTAGGATTTTGATTTATCCATGACCATCTAATCCTATCCCCTCTTCAAGATTCAGATTCGGCCACGATCATTCATCTCACCGGGATTTAGATTCGGCCAGGACCGTCTAATCCTATGCCCCCTTCGAGATTCAGATTCAGCCACGACTATTCATCTCACCGGGATTTCGATTCGGCCACGACCGTCTAATCCTGTGCCCTCTCTGAGATTCAGATTCAGCCACGACTGTTCATCTCACTAGGATTTTGATTCGGCCACAACCGTTCATCTCATCGGGATTTTGATTTAGCCATGATCATCTAATCCTATGCCCTCTCCGAGATTTAGATTTGGCCACAACTGTTCATCTCATTGGGATTTCGATTCGGCCACGACCATTTAATCCTATGCCCTCTCCAAGATTCATATTCAGCCACGACTGTTCATCTCATCTGGATTTCGATTTGGCCACGACCATTTAATCCTATGTCACCTCATCAAGATTTTGATTCGAGCACGACTGTTTAATCCGATGCCCTCTTCGAGATTCAGATTCGGCCACGACCATTCATCTCATCGGGATTTCGATTCGGCCACGACCTTTTAATCCTATGCCCTCTCCAAGAATTAGGTTCGGCCATGACCGTTCATCTCACCGGGATTTCGATTCGACCACAACCATTTAATCCTATATTCTCAAAGTGACTCACCCCTCAATGTTAGGTTATCGTTATGACTACAAGATCTCAAGGTTCCCAGTCACTATGCTTTTTCTCTTATGTCTACTTTGCATTTTATTTTGGTATCCATAGCATCCGACATTTTCATTTTCATCTATGTGGCCTAAAAATTAAGTTTTCCTTGCACGAACATGTGTTAACGTAATTATGCATGTATGCAGTTCACACACACACACATATATATGTGAATGTGCACTCTTATGCCTATGTGTATGTACATGTGAAAGCATGCAAGTATGATTATGTGAATACCCAACGTGTGAACAAAAATTTTTCCAACAGCATCATGGCATAAATAACAAAAACAAAAAAAAACATATATATGCAAAATAGCAAAAATAAAATAAATAATAGCATGCTTTTCTAGTTGTTGTGCTACTAACTTATTTGCAAAATAAAGAGTAGAAAAATAGACACTGACCTCAAAGTGCAGAAAAAAAAGGCTGAAGCAATAGACTGAAGTCGGAAGTTGGACCTGCTAGACTGCGACTCGCTCCAGAGAAATTTTTAGAAGTGGGATTTCAGAGAAATGAGATGGGTAAGGCCAAAATGGGCCCTTGGGGCCCATTTATAGGCCATTGTATAGCCTAGGTAGCTCGGCGCACCTTGTGTGGCCGCCGAGTCTGCCTGACGCACATACAAAGGCCGCTGTTCAACGTTGACTGGTTGACCTTTGACCAAAAAAAAAAAAAAACCCAAAGTTTCTTGCCTAGTTCAAAGGACCAAGTCAGAAAATTTCTCCGAACTAGCTGTAGTAGCTCAACCTTGCTAGGTAAAACCGGTCTCGATCCATGAACAGCGTAGTTTCCACACACAATTTTAGGGCAACAAAAAGCGAAATTACGTTCTTTATCCTATACCTCTCATTGCACTCGAGATATCAAATAAAGAAGGGGCAACTGTAGATAGCGTATTTTGTCTGCCCTTGATTTGCGTGCCGGACCCCGAAAATTCCAAAAATATTACCTTTTCTCCATGGGGCCACGAAAATATCTAGATTAACATGGCGCAACCCGTTTAGGCATCAAAGCACTCGAAGTGCCTTTTCCAATCAAATTGACCAAAATGCCCCTAGTTAACCTTGAGTTGACCGAAAGTCAAACAAGGTCAAAGTTCTACCGAAACAACATTTTTCATGCTTTTACATCAAACCCAAGTCACTCGGACATTTTTGTCAACTTTGACCAAGTTTGACCCGACCTTTACTTCTAAGGGCACCAGAAATCATAATTTTGATCCAACCATCAAAAAGGGTTGGGACCAGAAGATTATCAAATTCACTTTCCAACGACTATTAATGGGTCAAAATCGGAGTTAAAACGGTTGAGACATGCAGAAAACTATACAAAGCCCGTCAATACGCTTCCCAAGGCTGGAACTTTTTATCCGACCATCAGATGTCCAATTTCTTTAGTTTTCTGGAAACTAGACATCTAGAGCTTTCTAGGGACACCAAGATTGGCTCAATAAAAGTCCAGGAAGACTTACAAATACCCTTATGAAGCTAGACTAGAAAAAAGCCAGAACTGCTAATGTCAGCAGAGGTGGCCAGCGGCCACTTGAGGGCCACCGGAAGCCAAAGGGTCAGATTTCAGCTATAAATACTCCCAAACCCTTCATTTTACCCAAAAAAAAGGAAGATTTTGGGCAGTTTTCTGGGTAGATCCTCTCTCCTTTCCTCTCTAATTTCTCTCCCAAATATATCCAAACACATCCAAACATCTTTGATTCTTCTCTTTTCTCCACAATCACAAGGTAGTGTTCTTGTACTCAATTTTCCTCACCTTAGTTCCATATCTTGGATTTGAGGTTTAGGGGTGTGGATGTAGCTTTTTAGCTACAATCCACACCCTTTTCTTTTCATAGCTTTTTCTTGCTTAATAATATGCTTTATTGCTTTTCCTTGCATGTTTTTGCTTTTTTTTTTTTGCTTCCTAGCATGTTTTATAGTTTTTCTAGCTTGTTTCCTTGCTTTTTGCCATGATTTATCGCTTTGATGTTGTTAGTCTAGCCATCTTGGGCTAGGATATGTCTAGATCTACATGTTTATGCTTAGATCTACATTCCTATGCTTTCTATGCCATGCATGTGCTTAGATCTACATGCCTATGTATTCTTTGCCATGTTTATGCTTAGATCTACGTGCCTATGTTTAGATCTATGTGTTTATGTGCTCTGTGCCATGTGTGTTCTTAGATCTATATGTTGGTTGCTAATGCCATGTGCTTTTATAGCCCTTTTGTCCCTTGATATCTTTATTTCTTATGTTTTGGCCCTTATTGGTGGGGTGTAGATCTATATCCCATGGTCTAGGCCTACATTCACACACCTGGGCCTATATCAATGGGTTTGGATCATTTCCCTATATGCATGTGTATGTTTGCTTGCTTCTATGCTTTATGTCTATGCTTGTCTCTCTAGATCTAGCATTTGCCATGCTTTGTGCCCCGCGTGGGCTTGTTCTTGTGTGGTTATATCCATCCCCCTTGTGGCCTATTAGAGTGTAACCACTTGTGAGGCGCATCCCTGTGATGCCAGTTTGCTAAATTTATACCCTCTCTCCACCCTGTGTGATGTTGCTTGCCATGCTTGCTTTGTGCCATCCGTTTGGCTTTCTTTACTTCTATGCATTCTTTTTGCGCGCTTGCCTACATATTCATGCATGAGCCTTTGCTTGCTTGTGTCATCAAGCCTAATTCCTACTATCTTGTGCGGGTTCATACCTGTCTTTGATACACGAGACCCCGAGTCCCTTTTAGGAATTTCACTTGATGACATGTGTGTCATCCATACTCCAATCTAATGGAACTATGAACACTCAATCCAAACCTACATTTGTCCTCCTAGGATACCCACTTTTGTTTGATAACATGCTTTTTTGCCCTTTCTTATGCTTTGTATGCCCCCGTTTGGCTCTCTTTCTTAGTATGTTCCTTGCATGCTCTCCTTATCTCCTTTGTTTCTTTCTTTGCTTGTTTGCTGGCTTGTTTCCTTGTTTGTTGCATGGACACATATGGAGCGAGGGCACGACCTCCTAGGCACAAACAAAAAGGGCAAAGACACAAGTAAGAAGACGTAAGCCCAAATAGGGCAATGTTCAGTAGATTAGAGGCCTAGTCTTCCTAAGTGGTTATGTCCTTCTATCTCCCTCCTTGAGCCTCTTCTCTAGAGCGTGCATCAGGGTCCCCCTCACTGTACCCCCTTTTCTTTTCCTACTCTTTGCTTGGGATGCGTTCCCTGGGTATGGCAATGTCTATTTTATATTTCCTGTACCTTGCTAGGCCATACCATTGGAACGTTGGCAATGGCTGATTTACTTTCCCACTCTATGTGGTTGCATTGTGCATGATGTATATATCTATGTCTGCTAGTATATGAGTGATTGTGCAGTTTGTATGATGGACTCTCGTGGCTACGTGAGTCACCCTTTCTGGTCATAAGAGCTCTGGACCTTGTAGTGTAGGTATGTGCTCAAGGCGATTGTCGTAGGTGCATATTTATGCTATATTGTGTGCAACATCATTGTGGTGTGATTGTCCCGATCCATGTCACCTAGTGACACTGGTTTCCCCATGTATGCGACATGCATCAACACGCTTGATACATTGAAAGGCTTCGGCTTGTCTCAGTACGAGCATGTCGATATGTGCCGTATACATAGACACGAAACCCTGCTGGTGTGCCATAGCGCACCAAATGCGAAACTCTGCTGGATTTTTACCTTGAAAATGAGGTACCCTGTTACCATATTCTCACAGCGAAAGCTTGGTGAGAGTAGCGTTTTGTGTGCTATGATGCACTTGAGGCAAAATGCTGCCGAATTTTCACCGTGGAAATTTGGCATTAATTCCAAACACACTAGGAAAGCATCGATTGGGACCATACCCATTCCAAAATCAAACCTCAAAGCCCAACACATTTAAAGCCCTATAAGCTAATGCCAATAGCTTGTTTTCAATTGACAATGTCTAAAAATTATGGTTTTACCAAAACAAAGGACTGTCCTTGGACAGGCGCTGTGTGGTGCCTAACACCTTCCCCACACGTACCCCGACTTCTGAACTCAAGAATCAAGATTTTTTATCCATCCATATTAGATTAGGAAAAACGACATTTTTCTTAGCCTAAGATCGATAATAAAATCAAATAGAGTCAGGTAACCAATCACACCTTAGAAAAACCCAATGATTGGTGGCAACTTCACTTACCCTTGGTAATTCCTTAAAAATTGACTCAGATTCCAGTCACACACCCAAAGGTAATGACTCTCCTTCACACAAGCACCCACAAAGGCTCCCAAAGGAAGCCCTCCACACAAGCGTCACCACAATAGGTGGTCGAATAGCTGAAAGGCGTTTGCAGTGAGGCAGAGACCTTCATCCCCTAAGTGAATCTTTGCGAAAGCTTCTAGATATTGGGAATGCCATCCATTGGAAACAATGGGACCTAGGTTTGGCCTTCTCACCACATCCCAAACACTATCCCAACAAAACCTTCTCTCATCTCGGTTGACTTAGGTTTGTTGCAATTTTGTCCATATTTTTCAAAAATGATTTTCCAAAATAAAATCAAAGCATAAAGGTTCAAATCAAAAGATCAAATCATGAAAATCTGTGTTCTGAAACGTATGCATCTTCTAAGAGTGGCAAGTCAATGCCAAAACTCATTTTGTAGGGAAAGAGTTGTTTGAGTGATATGGCTATCCCTTACCAGGGATAAGGGGCATGTGATCCCCAAACACTCACATCATGATATCCCATCGCAACAACCTTGCATTGGTAAAATATTCACCACTTTTGCCAAGTGTCATATTCAATTATCATCTCGACAATCAACCATTCGGGGAGGCCTTACCCAAAATTGGTGTGGACCTTGAATTCATGAATAACCATTTGTTCAAGTTTCAGTGACTAACTAATTGGATTTGAAATGATGGAGGCATTGTTTCAGCTGTCCAAATAGTTATATCGGTTGGTAGTCCTTTTGAGCTAGAAAGAAAATATTTTTTCAAAAATTACCCAAATTTATAATTTGGCACTCAAGCTCCTTAGGCTAAGAAGTAAGCGCTTAGGATCACAAAGAAAGGCATTCATTTCACTACTGTCCCGCTTACAGAAAAATATCCCTTGCTAGCCCAGTTGAGCCTGAATTCTCTTCCTGTTTAACCCAGTCAAGGATTACCCCCCACACTAGGGAAGTTTAGATGGTCACAAGATTTGTGTCCATCAAATAAGTCCTTAATTGAAAAATGAGAAAATAGCCCAAATCAATAAAATTACAAAGTCATGGGCCAATCAAGTCAAATGGAGCCTCAAGCAAAGAGAGGGCAAAAGAAAAAAATTTCAGCCTAAAACAATCAAGAGACATAGGCCAAAGAAAAATCAAATGAAAGGCCTAAAAAGATGAAAATGGGCAAAGTTCAAGAGATGGACTTAAATTGAGGATATAGCCAAGCATGAGAGGTAACCAAAATGGTTCTTAACGAAGTGTAATCATTGACTTTAGGAAACCCTTCAAAGAATTTTATTGCCAAAAGAAATCCTCCCGTAAGCCTAGGAAAACCATATCCTTACATTACGGTCCTAAGAAAACTCTTATTGATTGAGAATGACTACTTAGTCTATGGAGCTTGTGCCAAATAATCACCCATGTGTGAAAGTTTTGAGCCTAATATCCTTTATTTCAAGCACCCAATTAACCCCAAGGCCACATTATAGCCTAATGAAAGACCTCACTGATCACTGAGGATCGGTTGGTAGTGGGACATTGAATATTTGGTCAATCATTGATGACGGAATCATTCGCATATACCAAGGCTTCATGCCTTAAAAAGGGTAGGGTTCTCTCCCAACCCTTACTTCAAACCTGAAGAGTTCAACCAAAAAAAAAAAAAAAGGCAAACCACATCATTCAAGTTCTCCCTTCATGAGCTTAAAAAAGGGACACCTATGCACTTGATAAGCATAAACACTTTGTTCAAAAATCCTGGCTTGCAAGCATGTTCCCTATTCAGGGTGAATGGTAACCATCGAGCACATACGCTCCTAAACCACATAGGAAACATGGCCTTATCAAGCCTCTCTTTTGGTACATGCATTCAACCATATTTTCATGATCATGAATGAATTCCCAAAATTTTTGAACTAGGTTTTCAAAACCAATTGAAACAGAAAGGAAAAATGATGACCCTCAAAGATTTCAAATGATAAGGATTTCAAATCCTCCAAACTTTTCAAGTTAAGAAAATACTTAAGGGTTATTCATTTTTTCCAAAGGAATTTCCAAAAAAATGGGGTTTTTAAGATTGCAACATCTTATGTAGGCCTCTCTCAATCACTACCAAACATCTTCAAAAATACCTAAACCCAAAAGATTCAATTGCTCAACCCCAGGTGCTTGTTTGTTTAGATCCCTTGAAAACAGATTAGTTAAACCTAGTGAATTAGCCAAGTAGTTATTTAGGTTAATTATGAGATCTAGGTTAAACACATGCAAACATATTACTTGGAGCAGAAAAGTAAATAAGACAGTAATATGATTATCCAAGAAAACCTATGAAACCAACCGTTTCAAGGTAAAAAACCTAGGTGGGATTTAACCTAACTATCCTCAAGGTAAACAAATCCACTATGATAGAATGGAAGATTACAATAGATTTAAACCCAAAATCTAAAACTACCTAATGTAATTACTAACACCCCTACGTGTAGCTCCGACTCCACGGACTCTTCTATCTTGGATTTGTTGAACACAAACTCCCACGCTTGTGACTTTGAGATCCCACTCATAGGTTTCAGATCACCTTTAGTAGTTGATCTTGTAGCAGCAACTTTAGATCTACCGGTTCCAATGGTATGAGAATGATTTCTGGTAGTGACTTTGAAAAGAGAAGGCATAACACCTTTTAGATCTCACAAGAGCACCTTCAAAGTCTTTACAAAATGTGCCTTAGGTTTTCCTTTAAATACCATGTGAAATAGATCTGAAACCCTAATCACTTAATGGGCTTATGGACTATTATGCTGAAAATAAAATTTGCATAATCCATGTCTCAATCGGTCTAACCATAGGCTCAATCGATCGAACCATAGTCTCGATCGGTCAAACCTAGCATTTTCTGAATTCTTCTTTTTGCAAGTTCCTTTTTCTTGTATTCTAACTTGCAGCACCTTCAGCATTGTCTAATAAATCCTATAGACTCTAAGATCTATACCTAGACAAGTTTGTATTCACGGTTTACCAATTGGTCTAAACTTTTAGAATCTAACATTCTCCCCCTTTGGCAATCCGTGACAAAACTTACATACAATATGAAATACTCAAATACAAGAACAACCCTATTACAATAAAATGCCCAAATACATCACAAATCCCAATCTAATACTTCTAACCAAAAGTTACAAGAAAAGGTAGAAGGTCTTGATCGGAATATACTTGTCTTTCCTAAAACACTCACAAGAGTACATCAACGCATGTGTGGAAATAAAGACAGATAAACAATATTATCTCCCCCTAAATAAAAACAGTGAAAAACATTTGCCCATATTTCATCTATTTCTCCCCCTTTTTGTCACGTATTGACAAAGACAAACCAAACAGAAGGTAGACAGTAAACATACACAACAAAGGACAGGATAAAATAGAGAATCAAGGAACACAAAAGAATCTAGCTCTATAGAAAATAGAGGCAACTCCCCCTATGAAGAGCAACAACTCCCCCTATGAATAACATAGGTTTTAAAAACATCTTTCTCCTTCTATAAAAATATAGGAAAAATAAAACAAGTTTGGGAAAAACAACAGCTTTGGGGGAAATTTAGGAAGTGGGGAAAACTAAAAAGACACAAACTTAACAAAAAATAAGTTGAGGACACACATGAAGAAAAATATTCTCTCTTTCAATATATGCAAACATTTCCAGGCACAATCAGTTAAGACTATACAATTAGATCTCAATGATATAAAAAAAAAAATTAGTATGCAATGTGTTTTAGAGAAAATATTTGCACATGTATTATCCACCATATCTCAAAAAAATATTTCCAATTTTCAACAGTTCACACATCAAGGAAAATAGCATATACTAAAATATACAGAACTAAAAAATTAATCAATAAATTTTTAGACCAAGTTAAGTACCCAATTTAGCACAGTGTATGAGTGTTGTGTGTGAAAACAATGAGAGATATGACTGCAAAAATGCAAGATGGATAAAAAAAAAATGGAATGCATGTGAATCCTAACATAAGTGATGCATGAAAAGACAGATTGGTCAAGAACTTAAAAAAAAAAAAAGAATTTTTCAAAGTTTGATCAGTCTAAAGGAATCAAGCATCAATCGAAAAATTTCTAGAAATTTTCAATCAGTCGAGCATCAATTGAATCAGGCAGAGAGTTTTTGCTTGAAAACCTGAACATTTTCAATCGGTCGAGAGTAATCTTCGATCGGTTGAAACAATGAAAATTTTTAAAACTTAAAAATCTGGAAATTTTATACAGAAAAACAACTTGAAAGCAGTTTTTATGACTCAACACAGATGCACATGATCCAAAAAAGTTTTTTTTTTTTTTTTTTTTTTTTTTTTTTTTTTTTTTTTAATGATGCCTTTTAGATGCAAATATCAAAACCAATCAAGAAGTTGAAACCACAATATTTAAAATTCTAAACAAATTTTTCTTCAAATTCCTAACTAGAACAAAAAAATTGTATTTGCACATCAATTCATATGCAATTAAAGATGACCAGATTAGTCAACACATAATTATATGTACAAAATTTAGCAAAGATTTGCAGGTAGTGTGTGCAACTAGTAAGTGTACAAAGTACAGAAAAGGTGATATGTAGATAGTAATCAAACAAATTTTCTACATCATCAATCACATTAGTTTGATAGTGACTATCACCTAAAGAGGCACATCATATAACTCTCACAACTCCTAGAAAACATGCTTGCAATCATGTAAAAGCATTTTGATTCTTTCTGTTTTTTTTCTTTTTTCTTTTGATATTCTTTTATTTCTTATTCTTTTGAAATCAACACCTTGTTTTATCTTGCTGTGCAAGTGCTACACCTTACCAACCTCGGCTTTTATGAATTGCACATAGGTGTTCATGATTGGCAAGTAACAGTGGTGAGATCGTTATTTATGCCTTTCTCCAAGAATTTTTTAGTCCTTACGATCAAAAGAATGTAACATCAAAATCAAGATCATTTGTTTAAATAAACAACTCACACAATAAAGCACTACATAGCACAAACTAACAAAGTGCAAAAATAAGCTCATCAAAGCCAAACAAGGAACACAGTCATGAAATGAAAATTTCATTGGCCAACCTTAATTACACACTTAGTGGTGTGCAATACAAAAAAAATTTGTGTGTTTTTCAAAGAACAAATTATGACTAAAAACAAAAAGCACACATTATTCTAAATGAATAAAATGCAACAACAATGCATGACAGTGCTCAACTAAGCTATAGAGGGTACACAAAAAGGAAATATCAATTTCTTAATTAACCCATGAGTACATGTACAAACTAATACATACTCATACAAAATCAGAAACAGCTCATGCACTCAGTTATGCAACACATACTTTCTATGTTTCTCCACAATATCAAGCATGTTCTAAATCAAGAGAGAGATATCATAAATCATGTAATCCTCAAGAAACACAAAACTAGACACATAATAAAATATTTTTGTTCCTTTTGAAATTTTTCGATGTTTTTGGTTTTTTTTTTTTGAATAATCAAAACAACCTAAAAAACAAGACACTAAAAACAGAAAGTAAACATGTCCACAAATAATTGAAAGAATTAAATTAGGGACAAGTAAGTAACACTCACCTTAGCGAATCTTTCTCACCCATATAGCACGCATCTTTGGCTTTGTAGGTGAAAAACCATGAGAAACAGAGTGTATTTGAGGGATTACACACTTCTTCCGAGACAAACCAAAATCCTGCAATTTCCTTTCACAAGCCAACAAGCTTAAATTTTTCAAAAGCATATAAAACAATTTATCAGGACTTATGGCAGGAGAAATATCATTACATATCCTAGACTATAATACATCATGCTTAAATTTCAATTTATGATAGTTAGGACAAATGTGATTGGAAACACCAAAAAAGTGACAAACAGGAACAAATTTAGGAACATCAGTATTCCTAACAGCAAATCTAGTCTCAGATTTTGATTTTTGCCTCAACAAAGAACAATTTGGTCTAATATGACCAACAACACCACTAAGGTGACAGGTAGGCACAAAAACAGACTTCTTATGCACTCTAACAGTAGGTTTAGACTTAACTTCAGCACCTACATCAGAACTTTTATCTTTGTCTAACCTAGCAAAATAAGCAATTTCTTTATGATTTCTCTTAAAATAAGGGATATAAACTTTATCATCTTTAGGCTTGAGAGGAACAGAAACAAAAACAGATCTGTTATCAACAGCAAGTTTGGTATTAGATAAATTTTCAAGTTTAGCTTCAGACTTAGCTAACTTTTGTTCCAAACTTTTCATCTTTTCATCTTGAGAGGAAAATTGATATCTCAAAAATTCATTCTTTTTATTAGATTCATCTAATCTCACAATCAATTCCTCTTTTTCAAGATTAGCCAATTTTAACTCTTCCTTTAATTTCTTAGCAATTTTCTTAGATTTAGTTAATTCCCTACGGTGAGTTTCACAGGCATCAATAAGATCAATAGAAACATTAGCATCTTCCTTATTTAAATTATAAAAAATATAAGAAGAAAGACACTTAAAATTATCCATGACAGCAGTGATCAAGGATCTCACTCGGGACGTTAATCCAATCAGAGTGAACCCGCTCTAATACCACTTGTTTGTTTGTTTAGATCCCTTGAAAATAGATTAGTTAAACCTAGTGAATTAGCCAAGTAATTACTTAGGTTAATTATGAGATCTTGGTTAAACACATTAAAATATATTACTTGGTGTAAAAAAGTAAATAAGACAGTAATATGATTACCCAGGAAAACCTATGAAACCAACCATTTCAAGGTAAAAAATCTGGGTAGGATTTAACCTAACTATCCTTAAGGTAAAAATCTGGAAAATTACATAAATTTTAACCCTAAATCTAAAGCTACCTTATGTAGAACTCACTAACATGACCACATACAGCTTCGACTCCACAAACTCTTCTATCTTGGATTTGCTGAACACAAACTCCCACACTTGTGACTTTGAGATCTCACTCAAAGGTTTCAGATCACTGTTAGTAGTTGAACTTGTAGCAGCAACTTTAGATCTACCGATTCTAATGGTATGAGAATGATTTCTGGTAGTGACTTTGAAAGGAGAAGGCACAGCGCCTTTTAGATCTCACATGAGCACCTCCAAAGTCTTTACAAAACGTGCCTTAGGGTTTCCTTTAAATACCATGTGAAATAGATCTAAAACCCTAATCACTTAATGGGCTTATGGACTGTTGGGCCGAAAATAAAATCTGCAGAATCCGTTTCTCAATTGGTCGAACCATAGTCTCGATTGGTCGAACCTGATATGTTTCTGAATTCTTCTTTTTGCAACTTCCTTTTTCTTGTATTCTGACTTGCAGCACCTTGAGCATTATTGCCCTAAACAATTTTTGAGCCTCTTGAACTCATCCTAGGGGAGAATGCCTAAGTCATTACTTTGAACATGACCTTCAATGCCCAAAGGTTGGCCCCAGTCTCAATCTTGATACTGGGGTAGTTTTATTTCTAATATTTTTAAACCATGGATGGTATTCCCTTTATCTAGTGCAAATTAAGATATCCACAAGGAGAAGGAGAAATCTCTCCTCGTGAGAGCCTGGATAGGTGCCAAGCATGCATAATTCATCAAGACCGCACATAACTCAGCACCGAGACAGTTTTTGCACAATTATGACCAAAAGTGTCAACATTTCCAATAGGGGATCTTCCCAAATCTTTGAATTCGAAATTTAGCAAATCAAGGAACCTAAAGAGCCTATAATGGGCCAATCCATCAGTTCTTAAAAACACTTTCACCTTCGAGTAGTCTATAGACGCGTTTCTGTTATTGAAACACCATCACCTTCAGGTAGTCTTCGGACTTGTTTCTCTTGTTGAAACTCTTTCAACTTTGGGTAGTGTTTGGACGCGTTTCTCTTATTGAAAAATTTTCTCCTTCGAGTAGTCTTTGGACTCATTTCTTTTGTTGAAACACACTCAACTAAAAGTAGCCCCCAAAGGGTCTTTCACCTCTCGTGGCTTGTTCAGATGTGACCATTTGTGAGAACACATCCCCGTGATGTTGGTTTGCTTGATGCATACCCTTTCTCCGCTCTGTGCGTTGTAATGCTTGCCTTGCTTGCTTTGTGCCACCCATTTGGCTTTCTTTGCATCTTTGCACGTTTGCCTACATGCTCATGCATGAGTCCTTGCTTGCTTATGTCATCAAGCCTAATTCCTATTATCTCGTGCGGGTTCACACCCTTCTTTGATACACGAGACCCCAAGTCTCTTTTAGGAATTTTGCTTGATGGCATATGTGTCGTCCATACTCCAATCCAATGGAACTATGGACACCCGATCCAAACCTACATTTTTCCTCCTAGGACACCCCCCCTTTTGTTTGATAACATGTTTGTTTCCCCCCGTTTAGCTCTCTTTGCTAGTGTGTCTCTTTGCGTGCTCTCTTTACCTCTTTGTTATCTCATTTGCTTGTCTGTTGTCTGCTTTCTTTGTTGTTGCAAGTACATGCTTTAAGCGAGGATGCTTGGAGCAAGGGCACGACTTCCTAGGCGCGAGCAACGAGGGCAAGGATGCAAGTAAGAAGATGCAAGCCCAAAAAGGGCGATGTTCAGTTGATTAGGAGGCCTAGCCTCCCCGAGTGGTTTTCTCTCTCCCTCTCTTCTAGCCTTTTTCCCTAGAATCATGTATTAGGGTTCCCTCTCCATTTATCCTTTATTTTTCCTGCACTTTGCTTGGGCCACATTCTCTGGGTATGGCAATGTCTGTTTTACATTTCCTGTACCTTGCTGGGCCATTCCCTTGGGATGTTGGCAATGTCTGCTTTACTTTCCACTCTGTGTGATAACATTGTGCATGATGTATGTGTGTTTGTGTGTGTGTGTGTGTGTATATATATATATATATATGCCTATGTGGGTGATCGTGCTCTTTGTATAATGGACTCTCATGGCTATGTGAGCGACCCTCTCTAGTCATGGGTGCTCTTGACCTTGTAGTGTGGGTATGTGCCCAAGGAATTACTGTAGGTGCATATTCACGCTATATTGTGTGCACGATCATTGCAGTGTGACTGTCTCAATCCATGTCACCAAGTGACATTGGTTTCCCCATGTATGCGACACGCATCAATATGTTTGATGCTTTGAAGGGCTTCGGCTCATCCTAGCATGAGCATTTTGGCATGTGCCGTATACACAGGCATGAAACCCTACCGGTGCTCTATAGCGCACCAAACGCGAAACTCTGCCGGATTTTTGTCGTGAAAATGGGCATCCCCATTGCCATATTCTCACAGCAAAAGCTTGGTGAGAATAGTGTTTTATGTGCTATGACGCATCTGAGGCGAAGCGCTGCCGGATTTCCGCCACAAAAATAAGGCGAAATGCTGCCAGATTTTTGTCGTGGAAATTTGGCAAAAATGCCAAACGTACTAGGGAAGCATCGATCAAGACCACACCTTTCCAAAACCAAACCTCAAAGCCCAATTCATTTAAAGTCCCAAAAGCTAATGGTAGTAGCTCATTTTTAATTGTCAATGTCCTTAAATTAAGATTTTACCAAAACAAAGGACTGTTTACGGACAAGCGTTGTGGGGTGCCTAACACCTTCCCCACACGTAACCAAACTTCCGAACTCAAGAGTCAAGATTTTTTATACATCCGTATTAGATTAGGAAAAATGGCCTTTTTCATAGCCTAGGATCGGTAATAAAATCAAATAGAGTTAGGTGACCAATCACACCTTAGAAAAAACCCAATGATTGGTGGTGACTTTACTTACTTTTGGTAACTCCATTAAAATTGACTCATTTTCCAGCCACACACTAGAGGTATACCCTTCTTCACAAAACCTGAGCTCCCAAGCCCGCATCTCCCGTAGGCATGTGCCGAGTGTCATCGCGATGGGTAGTTGAACCGCCACGAGGCATCGACATAAACTACTCTATAAGAAGTGCTATCACCATCAAATGCCACTTACACTAAACCTTTGCAAATCACCATCAAATGCATGAGTGCCAAGGTTCCAATGGTGCTTATTGATAATGGATCTGCATTAAATGTGTGCCCTTTTAGGATCACTCTCACCATTGGTCTAGATGTTGAGACAATCATCCCCTCCATTTTGACTATTAAAGCATATGACAATACTTCAAGGAAGGTTATGGGAATTTTCAAGGCTCCTTGCAAGATTGGTCCATTGAAGACAATTATGAAATTCCACGTGATGGACATCACTCCTAACTACAACCTCCTCTTAGGAAGAGCATGGCCTCATCCCAAGAGCTATCCCTTTCACTCTACACCAAAAGATGAAGATCCCTTGGAAATGAGGAATTGATGTAGTGCTTGGTGATGGTGAGATCCTAGCTCTTGTCTATGGACTTGAAGAGGGAGGAAATGAGCTTTAAATAAGTGACTTTTAGTTTATGAACATGGCTGATTATGGATTGAAGGATGAAAAGTATACTATGGATTTACTCCCATATTGTAATCATGAAGTGATTGCAATGATGAAGAAAATGGGGTATATGCCAGGTATGGGCCTTGGAAAAGAAGGAAAAGGGGTGGCTGAATTCCCCGACTTCAAGACTCAACTAACCAAAGAAGGTTTAGGATTCCTTAAAGGCTGCGATGGAATCAAAAAGAACCTTAGTGCCCTAAATGGCAACTTTGTGAAGGAAGGAGGAGACTTTCCTTTCTGTGGCTTTCCTAAGCTTTGGGTAGATAAGGACGGAAAAGTGAATCTCGGCTGGGAGATATTCTTCAATGAGAAGCTCACTTTCAAGGAGAAACCTACTATGGTGATCAAGGAAATTTAAGAGGAGGTCGACTGGTTGGACTACATGGATGCTGAAGCAACAAAGACTATGCTGAAAGAGGAGGGGGACATGTTCGCCATCACCATCAAGGAGCCAAGCGATAATTCTACATTCATCATGCCTATTGTGGGGCAACTTAACAATTGGACTTGGGTTGGGTTTTTCAAGAATATGGGAAAGAAATTTTGTAAAGCAAGTTCAAATGTACTTTTCAACATTTTAAATAAGATGAATTATGATTTGGCTTATTTTAATGTGTCCCATAATATTGAAATTCTGCACTTAAATGATTCTAATGAATTTGAAAATGAAATTAATAAACAATTGGAAAAGAAAATTGAACCTATGGAACCAACTTTTGAAACTCTTAATTTGGGCAATGATGTGAATCCATGCTTAATTAAAATTGGCCCAACCCTAAATAAATAAAAGCTCTTCAAGAAGCTCACAGAATTCCGATAGGTGTTTGCATGGTCCTATGGAGATATGCCTAGTATTGATCCCGAGATAACCCAACACCACATTGATACCCATGCTCACATGGTTCCCGTTAAGTAGAAGTTGAGGCGTATGAGAACCGAGTCACTTCTTAATATCAAAGAAGAGTTCACAAAATAGTTGAAAGTAGGGTTCATCAAACCCATGCACCAAGCCGAGTGGATAGCCAATGTTGTGCTTGTACCCATAAAGGATGGAAAAGTAAGGATGTGTGTGGATTTTAGGGACCTAAATAAGGCTTGCTCGAAGGATGATTTCCCTCTCCCTCATATAGATGTCTTAGTGGATAATACAGCTGGTAGTGCCTTGATGTCTTTCATGGATGGTTTCTCGAGATATAATCAAATCAAAATGGCTCCTAAAGACATGACCAAGACCACTTTTACTACAAAATGGGGGATCTATTGTTATACGGTGATGTCGTTTGGGCTCAAGAATGCAGGTGCAACCTATCAAAGAATGGCTATAGCCTTGTTACATGACATAATGTACAATGAAGTTAAAATATATGTTGATGCCTTGATCGTGAAGTCCAAAGATAGAGAAGACCATATAGCCAACCTAAGGAAGTTTTTCAAAAGGATCAAGGAGTATAGACTGAGATTGAACCCACAGAAATGCACATTTGGAGTAACTACTAGATAATTGCTAGGCTTCTTGGTAAGTGATAAAGGGATAGAGGTTGACCCATCAAAGATCAAAGTCATATTGGATATGCCTCCACCCAAGAGTGAGAAAGAGATAAGAGGATTCTTAGGTCAACTACAGTACATTAGTCGATTCATCGCCAAGCTCATCTCCACTTGTGAGCCCATCTTTAAGCTCTTAAGGAAGAATGAACCCCATACATGAAATGAGGAGTGTCAGAAAGCCTTTGAACTTATTAAGGAGTACCTTCTCCATCCACCCATCTTAGTGCGTCCGAGGCATGGAAAGCCATTACTCCTTTATCTCTTGATCATAGAGAATGCAGTTGGAAGTATGCTTGCACAAGAGGATAATGATAAAAATGAGAAAGCTGTATACTACTTGAGCAAGAGGTTCCATGATTATAAGACTAGATACACACCCATAGAAAAGTCATGTTTTGCTCTTGTGTGGGCCATGCAGAAATTGAGACATATCATCCTACCCTTCCAAATATGAATAATAGCCAAAATGAACCAATTGAAGTATTTGTTTGAGAAGCCTACCTTAAGTGGAAGATTATTGAGATGGTTGACTCTATTGGTAGAATTCGATTTGAAATATGTGGCTAGAAAAGCCATCAAAGGGAGTGTCGTGTGTGGACACAACGGAAGAGTCGCCACCTAGTTTTACAATGGCCTAGGAACCTCAGATATAACGTCCTTTCAAGGAAGGACCATTGATCTTACTACCAGATATATGGGTTCGGAGTTGAGGTATGTTCTTGGGAAGGTGTTAGGCACCCAAGACATCCCAACCCTAAGGTTGACCTCCCATCACTGTGTCTTACGTCTTAAACTCGATAAAATCAAGTTCAACACTTATGTCCTAAACTCACACACACACTAGCATACATCTAAGCATACAACATGGCATCATTATCCCAAAAAACATACATATCCATTTATATAGCATAAGAAACCAAACCACACATATACAACCCTAGCATTCATCTAACATGTGAAAACCCTATCATGTCATATATAAGGCAGCAATTTAATCATGGCAGCAAGTACATTATTTATCAATTAAACACAAAACGCAACACAACAACACATGTACATGTACATGTTCATTAAACAAAACATAACAACACATATGCATGTGAATGTGAATGTATGACTTACCTTTACTCACCTTGCAGCAACTCAGCACCTATGACATCATGCATGGGCATGTGAATGCATTTTCAAGGTATCAACCTAAGAAACAAAACATGAAACCCTAATCTAGCATGTTTAAGGTAAATAACAATAAAACATGTGAAATAGAGGCATCAGATACACATATACATAGAAAGAAACTTAAACAGGAACATGTAAGATAAGAAAATAGAATGAGACAGAAGTAGAAGACTAAACTAGGGTTTCTGGGCAGCGACCTGCGTACACATACCGAAGGTTGTGTACACAAGCCAAGCACCTACGTACGCAGGAGGAGGCCCACGTACGCATACATAAGGCATGCGTGCGTAGCTCTGATCGAAACCCTAACCTAGAAACAGCAAAGTAGAAAACAAGGCACAAATAAAAACCCTAATTTTAACAACCAAACATGCTCAGGATATAAAGAAAACTATAACACTAACCTAAACAAACATATATAAGCATAAATAAAGCAAACAAACAAGACTAAAACTGAAAAGAAAGACAGAAAAGAAAAAGGAATAAAAAGAAAGAGTAAGACTCAATACCTTAAATGAGAAGCTTTATAAGTTGATTTTGACCGTTCCCTTCAATCAAATCTATCACAATTCAATAAAAATGTGATTAGCAACGTTAAACTAAAAGGATTGGGGCTAGAAAAGGTTTTAATCAAACAAAATTGACTTGAGGGTGTCTTGTGAAAAACTCCCTTTTGATTCACTATTTTCTAGTGAATCTTGTATTTTTCTTGTGGGATTTCTGTGTGTCTTGAAAATATACCATGTAAGGCTTTACATAGTGGAAAAAAAGGGTTTGGAATGGTTTCGAGACGATGTGGGATTCATTCCAAACCTCAGCCATTATTGTAGAAAACTTGCCTTTTCTATGTCTTTGAAACCCTAGCTATGTATGCAAGAGTGTGCCTGTGTACGCATGCTTTGGCCCACTTATGCAGGCTGCTGCCCACGTACGTGGGCCGTGGGCTACTTTCATCATTTTATTTTCAAAAATAGATTTTTGCTTAATTAAAAAGTTATATTATCCATTTTAACACTCTTCAAGTTAATTTGATATCTGATTGGACTCTAAACTGGCCTTGGGCCTTAGAGTTTGGGCATCATTGGGGAACGGGGGCCCGAGTCGTAAGGGGTACAAAATGCGATGTCTACAGATGCCCCTCTTTTGATTTGTGAGCTTCGTTGACGGAATCAAAAGAATAAAAGACAAAACATTTTGTTTCGATGTACGGCTCGAGCCCAACCCACGCACACGACACACATCACACATACATAGGGCGGGGTGCAACTCCAGAAAGCTACATGGGATTCGTATGTCCAAAGTCCCACCTTTATTGCTCGAGAAACGAGCAGCGACAGGTTCAGTATCCTAGAACCTGTTTTGCCACTTGCGAGCAAATGGTGAGTAACTCACTATCCTAGAGTCACTTAAAAAGAAAAACAAACAAGGGCGCTCTTCGAGCTAGCCCAACAAACAACAAAAGGATACAGTCTTTGTGGTGTCCATCTGGGGCTCTTGCCTCAAACTTCTGCGGATGACTCGCTCCTCTTATCTTCTTCACTTCTTTCTCTACCTTTTTTAGTGAGGCTCTTGCCTCGGGCTGACCTTGGTCTCTTTCTTTATCTCTATCTCTACCTTTTTCTACTGTGCCTGCATGTTCAGTTCTCGGAGGATATATGCACGAGTAGTTTTGATTGTTGGGTCCACTAGGGGTGGTGAAAACTTGCTAAGGAGTAGGTATGTATAGGGAGGAATTTTATGCCTCTTTCATGACTTACTTAGGATGAGAAACTTGTTGAGGAGAAGTAGAAATGGACTCGCTGAGGAGTAGTGTAACTTTTGTAGATGTATGATCCAATTGGGAAGAATCTTATCTTCCTTCATGGTGTGCTGAGGACTTTAACGAAGAATCTTCTACTTCCTTCATGGTATGCTGAGGACTTTAACGAAGAATCTTCTACTTCCTCACTGGGATACTTTAGGTATACTTGATCTACTAGGGAAGAATCTTTTGCTTCCTCACTAGGGATTGTTTAAATATGCTTGGTTCCATCGGGGAAGAATCTTTTGCCTCCTCCATGGGGATGATGTTCTAGATATGCTTGATTTGCTGAGGAAGAATCTTCTGCTTCCTTATTGGGATAGTGTTCTTGAGTATATGTGGTCTATTGGAAATGGTTTTGGGATGTGCATGCTTCATTGGGGGAAGAGTCTTCTGCTTCCTTTACTGCTCACTAGGAGGTCCTTGGTGAATTTGTGCCTAATTGGGGCAATCTTGAGAAATTTTTTTTTTTTTTTTTTTTTTTTTTTTTTACTGTTCATGACTAAACTACACGTAGTTTAGCCATCAAGTGTGTTCCCGCCTCTTCATTTTCCCAATGGTTACCAACCATTTCTTTTTCTTCATCATTCTTTTCATCTCCCTCATCTCTTCACATTCTTCATAACTCTTTAACTTCCCCTTCTTTTCTCTAAAAAAACTTCCTTCTTCTCTCTTTTCCTTACATCATATGATTCTCCCATTCTCTCAAAACTCCCTCACTCCCTCATTCCCTCTTCTCTCTTTCCTCCGATGCATTTCTCCACACCCGCTGGAGTGGAGCAGTAGGATTGACGGAGTTTCCTTCACACACTGGCTAGAGAATCACATTCCTATGGCTGAATCTGTAAGTTTCTCAAACTTTTCTCATTTTCAAGTTTATCTGTGATCTTCCATTTTGATGTGTTTTTAGCCATGTAAATGCTTAGGTTTTGTTGTGGGATGGGTTTAGATGAAAATCTGACACATTAGGAGGGGTAGGAACATGTTTAGGATTGATTTTGGATGATATATGCTTGAACATGTCAAAGGACACATTTTGTCTATGCTTCTACGTGCGTGGACTCGAGCCTGCATACTCAGCTTATACTTATATATACACAGCTCTGTTCTTGCATATGCAGGTCTGTTCTTGAGGCTCTACATACGTGGGTTCTAGCCTGCGTACGCAAGGTCTTGTCTGCGTACGTGGGCCTTGACCCGCGTATGTGAGACGCTTGGCAAAGGCCTTACTCTGCTCATTTTCACTTCTTTTTCAACTGTTTCACTTCTATATGCAATCCTAATACCCCTTGTTGTCATTTTTGCACCTAAACATCACTGCATCCTTTTTTTTTTTATCTTTATTCTTGCATCGAAAACATCATTTTTCATCATTTTCACTTGAATCAAGAATCTAATGTTATCTTCTTCTTTTGCAGTCCTCATCCCTTTATGCTGGTTAGGGAAGCACCAACAAGGTGGTGGAGTGGTACAACCTCCTTGTTCCCAAAACCAGGGCTTACATCTGGGAAGTGGGCTTCGAGCCTATCCTTAGCCTTCTACCGGAAAAGTCCGCAACTGCTACTTTGGTGCAATGCTTCATCGAGTGGTGGTGGGATACTACTCATACCATCCATATTGCTGAGCGGGAGATGACGGTGACTCCCTATAACGTCCATCGCATGACCGGCCTTAGCTTTGAATGGGCCATCGTTAATTTGGATGGCGTGTCGGGCGTCCAACTAGGTCTTGACATGTTGGGGAGGAAGTACCCCACCGAAACCATCCGTTACTTTGACTTGGTGTCGGATTATATGCTTCTTCTATAAAGGACTACGGAGGAGCGCGTCCGGATGGCTAGGGATTTTCTTTTACATTTGTTGGGAGCTTATCTCTTCACTAATGGTGGGAAAACAGTGTCCTTTAGGTGGTTAACCCTCTTTAAATACTTTGCAGATGCACGAAGGGCCAACTGGGGGCAGGCATATCTTACCTATCTTTACTCTATCCTCGACAGTCATAGCCAGGGCACCTTGTGGTAGCTTGTGGGGCCTTGGAAGCTCCTTAAGGTTAGTTCTCTTTCCATCTCTTGTATTTTCATTTGTAGCTTGTAGTCTTGCAAACTGTCATCTTGCAAACTGTATCATCTTGTATCTAACCTATAGCTTGTACTTCTTTTTGCAGTGGTGGATTGTTAGGTATGGCCTCATAACTTCATGCACCAATCTAAATTTGAGGGAATTCCCTTGAGTGAGGGCCCACCTTGCTGTGTTAACTTCAGATGAGGTAAGTTTAAGAGTTCCAGTTTCATGCTTCTTCATGCATTTCCCTTAAGATACTCTTCTTCTAACCTTGTATTATTATAGGTCAACTAGACTCCATGGGCTGGCCAGTCCCTTCCTGCTTCTCTGAATTTGGAAGCTGCTACCATCATCTCTTCGGAGATTACTCGTCCCTTCGAATGAGCGAGCTTGAGAGCACTCTACTTGGCGGAGAGGGTGCAGTGTCAACTGGTGGGTAGAGATGACCCACAAATTTTGATGGATCCTCCGGAGTTCATGCTTGCCCCAAGCGCCATGATTGATGCTGAGTACAACTCATGGAGGAGTGGCATTCCTTACGCCAAGTGGCCCCTTGATAGATTGGACTATGAGGAATTCAATATCACCCACCTCATGCCATCCCTTACTATTCAAGTATATGCTCAATCTCTTCTTCTTCTTTTCCTTTTCCTTTACCTTGTTTATCATGGCTTTTAATGGTGGAAAACTGTAACAGGAGGAGCCTGCTACCGATGAGCCAATTGATCCTCCACATCTCCCTTGGACGGTCTATGTTTACGGCCCTAATGGCTTTGCTTGGGAGCACGCCGTGCCCCGTAATCCCAATGTTATGGGCTACCCTTTTCCTCCAAACACCCAGGCAGTGAGTTCTTTCCCTTTGTTCTTTTTTCTTCTTACTGTCTCTCCTTTTTTCCGGTCACTAACCCTTCTTTCTTCGACCCGGGCAGTGGTGGTGGTGATGATGATGATGATGATTATGATGGCGGTGATGAGGAGGATTCAGAGGTAACTCTTAGCTACCAACCAAGGAAGAGGCGACATCATTGATTACCTGCAGTCAAGACACATAGGCATACGACACACATATTTCTTTCTTTTTGTTGCTTTTATTGTTTTTTATTTCTTTTAGCAGACATTTGAATTCAGTTTGAGGCAAAGGGTTGTATTGAAGAACATCTTTTTACATTTAAGCTTTTAATTGGGACTAGTACTTAATCAACAAGATATATGGTTAATTGTATGTTTCCATACAATATTGCTTCTTTGATGCTTGAAATATGCCTTGAATGATCCTTTAGGTCATAGGAACCCTAGGCATGCCTTGGAGTGGAGAAAACCATGCGTAAAACTGGGCAGAATGAGTTTCTACCAAGCTCTGTGCGTACGTGGGGATAGGCCTGCGTACGCAGCTTTGACTTCGCGTATGTAGGGTTGACCTTGCGTGTGTGGGCCGCGAATCAGAGGAAACTATAACCGCCCTAATTAAGTATAAAAGTAGCCATTTGGGTCCCAAAACCCTCACCAACATATTTTCAACTTAGATAGCACTTTTCTGAGGTCCCCCAATGGCAGAAAACTCTTCACTCGATGTCTTGGCTTGGATTAAGAGGCTTAGTCCTAATTTCAAGGACTTCATCGCCCCCTATAGTCTTTCTTGTGTCTTTCCATACCATCAAATAAGGGTGGATGAGCCTCTTCTTCATGCTGCTGCCAACTATTGGGTCCCTACTCAACATGTTTTCTGCTTCAATGGAGTAGAACTAAGCCCCACTATCGCAAAATTTGGTGCCATCATAGGTGAACTAAAGATTTACAATCTCATCTTCCTTACCATGGGTGGGGATCTCCCCTCTTTGCTGCAAGTTGTGTTGGGCATCCCTCTAGCTACGGCAAATAGGTGGTGTGTCTTTGGTAAAGTCAACCTTAGCTTGGCTTTTGCACACTTTTCCGACTTAGCCATTCCCATAGATGAGAGGCCACATTCATACTTTCTTCGTGCCCTTTGCTTATGTGCTCTTGCAAGGTACTTCTTGGTCCAAAGGTCATATTTTGTGGACCTCCGGATGTGCATGGTGGTTTATGAGCTAAAGAGAGGTAACTCGATGGGCTTGATCTTGGTGGAAACCCTCAATGGTTTTGATGCCTTTCATAGGAAGAAAGCAAGTTTCTTTGCAGGAAGTTCTCTTCTTCTTCAGGTATAATCCTTAACTATCGCCTAGGTTCTCAACCTAACAGGATTCCTCTAATTTTTCATGGATTGCCTTTTGGTTTTCAACCCATCGAGGCACCTTATATCGTCTTTCATTATTATTTATATATTCTTTTCACTCATGCTCTCTTTTTTTTTTCTTTTTTTCTTTTTCCAGATATGGCTACAAGAGAGGCTTTGGTTGCTTCAACCTCCTACCGTACCCTGCAGCTCATACATGGAGCTTATGGGTCACATCAAGGAGACCGACATTCAATAGGTCATGGAATGGTGGCACATCTTAAGCATGGTTCACCGTTGCTGCAAGGACTATTGCGTGCCTTTAGTTGGACTTCATTGTTGCTCATACTACTCCACTTGTCGTATCTCAAGGCAATTTGGAAAGCATCAAGGAGCTCCTAGTGGTGAAGGTGCCTTCCATACCAAGGTGTTTACTAATAGGATCATGGGTAGGCTTCGTGAGGCTTGGCCATGTCGTAGGGTGACTAGAAGCATTGCTCCTCTTCAATACATATATCCCACTATAAGGTACAAACAATGGTTGGAGGATGACATGAAGTGGATTTTGAGAGATGAGAAAGCTTACATGAAGACTAGCAAGAAAGCAAGGAGGGCTGAGTGACCACCTTGATATGCCCCGTATTTAACTTTTCTGCACTTTATGATTCTCATGTTTTTGGTTTTGAATTTAATAAAGGATTGGAGTGTTCCAAATCCCCTATGAAAACAATCTGGTTACCTTTTAATTTAAGCAATAAGAGAACCACTTTTTTATTATCTTTGCTTATTGTCATCTCATTCCTTTGTTTTTTATTTTTCTTTTCTTTTTCCTTTGCCATGTAATTTTTGCCCATGACGTCCCTTTGGGATTTTTCACCATGCCCATGGTCTTTTCCCCTAACTTTTGCCTTGATTGCCCTTTCGGGTTTTCAAACTAGCGGGGTTCTTTTACCTTAATTTTTGCCTAGACCGCCCTTTCG